>CM063296.1:6085016-7402533 GCA_032173965.1 Sitta carolinensis | reverse complement strand
TCATTATAAAAACAAGCTCTTTGATGTTAATGTAGGAAATTATAAACAAAAGGAAAACCTGGCTTGTCAATACAGACCTAATTATATGTAAACATATGATTCAGTTCTTTATACATCTGCCATATAGCCAGGCCCCTCAAACAATGTCACATCTGAATGCCTCTGTAAAGACTTCTGTGTATTAATTTCATCTGGTGAAACCAACACTTCCTCTGGGAGCACTGACTGAAGCTGTCGGCACTTGGCTATCTGTCTGTCTTCCCTTCTGTTGTCCCCATGGGATGTTGATCTGCTGTTCCTTCTCTGCCCCCTGCTCCCCAGTCCTGATGCTATCAGGCAACAAAAATAATAAACCTCCAGGACCTTATCTTGGCTCGGATGTGAAACAACTTCCTACCGTTGTATTTTTTTGTGTATTGAGAGTAAAGCCTGGGTATTCTGCAAATGGACAACTAATGGGGTTTTCTAGTTTCCTCTTTTTCCTGCCAGGCAGAGCCAAGAGAAAACTTAGCACGCAATGGCAGGCACTGAAAGAGGAAAAAAAGAAAAACTGTCAATAGAGCCATTTAAAGACCTGTGACAACAACAGTTGAGTTTATCAAACCTGCAGGATAACACTTAACCTTTCCATTGCAGTCTATTTTAACATATGTACAGCTTGGTATTAATAGCTAAGAGTTACAAAAAATGTGCTGCTTCTCATAGTGAAGTTTCTCTCTCAATTTTACTGCCTAACTTATTTATGAAGGCAAAATCAAAATCTTTAAACACTGAACTGAAGCTTATTAGCCTTTAGCCCCAAGCAGGTTCACCTCCATAAACAAGAATTATAGTTACTGATCCCACTTCATCTCAGATTCAATAGCTTAGGCTCATGATTATACAATGTGTCTTAGTAAGTAGTATTGCCAAATTCAGGGAATTCTGATGTTTCCCAACATTCACTTACTATTTTAAAATCAGTTCTCACCATTTTTCAGTCAGACTTTCATTTTATACCCATAACTCCTTATTTTTTTACATTTTCAAATTCAAGAAAGCATGACTTCACAGCTAATTTCTAAGATCCCAAATCCTACCAGGCACACAAACCCACCCTTTGCCTAAAATGAGCACACGTGTTTTTAGTTTGAAGATGCCCTGAAACTGCCAAAGAACAGGAGTGTACGATTGTATAGGACACAAGATTAGATTTAGTTTTCATTCAGAACAGCAAAATATTCTGCCAGACATCTAGAAGAAAGGTGCAACTCAAATCTGACCCTTAGAAAGGTTACCTGCCTCCTGTACTTCTAATAGCACACCACAATCTCATCTTTCATAGACCCAGACATTTACCACACAGCTGTGAAAACCACACAGAGCCCTGCTTTCCGTGCCAGCCCCCATTTGCTTTTAACTTTAAAAGAAAAACCAGCTTTTTAATCTGTTTTGGTAAAACCTAACAACGTGGCTTCCTAAGGGGGCTGCCAGCCAGGGGGCTCCACTGCAGGGAGTGACAGAGGCGTGGCTGAAGCTCACATCACTGACACTGGCTGGGATGGCTGTGCTGTGCCATTTGTGTCCCATCACCTGCCTGGGGGCTCTGGTAATCACACCTGAACACAGAACAAGGGGAAAATGTATCAGACTGCGACCTTCAGGTGCAGGACCTTCTACAGTGGAGTCTGAAGCAGCTAAACTCAGAGAAGCCAGAGGAATAGCCATAGTCAAGTAAGTAGCAGTGGTAAATGAGTGATAGCATATTCTTGCATCCTGTAAGATTTCCCAGGGTGATAAAGGTGCAGCTGACAACACAGTTTTATAATGGGTCTTCCAGACTTTCTTAACCACAGAAGTTGGAATGCCTGTTTGCCTCCCTACATTTTAAAAATCCAAACTGGAGCCAACCATGCATTTGATTGTAGATGCCACTGTGGGGATACTGCTGGGTGACAGGAGAGCTTTTCTGGAATAAAGCTCAAGTCGAATAGTCTTCTCCACTTCTTCCCTATACATTGGCATTTTGACATATCACCTTATAATTTTATCCAATCTGACCTCAGTCTGACCTTAATCAAAATCTTGTCTGTGTTTCCAGACTCCATACTCTCTTCTGACACATTCCCCAAATTAGTTTCAAGACCACTACCCTTTCCTCCTTCAAATGTCTCCTAAAGCCTGCAAGATGTTCACTAAAACATAAGCAGCTGATAATGACTAATAAATACCACTTCAGTGTAACTACTGTTCAGATTACAGGAAAATATTGACTACAGTAAGATTAAGTAAGGTTAAAATAAGTTCAGAACCTTTATCACACTGATAGTGGCACCATTTCTACAAGGATGCTTTTGAACGTTACATCTATTACTGCTAAACCTCCAGCATGCCTGCCACAATTTGAAAAAAAATCTGGCCCTTAGTCAGTGCTAGGGCAGTAACTGGTTCTCTGCCAAGGCTGCTCACTGTACTGTCCTATAGCACTAACACTTTTTACACAGAGCAGTCCTCTCAGTAGAAAGCTCAAGGTGCAATGAGCAAAAACCTGTCCATGGCCATCCAGTGCACATCTGGAGTTAAAGACAAAAGCAATTCCAAGTGACATGTAATCAAATTAAAAACTTAGAGCACAGAACAGACTTCTAAAATTCTACTTTTCCTTTTCTCAATGTCCTGTAAAAAGTCAAGAGGGCTGGAAACATTTTCTGAGAAGAAAGCTACTCATGTTAATTCTCCCACACAAATCTTTACACTGACCTAGAGCTGTAATTCTTTACAGCAAAGATGATATTATTTCAAAGACACAGTCGAGATCCTCTAAGTTTACAAACACACTGGAACTTGAGAATAGTTGTTCCACTGCTCTCATAAGGGAGAAAGCTTTATATAAAACTGAACTTAAAATCTGCTGCTGGTCATTGCTCTTTCTGTCACAGTTTACTAGCACACTACCTCACAATCTCTGACCAACTAATTCCAGCCTATTTTGCAAATACCTGCTGAGATTAATCACCCATTCAGTGTTGCTCCTCTGCACAGTAGGACCCCACTGGGGATGGAATGACTCGATTATCTTTTCTAAGGATTTTGTGAATAATCAAATTTCAGTCACAGCGTGGTATTTTGCCATCTATTGCAAACTCACATGAAAATACTATTTACCAATTTCTTTTGTATATTAGCTGTCTGCAACTGCTGCACTCCAGCCACAGGTTTCAGCTTTTTGACAGCTGAAATGAACCCTCCCTACAAAGCCTGATCTCCTGCAACTTTGTCCTGCAGCTCAGCAGTTGCATCTGCTTACAAATGTGTCAATCTCTACTCTTCCCTTTGGATGAAGACCCCACACTTACTCTGAACATGCACACATTTACCATTGCTTTGGAACTCAGGTAAATTAGGCATCTAACAAACATTTTTTGTATGTCCTTAAGGGCAGGGAGAATACTTTGTAGTAGTAAAAGTTTATTCTTCCTACATTAAACAAAAACTCGAAACATCAAATTTTTATTCTATTTCAGGATAATTCTCTAGAAGTCAATTACAGCGTTAGTAAGACAGAAGGACATACAGAGCTGAACTGGAAAAATCAAATAAAAGTCAAGAACAAGCTCTTGCTGGAATATAACAGCAGGTAATCCCTCAGCAAGGTATCACAGGTCCACGGCAGCTACCTACAAAACTTTGGATTGAAAGTTTTAAATTAAGTTTAAATGTATCAAAATGAGATTTCTTTTTTTAACCCTCAAATATTTTGCCTAGTTAAAAAAGCTGCTAGAAAAACAAAGAGAGCATTGTGCCTGCTTTTATTGGCTTATCCACACAAGCAGAAAATCACACATTCCAAAAGCAAAACAAAACTCGTCATAGAAACACAATCTAATTTTCTTTTTAAAGGGTTGACATTAAGAGATAGTACTGTAGCTTATTAAACTATGTCCCATTGTCAGTAATTATTTTTAACATTATTCATAAAATCCTACTAAAATTCCATGAAGCACTGGCAAAAAATATGGAAATATGTACTATAATTTAGGCCACAATTAGTTAACAATAGCAGCTGCTTTTTAACCAACTCTACAAGCTGACTTGCTTCAATCAGTATTGTAAATGGCACATCTGCAGACAGGAAATCCTCAACACCACCAAGTTTCCCAGCCTATTATCTGAGACACCTGGTGTGGGTGTGTTGATACAGAGCAAAACAATGAATCATATGGACTGCACACCAATTAACCAGCTTTAACTGTTAATGTGTTTAATCCTTCAGGGTGGAGTGCCAACTTGAACACTAAAGTCAACACAAAATCCTCAAACTATTCATTTTGCTGTTTCTAAATATGGATTGTAACTCAAAGCTATGACAAAAATTATAAAACATGTAGTTCCTCTGTATTGAAATAGTGAGCAGACTCATGTTACAACTGAATTGCAACAGTCTATCATGCAATCTTATTCCATTATAATTAACAGTAAACCAAGATTTTTTCTTATTATGTGAACTTAAGAGCTCTTTTTTCCATCTTAGACAAAAGTAAACAAATTGGCTTGACATTTGACATGTGTGTCTCTAACTCGGTGTACTTTTCATAGAACCACAGAATGGGTTGGGTTTTTTACCAGAAAGCTTAAGAAAAATCAAACACAGCACTTAGAAACCCACTTTTTGGAAAGATTTTCATCTCACCTCATGAATATTATTCTACAGTTTTCGGGATTGTTATGTGTTCAGATTGCATGAGCTTTTTTGGCAAGCACTAGTCTGTGTGATTGGTTCTGGTGAGAATCATCCATTATTACAGGCTGTTTCCACAATTTGTAGAGCCCAAGGCACTTCTAAGAGAGTAGTTACAGTAAGGAAAAGAAGACATTTGTCACAATGCACAACCTGCTCTCCGTTTGGGGCATTAGGAAGATATAAAAATGACTTAACCAGGGAAATGGAAAAACTGGACAGTAGATTAAGTCCACGGGGCAAATACAAAGTGCTGTAAATGATCTGTTTCTGATCCTGTAGTGGATCTATTCTACAACAACAAAAATTTAAATTTATGTTATAAACAAATGAAAGAGTAATGCATCCCCATTACTCTAGAACAGTGGTGCCAGATAAAAAGAATATAAAGTAGTCAAGGGGATTGCTAAATCTGCTAGTAAAACCGATTAGTCGTCTGCATCAAAACAGATTCCTTTGGCAGTACGTTTAAGCCTATTTACTTTGTTTGCCAGATATCATCTGCCTGCCAAATACCACTACTACCTTTAGCCATGCATTATTGATCTAGAATTCCAGATATTCACGAAGCTTTATAAGCACAAAGGACAAGAGGTCTCCTACTCTGGTGGGCTTACAGCCCATCCAAACCAATATGGGAACTGAGGACAGACTTGTAACAGCAACAAATGAGCAGCTTAGGGAGGCAACACTGAAGGAGTATTTTCATTCCTGTGGGCTGGAGCCTTGTACCATATATCATTTAGTGTGTTAGTCCTTGCAGAAAGTAGCATTTGTCTCAGAGGAGGCAAACCCCAGATATGATTCCCATTTCTGGTGATTATGCTCATAGACATTTGTCACAGCATTCTTTTAAAGTGATTTACTCTTAGTCGTCCTATGTCAGTTCCAAGGGGTCTGAAATATGTGAAAGACCCTATGCAGATTTCAAAAAGCTATACAGTTTCAAGGCTCCCTTCAATGAGCATGGGCTTTTAGACACAGTTCCTTCTCTTTCTCTGAATTGGATGACGGCTGCAGTAACAAACTTAAGCAGCACAGTTTAGAAAAAAATCCTAGAAGAAATGGTAGCCTCTTAAACAGAATAAAAATGCACTTATAGTGAATAGCTTCATGTATCCAAGAGTATGGACTTTGAGAACACTACCTGCAAACCAGAGCTTGCTGGAATTCATGTTCTCACTCTCCTAAAAGTGAGGAAGACTAAATGGTCTCCCATTTACTGCAGCTCATGCAAAAATAGTTACCACAGACTTCTTCCATTCACTGTAACTTCAATGTGTTTTTAGACATAAACGAACAGGTCAGACATGCAAGAAAAGAATTAAACAACTATCAATGTTTAAGTTACTAAACATCTCCTGGGGAGAGAGGGGCCTGTTTGATCCCACCATGAAGTGAGTTCACTTTCAGAATGGAAAGCATTGCAAAGAAATGTTAAGATAATCATATTTACCTACTGCCCACATAACGGTGTTGAAAGAATCGGTTTCTTCTGTGTCCAGGTCAGCATTTTTCCAAGTGACTTGCAATCTGTTGTTCTTCAATTTTTCAACTTTAGTTGGGAAACATCTCTTCAAAAATTTTGTGCCATAAGATTCCATGTGCTCAGTTACTAAAGAAGCCATTTGCTGTTGAGTAGTGAAACAAATTTGTTTTTTCTTAGATTTATGACCTTTCTAATGAAAACCCCTCCTTCAGCTGGGTTCAGGAAACCCCAGTAAAAACCTTACATTTCAAACTCTTTATCACTCAGTTACTATGCACTGCTAACACATGATAATTCAGGGAGCCACTATGACCTGCAACTCCATTCCAAGAGGGACCTACACCTGAACATTCAAATTATTAAAAAAAAAAAAAAATCAAACAGTAATAATAAAATGGTGGTTTTTAAAGCATTTATTGTTTACACGATCTAGAGCCTATTACCATAATTACAATTTTCTAGTAGTTTGATGAAAATTAAATACTTTCATAAAACAATGGGAGAAAGATATTTCCTTTTGCCATAACACCTGACATTTCTCTGCAATGACTACGAATAACTAAGGTTTCATGGAAAGTTCTAATACAAAAATTAAAAACAACCCAAACTTCTGTCCTGAGAGCCTGTTTGAAATAATGCCATACCCCACTGAAGTAGTAAAATGTGGCATCAACAGGTTTATCCAAAGACATCAGTGCTCTACACTGCAGGAACTCAGGTTGCACCTTGACAGAGTATGTTTATTACTTAAAGGATATTATTACAAAACCACTCACAAACAACAACTCCACACAAGCTCTCTCAGCTTACAAAAGTTTGTTTTTAAAGTTGATATTAACTAATATGAAGGCAACAGCAGGGTTATGTCTCTTCAGAAACATGAGAGCTCACTAATCAGTTTCCATCAGACTCAATGTGGCTGCTGACTGAACATAATTATTTTATCTCCATTAATACTTTATTAACTTTGCTATGGCCATTGTGCTCTTCCTGCCTCCAGAGGATCAAGTTCCCAGAGCAAGCCCTACTCTAACTGTTTCACCAAGTGCCACACACACACTATTCCCTGCTTGCTCAGACCTCGTGCTGTTACAGGGGTTGATTTCTTCAATGAGGAGTGTAAATCCCAAGAACTATTCTTATACAATTTTTTGCAAACTCATGCCACCAATTTTAAGGTATACAAGCCACTAGTTTTACGGAAGCCACTCCAAAGTGAGAGAAGGTGGCATACAACCAGGAGCTGTCACTAGTGTCACTACCACAAGTGGTGTTTGTCACTGTCACTTAAGCACCAATACTCCCACCTCAAAAACTGTGCACATCCTAGGAAACGTCTGGAGATGCAAACAACACCTTTTCTTTAGGAGATAAAACCAATCAAATCTATCTCTTAATTTATTTGCTAGATAAGGAGATGTAAGATATTCTGTACTTGCCTGATCAAACCCACGAAGTGGCACACTTCTCATCATGACTGTAGTGTCCAATCCAATGCCTGTTAGAAAACCAGCACACTCAAGGGAAACATCTGGTGACGAGTTAAGCAAATGTAAACAACAATTTCAATAAACACAATATATGAGTAGTATACAAATGGGCTTTTTACTTAGAGATACCAAGTTCTCCTCACACAGACATCTTTAGATTGCTTTTGTACATAGAATAAAACTTGGAAGTCTTATAGTTAACATAGTTAACCCTGGATTTAAGATCCTGAGAATTTATCCTCAGCTGATCTTAATTTCCATGATGCTACTGCATGGAAAACTATTACTATTCTCTTACCAACTCAACTATATGACATGAGCAAAGAAATTCTGAAAACTGAACTTTCGCAGGAAAGACAGCTATGGTATTTATAATCATAGATCCTCACAGGCTTTTCAAAGGATACAGCTGGCTCCAACAACCAACCTGTTACAGAGAAAGAAGAAGAAAGCAGTGGAATGAGCTTTTGCATATTTTTGCACAACCAGAAAACACCATTTTCTGATGTGGGTGTCACATTTGCCAACTTCCAGTCAGCTGGGACCCCCCCAGTTAGCAGCACTGCTGGTAAATGATGGAGGGTGGCTCAGTCAGCTCTTCCATCAGCTCCCTCAGCACTGTGGGGTTGATCCCATCTGGCCCCTTGTGCATGTCCAAGGGCTGTAGCAGGTTTCTAACCAAGTCCTCATGATTTAGAGGGGCTTCATTCTCTTCCCTGTCCCCATCTTTCAGCTCAGGGTTTGGTACCCACAGGACAACTGCTCTTCCTATCAAGGACTGAAGCAAAGAAGGCATTAAGTAACTCAGCCCTTTCCTTATCCTTATTACTGTGCTTCTCCTCCCCCTCCCACCCAATAAAGGGTGGGGGTTCTCCTGAGCTCTCCTGTTGTTGCTACTGTATTTACAGAAACATTTTTATTGCCTTTTACAGCAGAAGCCAGATTAAGTTCTAATGGGCTTTGGCCCCTCCAATTTTCTCCCTGCACAACCTCATGGCATCCTTGTAGTCCTCCCTCTTCTTCCATGAGCACAAACTCTTTTTTCCCCCTGATTTTCAGCCAATACTCTCTATTCAGCCAGGCCAATCTTCTTCCCTGACAGCTCATCTTTCAGCACATGAGGATGGTCTATCAATTAGATTATGTCTTCCTATCAAGTAGATTACAGTTCCCAATGCAAAATTTGATTCATTGTTAAATTTCAGTTTGATTTATAACCATCTACTTTTTAATTTTCATATTTTTCCAAATAACAAATATTTGCCCTTCCTGTCTTCGAACATTTGTGTATGCTATTATAGAAAACGGGTTTAATAGATTTACTTAGACTGGTATTTACCAAATACATCCATTTTAGTTCTTAAATAAAGCTCAAGCTCCCATCTCTCCCAAAATATCACACCCTTTCAATCAAGAATATCATCGAAATTGTCCTTCAACGCCTGCAGTTTATGAAGTGTATCAGCTCTCCAGCACAGCAGTTTCCATCTCTGTCCCCAGCTGCTCCCTCCACTGCAGCAGTTCCTCTCTCTCCTGACCACATCCTCAGTTCCCTACATTTGCTGGGTACAAAAGGCAGAATGCTCAGTCCCTGTTCTGCAGGTAAAAGCAGCTCCAGCCAGGCAGCTGCTGACAGGCTGCACTTGCACTCCTTTGCTGTTAATGTCTTATGCAGACATGTTAAAATCTCATAGCTGGGAGATGCATCCCACACAGTGTTTCCACTGACAACGAAGTCTTTTTTAGGTTTTTGAATGGATTTGTGGGCTATGCTTACCCTAAACCAATCTGCAGCATCTTCCAGTTCTAACAGCTATGCTTTTAAACTTCTGAGGAGTGCAGACATGGAGGCTGCAGCTCTGTAAGCCCCAGGGACTGCACAGTCAGTACAACACATGTTTTCTCACAAAAGGCCCCAGATAACATCTCTCTATCCTACAATAAAAACACACACCTTCTGAAAGTGTACAGAGAATAGGCTGAGAAAAGCGATTAAAATCTGCTAGTCTGGGGCTTATGTTTGGCAAACAATTTAACATAATGGGAAATAATTTTTCTAGCATTAGGCCATCTGATTCATCTGTGAATGGATGATCACTCCCTTATTAGCACACAGCTCCTGCAAAGTGCTGCAAAAAGCCCATAAAGAAATATCTACTGGAAATTCAAAGGGAAAAGAATGAGAATTTCTGTAATTTGGGCATATGATTGCTCTTCCTTTTCATTAGATGAAAAATAGATGTCAGCTGGCACTTATTCATAGCATCAGCCCCACACTATTCACACTTTTTTGTAGAAAACAGGGGGTGGTTCCTGGGCATTGTCAGTGTCTAAAAGAATAAGTCAGGAAAGCAGAAACTAACCTTGTTCACACCTGCTCCATCTCTCACTCATTCTCAACACATTTCAAGGCACCTTTTCTAATTCAGTCTGCCAAACCCCTTCATCTCAGTAGTAAGTTTCTTACCCATGTTTGTATATCTAACAGACTTTTAAGTTGGTTAATGGTTTACTTTTTTTTTTTTTAAATATGAATAACAGCAGGACTGACAGTTCTATAACCTCCAGGCATGTAATTTGTAGCTGAGATATGTACATTTGGAGAGGGAGAAAAGAAAGAATAACTACAACGGCAGCTCAGACTAAAAACAAAAGGTGTTAAACTGAACCTTGGGAATATTTATAATAGAAACAAATCCGACAGAAACAAACCTTTAACAACTCCCTCCTTCATTTACTGAGACACAGCCTGATAAAGCACAGAAATGCTACTGTAGCCCCTGCAGGCTTATTTTGACTAAATCTCAGGAATGCAACATATAAACACTAGACTCCCACATTACACTGTTACAACTTGCATTAGCAGCAACTGGATAAGAGCCACATTTTACAGAAACATCTTACAAGGATAAATCCTATATTTTGGTTTGGGATTTTTTTGGTGGGGGGATGTGGGTGCTGCTTTTCTTAAAAACATTTTCCTCATATAAATCATGCTTTCAAGATTCAAGAGGTGACTGATACACTACAAAAAATAGCAAATTTACTTTCTCTGTAAAATTGTAGCAAGAAGCCTCATTTGTCTTTTTGAAGTTTAGCTTAACACAGTGCATTTTTTTAATAGCAGAAAGTCTCTGCCATGAATGGCAACTATGTTTTTTTGCAGAAACACCAGTGTTAGAGTTTGAAGCCTCTTTTGCTTTTTCTAGAATTGCTCAATAGAAAAGACCAAGAAGACACCATGATCTGACTTTCAAGATAGCAAATCTGCATTTCCTATCACGATTATCTTCATCAGGTAATTGCTCTGTAGTGCAGTGTTGACTCAGAATCTTACTGTGTCATGTGCTGTAAAAAACAACTATGGCATTTTAGTATTTCCATTAAAACCAGTGTTTTAATATTTCAGTTAAACAATAGCTTCCAAAGCAAAAGTAACCAAAACGTCTCATCATATTTTCTTTTGTTATCAGAACTGCCACAACTTAGGAGAACGCAAAATTATGTTGGAGTTTCTCCCCGAATCGAGGAACGGGGCCTGAGCAGCGCCCGGGTGAGTTCATGCTGCCCTCTTGTGACTTTGGATGTAATCACTACAGCACAACCTAGCACGGTGGAAACGTGGATTTCATCTGATTTTAGAAGGGAATTTCATAATTGGAGGAGGGGAAGATCTATCGGTTACTAATGAAGTTTGGTAGTATGATATTGATGCATCACAAAGCACATTTTCAGAAGGAAAACAGAAGAAAAAATTGGTGTAGAAAAGGCAATTTTGAACATTTTTCACACTGCTATATAGAAAAAGTAGGAATGCCAGCATCTCTTACAACCATGGTAAGGTAACTTACGTTTTTCCAGGAGATTCCTTTAACCAGAACAGATCATCACTTGTGATTCCATACTCCAGTGCACCTGCAACCTATGATCACACAGGTGAATCTATAATGCAAATCCTGTCAGCAGTAGAAGCTAATGGCAATATGAGCAACATTGGCTGAAGCACAGACCAAGGGGAATATATCTGGGGCTGCCACCTTCCAACCTGAATTATCCTACAGCTCTAAGCAACACCAACATACTGAATCACGGCAAATTTCTGTCTATGGAAATATTCTTCTTAAAAGCCATCTTTTATATAAAGACAAACTTTTGTATGACACAAGTAAAAAAATCTCCTATTTTGTTTTATTTTTACACTCTTTATCCTCCTTCACTGCATTTTGCATCTCAATAGCAAAGCAATGGAGTTGTCAAATGGAAGGGTAACTTACATTTGTAGGGTATTTTGGTCTTCCTCCAGTAGCAATGACAATATTATCTGCAGTAACAACAGTCTACAAATAAAAATAAAAAATCAAAATAAACCATTTGCAATCCTTTTATCTTTCTTTGGATTTCATCTACATACAAATGAGTGATCAATAAGTGAGCTGGCACTACCATCTGCTACTTATGTGACACAATAATCAGCAATACACTAAAAAAAGGATGTAGATAAACTAATACCTGTAGAATTTCTCTCCATTCTCTAATAGCTTTTGTTTTAATATTAACTGTACAATTGTTCTTACACTGAACAAGATTCTGGTGACTACTTGGAAGCAATAGCTAAGCACAAATGACACCTTTTTAAAATCAATTTCTTGTCAGGATAAAACACAGAGATCACAGCAGTAAATTCTGTCTCAGGCCTGGAGTTGAGCTAACTCAAATGGAGAATGTTTCTAGAAATTTCTAGGCACCTGCCCCCAAAAATCTGATATTCAAGCTGATATTAATCAGTAACACTAAACAATTACCCTCCAAAAGGTGTTAAAAAGGCAGGTTTGGGCCTTGTTAAACGTGCAGCAATGGCCCCCATTCCGTTATGTGACCCAGCTGTGCACTCACTGATTGCCTCCCACACACCATTTGGCATTACCCAGTTAATCACCCCTACAAATCACCTGAAAGAGGGAAACAGCTCAGAGCAACCTAATCCTCAGCATTTACACTGCTGTAAGCATCAGCATGACTGACCAAATCAAACTAAAATCTTTTGTCTCAGCATTTCCACCTGCAGAAAAAAGCAATAGCATCAAACAGGCCAGGCCAGGGACTCAGCAGTCAAGTTCATAAACAATTTCTCTAAGTGGAAAATGCAAATCTCACTCACCAAAACAATACTGAATACCTCAAGCAATTGGAAAAAGGACAATCTAGCTCCCAAATGACCTGAAATGTGCAAAAGTGAACAACACTGTAGAAATCAGCACAGCAGCTCACCTCTTTACCTGCTTTTGTTAAACCACGGACTGTATGTGGATCAGAAAAACTTCCTTTTATGTTGAAATATTTCACCTTCCTGTTTAGAAGAAAACAGCATCAGCAATGCACACTTAACAAGAATAGCTATAAAATACAATCAGCTACTTTTTCTGTATTTAAGTGCTAAAAAGGGTGGCAAACAGGCATAGAGCAGTAAAAGGAAGAAATCTTATTTCACAGGATTGTTTGCAGCTGTGTCATAATTTGTCACTTAATTCTTATGTCACACTTAACTCTTCTATGCAGAAAAGTAACTAACCTTGTAAAAACATTTGAGATCAGATTTTGACCTCTTCAAAAAAGACATCTTCCTTTAGCCATAGCATTATTACTACTATCTACAGCATTTCTGATACCATTTGAGAACACACCAAAGTGACTCAGCAGGAGTAACAAGACTAAAATCTGTTAAATTTTCTATTAATATAATTTCTCTATAAAAGGAACCACATGCTGAAAAATTTGGAACCATTTCTGCACTGAAAGCAAAAAAAAAAAAAAAAATCTGCTGCTCTAGCACAGTGTTGGCTGTGGGCATAGAAATTTTGGGAGATGAGATCAAAAGTACCTTAAAAAACCTTGACTGCTTCATATTAATGCAAACCTCTCCAGAGAGCATCACTACACTGCTAGAAAGCTTTTGCGTATGGTCAGTGTCAACCACTATTTCACCAAAAAGGAAAATGGGAGAGGAAGAGATCACTTACATTGACAAGGGCACTTACAGACCCCAGCAGAAAGGACTTACAGACTCAAAATAGTAGCCCTAGATAGAAACTTCAAAGGCAATTCTGCAATTCTATAAGGGCAAGAGCACCTCCTGACTGTGGGAAGAAAGACAAACTTCAAAGTCTTATTTACTTGTCTTGTAGTTGCACTCTGTGTCCCCAGTTCATGGATTTCACATAATTCTGAACACCTTGTGCCATCACAGACCTGTTGCAAACCAAGAAACTGCACATGAAGTCATCATATTACAAATTCAGGTTATGCAACACAAAGATATAGGCAATTGCTGAAAATAAGGAATGAACCAAAGTATTTTTTGTTGTAAAAAGCAAATTATCAAGTCGAAGTCAACATAATTTCTGCCCTGAGAAGCCTGTAACTAGTTGTTTCTTAAACAAGTACCAGGTTAAAATTTCACAGGCAAAATTCACTCTCCTAACTGTTCCGTAATAAACAATAACTGGGAAAAGGTTATTGCTATGCATTTGCAGTACACAGGAGTGGAGATGGGCAACAGTCTTTACCAGGTATGATGAACAGGTTGGGATATATTCCAGCCATAGTGTTGGGCATCTTTAAGGGCACTCCCTAAAAGGGCTGCTTGATGCATAAGCTTTTTAGGAATGCAGCCAACATTCACACAAGTTCCACCAAGTCCCCATGCGGTTCCTTGGGAAAAAAAAAAAAAAAAAAAAAAAAAAAAAAAAAAAAAAAAAAAGTAAATGCATCAGATTAGTGTAACAATGAAGTTGGGTACACGGAAGGTAAAAAGTTCTGTAACAACACAGTTTACTGTCTCCTACAGATCAGTTTCTAACTTTCTTTGTGCTCGTTTGTTTGATCAAAACCACCTCTGTATATTTTTCTTCTAAAATTCAAACCGTCTCAAGATTTTTCTCAGCACTAAACATTCAAATTTGCAGATCTAATTTTATACATTGTGCATGAGGAGCCTCAATATAATACAATTCGTAATTTTTAGAAATTGTAAATAACGTTTTGACAGAGGGAATATTCTCACTTAAATAAGTCCAAAGTCTACTATAAATGGTAGCATCAAGCACTGCTAACAAGCTTCATGTGGAGGGGAGCAGGCACAGCTGGTTTGCCTTGGAGAGAACCAGCCATGGCACAAGCTGGGCTTAAGGACTTTAAGGAAAGCAGGCAGTGTGGCTTTGGACACTGCTGTCTGGAGTAATCCGCTCACCTGAGCAACTGAATTATATACATTTCCAATTATTACCCTAGTATTTCTCTTCCATACCTCGTGGGGAAGGTTCAACATAATCCAGAACAGCCACTTTTCTTCCAAACCGAGCAGCTTTAAATAAAGAAACGAAGTAAGGGATTTAGAGGAAGGAGAAATATACAAACATCAACATTTTTAGTAGCACAGATACAGATAAAATACAGGAGATGACAGCTGGTGTTTTTTTCTGTCTAACTCAAGATACCAGATTCCCAACCTGCCTATGCAGTCAGCAAATTCTCTGGAAGACACTTAATAACCTAGACTGGGGCCTCCAGCTTCCACTGACCCTGAAATTGCAATTTGACCTCAAATGAGATGTTTAAGAACACTGTGGGTTGTCGAACACATTACCCTGAGACACAAAGGGGCAAGATTCTCCATAACAGTTAGCTCTTCCAAACAGTCTGAAGGGATTGTTGTTTTAACACATACATGAGAAATGGTACTTAAAAAAATATAAATAGAGTATCTATGGAGGTACTCTGAATACTTTTACAGCAGTGAAATGAAAGCTTATTAGTTTTTCCCATGATAAAAGAAGAAATATTTTTTAAAAGGTTAAGAGGAAAGCTATACACCATCACACCATCTGAAGGTGTGAATCAATTTGCAGATTAACCACATGGAGTGAAGTCAATGATTAACATACAGGTACTGGAGCATACTATGCTTCTTGAACAGCTTTTAAGATTATCAGTAACACTTCCCTTAGTTTCTTTACACCCCACTGAAGTTAACCCAAAACTTCTGTTAGTTATTTATGCATACAACCTTCTTTTGCACAAGCAAGGCCTCCAGACCCTCCGCCAATGACCAGAAGATCATATTCATTAATTCCTGTGAAAAGGACGTGAAAAAAAGAAGGAATAGAAGCAGACCAGGAAGATGGGAGAGGTATGTAAGAAGGACAGTATGAGAGTACACTTATTTTTACAATTGATTATTGCTTATTGGGGTTTTCCCTACTTTACTCTAGCACTGTGGTTTGTTCATTAAGCTATCTACTCTGGCTTTGTGAAAGAAATACAGAAAATAAAGCACTTCAAACTGAGTGAGAAAATGGATCAAATTTTTACACAATGTCCCAAGGGGTTCATAATTCATGCAACTGAGATCCAGTACGGGTCTCTGTCTCGGCATTACAGCAGCAAATTCTACACAGCTCTCTTTCCGTAGGGTCACATTATTGGAAAAAAAAAAGGCTTTATACGCCGCGTGTGCCTTGCCGGGGCGTGGGGTGCGGCCAGAGGGAAGCTGGCCCCTGCTGCCACCTCGGCCTCGGCACGAAGCAGCCCCGGCTCCCGGCGGGCTGGGGAGCGGGAGCAGCCGCAGGTGAGCGATGGATGACTCCTGGAGAGGGCAAAGGGGCGCTGCTGCTGTCGGAGCCGGCACGGGCAGGGCGGGCACCGAGCCCGCGCAGCATCCGAGCCCGGGTGGGGGCTGGCCCTGGCACAGCCGAGCGGGCTGCGAGGGCCGCTGCCTTGGGCGCTAATTCCCTACGAAGGGTTCGGCTGCCTCTGGGGCGGCCCCAGCGCCACTGCGGAGCTCTCGCCCCGCTGCACCATCCTCTGAGCCCGGGGCTCCCGCAGCGCCCAGGGACGGGCTCCGCAGGAGCGTCGGACGCGGCGGTGGCTGCCAGAGCCCTCACGGATGGAGGCGGCCGCCGCCCGCCCCGCCTCGGGGTAGCGGAGAGGCGGCCCGGTCCCCACAGCAGCCGCTCGAGTCCGGCATCTGTGGGTGGTGGCAAAGGATCGGGGCACCTTCCCCGGGCGCTTTGGGCGTCGGAAGGCGCGGGCAACCGCTGCCCGCGGGGAGGGCGAAGGCGCGGCCGCTGCCGAGCCCGAGCCCCGCGGGCACCGCGTACCTGAGAGCGCTCGGAGCGTACGGCACAGCGCCGGCACTGCCGAGGGACGCGGCCGCCGCCACAGCGCCGCCATGCTGTACGGCACAGGGCCCCGCGCCCGCCAGGACCCCGCGGGCTGGCCGCGCGGCGCCTGAGCGGAGGGCGGCGAGGTCCGCGGGGATGGCGCGCGGGAGCCGCCCGAGGGCAGCGCTCGGCGCGGAGCCCGCCGCGGCCGGAGGAGGCGGGCGCGGCTGCGGCGCTGTGAATCACACGCCCCGGCACTGAACCCTTCGGGTTGGACCTGTGGAGATCACTCCGTCCAACCCCCGTACAAAGCTACCTGGTGCGGGTGGAAGGGTGGTTTGGAATGTATCCAGAGAGAAAGACAGCACGACCTCCCTAGGCAGCTGTTCCAGTGCTTTGCCGCCGCCAACATAAAGTTCTTTCTCATGTTGAGGTAAAAGCTCGTGTGTTTTAACTTATGGCCATTGCTTCTCGTCATATCATTAATGAGATTCCTTTTCAGTCTTCTCTTCAGAGTAACCAGGCCCGGCTCCCACAGTCTCTCCCCGTAAGAATCCTCCAGCCCCCTCATCATCTTCATGGCCTCTGCTGGACCCTCTTCAAAAGCTCCTTGTCTTTGTTATACTGAGGAGCCCAGAACTGAACACACTCTTTTACTTCTGGGCTCCTCAATTAAAATCAGTTAAAATTTGCATTAAAATCAGACATTTGGAAGGAAAAAACCCCACAGTTTGCTTGACTGGCTTCCCCCCAGATGCTGCTGTAGAAAGGGTTCAGGGAAGGCCTTTTGGGAAAGAAGGCTCATGATGACTGCTCAAAGCCTTCACTGACATGCAAGGCCTGTCCTTTGCGCTCTGAACCAGCCATCCCTCTGTAGCAGATGTGGCAATAGGAGCTGCCACAGCCCCTCCTAAAGTGCAGGGCACTGGCTGACAGTCAGAAACCTCTGAGGAGGTTTGAGCACAGCACCTTCCATGAGGTGTTAGAGGCAACACGCAGTGGTGCTCCGTGTTCCTGTGCCTATGATATATTCAGAATTGTGAGCAGGACTCGGGGTCTGGGAAAGGGTTCCTGTGCTGGGACACTGGAGGGGGTCCCAGGCGATGACCCCAACCTGCACCAAGAACTTTCACACATGGCTGGGCTGTGGTGGGACAGATACCTGCTTGGTACAACCTTCAGGTGCCTCCAATGCCTCATCCTCTGGCAGCATTCCCTATCCCTGTGCCACGTGCCTGCTATTGATTAAACCAGGGCGATGCTGCTGCCCTATCCTGAATGGGAGCTGTGAGAGTTAATGCCTGTGATGTGTTCTGACAGCCTGAGGTAAAAGGCCTCAAAGCTGGCATTGATCAAATCAAATCAAGGGAACGAGTTTTCCTCGTTCAGAGGTGCCAGCTTGGCCTTTACTGAAGCTCAGTACTCACCTTGTCTGCTGCCATAGGTAGTGGGTCATATGTGTTAAATGTCACCACAGCCAAACCAGAGTTTGGGACAAGAGAATCAGATGTTTTTTCTACAGAAAAAAAATGGTTTTAGGCAGTCGTGGTTCAGGCTCTGGAGCAGGGGCCCTGCTCACAAGGGGGCAGCATCCAACCATTTTGTTTCAGAAACATCAATCCTTTGGTCCACAGTGGGGAGAAATGGCAGGAAATTAAAATACTCCAAAGTTTTATAGAATTCACTTCACCACTAATGTAGTCTCATTATTTTTGTTCACCCTGTTAATGTTTGAAAATACATGAAATGGAAATTATTATCACTTTAAGTGAGTGTATTGATGACTTTTTTCCAGCATCACTGATTATTACACCCTCCACTCACCCCCCAATTACAAGAAAACCAAAGGCAAGCCCCCTTATCACTAGAAAAACTGTTACCCACTGCAACAGCAGGAGAAAGAAATGACTAGGGCATACTGAGAGGCCCTTGAATTAAAGAAATCTTGAGCATATTCAGATATAATCTTTTATGCTTTTCAAGGTACTCACGTGCAAAGTTGTTTCAGCTTTTTATGTTAGCCACTATTCTGAGTTGAATCAGGCAGTATTGAGCATATGCTCTTCACACAGATTTATTTCAGACATGTAGGATCAAGGGTAGAATTAACTCTCCCCAAACACAAAACAAGTTTATGTCAGATATCCCTGCAGCATTATGGTGTCCTGCTAATAAGGGAAGGCCTTAAATGTGGCAAAGCAAAGTGAAACTAAATTGAGCCAAATGAAAGGAAGGTGGGGGTTGGTTTTCTGTGCTATGTCTCAAGTGAAAAGATGAGAGAAAATGACCTTAAAACACTAAGGGAGGTTCAGATTAGAAAATACAGCTGGTGCTGTGCCACTGTGTGGCTGTGGGATGCTGGGGTGTCACAGCTCAGGATAAAGCTCAGTGCAGTTCTGCAGGCTTTCCCACCAGGAGTGCCAGCTTCAGAAGGAAGTGCAAAGCCTGTGCTGTGCCATTCCACTTTTTCTTGCTCATTCTCACAGGCTTGAGCCTCGAGAGTGATAGAGACAAATAGCAGCAATGAGGAGTGGGTTCTGCTGACAGTGACAGTATCAGGAAGAGCAGCAGCCCCTGGTATTTCCCTCTGTCAGCACTGAGCAGGTGTGTCTGTGCTGCACTTCAAAACTCATTTTCAGAGACTGGAGACAGATACTGGTTATCAAATGTGGTTTCTACTGTATCTTTGGCTCAGCTCATATGGCTTTCTACTCTAATATTAATTCTTTTGTGGCTAGCATTATGTTGGTTAGATAATTAGTGATACACATTTATCTATATATATTATATATCTTAATTTCTTTTAAGAAAATAAGTATTAAGTCCTTTAGTAGCAAATACATTCTGTTATTGCGAATCGTTTAGATAAAGCCTTGTGTTTCTGCAGTGAAAGCATATAGTTCCAAAACTGAGATTAAAAGAACTTCCTCCAAGATAGCTATCAGATTTACATCATATTTCCACTGAATTTAGTTGTAGCTAGTCACATTTAAAGTCATAAATTAACTTATACACTAGTTGTGGTTTGGTTTATTTCCAGGGGGAGTGTTTACTCAATATACTTTAAACAGTGTGGTATTAAAAAACTAAAGGAGACACCCTGTATCAGAAATGTACATAAATCCATTCAACAAAAAAAGGTGCTTTGTAAGTCGTGAATTGGTTTTGCTAGCAGGCAAACTTTCTCATTTTGAATTTATCGTAAAGACAGCTTGAAATTCTGTATGTTGTTTCCTTTGTACGAAATACATTTTATTACATTTACCAACGGCCTACTTAAATTCTCCTTCATGAAGATGACCAGGACCAAATACTTTTTCTACCAAGCCTTTTAGAAATTTTGACTTTCCAAGCACATCTTCTTGGCCTTCCTGTTTTTCTGGCAGAGTTTCCTTCGTGTTTTACATTCCTAGATCAGCAACCAGGGAGGGTGGAGGGAAGAAGAGAGGTGCCAGGTAGATACTGTCTTTGGAAGTCATCACTTTGTGTCCTTTTTAGTGGGTGGGGTGGGAAATCGGTTCTCTCAGAGGTTGCATTTTGTGGTGTGACCTAATAAATAATTTACAGAAGTGTCAGTGAACTCTACTGGATCACTGGTTGAACTAAGCTGTCTCTGCATGAGGTAGGACCTTTTGATTTCTTACCATCTCTCTCTTCTAAAGATTATTTAAGAATTATTTTCAGAAATTTGTCTCAGAGTAGGACTCGTTCAGAATTTAATCTATGCCTTTTTAGTCCTTCCTTCCTTAACATAGTTCTTCTGTTCATAGTTTGTCCTGAACAAGTAATCGATTGCAAGTAAGGGAAAAAGCCAGCAGGAACAGATGAAGCTTCAAGTAACACAAGTTCTTGGCTTCATTCAAATGCTTCAGCACATATTGCTGAAAACATGAGGGTAGAAAAGAGAGAAATGTGGTAGACTTAACTGCTTCAAAGTTTTTGTGAGGACTCATTAAGTCTTTGAAAGCTGAAAGGTTTTTTCAATCTGCCTGATAACCTTTTAAGAGACACTGTAAACACAAAATAATCTAACTGCTTGTGTTATCTGTTCTAATTTAGAGAACAACTTTGCTGGCCACCTTTCTTCTCTTTTAGCTGTTTCCTGTTGTAGATATCGCCAGGCAGTTTCCTGATTCAGACATGAGTGGTGCTTCCTTTCCTCAAAATTCCTCTTTTGCGTGTTTCTCAGCAAGAGAGACTAATTTGACTGTGGAAAACAGAAAATTCCCATAAAAGAAAATCCCTCCTGCTATTCTGAAAATGCAAGCTCAAAAGAATTTTCTTCCACTCAGTGTTTCACATGATCTGTGGGGTTTATGATAATGTGCTAGCTCTCCTGTCTCTCTTTGTTTTGGCTTTTAAAAACCAGTCTTTGCCCAGGATTATTAGAAGAAGGGAATGCCATTTGTTGTTGTGCCAGGCATGGATTTAGGGGAAAAAGCTCCGTGCTATGCACAGCAAGTGGGAATGGCCCCGCCACGCTGCATCATGTGAGTGCCGCTGGGAGCTCTGTCCGGGAGCGAGTCCGCTCAAGTTTGTGCAGCCGGGCAGAGCTACGGTGGCGACTGTCGGGTGAGTCAGCCTGAAGCAGCCAGTTACCCTGAGCTGCTGCCATTCACGTGGTGCTGCTCCCGGGCGAATGCAGCCTGGTTCTACTCCTTCCCATAGACGTGCCCTGTGAATCCAGTACCTGACTGAGATTCTCAACTACCAAACCTGGCCCTGGAGAAAAATTGTGTTACACCAATACATTTGTAGCTCTCTGCAGTTCACTAACTTTAATGTTTTAATGCCAGGGCAGATTTTTACTGTCTAGACAAG
Source organism: Sitta carolinensis (assembly GCA_032173965.1). Lineage (NCBI taxonomy): Eukaryota > Metazoa > Chordata > Aves > Passeriformes > Sittidae > Sitta > Sitta carolinensis. Next base: position 7,380,858 of record CM063296.1, on the reverse strand, counting down.
CATAATTCATATGGATAGTATATGAATTTATGCACTGTGGAGTTTGTAGCATTGTTAGTACATTAGTAAAAACTTGCAAAAATATCCATACTTATATAGATTATGTGTTGGGCTAACAGGTAGATTAAAGAGAGGCATAAACCAATATCTATCAGGCTACCAAAGAAACTTCTCTTGGGGAAGAACAAAAAATACGCCATAACATATTACAATATTTCAACTTTCTATTAACTTGAAAGCAATTTATAGACATTATCACACAGTTTGGGTGGCTTAACCAACTGAACCTCCAGCTTTGTCTAATTTGCAGTTATTGCTATTCACCATTTTTTGTTATGTAGTGAAATATGTAGACAACAGCAAGGGTTACTTGCAGGCGTAGCTTTTATCACACAAGTAAACAGCTGTGGGCAGGCAGAAGCAAGTTTGCTCCTCCCATGCTTCGAGCTTGAAGAATATAATTCAGCTCCAAGTTAGAAGACTTTTAGAAGTGTTGTCATGGGATGTTGCTCAATCTGAGAAGTCTTGGCACTAAATTATGCTGCTAAGCAGAAGCTGGGCTGACACCACCCACAACTAGCTGTAGTTAATTTCAAGGACTTCTCCAAAGAGCAGCTATACACTTACACAAGGTCAGTGCTTAGAGTAAGTTTTACTGTTTTAAACTCTTTTCTCCATAGCCCAGCAGTAAAAAAAATTCTCTGCTAATTTGAATTGTGGGAGGCATCAGGGATTGTGCAGACACAACCAGTTTTTGACCAGACAGGAAATTACTGTCAGTGAAGCTGGACTGCAGTATTGCTTACTTCATTCGTTCTTATGCTTGATGTCTGGATTATAAGAAAATATTTGTAGAGCTAAAGCTCTGTTATGGATGGAAAGGATAGTTCAAAGTTACTCTGTATTGACACTGGGGACTGTGCTGTATTGCAAGGTCTTAGTTATGTTTTGTTTAGTGCTACTAGAAATGCTTCAATCTTCACCCACCTATTTTTCCCCACAATTCTTTATTCAATTAATCTGCTTAAAATTATTTGGTTTTTTCTTGTCATGCTCTCAGGTGCTCCCTAAGTCTTTCAAGGACCTCCCCTATCACTTGAAAAAGCCTGAAGTTCTCAGAACTTCAACTCCTGTTTCTGCCACACTTGGTACAAACACATTCTTTAAAAAGTTTCTGGGCTTGAGCCTCAAACATGTGCTGACTAGGTCTGAGTTTTGCAATGAGAATACAGGAGAAGACTATTACCATATTGTGTTTGGGTTTTTTGTTTTTCTTCTGATTTCCTTCGATGGTGCAATTTAATTGCAGCTGGATTATATTGTTCCCACCTCAAAGGAAACAGTATAGAAAGACAAGCTGAGAACAAGGTTTGTTAGAATAAGCCTCTTCTTTTATCTTAGAGCTGTTTGTAGCAGAATATTTTTCCAGCTAGAAGCCACAGAAATTCAGATGTGCTATTTATAATGTATTGATTGCAGCTCCTCCTGTAGTTGCTATTAAGCCATTTGCTATACATACCTCGCCTGCCTCCAGCAGCACTCTATATTTATCCCACATGCCTAGGTCTTGTTCCTACCAATTCTGCTCTGGCTGTAGCATGCCACGTCTGAGCTGAAAAAAGAACTAAATCCCTTGGGCCAAATTCATTCCTGAAGTTGCTTGATTGAACACATCGCATTTACACTGAGCAGATTTGGCTCATACCTGACTTTGTCAGCATTCACTGTGCTGTAACTAAGTAACAAGAGCACTGTCGTTAGGGGACAGATGAATAGCTTTCTCTACGGTTATTAGAGCACCGAGCACCTTTAAGGAGTGCAGAATCTGTGAAAGGAGGAGTTGGGGAAAAGGACACCGCTCCTTTTAGAGTCTGTCTAACAGAACTGATAAGCTATTCCTGTGATGTGATCGAATGTGACTGAATACTGCAGGCTCTTGGACTCTTATTCTGTAAAATCCACAGGAGAGCAGCACAGGAAAAGATCGGAGGGAACAGCTTCTGCTATACTAAGAAAGGTACATATTTATATTTTCTTATTTGTCAGGCTTGACATGATGTGTTATCTTAGATAATGTCACTATTTTAAACAGTGGTGCTTATAAAAGAAGTGGTGTTTTCCACATTCTGACTGGCACTCATTGTCAGGAAGCCAGTCCGTGGGCAGCAACAGCTTTCACAGAGAAAGAGCAGGACATATTTGTGTGTAATGCATTTGTACTGTATTGTAAATCTTGACAGCTGAAAGAAGTGAGATGAGATAACCCTGACTAAATTGAAAATTTAATTTATGGATATAAGTGTGCTGGAATTTGGCATTCATTTGTATTCAAGAAAAAGCTGAATGCAAGTCAAGCTTCAGTTCAGACACATTTGGCTGAATAGCTGCTTTTATAAGTGTTTTGCTGCAGATGTATTTTATGGAGGTTTTATTCTCAAGAGGGAGTTCTGCTACTGCAAAATATCTCTGAAGAAGAGACAAAAAGCGAATACTTTTGCTTGCTAGCCCTGTTGGTGCTTATAGAGTATCCTTCTGATGCCCATAATGGATATTTTTTACTTTCTGTCCTTTACAAACAAACTCATATTTACCAATACTGTCAACTATGTCATACTGATGAACTCTATAAACAACACCTTTACTTTGTCTCTGCACTTCTGCTTACTCAGTCATGGACTTCTCCAACAAAGCCCTCAGGTTCAGAACCACATGCATTTGCAGAGCTTTGCATTATTGAAATACAAAAGGAAAACTTCCTGATTTACAGCTTTAGTTTGCATTAATGAGAAAAGGGTTTGATCACATTAACAGTGCAAACAACTTACTTTCCACCCAAGTTTAGCAGTATTTCTCAGCACTCTGGTACCCAGTTTACATCTGCCAGTCTCATACTGTTGTCTTTCAGCATTCCTTCAGGATCACTGGAATTCAAAGTGACTGGGAATTTTTTGAAAAAACATAATTTTGGCAGCAGTCCTTGAAAACAGATCTTAATGTGTGAGGCCATTTTAAAGCTCTCTCAGAAAGCAATTTCTAGCCAGAGACCTCTACGCCCACTCCAGGCAGTTTTCTGGGGAGAGCTTTCACTCAGGATTTGAAAACAATCCCTGTCCTGTTCTATCTCAGGTTCCCTCTTGGAACAGTGTTCCCACCTGCGGTGTTGTGGTAAATCCCACCTGGCCTGGTATGCTAGAGTTGTTAATTTTCATAGAAATAAGTAATCATTTCAGCAGAGGTTTCTTTCCTAATCCTTCCGATCCCTCAGTGGGTGTCCTCACTACCAAGTTTCAGTCGTGCACTCCCCCCAGCCTGAAGAGCAGCCTGTGGACAGCAGAAAGCTGTGCTGGGAGAGAGACAGATTTACAGTAGATTAGCTGGTAGCCTTGGAAGCAGGGCAGGAGCATGCAGTGGGGATTTGGGCCACTAAGGATTCCTTATAACACCCTGTGATAGAAGGGACTGTGAAATAGGTCTGTCCTGAGAACAATTAGCCATTTTGGTCTTTCCTCTTCCATCCCTTTCTCCCTAACTCCATTTGGGGCAAAATCACTCAATAAGAGTTTGATTTTACCCCCTGGGGAACATGAAAATCTCAGCTTAGAAAACTTTTTTACAGACCTGCTCCTAGTGTGCTGTCAGGGCCGAGCACTTACTACTTTTGTCAGTCCACTGCCTCCCAGGTAGAATTTGTACAGTTCTGCTGAGCCACCCTAAACCACTGGTCTTAAACACTGGTACAAATACTACAAACACATTCTGGATGCTCCAGTAGGAATAAGGACTATCAGAAACAAACACTTCCTAGGGGTACCTGAAAGGGTCTTTTTCCTGAAAAGCTGCCTTTGCTTAAGGCTCAGTAAAGTGCATTTTTTATCCTTGAAGAGTTCTCTCACCCCAAACTCTGGCCTTAATCATGCAGTGTGTTCACTAGGTCAGTCTGGATTAGATTGCTACAAATTCCTGTGGAGCTGCTTGCTGGATGGAGATGGAGCCTCTCTGTGTGGCCAGTTCATTCTAAACACTGCACTTCTTTATGGGGCACATAACCATTATATAAACCTTCTGCTTTGGGAAATAGCACTGAATACCATTTAGAGAATGGCTACTGGGAAGGGAGTTTTAAGTGGGTAGCAATTATCCTAATTGAAATCTACGTGGGGAGAATGGATTTAAACACCATTATGAAGCTTATTTGATGGGGCTTCCAAGTAGGCAATAGGCACTTTGCTGTTGTTTTCCTTTCATTCAGTAAGAAGAAACTTGTATTTGTTTCTTTTCAACCTGAGGAGAGGGAAGAAGACAGGACAAAAGGCTATGGGGGCAGAAAACAATCATCAGAACTTTGCATTTATAGAAGACAAGTTTCTGTAGTCATGGCAGTGAAGCTAAGTTATAGTAATTTGAAAAAAAAACTGAGAGGAAAATCTAGATTTCAGGCAAGAAATAGTGAAAAATTATATGAAGTCTGTTCACATTGTTTTCATGATGTCAGTGGAAAATCTGAATGTCAAATTCCCAGACTTAGTTTCCATTGAAATACAAGCTATTACATTTGGCAATATGATGATTATTCTTCACAGAACAGTTGCACTCACTTGAAAATACATAAACAGTAACGAAAGAATAGAAGGTAAAAAGTTATTTTTTGACCTTTAAATGTACTAAATTACGAAGCTGTTGAATTGTGTTGCCTACAGCAACAGGATACAATATGTTTGGCAGAAGTTAGTTTAGATTTTCTGACCAAAATACTCTGCCTTTCTTGTTCTGGGAAACATCAAGACAAACTGCCACAAAAGAGAGATTGCCTCATTCATGACAGCATAGGACTAAGAGTCAGAAACTCTGGTCCCACCACAGCACAGATCTCCTCTGGCCTAGTGTGGGACTTTGTTAAAATATGTGTAGAAATGTGCTGACTCTTCTGCATTGTTTTCCCAATGCTTCAGAAACAGCTAATATATCCTTGCTTGCGTGCAAATCCTCTGCATACTTCAGTGCATCAGTGTCTAAAGGCATAATTTCAGCAGAGGCTGGAAAAGGTTGGATGATATAAACTTATCAAGTGCTCCCCATTCACCATGTTATGTGAGTTAATAAAGTCAAAATTAGATTCTAAACCCTCTAGCACCAGAATGCTAAAGTACTGTCTGGATGCGTGGAGACTCGTAATGAACTCTTAAACAACCAACCAGTACTTGGCAGCTAGATTAAATACATGAAAAATTATAGCAAGACTGGATGTACCATCTTTCCTCAAAACCCTGAATTTTCAGCTGGCTGAAAGCCCTTTAGGAAAGCATTTGAAGCACTGCTTGTCTTCACATTTTCCCAGTTGTTCATAAACTCAAGAATAATAATGTCACCTAGGTGTCTGCTGTGCAGACAAAACTACTTTGCCTTTCCTCAGGTGTTATTCATACATTCATAGCAGGACTTTCCTGAAAAAGATTAATTCAGCTTTACAATGCCTCGAAAGTTTACACACGTAGCAGTAACTGTAACTCTTGTGGCAATGCAGAGACAGCTCATCCAAGCTCATCCAAGGCCAGATCAGAAAAACATTGCCGAAATGAGACTCACAGCTAAGTCCCTGACCCAGGCTCACAAAGTTTACTCTCATTCCAGCCCTGGAGGATAGCAGTCTAATGTATGTGCTGTCTTTGTACAAGGGTGGGTTTTTTTGTAATAATGTTTAGGACTTAATTTTCAGTACAAAGCAAAGCAATATGAGTTTATCCAAGCTAAAATTGTAATGAGCTCTGTAAGTAGGCTTAGAAGGATTCACCTTGATTAGAAAAATGTTCTATCCAGCAGTTTTCCACTTCACAAGTATTTCAATATCTGTCATCTCTTATTTTTGCATCTGTAGGAAATTACATCTTGTTAATTACTCATAATGTAGTGAACTAAGCTTCAGAATAGTGAAATAGTCAAATTTGATACTTCTTTAATCCACTGAGTGTGAATTTCACTAGCTATTTGCTTTTGTTAAAACTTAGACTATTTAAAGGTGCTTGCTTGCACATGCTTATTTTTCTTCTCAACAAACATTGGTTTTTAGCAGAGGGACGTTGGTTTGGAATGAGAGGAACAGTTGCAATCAGTAGTTGACATCACATTTCCATACACCTTCCTCTAACAGTGTTATGAAAACTTCATACAGTTTTTATGAAACACTGAAAAATATCTCAGTTCAATCCAGTTACTCGGACTTCCCTTAGAAGTTAATGTTACCACTTGTTCTAATCCTTATTCTTTCATATCAGAGAATTCTAAGAGTAATTATTTTTTAGCAGAGGTTGGAAAAATGTACCAGAAAGATTGATAAATAGCATTACTGAAAGTTCCTTTTTGTAACCTTTGGTGAAATGGCTGGAGTCAGCTGCATGAGAATAAAAACAGGATGTATCGGTTTGGGTTCCATCACATGGGCATTTTTATAATTTTAGAAAACCTGAAGATAGTAAGGGGCTACACTGAATCCCCTAACTTAACATCTGTTGGCATAATAGCAGATCCCTAAGTCTGAGGCAGCCTCGATGTTTCTTTATAGCCATTGGAATGACTTAGGTGTTTCATCTCCACAGGCAGGTAAATTGGGGCAGCAGTTTCACACATTTTGTATCTGCTTCTTTCTTTGAAAATGCCTTTTTAAATCTCTCTAAGCTGAAACAGAGGTACTCCCATTCAAATGCTGATTGTTTGATTATGGTGTGCATCAGGGGAAAACTGCTGAGCTGCATTATCAAGTTATGATTTGGTCTTATGAAACTGCCAAAATGAGTAAGATTAGATGCATAAGAAAATAACTCAGTGCTTTAGAAAGACTCATCAGTAGTTTGACAGGTTTGGGCATGAAATTTTAATATGTTTTCTTCTAAACTCTGTCTTCTCAAAACCAGATGTACTGATACATGTTATTCATTCTTTCTCATAATGTTGTCCCTCCAGTTTTCTGTTTATTCCTTTGCTGAATTTTTCATTTGCCTACTATTTTCCACTTCAAATTTTAGTTTTCAAAGAAAAGGCTTCCTTTATTATGGTGTTTCTAAAGCACAGAAGAGGTTGCAGTGCTAACCTGTGTATTTGGAACCTCAGTACAAGCATTAAATAATAAGAGTGGCTGCCTTGTAATAAGTGGTTATGGGAAACTTGACTATATGCAAGTTCAGTTTTATTGCACACTTAATGAATCTCACGAATCCACATTAAAGCTGAAATTACTGTTGCATTTTCTAAAGCTGTCATAACATGACTGTCTCCTAGGTAGTGGTAGTTTTAAATTGGTTGAATTACACACTTGATTTTCATATCAAATATTTTCCAGCTAAGAATATGAAAGCAATTACCTATTTTGGTACAGATCTTTTTTCCCTCTGGGTGCATGACCGTCACCAATGCCTCTTGCTCTTGGCAGACTGCCTTTACAGTCTACTGCTGTCACTAAATTTATTTTCACACCTAGGAAGACAGAAATTAAGAGGGACAAATTTAAAAAAAAAAAAAAAGGAAACCAAGATGTGTCTGTTTCTCTCTTTTTAGAAGGTACCTTCTCTGGAAAGTGGTTTTCAGGATAATTGCCTCCTGAAGGAGTTCTGCTAAGAAGAACCCATACTATCAGTTTATGAAGGTGCTGGGGTGTAATTCAGAAATATTAATAATAATAAAAAATCCAGTAGTTGAAAATCATTCACTGATACCTAAAAAATAAGTGAACTCATTTCGGAATGGAAATATCAGCATGTATCCTGTAGGTTGTTTCTACCTGTGAGCAACCTCTGGGAGGCAGGTGGGCTCTGCTCTTACATGTGGTACCTCTTTTGTGTGGTAGTGTTCATGTGGGATTCAAGTGCAAAGATCTGAAGCACTGTAAAAAGTGGATTCCTCTGAGTACTTGATTCACAGAGTCAGGCTGAAAAAGAAGTCTCAGTGTTCCTTCAGGACAGGGAGTGGGGCTGAGTTAGCCTACAGAGGTTGTCTCTCCCTCTTTTGAGAAATCTCATTAAATGGTCTCATACCAATGCTAAGCAATAAAGGAGGAAAGCTGTTACCCCAAAAGTACATTACCTAGTTCCTCCTGCTGCTCCCATCCACTCTTGGATGACACATCTTTGAAGGGCAGCCCCAGACATGCTGGCAGGATCTCATAGTGCTGAAGCAACAGCCTGTGGCAAGGTCTGCTCGGAGAATGCCAAAGCTCCCATTGTAACCAGAGGATTCTGCCTGGAACTCTGACAGCAGCAGTCTTCAGGCCCAGAGAGCCCTGCCTGTAGCTGGCCTGCCACCAAGTGAGCCACGGGTGTGCAGGGTCTCAGTTCCATGTGTCCAGAGGCAGGAAGGTTAGAGACCTGCTGACCTCAGGAAGGATTTTCTGGGCTCCATCCATTCCTTGGAGTTCAGAATACTTATATTTCATCTGTGTCAGTAATCCAAATTCATCAACAATGACCATACAATCAACTAAGCCATGAAAGACAAGAAAAGACCAGTCAAGTGAAGCTAAAGAGATATTTTATGTTAAACTAATGATCTTTTCACAGACTTATCAAAATTCTCAGGGGACAGACATCAAACATTTTCATGTAGAAAAACTAAAAAGAACTGAAGTCCCATCTGAAAGATACAGGACAATTGGGACTGGTCAGTAGAACTACTACTGCACAGAGGGAAAGAAGAGATACTGCCATCCAGGCCTTCATGATCCTGTGGAAGTAATGAAGCAGGCTCATAAGGGCTAGGAAGAAATATTCAGAAGGTCCGAGAAGCAAGATTTTCATGTGCTAATGATGCTGGCAGGCTCTGAAAGGAAATGTCCCAAGTCAGACTTTGAAGAAAAGCATTAAGGGTAACTGTTAACACTGGTGACTGCTTAAAAGCAAAAGAAATAGACTTTTGACAGCTCCAAACAAATCGTACTTGCTCTGCAACTAAGATAAGAGAATGGTGTGAACAAAATCAGCTGTACTGTATCTTTAGCATATCTCCATGGAAACTCAGTCATCTTCTGAAGTCAAAATGCGTTCTGCATGATGATTCAAAATTTAAATAGTGGGATAGATTTTCCCCATGTGTATATGCCAAATCCCACTACAGAATGAAGGTCAGACCATCCATAAAAATTAGGATTTTTCTGGGACAGTATTTGGGGAAACAAAAAAAAGAGAAGAAAGAAAAAGTAGGAAGAGATTTGGAGGAATGTTGTTATCTCCTAGAATGAGATAATCCCTTTGTCATTGGTCTTGGGTAGCTTAGGCAAAATTTTTGAGGATGTTGTAGCTCCTCTTGGTGCTAGAACAGATTTGATGCTGGAAGCTCCTCGTGCAGTGGCATGCTTGGAGCCAGTACTGAGCAGCTGTGTGGGGGAAGGGACCAGAGCATTAAATAAAGCTACTTGTTGACTGCCTGTAAAATTGGCTTCTAAAGGAAGTGCTACAGAGCACCATCCATTACCAAGTGACAGAGAGCCTTTCACAGCTACTCTAGACACAATCATAATTAAATTCTGTGTCTTCCTGGTCAGTACGGTTGGTTGTGGGTTATTTAGCTCAATATTTACAAAAAGGACAGCCCTCTCCTGTGCCACCTTAACCCTGGGCTGTTTTTCTCTTTTCTTCCAGATGCTGGAGAGCTCTTCAGTCCCTTTGTTCATTGTCTTCATCCTGCTTTTCATTTTGCTGCTCATTGTGTTGCTCATCAGGAAAAACGGCACTGCTGCCCTTATCTGGAATGAAATAATCCGTGAGAAAGTGACCAATTTCATCATGAATCAGAGCAAAGAACAGAGGATTTTAAATTTTGTCCTGCAGAATGCAGTCCGAGGAGACCCTTGTAGTGTGGTGGACACTATAGATAAATACTGCTCCCAAAAAGAGTGGGCCATGAACGTGGGTGATGAGAAAGGTAATTGCAGCAGGGCTCAGCAGCTGAAAAGATCCTTCAAGACTAGCACAGCATAGGACATCTGATTGTATTCACATAGCAACTTCCCTCTGCTGCAGCTGCAAAAACCCCAACCCACACAGCCTTCCAGTCACCAGAGCAGTTCTGTGAACAGTGCAGATGGTTTTGAGGAGGGATATCCAGTGACTCAGCCAGAAATCCAGATGTGGGTTTCTGTGTTGTACACATTGCAAGTGTGTTAGCAGAGAGTGGCAACCAAGGGGAGAAGTCTAGGGTTGCATTTACATCATTTTATACACAGGGTACCTTTAAGGCATAATTCAATTCATTAGGTTAAATACTTTCAGATCCTTAACAAGAAGATAGTAAATTGAAAAAAAAAACCAAACAGATTATGTTTAACTATATGTATTTTGTGTATACAAGCATAAATTAGAAGTTTCTGTTGAAGGGAGAAATCCTACCCATGTCATACAGTAGCAGACATTGTTGCTATTTAGCAAGTAAATCATCTTGTTCTTATCTCCTAAAGAAAAATATGGGAACAAGCCCTTTTTTTTTTTCACAGCTGTAGAATAGCAGCAATCTTTTAAAAAAACTATGATGGTAAAATGTTAATATGTTCCCTTATGAATTAGAAACAGAAGTACCTCTTTCTGGGGAAATTTGCTTAGTCTGGGATTAACACAGCTAATGAAGTACAACTGTAAGCATTGTAATAAAAATGCTCTTCTGACATGGGTACAATTTTTAAAAGTAGCTCCTCAGCATACCTGGCTGGGGTGCTTAGGCCAGCAGAACAGTGGGTCATAGCTGAGTAGGAATACTTAAAGCTCTAAACTTTGAACACTTGTGATTAAAGTCTTAATAATTTCACTTTAGTGCAATTATGATTGGCCTTTCCTCAGCTAAGAGTCATGAAAGCTAGTGCATCTTTAGTCCCTGAGTTTCAAGAGTGACTACAAGGCCTCCTCCTCCTCCTCCTCATCATCATAAATAAACAACAACCAGAAAAATATCCCTTAATGGCTTAGTGTAAAATCCCTTCCACTACTTTTTGAGTTTAGTTATCTAGTTTCTAGCTATACAAATAAGAGGAAATTTCTCACAAATAAGTATCATAAATAAATCCTTTTTTTCCAAACGCCTGAATACTGTACACCATCACTTCTTTTTGGAAGCATTTTCTCTTGTTAACAATTGACTAATGTTTTCCATCCCACAAAAAACTTTGTAAATAGACTTTTTTTCTTTAAAGATGAGTATTCAGAATAAGAAATTCTATGTCAGACTACAGCACGCAACATTAGCAACAATCATGAGCACTCAAAATCCAGGAGTTATATATTTCACAAATATGGCCAGTTTCTGCAGTAAGTTCTTGGAAAAAAATTACTGCACTTCCTCCTTCTAACACTAGAAATTAGTTAATTCAGGGAATTACATAAATTATATTCAGGGAACATAAGCTAATTTGGGGAATTCCTTATTCAGTTTTCTTTAGTTGAAAGTTTGCACTTTGAAACTAAAATACCCGTGATTAACTTGATCACAAGCCAGTTTGCAAAGGATACATTATATAATTTGACACCAGCTCTTAATTTTTGAATGTCCTGAGCAACTGAGTACATGGATTTTTTAAGTTTCTTGTCACTAACTTGCTCTTCTGTATATGAATCCGTTTGATTTTGTCAAAAGGTAATCTTTTCCCCTTTTCAATCAGGTAAAGTTCTAGACAAGACAGTGGAAGAGGCCAATCCATCAGTTGCCCTGGAGCTGGGAACATACTGTGGCTACTCAGCAGTGAGGATTTCTCGGCTACTGAAGGCAGGAGCTCGTCTGCTTACTGTGGAGTTCAACCCAGAATTTGCTGCTATAGCTAAACAGATGATTGAGTTTGCTGGAGTACAAGATAAGGTAAATACCATTTTGTCTGTCACCACTACAGCAAAACTGGTTAGATTTTGTTTTCTTTTTTTTCTTGTACCCATGGGTCTTATAAATTTAACCAGCTCCATGCTTAGTTACAGTGCCTGACCTCTTAGTTACATTGCCTTAGTTACATTGCCTTCCAAAAGCCAGAAGAATACTGGGTTTATTATAAACTAAAAGGTTCAAATTGGTGTCAAGACTGACTACAAAAAACTGAACCATAGTCCAATTTGTTTTAAAAGCTCACAGCAATCAGTTGGATTACGTGCAATGGACTTCAAATGAGAACTATTTACCAAATCTAGCTGGTTACAGTACCCATACCTAAGTTTTGTGCAGTCAGAGGTGTCTTGACTCTCTATAGCTGGTTGTGATGCAGGTCTTTCCAGTCTATATCCACTCCCAGGTCTGGGGATTCATGCCTGAGAAGTACCTGTCTGTTCAGCAGACACCTCACTTCAGTGGAGCTGGAAACACTGGAGGAAATAAGTCCCATCAAGGGACCTTCTAATGTGTTTCTTAATAACTTGAAGAGAACCTGAAGTACTAGTAACATCTGAAACTGCATTTCCCCATCTGATTTAATCTCCTGATCAGCTATGAGTCATAAACCAGACATTTCCTTACCACTTTCTCCCTCCTCTCACGGTATATGGTGCTTGCCTAACAAAAATCCACGTGCAGCAGCTGCTTTCAGTTTAATGGCAGCTACTCCAATAAACCTGTGAGGAAGATATAACAGCCTTTGTCCTCTTTCCTCTCCTGGCCATATCAGTTTTACATACTGTAACCTCCATCTTTATTCTAACTGAACCTGTTCTCTGCATTTTTTGCTTCCCTTGGACTACAAGACTCAACTGAGATGTAACTAAAAAAAAAAAGTCATTAAAAGCACAGTTTTTAACAGGAGATTTTCATGTTTCCAGTAAAGACACACATTATACAACAAAAACAACAGGTCACTTTTTCTGTTGTTAATTTAAAAACTAACAAAATCCAAAACACCCAAATTTATATTTTGGAACATAACTGAGTAATAAATAAAAAAAATAATAAAAAAAATATATAAAATTTGACCTAACCCTACCAAATAATTAAACTGACACAATATTCAGCTGTAAACATCATCTCTGATGTATGGCTACAATTTAAAATGAGGTGGGAGCATGTGATTTTTCTTAATGGTTTGCAATTCATCAGATGGAATTGTATTTCAGGTAAAAATCCTAGAAGGCTCTTCAGAGGAAATTATCCCTCAACTGAAAAAAAAATATGAAGTTGATACTCTGGATTTTGTCTTCCTGGACCACTGGAAAGAAAGATACAGACCAGACACCATCCTGCTTCAGGTCAGTTTGCACAATTCCAGTTTTGAAAGTAAAGCAGCAAATTGCTTCATTTCTGTGAGGTCTCTATCCTTTGTGAGGGACCTCATCTAATGTAAAATAAGCCAAAAGAGCAGCCTTACAAGAAAAGAGGATTTGAAGGACAGAATGTCCTAAACTTTTGTTACGAACAACTGCCAACACTACCTAGCTCAGGACTCAGCAAGTACTGCTGAACCATTCTGTTTGCTGAACATACAGGTGTGCAGTGGAAATCCTACCTGGAGGAGTGCATGTATGGCCTGAGTCTTACACTCCCTAGGAGTGCCTGCATAGTCACCAACCAGAACACTTGACCCAAAGCCCATCCTGATCCTGGGAGAGGGGGAGGCTTGGGACCTGCATATCCCAGCTCCACCTCTCTAGTTTCCTCAGGACCCCTTTTTTTTTGCTTGGGTCTATGGTGCCAGCAGAGCCTCTTGATGAAATACTCTTTTGGTAGCATGGCTGTGATAGCACAGAGTATGACTTGGAGTCTTTACACTCTGCCTAATTAACTGGCTTCAAAGCAAAGTTAAAAAGAGTGTAGACTGCCCCAGCCAGGCGCTTCCTAGGGAAATGCTGTCCTACTCTGTGTCCAGCCCCAAATGTGGAAAAATTATGCTTGTTTCTCCCCAAGCTGCCTTAATCATTACTGTGGGTATTACAAAGTAAGTTGGCTGTAACAGCAGTAGGCAGTGGCAGAGGACTTCTGGATAGGAAGGTATTTTCAAGTGTTAAATAACTTAGATTGACAACATCTGTACCTGTCAACACAGCATATACAGATATTCTCCTAGCTGATAAAATTTTCTACAATTGCCTGTTTTTATGGAAGTGCCATTTTCCAATTTTTCACAAATAAATCCACTTTTTTTGTGCCTGCCTCTTAAACTGAGAACCTGCCAAGTACTTCCTGACCCCTGCTTGAGGACTACAGCAATATTTTCTGACCCAGGCCCCTGGTTTTTCAGTTTTAAGCCCTGTCCTCCAGAAAGCTCTTTGAAAAGGAAATTTGTTTGGGGTTATGAACAGCTAGTATTGAATTTACACAGCAGTAGCCGAAGAAAATGTTCCCTTCCTACAGTTATTTTGTACTCAGAGAATGCTTTCTTTGAAACTGCCTGTGTAAGGATGACTGAGCTCTTTCCACAGTGCAGCCTTATCAGAACTCAGCCTTCACACTGCAGCCAAAACAAACAGGCGGTTTAGTTCCATGGTAGTGGTCAGTCTGATGTAACTGTGATACAAAGTTGCAAAAAACTCCCATGAAATTAAGAGGACAAAGACAAAGAAAAGATCCACAGATTTTCTCAGATGTCACAAACTTTCTAAAATGTATTTTTGGCAAGTATTGCAGTATGAATAGTGAAGTATGAATATATTCAGATGAAATATGTATATACTGCAAGAAAGCCAGACATGAAGAGCATCTGAAATCCTGATGACCAGTGGAAAATCCAGTATGTTGTCTCTTGCAGGCTTCTGTAAGCTGTGCAATAGAAACAGACTGGAGGGTATTTGACATGTCCCTAAAATCACTTCTACTGTGCTGACTGGTGTTCAGTCCCCAGAGGCAAGAGCAGTAAGCTCAATGGCTTCTGCAGGACACTGATCAACAGAACTGCTCTCATAGACAGAGAGTGATGAAAAAACACCCATGTTTTTGCTACAGCTACTGCCTGTAACCACAGGATAACAACCAAGCTGATTTAACTGCAGACTTTGTTTTTAAACAGCTGGTAAGTCCAGATAAACAACTTCTTCTAGACAAAAAATACCAGTAAAAATTACGGGTATATACTTACTGAGGATAAACACTGCACTCAAAGTGACTATTGCAAGTTGGTTACGTCTTGTGGAAATTTGTCAGAGGGAGCTTCATTGTGCAAAAACCTTGCTTCATGCCTAGATCCTCAACATAATGGCAGGAAGTTAAGATGAAAGGAAAACAAATGCATAAATCTTTCATTCTTCTAGCAGTTTTGGAGTCTGACTGAGACTGGCCAAAGCAGTACAAGCTACTCTCAGGTGACCTAAAGAGCTACTACAACAGTTTTAATGCCATATTAAAAAAGTTTCCAAACATGAGGCATGACAGCTAAAACAAAGCCACCTTACTGATCATGTAGACATAGCTGGAAACATGCTGAGGAGCAAAGCACACTTCCACTTGATTTGTTATTTCAGAATCAGCATCTCTACTGTTCTACTAATAAACAGAAAAAGTCAGCAAATGACCATAAAGGACCTGAGAGTTACTCAGCTTCTCCCGTGTCTCCTCGACCTTCCAGACCTGTACCCCAATGGGTTTTTGGATGCAGGCAGTCAAGTATACCTGCTTACCATGAATGTACATTACATTCAAGCCAATGTCTGCCTAACAGCCACTATGAAGTCATTTCTCTTCTTTCTAGGAATGCAACTTGCTGAGGAAGGGCTCAATTCTTCTGGCTGACAATGTAATTTTCCCAGGAGCTCCAGATTTCCTTAACTATGTCCGCAAGAGCCCCCATTTCCAATGCACTAACTACCCATCTCATCTGGAATACATGCAAGTGGAAGATGCTATGGAGAAGGCTGTGTTTTTGGGATAAAGAGAGTCATTAATAATCAACTTTTGTTTCAAATGATGTAAATGCAACTGCACAGGTTAACTTGCCCATGCTTTACAGTTTTTTTATTACTATTTTTTTATTTTGGAGCCTGTAATTAAACAAGTACTAGTGATCTTTTTAGGCAAGGTAGAAACCAAAACAGGGAGTAAGGTGGGTCTGTGCCATTGTTACACATTAACTTGGTAAACCCAAGGTGATGCACATTGTCTGGTCTTGACCAACACATCATCAAACAACAGTCTGTTATTTTGAGCTCAACTTGAACAACTACAGTTCGGGTTTAAAGTGGAGAAACACACTGCAATTTCTGAAGACTTGTGTCCCCAAGCTAAACTCATTAATCATTAGCAAGAGTGGAAAAAAACATCCATGTTGCAAGAAAAGACCATTTCATGTGCCCTATTTTTGTTAAATTTCTAGCATGCCTCTTGATGCAGTGAAGGCTCCTATTGTGAGATCAGATACTTCTTTGCACTATTACTGCAAAAGGTAATCAACTCTATGTGAGAGAAAAGAGCACACACTGAAAGAAGACAGACTCATGCAGTGATGAGAAAAACAAATTAGAATTTTTAAAACACAAACAAATAAAATTATTAATCTGCCCATGCAGAGGCAAGGAAAACTGAAGTAGTAAATAGATTAAAAAAACCCCAGTAACAGACAGGTAATAAAAGGAGCAGACTCTTTCCAAAAGAATACAAAACTACGTAACATTTGACCTTGAGAAAATGCTGTTTATCCCCTCATTATACTGTACATACATAGTACGTGCTTTTTAGGGGCAGGGCAAGCTGCTTACTCTGAAGTGCTGGGTAAGTTTAAGATGCCGTAACGAAATAAAGTCCAGAGAGAATGGGTTTTAGCAGGTGGGTCCCACACACTCTGGTTAACCTCAGTGCTGTTACACCATGTGAATAGTGGGGGTTGTCATTGACAAGATTCAAAGCCAAATAAGAAGTCTTTAACTCACCTGAACAATACAGAAATCCAGTGGCATTTCCTAGCATGTCCTGCTGTGATTATATAAGGCAGCAATGGTCACATTTATAAATAAAAAATAAAAACCAACAAAGCGGGGGCATGACTCTTATTTCTTCCAATGAATTCTGTACTGCACGAGGCTTCCAGACTTGAAACAGCCACAGAAGGATCCAACAGCTGAAAATCAGAGTGAAAATCAAGGATAACCATTCTTGTCTTTCCCAGTATGAATCTTTCAAGCCTGTTATGAGTTTCTTCCTTGTATAGCCCACCTTATTGCAGTGCTCCCTCCCCTGGCCTGTGTGCTGCAGAAAATCCACCTCCAGGACACCAGTAAGGAGCAGAGAGCATCACCAGAAGAAAACCAGAACAGGCTAAGGTGACAGAGTCAGTTTAGAAATGGACCAAGCAAACCATGGTTATCCAGCCAGCTTGTGAAGTGTGCATTTCACAGGCATAGAAGGCAATGCTGTCAAGAGTTTCCCTGACAAGTTAACTCTTTCATATAGAGAAGGACACAAGATTTTCTGTACTGGGTTAGATTATGCAGAAGCAGCCTCCAGTGACTCTCTTGTGCTGTTCTGTGTAGAGCCAACACTGAGCCTTAACACCTCCATCTTGTACTGTAAGTCAGTGATCAGTTCTGTAACACTGCTCAGCAGCACATCCTCTTGGTGTTCAGCTCAACTCCAAGTCATTGGACCAAAGTCCTTCAGGTGGTTGGAAGGAATTTTTGCAAAATCTGCAATGCAAAATAATCTTCAAGCACATTTACTGGCATATACAAGTTTCTAGAGAAAACTGGAAAATCTGGATACATATGGTGGACTAGAAAATTTGTCTGTACATCTAAAGCCTTGACTCCAAAGAATCCTCGCTTGTGTTTAGCCCTAAACACCTTTGCACCCAAGAGACTCTCCTGTCACCTCAGGGCACATCACACAGGCAGAGGAGCAAACCAGTCTCAGAAGGATAAAAAAGAGTAAATAGGTAGACTCTGTGCTTTAAAGAGAGGATGAGAAAAATGCAATCCTACTGCTTGTTAATGGCCAAAATTACTGTTCAAAAGACTGTCAAGATTAGTAAAGGTGGGAACCTGTAGAGTGGATATTTCAAAAGATGCAGTAGTGAATAATGTATTTGTCATACATGTGGCAAATATAACAGTCACCTTTTAGTAAAATAAGGTACTTTAATTCATTAGAAAGTATCTCCTACATGGCAAATTGTAAAACTAAACACAATGTATTTACTATCAGAATATTTGCAGAATTCCATATGTAAGAAAAATTTTTCCACTTCACTACATTTTTTAAATGCTCTTAATCATTGGTGGCAAGGGATGAAAAGAAAAAAGCCTGACTCAGTTTGCATGACTGACAATTAGAAAAAAGGCTTTTGGTCAGTTGAGCAAATACGATCTGGAATCACTGACACATAAATGTGAAATCTCCCAGGGAGAAGTGCTTTTCAAAATAAAGTCACGCTTTGAATTCTGGGAGAAGCAAAAGGCAGAGAGTAGATCTTCTAATTCAAACATATTCTAAAAACCTACTGAGTGTGACTGCAACATCAGCCTATTACAGTTAGGAGATGTAAGCTACTCTTGCACAAACTGTGTATGGAGTGGTGCACGTGGAACACGTGTTTAAGGAGTGCCTGTGAGAGTGCACCACTGCTTGAGAGCTCCCAACAGGAAGAACTCCCCTAAAACAACACACAGCTCTCTGCAAATTCTCACAGCTCATGTCAGAAATGGATGATCTCACCAAATACTGGTAACTTACTACTATTCTCCAGAAGACAGTTAACTGTCTAGGTTGTCTTAGTGATTCAGGCAGTACATGAGAGTGAGGTCTGGTTTTTGCCAGAGCCTCTTTGTAACCTCAAAGAGACACGATACTATCTTTCAAAATATTGAACCAATTGGTTATACAAGAAAGGAGGATTTAAGGGAAGTCAAACCTAGCACTACTGCCTTTTGCTTAACAGCACCCATGGAGCAACCCTTCCATAAGAATTTACTTGTCTGAGTATGGAGCAGGCATCACATGTTTGTATAGGAGCCACTGCCTCTTCCCACTGGCATGAGGAAGTGAAAAGCAGCTCACTGGAAAATTCTGAACAATGAGTCAAACACTAAATGCAGTGAAGGGAACATACAGAACCCCCTACGAGAGCAGCAAGAAGAGAGAGACCACTGAGATGCCAACTCTCCCACACAAGGTGACAAGACAGTGATGTGTCCTTCCCTGGCTGAGCAGTCAATCAGGAATCAGTTATAAGGTACCTTACAAATAACAGCTATGATTGCAGTGCACAAACACACATTGAACAGAGTACAAGAGTTTCAGTCTTCGCCTCTGTCTCTACAGCTCAGTTAATGACATCATAAAACACCTTCCCATTTCAAAAGATCCCCCATCAGCCTGTACCAGATCAAGATCCTGCCACTGCTGTGCTTCAGAGACCTTTGAAGTAAGACACTGGAAAAGAGACCCCTGAGGACAGAATATTACCCCAAGACACTGCTGAAACCTGGAACAATGAGGGCTGTGATATTTCTTGCCCACTGTTACCAGGTTAACCTTTCGCCTGCAGGACTCACCGCTTCCATTTGCCCAACCTGTGTGTGATAAGCTGGAGATGAAATCATTTTGACAGCTATAAAATGTCAGTTGTAAAAACAACATATTTGTTTTAGCTCAGTACCTTACCTACAGCATCTGCTATTTATTGCCATATTAGTGCATCCACAAAGGGAAAAGCAGATTCCTCCCTGCAGTGGAAGAATGATGGCACCAAGGATCATCAGGATGCTAAGCCCAGGAGCCCACATCTTATCACAGCACTTGTGAAACTGTATCCTCCAGCTGCAAGAACAGATCCAGAGATGATTTTACAAAACATCTGGGGATGCATTTAAGACATCTGAAATAAGGAGGGAAGGTAAACTGGAGATGACCTTGCAAGTGCTGTTTGCAAACATGACAATGAAGTCACCCATGTACTTAAGGTAACAGCCAGTTATATGTGAGGATTTTCTTCCATTCCACAGTACCAAAATATAAATTATTTGGCAAAGTCTCAAAGTAACAATTTCTCATGTCCACCAAATCTCATACGTTGCTACAATTTTTTTTCTTACACACGTTTCAGAAATGTGTGATCTTTGTAAAGTTACATGGATTTTATGACTTAGTTGGGAAAGGTTACTAACTTCCCAAGTGGAAAAGCTATCAGCAAGTTCTGTCCTCACAGACATGCTGGCCCTTGAACAGTGGTACAGATGCCTTTCCCACAGAAATATGCTTGTATATTAAAAAATAAAAAAACCCCATGATCTACAGTTCAGGGTTGTGCTACAACTCCAGCATATAGCAGTGAGTCAAAAATGTTCAGCTTTACTCGTTCATAGGATATTTCAATTGCTCCTCATTACCACTGACCTTTTGCTAACACAGAGCATTGACCTGAGCTAGGGCTGAATAATCCCTTGCCACAGAAAACTGCTGCTGCAAAAGCCAAAGAATATTTGAGATATCTGATGTAACAAAAAGATAACCAATGGCACATTTATTCTTTCCAGGCATGGTTTATTGAAAACACACCAAATTGTTATCCTACATACCTGGTTTCTAACAAGCATTCTACTTGTCTGCATTATGGAAAGATCCTATCATAATAATAATACATTCTGTCACGGTAACATTTGTTCTATGAAAAGCATAATCCACCTTTCTTTTCCTCTCCATACTTGTAAAATCAAACCATTCCAAGTGTTTCAGTTTATAGTACAGTGTAAATACAATGCAAAATCCCACCAGTCTAAACTACAGAGAGAATGTTGAGCAGTATTACAGAAAACACATTGTTGATTTTTTTTTTAATTCTCCTACCATGAAAATTTTAAGGCACATGATAGTTACAAACACATTAGCTACTAATTACCAGTAAGCTTCTTAGTCTAGTTATTTTGTTTTTTCTGAACAGTAAGAACCAGATTGGCAGGCCTTGTAGTATCTGCATTATATTCCTCCTCACCTTGGACGTCAGATCATCCTACCCTGATGTCGAACTTAAGACAGAAAACAAAGGCTCATAATATCTTCCCCTTAAACGCACTAGATTAGTTACTGTATCAGTAAATCAGATAATTTCTCTGTCAAAGATAAGGAAACACCAGATTTTAGGGGCATCATAACAAAGAAATTTTGCAAGAAACTATGCCTATATAAACACCTTCAAAAACTCCATCCCGACAGCACAAACCTGCTGGCTGAAGGTATTGGCACACTGTAGGTTTCACTGAGCCAGCAGTTGCTCAGCAGATGAGGCTATAACCACTCTTATGTGCCCATTTGGCTTCTGAGGCTTTGCTCACTCATGAGGGTTTGACACGTGCACCTCTCTCACAGGTAGCTGAGCCTATGCTCAACCTTAAGGCAGGTAACAGAAGGTAACTCACCACCTTCAGTCTCATGGAACTGCTCTAGGAGTGAAAACTGCTTTGCCTAGCACAGGGCTTTCCTGCTAGAAAGCATTACTGAAACTGCTCCTCAGAGCAGGCACAAACTTAGGAAACTGCTGTAACAAGACATGCCACTCCTGGCTTTCTTCATGTGTCATTGACAGCAAGTCAGTCCCTTTTGGGACATCTTGGCAACAGAGATCAGATTTGCTTCCCGGGTAGAAGCACATTCAGAACCAAAGGTCTGAGCATGTGAGAGCAGATCTGGAATAGGCAGCAGTTATGCCAGAACAGAAGACACTGAAGATCCGGACCTATGGCTGCCCAAGCTGTTCCCTAGGGAGCATTTCAAGCTGACAACACACCTTGTGTTGCATTTATGGCTATACTGCTACTTAAATCCACGACAGAAACAGAATGTCCTATAGCCTTGCCTTTTTGTTCTCCACCTTGGATTCTGCAGACACACTGACTGACCTGGGAAGCTGTAAAGCACAACTGCTCGCACATTCACTTGATGCTTCACCAGGGGAGTTGGCACACTGTGATTTTTCAGTTTGCACAGCTTGCTGAAAATGCTTGGGAGATGTGTGAGCCACCTTCCTGGGAAGAAGGTTCTACAGTAATCACATGCTGTCAGAAGTCTCCCTCTCCCTTGTGTTATCTCAGCCCTGACTGGGCCATCAAATTTCCTCCTCCTCTTTAGCAGGAGTCTTGCAACACCCTAACTTCCTTCCACAACCATCCCTCCCACTACAATTTCTGTGGGTAGAAATCTCTTCTACCCCAGCCCCTTGCAGGCAGATTCCCTCCTGTTTTCACCGAGGAGTCAACAGGAAAAGAGGAGGTCACATACCTGAGCCCTAAAAAGCACTGCCTGCCTTTTAGCAGGAGACTCTAGACCCTACTGCAGCATTAGTCACACACACTGCCGCTTTCCCTTCTTTACATACAGTCCCTGCTGCCAAAATACAACAATACGGGTTCATCCACCCACATCCCAGAACAGCTCAAACAGCCAGTCATACTTGTGCCAACAAAGGGAGAGGTGAGGCCAAGGGTGGGCACACATCCCACCAGTGAGCTTCTGGCCATAGACAAAAAGGACATTAAATCACCAGACCTGGTTCAAGGTGCTCTGCTTTGGACCTCAGCAGGTGGGCTGAGAATACAAGGTGACACTCTCACATACAAGTCATCCCCCGATCTGTTTTCTTCCCTCACCATCCAAACAACAGTTTGTTGAGAAGAAAAAACCCCACAGTAATGTTGAGGATGGGTTATTGCTACATACTTGGGAATTAGTTGTCAATGTAAGGCATGGGAAGGGTGGGGGTTTGATGTGCGATTCCCAGGGGAAGTCTTGGCCCATCAACTTGGTATCCAACTTCTTGACATACCATCCTCTGATTTTCTGCAGCAATAAACCATGTTGTCAGCTCACAACCCTGCTGGCTGCTGTAACACCCCCAGGAAAATAAAGAACAGTTTGTTACGACGACCTGGGCAGCCAGTGCCATCTAACCTGATATGGACAGTTCTGGGTCCAATGCTAAAAAGATTTTTGGGAGAAGTGAGATGGGGTCTGAATCTGCTTCTCAAATATTCTTAGTGTTTTTAACCCATTAATGACACAGATCAAAGTAGACTCCAACCCAGATTCTGAGTGTCCCTGTAGTGTCTCACTAAGAACCATGGGATATCTAGGATTGAAAGCCATGACCCATAATTGGCCCCAGTCACTTCACTTGCCCCTTCCTGTGGTTTTCTCTGTTAGCTTCTTGCTGGCTTTGAAATATCTGCACAATAACTAAACCACAACGTCTTGGCAGAGACTCCTTTCAACAGTCAGGTCTTTATTTTAAGTGAACTTTTTCTCAGACTCCTTTGGTAAATATATGGTTTGAAGTAGATCAGGGACAGACTGACAGCATGACCCTTCTCTTACACTGTTCTAGTCAGCTACAAAGCAGGTTCCATTGCTAATTACTGAACGTTTTTAAAAAAATCCTTTCATATACAAAAAGAATACACCAAGTACATAACCAAAAGTGATATAAAACTCTTCTGTGTAGCTTGGTTAAAAGGGTCTCCGCGTATTGGCAGAACAAGTATGAAAAGAGCACCATTGATATAATATACAGTCAGACAATGTATCTGGTTTCACTGCCACACTTTATGTCTACACAGAGAGACACTGCCCCGACACTGATAGTCACAGATGCCTCTCTTTGCTTCCCTTGATCCGCTGAGCATCTTTGGCCCAATAGGACTCTCATGAAGGTGAAAACACAAATCTTTGTTATGTTGATTTGCTCCAAGCAACTTCACCTTCCCCAGGATCCAGAAGTGACACCGCAACGTATGTGGAAGATGAGGGTCAAAAAGGGAGGGTGCGAAGCAGCACACGTATCATCCAAATCACTGACAGCTTCTGGCATCAGTCTTTTTCCCTGAATCAACAAATGCTTCCCTCTCCTGCAAACTACTTTACATGGTTTTGTTAACCTATTCTCTGCACAACAATATATATATATAGATATATAGACTTTTTTATTTATTTATATATATGTATTCATGTCAAATTTTTAATATACTCAAGAAGATACAAAGCTCTTGGTACTTGCTCTTTTTTTAAGTTTTAAATTTTTTTTCTTTTTTTACAAAAAATGTAATGGTTACTATTACAGTAATACTTTGGGGGAGGTGAGATTGTTGGATACTTCCCCTTTTTAGTTACAAAAGGAACGGCAGGCACTGAAAAACGCAAATTATGTTTGCTAGACTCCAGAATGTGCTTTCCAGTCACACCGTTTTTAGGAGCTTGTTTATAACTAAATGTGGCAATCAAAGAACAGTGGCAACCAAGTAAAATCAGCAAAAGTCCTCTCATGCTGCTACTGAGACATTTGCTTCCTATTTGCATTTGCTGCCCTCCCTTGACCAATGCCTGGAGAAAATCAGTGATCTGAAATCATTTAGTTCCGGGCATTTCCAGATACCACATTTGCAGAGTATGTTCTCTTGAGGTAAACACTCCCCTAGAGAAGGCAGGCCTTGGCATCCTGGAGGAGAGCTGCTGCACACGGGTGATTTTCACGCCAAATGTAATATGCAATCTCAAAACAAAAGCAAAGGAACACAGAAACCATGACAATGATTTCAAAATGCCAAACCAGTTCCCTTTGTGGCATTTTTCATCAGGATCTACAGCCCAAAGCAAACATGGATCCAACACTGAAAAATTTACCATCAAATGTGACAGACCCATCTCAAATTTATAGTGTGTTCAAAATAAGACATCCTACAAAAAAGCTCCTACTTCCTTCAATGTTTTAACAGCTATGGCAAAAACAGCTCATCATCAAAGCAACAATGATACATTTAACATGTAAAAGCTCCTTATTGCAATCTTTGAGAACATGAAAATAAAAAGCCAGCCAACTCCATTTCCCAGCACAGATTTCTGAACCAGGGACACTGAAACCTTCATAAACTGCTTTTCAATATGTGGAAATAAAAACAGAGACATTACAGAATTCAAAAGGCAGAAGTATTGTACACCAGTTTATAATGATAATATAGCACTGTGATTGATATAGCTTACTCTAAAAGCAGATTATACAGCTTGCATCAATTTTGTCATCCACTCTCCAGTTCATTTAACTAGCGTTTAATAGTTTTTGCTCTGCATTTTCTCCCTTCATTGAAATCCAATAAACCCAAGTCAACATTCCTGCACTTTCTGTGGGAATAATAAAGAAAATCTAAACATTTTTCAGAAAGCCTTCAAAAACGTTAAGAGTCACAGTTCTAAAGAAATCCCCCAAAACAAAAACCAAAACAATGAGCCCCAAACCAGAAAAGTGCTCTTCTCCTCCTGGCTACACCTACGGTATCCTTTCAAATATCCCGCAGTTCCTCTCGCGCTGTGAAGCTGCTGCAAGACCTGCACTTCTCCAACTTGGCACCATCCACACGTAAGAGTCACCTAAGAACGCAGCCAGCTACATGGAAGCTTGGATTCTCTTTTCTTGCTTTTCTTCTTGCAGGAGTGGGAGGGAGGAAGGGAGGGAGGGAGGGAGGGGGAGGCGGCGGCTGTTTCTGGTGGGAATGTCAGGGAGTTAAGCAGCAGAGTGTCTCGCTGTAAGGCATCGTGCTCCACTCGGCGATGGCACTCGGGTGGGTTCGCTCCCCACGCCCTCCTGGGACCTGCAGCCCTCCCAGTCTGAATGGCAGTGGTGACTGATGAGATCCTCTGGGTCGAGTCAATGTTTGTTTCTCCCCCTCAATTAAAAAAAAATGTGGTTGGACTTTAGCCCTGCAAAATAAAGTCAGAACTGATTAACACCAGTCATTAGCATGGCCTTGGTGATCTCCATCACCTCGTGGTAGGACAGTGACTGGAAATGCCAACATTTGCCAACACTTGAAGGGCATGTCTGGGAGAAAATGAGCACATGCTTCATTTTTCGATGTCAGGACCCCATCTATAGGGCTTCACTGCTCAGAGCAGAATGCAGGAGTGAAGCAGGCACCACAGGCACATTGATCCCAGCCCTGTGCCTGAGCCACCACGGCTGATCACAGAGTGCTGAGCAGCCATGAGAGGCCAGTGGTGCCAGGACCTGCTCCTAACAGCACCTCTCAATGCTGAAAGCCTCCTCTGGGCAGGTGCTTCCAACCAGGAACACAAACAATCTGCTGACACCTTGCATTTCTACTAGACTGAAAGGAAGGAGTGGAAAAAATATCCATCACCACCACCCAAAAACATGTATTAGTTTTTTCTCCCACTAATACAAGGGATTTCCATGTAGAATTATGGGGGTGGATGCCGGTTCATGGTTTGGAATTTGGGCCTTTAAAGTCTCTTGCCCACTCTGATGGGAAAGTTGCTCAGTGCCTTCATGACAGTCACTAAAATTTTCCTTTAGTCATAGCCAGGGGCACAACACCTGCTGTTCCAAACATAGCATCCTCTGACAGAGTGCCAGGAGGTATCACGGAGGTAACTCGAGCAAGACAGCAGGACACAGAGTAGCAGTGGCAGGAGCAAAGAAAGGCCAGTGACATTACTGAGGAACTTGGCACGTGGCAAAGGCAGACAACTAGAACACAACAAAAAGGCACCTTCCTTTAGTGACACACAATTAAAAAAAAAGAAAATGAAAAGTGAGAGTTGTGGGTCACTGTTTATTGTGTAACCAAGATCATCTCTCCTTGCAAAGTAACTTGGGTACAGTCAGCAGCTTTCCTGCTGTAATTCGTGGGAACCTTAGGGGACAGCCAAAAATAGTCATGGATATGTTTTTTTCTTAAGTCTCAGGCTAATCCTTATAATGAGCACTGAGGGAGAAAAATGGTTGGAAGCAGGAACACACTACTCAAATTCATTCCCATGGCCTAACAGCAGAAATATTTCACATTTCAGCTGACAACTAATCATTCACAATATTAATTTTCTGCCTGGTTATTTGACAGGTTATTTTTAATCAAACAGTGGTGTTTGATTGCATTTCATTAAAGATACAATGAATAACAGAAACACCACTTTTTTTCTTCCAAATGCATTTTCACGTATCTGTAAGTTAGAAGTTAGATTTTAAGATTCCACAGCTATACAGATCATGCACAAGAGAAAGTTATTCACTAGCCCAAATTACCATTAAAATGACCTACCATGCATGCAAATTAGACCCAGGAGTCAACAGGCTGGGGTTTAATGTCACGGGCATCCACCAGATTCACCGAAGCCCTGTTACTCCTGTTAATGTTTTTCCTATTTGTGTCATTCTGCAGCACAGGGTGAGGAGTTAAAGCAAAACAGAGCGGATTAATCAAACAAAACCACCAAACAAGTCAGCTTAAAGAGGACAAGGGAAAATTAGTGGTAGAGAAAGAAACAAGATCAGCAAAGGCACAATACTGACAAAAGCATCTGCAACAGCCAAAAGGCCACACTTCCCTGGATTCCCAGCCTCCCTTGAGCTTTCACTCAGCTCCTGAGCTCCTTTCACACAACCTCCCCAGCCACATTTCTGTTTGGCAGCACATGGAGGAAAAGCAGCAGCTGCTCAGCTCTGCCCAGCTGAGGGCAGGGTTGTGCACACCTTTGCTGTGTACAGCAGCCAGGATTCAGGCTCCCCCCAGGTGCTCAGAACCAAGAGGCAGCACAGGCTGTGGGTCACACACTGTTGAGGTGAAATTTTTTTTTCTCTCTTTCTCATAAAAAGCAAAGCAGCCACTTGCTGAACTCCGGTTCTGCTTCACTTCATTCATATGCTGGAGTAAGGGCTGCCTGATGTGATTCTGAGGGTTGCACTGGACCACTTCAATGAGTTTTGAGTGGAAAAAATAACAAGTACTTGTTAATTTTTCTACCTTATCCTATTTTCCTTAAAAGGTATTTTTTGTGAAGCTCCTATTGAGCAACATTCTTATGTAACTTATTGCAGCCCTTCCTGCTGCATCCTTAAAAAGTGTACTAGAACTGTGATGAGGGAACTAGGAAGTTTATTTGATGGATACTGGCTCATGCAGGACTATCTCTTGTAAATTGGAGGAGGGGGACACATTGTAGGACTTCAGTAATCAGCTTAAACCTAGTCCAGGCAGATTGAAGCCACTCTCCAGGGTGTACCTCCATGGAAAGGCAGAATGCAGCAGGAAATGCCTGGCTAGGCAAGTTAAAACAGGCAGGCTGGAGCAGTAGGACATCTTCTCAGTTTACCACCTATTATTATATTATGGAGAAGTATTTTTCTCTATATCCCATTTTTTTATTTCCCTGTTCAAGGATGGTGGGCTTGCCTTTCAACTGACTGACGTTTAACTGTATTCACTGAACATGAACCACCTGAATTTTCTGGTATTACGAACAATATGCTGAAGGCTATTAAGGAGAGGCTAGCAATAGTGTCTCCTACCACTGACTCTTATTTCAATGAATCCTCATTTTCCTTCTCAAAATTACTCCCCCAGGGGAAAACCCAAGCTGTTTTAAGGCAGGGAGAACTGGTGGCCACAGCATTTACAGACTTCTTACTCTGAAAAGGTACAGAAGTGCAACAGAAATTACACAGAGCCCACTGAGCCACATTTGCACACAGCCCATAATACAAAAAGCCTTGCAAAATAAGAATGATTTTTAATTAGAAAGTAGTCTAAATTTATATTAAGAAGGCACACACATAACTGTGCATGTCTCTTCTTCGCTCTCTATCTCCCTTGGCCCATGGCCATGGTGCACCATCAGGACTGTGAATGAGTGTTGCAGAAATGAGTACTATTCACCACACTGCTGGACATGGACACACAAGATCACACCTATTTCTCGTGGTGAAGACAATAAAAGCAGCATGACAATCTGAAGAGACTTGTCAGAACAAAGCCTGAGCACAGCTACACAGCTCAGGGCCAGGGAATGCTGCCTGGACAAGGTGACAGAACAAACACTTTCTATTTTTACAACCTCATCCATTTACGAGAGTACAGCAACTACCTGTATTTGCTCCTGCACTGGAAAGCAACATTTTGTTTTTACTTCTAGTTACCCAAGTGCTAAATTACAAAATAATGTCTTTATGTGAAATAAGAAAAGGCCCTTTAGAGCCCCCTGGTGAGTGACTATGCTGTGTTTCGGGCTGAGGACACTCAATTCCTTTCCTCCCAAGGCACTAAGGAGCACTCAGCAGTAAGAGGGGGCTCACTTTTAAAGGTTCCTTCTCGGAGGCATCTCCTGTGTTATCACTGGTCTTGTACTTGCGCTCCTTGTCGCGGTGGTCGATGGTGGAATATCCATCTGAGGAGAAAACACAACAGTCGGGCAGGAAGCACAAACAAGAGCAGGAACAGAGCTGAGGCAAGCAGAATTCTACAGCAAAGGAAAACAAACCAACACAACCCAAAGATGCTGGCAGCCTACTTCTCACGTGCTCCAGCTCTGAAATTTCATTTTTACCAGCTAAAAACAAACAGAGAAGCCTTCTTTTTATAGCACTGCCAGATGCTGGCAGTCATTAGCAGGCAGCACTGTTTTCATCCCAGCCTGCTGCACTTTTTAGTGCGCCCAAGGAAAGCAGCAAGTTGTCATCTCATGCCCTGTGGCTAATGAGCTCCAAATTCAGCCTAAATCCTGTGTTCCTTGCTTAGCAGCCTGATTAATTGGCTGTGTTCATTCTCTGAATGCTCTGCAGCCTGTTCCCACTTTTCCTGAGCCTGACTACTAGCAGGACATGACAATAATTTGGAAGAGTCCCCATCAGAGCACTGAGAAAAAGGGCCTGTAGAGTTGGAAGAAATCTCAATGCAAACCCTGCTGTGCTTGGGCTGTCTTTCATTACGAAGCAGCACCTGTTGGTGCCTTTTCTCCTGACAAATAAGGAAGAGCATGAAAGCCTGATGAACACAAGGAAGAAAACCGTGAGAGGGTTTTATAAAGAAATGGCTGTAATTATTTCAGAACCTTAGCTCTGAATCGTTGTCAGACAATGCAAAACTTAATTTATTTTCGTGATGCATCAGATTTCCCTCATTATCAGTGACAAATAGATCCTTGCCTGCTCTGCTGTGACAGAACTTTAATCTGGAGTAAATGACACCCAAATTTATACCTCCCTGTAGGCTTTTGTTTTCCCCTATGTAATTGAGGGATCATTTATGTTTTCTTGCCCTGACAAACTGTTTTTAGAATAACACACAAACTTTTGCATAAACTATGAAAATGCCTCTCTCTCTTGGTTTTTTACTTGCCTGTAACAGGCCATTAAGGAAAAGTGAGTGATGTATTTGTGTGCTTCTCGTGGCACTGTTTGCCCACATGGCAACTGCACACAGAGCCAGGTCAGACTGAGAAGAGCTGCAGTGTTCTGTGTGCCTCAAACCCAAGTGCACACAGACCTGCAAACAAGCACCTGAGGCAGGATGTATTTTTGACATCAAGGGCAGGAAGAGATGATTTAATCACACTGACCAAAAATAACTAAAGAATTCTGGCATTATACATGTAGTTCACAGATCATAAAGCATCATTTGCTACACAGCACTTAACTTACAATTACTTGCTGACAATCAAGATGCCTGACATTCCGAGCTATTCCTTTTGAACAAAAAAAGGAAAAAACCAGCTGCACCCAGCTACCCAGCCAGCACTTGGGGAGAACACAAGACTGATAATTCTCTTTCAAATGACAGGCATGAACACTGCTAGTAGGCTATGTCTTAATCTACAGATTCATCATTTATTTAGGACAAAATTCTTCACAAAAATATGTATTAAGTAATGGAAAAACAGAAAAGCAAACTTTCAGCAACTGGGTGGTAGCTTTTTACAGTCTCAAGGTAACTGTACTCACAAGGACGTAATGGATCACTTTGCTTTTTTGGCAGTGCCATCATCATGGGTAATCCACAAACACCCATGGCATTCCAAAAGGAATTGCCAAGACACAATGGAAACCTTTAAACTACCCCAAGAAAGCAAGAGCCACTAAGTGAAGCATGGCAGCTGTACACCTCCCAGGGAGCAAGGTCAGTAGTAGATTGTATCATGAAAAACAAAAAACCAAAAGAGATCTTTAATACTATGAAAAAATTAAAACCTCCATACTTGGCCAGGACACATTAGCAAAAGGAAAATCCCACTTTTGGACTGGCAGTAATTTGACAGCACAGAACACTCAAGAACTTTGCTCTTTGTATCTGAATTCCAACACATTTTGCATTTCATCCTGTGGGCCCCTGGCCTGCACAGACCAGCACTGGTGGGTCACGTGTCCAAAACCCACACACTGTGCTATGCCTCTGTCAAGATAAGCAGCAGCAGAGATAGAAGTTCATGATTTGATCAATGAAATGAGAAATATCTTGAAAGAGGCTGCATCAGAGCTGTAATACCTCACTGCCCTGAGAACCACAGCTCTGCAAGGAAGTCAAAAATACTGCTTCTCCCATGTTTCAGATTAATTTGAAGGAGTGATCAGAATGAACTGCTTCTGTGGCAGAAAGATCTATACATAGCTTGCTGCTCCAAGGTATAAGTACATTATTTTGACTTAATATAATCCCTTGTATAGACAAAAGTTACACTGGTCAATAGAGGAAGGTCCCATCCTTGGCTTGTTCACTTCTCTCAGCTTCCTGCTTGTTGTCTCTATTGCTTCTCTATCTCCCACTCACTCGACAGCAACATTTTTATGTCATCACAAATTACAGGACCAAATACATGCCTGCCAGTGTTAGTCTATCTGTGCTCTTACACAGCTCTCAACTTAAAGATCAAACTTCCAAACCCATCAAAGACAAGGAGGAGGAAGGAAAAGTCATGCCTGATGATGGCATGGAGGACAGTGGGATCTGAACTCTGCATCTCTGGTCTGAACAATTTCACCTCCCAAGTGCTCCTGTCTGAGTGACTGCAGGTTAACTGAGGCACACACAGAGTTTTGGAGGACTTGGCACAGGCTGGAGATCATTGCTCTGCTGCCTCTGCAGACAGCTCGGGGCAGGGCCCCAGGCACAGTGACAGTGAGCACTGCTGCCCTGCAGCCTGCCTGCAGCTGGGAGTGCCTGGCAGAGCCCAGCAGCCCAGGGTAACTCATAGGGGTTTTCTTCTCTCTCCCAGCACATGCACACCTACCCAGGCTGTTCCACTGCCCCACATGGCAGGGAACTGATTGATCTAGTGCTGCCAGCTGATGGGGAATGTACCCTTCTGCCTCCCTAACCACTGAGAGCAAAGTGATTTTCTCTGTTGGAGGGATGACCCCCCACAGCACCAGCAAAGAAGCTGAGACAGCACCAGCAATTTTCTTTTCGTGATCTTGAAGCAGAGCCAATGTGGGTTACGAGGAAAGGCCCAGGCACCAGGACAGACTGAACACTGGTGAGAAGAGCCCACAGAGGAGGGGCAGACAGGTGGGGATGTTCTGGAACCATCAGTCCTGCATGTACTCTGCAGGGGATAAACACTGGGCTGGAAGGACCAGTTCATTCCAGAGTGGAAAAAGAAAAAAAAACTCCAGAACACAACAGTCCACAATGAAGTTAAAATCAGAAAAGAGTCTAGAGCCGCCTTCTCACATTAGTATGCCCATAGGACAAAAACATGCAACATTTGGAAGAGCCTGAAGAAAAGAGATGAAATGTTGTTATTCCAGTTCCCTGAAATTACGGATAGTAAACTAGATAAATTAAGTTGATCTCTTTTCATCTGACCTCTGAAATAGCACAAAGTTACAGTCATATTGGAAGTAAAAGGCACTCAAGAGCTGGGATCAAGAGAACTTGACAGAGCTCATCTTCTAAAGGTGATAAAAAAGACTGGAGAACAGCATGGCCCAGAGAATCTGCCTGATGCTGTACATATGCTGTAAATTTGCATTTTGTTTTGTACTCAGGGCTGTACCAGTAACTCCTAGGAGCATAAGGCAGCAATTAATACTGAGACTATGAACAATCAGCACTGCCCATTCTGCAGCACCTGCCAGCACACAGCTATTCCTGCCAGGCAATCCTCTCTGAAGAGATTTTCTTCCATTGTGAGAACAAATGTTTCAGTGTTCCCTAAGGCAAAATACATATGGACAGTTGATTCATGGCAGGTGGCATCTCATTTTTCCAAGAATACAAAAGGTAATATATACCTGTTATTTTACTTTCTGAACATGCTTGGCTTTTTCTTGGCCCTAACTTGCTATTTTATTCAGCCAAAACCACTAATAGCAGTGTACCAAACTGTTAGATCTGGAAGCATTCATACATTTCAATAAAAACAACATCAACTGGAAGAAGTAAGGCAAATTCTCAAGAGACCACACAGCACCTTTATCTACCTAGATAAAGAAAAAAACAAACCCTACAGAAGTTTAACACTACAGAGCTAGTCAGTCTCAAAGCACATCACTGACAGTCACAGTCAGTGGTTCTTCTCAGTCTACGGGAAAAGCCAGGCTCATTTAGGTAAATGCAAAGTAGAGCCATGAATATCACACACACAAACTTATTTTTGGTTTTACCTACAAAAACAAAGGCAGAACAGATTTAAACACAAGCAATACACTGAAGTAAATGTTCAACTTTTTTTTTTTTTTTTTTCCTTTCTTTCTGAATCCCAGAGACTTCCAGATCTGTAACAGGGAATGCAGCTGCCTCAGGGACCAAAGAGCAGAATGAAAGCTGGGTCAGTGTACCTCCAATATATGCATGAAGTATTGGTGCATACACTCTACATGTATACAAAGGAAAAAAAAAAAAAAAAAAAGACAATGACCAATCTTTTGTGAGGCAATGTTTTGTTTTTAAATGTCAGCTTTATCCATCTGAAATAATATCTCCTAGAGAAACAGTTGAACTTTCCTGTGAGTGACAGTGTGCTCTATTGGAACAGACAGAGAGTTTGATCTATGACTGAATTTACCTGGGCCAAGTTCATCCATAGGTATCATATCACGACTCCCGGACTTCTCATTATCTAGAAAACAGAAGCATTGGAACAACTTGATGTACATTTGCTTTTCTCAAAACCTGGTAATTTTGAATTAGTCACAGAACCAAAGAGGTCCATAAAGTACTGAATGCAGAGATTATTGTAAAAAAAATTCCCAAACTATTCAACTGTTATCCATTCAGAAATGGAAGTCTGAATCAAATTCTCCAGAGAGCACAGAGAATTACTCTCCAGAGAGAGCAATCCATGTATTTTCTGCTTTGACACCATAATATAGGGCTTTCTCTCTCCAACAGAAACCACAGTTCTGCTTTGGACTACCTACCATGATTAACAAGCTTCTCTTTGGTCTCTCCAGAATAAAAGAGAAAGAAAATAAGTAAGGGTGCAACTTCTCATGACACACAAGCCAATCCAGCATTCTGCTGAGCCAACAGAAAACTAATCCACAAAGAAAGCAAGTTTCTTGTCACATCAGCAAGCTGACCCAAATCATCCTCTGTCTGCATAATGTGCCAGGTTTGATCAAAGACAGGAAGGTGGAAACTGGCAGGGCAGTGTAGGGCTGTTGTTTCTGCAGTAACCTGCAGTTAAACCAGAGGAAGTCCACCAGGCAAATCCTGCTCCTAGCAACTAGAGCCAGGCTCAGAGACACAGCAATCATGGTGAAATCAAAGCTGGTGCTACACTGGTGTTGGTGTTGACCTCATGAAAAAGCACAGACAGGGTAAACTGGAGCTTGAATAAACTCATTTCCAATAAAAAACCCCTGCATGGTAGAGGAAGAGGCTGTGCCAAAATGGGAACATTTATTTTATAAAAGGGTAAGACTGCAATACAGAGCAGGCATAAGGTCAACCCCACTTGCAGGAAGATTTAACTGCTAACACTGCATCTGAGTTGAGAAAACAGGATCAGTAGTGTCCATTTTGTAAGGGAAGAAATTCTGTCCATCTCCAGGAAATGGGGACTGAATATTTTGAGACTGTGGGGTAAAAATCACACATGAATAACTCATTTTTACCCCCTCATGCTATAACACAGTCACAGCAAATCCAGACAAACAGTAAAGCACTATATGACAAGTGATAAAGAGCAGAACCAACCTTGACTTTTATCCACCAGAGGCAAAGTGCTATCGTCATAGCCAGACCTGCCAGCAGTACCTTTGGAGCCCTTTGGAGCTGCAGAAACAGACTACAAGACAAAAACCAAACTGCTACTCATGGCAACTGAACAATAAAAATAAACGAACCAACAGCATGGAGAGAGATGATGGAATGCTCTTAAACCCCCCTTCTGTTAATAATATGGAACTGAAATATTTTTATTTTCACACAGATTGGATGAAAGAGATTTCTCAATGGCAGCACTGTTGCCCTGTAAAAGGAGCAAAACCTTTCCAGAAGAAAAGGTGAGGAGGGTACATGTGAAGCAGAAGTGGCTGCCTTAGGCTGCTGTACAGAACATTTTAAATGAGACACAACCAAAACAAGATGTGTTAATTCTTCTGCCAGTAAACTGGGACATTTGGGCTGTACAGGATGGCAAACTCCCCAAATCTAAAGAGCTACATTCCACAGACCACAGGAGAGCACAGCCAGCAACTCAACACAGGGTGGTGTGACTGAGTAGGGTACAATCCATTGTGCTCTCACCTGAAAGAACAGAAGTGAAAACTAAGATCTACAGACTGCAAGATTAGCCTAAGCAAGGACATCTCCACTCAGGCCATTTCCAGAACTAATTTAAGATCTTTACCTGAAAGTGTGACTTGTTCCACCCATCCTTCTGAAGGGCATTTCGTAGCTCTTTATAGCTCCAGATCATCTGAAGAATGTGAGATGCTGCTTTTGTTTCTCTGGGAGACTGGCTGATTTGCAAGATAAAATTACAGTTTAAGTATCAAGCAATGTCCGACTATTTATATCCTAATACTCCACAGAGCTATTATTTGAACCTATAAGTAATGGGATATATGTGAAATCATTCAGTGACTTCTTCATATCTATATGTATTTGCTGACAAAAACAGAAACCAGGATGTTATTACTTTTGCACATTTCTGTGTTTTCACATGTATTGCTGGACAAGCACTGAGGCCATGGTGATCCTTTTCTCTTGTAGCTGTCATTAACAAAGAACAGACAGATTCCATCCTGCCTAGATTTAGTCAGGAAAACAAACAAACAAAAAAAAAAATGTTCTAAGCCACTCATCAAACCTTCAACCCCATGTACGTCTATTCCTCACAACTCAATGAAGTTGCTCCACGGTTTAAAATACCTTACAGAGTAATTTCAATCAGCAAAAAAACCCAAG
Organism: Sitta carolinensis; assembly: GCA_032173965.1. Taxonomy (NCBI): domain Eukaryota; kingdom Metazoa; phylum Chordata; class Aves; order Passeriformes; family Sittidae; genus Sitta; species Sitta carolinensis. The sequence continues at coordinate 7,344,817 of CM063296.1, read as the reverse complement.
CTGTTCTAAAATGGAAAATGAAATTTTATCCATTCCTTGTTAATTCAGTACACCGACACCTTCTATAATATAAAACAGGCCTAGATTTTTGGTGGCTCTAATATTTTGTAACAATACAACCCAAGAAGGCTACTTTAGCCACTCTCCCAGAGGTTTGCAGCAAACACACCTACAAGGTCTAACTACACAGCTGTAGCTGAACTACGCAAACCAAAGTTTCCTCTACAGCAGTCAGAACAGAGTTTTTAAATGGAAGAAAATTTGTCACTTCAAATTACCACCACCAGCCCTTTGGCCAGAACAATTACCGCACATCATTTCACTTGAAAAAACAGATTTCATCACTGACATTCCAGGAGTGCAACACTGCCACGGAAAAAAAGGCCTTCCAGACTAAACCAAAGATCATGGTTTCACTGCAAATGCTGCCTGGAAAGTGCATATATGGTGCTAAGATGTCTCTGACAAGGAGAGAGCATGTCTTAACGTGACTGAGGGTGACTCATCAATTAACCTTTTCATCAAGTAAATCTTTTAAAGGTGCTGGCTGTTTTTACTTTGTTTATATTAACTGCTGAAATTACAGCTCCGAAAGGCTGGGATGCTCCAATACGTTCACAAAGCAAAAGCTGCTGTTCATAGTGACATTTTCATGTTTGCAAGGAATTCTTATGCATTTTTCTTTCAACTGTCACTTACCTTGACTTGCTGATAGCTACCAGCTTCTGAATGCCCTGTGTCTGAATCAGAGACCTTGCATTTTCTGAGCTGTCAGTAATGATTTCATGGATGGTATTCAACACTGCAACCACCGTATCCTCTTCCAGGTTCTTTGCAGATCTCTGCTGCCTGCTGGGCAAATTTCTTACCAGCTCGCCCATGGCATAACTACCTAGATAAGGGGAAGAGATACCATTAGGCAGCCCTAATAATCATTTCAGCTTCCCATCCCGAATGACAAAAATCAATAAGTGTTTGCTATGTTGAAAAAAACCCTTATAATGCATGTGTTTTAAACCACAAGACTGTAACTTCACAGGGTATTTATCATTCATTATTTCAAGGTGATTGATAGCTGATAAACCTAAGATAAAGTCCTTCATCATGGATTCTGAAAGGTATTGAGGGGAGAAAAAAAGCCATTTTTACTGAGAATTTTACAGCCAACATCTATCATATTTTGCAAAGCCTGAGGCAAAAAAGCATCCAGTAGCTGCTAATGCCACGTATTCATGCTAATACACGCCCGTGGTTTACTCAACTTAGCCTTGTAATAGGCCTTCTGGGGCAAGGTGTGCAGCCATGCATTTATTAACCTTCGCCAACAAAGGTAAGAGTGTTTCCTCCTGGGTGTCAGGAGCCTTCTCCATGTATAGTACTGGAGAAAAAACAAGGAATCTGGACTTTATCATTCCCAGGTATCCATCCCTGCCATTTGCCTGGCTACACCTCTGAATTATTAAAATGAGAACCTGACATATTAAGGTAGAATCCCACCTTGCTATTTGCCAGTATCAACTTAAATGACAGCCCTAATCATGTTACCAGTATTTCCTGGCCTGACGAGGTTACAGTTTAAATAAATACCTTAGAAGTCATCAAGAGGAAAACTCGTCTCTGCTGCATCTTTCAAGATCATGCTTATGGGCAGGTGAATGTTATTTACCACTTTGGATAGGAGCTAGAGCAGTGCTGAACACCAACTTGAAGAATATGAAGTTGTTTAGTGTCCAGCTTCTACAAGTACCCACAAGGCAAAAAGATGAGAAAGGAAGGAGGAAAAAAAAAAAAAGGCAGAACTTTACAGCTCCCTGCACTTTCCCAGTTAGCTCAGCATGCCAAAGGCCAGACTCCTCCTCTAACTGGAATAACAGGCAGGCCTGAGGAGCACCATCTGTGACTTGTGACTGTGAGCACAAGTCCCATACCAGCCAGAACTAAGAGAAGACAAGAACCCTCTTAACCCACCCAGCCCTCTGCACATCTACACACACTCTGCTCCTGCAAAAATCTACACCTCATGTTACTCCCAAGTTAGAGATCTCCCTCAAGCCACAGCTTTTTGAGTGGGCTGGAAATACACTCTGAACTTTCAGCTCCCCACTTGGTGGCTACAACGCAAATCCCAGATAGCGTGGATGGAAACTGCAGAGAGAACAAATCCTCAGCACAAGGGACAGAAAACACGAGGTCTCTCAAGGGTCTCCAAGATCCCAGGCTGGTTAGAGAAGTTCAGAAGATACCTATGAGATCTTTATTGCGACGATCCATGGAAAGGTTTCTCAGGGCAATGGACACAGCCCTCACGACCTTGTCCGAGTCGGACTGGAGCAGCTCCACGAGCACCGGCAGCCCCCGCTCCTTGCGCACCGTGGCACGGATGTACGTGGACCACTGATTGGGACACACGAGGGAGAAGAAACAACACCAAGTATGAGGCCATACACCTGCCCTTGCCTTGCCCTGGCATTTCTTTCAGTGCTGTAACCCATTTTTTTCTCTGCAAAGACCAGTCAGGTTGTGCATGTGGATTTATCCCATTGCCTTAACCCTTCGAGTTCCCCAAGCATCAAGGAAGAAAGGGTGTATGAGATCATCCTACAGCTAGGCCAGCTTCTGGGGAAAGAGGGCAGGGACAGAAGGAAGGAGCATCATCTGCCAGCATCTCTTCTGTACACACCTTGGTGTGAAAACACATCCCTCTGGATTAGGAAAAAAGAGGTCACTTGGAAGAAACAGTAAAGCATCTAAAACATCTGTTATCTTCCTCCTCCTCCAATTTCATGCTTTTATTCTGTTTCGTGATTGTTTTTCAAACAAGCCTGTATTATTTAAAATAAGCTGTACTCAAGGCGGCTGTGAAACACCACCCTGCCAACCCTCAGGCTGCTATCAGTCCCACTTTGCCGAGCGGTTCTAGAAATCATCAGGCAAATCTTTGAGAGAAGTGTCTGATTAGAGCTGGGGATGCTTCACAGAGGGTATTAGGGGACATTCTGGAGTGCAGTTTCCTCAGCAAACTGTCAATCCAAAAAATTAAGTATTCAGGACACCTCGATTATTATCTAATACCAGGCTTTTCTGTATGGACAAAGCAATGGTTAAGTGGTTGAAGTGGTGAAAGTTGATCATGGTTAAATTGTCATGAGCTCATTGCCACTTCCTCGACATAAACATCAATAAGCAATACATAATAAACATAAACATCAATAAGTCTTCAATAAGCAAATGGAAGCAATTTCCTTGACATTCCCACTGCCTTCCTTTTTAAAGGAGATGCAAATGTACAAAGTAACAGCACACTTACAATGGGACATCCCCTTGTTCTTTACTTGCACAAAGGAAACAAAAACCTGAAGAGAAGACTGCACTCACCATCCAGTTGCCAGCACTAAGGTTCTGCAAAGCTCCTGCTGCAGCTTCCAGAGTGTTGAAGTTCTGACTTTCGGTGAGGATGGAGAGGTACAGTCGGACCACATCTGGCTGGTATAATAATTCAAAGCCTGCAGGTGGGGCAAGAGGAGAAGCAAGAGAAGCAGAGAAGACAATGTATAAACAAAAACATACTCTTATTTAATAACATAAGAGAACAGCCAAATGAAAGCTGCTACAAAAAAGAAGAGCTTCTGCTGTGTCCAGGACATTCTATCCACAGTTGGAAATGGTGCAAGTCATGCAGAGAAATGTTCACCTAGGCTGCAGATCACTTTGCTTGTCTAAAAGTTGACAATTATTTCTGGAATCTGTGCTATGCTACAAACTGCTCAGCATGCAGGTAATGACAAGGTGACAAGAGACAATTTTTGCCTGCAACAATTATTACTTTGCATCCCTAGACTGGGCTGCAAATTCACCTTGCACTCCTTGTCCTTGTTCAGATCTCTCTCAATACTTTCAGAGACACAGAGCAGGGCCAAAGAGAGTGAGCTACACCATCCTGTGAGCCATGCCCTGCACACACCCAGGGGATAGAAGGAAGAGGCAGGATGTCTAAGTGACCAGAACCCCAAGGAGGGGGCAAGGAGGAACCCTCCCTCCAGTTCGATTATTCAGCAGAGAAGCGCAGCAGCATTGGCCCACACTGAGAGACTGTGACAGCCACATCTGTTCACTGCAGGTCCCCAGAGTCACTGTATCAGCTGTGCAGTTTAAGCTTGACAGGAATGAGAGCTATTCCCAGCTCTGCCAAGGATTTCCTTTTGTGATGCTGAGTAACTGACACTACCATCGTGTCCTGACTTCCTCATCCATAGGATTAGGATTTATGCATCTACCAACATTAAAAAGAAGGTCTTAGGCAAGAACTCCATCACTCCAAATTGCTGAACAATTTGAAACAATTTTTACCTACCTTCTTTCACTAAGTGTAGCATGAGGGTGCAGTATGCCAAGCATATGCTTAAAGGACTGGTCAGACAAACCATCTCAAACTACTGTTCAGGTTATGTGAACAAAAAACTAAACCCCTAAATTGCTTGGGTGGGGGCAGGATGGCACAAGCAGTCTCTAGTCAACATGACTCATCCACAGTCACTGTAGCTGGTCTTGTGGCCTTTGGGATGTTTGCAGTTAAGTACGTGTTAGATAATGCAGCAAGCATTACCTAGGAGAGGATTTCTAGAAAAACATGACATCGAAGAAAGCATAAAGTTTTGAAGAAGCCTGGGCAAAGAGGGAATTTCAAGCTTGTTTTGAGCAAAATATTTTTTATTATTTGTACACATGAAAAGAATGTTCTTCACATAACAAATGCTGTCCTGAATTGCAGCATAATTCAAAGCAAGTTTTCAACTAGTGAGACAGGAAACCTCCAAACACAAATCACTTCTCTCTTTAGCACTTTCTCTTCAAAATCACCCATGTCTCATACACACATCGCAGATTATCATATTTTAGGCATCTCGGAGCAATGCTGTTCTATCCAGTGGATATCCTATCTTTCTTTATTTCTTCCCTGTTGCTAAAGGCTTCCTGAAATGAAAGCCTTGATTTTAAATATAACTATTTCTCCACATCCTTCATACCAGTTATGGCTGTGTGGCTCTGTGGTCAAGATCTTGGAATTCAGCCCTCTAAACGCTGTACAACACTGCCTATGAACACAAGCTGTGTTAACCCCCTGGCTGTACAGGGGACACTTATCCCACTGAAAGCAAGCAAACACAATCAGCCAAGGTTTGTTCCATACCAAAAATCCCATCTATGCAAGAGGATCCATGAGGATCTGTGTGCTGGCTCATACTTTCCATGCTCAGTCTCTCATGTGCATCCCAGCTCCTGGGTCCTTCTCCAGTGACAGGATACTTACCCTGCTCCATGTCCGTGCCTGTTTTAATGCCACCACTTGCCTGCTACACATGACACCTACAGATAAGTGCAAGCTGCAACAGATGGCAACCCCCAAAGGCATCCTGCCAATCCATACCACCGACTTTCCTCTTCTCCAATGTCCTCTCCTTGCACTGGGATCATTGCCCTCTATACTGAATGCTGAGGAGAAACTATCGTTATTTAATCCATGAAGCATGAGCAGTTGTATAGCTTTTCTCCATTCCTTGAATAAGTCTGTGATTATCTGACTCCAATACGACCTTCATATCACCTTTTTCCCCTGCCACTTCACAAGGTGAATTGGCAACCTAAGAACTTCTCAAGAAAAAACACTGCTGATAAGCGCCTGGTGTTCCTTTCCTGAACGCTAATACTTAAAAATCTCTTAGGGTAGCCTACTGGAATTTTTACACTGTTATCTTTTAAGGAAGCTTTGCTGAAATGTAAATCAGATCAGCAGAAGAGATGAAGGCAGGTTCATTAACAGATAATATTCATATGAAACATTTTCTGCTTCTGTATCTGAGCTCAGACTTGCCTGTGGTTCAACAGGATGCAATTGTTCAGCCAGTCTTGTGTTTAGAAGTACCCAGTTGTAATTTCATCGCTCTTGGAAACAGCCCCACACTGTTACTCTGTCCTGTTATTCAAATGCAGTCTGTGAAGTGCCCTTTCTGTCAGTCTGTACGCTCCTTTTTGGCTGGACACAATTCCTTCCTCAGCACCTCGCTGTGTGTGAATGCTGAGATGCTTCAACCCCCCTCACCTCTGCTCCCCTCCTGCGGCCACAGCTGCATTCCAGTCACGCACCTCTCACCCGCTCTCTGTCATTACCTCTCTCCATGCATGAAAGCCTCTCCTTTTTCTTACTTACTAATGTAAGAGCATCTCAAAAATGCCTTCACCTTCTCTCTTCAATAATGCACAGCATTTCTCTACCAACCACCAGCACCTTCCTGCTTTGGGGCATAACTCCCTAGCAGGTGGTGGATGATTCCCATCTCACTCCACCCCCCCTTTCCAACTACATTTATGCCTCTGCCCTCTTGGGACCTGTCCTGAACAGAGTCAGTGAGTGCTACACACCACACACAGCTCTGTCCTTGTCCTCCCGCTCCTCTCCCAGCACTGCAGCTCTTCTGGGTCAGCCTGGGTATGCCAGGGAAAGGCAGCAGGAGTTGCTAAAGCCAAGTACCAAGAATGCCCCTCACGGAGGCTGCTCATTAGCAGGGATGAGAAACTAATAATGAGAAAGTTGCTGCTGCACTGGAGGGTTTTCCCTCTCTGACAGCAAGCTGACACTTTTCATAAGCATTATAGTGTCTTAAAAAGAAACAAACAAGTTTTATATTTCTCCATCTGTCTCCTGTCCTAATGAATCCAGCTCTGCTATTTATAGGATGCAATTTGTCTGAATTATTATAAATTTCCTTCCAGTGTTGCATGAAGGCCTTGCACATTTTTCCATGAAGCGCTTCAAGCACATTCCTGGGAAGCACAGCTGGTCTTACCTCCATTAAGCACTTGCTTCTTTTCAAAACTGATTTCCTTAATTTCAAGATCATCTTAATTATTTTTTCAGGTAATGCTACTTTCATGCAATATACAGCTAACTCCTTACACTCATTTAAAAATGGATAGAAGAAATGAGAGAAGAGGGTGATTAGTGATAGAGAATACATTAAACAAGAAAAACATCCACTGTTTCTCTTTTTTCTTTAAAAAGCTGTTTTAATTATAGCCCAGATTCAGCACTGCCCTTAAAAAATAATCTTCCTGGAATAAACGAGATTTTCCCATTGGTTATGGATTTGTGCTGAGTTGCAATCTACACTGTTTCCTCCTGGAATAGCATGGAGATAAGTAATTTATTGCTTCTTTCATTGCAGAAAGAAAAGTAAACAAGTTCATATATATAACCCAGGACACTCTATTAGCTTTTGGCTTTCAGAGAAACAGAAATGCCTTGGACACTCATATGAGCATCAGACCTTCTGTAGTGTGTAAGCATTCCCCCAGCTAACAAAAAGAATGTGCCACAGAGGAGTATCCTCTATATTAGAGTCACCTCCAACACACTGCAGTCTCATCTTTCTGAAAAACAGGAAGATGAGCTTTTTTGTAGCAGAGTTGCTCAAAATTGGCAAATAGGACTAGTTCTGTGTGAAATCCACATTCCGAGGATGGGGCAAGCAGATTATTTGCTCAGAGAACAGTGACAGCACAGAGAGCAATTAGAATCCTGAATGGAAAACGCCCGAGGTATTAACTGGGCCTGATGGGCCATCTCCATCCCTTCGGCCCTCACTCCCCATGCTGAGAATGATGCAGCAGCTCCTGGATTATCTCCTCCACAAAACTATTTGCTTTCATCTCGGCAATGCTGATCCTGTGCCTATACTTAGCTACTTTGTGGCAATAATGTAAGATACTGCACCAGGTGCCTATCTCTGATACACTTGCTTAATCTCAAATTCAGACAACTCTTTCTGGAACAAGGCTGCTGAACCTATTCCCCTTCACCATTCCATTTAGGATTTATTCCCCTACCACAGACATGGGAAATTATACACATGTGGATGTTGGACAGATGAGAGATCTGCTGCTGCTGCAGCAGAAATACACTGCTTAATTTTCTGTCCACACAAAACCTCTGGACTGCTACTTAAAACAACCATTAAATTTCATAGGAAACTGGAAGGATGCTGGCAACACTGTAGAAAAAACCTAAGTAACCCCTAATCCGGGGGGGGGGGGAGGTGTGTGTGTTTGTCTGTGGTATCACTGAAGTGAACTAATAGCTAGTCACTCCTGCAGCGTGCAGAGGCAATTCCCACCTACTGCACTCTGGCTCCCGACAGAAGATGCAGCGGCACCTGGACTCATTTTGGGCTGCCACTACAGCAGGAGGTGCATTTCCAGCGCACAGCCCCGAGGGGCTGCCGGCGCTGGGAGCTCTGGGGCCGCTGTGCTCGCCCTGAGCCGCACCTGCAGTGCCGGCAGATGGAGCGAGAGGAGCCCGGACCGCACCTCCTCTGCAAGGTCACCCGAAAACAGACTTTGCACAGTGAGAAAGCATCTCCCTGCAGGAAGAAAAAATCTTCCCAACCAGGAAGCTATAAGCCAAAAGCCAAAACCAGAAGAAAATACAAAAAAAAAAAAAAGAGTAAAGAATCGCGACAGTAAAAGAAATGAACACTCAGAATCTGCACAAAAGAAAAGCTTCGCAGCCCTTGGACTCCTGCCCTCTGCTGACAACCGGCCGGTACCTTCACCACAGCCTGCGCAGTTCATTGTCTGCAGGGTCTAAACCAGGGCTCAGAAGTATTTGCTACAAAAATGTTTTCAGAACACTTCAGCAGTAGATCAGTCCTGCAGTTCAACTCTCTCTCCCCCTCCAGGAACCCCTCACCCCGCAGTGTGGTTTTACAGCAGACTACATGAAAAACCTCATAGAAGGCTGGAGGAGGCAGCTGGTTACTTTTGTAAAAACAGTAATCAGATCCCTAAAAACCTGACCCATCAGCTCCATTCCATCTGTACGCTGTGCTTCAGCACCCAGTGCACAGAGCAGCTTGAATGCCAACATAAACTTGCAAGATTCTTCTAATTGAAAGGCTTAACAGTAGCGAGAAGGCAGCCAGCTCCAAGAGAGCCAAACGCTTGGCATAACTGCCCGAGAATGCAGCTCGATGCAGATACATGCAGAATGCTGAGTGTCACACAGCAGAGGCACAGCAAACTCTGCAACGAATGAAGATGAAATAATAGGTGGGAAGTTCTGAACAGTCCCTGTGGCTTTCACTTCAAGGTGCAGCACAAGTCAGGACAGGTACCGAGCTTACTGCAGAGATTCAATGACAAATGCAGCATCTACCACTGAGCAGCAGCTCTGAAGACAGACAGAACAGCCTTTGAATAGTATTGAAAGGAACAACCAAAATAATGTGGGATACATGAGACTCAAATCAGGCTTGAGGGAATGTTTAAGAAGAGTTTTTCTATTTAGGAAATGAGCACCACAATGTATGACCTTTCCAACTAATCTACTAAGTCATGCACAAGTTCTAAAATGATGTAAACTCTTCCCAGCTTATCATGTACTCCCAACTATGACAGCAGCACTGGCATGCTACTCAAAAACAGGAAGCAAACAAACCTCCAGCCCAAAGGATGTAACAGGAATGTTACCAGCACTACCAAGAGCAAGGTATGCAAAAAACCAACACAGGGAGCTAGGGTGACTGCAGGGAAGAGAAAGGCAGCAAGGAAAGGAAATGGGAGGGCAAGGCAATGCAGGAGAAACAAAGGGCGCCTGGGAAAGCAAACTGTCTTTTGCTATTTCTATTACTCTTTACATTTCCCAAGCTCCACAAGCTGTCATCAAAGTACCTTCTTACAGAGTGTAATTTGTACAAGGTTGATTACATCCCACTTCATATCCAAAGAATATGCAATTCTACAAGGAGGTGGCTGATTCAAACACAACCCATTTTGACCTTGTGTGAGTTCCAGCACTTCTGTTTTCTGTGACCACACATTTTAGAGCTAATACAGTTTTCCCTTTCCAAAGAACCTGCAAGCAGCATTTGTCCCAACAGCATCTGACACACCGCCCAATGCCAAGTCTTTTTCCAAGCATACACAGCTAAGTCTCTTGGCAACTGGAGATGTTCCAGTAACAGCCTTTTCTCCTCACCCATCAGTAACAGAGGCTCTGGAGGACCAATACTTAATAAGAATCCCAAAGCTGCGGCAGGTAACTGGAGCACTACCCAAGCTCCTGGATCAGAAGGCGAATGCTCTGTCTCGCAGGGCTGTCACTAAAGCCCAGGGAATCCCCGGCAGCCAGGCTGATGCAGGGATGGGAGAGCAGCTGCTAAAGGTCTGAACCCGCAGGGAGAGGAGACGCGTGGGTGAACTGCAGCACATTTAAGCATTTCTAGGTCACCTCCGGCAATGGTTTTTGTTTGCTTTTGAGAAATACCATTGTTACAAGCAACAATGCTTTGGATTGGAGTTAATGTTAAGCCCTCTGGCTGCATGATTAAAATGGAGAGTTCATGTAAATAGCTTCCTTTACCCCAGTCCCAGAAGACTTGCCTCTGACCTTGGAGACTCTCAGTACAGTACATGAAATGTTAACACTTGCTTTCTCACCAGCTTCTCTAATCCAAAGTTATTTTTATTTACTTCACATTGATAATTGAATGCATTGTCTTTTAAAGGGAACAGGACAATCATATTTCAAAGGCAAATCTGTTTTGAAATGCAGTTTGTATCTAAAAATCAAATATTAAATAAAATTTTCTCCCTCTCTCTTGCACAGAGAGCACACACTGGAGTCTCTGGGCTGTGAGCTACATACCAAATGCAAACTGTTTGGAAGGACAGGCTACTCTTTTCCCACCACCAGCTTACCACGGTGTTTGCAAGCTCCCAAAATGCAGCCCACGCCCTGCATCACCACTGCAACATCTCAAAATTGGGACTTGGTTCAAAATCCTGGCTCACACACGTAAGTGAGTATGAAACTAATTTGCATCAAAGGTCTGCCAGCTCTGCAGGGTTTCACAGTGTGACACTGCCAGCCCTGCTGGGGCATGGAATTTCTGGCAGCTCAGGCACACCCAGGACTCTAAGCTAGGGATGAATACTCTCTGGCCTGGAGAAAGGCTGTGTCTAGGGGTGTGTCTCTTACTGGCTGCCCCTTACTCTTGCCTCAAAACTACAGGGTTGGAAGACAAAAGACTGATTATGCTTATCAGGCTGGTGATCTCACTGACAGCAGATCAATAGGCCAAGGGAGAAGCAGTGCTCCTAGATGTGAGCAATCCTGCCTGCTCCCTTCAGGGAAGCTCCTTCCTGAAGCTTCCTGGCTGGGCTCACACCTCTAACAGCTGATACCAAAAGGAGCTGGCCACAGTGATGGTGTGCATTGCACTGGGGACTTCTTAAACATAGAGCGATCTGGCCCATGCATAAAAGATCAATATCAAGCGTGTCATTGATCATGTTGTGTTTCCCTGGGAGGGAAAACCTGAATTTCCAGATGCTGTCTGCTACGTCACAGGGGTGTTTGAACAACAGTGACAAGGTCAAACATCCATGCTTATTCTTTTAGACCTCAGTGCTGCTGCTGCTCCTATTGGCCATGGGTGCTTCTGATATGTCTGCTCCTGTCTCTGCGAGGGTCCAGAATTACATGACTGACTGGTTTTCTTTCTCCTCTCTGAAAGGACCCAGATGGCAGTGCTTGGTGACCGCTCACATGCCCCGAGGGGTGTCTCCTTGCTCGTGTCACCAAACAGCTCTATTCTGTCACTCCTCCTTTTTAGCCAGAGAAAGCAATTCCAAGGACTGCACAATCCTCTCCAGAAAGGAGAACACTGCCCAGCCCGCCTGGCTTATCTAGCTCCTGGGCCAGCGACACCAGCAGAAAATGTGGAGAAGCTCAGGAACTGTCAAGCTTACTGACCTCAGAGCTGCAAACTCCAGCCAAGAGTACATGGGGATGCCACAATAATCCGAACCCATAGCACTGCCACAAATTGCTTCCTAATTGCAGCTCTGGAAAGATGCAGCAATGAGGTGACACTACAGAATGTCTCATCTGGGTACAAGCACGTGGGAAGTGGCCCTTTCTTCCTAAAGGGAAAAGGGTGTAAGTGGAAGAATCTCTAGGCCTGAACATGCTTACTCTCTGCCTCGGTAGGGCTTGAATCCACTGCTTTTTGAAGCATACTGCAAGCCTTTTCCATTTAGCTAAGCTTTCCCAAAGGAACAAAACAAAAAGATGGTTGGCAAAGCTAATGAGGATTGGGAATGTGAGGAAAATTATTACTTTCTATGTTAGACAAACAAATGTGTTTTTTCAACTGTGCACTCTTATATTCCTGCCAGAACATGGGTGTTTTCTGTGACTTTTCCTTGAACTGAGACAACCAAAGGCAAAAGCTTTTCCTTACAATCCTCACCCCTACAGCTCCGTAAAGCACCACACAGCTTTCTGATCACAGCTGCCATGTGGTGCAGCTGAATCTGAGATGCTTTTCACTACCATTACTAGTGCAGATGCCTAATCGTTCAGCCCAACCATCAGCAGGTTTGAGCTTAGTGTATAAAATGTGTTTATTAAAGAGAGAGATACTGAGTGATTCCCAGAAGGAAAGCCCATTTAAAAAAAAAAAAAAAAAAATTACACCATAGCTATATCCAGTAGTAAAATACAATGTGTTGCTGTTAGTATCTTATCAACAAGTCCAAGAGCCTCATAACACAAAAATGTCAGAGCTACAGTCATCACTGAAAATCAGCAGCACTGTTAAGGGACCCCTTCCTTTAACTTGTGGCTGCCTGAGCCTACCATTTTCTTTCCTCTGGTCTTCAGTGTGTGTTTAACCAAGGATCATGTGTTCCAAATTGCCCTTTTTTGGCCTCAAGCCCCTGCAAAACTCAGCTTTGCAGTTCCAGATGCCAATCAGCTGCTCTTACTCCAGGAAGCTAACGAGCTTTCAGATTCCTCCCAGCTCAGTAGAAACCTGTCTGCAGAGAAAAACTTACTGCAAAAGGAATCGTGCTTTAGTCCTTGGCTCCAGATGCCACCTAAGCATATTTATTTTATTAAAAAGATTCTGACTTTATTTAGAACTGTTGAGATATTGAACAGCTTTATAAACTTTCTGTCATAAAATGCCAGCAAATAGAGGAGCACAGCCATGGGAAGAAACACTCCAGCAGACAGCTGCATGACAAAATAAAGACTCCTACATAGTAATGCATATTTAATTGAAATATCCTCACACCCATAGACATTAAATACTGAGGTATGCAAGAAAGGTAGAAAAACCACAGAAAATGCTTTCTTACCTCTGTAGACCTCATAAGTATCTTCTTTCCTGTCTCCAAGATGGAGTATGAGACATGCTGGATCATGAGGCCAGGTATGGTCTCACCAAGTGCCCTCCCCTCCCAGAGGAGAGACTAGTCACAGAAGCCCAGCAGGGCAAAGCTCTGAGGGGCTCTGGAGTGCAGGAGAGGCTGGTGTGCTCTGCAGAGCCCAGCTGTGGGGCCCAGCCCCAGGCAGAAGCAGCACTGGGAGTGCAGAGCTGTGAGGAGGTGGCTCTGCAGAGCCGGCGGCCGAGGCAAGGAGCGGCTGCAGTCCTGGAGCCAGGCTGGGCTATGGGGGCTGCAGCAGTGACCAGTGCTTCACCTGGACACAGCAGCCTCACTCCTCCAGACTCCACAGATGCTGTTTCCACCGGGTCTGTGGGGAGACGAGGTGTGGGAGGACCCTGAGCACATTCTGTGGTCAGCCCTTCTGTGCTGTTACCCACTGGGGTGCTGGCACTGAAGCCAAGCAGCAAGGCCAACCCAAATCCCCCATCACTCAGGAATTTACAGAAACAGGATTACATTGTCAGGTGTGGGACTTGGGGGGATTTCCACTGACTGTGCTTCAGAACGTTCCTGCTGCTGAGGGAGCTCCTGCTCGGGTTTGAAAGCCCACAACGGTCCTGACAAGCGGATCAGAGCCAGAGCTGCGACAGACAGGGATCGACTGACAGCATTTCCACAGGGCTGGCACCTGTCAGGTTCTCCCTTCACAGCACCTCTGGGTTTTATCTTCAGTGCCAAGGGAAAAACAACGTCAAGAAAAAAAACCCTGAATCTTCCAGAGCTCATGCACATTGAAATATGCTTAGAAGCCAAACTGAAAGCTTCTTTCTGGGTTACTCATGCTTCACTGAGTCTTCTTATACTTCCACTGCTCATCATGATTTTTATATAAAGTCTCATAAATGGTCATAAGCCATTACACAGATATTTGGTTATTCATATCAATTCAGCTGCTTGTTAGAGGCACGTCTGCTTAAGGCAGTGAAGGGCTGCAGAACTCCACAGCTTGAATTCCTCAAATAAGAAGGCAGAATAAATTTTTCTATTCTCCAGTGGATATACCCTCACAGAAACATCAAATATCTCAAAATACATCCCAGTAAGAAAGAGATATTTGGATACAAACAACTGATCTTTTTTGGGAGAAGCTTCTCAGAAGCCAAGCTGAGCAGAAGCTACCAGGTCCAGCCTCAGTCTCAGCAGTGAAAGGTCAGTGCCCCCTAATCACTGGGACCAAAGCCTGTTTGGTTCATTACATGCAAAGTCCTGCAATCTTGCCTTTATAAGCATTTTATAAGCAACTGCCATATGGAAAGACTCCCCCATGTTAATAAATAATTTATTATACGCCAACTCAAACACTTCCTCCAATCCTGTTTGTGTCCTAAAACTGCTAATTAGTTCCTGCTCCAGCTTCCAAAGCCAAAAGTGCGTTTCAATTCCTTTCTCCACTTCATGAAAGCTGCCTCATGCACCCAAAGGCAGCCCAGTGCCTCTAATCTGTCTCAATTACAGTCACTGTGCTGCTGTCAGGCAAGTATCTCCCAAGCATCCAAGAAAAAGAATTTGATGTTTTCAATGTCAAATGAATGTCAGGCCAGAGTGGAAGCTGCACAGGTGGTTTTCCTTAACTTCTCTAATAAAAAAATGGACCTTGCATCCCAGTTTTTTAAAGGTACTGTATTTGGGTACTTAATTCTCATGGATTTCAGTGTAAGCTAGAAACATGAATGCCTCCAAGAATAGAGATTCTGCACTCATCCTCAAAGCACCGTATCCAGGCAGGGATTACAGATGATGAGAGACAAGAGAAGATGCTGCTGCTCCTCCCTCATTTAAACTGGGACACACTGGAACAAACCACATCAAAGTACTGAGTTAACAGGTACTCTCCCTCTTCCTGCCAACCATTCTCTGCAGCTTTCTGGAAAACCAGGGAAGTTTCTATTAAATGCAAACCTGCCTGCTGTTTGGTGCACTGCCTGAATATTGGATAATCACAGGCAGAACTGCCACAACACCAGCTCTGCCTGTAGAATAACAGATTTCCTGGAAACACAGACCTTGCTGTAAAACTTTAAGCTGGACTAAAGTGTGAGGTAAGACAACCTGATCTGGAGAGAAGTAGCTCCCTGAAACCTTAGCTGGCTGAACACACGTACACACTACAACCAAAATAAACCTATTTGCAAGTTAAAAACAAAAAAAGAAGATCTTGGGGCCCCACTGTGTAGCAGTGAACAAGGTACTTTGCAGTAATGAATAGAGGGAGCACAGAGACATTTTTCAAGAGACAAAGGGGAACATTACACAGCATCCAAATGCAATCTGCCCCATCTTCACAACCCTACAGCAATGTCCTGCATTCATAAAGCAGCAGAAAATCAGATGAGAAATTCTATGACAAAGCCACAGAAGCCACTACCTCAAAGCAACTCTGACAGCTTCTTTGAAACCACTTCATTGCCTTTAGAGCAGTGAAAAGATGCCCAACCCAACAGCCACTTTGTCTAGGAGAGCTTTCAATTTCAATGCAGCTTTCTTATGGTAATATTATGCAATTAAAAATTGAGCTTAAAATTACCCTTGTAAAAGATTCTAAGCAGAAGCTGACATTTACCGTGGAGGTTGTTCATGCCTATAGAAAACTCTGAAAAGGTCAGTATAAATGTAAATAAGGTGAGATAGTTCCTCAAGAGTATAGAAATTTCCCTCATGTTATATCCATTTCTCCATGCAAGGCAATGTTATGAATGCCCTGATGGCTTCTCATGGACCGGAGGAGTCCAGAGCTTGATCTAGAAACAGGTCTCCAGAGTTCACTGAAACAACTGGCACCAAAGTTTCAGTGTTTTAGGGAAAGTAGGATCCAGCCACCCAGAAAACTGCCAATACAGTTAACTGTTCATGGGTTTCATCTCAGCAGTGTTTTCAGCAAGCAGGGATGCTGGATTTGGAAGGGACATACTTGTTAGAATTGAACTATTAGGCAAAACCTTGCCGAACTGCCCAAATCCAAGTCACATGTGCATTTCCCAAGTCTTACATTTTGGACACTATCACTAACCTGAAATACTCTCCCAGAAGCAGTGCTCGTGTAATCGAATAAATAGGATTATGTCTCATGCTCCTAACACCCCCAGTTTCTCATTCCTTGAGAAATTCTGAACACACAGCCAAGAGCACAACATCTCAGTCATCCTTCCCACTTCTCATCTCTTCTCTCACACATCTGCAGGTAGCCTTTTGTGCTCTCTCATTTTATTACTTAATGTGAAAAGTAGCCCCAAAAGGGGAGTGGGAAACCAGCACCTGCAAGGAATGCAGACTTCCAATTTCCTAAGTGTTTGAAGGTCACTGGGGACACTCCAGGCAAGGCACATACTTTCTCTAGACCTTCCTCTTGCCCCCTCACACTCTGAATGAGTCTTTGGAGATGTTTTTCTTGCTCATTATTTTTAAGCTCTCAGCAGGATAAGATGCAATTATATGCTCAATCATGATTACAGATTTGATGGTTGTGAATTTAGAAGTCTCAAAACAAAAATCATTAGATTAAATGTTCTTCCTGGCTTTGCATGAGAGGGACAAGAAGAACTGACATCTTTAAATGGAGTGGGCTTGCTAGCATGAGCAAGCCTTAGGAATCAGGAAATCTCATCTCAGTTCCCAGCTGTGCCACTGAAACGCCCTCAAACTGCACAACTCACTGCAGCAGTGCTGCCCCCTTCTTCCCCTAAACGAGTTCAGTCTTGCTTATCTAGAGCTGGCCTGTTCAGGCAGACTGTCCCAGTGCATTGGGACTTACATATTGCTGAGGCTACTGCTCAAAAACCCCACAAAGTTGCTCTGGACAAAAGCAACAGGATCTTTAGTAGAGAGATGGCAAGGTATGCAAAACACAAATGAACTGGGTATAAGGTGCAAGGACTGCTCTCCACATTGCCTCCTTCCACATCTGCCTGAACCAGGGTCTATTCCAGCAGAGCCAAATAACATTTCATGCTATTACGGACTTCCAATTTTCCCTGTGATCAAGACACAGAAAATTCAGGGCTGAAACTAATGGTCTGTGAGGCCGAAATAAAAACGCTCTCCTTTCTACCACATACTGATCAACATTCTCACTGATCATCTGGAAATGCCTGGGTCAGCAATCAAGCTCTCAGTGGGTTCAGAGCAAGCAGAAGTTGGATTGACATTGCTTTCTAAACCATGCAGAGGTAAGGTTCCCTCTGCCTCCAGTTGACAGGTAAATTTAAGTGACTGCTTTACCATGTAAAATGCCTGCCTCTGAGTTCAAGGTCATTTTTCTTCAATCCACAGTTAGATGTATATGGCACATTAAGTCCTATAATTCCCCTGTCATGGTGGAGAAGGGGGGAGCTTTTAAGCCTGTGCAGAGCACTCGGGGTTACAGAAATAAATATGGCTTTACATAGCAGCTTTCACATTCAAGATCTCTCACAGTGGTTTACAAAGTAATGAATCAGATAATAGGGCTGCAGCAGCTGTGCAGGTACACTCACTGGAAATTAATGCTGAGAAAACAGAAGTCTTAATTTTTTGATTCTCTTTATTTGCTCTTCTGCAAAACATGACTGCAGCTTCAGCTCGACTAATGAGCCTCAGTGGCTTCTGCAATTTAAAAATGCTCAGGTTATTTGACATTCCAGTTTGTTTTAATTTTCAGATTATGGAATGATTAAAGCTCTCCATTATCTATAATACTGTTCAAGCAAAAGTGGAAAAAATGCATGTACCTCCCTGTCTTGGCTGCACTGTAAGGAGGGTCTCCTTGTCTGATCTCCAGTACCACAATTTTTATTTGATTTTCATTCCCCTTTCTGTCCCCCATCATTAGCTGTTATAAGCAGACCCTCAAAGGCTGATTATCGAGTGTTCTGAGGATTCCAAGGTTTATTGTGCTGGCACCAGTAATGTATATATCGTAAGTAAAAATTTATTTTTCTTTGAAACGAGCTGTATCTTGAGGTGCAACCTGATAAAATTAATTTTGTATATATGCTCCTTTCTCAGGTTCCATGGGCAAATAGACTTTCTCATTCTTCTTTCTCATCTGAGTCCCCTAACCCACCAGTTGTGGATTAAGTTGTTTTGGAAAAATCTTCTGGTTTCATGTAGACATAGTTTTCCTGGCTGACTCTGTAATCAGTTAATGAGAGGCACAAAGAACAACTAGGCTGAAAGGCAACATGGGAGGTGACCTGGGCCAGCTTCCTGCTCAAAGCAGGCTCCATGCCAAAATTAGACCAAGCTATTATGCTTTTGTCCAGTCAGGTCCTGAAATCCTTCAATGATACAAAGAACCCTTCAAAACCTCTCTGAGGAACCTGTTCCACTGCTCAATTATGTGGCATTAGCCTCCTCTTCTGTGGGCAGAAGGATACCAGATGGGACAGATGCTTTCAGTGAGACTCCAGTGATGTCTTTCTAGTGCTATCTAGTCACCTCGGGTTCTCAGAAATCCATGTTCTGGCTACTCCTAAAGGCACAGCCCTCAGAACACTCACCCAGAGCTGTAACTACCTCCTTTGCTTCTGCTCACACTATTTCTGGAATTCTGGAGAGGGATTTAAATCAACATTACACCACTTTTCTGCCTCAGCTGTTCTGAAACTTTCTGCAGTTCTCTTGTCAAGCAGCTTCGTCAGCACAACTTTGCTGCGGTATTTTTGATGGACACCAGGGACAACCTTAACTTCTTGCAACAAGGTTTTGTAATTGATTTTGACATGAAATTTCATCTCTAAATTCTGAGAGAAGCTGAATTCCTCTTCCCTGAGCTTCCTGATCATACTGGCTGGGCAACCAGGACAACTTTTGGATTTGTACCCCTCTTCAGAGGACCATCTCATTTTTTACATTTATGCTAAAAGGGCTGGGGAAGAACTCAGAGATTTTATTGTTATTGTTTCTTAAATGAAATTAAGTGGCATGGCATAAGTGTAAGGCAAAAGTGATGGATGGGTGGATGGAATGAGTCTTTCACTGCAGTGACTGAGTCCCAAGACTGAGGCAGCTACAGTTCTGAGGGATAAGCACCTTCCCATCAACTCCTGCTTTTATTCCTGGCAGGCTTTCTTGGCACATTCTCATTTTATAAACAGTCCTGGAGCAGCATCTGTATAATGAGCTATGCTCTGTAATAACAAGCATTCTATTTTAGAGTAACAATTAGAATTGCTTGTAGAATAGAAATGCTAAATGAGACATGCAAAAACATATACACAACCTGAAATGTGGGGGAGGAAGAGAATTCACCATTCTCAGTAGGGCAAACAGTACAGGAAAAGCTGTGAAAATTAAAAACATGACTGACAACTACAGCTTTCCAACATTAACTATTTTTCATCAGAAATATTAGCCAAGTGGAAATGACATGAAAATCCAATCAGTGGTTGAAGTGTTAAGATGCTGCACTGCCAGAGAGCACACACTGCTGTAACTGAAGTAAACGTAGCTTGGCAGTAAAACTTAGCAAGATTTCCAGTTATGAACTGGTTTATGTATATACCTTTCCATACAAAGCATCATAAATAATGCAGCTGAATTACTCAATAAAAACACACAGTAAGTGCAATATGCATAGTGAGAGCACAAAGAAATTCACAGTATTACACATTTGCTAAATTCTCTCTGTAGCATGAACGCCTCAGTCCATTCCCATAATATATCACTGGGGCAAACCTCTACCATCCACCTTTAACTGAAATTATGTTTTTATTTAATTTTTCTATCATTGTGCTGCTAGCAACAGCTGGGATACAGCATACTGCACCAGAATTTTGCTGTTTTTACAGATAGATCATATGCACTCCATTTGCATCGGTTATCACAGCAGCAGTGAAAACATTAATTATTTTAGTGAAGGTAATTATTCTAGCTATTGTTTTGGTGAAGTGATTCTTCTAGTGAAGGCAGTGGAAATAGCAGGCTCCTCATGAACAGGTTCACTACAACCCCAGCAACTGAATGCTATTTAACATGCCTAAGGCCACTCACAAAGTCAGTTGCAATGCCAGACTGGGAAAATGAGACTTCTCCTTCCAGTTCTGTCTTCAGCTGAAGCTCCAGATCACTCCATGTCCTTATTAGCTGCTGCAGTTACCATGTGCTCTACTGGAGCTCCTGCTGTTTAGTTTTTCATAGGCTACTTTATTATGCAAGTATATATAGGCTCTTCCTGTTTAAAACGCCTAAGTCTCATTTTTTGTGCACTTATAACCTGGCCACAAATTCACATCAAGTTGGAAAGGGAATTTACCACCTGGGATTCCTATCTTCTGAAAATACTGCTAGTTATTATAATAGATCTATATTCCTGGGTGTCAACCTCAGGCAAGAAGGAGCTGGAAGCTGACTACTGGAGTCTTTTTATAGTCCCATGAGAGCCCCAGGTGAAAGGACCTAAAGGTGGGAAGGGAGAAGCTGTCAGCTTTTCCCCCTCATGTGCTGAGGGAGACTAAACATGCAAGAATGAAAAAGAAGGAAAAAGAAGAGGAATAGCTGTGGATGTTGATTCACTAGTTCCAAGATAACCAAAGTATGTTAGAAGGGAGTCAGATTTTCTCATTCAGAAGAAAAAGCTTGAAATTATTCAGAAACAAAGCTGTCATCCTAACTCATCTTGCATATGACTTCTAGCTGTTAAGACAGTGGTAGAAGACAAAGAGAAAATCAGGAGTTCTACAGGTAAACAATTTATAGCAGAGCCAGACCGAGATGGACAAGAACCACAATCTTATGACTTCACAAAGAGTTTCAGCTTCTATAGATACAGAGCTGAACAGAATTCTCATATCACTACAATTGCTCCTCCTGCCTCCCTGCCCCAGCAGTTGTTTCCCACTGGTCCCTTAGCTTCAACTGCAAAGCTTCATGACCTAAATCTGAAAGACATTCATGCTGTGAAGTGTCCATGTTGGGAGTGGGGAAGTGTTAGTGGCATTTAAATATCGCAGTTGTAATTCCTCCCCCAGTTTACACTGGTTCTATATCCGCCATGTAGCAGAACTATTTCAAGTCCCCAGCTCAAATTTACCTGACACAATCTCTCACCTGGGCCACTGACAGCACAGTCTTCTCACACAAACATTGTGTTTGCCCTTACTCAGCTGCAAGAGTTTTTCTGTTCCACAGATGCAATTTCACCCCTGCCAGGAATCTAGCCTGTCTTATCTGTAAACACAATTTTTGCCTGGATGTCCCTATGGACAACACAAGGGACTGGAAACCACAGCTCAGGGCTGCAATGTCAAGGTGCTCTCTGAAGCCGGAGAGCAACGGTTTGACAAACACGGCAGCAATTACCAGGACTCAAAGCCAAAACTATTCTTCACATTCCTGAGCAGACAGATAACACCAGAGCTGGTCCTGTAACAGTCTCAAATTCCTCTCACATGATTTTGTGGAATAATTGAACTCCACACAGCTGAGCTGTGAGTCTCAGCAGCACTACTGTACACAGTTACTGTACAGGATTTCAGTCGTATCATTTAGTATTTCTCCCAGAAAAATATTTGTTTCCTTACAGTCTGCAAAGTAAGAGGATATTGTAGGATAGAACTGTATTACAGTGACAGAGATGGAACAGCACTCCTGGACCTCCAGTTCACATTCCGACTGCATCTGCCCATATGATTTTTCAAAGCCTTCAGTTTCAACCTTAAACTTATGTTCTACATATTCAAATTTAACACATCCATAAAGATCACAGAAAAGTTTTCACCTGTAGAGCACAGCTCAGAAAGACAGGGAGCAATTCATGCATGTGTCCACCAGCTCTGAACAAATAAGAACACGAAACATAAAAATAAGAAAAGATTATGACCAAAGAGGCAGAGGATTCCAGAACAATTAGTCAGCTGTGGAAAGACTGTGTACACAAGAAAGAAAAAATCCACAGGTGCCTGCTCTGAATTCCTTGAAAATATTGGGAAAAAGAATAGGAATTTAAAGGTACCAGGATCAGAGAAAGTTGGGCAAGGGCAGGTTCCGTATGGGAATTTTCCTATTCATGGCAATAAATTTTCTCTGACTCAAAGCACTGGAAGACAAATGAGAAACCTTTCACTGCTTTGTGAATTATGAAGAACACATGGGACCAAAATGAATACTCAGCTTACGAAAGCAACAGAAATAAGAGATACTTAATTCTGATCAGAATTTTCAGTAACGTGCATGTAATGCTCAAAAGATGTTAAGACAAGAACAGGTTACTTGCTCTCACAGAGGAGATCTTCCCAGTCCCTGAATTTCCACCGGCAGGCACGGGAAGGGTGTGGATGGTGCCATTAATCAATCAGTTCTACTCACTTATTCACAATACAACAATCAAAATTAATGATGGAAGGGAGCTGGAAAGGGCAGGTGAGTGCTTGAGTCAACTTCTAAAGATTTAAAGAAAGCAAATTAAAGCAGCAGTGAAATGCGAACTGCAGCCAATCTTAATTACAAACTACAGCCAGAGTAAAGTGAAGTTTCTCTCTCCTTCCACTACATGTTGCCTTTAGCTGAAGACAAATTGCTGGCACTTTTGTAATCTACTAAGTTAAAGTCATTACCCTGACAGTGCCAGGAAGTCTAATTTCCTGGAGCAGTAATACAAAGATTTATAAGGGAATTTAAACACTCACCTTCTGGAATAGAAAATCTATCATCAGCATGAGGCTACATAGAAAGTGACTGAGGATTTCAGATAATGGAGAATAAGAAATTCACCTGCTGACAAGTTCATCCAAAATCTCATTCCCTGCCTACATAGGCTGCTGACCAGGGTAAGTGTACACACAAAGCTGAGGTTTCAGATAAATTCAGCTTTTCTGTGACATCCCCACTGCTACAAAACAGACTTCTTCAATTACAAGCATTTTTAACACTAGTTCAGTATTTCAGCACAACTGTCTCCTAAACTTATGTTCCCATTAAAATGGAACTAAATTTAAGTAATCAAAATGGATAAGAGAAATTAATAAGCAGTTTAATAACTGCTTTAAAGGAGAAAATTAGCTAGCTCACCCACCAGGTTGAAATGTACCTGCATGTCTCGTTATGGCTGAAGACTTTCAACTCCCTAATGAGATAAACTGAAATGAGAGCTGAACTTCAACACCCAAAGCTCCACAGAGCAGCTCCTGTTCTGCCCTCAGATGTATGTGCACATAAACAAGAAGCCATGAGATTTGCTCAAACCAGAGAGCACAGAGGTCTGGATTTAATTAGGAATAACCAAATGCTGATTCCATATAAAAAACCTGTTCTGCTCTTCTGGACTTCCTTCTCCCATACTCCAGCACGGGGGAACAGAGGTGGACAGTGCAGCACCTTCACACAGGAGGATGAAACACTGCAACCCCTGTAACATCTTTGGGGGACTGACACATCAATGCTGATTCTGCTCAGAAAACCTTATCACAGAGGTAGTGCCATCTGAGACACTGCCTTCCCCTGCACAGATATGATTAATCCTCATCTTCCCCCTGTGCCTGAGCCTCCTGCCACTCTTTCTGCTCAGAATATAAGGACTCTGTGAACAAAGCACAGGAGTTGTACTATGCTATGGATTTAATGTGTACACAGGAGAAATCAGCGCTGTGGTAGTGCAGGAGAGAACGCTGCAGAGGAGGCAGCCAGCACCACTACCACTGACCTACTTTAGACTGGGGAAGGGATTTCAGTAAGACTCCCCCCCCCCCCACAGAAGCAGCAATTTTTGAAAGTCCTAAATTTAGCAAGGTTCTGAGGACAGCATTCATAATTTCTTGTCAGTGCTGTTCCCTTCTCTATGCAAGCTCATATCACTTTCCCCCAGAATTTATGCTCTCTCTCTTTGACTGTCAGGAAAAAAAATATGCTCCTTTCAACGAAGAGGAAACAAGAAGCCTCTCTTTCACAATCTTTCCTCATGAGGACAGGAGTACTCTGGACACTGCCAGGGCATATATATTTATTTTTTAATATCAGATGAGACAGCTTCTGAAAGCACTGCAAGTTCTCCTGTCTGACATTATCCAGTTTACCACAGATAACAACCCTGAACTGGAAGCTTTCCCCTGCCAGAATGCCTAGCACATAAAATTATTAAAGGCTTAGAAATGGTTTCAGGGCTGTTCAAATGATGTGCTGCTGCAAAACCTGATTCCCATTAAAAAATTTGGAACCATCAGGAAGAGACTCTAGTTCATCACTCTGAAAAAAAGAACTGCCTTCCTTCATTCATTCCTCAACAGAAGCAACAAATTCCATGGGGGGTGGGTGAAATTAAATACTAGTATTTTAACTAGGTTACAACTCACAGGACCCTTTGGATTGCTGAGAATATGAAGATGTCCTTAAGATGTACCAGCAGGACAGATGTTCTGCAGGACTGAGAAAACTCTGCATCCTGCACAGTCCCCACCCACAGTCGACAGAAGTTACTAGTTTTATGATGTTTGGGTGCAGGACAGGCAGAGATTCCTGCCATTAAAGTAATTTGGAGTCAAAATTAAGTTTTTAGAGCTGATAGAAAATAGGTCTCACCTAGTTTGCTGCTACCAGTCCATGTTTTTTCAAGTGATCACAAGCATACTCTCAATTAAGCTCAGAGGTCATACCTAGGAGCATCTCATAGGGAAACCATGATGTCAAGTTCTTGAAAGCACATCTTTAGACCCACCAGATAAGCTCCATGGATGCTGACTACAAGATTACAGGAAACTTAACAACACTACATCCCAATATTTGTAATTACCACAATGTTCATTTGCTGCATTGCATGAAAAAATCTTAGTACTGCAGTTTCATTTGCTCACAAAGATTCCAGCTGAAAACTCACTTTAATATGCCTTTAATAATACATGAAAGAGATTAATCTATAATTGTTGATTTTTGAAATAGCACTTCATCATGTCACTCAATCTGAGTGCTTTTGATCATTAAAACTTGCATGATTTTTCCATCTTGGTAACGAGGTTCTGCCTCAGCTGAGAGCTGATCTCATCAGAGCCAATTATACTCCATAGAAGAGATCTGACCAGAGCTCTTAAAGGCTTGAAAACTGCAATTTTATTTTCTTTATTTTACTGAACAACTTAAAGTCCAAGAAACCTTGTTAAAACCTTTAGAATCCAGGAATTCTCAAGTAAATGAGATGCTTGGCAGGAAACTACTGGCAAAAAAGTGAACAAAAATGCATCATTGTCATGGTTTTTTTACTCTTAGCACACAAGTCAATAGTTACTCATGTCTTTTTTCATGTCAAAGTGCTTCTTTCAAAATGCTGTAGGATTAATCTCCTGACATTGTCTAGCATGAGATATGTAATCTATTTGACTTTGATTAAATGGGGGTATCTTAAAATTATCAAACAACCTCTTCAAGAGTGTGAGATTTCTAGCAATTGAAGATAACAAGCTGTGTAAACTCAGATGCATCTCCCATCAGAGCTGCACATCACTTCTACTGTTAACAGAGCCACACGAAAGACTTGAATCTTATTATAAAGAAAGCTATGCAAGATACATTTCCTAGCATAAATTCTTGATTTCCATCTTTTCCCTTTAGTGGCACCTACATTCCAATCACATTTAGAAAGGAATGCAAACACTGAGGCCTTTGCTGTATTTTGCAGTTCTTTCTTTTCCTGCATCCTAAAGGTGTCTCCTTGCTCTGCACTGTAATCAACTCCCAGCCTGGACTTATGGCAGCCAGTGAAGGCTGGTTAGAAGCTTCCTGCAGCTCTCTAAATAGGATGGTACTGCAGCTTCTGAGAGGTTCATTGTATCTTGCATTATTTCACAAGATACAAAGACCTCGTGCAATAATATGCCAAACGAAAATCAGCATTTAGACTTGAGACTAGAAACTGCATCCTCTATAAAGGGTGTCTGTAAATAGATTAGATTCATCTACGTATTAGGATTAGTTTGCATATCATCAATCAGAGTATGTATGTATAATTATTACACCATTACTGATCATCAGCACATCTCTAAGGATCTCAGACACAGCCTCTGTTGTTGCTCTCAGTTAAGAGCAAGGAAACTGAAACACAAAGAAGTGGACTGGACCAAGGTCACCAAAAGAGCCTAATTCAGGTATTCCAAGTCCCTGGATCTCTCCACTGAGTCAGACTGTCTCTTTATACTCTTAAAAATTCTCTATGTGATGCAGGAAGAGTTTACAATTTTTCTTCTGAGGAATACTCAGGAAGTTCTGGGTATTCAGAGCTCATAAAGGTGAGGCTGACGGGTGGTGCTGCAGCAGTTGCCATGACAATGGCTGGATCTTTGCAGAGACACTGCACACACTTCAAATCAGAACCCGTGCGAGTCTCAAAACACCACCCAATGCTCTAAGAATTCTCACAAAATCCCAGATCACCTCCTAATCTCCAATTTTAAAAAGTACCATGCATGCAAGAAGGGAATGCAGATTGTGAAAGATCTCACCTCTGCCAGAGCTGAAATACAAAAGCACAAGCAGAAAAATTTTTCTGTGAACCTCCCAGATTTTGGAAAGCTACAAGTACTGCTCAGTACAGACAGGGAGGAATACTGGGTTCAGGGGAACAAAGACTATCAGCAAAGGCAAAAATCCTCAAACTCTGCTGTCACCCAATTCCACCGAAGGCTGAAGAATGACAGAGATGCCAGGGTAGGCAGTTAGTGCCAAGTACCCTCACCAAGTGCATTTCACAACTCCTTACAGTCAGGTGGGTTTCAAACAGAGCTGGAGAGGAGGAGAGGAGCACTCACCCCTCTCTGGAGTTGCAATCACCTAATACCAAATCAGACAGGCTTGTAAAAGGTTCTACCAATTCATCAGTCTTAGATAAAAATTCATGTCCAGTATTCAACACTAGGTAATAGCATGCACAGTTATATCCATTATTTCAATTAAATGACTAGAAAAGAAAGAGATCAGCCTCATATGCTCATGTCTCAAGCCCTTTAAAAGCTTCCAGCTTCCAAGCTACTTGTTATTTCCAAAAGCACAAACATTAGCATTACCTTTTGCTGCTTCTGATCGCTTAGGCAAATCGAGTGTATCAAAATTCCTGTCCAAATCTCCAGTCTTCTTTCCTGTGCAAAAAAGAAGACAACAGATGGAGAAGACTGTCAGTACACTGACAGGTAAGTTACTGTCATGTGCATCTACAAGATGGGAGAAGATACAAACCCAGAATATAAATCACAGACTGCTACCCATAATTGTATTTATCTCCAGTCCAGCTGCACAGCTGTGGTTTTAGCATGAGCAGACTTAGGGACAAACACCCCTGCTGCTTTCAGGTTGATCTGCAAACATGCTTTGCACTAGTGTTTCAGGGAGTCTTAGGAGTGCTTTAAACCTTGGAAAACTGTGCCATTTCCCTTCTTGGCAAAGCTGTGCCCCTCCCTCAGAAGCCCAGTGTTTACTTGTTTTCACAGAGGAATTTTGACCTGAAGCTTAGCTCAAGCAAAAACTCAGCAGCAGAGGCAAACACCAACAGCTTTGCTTTGCAG
Organism: Sitta carolinensis; assembly: GCA_032173965.1. Taxonomy (NCBI): domain Eukaryota; kingdom Metazoa; phylum Chordata; class Aves; order Passeriformes; family Sittidae; genus Sitta; species Sitta carolinensis. The sequence continues at coordinate 7,317,077 of CM063296.1, read as the reverse complement.
CCTCTATTCTTGATAAAACAACCAGGCAGGAAGACCTAGATTTAGTATTTTGTACAGACACCAGCCAACAACTTAACCTTGAACTGCCCTTCAATCGACAAAGCGTCATTTTTGCTATTCATTAGAAGCTAATGGAAATAATACCATTATACTTTTGCTAAGAAACAGTGTCAAACATCAGCTTTAATTTATACAACCTCTACACAAAACAGAAAAATAACTGCACTTTTAGTTAGGTTAAGAATTCAAGGTTATGTAAACACATGGGGAGGGAAGGGTTAGTTTCCATGCCCCCAAGGAGACACAGCCTTGGGTAAGCCCACATGGATGCTGTGGGATAAGCAGGAATGTTGCCATCAGAGAGAGAGATTTGGAAGGCAGTGCAAGTATCTGCATGGCTTTTGAGGACAGCAGTGTACAATTTAGCTTTCCCAAATTATTCTGAGGGGGGAAAAAACAAGTTATTTAGTCCCTCTCCCTCCAGAGCAGGGAAGGCAGGTGCTATGGGATGAATTCAGACAACACAATCTAAGCTGCCAGAAGTGGCTTCTGCACAGGGACTACCAGGCTGTTAATGGAGGTTTTACAGAAAGGGCTGGAAGCTCCACCAGTCAGGCTGCTTAAAAGCAAACAGGAAAATGGTCCTTGAAAATGTAATGAGGAGATTAGTCTGAGTCTTGACTGCCAACTGGGCACGAGATAGGAAAGGCCAGTCCCTGCCTTGTTACAGCAGGGGGCTGGTACATGCACAGTGAATTCAACAGGTGACTCTGCCTTTCCTCTTGAAAAAGAGATAAAAATACTCAGTACCGTACAGAGAAGAATCAGAGCTTTTAAATGCCATTATGAATATTTAGGAATGACATTAAGAGGGAAACCCCGCCTCAAGGTAGTATTGTATCCTCTCCCTTTCTCTGGAAGGGGGTGGAATCACACTTTTCTTTTGAAATGCCAACACAAAACATGGACCTGTAAGTTCTGCCTATCTGAAGTAATTTCCCTAACTGAAGCATGTAAAAGCCCATCTAAGCTGTCAAAAGGTCTTACAGAGAGGTACCAAAGCACTCCTTGAAAGGTATCTTTTCTAAAGGAAGGGACAGGAATCAGTGGCACTTTACAGTCGATTCCATCAATTTTTTGCTCTGTGGAAAGGAGCAACACATTGCTCGGGGAATCAAATACCAGGAAAAAAAAGGGCTGTACATAACCAAAGAACTTTGCATTTCATAATGGCAGCTGAACCCAGTTACTGGCTGCAAACCCTTGTTGACCCTTAGGGCATTGACAGGAAAAAGCAGGGCAGAGGGAATTAAAAGGAAAAATGCATTCAAGGAAGGAAGTCAGTGTAGGAAAGATTACAGACTTAAAGCGGACCAATAAATGTTACTCCATCTTATCTACAAGAAGGACAAACTGTTTTTTCATATGACCCAAAATTTCATGTCTTTGCCATTAGATAGTTTAAACCTCAGAACATGTTCTCAGACAGCCAGACCTTACTTGACACAACTACTCATTTCAAAAGTTCTCTCTATAATCTGAAGGTTGGTTTGGCACTTCTATCAGCCTTGCAGAACTGAGATGGCACAGTAAGAGCTCCCTTCTTCCCAGTGGCAGTGTTTAATAAGCACTGTGTCTGTGCACAACTTGTAAAGGAGGAATTGTCCAGGAGTGCAGTGTTGGCTGCTACTTTTGAGCTAGGAATGCCAAAGCAGCTGCCTATTTACTGACCCATCTTTCATAAAGACAGCACCCTCCACCTGTGCTCTGGGCTCCTCAGTTGCTGTCTCTCCATTTCTGGGCCAGACAGCAAACACTGGCTGGTTTGGAGAAGCCTCTGCTGGTTTGTGTCTTGGCCCTCTGAGGAACTCCCACCTCACAGGCCAAAGCCTGTCTGTTCAAAGCAGAAGCTGCCAGCTGCTTGCCAATGGCAGCGATACAGAACACAGAACTCTGACCAAGGGGATTTTAACTCTACAAATTACTTGCTTAATCAAATGGATTGTATTTGGAAATACCCCAAGCACCTACATTTCCAGGGCCTTTCTACAGAGACAAAGAAAGCAAGCTGCAAGAATGCTCCAAAACAAATCCACACAGAAAGCAAAGGTTTCGATCTCAGGCCCAGCAGCTCTTTCCCCCATTTTATTTTCACAAATACTGGAGTTTCTAAAAAGGCAACCAAATTTAGCAATTCCAGACTCTACTGATTAAAACCCTCTCGGCCATCCCCATGCACCCCAATACCATGAGAAAATCAGCATCACTGCCAGATTCTGTAGCTCTGAACACCCTGCTCTGTGTCCCTTGAGCCTGTGCATTTGTTCACATCAGGGATGGGAACACACACCCAGCCCATGTGGCTGGGATTTCCATGGAGCACACCGCTGCCACTCCCTGGATCTTCACAACTGGGTTGTGCACCACAGGCACAACCACTGCACAAACTGCATGTGCAGTAGGAGAGAGTAGCAGTACGGTTTTGTACGTTTCAATTTCCACCCGTGTCCAGGTTTTCCAGCCTGAGGTGTGTCAGAGAAAAGCCAATGCTGTTGGGTGAGAAGCACAGCTCCAAACTTTGCCAAGAGACAGTTTTGAACACGCCTGCTGACAAGCCTGGTTTATGAGACCTGACTGTAGGATTGGCACAGCACTCTGGTTTGGGAAAACTGCCTGACATGAGACTTGCTTGTGCAAGATGCAATTTACAGTCTCTGAAAACGAGGAAATAAAATTCTTCCCCTCTCCCCCCTTGCTATTTTTCATTATGTAAGAAACAACCAAAACATGACCTTCGGCATTTTCCATCTGTCAGAAACTCTGCACAGACTCTAAAGGGTGACCCAGTGTTATTAACCACTAATGTTGTTGTTGATCTTCCTCAAATGTCATTTTGCTTTACTGGATAATCAAACCATGGTGCAGCCAGACCATTTCTGCTGAAAGAGTAATTCCCAAATGCTTTCTTTCTGGTTGAAACCAAGTCTAAAGGAAAGTGCTTCTTCATAACAATCCCACCTTATCCTCCCTGGTGCTCATTAATACAGCCACTGAGCTGGCCAAAAAGGAGTGACAGAAACCAAAGGCTGAGCTCTGTCCTGCTAACAAGTCCATCCTCCAACCCCTCACCACTCACAGTCCAAAATCAGCACCCTGCACCATTTGTGGGGTGGAGCAACTAGATTTTGGTTGATTGGTTTTATCCTCTCCCCAACATTTCTCCTTTGGCCCAATCCTCCAGAACCCATGATCTGAAGCAAGTCTCACAAGCTGAAAGTGGCCCAGTCTCAGTAAAGAAGTCTCCCAGGCACCCACAGCCTATCAACTTCTTTGAGGGAAGCTTTAGTCTCAGACTTGAGACTTCCAGGTGCAGTTTATTTACTGTGCTGGGATGAGAAACTGCGACAGGTACTGGGGTAGCTTCAGCCAGCTCCAGCGTGTGCCAGTGACAGAGCTGCAGCAGCCCAGGCCCGTGCCCAAGCAGAACAAGTACCAAGCACCCCCTGCACACCCCAGCTGCTGCAGCTCACGGCTCCTTCCACCCCCAGAGCAGCCAGCAGAGCCTTCCATCTGCCAGGGCTGCTGGCACAACCTGCAGCTGGGTGCTCCTGCTCCCCTGGGCTCAGCAGGCCTGCTGCACAACAACTCTCCTACTGCACTTACACAAGAATGAATAAATCCTTGTGTTCTCCATTTGTGGTATGGAAAGACCAAACTGCAAAAGCTCCCTCTGAGGGTTTTTCCATGTCTGCTGAAATGAACAGGAGGATGTGCTGGGGGAGCAGAGGAGAAGGTGGATGAACAAGACCTTGATCTCAGCTCTTAGCATTGCATGTGAAAGCTGAACAAAGCATGTTATGGTGATGATGAAAAGAAAGTATTGCAGACTCACCTTGATTGAACCACTCCTCTAATTACCAGAAAAGCAGCAAAAGGAAAACAAAAATTTACAGGATGAAGAAAATACAAAGGAACAGTCACAAAGAGGCAGAATTTCACAGAACAGGTTCAAAACCTGAGTACTACAAGACTACAGAAGTTTCATTAATTAAAAAAACCAAACCAAACCAAGGTATTTCATTTTCTCCCTTTCGTTCCTGCTAAAATCCCCCAATTTTTCTTTGCACTTTTTTTTTTCTCCTTTTCTTTCTCTTTTTATTAAATGAAAAGGTGTTCACAGAATTGAGGGGACAGAAGGATGACTAGCCCTTTGCAGAGGTGTTTGAAATGCTGTGATCAATGAAAATGAAATAAAATAAAGTAAGCATGGAAACACTGCGAGATTAAGTGAAGAAAGGAGAGAACAGATCGATTTTGAAGTTCTAGACTGAGAAAATTAAGGTAGGTTCAGACCAGTATCCACATAAATTTAACAGTGAGACAAGGGAGCTTCTCTTTATGATTTTAAAAGCACATTTATGAATGGATTATAACTTTTATTTTTTAAGCACAACAGTCCTCTATTCTTTTGAGACCCTCTATTCTTTTAATCTACATCCTATGAGCTGCGAGCTCAGCATTATCACCAGTTGATTTCCCTCTGGGGAACAGCACACTTTCAAAAGAGCGCTGCAAAAAGGTGGAAAAACCCATTAAAATATATTGTCATTTCCTGCCACACACAGAGCCAAACCCAAGCTGTCACTGAGAGCCTGCACTGCTCGCTGCAATCCACAGGCCAATCCCCAGTGTCAGATGATTTTGAGACCAATCTGTCCAAGAGGAAGTGATCTGCTGCTTCAGCTGATGAACGCCAAGTCCCCGGGGGCACGGCCCAGGAGGGGGCTCTCACCGTGGGCCCAGACCGTGGGTCTCACCTGACCTGACAGCACTGCTGGTCACTGCCCCCACACAAAACCCTCCTCCCACAGGGCACTCAGAGCTTTTATGGCTAAAAGTGTTTCCACTGACTGTTCTCTCGAGCAAAGCAACAACATTGTCTGCAAATGGCAGGGAAGGGGCTCAAGTCAGCACACATGTAAAGTTTCCAAAGGGCATCACACTGCAGGTTCAGTCACTCCTGTGAGAACTGGCTGGCCAGGCAAGTAAAATTATTTCTTTAGTTTTCCCCCCAGTCTTAAGAAGATTCCCATCAATTTTTTATTTTAAACAGTTTAAATGTAATTGATGACAGACTAGTTTGCTAAAGCAAGTTCACACTGTGATGACTTCCCTAACACATATGGAAACACATAGTATTTTAATAACTTGTGCAGGTCAGATCAAAGAGTAATGTGCAACACACAGTCCATCAAGTTCAAAAAACTCCATATCAGCTCTTTAGGGGCAAAACCCTTCCTTGTACCTGGCTATAAATAATAAGCCAGGATGTGTGTACAAATGAATGAGGAGAATGAAGCCTAGACAGAAAATGGAATTAATTATCTCTGAATTCATCTAGAATAGTCAGTTCTCTAAGAAAGGAAAGAAAACAGAATTCAGTCTAGAATAGTTATTTCTCTAAAACAACAAAGAAAATGGATATAATTTGAGCGTCTCTATGTAAAAGAAACATGGAAGGGGGGTTACTGAGACTATTAATCCTCTCTTACAATGAAACTCATTTGCAACACTTGTGCCCCAGAGGAGAGAACAGAGGTCTGAAAGTGACTGACAATTAAAAGCTACAAAACCGTGTTTGCAATTTAAATTACTGAAATACTGAACTGGGAGGTTGGAAGTTTTGGTAGAGTGGGAGGGGAGGTTTTTAGTTTGTTTTCAAGTATGAGAGTCTGGAGGCATGGAAGATGTACAGGCAGGAGTGCCATGCACAGGGAGGGAGGGATGGATCCATGCTGGCCTGGCTTCCCAAGAAGGGCACACATGCTACACAGCCAGGCAAGGGGACTGAGCAGAGATGCGACAGATGCAAGAACACAGCAATGCAGAGGAGAGGCAGAGCACATCCAACTTGTTCCAACAGCAGTGTCATCTATCAGCATGCAGCACTCCTGTTTAAAGCCAAACAAAATTACAGCAATCGTGGAAAAAAGAATCCCAAAAATCCAACAGCGATGCAACAAGGGAGACAGAACACGTGCCAGGACACTGCAACCACTCCACAAACTGCATCATCCTAACCAAGCACGATGAATGTGCTTGTGAGAGCAGGACTGCACAGCAACATTACCCCCACAGCCATTCCCAGCTCTGAGCTGTTTGCAACACATACCTTTAGCTTTTTTTCCACCAAAACAACCAGCATCATCTTTCTTCTTCTTCTGGGAGCCTCCTGTGCCTGTAGTCTGACCAGCATCTAGTTCTTGGTACTTATCAGCTCCAGGGACCTCTTTGTGGACATGATAGGAAAGGTTCCGCATGATGCACACACAGTTCTCCACAGACTGTTACAGAGAAATTCACGTTACACCAAGTACTGCACCCTCTTCCCTGCAAACCATTGTATTGTACAGAGGGGGCTTGAGGAAATTGAAAAAAGAAGGCCACCTGTTCCAGGAAAACCATGTAGCTCTCAAGGAAGATTTAGTCAAGACCCTTAAATTAAAGTTCATTCTTCTTCTAAACCCTATTTTATTTTTCCAAAAGTGAAGCGCTTTATAAATAGTACCCATTCAAAATGAAAACTCTCTAATCAAAAATACCACTTGATCTTACATAAAGAATACAATTCACCAGAAGATCAAACACACAGCAGAAAATGATCATATAAGGATCTTATTTTAATCCAAGTCTCTCTCTCGTTCTTCCAACATTTACAATCTCCAAGGGGCCCATTTTATTAAATTTTCTCTAGGTCAAAACCCAGGCCTTGTGAGGATTTCAATGGGAACACACGTTGTCCTGTAGTAATAGCTAATCCACAGCACATTGGGCTCTGACAAGAGCAATGCTCTGTAGGTTGCAATGGAAACCACCAGGTGGTTACAAAATCCACTTCCAAAATTACCTGATTAAGTAACAGGGCTTTGTAACCTCCTTGGTTCAGGCCATCACATGGTGAGACTCAGAATAAAATAACAATGCTCTACAAGCCTAATGGTGTTATAAAGAAATTGTATGCTCATTTTGAAACAGGTTAAAGTTATGATATTCCCCATGCATATAAATACGCTTTTAAGTGCTATGGGATAAGATGATGATAAAAACAGATTAATAAAATCTGCACCAAAAAAAAAGCCACAGTGAAAGGGCTGCAGGTCTGAAGACATTTCTTAATGTCTAAGCACTTCAGTCTTCAGAGATGGTGCTGAATAAAGTCTTTAAAATAGGAACTGACTCCTTTGCTGCTTTGTGCAAAAGGGACTCAATTCTGATTTGGAGACTGCACTTATAAATGCCAATTAAGTAATGCAGAACAATAGCAATAATGTCACTGACAATAAAGGACTGCTCTCCCCACCTCTCTCAGCGACCAGCCTTTGCTCCCCTCATCAGCCATAGAGGGAAGCACAGCAGCATCCTGCTGACACCCCATCAGCACTGCCACGGGTACCAGAGATGAGAGGAAGACAATTACTCTATTTTCTGAGGCAAGCATAATCCTCTTCTGATACCAGCAAACAGAAGTTGGATCCCAGTGCAACACTTCAGCATAAAGTAATGCAAACATCCACTATGTTTTAATACTCAAATTCACCTTATTGTCCGTGTCCTTCTTCCCAACTGCAGACTGCAAAGCATGAAGGAGGGCATCCACCAGGCCATCACACTCCCTCAGTCTTCTGCGTGCTTCTGCTCCATCTGAACTTACATTCCTGACAGGAGAGAGTTGAAAGAAAATTTAGCCCTGTACCTTCACTACAGAGTTGAAGGTGCATTGATTTATACCCCAATTATTAAGAACTGATCACCTGGATGAAAAATTAGGAGGCCAAGTAGACTGACAAACCTACTAAATCTCAGTGAAGCATGGGCAATGCACATCTGCAACTCTCTGAGCCTGAACAAAAAGGGGAACATGATCCCAGAGGTGCCTACAAACACATTCTCTGCTTTGCTAGTGAGACCAGGGATTCACTTTAAATCAGGCTGGAGTCTGCAGAGCAAATGTAAGCAAACCAAAAATTTCATTTCAAAACTAGCAGTCCCAAACTGAAAGTCACTTTCGCTACCTTAGGAAAAACAGGGGAAGTCCAGAATGGCCACAGAAACTGAAAAAGCTGCGTGCAGCAGATTCAGCACAAAGTCTGGATCAGTCACCTTTAGTAAGGAAAGGACAACAGTTTACACGGCCTGAAATTTCTCAAAACACTGCACAAGAGAATGCTCAGGTAGAAGAAGCGAGACAGAGCGGAAGGCTACTTGGAGTTGTTCCAAGTTACTCTTATCAATGACTGCAGAAACATTCAGAGGGGGCCTCTGAACCTGGCCTCACTCATCCAGAGAGCACAAACTGATCCCCCAGCCTTGCAGCAGCATCAATCTGCCATTACCCAACAAATAAATAAAATTCAAGTCAACTTTCCAAATGCTGCCTTCCTCCACTGCTTTTTTCTTTAGGGGAAAATGAAGTGACAAAATTGTTCTTAATAGCGCTCACTGACCAAACCTGTATGAAAGCTCTTCCCAAAGCTGAAACACAGTAATTTCAACAATAACACAGACAACCTTTGAACTTTCAGGTCTTTGAATCCCACAAAGCTGGGTAAGGTTACCTCTCAAAAGCTCAGGACACCATCATTACCCTCTGTTATCAGAATCATGCAGTCAGTTTTTGCTTTTAACTAGAGTGACTGCCAATCTCCAAGTAATTAAAATATCAATCAAGGTCTCCTCCTGTGTCCCGGTGACCTGGGCAGGCTGCTGTGTTAATTGGACAGCTAAGAAAACCCTCATTTTCTCAGAGACCTCCCAAAATCTGAAGGCACTTAATTGTGAGCTGGTTGCTGTAACAGCACATTAACTTTCAATTAAGAACACAAATGAAATGCACAGATAAACGAATTCTTTCCTCAAATCCTAACACAGCTTCACCTCTAGCAATGGATGATAGAAGGCAGGTAAAGTGGATATTAAAACAATTCCACAGGATAGATGGAAGAGAATGCTACATGCTGTTTTCCCATCTCCAGTTGTACCAATCCTTTTCTATCAAAAACACAAATGTGAATTTTAATGCTACATCTTTATGAAACAGAAATTAGAATTCAAATTCTCCAAAATACCTTTCAGGAGTTATAACAATAAATGATAGCAGCTCCACCTTCAAGCACATCTATTAATGTGGAACACTACTTATTAAGCTTCAGGGTGACAGAAATGCAGTAAAAATAGTCTTATCTGGAGCTGTGTATCACATTTTTTATTCCCTCATTAAGTCTGAGTGTTAGAATTCATAAGCAACACTTGCAGACTAAAGGCAGAACAGCTCAACCTTCACACCTTCCTTGCCCTGTGGCCCATTCAGAAGAGATTTTTCTCTGGTTCATTAGTGCTACGACCCTTGCACCATATTTTTATACACTTTGGTCATGAACAGCATCACAGCATTGTGTATCCTGCTTTCTTACGTCTTGATCTATACTGGGGCTAATATCAAGGTAGACACTGATAAAGTTATGATTGAAAAAAAAATTGCAATATTGTATCAGTAAGAGTGTAGCCTGCTGATATCACTGTCTCCTCAACTATAGAAAAATTTACTGAAAATTAATGCCTCGAGAAAAATTTCCCACATATATCACACATAAATAAGCATGAAAACTCTGCAGGATCAACTTAATAGCTAATTAATGCTATGACTAAGTTATCCAGACATCAAACTCTGCAGTTTTAATGTTTTAACTAGCACATCACAAAATGTATCCTTATGAGCATCTCATGCAGAAACATCTGCTCTATAAATACCCAACTCTTGGGATTCTGCTAGTCCTCCCTCCTTGGGTAATGAGCTTCCTTCCTGCAGTCCTTGGGATTTTTCTACCATGGAGGAATAAATCCCATTTGCTTGTCTCTAACTGTACCCCAGACCCATGGGAGAGTTCAGCTCCCACTCCTGTCCCAGCAGATCTCAGACAAAGCCCAGGGAGATCAGCACCTGCACCTTGAGTCTGCTCTTCCTGCTGCTCCAAGTCCACAAAAGGCACTGAAGAGCTCCCAAACCCCATGGAAATATTTGCATTTTGGATCCATGCCAGGCATCTCTATGCTCTAAGCTAAGGTGGGTGCTATGAAAATGATGACAGAATGCTTTGACCAAGTTCTCATCTGGCAATCCCAGCAGAAGTGCTGCCAGCTTTGGTTTCCATGACCCAGAGCCGCCTTCACAAGCCCATGCAACCCAGGAAAATGCCAGGCTGCACTTCTGCCGTGGCATTAAGGCTCTCTACCATCCACCTCCTTTAAAAGCATCACCTGGTAGTCACTGATCAAATTCACCTTGTACCTTCAGGAAGGACTGGAGCATGAAAACAAAAGGGATGACATGGACAGGAGAGCTACTGCTGGCACTGGTCATGAAAAAGGACAGAAAGTGTTATGGAATAATCAACCTGACAGTGCACTCAACTGACAGGAGTCAGGAAAAATTTCATCCCATTTCAGAAATGCACTGGGATTGTTCTGCCTCTTACATCTGTTAAACGTGATGGGATGAAAGATGTAACCAAACCATCATCCGAAGGAACCAAGGTTTCTGAACAGCCTTCTTCCAGCAGTGAGGGAAACCAACAAACATGACTGATTCCAGCAGGTAACAGAGGATTTTCAGTCCCCTTACCCAGGGCAACACTCCACAGAAGGAATGCACAGCCTCACCCAGGCCAGACACTCAAGCAATGCAGGTATGTGACACATGGCATCCAGACTTGGAGAAAGCAGAGAGCTTTGCTTTTCATTTAACTTTTCTACACATTAGACAAGTATTGCTTTACACCAGAAGTAATTCTTCAGTGGATGGAGTGTTTCACACAAGACCCAAATAGAAAGGCAGCTGAGACCCCAGCTGAGGTGCTGCTAACTCTGTTACTTAAGAAACAGGCTGCCATGCAAGAACTGGAATGGAGACAGTTTGCAGTTAAACAAATGATTTCACTGACTTGTTTGCTGGGGAAAACTAATATTGAGAACCTCTGTAGATGTAAGTCAAAGCTACTTATTGAAGTTTGAACAACTCTACAGGGCTTTTGAGGCACTGAGGATGGGCAAACGTTACAAATGAAAGCCCCTGTTACAAATGAAAATAAAGCCAACTGCCCATTCAGAAGGGTGGGAATGGTGAGGGGGAACTACCCAGATTTTTACACAAACCAGTGACAAATGAGACCTGCCACTGATCCCCAGTGTTCTGTGCCATCTGCTTCCCTTGCCTTGTCTCTTCTCCCCCAGGAAGGTCTCTGCTGCTTTCCCTGACTTTCCTGCTTTTCAATATTTTTCCAGCAGTCTAGTAAATCACAAATATATGTTAAAAACAGAATTGTCTTTCCTATGTAACAATGCTAATAGAAACCTTCAGCGTGCTTCCTGTAAATATACACAGTCTGAACAACAATTCTAGAAACAAAACACAGAATTACTGCCCATGTGACTCCAGGTATATAGGAAAGAAAACAACTGGATGACTGATTTTATGTAAAACAGTAAAGCACAAATCTCATTCCGGAGATTTTTACATCTCCAACCTTTAGCTAGGAAAAGTAACCTGGATTCTTCTTCAAATACTCTGAGTCCAGACTATGACCAGGACTACTGAAAGAGAATTTGTAAGGATGTTGCAATATATGCTTTCCTTGGGGAAAAAGACCCAAAACAACAAAACAAGCACTAAGCAAATGTTAAATAAAAGTAAATACCTACGAGCATAGAAACTCATCAGGCCAGGAATGCAGTCTGTTGCTATTAAAGACTTCAGAGATGGGGGCGAGTGTGCTGAGAAATCTGTTCATGCCTTAGCTAAGGTTATCATTATCACTGAAGACTTGTCTTAAAAACATGCAATTCTGAATGCTACATTTACATCTGCAGAACAGAGCTGGCAGTCGTCACCCTAGGAGAGGTGAGCTGTTACTACTGTCTGTGCCACACACCAGAATTATCTTCAAGAGAAAAAACTTAGAAGTAATTAAGTACAGGGTACTCAATTTGCACTCTTTCAATGCAATCATGTGGTAGTGCCCCCTCTGTGCTCTCCCTAACAATCCGACAGACAAGAGTGGAAATGTGGAGAGCGTCTGGATTGTTTTCTTTTTAATGATGAAGATAAACTGAAAATAAAGGCAAAGACGCCTTCTTCTCTGAAAATTAAAACTAGTATTTCCAGGACTGTTGTGTCTGTCACTTGGCTGGAGAGCACCATCAGTTGCTATCCCACAGTGCTGCAGATGAAGCCAAGGCTGGAGCGTTACTGAACAATTACCCTCCTGCCTCAGTTCAGCAGGTGTAAAAAGCATTTTGTTTAGACATCTAGCTGGGAATGAAGACAACACCTTGGAGACTTTGTTTTTTCTACAAACAGGAAGGTGAACTGGAAACTTTCAAGACATCCTCCTAGTAACACTTCCACCTTTCCCTGGAAGAATCACAGCTGAGAGCTGAAGCTGAGACAGTGACGAGCTCTTTCCAAGCCCTTGCTAGACTCTGACCAGCACCATCACTGAGGCTTTGCTGTCCAGACACTGAGTTTTGCATACTTCAGCTGATAAAAGACTACCAGCTTCTCACTACTCTAACTTAAAATATATTAGCTGTTCTGTCCACCTACTCTGGCACGCAGAACCCTTGCTATACAAACACCCTTCCACCCCCCCACACTGCTTCACAATAAAGAAATTTTTATTTGGATGCCAGCCAAAGGAGATGGATCAATAATAGTTGTAAGTAAATGAACTCTATTTCCAAGCGCATTTCTATGTCCACTATGTCTCAAAGGAAGAATATACAACATTTAAAAAGCATTCCATCATTTCATGCAGAAATAGAATGGATTCCATACTTCAGTTCACATCAAGTACCAGGAAGTTTAATTGGTATTAAAGCTCATTGTTCTGAAAACAAGAGGGAAAAAGAAAGAAGCTGCCTGTGACACAAAGATAGCCTGATCCAGGCAGCTCTGGTCAGAGGGCCCTGTACAGCACAATGCAGTTTGGCAGCAGAGAGCTCAATCAGAAATCAAGCAGAGAACATGTTAAAGAAAGCAGAAAGAAGACAAAGTCCAAATGCAATGCACAGAAATCCAGAGGAGCTCTACTGATGCTGATTTAGGCAGGGAGCAGCTGGGTAGTAGTAGTTCAGACCTGGGATCCTGCTGGACACTGCTGCTCCACTCCAGCATTCACTGACCAGTTACAGCCAAGAGAGAAGCAGCAGAGCAGCCCCAGTTTCTTTGCATGCAAACCCTTCCACCTATTTAAATAAGGTGTTTGGTTTTGTTTAGTTGACCAAATGCTTGAGAGGACATAACAAAGCCACCCCTGAAAGAGCTTCAGGAGCTTAGTCTGTGCTCCAGCAACAGTGGCACAGAGTGAGAGATCTACAGATCACACCTCAAATCCCTCTGCACTGCCTGCAAGAGCTCTCTGAAACAGGCTGGGGCTCGAGAGTAAGGTTTATCAAAGGATGGACTTGACATCTGTACCTTGTTATCTGTTGCATTCAATACCCAAAACACCTTGAGATGGCTTTTCAGCAAAATGTTGACTGGTGACCTCCTGCACGACCTACTTGGAAGGCCTTAGCTTGCTCTCCTGTAATGCAAAACGCTGCAGAAACACACTGCACAAGAATTCCATGATGCCCAGCAGCTACTTAGATTCCAAATTATTCCACTCTCTGCCTGGAGGGAAAGCCAAGAGACTCTGCTTGCTTTATCACACATGCTTGCTGCCAGGACAAAGAATCTCAAAAATACAGAAAGGAGGTGGTAGTAATCCAACAGAGGATCAGGGCTCACAAGCCTTCCAAAGCAGACTATGTCCATTAGAGTGACTGCAGGGAGCTTTGCTGCAGTCCTGCTCCTCACCCCACCACAGCAACAGACATTATTGTAGATTCCCTTTCCTGACAGCCAAGAGAGGTGGGACCTAGATTCATTCCTAAGTAATGACAAAAGGCAATGAGCAAGTGCACAACTTTAAATTTATACCTCAAGATATGATTGTAAAGCATTAAGGTTGCATGTAACTAGGTTATGTCTCTGCTGCTAAAATCTATGCATAATTTATTTATATTACAAGCTAAACATCAGGAACTGTCAGGAGGAACCCTAACAGCTCCTTACTAGCACGAATTAAACGCTCTGCTCATCATATAAGCCCCAGGACAGCCATATGCTGTGATCCTGCACAGTATCAGTAAGCTAATTAAGAAACTGCCTTTGCTCACTCCTCTCTTTTGTGTGGGTTTTTAATTTGAGTTGATTTTTTCCAGTCTGGGTTGGGCAGATAAGCTTCTCCCTTTTCGTGCTACTTGGTGCCTCCAAAGTGAAGATTCACAGGCAAATTTTGTTTCCATTTTTATCTCTTCCTGGAACTATTCCTTCTCTGAAAGTCCACTTCAAAAGCACCTGTTGCACAACAGAAGACTGCCAGTGTCATTAGCCCAGTACCTGGAGCATCAATCTCCCAAAGGCTGCACCCACTCTGAACACAACACGAGCACAGCAGCCTCCGAGCACTGTGGGTCAGTGAGGGACAGATGGCAGCATCTGCCCTCAGCTCCCCTGGGTGGGACAGCAAAGCGTTAACCTTTGGGAGGAGTCCTCTCCAGATGATCTTGGTTAAATAACTGCACTGCAAAAGCATAGAAAAAGGACTATCTGAACTAGCATAATTGTCAAAGAACCCTTTCTGGACCTGAGAAGTGTAGCTGCCAAGGAGGGCTCTGTACTAATGCAAATTTGCTGCTGATAAAAAAGAGGGAAATGTGAGTTTTCAGGTGCCAGCCTTTAGTTTCTACCTTCCCTGTTCTGCCATGCTGCAGTGAGCAAAGCTCCCTTGACACCAAGGGCAGCTCGCCTGGCAGCACTGCAGCAGCGTCACCTGAGCCTCACCTCGCCCTGCTCTGCACCAGCAGCACTTCCAGGTCACAGATTTTCACATCAGTGCCTTCTTACCTCAGTCAGCTGGAGAGGAAGGCTGCCTCCAGTAGATGAGTGCACACAGGACAAATATTAGGTGACTGTCACCACATACTTTTATCATGCCTGCAGGATCTAAAGATGGATAGAGCTTGAAAGGAATGTGTTTTGAAAGCTCTAATTCCCAGGCACTTTTCTTCAGAGAAAAGCCACACATTAATCATTAATAAGAAAGGAGGGCATAAGAACCTGGTTTTGACAACCTTGCTTCTTTTCATTCCTCAAATTCAGCACACAGAGATGGGAAGGAAAAACAGGCACACCAACATCACTGATACACTCAATACAGGTGTTCTCAGGGGCAAAGAACAACCTTTTCTGCCCAAACAAGACCACATGTTGCTTGACAAACCTCCTTTACCTCCATGTGCCTGGAGACACCCACACTCCTGCTACAGTGTGTGCAGGTGTGTCTGGGTACACACACTTGTTACAAATATGTAAAGGCAGGAGGGCTCCCTGGCAGCGTTACCTGTGACTGAAACACTGCCAGTGACATCTGCAGGACAAATGTACAGGCAGGTACCATAATGCTATGCCCTCCTCAGAAAAAGGCTTAGAGCATTTGCATACAAAACCGATTTGACACATTCCAAGTATTACTGATTTACCATCAAGCTCTTGCAGTTGTCTTTTCTCTGAAGTACCTAAGAGGAGCCTGCAGACACTTTTCATCATTTCTCAACCTGGTGCAGTATATTTCATGCTCTGGATCCACTGAGTCCTTATGCCATGTCTTCGAACGTCGTATCTCACATTTACTAAACCTCTCAGGTTCTAATTCCATGGGATGAAACCCTTAATTTATACCTACAGGAGTTGCTTATTCCCAGTTGATGTCTGTAGGAAGAACCATTTCAAAATCCTTGAACTAGTATTTACAGCAACTTCAGGGGAAGGTACATACTGAGGTGCCAGCCTCACATTAAAGACAGAAGAGTTAAGATCAGTGAAGCCTAGATCCCCTAAGGCACTTAGCAGCCTGAACCTCACCAAAGCCAGGAGACAAGGCTATTAAAAATTAGACCACAAAAAGGTTTATACCATTAATCTTGCCTGTAATTATGTCAGTGCAGTAGCACAACAGCAAATAAATCCACACTTCTCAAGTCTCCTGGTACAGTTCCAGGCACCAGGTTGTCCCTTCTCTTCTCAGGGGCTGATGCTGGACAAGCTGTTATGTGCAACCTCCAGCTGAAGAATGCATGTTTTTAGGGAAAGTCAGGTGGGTGCAGTTTGTTTGTGTTCATACACCATGGCCAGGGCTCTGAACCTTGAGGATATTTGTGAATGCGAATTTTTGTGTACTTGGAGAACTGACAAGAAATGCTGCAACTACAGATGGTACCCCTGGAAAAAGGAGCACTTTGCATCTGTTTGCTATGCAAATTAATTCATTTAACATTTGTTGACAGCAGGTCAGTTTAGCACAGGAATCAGGCTAGAAAGTTGGCAATTTAGGAACTAAGTTCTACTCTTATAAGTGAAAAAATCCAAGAGAGAATTTAAAGTAATTAGGCAGAAAACAGCAATTAAGCCCAGAATGAATTTAATTTTTAAACCATTAAAACCCTTGATGCTTCCAGGGAACTAGGAATCATGGTGGGTATCACCACAGAAAACTAACAAGATGATGTGACTGCAACAGTACTCAGACCCATAGATGCAGCAATTTCCCTCCAAAGCAGGGAAGCACCTTAGGAGAAAACAAGGGACCCAGTGGAGGTCTCTGGGACTGCCTGGGCGTTCATGAACAACAGATCCATCTTTCCCACAAAAGCTCAACTCAAACTCCTAAAGCACCTCAACGTGTGGGCAAAAGCTGTAGGAAGGATCATGAAATGGCCTTAGGAAGATGCACTAAATCATTCCATTATTTTACCAGAAGTGCAATTTGAAGACAAATGCTTCTGGATTACAAATTCCAGTAGGGATTTAAGGGTTAAAAAAAAAAAAAAGAAAAAAAAGGCAGTAACTAGAAGACACAATCTCCACACACCTAAAAAAATAAAATACAATGTGAAGACATAAAACTTGTATTGTAAATGAAATGAACATCTGTGCATACTTTAATGATCCTCCTAGTAAGCAAATGTCTTCCTTACTTCTTCCCCAGTCCTACTGCTTCATAACCAAAAATCCACTTGGCTTTGTTTTTTACTGTTCCTTTCCAGACTTCTGCTGTATATGTTTCTTTTATCAGCTTCAACAGAATATAAGAATATCCCTGCTTTATAAAATGACACCCAAGGCAGCATCCCTCACAAGGCTCAGGACCGTGTGCAACAATAAAGCAATTATGGATCTTGCAGATCTATTCATCATATTTGGTCTGTACTTAGAAACACAGCAATGCAAGAGGAAGCATCTTTTTCCTGATCTCAAGATGAGAATAGAGACAAAATTATCATCACCAGCACCAGTTTCTGAAAACTTCAGTGGTCAAGATTACAAAAGAACATCCAATAAATTTCATTATCAGATCATACTTTGCAAGTGGGATGTGTTGCCAAGTTTCCAAAGGGGAATGCAGGATTCCCCCGTACATTTCCTTGAACACATTTAACAAGTCAAATGCAGACACATAACCAACCAGCCATGTTCCAGATGATACCAGGATTCAAAGTTTCCCTACAACGGGCACAGTCACAGGAGAGGGCTTGACTTTAGAAGGAGCCTTTAAATAAACAACAGTCAATACAGACCTTCCCCAGGGGCCTTTCCCTCCCTGGATTCCCACTGGCTCGGTGTGTGCCTGTGGTCAGCTACAGTAGCTTGGAATGGACACCACTGAGTACCCCAGGTAATCCCAGAATGAAATAACATGGCAAAGCAGCTTTCTTGAGGATAAACTGTGAGCAGCTTATCTGATTTCAGGGTTTTAAATGACCAGGTCCAATGTTTTTCAGTATCAGACACAGATAAAGGGCACATCCATTGCTGGGTGCAAATCCTGTGGACTTGTGCAAACCAAAATCAGTATGCAGCATCACAGGGGGAATTTTGTTACTTCAGCAAGTGGGTAAATCATGGCTATAGAAAGCCAATAAGCCACCTCAGCCAAGGGCAGAGTGCATGGATCATGGCTCTGATCTTGTCAGTTAATTCCCAGCCCTGGTGCAGTTACAGATCTTTGCTCAGGTATTGGCCCCAGTTAATTACTGACCCTGCAGCAGAAGCATCCTTCCATCCCCTGCTGTTAATGCAGCTCTTAATCCACCCTGAGGCACTGGGCCAAGGCACCAGGGTAGGATACAGCTCACCCTGACCTGCTCAGACCTGCACACACAGCAGCACCTGAACCGCTGCAGTGAGGAGGGAGACACAGCATACACAGGGGAAAATGGGCAACACCAGAAAGCAAGCTGGGATGGACCAGGAATTGAAGAAGAGGTAAAGGTAAATAATTGTAGTGTGGCTTTATTTTAATTACTTGTTTTTAATTATTTTGAAACTAGTGTTTCCATGGCTCCACATTATCAAAGGAGAAACCTAGATTAAGAACAAAGTAAAGATGAGTAAGCAGGGTTGAAAAAAAAAGCAAGTAGTAATTAACTGGCAGTTCATGCTGTGAATCACTGAATTTGAAACAAACTCGCCCACATCTGTTGATAAACTTCATTAACTGAAGAAATGATACTGAAATGAATGCCATGGTGCACACACAACGGCTGTCTTCTACTTAAGATACCTAAACTGCAAGGACACCTGAAACCTCAGAAGCTCAGAGACTGTTCCAGCTATTTTGGGAGACAACGCAGCTCACACCTGAGGCTCACTTCCAAAGGGAGGCTGGCACATCATCAAGAGGCCTAACCTCCCAATTAAGTATCAAACTGGTGAACAGTTTGCAGTCTGCAATAAGCTCCATTCGTGGAAAATTGAATTTCTAGGACCAGCTACTGTGTCAATGAGAGAAGCGTAGGCAAAGGAGTTTTTAAACACTGATGTCTGTCAGACAGATGGCTGCAACAATTTATTCTCTGTTGGTGATAACTATCACATCTTGCTGCTGCTTTTAAAGACGAGCTGCAGAGGATTTCAACACACGACACAAAATAATTTCCAACAGTTTTAACGTTAATTACTTTTGATATGTCCATTTAGACCCCTAGATCCAGAAGTGCTCTACAAAAGCTGTGTGTAATATCCCTGACATGGGAACAGGATGCACAATCAGCTGGAAGACAGCTCATTCCCACCTGCTCCTGCACCTGTCTTGTTCCTGCACTCCCTCACCTCCCTGCACGGAGTGGGGAGACAGCAGGGCACTTCTCCCCAGCTCCTGGGCAGGAGACTGCTGTCTCCATAGCTCAGCAGAGACCAATTACCTTTCTCATGTTACCTTTCCCTGCCCTCACATCCCCATCTACCTTAGGCAGCCTCAGTCAAACATGAGATCACCTTGCCCCACCTCTGATGGAAGCTTCAAATTTTCCACAAGGAAGCACAAAATCCCTCCTGACTGTAAGAGCAGAGACCAGAGATGAAAGACATTTCTCTTTTCGGCAGCAGAAGCAGCCACCATTCACTGGGTGCTGGCCTGATGCATTTCAGGGTGCACCAGGACCACTTTGAAATAACCAAAAGTTTAAATTCTCTAACAAATCAGTACTATGTTTCATACCCTTCTTCAGAGGCTTTAAGAATACAATGTCCAAAAGGGCACACACTTTTGAATTTCTTGTAAAACCAGTGCCTTACTTTAAAACTAAAGAACTCCCCGCAAAAATCCAAACCAAACCGATCAACAAACCAAGAAATACCCTGGAATACACAAGTTTGAGTGGTCCACATGCTAATAAAATTTTATGATGTGGATTACGCTAGTCTACTAATGACCAATTTATTGTCTACATTTACTGGAGAATCTCATATTCATTGAGATAATCCTTTTATTCCCTCACCATGACTAATTTCCTCTTGCAGAACACCTTTAGAAATGAGACACTAGTAAGTAAAAACCTATCATGTCTGGAGTCTGCTTAAAGGATCTCAGCTTCCAATGGGACTGCAAATAATTTCAGAAATGGGCCCTTTCAGAACACTCTTCATTACTTTCTTCATCTGTGAAGTTACTTGGGGGAATAGTTATTGCAATTTAGAGACCACAAGCCCAAGGAACAGAAATGAACCAACTTCTGCGGATGCATTCATCAGTAGAAATCTGACAGGAATACATTTATGAACAGCAGAAGGTAAAATGCCAAATATTTATTAGTTTTATTCAAAGTAATTGACTTTATCACAAAGCTGAAGAATCTAAACTAAGCAGGCTATTTTTTTCTCAAAAGAAAAGCAGAACGAGACCCACTGTGTTTAGGGAACACTGGGTCTTCAGGTGTTTCAGACTGCACTAGGACTCCTCCTGACTCCAGCTTTTAGCATGGCCTGGCCTGCTCTCAAGGTGCTTTCAGAATTGCGAACACAGTATGAAACCAGAAAAGGCTCCTTTGCAAGGAATTTCAGAAGGAATACTTAGAATCCTAACTAGCCAGGAGCTCAAATTCTCCACTGAACCCCCCAAGAAACGCTGGCCAACCGTGCAGAGCTGTGCCTTACCGCAGGCAGCCCGAGGTGTTCTTGAAGACCGTCGTCCACTCGGCGTCGACGCGGCTTCGAGTCCTCGTTGGGCTCGCTCTCCCAGCCCGAGTGTGGGATGATCACCTCGTTGGTCAGTGTCTGCAGGCCGTGGTTGATGATCACCATCTTCAGGGGCTCGTAGGAGGACAAATTCCACAGCGTGCCTGCAGGCGATTATTAAATACCCAGAGTGTAACAACTCCATTAAATCTGCAGGTTAAATAGAATCACGGGATGCACACAGAAGTGCTTGAAGGTTAAATGATAAAATTAAACAAGAAGGCAAAGCAACCTGATGAGATGCCAGAGCAGAACTACCACAATTCCCACACCCCTGAAGTCCCAGCCAGGCTAGCACAGACTCTCAGAGGGGAAACTGAGGCAAGGACAAAGATAAAAGACCAAAGGCGCTCCTCCTATTCAGACATGGTCCTGCTGCTTTAATACAGAACTTACTCCATAGGATCCTGATAGGGAAAGAGAGCCCTGGGCACGGGGCCAGGTGGTTTTGTGCCCCTTTGGGAAAGGGGAGGGGGAAGGAAGGGTCTGCTGACCAACAAGGGCAGACTCCAGGGCAGGTGGGAGGGGTGGTGTCAGGTAAAGGGGCACAGGGGTTCATGGGAAAGTTACATCCTTTCATGTGGATAACAAAAACACACCTAGTGCAATTTAACAAAGCTACTTAGTACAATACAACACAGAACCAGCTTAGGGGAAATCCCACAGCCTCTTCAACAAAACAGGGAAGCACTTTTATCATGACGTGGATATTGTTGAACTCATCAAGCCCTACACAGAGTGCATAAAAGTGATGTACTATTGGAGATTAACAGGATTTTTCTGCTGTATACAAATTGTGTTACACTTTCAAGTCTAACTATGCCTCAAAAAGAAAAAATTCATCCAGTGAAGCAAAGTATATTGAGCAAGTCCTAGGAGAGATAAATTTCTGGAGCATCACTGATCTTACACTTATCTTCTGCACAAGATAATATTTCATTCAAGTCTCCTCTCTATTATTTACTTTCACATTTTCCTGTCACAAGTAATATCTGTGTTCAAATCTCCTGGTGCCACAAGCGTATCATTCCTTGAAGAAGCTGGAAACCAGAACTCCACTGTCTTTTCATTTTTACCTCAATTATGAGCCAAAGCAGACAGAAGTCAAACATCAAAACAGAATAACAGAACAACAGCTTTATAGCTGCAGAATATCCAGTGTTAGGTAAGTGATACAGCCTCCCAGCAGACCTGTAGCAGTGTGCTGACAGTTATTACTCATCAGGGTAGGACTAAAACAGAATACTCACTTCAGAGAGAATTTCTGCATAGACCCAGCCTGGTACCATCTGAGAACTGTCAGTGACAACACTTGGAGGGAGCCAGACACACACTTTTGGTCTCCAAGGAAAAGTGTGAGTTCTAGCAAAATTTCAGACAGCCCAAACAGAAAACCCAGATTCCCCAAAACACACAAGGAATCTTCCCTGAACGGATCGAGTACCAGCCTGAGGCTCCTGGTGTTCCTGTGACTGTGAACTTGTGAAGATTGCAGTGCAAACTGCAAATCTCCACCTCATTGTACAGACATCTAAAAAACACAACAGAACAACAGGAGCACAACCTTTTGTCTCAGTCCCTTTCAATCTCTCCAAGTTTTAAAACCGACAATTTTCAAGCTTTAAAGGTAACTGGGAAAATGCTTTGGATCTACTACCATGTGGCACAGCCTGACACAGGGACTTGCACGAGCCTGGCAGTGATTTTCTAGAGAATAACATTAATTAATAAAGAAACTCTGAGGCAGACAACAGAATTAACATCATAATGTTTCTTGCAGTCTTTTTTCTAAAGTCATACAAAAATAGCATCTTTTTGGCCTACTGCCCTGGCCACTCACACCATGAGATTTTTATAGCTTTATTTTAGCTTTCAAACAAGCCTGTGTAGGTAAAAAATGAATCTCATCTTTGTACCCACTACAATAAATCATTTTTTCATCACTGCAAAACAACAAACGCTGAAGAATAAGTACAAAAGCAAAATTAAGCAGAAAGGACTAATTTGGCCCATTTTGTTAGCAAAGAAAACCTTTACATCTCTTAACAAACTGGCTCAAAAAATAACATACAAAAAACAAATGCAAGTCAATAATTATAGTAAGACTAACAGGGCATATAAGCTACCCTGTTATTTTTAAATATTTTACTAGACTGTCCTTCTTCAGTTCCTGTACACCAATTTTTTAAGCATGTCAGCCTCATTCATATAAAAATAGTAAGTACAATTAAATCCCTAAATGCAAGGCTGGCTCAGGACTTGAAAATTCAAATTCTAAATCTGAACAACCAGCAATGAATGAGGTGGATGAATCCTGGAAATTATACAGGATAATCATCCCTGGAGCAGACCTAGATTCAAACTGAGAACAGTGGGTGCAGAGTACCCGTCTGGGTTCCCTCTCAGGACCAGAAATGGAGCATAGGGTGGGTATGCTCCAAACTCAAAACCCCAGGACTTGGAAAAGATACCATCAGCCAAGCAACCCACTACAGGGTTTCTAAGGGTCCTGTTCTTCTGAAACTATAAAATATTTCATCTGGAAACACTGCTGAGAGGGGGAAGAGCTAGGCTTTCAAAATCTGAGAGCCCTACAATTTGAAAAGCTCTTTCCTGAATGCACATACTACTTGTGCACCTGAAATGAGAGTCTGCTTCTTCCCCTTTCCTGGAGCAGTGACATCATCTGCTACTGCTAGAGTGGAACTGTGAGGGCAAATTTTACTGCTTAAGAAGAATAAGGCAGATATATAAGTAAGAAGTCAAAAACACCTATAAAATGTCTAAGAGCTCTAATATTACAGGATTCTATGACAGTTTTCCAGTGCTCAAACCTTTTGTTTGTTTTAAAACTTAAGAGATTTGTGTCTAGACTTCAACACCTTCAACCACAGCATGTAAAATAAAATCATCACCTCCAAACTCTTCCTATATTCACCAGAGACTAAATGCAACTGTGGATCCAAGGGAGTTCCAACTGGACTGCAGCACTAGCCTGCCCATCTGCCACACACATCAGCTTTAACACTGTAACCCCACCCAGACCAGAACCACCTGCCCCTATGGAAGCAGCTCCTCTACACACACAGAATTTTTACTAAGGGGCTGGCTGCAAGTTATGCAACAAACTATTCAAGGCAAACACAATCTGACTGTAAATCTCAGCGAGTGACTACCAGACAATGGGGACTGGAGTTACATGGAACACCTTTCCACCATCCTCTCGATGAAAACTCCCCCAGCATTTTACAAGTTTTCAATTTCTCCTCTGCCTCCCATCTCTCAAATCTTTCATAAAAAACAATAAACTGAAGAAGAAAAAAGACAGCCTTACTCATTAAAAAAAAAAAATCAGTGCAAACTCTTCCAATTATTCAAAAGTCAAAGCATTTAAATTTATACTATTCTCCTTGATGGCTGCGTAAGGAAATCCAAAAGAATCCCTCTGTTGAACAGCATTTAGCAAGGGAAAATGCACAGCACTTAAAAGAAACGCAGCAGAAGATAAACAGAGGTGAGGGAGTCCTGTGGTTCCAAAGGCAGAGACAAAACTTGGTGTTGAACTGACTTCATGGGGAAAATATTTCACAAGAAAGGATATAAAAATAAACACATTGACAGCACATTTTTCTTATTCAAAATTATGAAACAAAGAACTCTAAATCTCGGCATCTTTTCTGCTCCAGAGAAAAATTCTATGGAAAAGTCACTGATAGTGACAGCCACAGAAACTTAAAGGGAGCAAATTCAGATCCAACTGTAGCATTTAGCAGTACAAGAAAAATTCTGAGGGAAAAAATTGCTGTCAATATGACAACCATCTTTAAATATCATTCCCTCTTACTATTAGCATAACACACTAATGTTTCAGAAACACTGTTTTTAAAACTCTAATCAATTGAAAGGAGTAGCACTCAGGAGAAATCATGTCACTAACACAGCAGCACAAGGTCAATGAAGCTATCTACATTTTCCATGCCCTTTCACAAGCCTTGGCCTTTTTGACCACAGACTGCTTGAGTTTTAGGACTAGAGAAAGATGAAATATAGCTCTTCAGAAGATGGACATGATCACTACCAATCTGCATTTTATTCATAAATACTACAAGTAATGTACTCACATATTTCTAACTTCAACCATCAGTCCTGGTTTTTCTACATATTAAACAGGGAAAATAACTACACGCACTTATTTCAAAAATATCCTACATCCCCGAGAAACTAGAAGCTGCTTAATTCCACTTCTGTGGTCCATACCAGATAGTTTATCACTTGGAAAAATGAGCACTCTGCAATACACTCCCTGAGGAATTCTTGTTGTGTGTTGGTCCGTGGGGCATTTGTTGACAGACTTGTTTGTCTCAAAGTCCCAAAGACTGGAGCTGTGCTCCTTTCAGAGTGGGCAAGTTGAGAACCTCAACGTGAGCTAGTGTGACAGAACACACCATGAGCAAGGACCTTCTTCTGAGAAGCCTTGGAATAGAAAAGGAAGGCAAAAGCTCATCTCAGAGCAGCAAGCTGAAGAGAGCAGGGCACCTGAAAGAGGAGTGCAGGGCTGAGCAGCTGACAGGAGCTCAGCACACATCAGTGCCCAGCAGCTGGCAGATCTGAGCCACCTGATTTATCTGCAAGGTGCTATTCGAGCATTAGATCAACGTATTTCATCTGCAGAGCATTTTGAAGGTCAATCATTTTTCAATTATAACCAATTTGGCAGCAGAAAAATCACGTCCTGCACCACTTAAAATCAGTGCAATGTCATTAAACAACAAAATTACTCCAACGTTCTCACAAAGAACAAAATTATTCATTAAAGCTACCAACTTCTGATTGCTTTTCAAAGAATGTAATAGAATTTTGGTCTTGCATATCTGATGGGAACATTTCCTCCACGAAAAACTTATCACTCAAGATAAAACTTTTGTAGCTTTCCCAATCAGAACAGATTTAATTCCTTATCAGCTTAATCCTCATTTCTCTCTTTTTCTTAAGAAAATGATCCACTGAGAGTACAGCAGTACAGCTACAAGCCTAGAAAGAAAGGAAGGAATAATTTTACAGAATATTTCTCAACTCTACTCATGATTTATTTATGGACACTCTGACACTTAAATCATGCTTTTCTTAGGGCAGTAGCTAGGAAACATTTTATATCTCCACACTTTAAAGAGAAGGGAGATCTGTAGTATTTTATGAATGTATCTTTGAGTTTAGAAGGCAGTTTTTGCACACTTCACAGATCTCTGACCTCGAGGGACATCATGTTTAGTGCCATTTGCAGGTATGTCCAGAACACCTGGTAAAACACACAGGGCACTATCCCAAAGAAGTTCCTCAAAATCTGCTATAACCAGTGGTATCTGTAAGAAAAGAATCTACAGACTGGCTTAATCTGGCAGAAGTGGTGTATCAGTACACTCTTCCTGCTTCCAAAATGTAATGTCAAAACAGTTGTCTAACTTGTGTTCTCCAAATGTGTATCCTGGGAAGTGCTCAAGGGAGCACACTCCCAGCACAGCCAGACTGCTTCAGCACTGATGCCACACATCTGATTTCTCTCTCCATGCTGCACCCACCCCTTGGGTGTTTTTATCTCACTGCTGTGGCCTTCCCCCGCTCCATTAATGCAGTGCCCAGACCCAGCTGTGGCTGCTGCCCCACATCACCAAGCACAGCAGAAGCCATGGAGCTGTACAAAGCCAGGGCCTGACTCTCACATGGGAGGAGAACGATGGTCTCCTTGGCAGAAAGCCCTGCCCCAAGCAGGGTGTCCCACTGGGTGCACCAGGTACCTGCTGTCCTGCAGGCAGGTTGTGTTCCACAGCCAGAGAAACAAAACTTCAAGCCTGGAACTGCTCTGGAATTCAGACAACTGAATTATTTAAATTTCTTTAGATGACTTGAATCGCTTTGGAAAGCAGGATTATTTTATCACTTGTCCTTAGCTGGGATGACCAGCTGGTGATTACTATTGAGCTTTTGAAAAGCAGCCAGTATTGAGTTAAAGAAAGATTAAACTGTAGAAAAATCAATGTGTCATACCAAACTTGAATTTGGAGCCTGTTAAAAGAAATAAACACACAAACCCTGTATACTGTTGTATTTTCTTCTTGGTTTTTTTTTTTTTTTTTTTTTTCCTTTTTCCTAATGCATTGCTGATGAAGTCCCCAGACATTTCATTCCAGACACACTGAAAAACTTCCATGGCAAAGGTAGGCTTTGCTTTATCAGTAGGGAAAGCACCCAGATAGGAAGTGGTGATTGCTACCAGGAGAACATTGGAATTGTGATCTGAATTTCTGAGCCTGCAGAACACAGTCCTTTTGTAGCAGCCCTGCCTGAATGCTCCCTTTGCACTTCAAGCTGGCTCTTGTTTCTCTCTGCTGACTTTTGGAGCTCATTTTACGAATGGACAATTCCACATTATCAGCCAGAGCTTTGAACATGGACTGCGAGTACAGCAGCACCAGCCACAGAGGCATTGCTGGAATATTCTTCTTTTCTCTGCTGATGCTTGAATGTCTCACACCGGATCTGGTGGTATCATTTTAGAAGGGGAATGAAATTATTCCTGGTTAGGTGGAGATTAAATGCACATCATCTGTTACTGGACATCTGTTTAGGTTAATGCCCTTAGTATTCCGGGTGTTTTTCAGTAAAGGGAAATAAAGAGCTCTAAATAACAAAAGTCAAGGTGGAATAAAAACACTACATTCAATTGGCAAAAAAACTACTGCCAAATAAAATACATTTGAACTCTAAAGCTAATTAATCAATGAAAAATCAAAGCAATCACCATTTACAGTGAAAAGGAAAAACATCCAGTTTGCTTTTGCCATCTCAGAAGTGACTGATTACCACTTAGCACTATAATGATATTCCTTCAGAGTAAATTATAGACTGGTTTCTCTTTCTTGAATCTAAGGAAATAAATTTATTGCTTCTCAGCACTCCAGAAGTGAGTTTTGATTAAACTAGAACAGCAGATAAACAGATATTCTTTATTAAAAAAAAAAGTCTGCCATCATATTAAGTGAGTGCAACAAATGGAATATAAATACCACCTGCAGAGTTTCCACGTTGAGGCAAAGCACAGACAGCTCTCCAAGCAGAACCAGCACGTGCTACTCAGAGGTTCTCTGACAAAACAGACAGCTCTCCTTTGCCAGCTCACTGGAAAAAGGCCGGAAAAATATCCCTGCTAGTTTCAACACTGTATATTTAGACATAGTTTGCTAAATAGCCTGTTATGACTGTGGAAGAACAGATGGAACACCCAAGGCCACTGTTCATCTCAGAGAATTATGATTACCAGTTAAAACTTAAAGAGAGCTACTATCATTTCTGAGGAAATTACAGCATTATGATGTTTACCTCTAATGGCTTAATCAGCGTTTGCAATAGGGTCTACCTGCACAAGCCAACATTGGTAAGGCAGCTAAACAGAGACAGCCCTGGACCCATTTTCATCCTCACAAAGCTTTCTGAAAAATCCTGTCTGGCACAGAAATTCATTGGAACTGCTCTGGTCTCCATCCAAACATCCCCTGCGGCTTCTGAGAAGAGAAAGGGAAATCCATTTCACTCCTCATGATTTATGGGAGACTGAAGAACAATATCTCTCTCTTACTTTAAGAGCTGACATACTTTTTCACCCTTTTCCACTTAATGGCTGAACTTTGAAACTTGGCATATACTTTATTGCTCTTTTTGGATGATGTCCAAGACCAAGTTCAAATAAAAACAGGTTAAATAATGGAGCTGTAAGTGTTTGAAAACCCCTGCAAAGTGTGCACGAACTCACTAACCTGAAATGTAATTCTCCCTTTTCCAACCTTTGCAACAGACCCTTCGCACCCTAAAATCCAAGTTTTCCAGCCCAGAAGTGCTGCAACTTTGTATACATCCTCAGAGACCTCAGCACCAGGCTGGAGGTGCTCCTGAGGAGACTGACTGCTCTCTAAACATGAGGGAGTGGGGACATGGCAGCAGGATTGCTTTATAAGAGATTAACAAGGAAAGATTTAGCTCAGCATATCTTACCTCACGATTACAACGTGCTGAGGGCACGAGCACTACAAATTACCTGTCACTGGAGCTGCTGTAACTCATTTAAGCTTCAGTAACCCAAGCACATGCAGCTGCCTGCTACGCCCAGGGAGCAGCACCCATCCCCCAGCAGCCAGGGAATCCCAAGTGCAGCACACACACACACTGAGGTATCTCCATCCCCTCCAGAGGGGAACATGTCAGGTCCTCAGCCCACAAACGTGGTGCAGCTACAGAACAGCTGCAGCCAGCGATCTAAATTCTCCTTCAATGCTCTATCTCCAGAAATTCTCATTCCTGAAGCTGAAAGGACCGTTCTAAAGACTAATCCATTAACAAAATCACAGACACCGACCTGTAATTAGCTCTCTGACTTCCATGTCGTTCGTTTTTCGCAACAGCCTGATCAGTGCGGGGATCCCATCACAGTTCTTTATGGCCACTTTGTTCTCGTTATCCTTCCCGTAGGAGATGTTGCGCAGAGCCCCGCAGGCTTTCCGATGGACCTCGGGCTTCGGGTGGTCCAGCAGCCCCACCAGGATGGGGATGCCCTTGAGGTGCCTGACGTCCTTTTTGATCTTGTCGTTCTCGTAGCACAGGTGCTGCAGGTAGGCTGCGGCGTTGGACTTGACGGGGTCGATGGGGTGGCTGAGCATGGCGATGACCTCGGGCAGGTCGGGGTCCCTCCAGCGCGGGTCCTTGCGGATGCTGTCGATGGAGGGCGAGCGCTTGCCCAGGCGGTCGATGCTGGCCATGCTGCCACGCTCCGGCTGCGCCAGCGGCGCCGCGTAGCCGCCGTGCAGGTACGGGATCCTCTCCTCCACCATCTCCGGCTCGATGGGGTCATCGTAGCCCCTGCGAGAAGCCACGGTGCCAACACAAAGAAAGGGAAGAAAAGGGGGAAAAAAAAGCATGTTTTAACTCTTAGTGACTCTGAGTCAATGTGGAGATTTCAGCCACGAGCAAACCATTTCATATCATAAACATCACTGGGGCAGCGTATTTACAGCTGCCAATAGTTTATTTGCAGTAACTTGAAAACTAACCATAGCTGAGTTCTCAGCAGTGATGGGACTCCAGCACAGTGTTTGTTTGACTAGCAATGAAATGATGACAGGAACTGCAAGCCATCAAACAGATTGCATTCATTTTGGTCACTTACAAAGCAATTACAACAGAGCTGGATTACATTTAGTAGGAAACACTGATCTTCATTAATGCTGCTACTTCTACAAAACAAAACTCTAATTAAAGGCATTCAAGGCCTGGGCAGAGACCACAGACATATTTCAGGAAGTCTGACAAGTTCTACTACACTTCCATGTTGATGCTCACACAAGCATACTCTAAACACTACTCTTAATCGACACTGCCATAAACCACCCTCTTATAGATATATTTTTTCAAGCCAGCAGAGCCTTTTGCTTCACAGTTTTTTCCTAGACAGGTCTGCTACTGTCTCAGTATTGCAGTTAGCTCAGTCAAGCAAGTGGTTTTAATTGCTACAAAATGTCTTTCATCTGAAGCACCGAGTGATGTTATTGAACCATTTCTGATGTCATGCTGAAGTACAGACTATCAGAAGTCAGGAAGAAAACAGAGCTTGCTGCCATCCCAAAGGGACTGATAATTCAACTGGGCTCAGGGGAGAAGAGCAACCGGAGGTGGAGACTGAACTTAGTCTTGTACAATTAAAGCTTTTAATGTTAAGAGTGCCTCTCCTGACTTTACACTGCTTTAATTGCTGCTCTAAACCATTAACTGACTGAAAGGATAAAAATGGGCAAGTATCCAAAACTCAGAACGAATCTGAAGAAATCCTTTTATTGATGCAGTTATTTGTATATGTGTAATTCAGCAGCTGCTCTACACAGTAATTTACACTATCTGGACAGTCATGTTTTCTGTTACAGAACAAAGCTGTTTCCATCACTCCAAGCAGAAAGCAACAACACTGAAACAATTTATTTCTGTGAATGCACACAGGGCAGAAGGAAAAACAAAACCCCTTAGATATTCCTCAAAATTCTCTTTTTACAAATGCAAATTTGTGATAACCAGCATTAAAACTACAACAAAATCTCATTTCTCAAACTCATGCTCATGTTAAATTCTTTTTCACTTCATAAAGGCTTCAGAAGATTAATTTTAATAATTGCACAGCTATTCCTTGCTTGACTTGGTAACTCACAATTCAGAACGTCTCAGTCCCGTGAGCTGCCCACAAGATAACTGTGCACCACCTCAATTACACCTGCACAATTAAGTTTCTCTCCCCTCCTCATCCATGCAAGTACACAAAGATAATTACTGTCTTGGGATGCAGTTTGTTTGCTTTATTTCCACAAAGCCTTCCAAACAGAACCACACAGTTGGGTCTATCTTCCTCGTGTAGTATCCTCTTCCCTTTGCCACATAAAGCTCCTTTGTTTCATTACATTTGACAAAAGAAAAGTTCAGAGTTAGAACTTTAAATGGCCACACTGTCATGACAAAAGAATACTAAGTCTTGTACCAACGACACTAACTTTAAATTGTCCGTTGCTACTTACTAAATATGAGTGAAAATACCTGAATTCAAGAATTAATCACTGAAAAAGCAAAATCAAGTAAGATCACAACCCTGCTTTAAAACAAGACAGCATCTCTCAAGTATCAGTAGAGAAGAAGATGAAAACAAAAACCTGTGACTGCTGGAAAAAGACCACACAGGCCAGATCCAACATTCCTCTGAGGATGAAACAGCATCAAGAGCCACTGCTAATGCACCAGTGGCATAACTCAGTGACTGTACCTGGCAGCAAACAAAACACTTGCACACTTGACCCTTGAAGACCCCAAATCGTTCTGCAGAAACTCTGAGATCCTGTATGACCCTAAGAGCTGTACAAGAAAGCTCAGCCAAGGTAAGTAACACACCCCTTCAGATTCACCTGACTAAATACAATGATCAAGGCTAAGGAAGGTTAAAAAAAACCAACAGGGTAAGTAGTTTACTAAAGCAGGTCATCTGCAAAGGAGCAGAACAACTGCTCAGGCAAAGCAAGGCAGAAATGCCACAAACCTCATAGCCTCTCCTTTAACAGAAGGCTGAACACCAGACTTGCAGAGCAAAAAATTCAAAAGCAAGAGACTATCAGGACATTAAACACACCCTGGTCACCAACATATTTACACACTGGGTGAATAAAGGAATCCTCTTTCTAAGTCAGTCTGGTGCAGGCCAAATGTGATTCTTCACTTACACATCACTGGAACAGCTAGGTTGGGCAGGAAAAGCCACTTGGTACAGAACAGGACTAACAAGAGCTTCAGCAGATACTGCTCTCAGGAGACCAAGAGCCCTTTACTCTCAGGACTGAAGAGCTCTGGTGCTATGCCAGAGTTGCTGCCTGCTAGCATCTTGCCTTCCGTCTGTCTGTAGGAAGGCAGCCGAGCTTTTAGGATGCCATGAGTCTCACTAATCACCTGTCTCAGGGAACTGATCAAAACACATTCTAGCATAGTTAAAAACTTGGAGAGAACCTGTGGATTTACCATCTTCCTTATGGCTTCAACATAGGCACATTCGAGTGAAACAGGTGAAGGAAGGATTTAAACATTTAATCCTCAACAACTTGGAGAAGTGCTACATTCATTACAGTTTGCAGCTGGTGTCTGCTTTGGATAAAAGACCAGAAAGGCTTGGGATTTCAGCAGGAAACTTTGTGCCAAACATTGAAGAGGAGATGTAAAGACTTTGCAGAATGAGATTCTACTTTTGCCAGGCTCTGTTCCCTGATAGAATACACAAGGGGATTCAAAACAGGAGTGAATCCTCTGCTGAGACAAGCCTGAGTTATGGGCCAGATGGTTAAAACACTGAAATCCCCTTAACTGGGAACACCTAAGAACTGCCAATGGATGAGCTGACTCGGGTGGCCTCCTGCCACATCAAACTCTGCCATTCATCACCTTCTGCTAACACACTATTATCAAACTGAATTCACACTAAGGAAGAGATGCAGGAAAAAACTCAAGTGTTTTTCAAACTGACCACACTGCTTGCCTCACCCTGTTCTGCCTAGGCATGTCCATAAACTCCTGCCCCAAACCAGACAATATCCCAATGTAGCCCATACACATTTGGAACGAGTGAACCCAGGCCACGAGTGCTGACTGAAAGTTTAGCTACAATTACAAGCCTTTATATTCTGAACTGAAAAACAAGCACCAGAAGAAGAATGAGACTGACATGTCCGGTGTTACCAGTACTCTCACTGCCTATACACAACAGAAGCAAGACAGACCCACTGGTAAAGGTATTTCATCTAAAATCTGGCTCATTTCCTGGTAATAATAATTTGGTGGTCACTGTGAGACCGCCAAATGCAGCCTCAGTGTCTTAAATCAGGCTTCTGGCATAGACAATTTAACAGTAGAAAACTGTTTTGTTGTTGATTTAGTCAACATTAAAAATTTATACCCTGTCTAGTCCAGAATAGTGACACTGGCAATAGCTGCTCCAGAGCTCTTAGGGAAAAAAAGAAGTCCCATGAATGCTCATATGAGTACAGACTGCAATGATCCACTCTGGGAAGAAATCATCACCGAGGCAAGAAAAAGCTGAATAGAAATTATTTAAATCAGTAAGATGAATTATGACTTGCCTTTTTTTTTTTTTTTTTCCCCAGCTTATCTGTGTTCATTTCAATTGAATGATTAAGAAATAGTCAAACAGTAGTAGTAAGGATGTTTTTTGTGAATAAAAGTATTCACTACTTCCTGCTTCTCTTTCAAAAAGGTCTGTATATAAAACATCCTGCACACAATAAAATCAGATGTTTTTAAGAACTACAATAAAATGCCCAGTACAATAAATGAAGGAAAAAAGGGCACAAACTCAGAGATGTGTAAATGCCTTCACGAGTGAATTTGACTAACATTAAATCAGTATTATACACCCCAAATGCTCTTCTCTAACCCAAATTTATTATGCACACTGACTTTCACCAAAGCAGAGCATAAGGTGAGGGGGAGAACAAGAAGTGCCAGGTACTCTTGCAGAAAGGGATGTATCTCACATGAGGAGAGATTCAGTATGAAGGAAAACAAGCAAGCCCAGGCACAAGCAATGATAAGCCAACAGAAGGAATATTTGCCTTTGTGCATTTATCTGGATTTGGAGACGCTTGTGAGGAGGCACATTTTCCCCCAATTTAAAATGAAATTTAAGTAGCTTAAAATGAGGCTGATGATGACAGAAGAAAAGCACAAATAGGTATTTATCTCTGTGATCAAATGGAGCAGGCAAGAGCTGGAAAAAACAAGCTGTACTTGTAATCCCCTTGCCTAGGATCCCCTCCAGACACAGCTGGGCTGTCTCCTCATCACAGGGAGTCTAGCACAGATTCAGATGAGAAACCTCCACTCAAGTCCTCTCAGAACAGGAACTGACAAGTAAGAACTCGTATTCCACCTTTAAACTACTACCTAATGAAGTAGCACCTTCTGGGAAGAAGAAGAGAGAACAGCCCAGTGAGTCATCAGTGCAGGAATTCTGCTCAGGACACGAGATGGCCAAGCTGAAAGTTGGAGCTACATAGAACAGTGTGCAACAGAGTTGTTGTAAAACCTGCGCTACACAAACTTTTTGAAATCAAAAGCAACGTCAATTAATCACATTCTTTTAATAATTTTCACAGAAATAAATTTTTTTAAAAACTAGAGAGGAATAATAAATTAGAAATTACCCTCATCTAGTACAAAGCACTACTTGTAGTCTTCATTTTCTTGCAGATCAGTAGCATATCTGAAATGCAGGTTTATTGAATTGTTCAAGTATTTCTTTGAAATGTCAAAAAGCAACTACTTATGAAGAGGCCGTCATACAATCTTCTTATGTTCTCAACAGCTAAAGTTTGCTGCCACAGTCAGGCTAATTATTTGTCAAAGCCTCTTGATCACATTAAA
The DNA here is from genome assembly GCA_032173965.1 of Sitta carolinensis. Taxonomy (NCBI): domain Eukaryota; kingdom Metazoa; phylum Chordata; class Aves; order Passeriformes; family Sittidae; genus Sitta; species Sitta carolinensis. The sequence goes on along the minus strand of CM063296.1, from coordinate 7,282,402 downwards.
TATGGAAAAAACCTCACAACAAAAGAAATGTAGAGGAAAAATTATGCATTGGTCTTATCCAAACTGCAAGGAACAATAAATCAAAGGGATATTTAATAAAAATACCAAATTTTAAAATGCAAATGGGTAGATTCTAAGAATACATTTAATTATTCATTTTGCATACAGTTTGAAAAACGTTAATAAAAAATTTAAAGCATTGATGCCTGACTTGTTTTAGCAAGAACTGTAAACTTGCTCAGTTCAGGGAAGCACTAATCCCAGCCTGATAGATTGCTCAGGATTCTGGCACCCACTGGGTGCAGGTATTTCCTTCAGCCTCACAAAACAGGAATGTGATTTCACTGCTGGGTAAGCCTGCAAAATCAAAGATGTCACAACGGACTTGAAGGGTGTTCTGGGAAATATGCCTTGATACCTTTTCACTGGGTTTTTGTTGTTTTTCTCTCACAAGTACAGATGACAATTTGGAAGTGTTTGATTCTGTCTAGCTTTAGAATGAACCTGCAGATCAGGGAAGGGAAATAGAGCCCAGAAACCATGAATGACATAACATCCCCAAGTAGGAGGACTCTGGGAGAACAAAAAGGCCAATGCAAATCCCACTGACAACTGCTGCTGATGCAGCAAAGCCTGAGGTCAGAAATGTTAAGTCTAAAAGACTGTCTACACACAGAGGCAGGTGGATCCAGACTCCCTACAGCTCTGGAAACTATTCTAAATTAAAAGGAAAAGAATGAGAACTAAATCCATATCAAAACATGAACTATGAGGATATGACTTCAAGCAGGCACATGTAAAATTTGTACACCCCTTAGAAAACAAAGCATGACAAGTTTTTCAGGTCTCTACAAAGATGACTTTCAGCTGAGTAACAGGACTCTTTTACCAAGCCTGTCAGTTGTTGGGTTTTTCTCAAATGCAAGAGCAGATGGCTGTGAACACAGCATAAGCAACTAACACCAGAAAACACGGCATAAAATAGAACATTCCTTAGAAACTGGGCTGAACCAGAAGTAACTTTTAAGTGGTCACTTCAAATGCAACACAGATTCTTTTTTCTCCCTTTCTATAGGCACAGGACAAAAATAATGATCCCGTCTTTCAGATCTGTGAGGTTCAGCACAACCTGGTCAGACAGCTGAGGGTGTGTGGTTAGCACAGGATCCGGGCTGAGGCTGTCACACACCTCACAAGACAGCTTGGCACCCCTTCACCACCAGGGATCAGCTCGTCTGCAACCCCAACCAGCTGTTCTTGGCAGATGTGCACACAACCAGACCTGTCAGGACTCTCACAGCCCACAAATTCCTCTTTTCACCTTGATAGTGTGGGATGGCTCTGGGACAACACAATGCATTCACAACTCTTTTTTAGGAAGAGTGAAAAAAAGTAACTCAGCCTTCTTGTACAAGGTCATCTTTCTATATTTGACCTGAATTAAGCAGCCCAGAATCACTGAAAGGGTCCTCGGGCCCCACCCCTCCCTCTCTTCCATATTTCATGTGTGTTTTGCAGTCATTTATGGGCCGTTTTTCTGTCAAGTAAATCCAGAACATACCAGATCAGAGTTTGAATGTACGTGATCAAACAAGCAAAAGCTGCAGAACAGCACTGTGAAAAACAACAGGTTTTACCTTCCTTTGTGAGGTCTTCCTCGCTCTGGCACACCTGCAGACGTCCTCCTGTTCACAGTGGAGTAATCTGGATCCAGTTCATACCCTTCATCATCCACTCCCAGGCTGCGGTTGTCATCCTCCAGCCCGTAGGGCTCCGGCTGGAAGCGCTCGGGCTGCGAGCGGTTCAAGTCAACGCTGCTGCCCACCGGCACCTGAGGCTGGGCAACGGGGCCGTAGTTCTCCCTCCTGCTGGGCAGGGTGAAGCTGCCCTCGTCGGGCCGGTAGGTGCCACCCGGCACGTAGGCGTAGCGGGGCCGGTAGCCGACGCCCCGGGACAGGCTGCCGTAGCTGTCGGCGAGCTCCGCGTAGCCGTCGTGGCCGAGGTAGGGCCGGTACTGGCCCTCGTGGCTCTCGGGGTAGGAGTCGTTGTAGCTGTTGTAGGAGCGCGTCAGGGTGGAGGAGGCCTGCGGGGTGATGAAGCGCTCGCCGTTCTTCAGGTACCTCCTGTCGATGGAGTCTGTGTAGCTGCCCATGGGCGAGGAGCCGTCCATGGCAGGCAGCCCGTCCGGCCCCAGCGGCACCTGCCGCACGGTCCGCGTGGTGACCGTCTTGACCATCTTGGTGACCTGGCAGGAAGAGAGAGCGCGCGTGGGTCACGGGAGAGAGCGCGTGTGGGCCACGGGAGAGGGAGCGCGCGTGGGTCCGCGGGAGAGGGAGCGCGCGTGGGCCACGGGAGAGGGAGCGGGTGGTCCGGAGAGGGAGCGCGCGTGGGCCGCGGGAGGGAGCGCGCGTGGGTCCGCGGGAGGGAGCGCGCGTGGGTCCGCGGGAGGGAGCGCGCGTGGGTCCCCGGAGAGGGAGCGCGCGTGGGTCCGCGGGAGGGAGCGCGCGTGGGTCCGCGGGAGAGGGAGCGCGCGTGGGCCACGGGAGAGGGAGCGCGCGTGGCCACGGGAGAGGGGCGCGCGTGGGTCAGCGGGAGGGAGCGCGCGTGGGTCCGCGGGAGGGAGCGCGCGTGGGTCCCGGGAGGGAGCGCGCGTGGGTCCGCGGGAGGGAGCGCGCGTGGTCATGTCCTCCCTGCTGCAGAATGTGGGGAGACACATGGGAGGTGAAGAGGAAAACGGGGAGAGAGCACCACAAACTACTGTGCTGGGCCTGAACACTGCTGAGCAATCAGCTCACCTATTAGCTTTCGGAATGAACAGTGGAAAAATACTTGGAAAAAAGCACTCCGGGCTCTTGCTACCAAATCAAAACCACTGCAGCCATGTGACAGCACATGGACACAGCCCAAAGTCATTACAGCAGTTCCAATTCCCTCAAACATTTTCAGGAGACGTGTCCTAGGAAGACTTTGTTGTGGCTGTCCTCCCTCAGCTACAGCATAAATCACGTTCTCTGGTTTAACAAAAACAGTTATGTGCTTCTGCCTGATCTGGATCAAGTCTGCACCTCTCTGTAATTTGGTGGGGCTCAAATTTGGCAGTAATACTTAGGAAACCAGGATCTCAGACAAGTTTTGGGCTTCAGGATTCTGGACAACACACCTGCTTTCTCTTTTAACATATTCTTACATCCACCACACAAGCCCAGTAGATAGCTGTTGTCATAGTTTTGGTGACTAACAAATTTGCAATAATGAACATTACCACCACGTTGTTTTTGCAATTGCAGCTACCTAAACATCCTAAACAAGCTTGTTTAAAACACTGAAGAAAGATCTGTATGCAAATACATCTTTACTTCCATAAATCATATTTCATTTCAAAACAGAACTTGCAAAATCTGGAAACAGTAAATATCCAGAGGGCTCTTGTATGCAGGGTTTCTTGCTGAAGGGTAAGAACAAGGAGTCCTTAAAACTTTGCAAGAACCATCTGCCTTTGTGGAAAAGATCTGGTAATCTGTTTAAGACAGTGCTGGACAAAAGCCACTATATTTACAATCTAGCAAAGGGCCTTCTGTTTGGTTTGGTATCTGGGCTCCATCAACTTCTATACTGTCTTCCAGAGTCATCAGCAAAAACTCTTTTAGGAAGAATAAAAAGTCCAGCAGATGCCAGCCTTCCCTTGGTAGCCCTAACCCCAAAAAAATTACTTTAACCTATATAAAGTTACCCTAACCCTAGTAAGTGATGACTTTTCAGCCAAACCAAGCAGCGAAACAGCACATCCACAAAGATTTGAGTGAGAATCAACCCACCTGAGAGCATTACACACACTAGGGGAAGAACACAAAATTGATAAAACCTATTTGGGGTTTCTGAGCTATTACAGGCATAAATAAACATCAGCAAATGACACTTTTCTTCATGTAAGTCTCGGAATTAAACGCTACGTTCAAGGGAGATGCTAACCACAAGATGTATCCCTGGATTGCTCAGTGCCATTGAAGTACAAATAAATATTTTGACCTACGGCCTCCGATTTAAACATTTAGATTGGCAACAGATTAGCCAAGCTGCTGCAAAGCAAAATAATTAAAATACAGCTCTTGAAGTGGCTCCAGACATGTCCTCTAGCCAGATGTTTTCACACAGAAACCCCAAACAGAAATAAGATTCACCCAAACAGCATTTCTTTTCCTAGACACATCTGTGAGCAAATGATACTTCAACATAATGAAGTAATGAAATCCTACAAGACTGAAAGCAGCACAAATGTCTCTCCAGCAGCAGTGTAATTAACAGCAACACGATGCTGAATCACAGCCAGCATCACTAGGTACCAACATGACCTCTGTATCTAATTTGAGCCAGGGCTGAAAGAATTTTCCTCTTCAATACAAAGGGATTTCCTCAGCAAGTAAACATCAGGAAAAATGCTATCCTTCCATGCCTCTGAATCTTTTTTGCCTTTTTCAAAGCAGAGATTTTAATAACTGGAAGAAAGGAAACTAGAAACTCAAACATTATTTCATGACATACAATCCAACGGGGCTTTTTGCTTGTTACCTGTGCACAATACTTCTTTCCACTCAGTTTTCAGTCTGACCACTATCACAGCTTTTAAAAACTCAGAAGTGAGAGGAGAAAAAGAGCTGGTGGAGTTTACAGTAGCTCTTTGTGAAGTGGATACACACAAAGCAACACAGCTCAGTGTTCTCCTACTGAAGTCAGAAACAATACTTTTATTCAAAGTACTATATTCATAAGTGATCTTCTCTAAGAGCAGAAAAAGCCATGTTTCTCAGGCCTGAAATACGTGAGTTTTGCAAAGCCATGACAAAACTGGATGCAAAGTGCTGGGCCTTTGTGTTCTGGAATTTGGGAACCAGTAATGGGAATAACAGGAATTAAGGCAGGACATCAGCAATTTAATGAATCAGAAATGGATACTTATGCTCGGAAAGGAACAACGAAGGAGCTTTCTAAATGCCAAGTGCCCTTGCACAACCTCACAAAGCTCTTCCTTTCAGCACTGTACAACAAACCTAAGCCCAAGCAGTGATTTTCAGACACGAGCTGCCAGGCTTGCACACTTTGTCACGTGTCATTTTTCCTAAAGCTGTTGGGATCAGACAATAGGAAGTACCTAACACAACTTGTATGGCTGCAGCAACAGCACGAAAGGAGGAATCAAGTTTGACCTGCAGGATCAGGTCCACCTTCATCAAAGGCTTGCTCCATTGTTTTTGGTAAAGAGGACAAGGTAGCAAACACAGAAATGCTGCAGCCAGGAGAATTGTCTTCAACAGTTGCTACATGTACACAAAACCCACAAAGCTGAATTTCTGATCACTGAAAATCACCTCCTAGACAATGTGTGACCTACCAGTTACCCTTAGTGAGTTTTTCACCATGCTCTGGCACTCTACAGAGTATTTACAGAGATTTGGGATTTTAGTTTAAATTACCCACACAGAATTCAAGGGAATAATTTGCAATTTATATGTAATTTGCCGTATTTTCCTTCTCTTAGACTGGCACAGACAGGCTTTCAATGGCTCCTTCAGTGTCAGGCACATGTATAAACAAGTTTACAGCATTAGCACAGCTTCACCTCTTACTATTTTCTGAACGCTGCACCCAGCAGCAAACGAAAAATATCAGGACAATGAAAACCCCCTTGTCAGACATAAAAAGGAACATTTCACTCAAGCATTAAAGTATGCATTTCTCGTACTATAAAAGCATTCAGTAATGCTAAAGGTGTTATACTGGGGCAATCAAACAGAGTCACTTTATATTTTGAGAGAGAGGGAGTATTTGCACTCATGCCTCATTTGTCAGGCACAGGCATTGAGACAGAAGATTTATCATGTGATAAACAGATTTTGCTGCTGACAGGACAATAAAGGGAAGCTTTTTGGCAGCAATTAGCCTGCACACAGATGAAGGTCCATTTAATGAAAGGTTTCCAAGCAGAAGAAACCCAACCAACAAACCAAACATGTTTATTTCAGGAAATCCTGCTCAAGGGAAGTTTCATTTATATTTCTTCAAAGAATACAGGCAATCTTGAGCAGCTGACAGCACAGTAATCTCCTCTCCCAACATTTTTGTGGTTTCCTTAATCCTGATGCATTAACAGAGAGAATGAAGCGATTCCAAATGGGAGTCCCAACAGACTGCCTTATCTGAGAGGCACCTGATCCTTCAGATGCACCCATCTTAAAAAACATTTATTAGCATCAATTCCTCACTATAGATGTGCTCTAATAAAAAATTCAGAGTTACAAGTTACCCTGAGTGTAATTTGACTTCCTCTGTTTACTTTCCATCCCTAAAGAAAACCAGAGTAAAAAGGCTTTTCAGCCCAATGACAAATCAAAGATGCTCAATCGTTTAAATGCCCCAAATTCAGAGGACCAGAGGAAAGATTCAGAGCACCTGCCTATGAAGAGGCTGAGCATGCTTACAATATATTTGTAATTCTTTATTCCCTGTACTGATACCAAGATTTCATCTATAGTATAAAAAAAAATCCAATTTACTTACTAGTTCAGGCTCTCTGCAGGCAAAATTCTGTGATACTTCAAGTCAGTGCTTTCACTGCTGTTCTTCACACCCCAAAATCTAAGTGTACTTCAGATTTACTGACCTTACCATTGTTCACCCCACAAATAACAATTATTTTAGTAAAAAATTCCCTTACAGGCCCCATCATAATGGTTTCATTAATTCTATTTCTGGAAATACGTTTGCCATAAAGGAAATATTCACACATTTGAAGCAGCTTCTGTTATTTTTCTGTCCCTCATTTTCCTATTTATCTAGAAGGATGGGAGAACAAACATGAAACTATGCAACAATTAGATTTACTGGATCCATGTGTATATGGAACAAGCAGGTGCCTCACAGTGCTCAGTCACAGAGGAGTAAAGATTTCTGTCACAGTACAAAGATTTCTGGGGAACTGGGCTATCAGGGTTAAATGCAGTCATCTATAATTCTGCCTTCCATTTGTTTTTGAGGTTGGTTTTGTTTTGCCTCTAATTTTCTTTTTTAAAAATAAATTAAATTTATTATAAAAGCTGACAGGGATAACGATCTTGTTGAAACTGTCATAAAGCAAGAATCAGATGAGAAGGAATGCAGGAAGATCTAAGCATCCTGACGTTTCTGTGAGCTTATTTTAGAACTACAGACTGTAAAAATTTATCAGCCCATGCCCAGAGGTTGAAGCTATTACCTTTCTATTAAATGCTGTGGAAGAACTCACCCTGTCAGTTTTCAAAACAACAGCTGAAATCTCTCCCCTTCAATTTTAAGCCAAATATTTCACATGTTGAAAGGACCCTCGACTTCAGCTGAAATCCATTCCTGCTCTATTGCCTAATTCCTTTGAATTTCCTGCAAAGTTTTGAAGAATTGCCTCTTGGGGTACCTGGCACCAGCACAGCCCAGAGTTTTAGTCATGAGCACTTTCTCAGCACAGGTGGGAGGAAGTGGGAACAGCACTTAACGAGCTGGACTTGCTGAGTATTGGAAAGCTCAAAGAAAATAGATGGACTACAAACTAAACAACTTTGTATACAGATTGATTTTGCACTTTGCTATGATAAAACATCAATTTCAATGAGTAGCAGTGACCTGAATCTCTCCAGTCTTTTGGCATTTCAAAGACAAAAAAAGAAAGTGCCTGAAAAAAGCTAAAAAAAAAAAGAACATTTACAGAAACACACACACATCTAATTTGCTTTACTGTGTTCTCTTGAGCCACTTACAACAGGCTCCCTTTAACACCTGGCAGTGCTCCATCCAGCAGCAAGAAGTGGAAGCCTTTCCCCAAGGTGACTTTCACTGTTTTAGCTTGATAGGTATTTGGCTTCCAGAGATATTATAAAGTTGAAATGAAGTGTTATCTGCTGCATCTTTTGTGCAATGACTATTATGTAGGGACTTGGTATAACACTAAAGAATAACAGGTAGAGGAAAATTACTCAGAGATATCTCATTTTGAAAAGGCAGATGTTCTCTATTTAAAATATGTCAAATATTAAATTCTATTACGCCTTCTTCCTGCTTCACTGCTACAGGCATTTTCAAAGATGAGGGAAAAGCAAAGCAAAACTGTCAATGCATCTAGATTAAGGTTGTTTACTTAATACACTATTGAAAAGAATAACCTCTATAAATTATGGGTTTGAAACAACAGGGGAAGGAACAGAGAAAAAAAGTTAGAACAGCATCCAGGAGCATTCCCGTTTACAGCCTTTGCTGTACTGCATTTCAAGAGGAAGAATTTCAGAGGCACTGCTCTCCAGCAAGCTAGAAATTCACACAATTTAGCAAAAATAAGCTAATATTTCCTTTTAAGAATCCAAAAATGCATACTAAATGGCATTAGGCTGACTAATCCCCACATAAGCTATCCAGCAAAGAAAGAATACATTTGAAAAACATCTCTGGTCTCTCTGGCTCTTAAAAAAACATGACCTGTGTTATTTATTCTGCCAGAAGAAGTATCTTATGCTGCCACTTCCTTTGCAAGACAGATATGCTGGAGATTGTGGCTGACACTGTCCAGCAGAGCCTATAGTTATAGACACAACAAAAACAGGTTCTAAATCCTTCCTTAAAGGAGCCCAGGAGCAAGCACAGCAATGTAGAGCATAAAAGGCTATTGCTCAGAGAAAAAAGAAAAGCTGAGCACAAACCTACCCTCCCTGAGCACAGTGTGACCATCTCAACCTCATACACTGGACAGTACTGAGAAGAGATGTGAGGATTCCACCACAGGAAATGCTGCTCCTCTACAAGGACAGGTACCACCTGCACACTGAATGCAAGGCCAAATTCGTGTGGGTTTTTTTGGTTTGGTGGGGGGGATGATTGTTATTAGTATTTTTAATTTCTTTAAATCTGTGAGGGAACAGGCAGAGACAAAAAACTGCAGCTTTTGGGCTCAACACCTCCTAAGCCTGGCAAGCAGGATGCCCAGCAGCCAGGTGGCTGCATCTCCCATGCCAGGGACATTTCTTCACCACCCTCCTCTGAGCAGCAAGGTCAGAATTCTGTCACTGCACAGAGGTACCTGGAAACTTCATTTTCTCTGTAAGGCTCCCACATAGCATGGGCATAGCACGAGCTATGAAAGCACTATGATGAAACCTATTAGAAAGATCATGTCAATGACAATTAACTCCAGGGCAATTAACTGATGCTACCAAACCCCAGTGACACAGTTTTCATTTTCACAGTCCCTACCAAAACAAAATGCAAGTTGAACACCAACGTGATGCAAAAAACTTGTAAAATCTGACCTCAGTCTAGTATGTAAGAGCTGTTAAATCTATGCCTTTTTATCACAGCAAGGAGAAGTCAAAACAAAACTATTTCCGAGGCAACAACAACCCCAGCAAAGTCTCAGCACCTCCTCTGACACTCAGGGCTAAGCCAGGCTGTGTTTTGACATTTCAGAATCACTTTTCTCAACAACTGGGTTTTTAATATTTTTCTGTTGGTCCTTTAAGCAATGAACTACTAGGAAACAGCTCCAGGTAGTACTTAAGCTGGAGTCAGTGGCATCATTTGAAAGAACACAAATGGAGAGTAAGACAGCTGCACATCCTACCCCCATCCTGACACACTTCAGTGCCTGCAGTGACCTACAGCAGCACAAGAAAGCTTGCTCTTTGAAACGGAACAGTAGCTCCAGGGTTGCTATTTTTTCAATTTTCCTTTCCCATATGCAGCTACAATGCCTGTTTTGAAGCTGCCACTGTACTTTTCTGTGGGAAGATGGAAAAACAGGAGTGCCCAACACAGAGGGGAAAATGGCACCTCTGAGGCCAGGACAAACACGCAGCTTTATCATTGCCACGACTATTTCAGACAAACTACTTCACTCCATGTGGTCCTGTTATCTATGTGGGGCGTGGCCTCACCTCTATTTTTGCAGTCATAGCTATAATCTTATGCTCTTGCAGCCTCCTAAAACTATGCACTACTATTAGTACATATAAAAAGGTGTCCATCCCCACTGTAATTTTATCACTTCCTTCCTGCAAATAACAGTTGTTGTTGCTGCCACTAGAAAGAAAATAGCATTTCTTTCATGTAAGTCACAAACTAAATACATTAGCTTATTTGAAGAGCTAAAAAAATGTGGGGGTTTTTTAATCATCTGTTTTATTTTTATTTAAAGACCTTAATCTCCTTCCAACGAAAATAGGCCAGTTATATTTACCTTCTAAGTAACTGCAACAACCATTAAACCAGATACTCAGTTTATTATGATGTGTACAGGTCCACTGACCTCAGGAAATCAACATTCATTTACTTCAACCTGACGATCTGATGTCCTGAATAGATAGATATCCTAGAGGACTGCAATTCTGGAACACCAGTGAAAATAAACACTGATTTACATAGTGACCTTTCTTCAACTCCTTTTGACACAGAAAGCAGTTGAACAATCCCCTCCTTTTTTTTCTCTTTTTTTTTTTTTTTTAAATCAGTCCTGCTTCGAAGTCTTAAAAAAGGGAATTGCCCTTAATCTTTGTAACGTTCTAGTGGCACTGAAAAGATGCAAGGCAGTCATGAAGCACCTGCTCAACAGAGATTGTAAAATTAGCTTACACAAGGAACAAAAAGATATTAGGAAAATTAGAACATTTGCAACACCTGTAACCCAGCCAAACCCGAGGTACAGTCACTTGAGAGCACACCCAGCTTCCCCCACACATTAGGAGGAGTAAGATGCCATTCACAAGATGTTGTACATTTTAAATGCTATGGTGTTATTTACATAGGCTGTTTCTTGTTCTAAAGGACAAATACATAATCAAATAATGTTATTACAGATTGCTGCTAATTTAAGACATATTTTCCCGGCCAAGCCCCACCAACTCCTCAATTTTTGTTTGCAGAGCAATGCTGTGAACTGCTTCAGTAGAATGAAGCGAATGTTACCAGAATAAGCAGCCTTATTAAGAGAAGGGGTTCTGGTGTTTTTGTTTGGTTAACCTGGGTAATTTCTACTGCTCAGTTCACAGCTCCATGAACAGCTGTATCAGCACAGCTGATAGGGAGCAATCTAGAAACAGAGGTGAAACTAAAAAAGCCCTGAACTCAGCTCTGCTGGCAAACACAATGTTCAAAATCACTGAGGATCACAATAGCATGACTGTCATCACTCAGGCTACTCCCTGCTATTTCTACTCCATGATTAGATGGCACTTTGCCATTTTCCTCAGTGGTTATTAACCTCTCACCTTGGTTTCAGTTCTCCTTGTGGTTCCATCCTCAGAAGTGACAATAGACACGTGGGAAGTGGGAGTGCCTGGGTCTTCCTCCACAGTAACCGTCTCTTCCACCATTTCTTGAGGCTCTTGCATCATTGCTATTGAAGTCTGGTTACTGGGGCTTTGTTCCTATAAAGAAGCAGGTAAAAAAAAATTTAATATCTCACTTCTACCATCAAGGTATAACTATTCCACTGATTACAGCTTCTTTGATTGAAAAAACCACATTTTATACAACAATTTGCAAGCAGAGATTCAGAGAAAGGAATATTTCCTGTCTCAGACAAGCTTGCTGCTACTGTGTTGGTATGACTGGGTTCAGTGCATCAAATCATGTGAAGCATCTATCAAGTACTTCATATTAACAGCCAACAGACTAACAGACTACTATCTTACATTTAAATCTGCTTTAAGCTTTCTCTACAAGGCCCAGCATAGAAGGAGTGGAATTTTTGTCTGCACAAACAGCCTCAGTTCTGCAATCAACAGGCCCACTGGCTTTCAGAGCAGTTGATCTTATGCCCCATTGAAAGTTTCTTTTCATTTGATAAAGTACACTCAGTTGGAGACTAGAGAAGGCCATAAAACATCAACACCTACAATTAAATAGACAACCTTTCTCCAACTGCTCAAGGCGACGATAATTAAACAAAAAAATTCATGGCTAGAGATTAATTCAGTGAAATGCTTCCCTTCCCACATCTTCACTAAGTCTGTAAAAGTCTAACTGGCTACAAGCTTATTTAAAATTTATAACAGATAGACAACATAATAAAATCTAAACAGAAAGGAGGGAGATCAAAGGCGGGTTCTTGCAGGGATATTGCCTAAAGAGAACACTCTGCTGCTCACCAGCACCGGCGTCTGGACCTTCCTTTTTCTTATGCAATTGTGTGTTTCAGCACAGAATCAGAGAAGCTCTCTTTGGTAGATGAATGTCTTTCAGAAGTTTCCCAGCAAGAGGCCAATAAAGAACCAGCTTACGCACTGAGAACTCAGACTTTTGCCCAGCATTATGAATCCTCAGCCACGTAGAATGAACTGACAGACTGATCATTTCATTCGGAGCCCTGAAGCTATCTGACCACACAGGCTTTAAAGCCAAAGCAGGGCTTCTGCTGGCACATCCTGTCAAACACACACTCAAAGAATATCCTTTATTAAGGACTATACACACATACACAAACATCTTAAAACAAAAACCAGAAAATCCAAGAAGAATGACATAGAGCCCAAAATTGCAAATTGAACACATTTTGCTGAAAGAAAACCGCACAAATTCACTCTTATCTCTCCACATCACAGGAAAATAAAAAGGGTTGGGATGAAACTGCTGCAGTAAAGGTGCTCACCCTAATTACAATAAGGATGAAATAGTCTCCATGTATGAATAACTTCATCACCAGGGAACTAAAACAGTACATTTTTCATCATTTAGAAAAACTGCATTTCAACCCAGCTATAGCCTTTTGCTTTCCCCTTTTGCTGTGCCATGTTTTGTGCAGGCCCCCATTGACCTTTTGCTGCTGATGTCTCATTAAGTTCCACATTTAATTCTTGCATGATCTATAATTTCTCTTGAAACAAGCTGAGGTGCCTCTGCCCAGTTTTCCTTTATTTACAGCTGTATTATTCTGACCTTCTGGAACTCGGGCTGCAGTAAGAAAGCCGCTCTCATTTTCAGGTAAGCACTAATATTAACCAAAACCACGACAATAAGCTTCTGCCAATCACCTCAGTCAAAATGCAACACAGCCAGCCTTCAAAGGTAAGGCACCAGAAGAGATCCAAGCAGGCACTACTTCCATTTCTATTGAAACCACAGAATAACTCAGGTTACAGAATCAATCAATGAGAATAAGGTTTCTGAAATCCAAAAGAAAATCACTCCTTCCCGTCTGCAGGACTCAAATCATTAATGGCAAATAACTTATGGTACATGCTGAATTCTTCATGGTAGAGTTCAGATGTCACATCATGTCTTCTGCACATGGCTCCAGGAGGGGAACTTGCTCCTGCAATAAATACATTATTCTCTTCACATTTTTCTTGAAGATACCATATTGTAACTGCAACTCCCTTTCCTCACACCACACAGCAAAGCTTTCCTCCAAAGAGAATAATTTAAACAATACTGCATTACAGTAGAGATTCAGAACTTCTATTCATCTTCACTCAACCAAACCCTTACCCAGAACAAAGAAATCAGTTACATGTAGAGGGTTTTTGCACAACATCTTATCCCTGTAAACCTCACCACTGAATGCCAAAACTGCTTCAAGGTGGGACCTTCTCATTCCTCTCACACATGTATGTACACACACAGCTCATCCACCACCTTCATTTCCAGCTGCACTTGAGGTGCTGGCATCTCTTTGTTCCCCTCTAGACTTTATAGATGCAACCTCTGTTTTCTGATAATAAACCTGAGGAGAAGGAAGGTGGAAAGAAATATTTTCTTCTTTGAGCTATTGCAATACTTTTTCTTTATTAAAAAAGGGTCTGCCTTTGTATCTAGACTGCCTGGGGGCAAAGGAAATCTTAAAAGCTGGACATTTAAAATGAGCAAATTGCAAGCTCGAGCATATTGACTTGAAATTAGCATTGTGCTGGGTTTTATCCTCTGGCTGCTTCTAAAATGAAAATTCAGGCAGATATGGTACAGATCTGCATTCCTACAGGAGAAAACTATTGTTAGCAAAGAGACTGTCCTAAGCCTCAGAAAGCCTAAAAGCTTGCAGAGGTCAAGGCAGATATCTCAACATGGACAGGTAACCAGTCAGCATCTCCTCCATCCTCCTTCTCACTCTGGGAGCTCCCGAGGAATGCAGTGAGCCAAGGGCCCAGCCTGTCTCCCAGCTCACCCCTGAACCAGGTGGTTCTTTGATCCCCAAACCCAGCACTCTCTACAGCACTAGCTTGGAGCTGCCACAAGCTAACATTAATGTAGAAAAGATGCAAAGGTTTTGTCATCTGTTTTTAGACTCCATCATTAAGGATTTTAGGTCATCACAGATTGCAGAAACTGGGACACATTACCCCTTTCAACTACTTCCTCTGTGCTCAGCTTCGAAGCCAGTATATAGGACGCTCTTTTTTGCTAAATACACCTCAGATTCCAAACATTTGGCAGGTATGCCTAATTACCAGAGTAAAGCACAAGCTGCTGGATAGGGCTGGAACACGACACCCCCAGTGAATAACGCTACCACTAGTTCCCTGCCTGCTAGAAGGATGTTAATTCCAGTTCAAAACAACACGTACTCATTTACCTCACTGGAGGCTTTCAAAGCAAAAGCAATGAGATTACAAAACACTAGCAAATTATAAGAACAGATAGATTCCAGTGCAGTTATTGTATGTGGTGTCAGTAGTCATGACTCTCTTTACTTTTGCATTTTTGAGACCAAATGAATGAGACCAAAATCCTGTTGATTTGTACTTGCATCTCCAGTGTGCTTTAAAAAAGCCACGCTATTTAAAACACAAATCAACAATCAATTTACCTCCAGCCTGTAAAAGTTAAGTGCAGATGAAATGGCTAAAGACCTTGTAAAATAAGCAAGAAACATAAAATAACAGTAATTCTTGTTTTGTTAAAGAACAGTGATTTATCATTTAGGGCACATATCTCCTAGGGCTTATTTTGCATTAGACTACTACAGTTCCTGTAATCACCACCATTTCAATTCCTAGCGCTGTATTTCCATCAAAGTAGCTATTTTATATCTGTTTTAATAAAGGAATAAACTCCCCCAGGACGATCAAACATCCTACTTCAAGACAGTAAACAAAATCCTTTATTCTCTGCCTATAGAACAATTTTAAACAGTCTGGAAATAATATAAAATTGCAGATTATTATTTCCACTAAAACAGCCTCTCTTCAAGAATGCTGAAATCATGTACATCGAATCTTCATTCTTCCCTAGATCTCCTTTGTTCTGAAGACTGCAGTGCAGGCTATTCCAGCTACTCCTTACTCCAGGCTACTGTCAGATACCAAATTGGAGGGTTTTTGCAAAGCACAAAGGCTGGATTCTACATCACTGGACATACTTGTCCTCAGTCAACCCCAGCACAGACAAAGCTCAAGTGTTATCAGCTCCTGTGAAACACATTACAAGTCTGGGCATAATTAATGGAATTGGACAACAATGCTAATTGAATTAAATGTGGATTCTCTCTCCTCTACTACTCTTTAAATTACTTGTTACAGCTTCTATCTCTGCAAAGCAGGAGATTATTTCTAAGTGTAAAGGAAGCAAACAGTGGCTTTGTTGGAGCCAGGTCTCAGGCTGATGCTCTGCCCCAATGGCCTCCTTCACACTCAGGACTGCACTTCCAGCTCAGTCACGTCCTCAAGCTTTTATTTGCTGAAGGCATGTGGAGAAAGACACAAAAGGCAAGTCTGAACACAGCTGCTGAAAAAAGCCTGTCTTGAGATCAGACTGAAACATCAGAGAAGAAGGTAATCACCAATGGAATTTATTGAACTTGGTGTATTTGAAATAGATATTTTCTTGTACAAGATCCAACTCCCCAGCAGCCACTCTCAAATCTGGTTATCACATGCTCCTGCCTTGTCAGAGCGCCCTTCTTTCACCACAGCCTCAAGATCCCAGCTGTGCTCTCTGCCCTTTGTCCTGAGAGCATTCCACGCATCTCGGCAGTGCAAAATCTCTACTCCAAGCTGAGCAGCTCGTGCCCATCACTGAGACTGTGTCACCTGAGGGGCAGCAGCACAGGAGACTGTCCCACTCTTTTTAGTTTGCTCTTCAAAATCAATGAGCCCTCATACACTGCAGTGCTTGCTCTACTGCAAGGCAGGGCACCTTCTGCAAGCATATGGAGACCTTACATTCAAGAATTACCATGGGCTGTTTCCCCCAGTTCAAAAAGCACAGCAAGGTCCACGTCTTCAGCACCAAAGCACAGGTATGCAGCCAGACCTACCCCAGTTCTTCATGACTGGGGAAATATTGTCCCAAAACTGGGATCAAATGATGGCACATTCAAGAAAGATGGCTCTAGAACAACAAAAAACACATGCACCAGCCTGTACTAAAATCCAGGCAGCACATGATGCTGGAAGGAGTCTGCAATACATACAATGATTTAAATATGGGAATACATAAATATCTACTTTGCTTTACATAAACTAACCTCCATTTAGTAAACCTATTCTTTTGTTTTCTCATGTGAAATAAAATATGGGGCTTATATATATAAATATATATATATTTATGTGTATGTATGTATACAATGGCTTCAGTGCACTCCAATGTGAACTCAAACACATCAAACTATGAGAAAGCTTCAAGCTCTGCTAGAGCTCTGACAAGCTCTACCCTAAGGCTGCTCAGTTCAGAAGAGAAGGGTAATGTTAGCCTCCAATGAAAGCAGGCTGTCCTGGCACGGGCTACCAGAATGAACTCAGCCCCACACCACAATGCACTAACTGTTTCCTGAACACTTACACACTTCCTTTGTCCTTCAGAAACACACACGACAAGCAAGGAACAAATAATGCCAAGAGCTTTTAAAGCACCAAGGTTAAAAGGAACATTTCAGCAACTGCAGAAACCCCTTAGCTACAGGAGTTCTGAAAAGTCACAAAGAGGAGTGGGTTTTTTGGAAGCAGGCATGGTAATTCACCCTTTGAAGGCATCACACCTTTCAGGGAGAGCAGGAGGCAGAGGTGAAGGAGAAGGAATCAAACCCCAGACAAGGCCTGGAGCAGCAATATTCACCCCTCGAGTACAGCACGACACACTGGGGTTCTGTTCAGCCACGCGGTAGCTGCCCATCAGCAGGGAAATCCAGTGCCTGCCCAACGGTCAACAAAGAGGGCTTTTATGCTATTTTAAACAATCTGAAGTGTCTCAGTTAATGGAAGACCGGGCAATTGGCCCTCAACTATTCCTAATTGACTGGAATGATGGATGAAGCTAAAGGGAAAGCTGACCCACTGAACTTTTCCATACAAAGCTAGGAAACTGAAGGAGATTGTAAACAGTTTATAAGAAGGAGAAGTGGGAGAGGCAGAATCCCAGGGGCTTTGCTCCTCTCAACCTGCTGTTAAGTTGCTTCAGAGGAAGGAAAACAAAGAGCTTCAACTCTGAGCAACAAACAAAAAATACATGGGAAGGCCTAAACAAATAGGGTATTTTTCCCATGCTCTCCTCCCCTTTCTCCAGGAGCTCTTTAGCTCTGCCATGCTACTGCTCCTTGGAATCAGAAAGGGCAATTTGTCACTCTGACAAGGTGTCTCTCAGGGCTCTCTATTGCCTTGCTCTGCTTTTCAGATTGACTGGGTGTTAACCAAGGATGTCAAGACATTACATCTCAGTCAACTTTAACAGATGTGATGATATATACTTTAAATGTACATGTTAATGAGTGCCACTACATTAAGGTAATGCTCAGGAAACCACATATGCCCCTTGATTTTCTGAACAAAACCATCACTAACAGCTTTGCACTGCAAAGGGCAACAGTGCTGCAATGTGACAGAGCTGTCTGCTCACCTCAACAGCTCCTGGGAAGGAAGTCTGAGGACATGCAACTTCCAGATGGGGAAACAGATGAGTAATAGGTTCAAATTCACACCATCTAACTTTAGGCAGCTTAGCGAGGTATTTAAATGCAGGATAATATAATTCCTTCTTGTTAGTCAAAAAGAAGAGTAGAAGCCTCAGATAACAGATCTTGCACAGACTAAATTACTTCCTTGGACATATCCAGCTCTTGCCATTGATTCTGCAGGGAAATCATATCAAGTGCTTCAAGGCAGCATTAAAGCTGGAGGATGAATCCAGGCCTCAAAGCCCCAGTGTAAGTACTTTGTGTAGAACCCAGAATAGGACAAGGGTATCACAAGTCATCACTCCGTCCCTTAGTCACAAGTCCTTTTCCACCCAGTAGTTCAGCAAGATCAAGTAGTAAAACAGAAACATTAGCCATTATTTGTAATATGAAAATTATACAGGACAAAAAAAAATCCCAAAAAAAACAAACCCCAAAGAAAGAGCAAGCACCTGGCACACAGAGCTCTCCCTCTCTTAACTGTTGACAGCATGGCCCGTGTTTATCTGGACAACCCACCCAGTAGGAAACAGCAGGAAATGAATGTTTCTCACCAAGATTTGTACAGAGAGTACACTGCAATTTGCCAAACTACCTCCCAAAGACAAACACAATGTAAATCTGCATGCCTAATCTTTGACCAAACCCAGAACAGATCTGACTTGCTTCCTCTCTGGAGTCTTTCAAACAAACTAACCAAAGCTAAATTAAGGAGATTTTTAGTGGGATGAGGCTATATCACGGATTACAATTTTCCACCAAGTTTTTTCTTCATCTCCACCTGCTGCCTCTACAGCGCTGGCATTACGGGTGGTATGGGATGACTAATTTTACATTCCTTCTGCAAGACAAGCATTAAGATTTCATTTCTTCTAGGCCCTAAACAGAGTTTGGATAACAAATTAAATGGATGCATGTATTACTAGAGATCAAGTCCACAAACTTACATGCACATGGGAGTCAGAAGTACAAGCTAGGTCCTTCATCTAAAACAAAAAAAACAACCGTCAGTTTGGCAGGTGAGAGCAGAAAGTTTCTTAAAGCAGTCTGTGTGTCCCAGCCTCTACCCCAGCCACCTTCACACATCATTAGTGAGTTAAACCAAAGCCTGCCAGACACAGCCAGTTCTAGGCTAACACACACACGCCTACTTGCACTGCTACAAAACTACCTTAGAGAATTGCTTTTAACTTCAAGGCAGATGTAAACCATCTCTGCATTCTTTGAATTACGACCAAGGCTGGAGCATTATTTGAGTGTCCTAGGAGCCATATCAGATCAGTGTTAAATTTAACTCATCTCCTCACCCACCCACAATCTTGCTGGTAGATCTGAACTACAACAACGCAACAGAAGTGCTTTTTGTGGAAAAACACACAACACAAAAAACAAAAAAAATCCCCCCCAAACCCAAAAGCTTTTCAAACCCTGAGGGAAACAGAACAAACAGACCACTGACGGTTATTTAAGCCTGCATTCCAAGAAAGCTGTCCCTTAAAATAAATTATTTCTCATTCTAAGGAATGCAAAGCAATTGACAATAAATCCAGTCACCTGTCTCCCAAGGACTCTGCCTGCCAGTGTCTCCCACTCTCCAGAGCAGATCTGCCTGGCAGTGAGGCAGCAGGACTGTGTCAGTCCATAGAGCTCCCCAGGAGATCCTCCTGTTAAATCACACGCTTCTTCCCTGTGCACCTCACCCCGTTCCGGCCCCGCAGTGAAAGCCGAGGCGTGCACAAAGCGCGGCGGGACGGTGTGAGCAGCCTCCTCGAGCCCACTGCAACCCCAAAGACACAGCAAGGCAAAGCCAAAGGCTGCTCTGACTGCTGTAAACCTTCCAAATGGAAGAGACTCCAGCAGAAAGACAATTTTCCCAAGTGCAATGCAGTTATGTGTTATTTCAACTGCCCAAGAGAGTTCACCGATGGCTTTTGTCCAGTAGTCTGTTTATTCCCCAAGACTGACCTTATAACCTCCCCTTGTACATGGCCAGTCCTCACACACTGGTAAGAGAGCAATGCCTGTGCTAAAGTTGTGCTAACTAGCAATAAACAGTACGGGAAGGAAAAAAAAAAGGAAAAGCAAAAGATGAAAGCGAGCGTTTGGATATGAGGGGGAAATGCTCGGTAAGAACCTGTTCAGTTCTTGTATCCAAGTATGCGGGATGCACTGCACAGCTAAGAGAACAGCCAGAGAACAGGATCAGAGGTCTCTCACACCTGAGGTCCAAGCTATTAACCTCAGAAGAAGGTCAAGGAGTGATCTGATTACAAGTCAAGTGCCTAAAGGTATAATGGAAAGGTGATGGAGAACCCTTCAGAGAGAAAGATTTAACCAGTGCAGTGTCTGTGATGAAGACTGACCACACAAACATTTCATTTTAAGATAGCTAGTCTGAAATGTGCAAGTAAAGTAGAACTACATGGTAAAAATTTTCTGCTTAACAGGTCAGACATAATTATTTTTAAGAAATATGTTTCTATTTACTCATAAACCTGATAATGGAGAGGTGCTCACATGCATGCACACACCTGCTCCCGCTTGACTGCTACAACCTATTGAAGATTTTTCAGGCTAAAAACAAATTATTTAAAGCTTGTGAAGGAATTCCCAATCCCCTCCCAGCCTGCCCTAAGCAAACTACACTTAAATGTAATAAAGAGATTTCTGACATCCAGAGAAGGGGCTAATGATGCCCACCCATTTTTGGCCTAGGGAGTTTCCTCTCACCAGTGAGCCCCTTCTCAGCTGTCAAGCAGCTCTTCAAGTAAGGCCAAATGGCAAAGCAGAGCATTGTGTCAACTGAGAGGCCACCACTGCCCAGGAAGGACTGTCTGTCCCATTCCCCAGCACAGCTCCACAAAACCTGTAGTGCCAGCATCACCAAAAGCACTGTGGGACAGCAGGAACCAGCAACCGAAGGGGAAAAGAGAGGAGATGAACACCATTTATCCAGGCACTGTCACCTAGAAAATTAATGGAAAACCACCGGCTCCACTCAGTTTATAAGAGTGCTCAATATCAAGTGAGGCCATTCAGCAAGGACTGCTATTATTGCATGATGAGCATGAATCTCAAAAAGGAAAAACTCATTTAAGGTGGAAGTCACTTGCCCAGAGGTAAATACCTTCACCAGCAAAGTAAAATAGCTCTGAATTGCTTAGTTAAATGTGTTTGGCTTTTTCCATTTGTCATCAGCTCTTGCTAATGGTTCCACATACTTGCTGGAAATAGGCATCTTTCTGTGACCACTCACTCCTCCTGGCACTGTCAGCTCTTCTACATTAACACACTGGAATTGTAAAATCCTATCACATTTGCCAAGCACTTAATTATTTACATTGTACTTTTTTATTATTATTTTTTATATGCTTTTGTTTGGGACTTCACAATGAAGACTGAGACAAGATGCAGCCCAAGAGTCAGCAGTCTAAATCACTTCTAAGCAGGCTTAGAGGGCTTTTGAGAGAGCCATTTCTCAATTAAACACACACAGATAAAAACAACAGATCAGGATGAAATGAAGGACTTGCTAATAACAACCATCAGTCAGAAAACTAAACTCCTGCTCTGAAGGCTGCACTTCCCTGCAGTTGGCAAGACAAGCTGTTTGAACCTAAGGACAGAACAGCTGCACTTCCCTCCCACTACTTGCTGTGGTTTTATGCCAGAAAACAGAATCTTTAATTTTTCCAGAGAAGCCCTGCCAAGCTGAGGCTGCAAATAGGATATGATGTCGTCAGTAAGCTCCTAGGCAGCTTGCTCACACCCTGGCCAGAACGGCTGGAAGTGCGTGAATCCCTACAAGCACACGTTGGCAGCAGAGACTGCCTCCCGTTCACTGAGCGAGCCTCCCGTGTTGGACTCCTTTTGTAAAGGGGCCTGCACAGGGCATGCCACTGTCACCTCTTCTGGCAGAATACGCAGCACCCAGGCACCCAGTCTTGCCTTCTCTCCTTTATAGGCTTTCCTATGACCCATCTCCACTACTAGAATCTTGGCAGAAATAAACCGAAGTCCTCCATAAAGGATTAGCTGTCCTGGGATCATCTATACGCACAGCTGTCTTTCCAGGTGTTCAAATGAAGCTGTTTTATTTGTCTCCCAATTCTTCACAAGGAATCAAAGATAAACAGTCATCCCACTCACCTTTTTTAAACAGTAAAACAGACTCAATCACTAGAAATTTAACAGCAGCAAGCCCACCACCCACTAGGAACACCCTGCCATAAAACACTGTCCCTGCCTCCAGGACTCACCCTGAGCACAGCACTGGGAATCTTCTCAGAAACACACACCAGCAGGGTTCATCCTACTTTGGTCTTCAGCTTGTTGGTTTATTTTTTTCCCAAGAGAAAACCAGTGTCTTTTAATTCTTTCCTAGAGTCTCCAGCAGCAATAAACATCTCCAAAAAGGTGCTGCTGAACCCACCAGTAGATTTGCTGACCTGAACTAACCCATCACTAAATTATATTAACAAGTTGTTTACAAATAAATTAATCTGACAGAAATCCGTAGTATTCTACATCTCAGCTTGCTAAATCAGGAGTCTACAACAGTTATCGACACATAAACATATGCATGGAAGAGGGGAAGTTTGGCAAACAGTTGCAAAAGCAATTCTGGAGCCTGAAGAGCACCAGAAAAAGATGAGCAAAGGAGAAAAGCATTACAAAATGCATGAGTCTATCCAAGAGGGCAAAACCAAACAATAAAGCACATCAGGGAAAAGGGAGGACAGATAAAAAGGAGAAGAAATAGAACCTATAAATGAGAAGAGTGTCATGCAGAAGCCAAATCAGTGGCTTTCACATGAAAAATAAGTGGCAGAAAAAGAGAAGGAGGGGGAAAGCATGAAATAAATATTCAGTTTTTAATTCCATCCTGTTAACACTGCTTTCACTCAACGTATAAATCTTTTGGTGAACAGCAGCTCCCTCCACACAAGGCAGTATATTAAGATTCTTTATTAAGGCTTTCCAAACACCATAATGTCATTCTTTGGCTTTTTATGTGGTTTGCCTAGGCTGTGTTTTTGTTGCTAAGCTCTCATTAGATGTGTATCTTGTACTGACAGGGAAGAAATTATAAAACACAAGAAACCTGAGCACAAGCCCAGTATTTGATCTGAACAAGTGAACACTCTCAGGCAACAGCAGGATGCCTTGTGTGTGACTTGGGGATTCTTCTGTATCTGTTCAGCATGAACAGAATGGGGCTTGAACTGTCTGTCCCTCAGTGGCGTGTGAGCAATCAATTTGGGGAAGTACAGAAAGGGGAGGAGGGCTCAGACGCAGATGTATCACAGCCCATCTCCCACACCAGAAGCTCCTGTGCCAGCCCCAGCACTTGCAGCCCCGGGCAGGACAGCTCACTGCTCTGGCAGAGGAGCTGAGGACTGGGAGGAGAATACTGCCCCAAGCCACGAATACCAGGGAAGCACAAGAACAACACAACACAAAGATGGAGCCAAATTAATAAATCTTGCTTACAAGGGATGACAGCACGTCAGGAAGAGCAAATGTACCCATCTAGCTAGCCGGGTGGAAGACAAAGATATCCATCCTGAACAGCAAATTGTGTCCAACACCATGAACACTTCACACCCCACAGGCAGAAAACTAGCCTGATTCTACACTTAATTCAATTATCTATGTCAACAGTGACCAAACACATCAGCGTTTACAGCCTTCCACCATTTATCAGTTCACACACACAGAAATTAAACCGACTCCTGAACAAGGAATCATCAGCAACTCTGATCACAGAAAAAAACATAGAAAATAATTTTTGCCAAGAAGTTTAAACTGAGCACGGCTCCATTTGGAAAATTACATGAAACCAAATTATAATCCTATCATTCACTTAACAAAAGCCACCAACTATACTATAACAGGCTGTTAGCACACATCTAAAATGTGTTTAGAAACCCAGAAAAAAGACCAGATAATGTGCTCTATATACCCTCAGCAGCAGACGTTACAGCTATTCTTAATCCTAGCTTTGTGAATCTGGTAGACATAATTCACTGTGCTTTTGGATCCATAATATTTTGCAAAGCACTGCAGTTTGCTGGCTTTCAAACATGCCCCGCCAGCTCACTGGGTAGAAAGATTTCTGCTGACTTCACCTACCATTTCAGTTGCACTCATCAGGGATTAGTATTTTTCCCGGCTAAGGATACAGGCTGCAAGTACCAAGTAGGAAAGGTTACACATGTGTCTGAGTAAGACTGGTAACATTTTGATAGGTGATATATACACACAGTGAATGAGCACTTAAGGGGCACTTAACTACTTCTTCCATGAAGTTCAAGTAGCACATTTAAATTTAAAAAGAAGTAAAATTTCTAAAGTATTTGAAAGATATAATTAATAAAATATTTTCATCATGCATTTTTTACCCATAACTTCTTTAAAAGGAAGTGAGATCATCAGAGAAGTCTCTGTATTCTTTACAGACTTTGATAAAAAAATTTCTCCTCTTCACAACTTCACACCTGCATATATACCACAAGAAATAAAACCATTTTTTAATGGAGAATATTCCATGTAATGTTAAGAACCTAAGAAACCATAAAGATAGACTAACAAGCACTTCTGGTCCAGTCCTCTAACGGTAAGGTCATACCTCAGCACTCTGCCCATTCTAAAGCACTGAAAGATTTTGCAATGAAGGTGGTTTTTCATTATAGGGATTTGCACTCCCATAGCAGGTTCTGTCTTCATACTCAGCAAGAAGAGAGAGCAAATTTCAATACAAGTCTGTATAATTAATCTAATGGAATTTTACACCATTAAAATGGCAACTTCAGAACAAATCACTGAGTGAGCTGCTTCAAGAACATTACCTTCACACCTGCAGCAACCCCACAGTGGAAGAAAACATCAGTGAAAATAATTTCTTGTAATATTATGCAGCATTTTGCAATTTAAACAGAGAAGCAAGTTCAAATGGTCAACAGCAAAAAGCTTCTGTAAACCATTTGGATCTTGTTTCTCCTAAGAAAGTTTTACAAGAGAACTAATTCATTATCAGGAGCAGGTGGAGAGATAAAGTCTTCATCATCATTGACCATGCTCCAGCACAAGCGTTCACTGTTCTTACCCTCGGAGCAATATGAACGTGACAATAGAACAATGGACTCACTTCTAAAAGAACACGAGCTGGTGGAGGTTTGGAACCCGGGGAATTGCCCTGCAGTGTGTATTACCTCCGGAGTCTGCCCTGCCCAGCCAGCGCAGGGCCACAGAGGGATGCGAGCAGCTGCTGCACTGCAAGAGGCAGGCTCTGCAATGCCCTGCCCGCCCCACGGCAGCTCTGCTCTGCAAGGGTACGGCTGTGCCTCGGGACACGGAGGAGCTGGAGCAGAGCTGCTCATTCCACACGCACACACGGATGAAGGGAGCTCCGAACACAGAGACCTCGGGCTGCCGGCGGCTGCCCGGGCTCAGCTCAGCGTCACAGGGCCCGGCTGGAAACCGGCGTGTGCTGACATCCCCGAGGTGTGAGAACGCTGGTGGCTGGGCCACGGCTCGAGCACTCGCTGCAGCCTGCTCTCCCAAAGCCCGGCAGCAGCAGACTGCAGGAGGCACTCCCCAGCCCGTCAAGAAATAACAAGTGACAATTCAGAAAAGCATGTTTGCTATCCATTCATGCGTGCAAGCAATCTTGGGCCAAACAGTGGATGTGCTAAAAGGTTTTCCCCAGAGGAAATGTGTTTATTAATTAATATCTACTGAATTAATTGGTTCCCCATATGCTCTGCTGTGCTTCTAAGACTAGAGCCCTGTTGCTGTTAGTGAAAGGTGTCAGGCGTGGTGACTACCCAGGAGGCTCATCAGAACGCTTCAGTCAATCTGAAAACCTGATCTATGTTTTTGTATTCATCAAATTCAAAGTGTATTCATCTATGGTAGAAGACATGGAATAGACATTTAAAATCTCCAATCCATAATAATTTTACAAAAGCCTACACATGCTCTTACTTCAGCCGCAAGTGTATACAACAAAAGCACAGAAGGAAGTGCTGATCTGAGGCCATCAGCTCATCTCTTGGCCCCTCACCTGCAGTAACCCTGGTTGTTCCTTTCACACACCATTACATTCCTTACACCAACCTGCTCCTACCTAGCAACTGCTGCCACTACTACCAAACAAACCTCAACATCTACCACAACCCTCTCGTCAGGGCAGGAGAGGTATTTTTGGATTCTGACCACATCTGGCACAACTCTGTGCAGTGACATCATTTTTCTAATGTTATCAATCTCTCAATGAGACACTATTCATCACATCTCAGTGTCAGCTGGCAGGGACCACAACTCCTGTCATTCCTGGTACTCCAGGACTCACCCCGCACCAGCCTCTCTGTGTGAACTCAAACTGTAGCAGCAGAGGAGGGAGAGCAGTCCTGCAATGTCCCTCTTGTAAGCACATGCCAGCACAGGTTCTACATCCTCATCCCTGAGAGAGACAATTTACTCTCCAAGACATTCCTCCTCCCCTGCAATGCCACCTCTCCTAATCCCCCCGGACGCACCCACACAGTGCAGAGGCCAGAAAATCCTTTGTCACAGAGTATGGGAGGACAGGCACTCACTATGGCTGCCCCTTGAGCAGATTCAGAGACCTGGTGGTGTTTATTTAGTCCAGGTCTCCAAATTCAGCATTCCCTCACGTATGCAATACCCACTTAGCCCAACTCAGAAACCTGAATATTAACTATAATTACCACACCCAGTGGAGAACTCAGCCTGCAGCAACAGCATCCCTGACACAGGCGATGCTGGTGACCCTGGCTCCCTTTCAGAAACTGGCTAAAATCGATGTCTACAGTAGAAAAGGAGTGTCTTGGCTATATTAAAATACTGTGTTCTGAGATTTTACCACCACTACAACACACTGTTTATTGCAAGCTGGACAGGCCCGAGGACCAGGCATTTGACATCATTCAGAGGGAAACTGCTCTCACAGCATCAGAGAGGTCTCAGGTGCAGCCATAATGCCATTATTTAACTCCATATGGCCTGTGCTCAGCCTGCAGTGGCAGAGGGGGAGAGAACTCCTACAACCACCCTCTTGTAAACATGTTAGCACAGGCTTGAGTTTCTTCAGCTTAAAACCTCAAGAAAATAAAGCTGAAGACAGCGTAACTGTACAACTCCAAAGAGTCAATTCTGCTGCAGGAAATGGTCAAAGCACATCACAAAAGAAATGTTTATCAATGTAAGCAGGTGTGATTGTGATATATTCAAAACAGCTTCCTACAGAGGAAGATGGTCATGCTTACCAGGTCATGGGGGTAAGCAGAAGAAGCTGCAGAGAGGCATAAAATCACATTCCTGAATCAGAGGCCTTGTTAATAATTTCTTTACAAGTAATGTAATAACTAGAACAAAAAATTAAAGCTACCTTCAGAGAATAATATCGTAGACAGGCTACAAACAGAGTCAACAGGACCTGTGCTACCTGTCTGACAAACATATTCTCACTTGATAATGGGCATATGACCAGCAAGACTTTGGAAGTGACCTGTATAAAACATTAGTGCATAACACAGCGATTAAAACACTGCAAATGGAAAAGGTGGGATGACTCCTCCTGTCTGGGAGAGCTATTTCTGAAAGATTTGCAACATGCCACAGGGCACCAGGTACAGCACTTCACCTTTCCAAGAGATGGCAGACCTCTCTTAAAGCAATGACCTGCTCCTCTTTAATTCAGCCCCACCCAGTGATTAAGTCCTTTGACAGTTAATTTGGGAGGATGTATTTTTCTTCCAGTGCTAGTAAAAGGCATACAACAGCAAAAAATGGTAAATGCTCTGTTTCCAGCTGCTCTGACACAGTATAAACCTGCAGAAAGGATTTGGAGAAGCAGGAGCTACCCACAACATCACACCAGCATAACCTCAATAACCCCATGTACAGACTGAGCTGTTCCTGGAGGCACCTATTTGCTCTTCGAGCATTCAGGCTCAAAGAGATCTTTTCCATGCACTTCACTTAGTTTTGGTTCACTACACTGCATGCAGATACAGAAGACTTCATAACACATTTGCTGCCCACCTGCAAGACATTAATGATTAATTTCCAAGCATATCAACTCTATACAGCTTTTGGGCTTTCCTTTTTCCTCTGTTTCTTCACTGCTGCTTTGAAGAAAAAAGAACATGAATATCACACAAAGTCCAGCTAGAGATATTAAAACACTGCAGTATTTTTCAGTCTCAGCAGAATAGCTGGGGAGTCAAAGGTTTTAATCAAAGGATTAGGAAAAATGATTTCAACTACACAAAGTGCATGCCAGATCAAATCCTGTCTTCTGTCATACAAGGTAACGGTTATCCAGTGGAATAATTTGCAAACATAATTTTTATCTGTTTATTAAATAAATCAATGAAAATCAATAAATAGGAGAAAAAAGTGAAGACATGAATTGTACTGCCAGCTTCACCCTGGGAGCATGGACACTGAGGATGGAGGAGGCACTCACAGAGGTCCATGCTGAAGGGAGAGCTGCATGAGAGACAATTCAGTTGATGGTGGAAGATGACATCCATAATGACTCCTGCCTGGTTCTTTGAAAACTGTCATATTTGTTCTCTCATGTCTGCAGAGCAGCCCTGGGGAAAGGCTGAACAGAGCCCCAAAGGCAACCAGCAACAGAAGCGCCCCACGCTCACTTCATTAAGCACCAGCTCAGAGCCTCCCAGACAGCTCTTGCTCTGAAGGTATTCCAGAGGAGCTTGTTCCAGCAGGCCACCAGGAGCTACTGCAGCTCAACTTCAACATCTGAATTTATCTCTAAATCCACATTTTTGCCATCAGTGGAACCAAGACATTTGATTTAGATTTACCTCACCTATCTGCTCCTCTGCTCTTGAAAACGAAAGTATTACTAAGGTTTTTCATGACAGAGTTAAAAGGAACTTCCTGCAAAGATCTCCCCAGACAAGAAGTGCTAGTGACTTCTTGCAAGATATAAATACAGCAAAAGCTCTCAAAGTTTCTGAGTCCAACTTTTACTTTCCCAGGACAGGCTGTCAGATGAGTCCTTGATGTCTTTTGTAGCTGTACATTACCTGGAGGCTGACTGTAGGAAAGGTACAGCTACAGATTCTCAGTGTAACTCCTGACACAAATACTGTCCTGAAGGAAAAACAATGCTCTTTTGAAATAAAATTAAACCAGTTGTAAAGCAGAGCAATTACCCTGGAGAGAAGCCACTTTTAATAATAATAAATCTATGCAAGGACAACTGTAATATATAAAATTTACACTTAAATAGACTACACAGACCAGCACATCTACCCAAATACATGTGTCTTTGTCCAAAGTCACAACTTTTTTTCCTTAACATAAATGTTTGCAATGGGAATTCAGGAGAATGTCCCAAAAACCTTTGACAATTTCATATACAGAGCACAGGAAAAAACTGAAGTACAAAGAAAAAATAAAATCAAGCCTTTTTACAGAACATGTTTAAATGCCTTGTTTCCTGCCAAAAATTTGCCTTCTGATGGAGCAAGTCCACTCTGACAAATGACAAACCTTTTTTCCATCCAGCTGCTCTTCCAGATTTTTGAGATGTTCTGGGAATGGCAGGAGGTAACAGCCTTAGCAAAATATAGCCAGGTGATCAGGGAAGTACCAAATGGCTGAAGGGTTTAGTAAGGGAAAGACAGATGAAAACACACACCCTTCCCCATGCGTAAAGGAGACAGGGAAATAAAACTGCCTTGACTGATAGTTCTGAAGAACAAAAGTTCTTCAGAACTTCTAGTTCCCATCTAGGGATTTACTAATAATGTTCCCCCAAGGTAGGCTTTGGTGACAGCTGCATTTTGTCTCTCTGGGAACACCTTTAAAAAGAAAACCACGCCAGACAGAGTATACAGAGTATCCACTCCAAGGACAGGTCTGCACAGTCACGGTCAGTGTCATAAGTCTTCCTCCCTTTGTTCTTTTAAAAAAAGAAAAGAAGGAGGGAAAAATCCTATCTGTGGCATACCTCAGAGCATCAGAAACTCGGTCAGCTTTTGCAGTGATCTGAATCACCCCTCTGACTGCCCTTGAATTTTCTCACAAGATCCGAGCCCTGCACAGATAGGATGCTGTACTGCAACAGGTAAAAGAGAAAACCTGCAGAATTGAGGTCAGGGGTCTACACCTCTGGCAACTGCTTTTCTTTTTCATTGGTAGAGGCAATGGGCTACACGTGGTGTGTGTGTGAAAGAATGAAAGCTAAAGCAAACAGCTTGCAAGTCTTGTTAAATTATCTGTACTGTGTAAGAGCCATGAAAGGCACACAACACAGAAAGAGACTATGAGGTACAGTGAAAAATGAAAGAGCAGCAGCTTAGGGCCCAGTCACTGCGTGTGAGGTATCTGGAGTCCTACAGCTGACCAGGGGTTACAGAAAGAATCCATGAGCATCCCAGTGTGAGCAGCTCTGCTGACTGATTACTTGGGCCTGTCTAAAAACTAGTTGAGGAAAAAGAGTCAGCAAAACAGAGAATGGCAAAAATGAAGACAGACTTCTAAGTATACTCTATGGGTATACCTGGAATACTGTGCTGCAGACATGCTCTAATTAGACAGTAAGTCAAATACCCACATTTCATGACTTGATGATCTTTTCTATTGTATCAAAGACCCTGAGAATTTTTTGACATTTGAGAAAACTAAGACAGTATTTTCAGAAGTTGCATGTGAGTCACTGGGAGTCGCTAATAAACTCCCTCTGAAGGAAGCAGGCCATTGTGCTGTCTTTCCAGCAAAAGCCACAGTGCATTTTCTGTTTGTGGTGTTTAATCATTAAAAAGAGAGGGGGAAAAAAATCTTTTTTTCTAGGGCACAGCTAATAGTAGAATGAACTACCTCATTCATCTAAATAAAGTCAGCTCTAAACCATGCAATAACCATTTAAGTGCCTGCTTTGTTAATTATTTCACTGTTTATCTAATTCATTATGAGATTTAAATAATAAGCTCATTCAGCATTAGCCAAGATCAGACACAGAAGACACCCATTCAGCCTATCCACCCTTCTGCCCACTGGGGTCTGTCCCCTGCAGCCTCACCCAGGTCTATGTGGTCTCTGACCCCCTCGAGACTGTTCAATCACTCCACAGCTCAACACAGCACAGCTTTATGAAACTCCCTGTCTCTTCTACCATCAGCTCCTCCATAGCCTTTGTGTGGACTTTTGGGATGGTTACCTCCAACTTTCAATTTTATTTCGGGAAAAAGGGTCATCTTCCAGAGTGAACAAGGACAATATTCCCAATGGCAGAAAGCAGGTGAATTGTTCCATTATTAATCCACTTCCCTTTTCCTCACCTGTTGCTTCTGAATTCATTATTTTGCATATAGCTGCAACAACTGTTCTGAAAATCAGGATTTCTATAAATACACAATAGAGCTCACTTGGGTAACAAGGGAAACACACCTTCAAGAGGGCACAAGGAATTGCACCTGCACCTCCCACACAACCTCAATTATATCCTGCATCCACTTCCTTTCAGAAAGGCATGGCACTTGTGATTCCCTTAAGAAAAAGTACATTTCACCTTTCTATGCTTCATTTCAGTTTGGCATTTATATAGCTCAGAAGATAACTACACCTTCTTCTGGTGATGTTAGCATATGATTAAGTGTTCCTCAAACAGGGGCACCTTTCTTGGAGACGGTAATTGAAGTCAGCACATGGACTGGCTTGAGAGGCTGCATTAGCAGTTCAAACACTGCTCTCTTCTGCTTCTGAGGAGCGAGCTAATCTTCAGGTGGAGTGAAATAGCTGGAGCCTTGGAGAAAAACAAAAATGGCAACACGTCTGGGAGCCTTTTACTTGGTGGACAAGCCCATCACAACATCACTCCAAGAGGCAAACACAACTGGAACAAATCAAAACAAAGCCACAGCCACGCTTGAGTTCCTACCGAGGGAGTGGTGTTTTCCTCAAGTATTTCCAAACAGCAGTCAGGGTGGGTGGGTGTGGGGAGCCAAAGGCTTCAGTACAAACTGTTTATGAAATAATTCCCTTTAATTGCCCTCCCTCGCACTGCAGTTTTTAGCCATGGAATCACTTGTGCCCTGGGAAGGGGCAAGTATGTACCATTTGTGACCACAATTAAAGTGGAGCAATTAACCAGTCCCTCCATTTCTGCAAGAAAAGCTTAAGCTGATAATGAATTTAAGTATTTGAAAGTAGTGAAACTGATTTTCCCGGCAGCAAGAGCATAGGAACTGCCAAATGCTTTCCTCTTGACTGTTCACTGAGCACCTGAAATGATGCAGATCATTACTTCAGCAGGCACCAGGGCTGTTAATCTGAAGATTTACAGAGGAGGCAAAAACTTACATTGCAATATAGCCACAGAAGTGCAACTCTACAATGTACACAAATTTTATATGAAACAATAAGGTCTTCTGAGAAATTACAGTAATTTGGGTGTGAGGAAGTAACAAGACTTAAATCTGCACAAATATTGTTAGGACAGCCAGGGTGAATTTACACAGCACACCAACTGCCAATTATAAACGTTAAACAAAAGCCAACCATCTTGGTCTGTAAATTTTTTCCTCCCAACTGCTGTGTAGGCACATTATTTAGAGCAGCTGTGTTATTAAGAAAGAAAGAAAAAACTGAAGAAACTCTTATGCACTTACAAAACCTATGCAAACTTTGACCCTGCAGTGAAGGGCTCAGCCTACATTTAGGCCAGCAGAACCTACTTGACTTGTGCCCCAGATTTAACACTGAGAGGAAAATTCATCTCCAGCACAGATCTATTAAATGAATGTGGTGTCATGTGAGTCAGAAGCCAAGTCTCATACAACTGAAGTACAATTAAGTATCAGGCAAGCAAAATGTTGGAAGGCAGGGAAACTTCCCAGTTGGATGTTATAAACCAGGATAAATAAACCACAATGACAAGGGGCATCTTTGAATTGCAACTCCATTACAGTTAAGCCATGGATTCTCAGCCACTTCACTTTGCAAAACTAAGAAAAAATGTGCTCGCTTCCCATTCTGCAGCTGGGCAGCTGCACTCTGAATGCTGCATCAGCAGCAGTGGGCAATGTCAAGCTTTTCCCTTGTCACCCACTCCTGTACCCCAGGAGCCATTCTGATCTTCCAAAAGCTGTTTTTTCGCAACCTCATGGGATCCACCTTCTGTCTCCTTCTTCACACCTCATTTTAAAGATCTTATAGAAAGCTCAAGCAGTCTAGCTCAGGTCACTACCACAGCAGATATTCTAAAATGCAAAGCCCAGCCTGAGCTGCCATCACTTGGTGATGTGGGACACCTTTCATCAGGAAACCTCACTGAGCTATCACCTATACCAACATGGCTCAGCTCTGCTCAGTCCATGGCATTGCAACAATTCAAATGAAGGAACAGTTTGTCTCAGCTAGAAAAAATACATCAGAAGAAAACAAAAGTCAGATGTGGAAAGTCAACTGTAAGCTTTTACTATCCTTATTCTTGAGTTCTATACTATCCCCCATCTCCAAAATGGTTCTGAAATTCTTACACATTGAAAAGGCAGAAACATCCAAGAGATCCTGCCCAGGAGGCACAAAACAGAACTTGGTCAGAAAACTGGGAAACATCTGACTTGTTCAGGCCAACACAATCAGGCAAAAAAATGAAGTTTTGACTGGAATGTGGCCATGCTGGCTCAGAGCAGTTATCTCCTACACTGATTTCAGTATTGATGCCTTGAGCAACAGCAGTATCATGTTCCGCATTTTGAAGAGGACATTCTTGGTTTCATCCTCCACACTGCACAGCCACAGCATCCCTTCTCCACCCAGCAGCAGCGAGGAAAAACCTTTCCTAACCTTTTCATGAGCTTAAGTAAAAATCACCTGGTACTTGTCAACAGAAGCAAGAGCAGGGATGACAAAATGTCATCTAAGAGCAGGCACTTGACCTTCCTGTCTTGCAATACCCAAGTGCCCCTACCAGGTACTGCCATTCCTGTGACACCGTGCACTGAGTACGAACGGAGCCCCGAGCCCCTGCTCCTCTCCATTTAGATCAATCCATTGGAATACCACAAGTATCTTAATAGGATAACTTCCACAACAGCTAACCCTGCACTGCTGTTACCTAGTCAAAAATTTACACTGCTTTTCTGCTGCTAGAAAGAGTCCCAGAGACAAAAATGTTCAGGTCTGCTCCCATGCACTCTCATTCTGTGATGGGCTTCTCAGTCCTGTGGGTTTTGGTTTTTTTTTTTAATTTTTCTTTCCCATACAAGGAAAGGAGGCAAGATTCCCCCAAAATTGTTGAAACAAGACAGATGAACAGAGGAAGACAAAGCAGTGTGAATGCAGAAAAATTGCATAAACACAGGGGTGAAAGCACAAGGGTGGGACCCTGCTGGGAGACAGCACAAGAACTATTAACACCATGCAGTGCAAACCATGTTTAGACAAACCCTGAGGATACACATCTGGATGGTATTGACAGAAGTGACCTTGCTACAAAAGCAGGGATAACACCAGCTCTCCAATATTGCAGAAGATGTCCCAAGCAAATAACGGATGTTTCCATTTGTATTATATAAACTGAAATTCAACCACCTTCCAACAGTATTTTACATTTCACAATCACTACCTTCTCTACATCATGGGAAATTCAAAACCAGCATTCATTTTAAAGGCTACATATTTCACAGAATAGGAAACTGAGGCACAGACTGTCGAGAGATTATTCCCCAGTGCTTCAGTGCCTCCAGTCATCCTGAGCTTACACGGCACATTGCTGGTCAGCAATAGCAGGAAGTCTGAAGTACATCACTGACTGACAAACAGACTCCTGTCTCTTCCATCATCCAAAGAGAAGACTGGTTCTTTAATTTTTCAGGCCACTGAAGAGCCCAGCTGAAAAAGTTTATTCTTTCTGTGTGGCAGATTTTGTGAAATGTCCCAAAAATGGAAGGGTGCCTCTGGAACTCATTTATCAGGAATTTCAGCAATGCTCTACACAGATGTTGCATATCACTTTAGACTCCTGCTACAAGTCAAAATGTTGTTGAACTCAAACATGAAGAATTAACGCCACTGGACTTTAAACTGCAGAGCTCCCATCAACACTGACTGTAATTTCCTCTTATGACAATGAGAATATCCCAACATCCAACAGTGAAACGACCAAAGCAAAAACGCTGACAGTCCTCTGAAGTTCACTGGCACGATGTGCCTGGCCAGGGCCCTGTAGGCTGCATTCTGGCCTCTTCCCCTCACACTTTTTTCCCCACAATTCAGCTGAAAATCATGTGTTTCCTAAACTTTGCCTAAGCACTCAAGATTCTAGTCAACTTTCTTAAATTCTCAACTTCAGCTACTTTTTATTTCCACAGAGGTCCTAATCTCCAGTATTTTCAACAGCATTTTCTCTCTCTGGTTTTCCACTGCCCAACCTTACCTTAGCATCTGATGCCCAACATCCATCTCCTTCAGTATGTGCCTGAAACACTCAGACTCCCATTTGGAACTGTGAAAAGCCAGTTCTTCGACCATGAGAAGGAGCCATTTCTTCCTTGCCTTTCACAACAACCTTTTCCAACCATCAAATGTAATTCACAGGAGCTCTGCCTCAGAGTTTTTATTACCAGCCCCTTTCAATCAAAGGCACTGGGCCAAAATAAACCCTCTCACTTACTAGTCCTGCAACTTGCTGTCCATCACTGCTATTCTTAGCATTCTTGGCACCATGTCCTAGGGACTGCTCATTTTAAGAGATGTACACATGGAACAGGATGACAAAGTGAGATTCTTGACTCCTTCCATGGCATAACAGAGAGCCTGAGAAACAGGGATGTACAGAAACTGCCCCAATGGCATTCATCAAGAGAAGCAGAGACACATGTTTATCTTCTTTACAAGAAGCTTTACAAGCTGTAAGTGTTCAGGTTATTTGTAGAGCCTCAGTTTCAATTCCATGAAGCCTAATCTAAATTTTTGCTGAAGTTGCTAGATTAATAGCAGCTTCTTTCCTCCTGGGAAGTATCAACACAATCATCTCTTGGACTCTTTAATACAGACTAATAACAAAGGAAGGCAAAAAGCAAACTACAAAGGAGACAAAAACCCAGCTTAGAGATGTTCTTATTTTTTAGCTGGCAAGCCAATGAAGAATCTGTATCTACCAAGGTAGAATAAGTATTTCAGAAATGTATTTCTTATTCCTACACAGTCAGAAAAGCCTTTTACGATGGATTGAAGTCCCTCAGTTCAATCTTAACATTAACATGAACTTTTCAAGTACTTTCTACTCTTACAGATCATCCATGTGCTTTTTAAAAACCTTTTCCTCAGAAAAGTAAAAAAAGTTCTTTAGTCTCCAAACTGAAGCCAGCTCTACATACACTCATAGGTCAAATCTCAAATCCTGCTATTTCTTTACGTGGACAGTAAGAAAAGTGTGGCTTTTGTAACAAGTACAAATATTAAAGGAGTGTCCCAGTCATGTGAACGTGAGCTGGAAAACAGAGCACCATTCTGTAAATTTTCCACTCTTACAACCAATTCTGACTGTCTGCTGTACACACACTTACACGCTTCTCTTACAAAGCCTCTTCAATCCTTTTTGCAGCTCACCAGTGCACTCACTTCATAGAAGTCCTTCTGGGG
The DNA here is from genome assembly GCA_032173965.1 of Sitta carolinensis. Classification (NCBI taxonomy): domain Eukaryota; kingdom Metazoa; phylum Chordata; class Aves; order Passeriformes; family Sittidae; genus Sitta; species Sitta carolinensis. The sequence goes on along the minus strand of CM063296.1, from coordinate 7,245,858 downwards.
AAAACTGTTTTTTCTTCTTTGCAGCCTTGCTGCTGATTTCCCTGATCTCCCTGATCAATAGCTGAGGTTCACTATAAGCCATCACTCCTTGCTACTGCACATCTCACCCCAGCACTGGTGTGTCCATCTGCTGTGCTGGGGAGGCTGGCTGGTGCCACAGGATCTGCTGGCAGGCTCCAGGGCAGGCAGCCAAAGAGCTGCTGGCCTTCCAGCAGCATCGTCCTTCTCCCACAAACATACAGCAACTGCTCTCCAGTGGAGCCATCCAAATCCCTCCATTCCCTTAGCATGAAGATGTATCCTGAGCTTTGAAACAAAACGTTGTTGCACTTGAAAGACGTCAGGGTTACCTAGAGAAACCTACCCAAACATTTCCCGGGGTTGCTGGACAGCCAAGCACAACAGCAGCAGTCATTCTGACAGACTAACAGGCCAGGACCAGCTGTCTACAGCAAAGAGCCATCTTCTTGGTCAGAAGAGGGGCTTTACAAGCAAGTTATTATGTAGTGGTTGAACAATACCCATAAAATGTCTTTGTTTTCAAGCTGATTTGATGTAGATGAAATCATGGGTAGCCCTAGTTTCATTGGCTTAATCACTTCTAAGCTTTTTTCCTAGTTTATTGGGCAACATTTTCAAAAGCCCTCAAGTTCTCCTGATGCCTGATACTCTTCCCACCACCATAAGCAGACACGCATACAGCAAGAAGGGCACCCTATTATTGCTTATAATAACAACCAACCAAACCTCATGGAAACAGACTTCATCTCCTATGCACAAGGAAGTGTGAACAGTGAAACAATGATCTATGGAGGTGATGAAAGATGGAGCAAAGTGTTTTTGAACCAGTTTCCACAGGAGCAGCCCAAGCAGATGCATGGCTGCACCCAGCAGCATGAGAGGACACAAGGTTTGTGCTGCAGCCAACAGCAAACCACTCACTAGAGCACATCATCACCTCCTGATGTGCTTGATTCTCAATATGGTAATACAAAAATAACATGGCTCCATCACAGCAATACAGTAGAAAAATCACACACCTTGGTTGGTTTGTCCTATTTTAATATAAAGGATTTTCCATTAGGCAAAGACAGTATTTCAGTAATAAAGTAATATTTCATGGGGAAAAAAAATACCATCAGCTTTTCAGTTTCTGAATAGGAAAAAAAAAAAAAAAAAAGGCATTTCCTTTTGAAAAAGGACCACTGAGGCCAATTCTGTTGTCTACTTCAGAGATCTTTAAAAGACATTTTGTAATTTCAAGCCAAAGCACATCACTCTGTCATGGGGAGGGAGGAAGAGAGAAAGGGGAAAACAATTTAATTTCCCCTGCTCATCTGAACACGCATCAAGTGAGCCTTTCAACAACCTCATAAAAATGTGCAAGGCAGACAGAAAATAATTTAGGATGCATTTAGAATTTATTGACTTGGCCTGGTCATATGGCTGATAACATATCTTGATGTCAGTATGGCAAGTGGGGAAAATAAAATTAAAGCTGATGTGTGAAAACTGGCAGGCTTAGCTTTAAACAGAGCTTCAAACCATACCAAAACAAAAAATACCTGATCACTGTTTGGAAAACACAATCAAATGCCCCAAATTAGCCATATTTATTGCAAAATAACTTCCTGAAGAAGAAATGGGCTACAAACCCACTTGTGGTGGGAGGTATGAGAGATTGAGCACTTCAAGACAAGTCACTGGCCCTTGGCCCCTACCATTCCACATGGCCAGTGAATGCTTCCTTTACAGGAGAAGCTCTATTTCAAAACCTGAAAGAAGTTTTTCTTTAACCCAGTATTTCACATTCTTGCTACATCAGTTTGACTCTGCCTTATTTAGTATTTCCTGCTTGAACAGAGTCCCAGTATTTTGTCTGGGGGTGATGTTAATCAGGGAAAGGTGAGGATGGTTTAAGCCAAGAAGAGCTGGTCAAACAAGGATATATCAACTCGAGCTTTCAGTTATACAACAATTCATCCTTTCCCCAATCCTTCCCACCACACAGCCAGATGTTGCCAACTTTGTCAGCATGACTTCTGCAATGATGGCTTCATGTGGCAAGGGACTGTGCCACCACCTGGCACTGAGAAGGTATCAGAAGATCGATACTTGCTTGAATTATTTGTACAGAAGGGCTTCAAAAACAAAATCTTTCTCTCAAGGCTGAAGTACAAAAATATATTAAGAGATGTGAGAGGCCTCCATTTCTTTGTGGCTTTTTCACCCTCCAAACTTAGGTCAGTTTACCTCCTGGACCTGGGGGATTTACTGAACCCCAGGCTGCTGACAGCACACCAACCAAGGCATACAAGCAGATCCCAGCTTGGAAAAAAGACAAGGGTGCAAGGAAATCCAGACACACTATTCAGTCTCCCTAGCTTATGTCTGGAGTAAATCGTCTGAATTTGACTGTGTTTCAAGAGAAAATAATTAAAACACCCAGTGGGACTTTTTAAAAATTTACTTTTGAATACACTTGTGAGAGGGCTGGGGGAGAAGCCTCTTGTTGCAATACCCTACAGCCACAGAGAAAACAATCCAACCTTTTACAAAATAAGAAACACAGCAGAAAACAAAACCAGCCAGAAGCAATCAAAAGGATCAAGCACAGTGCTACCTTGTCATCTACTCTTGATGAAGGAAGAGGTTTGGGCTGCTTCGAAGGGTCAAAATCTCACTGAAAAAGCCACCACCTCAGCACTTGGAAGAGAACAGCAAAGCCAGTCTGGGCTCAGTACCAACCTCAATGGCCTCTCCCCAGGATTATCTCTGCAGCCTCCCATTCAGGGCTGTTTAACACACCACAGCACACACTTTAGCTGCTAATTCAGCTCTTGGTGAAAACAGGCAACAGAAGCAAACGGATCATTTCTCCCCAGACCCTGATTTCAAACCTAGGATCATTTATTTATGCACAGCAGTGTTCACAAATTCATCTCCAGTAGCCCCTGGAACACAAAGCTCAGTAACCTGATATGGTTTCCATGAGCCCAGATCCAGAGATTGAAGGAAGGACCATTAAAACAAAACAAAAAAAGCAATGAACTACAAGGGAGTTGATGATGTTTCAAGGCATGTAGCAAGTCTCTCCTCTGATCACTCTGCCAGTTCTTCAACTGAACCACAACTGAAAAGCCAATTTAATAAACACCTCTCATTTCAACAGGCAGGACACACCAGGCACCAAGAAATGTTGCAGCTCAGCAAAAAGCTAATGCAGTGATCACTGGGTGGGTATAAAAGAGGGATTATTTTACAATTACAACAACAATGAAAAAGCAATTTATACAGTAACACACTGATGTACTGGCAAGCACCTGTCCGAAGGGATTAAATGAAAGTCTGACACAGACTACAGACAGAAGAATGTCTTTTAGCTAAAGGTTTATGAACTTCCCTGGACAGTCATATTTCTCAGCAGCATCCCTTAAAGACAGTACCTTGCATATAGACCCATGCTAGATAACAGGCAAATACACAAAATAAGAAATAAAGTTCATTTTCAGAATTCTTATTTAAGAGAAGCAAAAGCATATATGAAAAGGCTAGGTCACTTTTAATTGCTTCAGAAAGCACACTTCAGTGGTCCCCAAAACACCTTCATTTCTTGGGTTAAAAAGGTCAAGGAACCTCAGAGGTGACACTGGTAGCTCTTGGGGAGCTCCTGCTGCAGCAGGAACTTTGACAGAATATTTCAGAAGCTCTGAGCACAAATAATAGAGAAGCAATCACGAGAAAGGAAGCTATCCAGGAACACTCTGGATGGCCAGAATGGTTTACAGCGTCTCATGCTGCTGAAGCAACACCCCCAGTACCCTCTGGAAAAGAGCTGCTGAACAGAATCAACTTGGAAGGATAACCTGCAGGTAGATCAGGCTCCCTTGCAGAGCAGGGAACATCCAAATGAGAGGGAAAAAAAACCCCACGCTTCAGAAGAGAAATTCGGGTAGTTCAAAGGGAGGGCAGATGAACATTTTTACAAACCACAGAGCTTTTAGCTCTGGTTGATTTATTAAATGGGTCGTCCTCTTTTTCCTATCACTTCAGGCAACAGTTGAATTATTCAATGAGCTCCAGTTGACTATGCTGTTTCTAAAACACTTGGGCTACCTCTGGGGAAGGAAGACAAGAGGCGAGGGGGAATAAAAACATGTTTAAAAGTTAAAGAATTTAACAGAAGTGGGTCCTATTCATTTAGAGAAGTCTCAGAAGCAGAGAGGAAGTCAAGCATTTCTGTAGGTCTCCTGGCTACAGAAACTTGTACACATGGAGAAGTGGAGATGTGCAGCTCAGCTGCAAAGCTCCCAACACAGGGCAGCCTTGCTGCTCCCACACCAGTGCAAGGGTGATGCCCCTTCTGCTCCCACAGACAGGATCCATGGCTCCAGCCCCAGTGAAACCCACCATGTGTTTGGAAACAAACACATGCTTTACCCTCTCGACTGTGCCATCCCACACAGAACTGGCAGAAGAATTTCTCCTGCAGTCCAGCTGAGAGAAGAGCAGTTTTCAGACAATCCTTCAGAGCCTGTTAACGCAGTAATTTTTTTGCCAGGCCAAAGCAGAGTGACTCGAACTGGACAGGGAGAACAAGAAGGAAGCCAGCCTCTCAGGGAGGCAAATACCAAACCATCAGGCTAACAAAGTAACATTGCTCTGAACACAACACTTCTCATGGATCACCAGCTCCAGGATTCAGCTTCATAGTGGCATTTAATTAATGAAAACATTGCGTGATGATCATGTGAACAGAGGTTAGTTTTCAGATGTTTTTCAGATTTCAGCAGTACCAGAAGTGATTGGTCATGAAGTAGCAGATGAGCTCTTGCAAAACTATTTATCATTGAGCAAAGACAAGCTATTTGCTCCAGAGAAGGTTGGCTTGCTAGAAGAAAGCCTGTTGACAGCAGGGAATCCTGCTATCATTTTTACTTGCTCAGTAACTTGGAGCTGGATGCAGGAAAACACCAGGATCCATCAGCATCAGCCAAGACACAATCAAATCAGGAAATATATAAAATAATTAATATAATCAAAAAAAGCAAAGGACCTGATGGCAAATCACTGAAGCCAAAACCAGACACAGTTCTTTACTACACTAAAAAAAAATTTAAAATCCCAAAACCTGTAGGGAATTTACTCATGTATGACATGTTTTACTACTGCTCCTAAACACTTGCAAATCACATATGTGCATTTCAAAACAAAATGAGTTATTTATGGCTTCTTTAAAGATTACAAGAAATTCAAAGGAAGATAATCTATAAAGACACAACCAGAGCATTCTGACCTGAGTAAATCAGAGGATTCCACATGTCAACTGATGCTCAAATATAAAGATTAAAACCAGAATGCAGCATTGACAGCTGGTGAGAACTTCAGAAATGCCAAAATGGTTAAAGTTAGCAGAACAATAGTCACGGTCAGTAATCAGGAGCCCAGACGTGGGCCCTGTAAATCTGCCAGCTCTGTGGGCCAAGTACCAGTACCAGATATTGAATTCTCTCTCTTCACCCTCAGGTGAGTAGGAGAAATAACAGTATATACTCACTGGATTTATCTTCCCTGAAGAATTTCCATTTCTTTCAAATATTGCCTTGAACCAAAACACTCCATCCCAACTGCTGTCCTGGGTCCCTTACTAACTCCTACATGGCTTTGATTACAGACCAGGCAAAATCCCTTTCCAGTGATCTCTTAATATTTCTTCCTGTGTCTTATTAAAACTTCTTCCCAGCTTCTTCTTTGGTTGCCATTTATCTTCTGTACAGATGAAGTCTGTCCAATCCAACAAGTCCAGGTTCTCATATCTGCAGAAACAGCACTGATGCAGGAATTCTAAATATGTGGGTTTAGTTGGTGCTCATTGGGATAACTGCAACTGCAGTGTAAGAATTACTCACTGCAGTGATTTCAAAAAGATACTTTAATAGCTTTTTGTGAAAAAGGAAGTTTGAGCTCCTGAATCACCTACGTAAAACAATCAAATCTGCCTATTTATTTTTTTTTAAGCTAAGAACACAGTCTTTTTGTTGTATTCCAGTAAAGCTGCTTCATTGTAAGCGGGCATATTGCACAATGCCAATTTTCAGCCTCTAGTGTCATTGGGAAATTCTCACTCGAGTAACTTCCATTCAGTCCTAGCCAAGAGCATTAGAATTTGTATAAAGCTGACGTGCTTTACCCAGAGAACAGCACCCAACCAATCCATTTCAAACAATCAATAAAGTTTACTATACAGGCCCGAAATTCAATACTGAGGACACATCCTTGAAGTAATCTAGAATATCACCCATGGGAGAAAACTACTCACTAAATCCACTTCATTTTAATTTTAATTTTGTGTTTGTTTTTGGGGATTTTTTTTAAATAAGCAAACAAGATTATGACAGAAATTATGCAATAGGCAGAAAAGGGGCTTATCTAAAGTAAATAAAGCCTCCTGTTTGCAACCAGCTGACAGCATTTGGTATTTCTCTCTCCTTCCATCCCACTCTTTAAAAGCAACTTTTCAAGTCACCAATCAACTTTCAGAATAGATTTTCAGGTGAATAATGACTCCCTTCTCTGTGTGGCCATTCTCATGGCACCACTGAGCAGGAAAATTGATAGGACATGGTGCAAATTTGACAGTGAGCAGTTCAAACACTGAATGCCGCTTGAACTTGCACAAATTTTTTTTATCTTCACTTTTTGGAACACTACATACATTATGAAGAGCAATGCAAGCTTGAGATGCACCAATCAGTAAGTGCAACTCAGGAAGATTTATGGAGTTTCTATTCAAGTAACTCCAACTACCTCAAACTTTCAGAAACATCATGACACAACCTTGAGACAGCCCCCCCTGAGATATCTTGCATTAATCAAATGATGCAGCACCAGCAGATAAGGGGCTGCCAGTGGGTTTTTAGCGACAAAGAGCACAGGGGCAGGATGTTCAGGATGAGTGACCTCTCATCCAAGTCTCCTCTACAGGCCAGTCCTCTCAGCAAGTTCCAGGCAGTCACATTTCCTCCCAACAGCCATCAGAGGAAGAACACAGAGCAGTGCTCTGGGGAGAAGGGGCCTCTCATCAGCCTGGGAACAGAGGAAGCTGCCTGCAAGAGTTCCCTGACAACCAAAGCAGAACTGGCAGGATGTGCTGGCAGGGTGAACCTGAGCACCTGCAGTTTCTACAGCATTCACAGTTCTTGACCTCTCAGGTAACCAAGGACTCCAGGCTACACCTGACTCTACAAACAACCATACCCATGGACACTGACATACACATACAGCCAAATAAACTAGAAAACTGGAAAGGACAGATGTACCACAGTACTCAAATGAGAGCTTTCAAACTGGAAACACAACCAGAAGTAGTCAGGACAGAATGAGACATTTTCTCCAACAAGCTGCTTTAAACAGGAACATCACACATTTATCTACAAACTCCTCCCGTTAATGTTTTTACTATCCAACAGAAACGGGTCAGACATCCCATGTCCATACAAGAACTCCTACTGGCTGTACTTTGTGGGCAGTGTTGACTCCAGATGTTTCACTTGCCATGTCTCTTACCACCTACTGAATACCCAGGGCTCAGCATCTGGACTCCTCCCTGTTGCTGGCAGCACAGACACAGCAGAAGGGCCAACCTGCAGCCCTGGAGCCACAGGTGCCTCTGGCACAGTGCCTGCTCTCAGCTCAGCCCAGAGGCCACGTATTACTTACTTTGTCAAAACCATCTGAGACATTTAACCTGCCCAAGGACTGTCCACTTGTCTGCCCACAGGGGAGAGAAATGAAATTAGTCATGATAAAAAAAGAAAAAACCCTCCTACAGCTCCTTCTCCTCTCTGCTCTCTGAGGAACATGCCAACTGAAGGGATTCCAGCAGAGGCAAACACCCTGAGCAGTAACTCTAAGAGGAGTGAACAGGGGGCAACTCTCCAGGGCCTAGATCTCTGAATGGGGCAATGATGGGGTATCCCAATATGCCTTTCCTCTTTATGTTGTTATCTAGGAAATCTAGATTCAAATCACCAGACTTAGTACTTTATCATTTCAGATTTTGCACACAGAATTATTGAAAATCACATCATCCACTGGAGAGAGTAATTTTTGGCTGACTTACCCTAAACTTCAGCAAATAACTGTTCACTGATGTTCTCACAGAGGTAGTCAATAACACACAGAACGCCATATTAGCTCCCCACAGCCAAGCTAACAGGCTTTTCTATAAAAAAAACACACTGGAGTAGGGTTCCCCAGGACAAGAGGCACTCTGGAACCCTTCTTCAGCCTGATGATGGGCTCCCAAAGCTTGCCCCAACTCTTGGTAGCAAGACGAGATTTACCCTTAAGAATGTGTGGGCTTTTTGACTAATTTTTTGTTTAATAAAAACAAATCATACAAGATAGAAGGTGGAGAGAGGGAGGACAAAGCAAACAGTCTAGGATCCTTTTATAGATTTTTTTTTCTGTAGAAAAATAAACAAACCCAGGGAGCACAGGAGGTTCTAACTGTTCTCTGTAGACCTTCCAAGCATAAGAAAAGAAAAACAAAGATATTAATCCAGGCAGTAACAATGCCAAAAGCCACATTCCAAAAGCCATGGTGCAGTTAAGGTGCCTCACTGCTGCATCACCACCACAATACATCATGGCAGGTAAGAAATGTGGAATAGGAATTCTCCAAACCTACAGGAATGGAAATCTCACATCAGTTTCAGGAAAGATCAGAAAAAAAAAGTCTTAATCTTTCTCCACTTGATGAGCACCTGTCACATTTAAAGGATGACAAATACTGTTTCCGTTCCCTTAAAATCTAGAAATTTAACTGGGAGTATTTCCTCAGCAATGATCCTCCTGCACTTGGCTCACTAGTCTGATGTCATTCCAAATGCCTCTGGAAACATCAGCAGGATCCAGATACCCCAATTAAAAGTTGGCACATACTCAACTGCACTGCTGAACCACCAAATGTTTGTCCTCCAATTACTGTCCAACAACTCCCTCTGCAAAGCTGCCCCTCCAGCACTGTGTTCTGTGATTGGCAATAGTCAATTCAGGCAGTTTGCAATACTTTAAAATAAATGTATCACTTTCCTAACTACAACAGTGAAGTTTTTCTAGGCATAGTACAATCAGTTTAGTTCTGTTACTCATAGAAGCTCTTAAAACCTGTCTCCAAGGCTCTCCTAGCACTCCAAGGATCTTTTATTAGATAAATGTAGATCCTAGGAACTTAACTGGTGTCCTGATACAACTGCCTCCTGTCTTCAACTGCCACAGTCAGAGCTACTGAAGGAAACACTGCCATTAACTGAAGCCTCTTCTTCAATAAAATCCAAAGCATGAAAAATGCACAAATAGGTCACTTGGAAGAGGGGGGTCAACCACACAGAATTTGCAACCAACACGTAGACTTCATGTGGCAAAATAACAGCACACGAAGATGCTCAGCCTTCCCTACAGAGCTCTGCACACCCTGCTCTGGCTCATGGTTCAGAAGGCTCATATAAAATGTCTGTTTAGGGAAGAGCACCAAGTTGAACATTGGAAGAGGCAGGGAAAAGGAAAAAAGTCAACTCCTTCTATAGATTTAGCAATGGAGCCAGCACAGACTGTGCATCCACCACAGCAGAAAAGGCCTATTGCATTTACCTGCTGTTACTTAATTCAAAACCAATTTATTTACATGAGATTTCCCTTAACAAACAACATTCAATTGGAAGTCATAAGTAGTTTACTTGAAAAGACAACAGGCAGCCTTGAACTACAGCATGTCCTAGAAGCTAAAGTGGCTATGGCTTACAACCTTTCTTTTCTGAGCTGGTCACTTGAACAAAGGAATTATGGAAACAACCAAAATACCAGCAAAACCAATATTCTTGTTCCTCTTCATGGCATGAAATTAACTCCACTCTACTAAACCAGCTGACTGGTTTTACCAGCATCACCTGAGCTTAGCACCTTACTGTGTTTTCATTTACTTATTTTTCAATAGGTTACCCCTTGAAGTTTTCAGCATCTTGGCATGCTTGGTGATTGTTTAAAAATACTTATCAGGATAAATGCCAGCCTGGAAAGAGAAAAATCATGTGGGATCTTATCAGTGTAAATCAATACCTGACGAGATGGTTCAGAGAGGATGGAATCAGTGGTGTCCAGGGTAAGGACAAGAGGCTTTGGGCAAAAGCCTCAAACACAGAAAGTTCTGCCTCAACACCAGACACTGGGAGGTTGACTGGGCACTGGCAGAGATTGCCCTGGAGGGCTGTGGTGTGTCCATCCTTGGAGACATCCAAAAGCCACCTGCAAGAAGCCCATCCTGAGCAGGGGATTGGACCAGATATCCTCCAGAGGTCCCTTCCAACCGCAGCAACTTGGTGATTCTCTTGCTCCAGAATATATCCTACTGTTTTTGAAATTATAAATCTGTATTGCGGTTCCTCTCCAGACACTCCCCATCTAAAGCAAGCCAACAGGGAAAAACAAACCTCAAAGCCTTTCTGAATGCCTCCCCCACACTGAAATCTGCAGTGGCCATAAACTCATGCATAGCAATGATCAGCTTTACTTGGGGCTAAATAAACAGACTTCACTCAGCACTGTTTTCAAACTGTGGCACAGAAGAACACGTTTCCTTCTGCTCATCAGACAGGTAAACAGATATAAAAATAAGTCTGGAACTTTTCAAGAGTTTGTCTTCTGGATATCTACCCCATCCAAAACACATCTATCCAAATAATTAATGTGCCATAATCTCAAGTGATACTAAGTAAAATAAGAAATATCTGTTACCCACAGTTTAAAGCATCTTGCTCTATTTTCAGGCATGGTCTGGAAGCTACACCCTTCAAAAGGCCAGAAGCACTGATACTCTCCCTCAGGTAACCCCCAAGTTACATCCTCCAGTTTCCTCAGTGCAGGACACAGTAACCAGGAACTGTGACCTGCTTACCTTTATCTCAGCAAAAGTGTTGACAACCCATCTAGAATTCATTCCTTTAAGAGAAGGAGCAAAAGTTCAGTTACCTCTAGAAGATGGGCTAAAGTCTTCCCAGTCTGTCTCATCTCCCCTCCCCAGCTGGATTGGATGGCCTGGCAAAGCTGTCTCTGCTCATCTTCAGCCTTCAGTGACCCTGCTAAAGGGATCGCTTCAACAAGCCATAGCATGCAAACATATCCTTCATAAACTCCCTTTTAAAAGCTCCTCAAAATCCAGCTCTTCATCAGTCATCACTGAAAAACCTCTCCACTCTGCCTAGGTGACCTAACTAAAGAACAGGTTCCTGAGGTTCCTGTCTGGCAAATGAACCCCCTTAAATCAGGGGCCTTTAATCACATGGTCCCCACTAGAGGTGAGAAAGAGGCATATTCTCATGTATGTTCTTTATAACTGGAATATATTCCTAATGCTCTAACAGATATCTGCTCTCTGTCATACTCTGTGCTTGTTTAACCTTTACATCACTGTTGTCTAGAATTAATTCCATGTAATCTCTGACAGACTGTCTCCATAGTACTGACACATCACCCCACATTATTATACGCTGACATTCACAGCCACTTCATGAGACAAATGGTCCTCACCTAGATGCTAAATCAGCAGCAATAGTATGCTCTAATGTGCTTCTCACTAAATTGATCCTTGCTATTGTCAGCCACAAAAACGCAACTGACACATTACACACAATCCTCATTCATCACGTTTCAATTAAATTTCAATAAGACTGACTTCAAGAGTGCCACCATCATCAGCACATGGCTGAAAGTTCAACTCAGCACCAGCAAACATAACTTGCTGTGCCATCAACACTCTCCATTTAACAGCCTCCTGCTCCGTTTGGTAGCAACTCACTGTCCCCTAAAGCAAGATACCCCAAAGACAACCCAGAGCTTGGATCTCATCTGACAGTCTGCAGCATTTAAGCCACCTCCATGGCCTTGTGGAGTGTAGAGAGACCATCACAGAATGTGGGGAACAATAAAACCTCCAGCCTCCCTATTATGAAGTATTTACATAGGCATGTAGATGCTTTTCAGTTCTGGAAAAATTTTACAGAAGCTGAAATTTTCAAAAGTAGATTACAAGTGATGCATTGAGTAGCTCCCAAACCTTCTTGACAGCCGACATCTCTCTACACTTAGAAAATTCAGTGAACTAAAGGAAGAAATATTTAGCTGTTTGAATTAGTGTATTGTCCCTCCAAAATGAGTAGTACTGGGCCATACAGATTTATCTTCTTTACATCTTATGTTACTTCAACAGTCTGCTAAATATAGAAAAATGGTAATTATTTATCACATCTTTAAAGCAACAATTTCCCTCCCAATTAATTTCCAGTTCCTCAGATTAATTATCTACTCAAATTTTCTTGACGCACACACTGCAAGAAGCTGAATGTGTTTCCTGTAAATTAAATCACCTTCAGAATAATGACCCTAAAAGAACTTCCTAAGCAAAGAATCAGAAGCCCATTCTACTAAATCTGCCTGGGTGAGGAGAAGGCAGAAACTGATGTCACCAGACTGTAATAAACTCGGGAGCTTGAACCCAAGTAACAAGCTGCTTTCACTTGTCCTCAGGGTAAACGACCCCAACATAACAACAAGTCGTTCTGGCCCAAATAAGAACACAACTCATCCCTTCCCCCAAAACCAGGGATGATCATTATTGCTCACAACATCAGCCACCCTGGAGCCCAGCTCTGGAGTCTTAATGTCTACTGAGCCTGCAAACAGTCCAGACAAACTTCTGTCAAGTTAAGAGACAAAGTTCCTGCAAATTTCTCTAATACATAATTGGAGACCTGGGGAGAGAAGTGGAAAGCAGAGAGATCAAGCACTGTCTTCCCAATACCAGACGAGAAGTGCCACCAGGGCAGCGCAACGCACGCTGCACTCAGATCAGACAGACACCATGCAGACCTTTCACCACCCAGAGCCAGGAGAAGATAAGTTCTGTAACAGCTATTATTATTTTCTTTTCAGCATTTCTCCATTTTTCTACCTTGTGGCCTTATCCTAGAAGGGGCAGTGCTCCCTGGAGCCAAGGAATGAAGAGAGAGAGGCATGTTAGATCAGAGGGGACAGAGCCCCTGCACAGCAGAGCCCTGCAGGGCAGGGGGCACTCCCAGGGCACAGAGCCCCTGCACAGCAGAGCCCTGCCGGGCGGGGGGCACTCCCAGGGCACAGAGCCCCTGCACAGCAGAGCCCTGATGGGCAGGGGGCACTCCCAGGACACAGAGCCCCTGCACAGCAGAGCCCTGCCGGGCAGGGGGGCACTCCCAGGGCACAGAGCCCCTGCACAGCAGAGCCCTGCCGGGCGGGGGGCACTCCCAGGGCACAGAGCCCCTGCACAGCAGAGCCCTGCAGGGCGGGGGGCACTCCCAGGGCACAGAGCCCCTGCACAGCAGAGCCCTGCCGGGCAGGGGGCACTCCCAGGGCACAGAGCCCCTGCACAGCAGAGCCCTGATGGGCAGAGGGCACTCCCAGGGCACAGAGCCCCTGCACAGCAGAGCCCTGCCGGGCGGGGGCACTCCCAGGGCACAGAGCCCCTGCACAGCAGAGCCCTGCCGGGCAGGGGGCACTCCCAGGGCACAGAGCCCCTGCACAGCAGAGCCCTGCCGGGCAGGGGGCACTCCCAGGGCACAGAGCCCCTGCACAGCAGAGCCCTGCAGGGCGGGGGGCACTCCCAGGGCACAGAGCCCCTGCACAGCAGAGCCCTGATGGGCAGGGTGTGGCGGTGCCTGTGCTGACCTCGCTGTCACAGGCACTGCTCACTCCGCTGTGACAGGACTGCCCCGAACCTGCCCCTTGTATTTAACCAAATCCTCCGGCGTGCACCTGCACGGCTTTTGTCTCATCTTGGAGGCATGAGGGGGCAGGAGATTCTTTGCAGACAGGAGATTACTTCAGCATTGTACAATCAGAAGACAAGAAGAAAAAAACCTCGTACTAGTCAAAGCTCTGTCATTTCAGCACAACAAAGGGGAACTTTTAGAACAAAGCACTTCTGAAATCAAATAACTGCTAAAAGCTTACACATTTCAAGCCTGTCTAAATTACCAACTAGGTCTAAGTGGAAATGCACAGTCAGACAATAGAAAGAAGGCAGGGTTAGCATACAGTGCAATGATCTTATAAAATATTTAAGCAAAGCATGTGACCATTGATAATATGCAGTTTGACCGAACAACAGGCTGTGCACATAAAGTGGGGCTGTGGGGTTTTCCTCCAAACCTCTAGCTTATGGGCATCTGTGGGCAGGGAAGAAAAAAGTAAGTTTAAGAAAGAAAATCCAAGCAGTATACACAGGGATACATTCCAGATTTGCATGGTACAGTCCCTGTAAAGTGTATTTGTAATATGCACATTCTAGCTTAGGAACAGACACATGTACACAAAAAGAGGTTCTGGAACCTTCAGGTTTTTGAGGAAACAACACTAAAGGAAGGATTCTGCTGAGAACAAAGCTCTCATACTTACGTCTGGTCAGCAACTTGAGCAGGCTGTCTCCATGCTGAGGCTGGTCAAACCCAAACAAATCCATGGTTTAATTATTAATAAAGCCCCCACCCCAGCTAAGGCCGGCAGGCAGAGTACAAGAGTATAAATACATTAAATTACAGTATTTTTAATTCACCTGCTTAAAAAGCAAGCAAAGAGTTTTTTCAAAAATTAGAATACCAGAAGGAGACCAAGTGACAGAACTAAACTGTGCTTCTCTTCTGAATTACACACTTTATCTGAGCACGGCCCCTATTCATGAAACCACCCATGGACAAAGCCTGGGTAAGGCTCCCTTCCTGCTCCAAATCTCAGACCAGAGAAACTCCAGGAAAATTAAGCCACCAGTGGTAACTTCTCCTAAGAACCACCCAATCAGAGACAATAATCATTTGCATGCCTTGCTTTACAAAAAACAGACTGACATCAGGCAAATGCAAGTTCTACAGCCCCTTATACAGCACTCCAGCAGTGAAATTACCTGCTTACCAAGCAGAGGGGAGAGGAAGGCTTGCATCCAGGAAACATTCTAGGTATAGCCTCACAGATCAAAATTTGGGGGTACAGAGCAATGGAGGTTATAGGCTGTAGCTATGGGCTTAAGAAATTCCTGTCAGCCTGGGGACAGAGGCTGAAGCAGGAAAAGGGGCCATGAACTGCACATTCAGTTCCAGCACCACTTGGAGCACTGCACTGCCTGGACACCACGGCTGACCCACCCCTCAATTCAGGGAGTTTTGTCTCCTTTTATCTAGGGGCATTCAAATCTTATGAGAAAACAGCTAGAAAACTGGCTACTGTTAATTTGTGTTAAGTGAGGAGTTCTACACAAGGAGCAATGCTCAGGCTTTCTGGGAAGGTAACTCACAATAGCTTAATTCAACCTTGTCAAGTAGTGAAAATACAAAATCATTTCCTATGTCAAAACACAGCAGATCCTATTTATGCTCAGAGGAAAAACATAAACAATTACAAATGTATCATTTCATGCCCTTTGTCCTCCTTAGGCCACCTTCATTACCACTGATCAATTTTTCTGGAGAAGATGAACAGTGGGTTCAAAATCAAACCCTTGAGAAAACTTTAATTACTGTCTTAAAGCTGAGAGCGACCCTCTGTAAACAAACATTCTTTTAGAGACACAGTAAGTTTCATCATCACCATGACCACCATCAAACACCACAGGGTTTCCATGAAGGAGCTGATGTTATGCAAAATTCCGAAAGACAATGAAGACTCTCTTTTCATAGGTATCTTGTATGCCAGCAAGACTCTGTACCAGCTTAAACAGCTGAGAAGACAAAGAAGATGAGTAACAGAAAACATAGTAACTAGAAACAAACGCTACTCCATAAATTTATATTTTTAAGGCATTTACACCTGTAACACACTTATCCATAAGCTGGAGTGGTAGTCAAATCTACACCCCAAGGAAACCTTCAGTGTTCCAGGTGTACCTGCAGTTGTCCTCATCTGCACATCTACAGGTTAAGAACAAATTAAATCACAAGGTGATGCTCTGCAGCATAAACTTCCCACTGCAATTGTGGCTACTGTGTGCATTTAGGCTCTGCAAAATGTTTCTTTAAACTGCTGCTTATTGGATACAAAGCAGAGACCAAAGCTGTAAGGAAGTTCTGTAAATTCTGGGATAATCCCAATACTGGTCAATCATACATCTTATTGAAAAATGCAATCAATACTGGAGATATAAAATATTAAAGAAATACTTAAGGCAGATATCTCTACTCCTCACAACTACTACAGGATGGAGTTGCATGGTTCGCCCACTCTTGCTGGGTTTATAACTAACTGCATCTGAATTAAACCCAGAAGACTTACGAAAAATTGATGTTACATCAGAAAACTTTTTGCCCCAATGAAGTTGAAACACCTATGTACCCCAGTTTTTACAACAATAAAATAATGACTTGCCTGTTACTGAAGCTGCATAGGACACCCTTGTCAACAATGTAAGGGTTAAAACTGTCATAAATGATAAAAAGAGCAAGGCAGGACTATTACGCTGAAATCCCAGGAGGTGACCAACATCTTACTTAGGGGAAGATTCATTCAAATTTCATCAACGTATCGAGTGAATAAGGTAGGCCAAAAGGATGCTGGTATCAAAGGGAAATTAATGATGACCTGAATTTGAAACACAGCCATCGCCCACACACAGACTGAGACTCACAACGCCTCTGTGCCGCCCGGATTCGTCAGAGAAGGCTGCATTCTGGGACATGTCAATTAAAATTAAGAATGAAATAACTCTGTGCAACGGTGCTGAATGGCATTTTCTCTCAAGAGACCACAAGTTCCTACTGAGATTTCAGCTGTGCAATCAGATTTCCATTCTTAACTCTTTCATTTCCAATGGAACTGATCCATTCAAGACACTCTTCCTTCAATTCTCAGCTAAATCCAAAGACATAATTTTATAGTCTTGGACCTACCTGTAGCCAAAATCTGGACTGTTAATGAGACAAAGCGCTGCAGAACACCAGTTCTGTACGGCTTTGGGCGCTATCAGAACCGAGCTGAGAAATTCAGGAACAAGATAAAACACTGAGAAGTGGCAGTGTAACCTCAGGCTGAAGTGCAACAATTCTGAGAAACTGGGCCACAAGAGCTGCCAGGGCCAATAGTTGAGTTTCCTCTGTCCAGTGGAGAAGCGAGCGCTCACCAGCCCTCCCTCCCTGCCGCAGACTCGGCATGTCCCAGCCCGAGCAGGAGCCCCAGCAGGCAGGCAACGCCCCGGGCTGCACTGCCACCCCCAGAGCCCACCCCGAAACACAGGGCAGCTCTTTGGGGAATATCACGAAGGGCTCAACAAAGCCATCTTGACATTTTACCTCAAGAGAACATGGGAGCTGTATTTTAAGAAGGAAGGAAAGAACCTTTTCCCAAATTTTTCTCATTCAAAAATTCACAGGAAATGTTAGGAAAAAAAGTAGTTTAAGTGTTGTGTTTCAGCCATTAACTTAAAAGGCATTTTTAAAAGACATTTATCTGTTATTTACGACCAAGAGAAAACTTAATTCTCCTTGTCCCTTTAAAGGAAAACTATGAATTTTTAGAAGACTAAAACAAAACACTTAAGGGAATTTTAAATACAGAAAGGAGGGATAAGAGCATGGGGGAAGAAACCCAACAGACTTGTAAATATTTTTGCAATTCAGTACAGTCCCAAAACAGTATCCACATAATGTACCTCAGCCAAGTTTCTCTGAACTAAAAAATTCAAAGAGCAACAATTCATGAAATACACCCCCACATTTGCAGTGTCTTTATGCAAGCATACACAGCACTTCAGCTGCTGTGGACATGACTCTTCCTTTACCATCTTGATTTACATGGCAGATGCTGATTTTACCAGTGTCTCTTTTTCTGGAAGGGCTCTGGAATTCAGCCAAGCTAGGCATGGGTGTTACACATTATCTGGTATGCCTCTTGGTGGAGACAGCAAAAGAAGAAAATTACATTTTATCTGAGTACTATGAAGTTTGCGCTGGCACTGTTAAGCTGAAATTCTGAAGTGTCAGCTTTGTGGGAAAAAGAAAAATAAAACTGATCCCATGTAAATGAAACAAAGATGGTTCTAACTGAGTCTCAAAAACCAAGAAGAAAAACTTACTGGATTAACAGTGTGTCACACTAGATTTAGAGAAAACTTCGGTTCCTATTCATACATCAAAACCAGCACTCAGGTTTTCCAAATTATTCAGCAGATTAACGCAGCACTTTTTTATTCATCTCTAATCAAATCTGCAGCTGGTGCACACTAGCTTAAAGGTTTGAAAGTCTGTCCCTCAATCCTGGTTACCTATATAGCTGCAGTTTTGTCTGAAGATTTGGCCCTTGAAGACATGGTAGAGAAAAACAAATTTTTTAATCCAACATATTTAAGAATGGTCCCAACTTTTTCAGCAATGAACTGAACAATGTATTCCCTCTCACTTTACTTTTTTATACAGTTGATGGAAGATACTTATTTTTTATGTTAAATTATAAGAGCTGCAACTGTAAACATGAAGGTCCATCACCAGTACATAAAATATGAATCAGTGCTTCTTCACACTCCTAGCAGTGAGAGGAGGGTGCAGTGTCACCTTCTCTTTGCTTCATATTTCCTGAACGTTATCCAAGTAAGTCTTTTCTGCCATCTCCTACATCTAAAATGACTGATGGCTGCTGGTTTTGATGTAATTACAAATGGCTGTTCCCTCCAGAAACAACCTGCTAAAATGAATATTGTACCTTAGAAGCAAAGTACTTCCCTTAAAAATTGCCAGCAGTGTTCACTAATACACAGCCCTGGTATTACTGTGCCACTAACTGGTGTCATGGCTGTCACTGACAAGATGAAAACCTGAATAGGAAAGAAAACAGAAATGGGATGTGATAAGATTGCATCATAAAATACAAGATAAACGTGTCACCATGACCAAGATGCATTCTAACCTCAGGTAATAAAATAACATGTCTTGTTCAAAAGAATTATCCAGATGAGATGAAATTACTAAGGACAAATGTGACTTGTTCCTCGTCTAGCACACATGTACTCACATTTACATATGCTAATGTGAAGAATACATTTTTTAGAACTCTTGTAAGCATACTACAGTCAGAAGTTCAGACAACTCCTGTTGGTCAAAGAGGAGAATGAAGAACTGGAAAGTATAATAAGATTATTAAAACACATGGATAAAAAAATATTACTGAAAAACAGAGTCAGGAGCTGCAGCATCAGGTTCTGAAACTCTTAGTGCTGGGACACAATCACCCTGCAGAAGTGAATTAACACCATAACCAGCACACTTCAGAAAGCTGCCAAACCTTTAAAAAAGATCTACTGACTTGCCTGGCAGTGCTAGGAGGCAAGTTCAGGCTTTCTGCACGACTGATTAATTGAAATTTCATCCAGAAAACAGTGTGGTTACCTTCACCCAACCACAGGCATCAGCAGGCACCCAGCGCACTGCCTCCCTACCTGGGCAGGAAACCAGAACTTTGTTTCCCTCCTATTTGCCAATGAGCCAGTGGGTTCATCTGGAACAGCATGTAAAGGATGTAAAGCACTCCTGAAGCCCAAATCACAGCACTGGGAGCTACAAGGCGCATGTAACCAAGGCATCACACACACCTCAAACTCCTAAGGTTCTGTGACTTAAGAATGGCCATTGTGGATGCCCCAGTCACACCAGGAATGTGCCTGGAAAAACATTATGTCCATGGGACATCATCAACATGACCTGATGCAAAACCAGAGCAGCTGCTCAACAGAATTTATGCCAATATAAGAGACAGGGGTGCCATAAAACAAACTTCTGGATACCATTTCAATATAAAGAATTAGTTTGGTTTATCAGTGATGAACAAGGATTCAGGAAGGTGCTGATGGAAAAACCCAGCCACCCACATTATCTGCACTGTAAATGAGTAACTTTGGCCATTCAAACCACTTGTTTTACATTACTGCAGTGCCATACTGTGTGCAGCCCCACATGCAGTCTCTCATAGGGTTTATTTATCAGTCCTTTCTGCAGAGCTACTTGGAATTAACATACTTTCAAAGACCTGTACTGAACTCCTTAAACAAGTGTCTTTATCATATTCAAATTTGGAGCTCTCATCTCTGCATAACTCTGGTACACACACTGGTTTGTGTCTCTGTTAAAGGACCACATACCCAACCAACCAAGGCCCACTCACTGCCGTGCCCAGGAGCCAAAAGAGCCTTTATGCCCTTAACAGCAAACTCGCCTGGGAATCATATCAAAAGAGAGGGATGCAAATATCTTCAGATGCAACACTTACTAAACTAATTTCCAGAAGTTTACAATTCAAACAGCAGAATAATCCTGGTCACACACAGGACCTGTTTATATCTCAGGGCTCTACCACTCATTAAACTGTGCTGCATCTCTTTCATCAGCTCCTTAATCAATTACAAGCTTGTCCTCTGAAAGGACTTTGAGCATTCCAGACGATTCTTCTCATCAGTCTTACACTACACACATCCAGAGTAATGCTACTTAAATTAAATCATCTTCTCATCTCCACCTATGTATTTTTATACCCATACACATACACACATATATAGAAACACACAAAAATACAGTCTCTACAGTATAAAAATAAGCCCTGACTCTGGTTTCATTACAGACTTTGAAGAACATCTCCCTGAATTACAGTAGTCTTGATGAAAAGTTTTACTGAAAATAAAAGTTCAGAGCTGTGCCAAGTGATTTAGCTTATAGAGACAGAAATTCCAAAGCTCAAAAATTCTTCAATTTCAGTTAAAACACTTTCTTTTTCAAACGCTGAGGAGTTGTGATGCTGAGGATAGATGTGTGGATTGGACAAAAGGGAAAACTCTGGCATTCAGTCTCCTGCTGTAAGCAGGTGTGAGCCTGACTCAAAGAGGCAAAGAACACCACTGAAAGTTATGGATTTTCACAATACTGCAGTATAGAGGGAGCACTGAGTTCATGAAGTTTCCACCCCTTAATACAACAGAAAGGATTCTGCCCACCCATCAGTAGATAGAAATGATTATGCTGCCCCAAGAAAGCAAGTGTTGCTCATCTGGCTTCTCTCAGGTATAGTTACAGTTGCTCATTCTTAGGTATAAAGACAAATGAGAAAAAAAGGTCCCAAAGCCTGCTGCAACTTAATGAGAAACAGAAGACACAAAGGACACAGTGAAATTTAAAACTATCAATGTTTGAGTTTCAGCTTTCCTTTTATCCAAGAATTTGAAATACACTCTCTCTGGTCTCAGGATTTATTTTAGGGACTCCATCTACTCTTCAAATCTCCACTGGAAAAACAAAACCAAGGAAAACCTACTAGCAAAATCCTATGTTTCACTTCTCACATACTACTGAAACAACGGTGGTTTTAAAAACACCTGAAGAACACAGTCATGTTATTGCTCGGGTCTGCCCTTGGGCACATCAGAGCAAACCAAATGTATGCCAGGTCCCTGAGGTTTTGTATGGCACTGCCACCTTGTTTGCCCAGCAGAGCCCTCACATGAGCTCCTGCCCACAGGCTCCCCTTCATCCCTCACCTTTTTCTTTCTCCCAGTAACTTCATACAGAGCCACTTCCCCTTCCTGATTCATGCCCAGGAGGAAGGCAGAGCCTCCCAAGGGCCTCAAACAGCCTGGTTCAGGAGGCCACTCCTCTCTTCATGAAACTTTAGGGTCTGCTTCAGCTTTTCAGCTGCATCAGCTGGCTGGTTCTGTCCCCAGAAAAGTCCTCAATCACGGGTGCATTACCTTGTTGCACACTTCGGGAAACCAACAGCCAGCAGCAACAAAGAACAGGAAATCTCTGAACCCCAAGCTGAACCTCCCATCTCACACCACAGTATCTTCAAATGTTTCCACAAAGGAGAACAAGCAGTGGTACAGTCTGAAGCAGGAGCTTTTTAGAAGTTTCCCTGCATTACAGCTACATAATTTTGGTAGCACAGAGGAAATAACTTAGAGCAACTGAGGAACAGAGGCAGGAACAAGTAAAGACATGCTAAGAATATGTTAAAATCCTTATATTCAGCGAAATGCCTTGTTATTTTAACACTCAAATGCAAGGACAGAACTTTACCAGTGGCCTTGATCCTACTCCTACTGAATCAAACCTTAATTTAGTGGCAGAAATTAACTCTGGGAAGAAAAATGTTTGCAATTAAATGCTTGTGAACTGCCTTGTTATAAACATCCAGTCCATCCAGTTTTGAATGTTATTGTTTAACATGCCTTTTTCTCTATTTTATCTTCCATAATCAGTATTTCTACATTTGGAAAGACCTTGAGAAAACAAACCAACCAACCAACCAAAACAAACAAAAAACCCCAACCAACCAACCAACAAAAGAAAAAAACACAACCCCAACCAAACCACATTTTTACGCTTTTGTTTTTAGTAACTGCAATGTAACTTAAACAAAAATTGCAGCCAGCCTGATGCTCCATGTACAACAGCTCCGGCCCTGTGGACAGGTGGGTAAGCAACACAGCCTCAGAGTGCAATTGCTGGAATGCTTTGCCAGGTATGTCCATTGCTGTCACAAAGCTGTGCACTCACACAAAACAGACATAGGCCCTCACGCCTCAACAGCTCCAACAGCACTTTTAAAGGAACACAGTTCCTACTGAGGCATTTTTAGAAACAGAACACTTCCACATCTTACACAGGGGTCCTCCTGCAGCTCCAAGGCTTCCTCGTTATGCTCAAGGACTCAGCTGTGCAAGCTCCTCCACGAGAGGTAAAGGCACATTCTCACATCTGAGTTGACATTCCACACCTGAATAGGGCAGAAACTGCCCAAAGAGTTCCAAAATCCACCCTCTAGTAGAGAATTACTGCCTTGGAGCAGAGCTCACAGGAGTGTGTGTCTCCACTCAGATGCTCCTGTAAAGAGTCCAACATCCCAGTGAGTCCTGAAACACATTCCCTTTGCCCAGCTCTGCCACAGAGGTCACAACTGCTGGCAAAGGGACTGCTTGGAGGAGCAAGGAGGACTCAATATTGGACACTGCTACATCTCTTCACTCCAAGGTAGTACAGCATATTAGACCTGTTTCAGGCCTGTCATGTATGAGAACCCATGAGTGAATCCCTAAAGGGATCTAAACCTCACACCCCCTTCTCATTTGGTTTTTCTAACATGACTTGACCAGCTGTTTGGAAAATGATGATACTATTGCATGCTGCAACCTCCATGAACATTTGTTCCACCAGCTTTTTTTTTTTCCTCTGGTTTGATGCTGAATTTTATCCCCATTCGTCATCACTGCTACAGACTCTCAGCAGGAATGTCACAAATGCATTAACTTCCTTTTCATCTTGCCAGCTCTACGATTTCATACTCTCTCACATCAGTATTATCCTCTAGCAAAATGCTTCAGGAACAAAGTGCTGAGGAAGGACAGTCTTACTGAGGTCAGTGCCTGAATTCAGAATGTTAATAAAGTATTTTCCAAAGCAAGAATAACAGAAAACTGAAGAGCTTCTGGCAAAAGTCACTTTAAGTGACTCCTTTCCCCTTCACAACTGCATGGCCCTGAGGCAAGCCAGCACTTTAGGTTTCAGATCCAGATCAAAGCTGTAAGTGATATTGCATGAACATATATTTTAACAGTTCCAGACTTGAAGATCCTTCGCAGTTTCTTAAACTCTTTACTTACTCCCAAGGCCACTGCAAACACTCAGCACAAACTTCAAGAGCCCTCATCCCCCACGAGCAGGAAAGGGAAGGCCAAGGGAGGCCTCCAGAAGGTGACACCCACCCTCCACACTCATGGCCACATTTCTGGGTTTCATCACTTGGTTTCTCTAACAGTGCTCTCAGGTACAATGCTGTTCTTGTGTCCCAGAATGTCAGGAAGCATGACTATTCCCAACAAATGCATGATTAGAAGTAATTCTTCACTCTTTTTAATTACTACTTCACAGCTGTCTTTATCTACACACGACAGGCCTTCAGTTAATGTGGCAGAAGTCCATTCTAGCAGCTCTCCTATCTTTATCTGCATGGATTTTATAGACTTGTCATCCACCTCAAAGTCATTTATTTATTTGGTTTAGTTTTACTTGTGATCATTACAGCTTAAGAATTACTTTCTAGAGGCCCTGTAACTGCACAATAAATTTATCTGACAACTCATGGCTTAAAACTACCACCTTTCACTAAGCAAAGCATTCTCAAACTGCTCTGCTACTAGACCGAACAGTTATTCTATACAAGACCTCAGAATGAATCCAGAACCATTACTCCAACAAAAAAGATAAAACAGCATATCTGTCTGATCCTCAGCTGTGACAGACAGTGTGAAAATTAAAACCATGACTTTTTTTTTGTTTTGATATGGAAGAAGAATTTAAGAGATATCTGAAAAGCATGACCTAAAGTAACTAACTACAACCTTCTAAACACACTCAAGCTTTTCCACCTATCACCACAGAAAACCCAGAAGACACGAACACAGCTGTAATGCACGGGTCAAAAGGTATTAGACAGACCTTTTTTTATACTGTTAGCAATCTACTCCTTACCTCCAGCTTTTTCCTCTATGTATTAAAATACCCCAGACAAAACCAAAATCCCTGGGAGCTTACTAGATCTATCTGTCTAAAACTCAACAATCCATTGCACGTAATTTGACAGGTACGGTAGCTGTGGGTCAGGCAATACGAACAGCACCACAGACGTCAAACCCCTTCCTAAGAAGCCCACAGGTAGCATAACACACAAACACCCAAACAAACCAGCATTTGGCCACCTCAGCAGGCAGGACTCCGATCCAGGAATCCTACAGACAAAGAAATGCTCACTGGAAGGCCCAGCTGAAAAGGCTACTTTCCCCTCAAGGGAATCAGCATCCCATTTGCATCATGAAATGATGCAGCCTTCTGTTACTGAAATGGGTGAGCAGAACATAGAGTATTAAACCAAGCCAGAGAAACTCCAACAACCCCAGTGCAATGAGTCTAAACAACTTCAGGGATGTATTATCAGTGATGTATTACTGCTGCATTTTCTTATTCTACAGTACTCTGTTTGAAATTATAAAGAGAGAGGAGAAAAAAGAGGATTATGAAAAAAGACACAACCTCATCCTAGTTGGAGAAGCAGCTCTACCCTGCCACCACCTGAATTTATCAGGTTTCTTGAGGCTTACAAGGTAGGAGAAGGAGGTTACCCAGGAAAAGCACCTATGAATTACAGGAGCCTACACGATCTCTCTTTATTTAAATCTACCCCGCAACAGCTCTGCCCTGGAATACCCAATGACACTTGAAAGTAAAGAATAATATTTGAAATATTTTTGCACCGAGTTGTATGTCCATCATAACTACTAAGATGACAGCCGAGAAGAACTTTATGTTTAAGACAACATTTAGAGTGAAAAACCGCCGTTATTTCTCCGGTATGTCCAGCAACAAAATCAAAGAGAAAGCCAGCGAAGCCAGTATGGGAAAAGCAAACATTAAACAAAAGCACAATAGCAAAGCTTTCTCTTTTAAAAGCACAATTTCTAGCTGTTCATGTCAAAGAGCTCCCTCGATTTATTGAGCAGGACGAGAAGGTCAAAGAACACAATGGCTCGCTTTTTTGGTGTGTTTCACCAGTTCACACAACAGAGACAAAAGCAGAATCTCTCTCGAATGCTCTGCTAGAAAGAGCAGCTCAGCTTTTGCTCTTAATTCTCAGCGAAAAATGAAAACACAAGTAAACAACCCCTTCCAGCACTGACAGATTCCTCCACGCCACCAGGACCCCCGCACACGCGGCCGCAGAGCCCAGGGGAAGGACACAAGTTTCGCACTAACCTGTTTGAGTTCTGCAGGCATTTATGCGAGGTGCCGGTCCCGCTGTCCCCAGCACACAACCCCTCCGGCTGCCCGCAGCCCCTCCGCGGAGCCAGCCTGCTGCTCTGCCAGCCTCCGGAGCCTCCTCCCCCGGCGAAGCTCGCTCCTTTTGTAGCCGGACCGGCACTCTCGGCGCCCCAGAGCCCCTCCGCAGGCTCCCCACGGACCGAGCCCATGCAGGGAAGAGCCCCGCTCCGCCGCCAGCACCGGCCGCGCCGCGGCTCCGGCAGGGCACGCGTCCGCGTCCCCCTCACATGGCCGCGCCGCCGCTGCCCCGGAGGCTCCGCGCGGGGGGCGGCACTGACGGGCAGCCGCAGCCGGAGCGGCCACGCCCGGCGCGCCGGGGGAGCGGGGCAGGGCCGGGGCAGCGGGCAGAGAGCTGCGGGGAGAGCTGCGGGCAGCAGCCCCGGGGAGCAGCCCCAGCCCGTGCCCGAGCAGCCTCAGCTGCGCCCGGCGCCGCCGCGCGGTCCCTCCGGCTGCCGGCGGCTGCGCGCCCGGAGCCCCGGGGGTTCCCCCGCTTCCCGAGCCGCCCCCCCGGATCTCTCCTGATGGATTACAGAGACAAAGAGGGAAACCGCCTGTTCTCAGCGCCTCTCAGAGCGGTAACCTGCCGGCTCCGGCGGCACAGAGCCCTTCCCACAGCGCCTGCCCGGAGAGCGCAGCTGCCTCCGGAATTGCAGGGCAGTCTGCAAGAAAGCACAAGAAAGGAAACCTCGCTTGCTTTACTTTTTGCACTTCACTTCGAGATTAATGGCATCCCTAATGCACCAACACCAGAGAACGATGATCTTCCATCACCGTCTCCTCCCTTTTGCATCTTACACAGGTGCGGCGAGGCTTAGAGCTAAAAAGTACAACTGGCCTCATTTTTTAAAGCCATTCACCTGCCCACAAACCTGTCCCACATTCATTAGACGATTGCCTGAATAAATTACTCATTAACAAAATGAATGCCAGGTGTGCTATGCCTTGCATCCACCACATTCTGGAACAAAAACTGTGACTTCACGGTCTGGTTCAACACGGTTCTCACATCCATCTATTTCTAGTAAACTGAAGTACCTCGTTTTTTAACATTCATTCTTTGAACAAGGCTGTGAACCTCTATGAAACACCTGAGAAGGAATTCCCGTACTTCTAGGATCTGATCCTTCTTTCTCCTTTCCCACAAAATTGCAGGAAGTGATGTATTAAATCTTTTAAGACATCAAGTCTTGAAAGAAAGAGATGTAGGTTGGTAGGTGTAAACCAGCCTTAACTAAACCTGAAATGTTTTTCTCTCTGGAGCCACAAAAGGGCAAGAGGAGATGCTCAGCCAGCCCTGAACCAGAGCCCTGCCATTCCGTGGAAGCTGTTGGCCAGACTGGGAGGGATTGAGGCTCCCAGCACTGAAAATCCAGCACTGCTTGCAGAGCCCAGCCAAAGAGCAATGGAGGTTCTCCCTCTTCCTACGAGGTTCCTGCAGCAAACCAATGCAGTAAGTAAATCCGACACTGTAACAGCTGGTGGATGAACAATGGTAATTAGGGACAGAAAGATACTGGCATCAAATTAGAGACTAGCCCTGGAAAACAGGCGTAGTCAGAGCCAGGGAGACCAACTATACACCAGGAAGAAAGGCACAATTGAATTGTCTTTAATTATCAGAATAGGCACCTTTGCACAAAAGGTTCTTTTCATCCCAGCTTCAGATTCCCCGACTATTTTAAAACATCCTTCCAGTGTCACCATAACAGTTAATTTGTATCAATCTTACCAAAGGAACATGAAAAAGTGGCATCTCCTATACAGACATTTAAGAGTGGAAGAAATGTTTCAGACCTATTTAAACCTAATTTCAGCCTTCCTACTACTGCCAATGTCAGCATTCCAGATGTGTGCTAGAGCTAAGGCTTTGCACTTTCAGGGCAGAGAATAGGACAGAACTACATTACCCGTCTCATCCTAGTTTGTTTAGAAATAAATGCTGTCAAGTTTGGCAAGGGCAATGGTAGATGTTGCACAAGGTTTAGCTGAAGTGATTTGCTTCACTGGAGGGAAAAGATGTATTCTATCTACAGGAGAATAAATTAGAGGCAACTGTAGTGGCCAGTAATAAAATACGTAAAGGCCAAGGCAAAAGGAATGAGGTTTGTATGAGTCTCCCGTACTTTTGTACAGTGCTCTCCCACCCCTTCTCCTTGTTCAACTTTTCTTCAGTTAACAAACTAAAATAGCTCCACTTTTGTTGAAGCCATGCTGGCACAGAGCAGCACCATTCAATTTAGCCATGCACCTGGCTATGTGCCAGACCTTTATACACTGTCAAAGAATAAACCATGTAAAGCCTATATCCATAGGGCACTGAGGGAGCTACTCTTGCATGCAAAGCGACGAAACTGAAAACCTTCCTGGATGGACTTGCCAATTCTTACTCACATAAGAAGTCTCTCATGTTCTAAACCCACAGGTATTTGTGCAAGCCATGCAAGATTAGTGCTGCTGAATTTTGAAGTCCTACCTGCTGGAGTCAGGTTGTTATTTAAAAACATGCTTTTCCTCTAAAACATAAAATAGATGCTTGTAGGCCTGCTGGTTGTAAAGAAAATTTTGAAAATGTTTTGACTCAAAGCTAAAAGTTTTTTTGTTTTTTTTTTTAAGGGAAATTACTTCTCAAGTCCCCTCAGCCTCTTGTAATATTTTACCAGCTCATGTAATTCTGAATGCTGAGATTTGGCAATGTGAAGTCAAAGAACTAATTACCTAAAAAAGTTATGGATTAGATCCCTAAGGTTATACTGAACTTCCAACTTCTGGCAACAAACACTCTATCCATTAGTATCAGACTGCTGACTACATCACAACCTTCCCTCTTTTTTTTTAATGAACCTTAAATTCTTAATCTGTCACTTTTTTTTTTTTTTTTTTTTTCCAGCTGCAAAAGTAGGGTGAAAACCTTCTTCCTTCTTGCTGAGAAATTAAAAATTTATAAATAGGAAGGGATTTAATTCTTTGGAAGATGGAATAGTATAGTATCTCAGCCAAGCTCTCTTTTCTTATTTTCTCCCATTACCCTTAAAAAATTCCTCATCACTAGTGCTGCTCTATAGATTGATCTGCTCTCAGAGGCAGTAAAAAGGAAATGGTTTACAGCTCTGCCTGGGATCATAACATATGGCTTCAGTGATATGTAACTTCCATAAACCCAACAGAGCAAGAAGGCCCAGGATGAATCAAGAATCCCAGCTAACCATATAGGCAAATGCACCACCATCACCCATGGCAATTCTCCGAATTAGAGAGCCTGTATTCATACAGGGGCTTCCATGCCAAGGGTATTTTATTGTCCTTCTGTGAATTTCATGCAGCAAATAAACAAGGTAAGTAGGAGAACTAAAGCACAGCACACTAGGATGTGTCAGAGTGCCCTACAGTAATGATTTTAATCCAGACAAAGAGAAACAGAACATTCTATCTCTGAGATACATTTTGAAATCTTTTCCTGTTAGCATTATCATCATTTTTAAATGTATTTGAAAAGTTACAGGAGCCCTTTCAAAGCATCTGTACTTGCTGCAGAATGGTTGCATGACTGTAAGACACATCCACCCAGGTATTTCTAACATTGCCATGAACATGGATTTGACAATCTCCTTGCTCCCATACTGCAAGGTTAGAAATGGAGACAAAGCCAGGTTGCCTCAATAGGGAGCTGTTGTACATAAATGGAGGATAATTTTAGGTGTCTTCTTTATTTAAGAAGCCACTATTAAAAAGAGGTTTAAAGGATCACAAGGCTGAAGAACAATACAGCAAAGCAGACACTTTCTATAAGCCGACACCATTAGGCATTCCAGTAAATTCAGGGAATTTTAATTTGTATACTAACGCAGCTTCCATCTTGCTGCATCTAATATCAGTCAACTCCATTTCATCTAAGTTGTCAGATGACAGGATGAGAACAAGGACAGTCTGGTGACAGCACTGCTTACATTAGAAACAAAGGACAGAGGAAGGTACATGTCACTGCATATAGGTCGCAACTGAATGAATGACCTATGTTTCCTCCCAGCAGCTTCATTTAGGTAAGAATCAACTACATTTTAAAGGGATAGAAAACCTCCCCCGGTTTATGAAAAAAAAAAAAAAAATTACCATGACATTTGTAACAGAATGACAACAGCAAGGAAAACAGATCAAGTTAAGTTTGGTACTGTGACCATAACTTCATGCTGTAGTTATTGGAAAGGAAAACAAAGACTGAAATGCAGGAAAGAAAGACCCCGTATTAACCATTTTTCATTTCTTAGATTTTGTTTTGGTTTGTGGATTTTCCAGACGATTTGTGCTGTATTTCATGCTGCATATTACAAACTCTTGCTCAGAAGGTATCAGCTGAACGCGTCATTCTCTCATCCAGAAGGCAAAAATGTGGTTTGCCACGATGGACCAGACTGATAAGTGTCTGCACAATCTACCCATTTTCATGGTAATTACTGACCTCTTCAAACCAAAACCTGAAGCTGCTTTGCAGCTCCTTCTGAAAAGAGAATTAAGGTCTCTGTGTAGGAAATTTATTCCAGAGCAGGTTTCTTGTATTTTAAATAGTTACATATGAAAATAAGACTGCAAAAAGGAAGAAGAGCTAATCGAGATGGGTTAGAAACACGGACACTATAGTTCTTTTCAGTCTTTAACTACAGTATTCTAAAAATGCCACCGTGCCAGCATTTTAGATTAAGTCCTGAAAATGAACTTTAATGGCTTTCTACAGCATTTCCCAGTCACCAGAACTACATATAAAAATATTCTCTCCAGTTAGTAATTTAGTAGCTTAAAAAAAGGCAGTTGTTGGGGTTTTGTTTGATTTTTGTTTGGTTGGTTTGTGTTTTGTTTTGGTTTTTTTTATAAATATCTAAATAAAGAGTAAACTGTGACATTTATTTAAATCAAAGGCTTTAATTATAGTTGGCACACAGCCTCAGGCTGCCCATGGCCATCTTTGGCCATTCTGTTCTCAGTCACACTGATGACTTCAGTGAATCACTTCACATCTGTGACAAAGCAAGCAGGAACATAATTTGAACCATTAACAAGATGGCCTAAACTAGCAAAAGACCTAGTAATTTATCAATGTCATCATAACCCAACAACCATTTTGGGCTCTTTCAGCCTTAGTGCACAAGAGCTTGCAGACACTGCAGACACCTGAAAGGGAACCATGGAAAATTTTTGAGTTTAAAAGGCTGAACCCTGCGGGTCCAAAGCCCAAAGAGCTCAGGGGAAGAGGAAATTGCCAGGTTGGCTGCTTGGTGGTTTTAAAGTTTCTGCAAAACCATTCTGCAGCCACAGGTGGCTGTGTGAGGGAAGAGGCTCACAAAGGCTGAGTGGCTCCTGGGCAATGCCTTGAAGGATAAAGCTCTGCCTTGCTGCACCCCTACAGATCAAGGCCTGTACTAGGAACCAAATCTCCTCATTAAACTGAGAGATACAGTACGAAAAGATTTTATGATGGTTTAAAATCTTTCTTTCTGAACAGCCCAACTAAACTAATACAGTCGTATGCTTGTGAACTGAAATGTAGGACAACTAAAAATCTTAAAAAGTCAGGACAATTAATCATGTTCTGCTGTCTGAACAGAGAAACAAACAAGCAGCAGGACATGAAAAATAAATCACAACTTTAATGTAAGATGATTCATGTTAATTATCAAGAAGCAAATGTGGTAAATGGGACTAGAAAGTTGGGGTTTTTTTTAAATCCTGTTAAACCTGATACTACGCTTTAGTGTTTACATTTTAATGTTCCTGTTTCAAGACTTTTTCAATAATTACTTGCTGTTACACTTGCTGATGTTGTAACACAGACATCATGCAAAGAACAACCTAGAGGCCTGTTTACACAATGGGAATACACTGCAGTAAGAATTTAATTTTAATGTGTTTCTCTTATATGTTCTCCTAGAACAAAACACAGTTCTATTAGTAAAGCAATGTAAAATCATGGAAAATACTATGAACAGTGAATTTGTCATTCAATTTAAATATTTTTAATTAAAACCTGGCACAGCTCGAGGCTAGAAAGGCTAACACTTGTAAAAAAATCATTCTTTCACAAGTCTTGTCAAAGTAAGAAAATCCTTGCTTTTCAGTTGCTTCCACAACTTCATACAATAAAAATTTGCACTAAACAAAAGGAGTTGGAACTATCAAGGCAAATGAAACTGCAAAAATATTTGAGATGCTCAGGGCAAACATGGCCATCGCTTTGCACTATTACAATCATTAGTGCAAAGCAGTTGCTGTCCTGCAGACAAACATTAGATGGCACTTTGGAATTCAGTAGTTCCCACAGAGAGCTGCACAGCACATACTTAACAGATGGAAGTGTGAGACATGAATGTGAGGTACTTGTGATGACAGAGAGAAAAAATGACATTTCTGCAAAGATGTGCTTTTGGAGCTGGAAGTATATTTTTTCAATCTGCACATGTAAAGCTATAAAACAGTATGTAATTAAGTTTTGAAAAAGCCCAAATCATATAAAGAATAAAGTCATTCTTCCTCCAGACAGAGGGTCAGTTTCAGTCGCTGGATTCCCTTTTTATTTTTTATTGAATCATCTGGAATCTACTTTTTAAACTAAACTCGCTGACAAAGTTTTATACAAATACTTCTCAGATAACACATCAGATTTTAAATGGATTCAGCTGCGTGCCAGCAGTTCTGAGCCCCAAATAACTCTCATAAGTGGGGTTTAAGTAGTTTGCTTATCAAATAAATCCCTTCTGGAGAGAACTGCACAGCTTCTGATTCAGATGGTCAAAGCTTCTTATTTGTTGCTGAAATGGATACTATTATTCCCATTCACTTGTATCTGTGTTTTTACCATCTAAGGCCGTAAATGAAGACCGAAGAATAATCACAAGGGTGAGACTATTCAAGAAATAGAAGAACAAGGAAATGTAAATTCTTGTTGGAATACCACTTAATACTACTTGAGTCCATTTTCAGAACCTCTCATATGATACATACCATGATGCACAAACTTTTTTTTGGTTTTTTTGCTTCTGTTGTGGAATTCCTCCTGCAATACATGAAGCAGGTTGTTGGAGTTCCTTTGGAATGTGGGTCATCCCAGCAGAAAGGCAAACAGCAGGAGCTCCTCGGTGGTGCCACATGCCATGCTGTCACTTTGTGAAGTCTACCTGACACCTGCAGTAATTCCAGGAGAGCTCCTGCTCTGCCCAAGCCTGCAGGGTGTGGGTTGGCAGCAGCACTGCCCCCAGCCAGCTGCAGGGCTCTGGGCCTTAGCTTTGGGCCACCAGCTCCTACTTCAGCTTCCACTCTTGCTCAGCTATCAGCCAAAGGTCCTGGCTCACACTCTAAACCAGGAGCTGATGCTTTCACAGAGAGGGACAACGTCCATAAAAAAGATGCTCAAAGATTCAACCTCCAAGCTAAATGCAATTATTATGATGTCCAACACAGGAGAAGCCAGGGACAGGGGCAGATGGGAACACATCTCCCTGAAAAGTAGCAGAGTAATGGCTCCTGGTGCAGTTCCTAACTGCTGAGATCCCTAGTACTGCAAGTGTCTCTCAGCTCACACTGCATTCTGATCTAAGAACTCATTCTCCCATGGGAGTCATATTCCCAAATCTCCCTCCTGGAACCTTTGAATAGTTGCACATATGCAGAAGCTGAAACCTGATCCAGGTCGCTCCTAGAAGCTCAGTAACTCTACGCACACCGAATTTGCAGGGTCAGGCTGAGGGCAAAGCGAGTGCCCCTGTAACTCCCAGGAACCTGCAGGCCAAAGGAACAGGAGCCAAAAACAGAGCCAGGGGAGCTGGGCAGGGGCAGCAGGAGCCACAGGCCAGGCACGAGGTGACTGACACCAAACCACGTGGTACCCCACAGAACAGACATTTCTGGGCGTTCCACTGGGTCTATAAAGGAGTAAGGATGATCCCTGCAAGTTCTTTCAATATTTTGCTACCTATCAATACTGGCAGAAGGAGAACATCCATGGGTTAACTACCAATTAGTTTTTTCTTGGTATTTGGCAATGTAGTAGGAAATAGTACTGTAACACCAGGGAGCTGTCATGAAGTGACAGCATTGTTGTCTGTAGCTGACCTTACCTGTAAGGCAAAAAAAAAGGAATTTTCCATGCTGTCAGTCCCTTAATATGAGCATAAAGATGTTATATAACACAGGGAGCCAAGAGGCACTACAAATGCAAACTAATTACATAAAACTTCACACGCAAAGATGGAACTGCATTCGGGATGAGACGCAGAAGAGAGAAAAGGCAAGGTGAAGATTCAGTGAAGCTCAGAACCCATTTTTCCTTCTTCTCTGGATATGTTTAAACATATATACAATATTAAAGCACCCATTATATACAATATTAATGTACCCATGTTCTTACTGTCGAAGCACTGGAAGCAGTCTCTACATTCTAGAAGTCTGCACTACGTCAGTGTGGAGCAGAGAATCTTAAATAAAAGTAATGAAATACAGACAGAAGCACTATTGTTGCCCAGGCTGACTCAGAAAGGTTAACTTGATGGTATTTTCTTAGAAAAGCAATTTGAGCTAATCTTCTTGTATTTTTTTTTAAATTCTCACCATGTGTTCTGGTGTGCTTTAGAGTTCAGCTTTTATTTGAAAATAACCCTCAATTCACTGAATGTCATTTTTGGCAGAAGTCACAGGTACCTCAGATTAACATAAGGACTGAAGAATATTGGTACTTAATTATGGCTTAAAAATACCTGCCTCAAAAATTATAAAAAAAGTCAAATGTGTTTGTTTTCAGGCAGGTGTTATTTCTCTGGAACATAAGCTGATATATAAATGATCCAAATTGTAACTATGAAAATATTCTGTAGCTTTTTTTCCATAAGCTAATTTTTCCTTGAACAGCTATAATCATACTTGCAAAGTGGAGAAAAAATAATTAACTTGGTTGATTTTTTATATAAAAACACAAACCCACAACAACAAACCCACCGCTGGGAACCTAAAAGAATCACAGTAACAGTCAAATGTAATGAAAAATTTACTTTGACAAACAAACAACATGGAAAACTGATGCCTAGTTGTGAAGATCATTAAAGATTATTTGTCACTGATAAAATGGAGCTAACTCTCATTTCTTTTGACCAAATTCTACTCAGAATAACTAGATTATGTATAATCACCACACGAGTTCCAAATGGAAAAGCTGCTACTTGAGTTACTTTGCAGAATTCCTTGTAACAAACAGTTGCATGTGGTGATCTGCAGCTCTCTGAAACAACCTCCGACAGGTGGATTCCACTCCAGGTGTGAGCGACCCCCAGAGACAGCAGAGCACAGAGCCTTTTGCTTTGTGTACTGCACAGTGAAATGCCACAGAGAACACTAGGGATGAAAAGATGCCATATCCTGCATAAGACTGAATGTGCAGCTTTCATCCTCCAGTTAAACACTATCGAATTCTAGTAAGTCAGGCAGGAATATGGCCCTCGGTATATTTTATTAAAATTCACACAACTAACCTTACACTGATTCTTAATTGTGCATATTTAGCTATTTAACCATTTTATTTCATATACAAAGTAATCTAAACACCTCAGTGCTAATTACCAATGAATTAAAGCTCCCCTCACCCAGTGGCAGTGAGCTGAGCGTACGCAGATTCACTCTGGGGTCACTTACAGGGGCTGTTTCTCCGTAAAAGTCACAAAGACCCCAGTAACTTAAAACTCTTTTATTAAGTTTTCTTGGAAGTGGTTAGACCTTAAGCCATTACACTGCAGAAAACTCATGCTTCATCAGTTTTGTGGATAAGGAATTTCATTCTGAAGCTATTAATCAGACACTTTGCACAAAGTCATTCAGAAAAAAGTGAAGGTGAACTTGTCCTTTTCGTATAAAAAATATGTAAGCACATCTCTGCTCTCCTAGCCCAGCTGCTCATCAGAGGATAAGCACCTACAGCTCCTACCAGACATGGTCAGACTTTTAGCCTAACCAGTGCTAGAAAAACCAGTTACTAGAAAAGCAGTGCTAACAGAATATAAGGTAAAGTCTGCCTCAATACAGCTCAATGCAAGTATAATTGTGTAACTGGGGAACAACTTTTAGAATCCCCATAGCCCAGAGTTTCCTTCTGAATTGAACAATGTTTTCTAAGGAAAAAGACCTTCACAAATGGTACTATTGCTTCTGCATGACTTACCTTGTGTGTCAGAGGGATTTGAGAGCTGAAGTAATTTAGAGACGTAAGTAGTTTGTCATTGCACATTTAAACAGTTAAAGAACATGTATCAAGCAAAGCAATATTTGGAAATTTAAAGCTACCCACAAAGCCAGTTTGCATCATTAAAATAGTCTATCAATTCACTGCACATGAGAAACAAATTATGAAGTCCTCCATACACAAACAATAAGGCTTTGCAGGAGGGAAATCCCTGCTTTTCATGCTGCTCTCTCTATTCAAAGTCCTACTATTTCTAATGGAAATTTTGTTTGCTATGGAGATTATGATTCAGCCTTCTTTTACAATCACCAGCACATCACCAGACTTACAGCAAGTGCATAGATTAGAGGAGGGTGTGAAGATCCCTCCTTAGGGTTTTTACTCAAGTATGCACATACTTTTAAAAGTGTCCCATGAGCTAAGAGGGAGAGCAACTTCCCAGGCCAGGCTCTGAAGGCCGAGCTCCCGGCTGGCTCGGTGAAGCACACACACTGCAGCCCAGCTCTGGGCTCTCAGAAGACAAGGCAGGCAATGATGAAATGCTGACAAGACACGATGCACTGACTTTCTGGAATGGGCCCCTGTGCTCGGGGTGGACTCTAGCGACAGTGAAAGGAGCAGGCTGTTACCTGCAGTACGAGCTGCTGCCAGGCGGTTGCCAGTGGCTGACCATTGCCAATGTTGCAAATGCTCATTCGGTCTGCGGGCTGATTGGCACGCTCGAGTTGCAAGGAGACATTGCGCCGCTCTTCCTCAAGTGCGCGGGTGAGCCGCTCGAAACGAGCTTCTTGCTCTTTAACAGACGCTAAAATGCTGGCAGCAGACCTGATATCATAGTCATCCATGACTGCTTTCAAATGCTTCCTGCCTGTTAACTGACCGGGGCAAATGGAAAGGGTTAGGTAAAGGGTGGGGAGGGCACGGGTCAGAGGTTAAAGATAAAAATGCACATCGTTAGTCACCTTGCTAAAATACTGATCACGCTAAGAGTAAACTGCAGTGCTCTTTGAAAAGCATCCATCTTTCCATCCACTGATCTATTTTAAATTAAAAGCAGTTAATCTAAGACTTCCCTGTTCAAAAAAGAAAAGAATATGCTCACCTTTGAGAGAATTTGTCTTTAATTCCTTTGATCTTTTTGCTAAAACTGCTCTGACAAGGGTTTTCATCCCTCTTGCAGAGCTAATTTCACTGTGCAAAT
The DNA here is from genome assembly GCA_032173965.1 of Sitta carolinensis. Taxonomy (NCBI): domain Eukaryota; kingdom Metazoa; phylum Chordata; class Aves; order Passeriformes; family Sittidae; genus Sitta; species Sitta carolinensis. The sequence goes on along the minus strand of CM063296.1, from coordinate 7,208,534 downwards.
AATAATATACTTAAAAGAAATATATTAAAAAATATGGCTTTAGAGGAACTTTCTCACTACAGACACCTGGAATTTTTGTCTTTAACAGCTTAAGTGAGAAGCTTAACTTAATTTTTAAGGCTAGAAACTTCATGGTAGAAGAAAACAGTTGTGTCCATTTTTTCCACACCCTCCCCAAACTTAACAGACAGTAGCTGAAAAAAGTTTTCATTTTTAAATTATAGCAGCACACTGTAACATGGAAAACATTTTTAAATGCAGCGTGTGCAATTGCAGTTGAAATGCTTGATGATTTCAGTCAATGAAACAGTCCTTCATGCAGCTGTTTGCTAATAATGCAGATGAAAAAGCAAACATCTTCCATGGAAAACACACAGGACTGCTTGCCTTTCAATCCAGAAAAAGGTACTCAGAAACCAGCTAGGTGGGTTAGAACTTCTGCCTTGTCTTCTCTAGCAGGGTTATGAAACAACTCATTTAAAACCCTATCTTCACCTGTATGGTGCATGCAGTAAAACTCCATTGATTCCACAGATCTGTGACCTGAAAACCATTTAAAATATTTTACTACAAGTATGAAATCAGCGTATAATATAAGCATAAATTATGGCCTCAACAGAATCCTTCGTTAAAGTTAAACAAGAAACCCCTTTACTACTAAACTACTTAAAGCACCTCTGAGACGACCAGAGGCAGAACTGCCTCAGGCTCCTGTAATTCAAGGAACTGTTCATGTTCTGTGCTGAGAGTTAAATCCTGAGAAATCGTCCCTTGATTTGCTGCCAGAGATTGTTTTCCATCTATCAACAAGGATTTCCATGAGCACAGATAGTTCCCTGCTTCCTGATGCTTTGCAATTCATCGTTCACTGCCTGTAGATGATGTGCACTCTTGACTGATCCATTTTCCATGACTGTTACATTTATCAGGTCTCTCTCCTGCGCAGATTCTTTGGTAGCTCATAATAATGTGGTCACAATACTGTTACATTCCCAAAGAAGAGTATTAGTGTGATTAAGCTGCATGTTTTTACACAGTTTGTTGGGAACTCCTAAATAGGCTCAAGGTCTCCTTTCTTTTGTCATATATCGTTGAAATCACCCAACAGGCCAAAAAGACACTGGGGCAGAAGTGACAGACCCTAATCCAATGACATACACCCTGATTTCATGGGGAATAACCTGCAGTAGCTCTGTGTTCATATTAACCCTTAGAGAGCTGCTGTTGAAAGGAATCGGAGTAATGTAAAATCACATTGGGAACAGTGTAAGGATTATCATGTATAATCTCATAATTTTTACTTACAATCATGACTTGAGCCTTTCATGTTTAGAGACCAGTAAGGCAGAAGTGACTTTTCTCATTTATGCATTGATTTAACTTCTATTGAAATTCTGAAAGAAAACCAAAAACCACCAAGGTTTTCCAGATGTCACAGACTAGTCAAATACAGACCAAGTTGCCAACTTCTGAGACCTTCCAATAGATTATTAGAAGTCTATAAAACCTTCAGAGAGTACATTGGTTTCCGCAAAGGAGAATCACTACCCTCTGAAAGGATAATATGATTCATGGGAAGTCACAAGAAGACTCACCTGCTCCATCTCAGCATGATTTACCCTGGCACAGCTAGACATGAACAGAGCCAGATTTTCTGGACCTCAGCTGGCTTGTGCGCAGCCAAGTTCCACGCTTCTGCTTTTGTGCTTCCCTGCTTTTGCACAGATGGAGACAGCTCTGATTGTTGTCTGTACTCCCAGGAGTGCAGGCATGCTCACAGACTCCTTGGACTGTGAAAGAAGTGGGACTGCAAAGACCCGGGCACAAGTCAGATTTTGGAAGAAATATACCTGGGGTGGGGGTGGCATTTCTAACCACAGACTCCTAAAGACAAGCCCTGGGTTACTGATCATCACTGCCCTCATGCCAGAGCAGGGGAACAGCCTGCCAGACACAGACTCCAACACACCTCCTGAGGGGATGCTCCAGGCCCAAGAAGAGTCTGGATCACTCAGGGACTAAGGAATGGAGCCAGGCTCCTTCGAGGAGCTGTGGAGCAGGAATTCAGTCACAGGCCCAGCTTTCAGGAACTCTCTGCAGCTGAAACTGCTCTTTCTCACATGCAATCATGATATGACACAAAAATCATCTTTTGGGGGTCCCACAGGCTGGCTATGTCTGTGGACCGATTTCAAAAAGTGAATCCAGCAGGGATGTAGAAAGAAGACAAAGGGATGTAGAAAGAAGACAAGATGTTATTATCTACAGTAACTAAATTTAAAACAAACTGGTTTCTTGTAGAACATATAATGCAAATTTCTGTTCTAAGGAAAAGCATTAGCAACAGTGCAAGAAAAATCAAGAAGTTCCTCTTCAGAAGCAGTTACAGCTTTAATAACAAAAATCAAGAGCTGGTATATAACTTTCAAGTCACATTTTAAGAATGTGACAAAGATCCCATTTGGAAAATCCTTAATGAGATATAAGCCCTTGATGCCACACATGAAAAAAACCTGGAAAGTCTGGGTTCTATAAATGGTACAAATCTTTAGAGAGATCTCCTTGCAGAAAGTATAGTATTAACCTCATTACACCCATAAATATTGTGCTTCTTTTTTCTTGCAAAGAAAAACACAGGCAGAAAATAAACTGTATAAATTTTGAGATGTACAATTAGTGACCATAAAAATCCTAATTGCTATGCAGAAACAGCAGTAGGACCTATAACTGCCTTTTAAGAATTGTTGGACGAAGACAGACTTCTGCATTTCAAATGTTTTATTAGCAGAAAAATACTTGCTTGCTGTTGATTGCACCCCTAATTATTTACCCAGGGTTTCAACAATTTACACTATCAGCAGTCTAGACTGGAGGAGAAAAATAAAAGTACTGACTCATGAGTCAGTTACTCCAGCTGCCACTTGTAATTTGCTACCATTCGTAAATAAATTAAAGTGCATGGAAAAGGGTATCAATAAATGAAAATATTAGACCCAGAGCAGCCAGGTAAAAATTATTCCTTAGGCTGCACTTCTAAACACAGCAAACAGTTGCCTAGAGAGTATCAAAGGCTACGCTGACAGCAGCAAATCTCTCTCCTGCCTACGTGACTCTAAATACATTAGTGTTGCACGGGAGTTGGAGCAAAGTAAGAGGAGGTGTTTATTCTGACTGTTCAACTAATGCATCAGAAGGTCCCTTCTCAGTCAATACAGCCCGAGTGCTCACCAAGGATGAAAATCACCCCAGTGCAAAGGGCCAAACCAGGGGCTCTGCTGGGGAGCTCATACCCGAGTCTGAGGCTCTTGCAAACACTGCCAAGACTCCGAGGGTCACTTGGTGCTCCACAAAAAAAGTGAGTCAACTCTGCATGCTAATTTTGCTGTTAGAGGATGTAGCTGATAGCCAAGAGCTTTTAAAGAGCCCTTCAGATTAAGAGGGGTCAAGTTCTGTGAGATTTGGGCACCTAAATCCTAACAGTCATGGAGAACCTCAAATCCCCTGCACTTCAAAGCCCTGTGTGTTCCTAGGGAGACAGGCTCTGTGAGTGAGCTGCCTTTGGAGAGCGCGGTGTGCACCACCAGCCACAGAACACAGCACAGCTCCTCAGGCTGCAGAGCAGGAGGCTCTCAGGGATTCCTCTTATCCAACAGCCTGGATGCTGAGCTCAGCTGCCCCACTACTGTTCTATCCCAGAATAGTCCAAGTCTATCAGCCTGCTGGCAAGAGATGTTTCTATGAGCATCAAGAAGCTCGTTCACAGAGCTGCTCGGCAGCTCTAGGAGCAAACACAAAGGCCTGTGAGTGTGCATGGAAACAGCAGCTTTGTGCTTCTCCAGGGAAGAAAACCATCTGAATAAAAGCAAAAATGAGGCTTGAACAATCCATGGAACTGAAGCATAACACATGCTAAGAACATTCTCAGCCTCAAACACCACGAGAGATGAGTAGCATAACATGACTGCTGCCCCCCATGCGACACCAGAAAGCATGCAGAGAAAACTGAGCCATACACACCTAGTGAGGTACTGGAGTCTGAGGGTTAGAGCTGCTGGGACATCACCCACTAAGACTAGAACAGGACAGACAAAGCAGGAGAGCAGCCTCAAGAAGAATCAGCTACAAGAGAGAGGAAAGAGAGACAGGGTTAGTTAATAAGGTATTACAGCCTCTTCTATACATAGTCAGCTCCCAGGTTCTTCTCACTGTGTTGTAGAAATTATTTATTACACTGTTCTCCTCCTAACTTGTAGTAAAAGAAATAATATTCATAAAAGCCAATCTTGAGACTTCTAAGGAAAAAAAAACCCACCTTGATTAATCTGATTTGTTATCAGTGATCAATTACTTGCATGTTCCTGTGAGATTTTCTGTTAATGTCCTAAATCAGGGAAAACTCGAGACTGGAAGGAGGATGATGGAATGTTGCAAAGCTGGATATTGTAGCCAGGCAATTTAAAACACAGACACCTAACACACTACTCTCAGAAATGAGAGCTGTTATTTAGGCACACAACTTTAGGCCCCAGTCAGAAGTACAAGCCCCGAATGGCTCAAGTTCCTTTCACAGATCCCTCTTGGAGAGGGGACATTCATTTCTAAATGATACACACAGCACAACAGCTTGTTCTCCATGTCTGTATGGGTACCTATCTGATCCTGTATGAAACCAAAACAGAAGAAGCTTTGGGGATATCAGGTCATCTGTGTAGCTCAGTAAATCCCTGATTTGTTTTGTCTTAAAACATTTATCGCTGAAACTCCTCCAGGTCAGCAGCTGCCAATTTAGACCCTGGTTTTGCTGGAGAATGTACAGAACAGAATATATTTGGCAAAGGCATGGTTCTGTGAGGCAGCACTGCCAGTCTTAAGCTACTACCACATCAAAAATGCTGCAACCACATGGCACAAAATGCAGAGCCAGTACAAACTCACACTGCTGGTTCAAATGTTTTAGAACATTTTCAGAGAGGAATGTTGCCATGGCAGATTTTATGCTTGACCAGGTACTGTCTGCCTTCCTGAAGCCAGCATAAACACAATTTCTTGTGTTTCAGCCAAATTACCAGAAATATGATCCTCTCTTTGCATGGATCCAACCTCAAAGGGCACAGAACCATCATGCCAGAAATCTAATTTCTTCTTAAACGAACAGAAGTAAATTCTATGCTCAAAACTTATATAGCTGTAACAAAACTGTGCACAGATATACCCAAAGACAAAAGTCAGCAGACAGAGCATGAGAAAGACTAATTCTCAAGTAAATGACCAGAGAGAGTAAATTAAAGATAACTGAGTTTTTAGAGATAAAAGAGTAACACTTTGGACATACATACATACATATATACATATATATATATAACATATACATATACATACATAATAATAATAATATATATATATATATATATATATATATAAAAAAATGTAACACATTCCAAATAAACTGCTTCTCAGACCTTGTGCTGAAATCTATCTTGAGCTTGGGTCCTCTCGCTGCTGTGGTTGACTGAGCTCTAATTTGACCCTTACGTGACAACCTCCACCAATGAATAGCAATGAGGAATTCACAAAGAAAGCTATTTCAATATAGTTCTCTGGTAGGCACAGACAGACACACTGTGCTGGTGTCAAAAGAAACAACAAAAAAGCTGCTCAGGGTTTTTGTGTTACTTTGGACAGAGGCAGTCTGTGAAACAAGGTTTAAACTAGGGAATGAACCAGGGCAGAGGAAATGGCAAGAGGAGAACTCCTGGAGAAGAAACTTTGCATCTTAAGGATATTGCAATGAATGCTGCAGTTCACCAATTCCCTTACTGCAGAAAAAAATGTCAATGTGAATATTTGAGCTTTTACATTAGTAGGAAATTTCATCTGATCATCCAGCAGGAACAATTATGTATAAATAAATAAATAATGCAAATAAATTTGCAGAATATCATGCTATGAACTGGGTTAAGCAACATCAACAAAAGCATCCAAACATATGCTTGTAAAGGCAATACAATTCCAACACTTAACTCACTACACAACTGGCTCTGGTCAATAACACCACAGGATCTCCAATCTTACCAAAGTTCCCAGTCCGTTTAAAAAGAAAGAATTTAATTAACCTTTTAAAAGGCACTGAAATCATACTTTAGTACCTCAGAAAGATACAGTTCTCAGAAAAAAAAAACCCAGAATTTTCTATATCCACTTCATCTCTATATATTAATCACTGCATGTTTAAATGACACCAGTTTTCTTTCTATAGCTTCCCTTTGATAAAGATTCCTCACTTCAGCACTTAGCTACTGGAGTTTTTCAGGTTTTCCTTCCAAAATTTCATGAGTGTTTTCAGGGCTTGCTGATGTAGTATGTCTACACAGCTTTAATTATACTGTAGCTCCCTTTCTCCACTACAGTAAATTTCAGCTGCTACACTCTTCTTCCAAATGGAAAGGAAAATAAATTATGGAAATACAGAACATCTTTCTCACAACTGCATACATATAATAGCATAAATAATTCAGTTTAATGCTCTAAAATTCAAACTGAAATATTTTTACAAGGGCAATTTTTAAAGTAAATGCTTTAGCCTATGGTTACTTTTACCCAATGTAAAAAAGGAAATCCATTTCTTCCTAAAATTTGTCATTTATAGACTAGAACAGCAAAGAGCACCTTTCTGAAGCAGAGCTCTTGCTCTCTGGGACCTAAGGATTTGTGTACACTGAATAAGCTGAACTCCTCCATCACAGCACTCATTATGCCACACTTCCTTCAGAGATCAACGTTTGTGTTAATTAAGCATAAAACAGCACAGCAAAATGGCAGCATATTACATCACACCTACTAAGTGTCCACACTAAGGTTTAATGGGGTATGTGATAGTCTATAAATTCACACTGTGCACTGTAAATTCTCAGTGTTAACAAACACTCCCCAAATATTTCCAAACCAGCGTCTAGGTGGAATAGTTTTGTAAAATCCTTGTTAATACCAAAACACTGAACAAGGCAGAGATGGTTTCTCATGGAAACAATCAGAATATTTTGATAATTTCAGCAATGCTATTTGTTTAACACTACAACTTTTAATAATCAGGACCATGTTTATGTATTGCCAAAAAACTTTTTATAGTTCCCTTTATAGATTTTGGTTTTCTATAGAAATAAAATGCAACTTGAAAGTCGAAGCTAGAATGAACCAGATCATACTTTGCAACCTTTCTTGGAATATGAATAGTAAATTTGCTGCATCTCAAGCCTCTGACACCTTTTCTTCTGCCTTGGAACTCGCCAGACATGATTGCTACCAGCTTGATTAGTTCCTCGGCCGATCACTTGAACAGCCCAGAACACATGTCCTTGCATACTAACGCTGCTGCGTGCCATCGATTTCTCAAAGGTCTCCCCCACTGAAATCAATAAGGAGCTCTGCTTAAAAATGGATTGCACTTTGTGGTCCCTTTCTGAGTTGTGGATATCCAGGCTCCCAAGTGTTCTCACAGCTGCCTTAACTAACAGCTCCATGTCCCTCACTTCCTCTGACCCCAGTGTGATCCTAACCCACATCAAGAGACCCTTCAGCCACTCGGAGCAGAAACAGACAATAGAGAACCCCACCACAAGCACTGCCCGGGAATAATGTCTGCAAGCAGCAAAGGAAAACCCCTCCAACAGCCTACTTGACTGTTAAATAGCATCAGGCCTTCAATTAACCACGGAGGCTGTAACATTTTCAACAGAAATGACTTCCCTACTGTAGAGCCTTCCTTGTAAGCAGAGCCACCCAAAATCAATACCTCTGTTCTCAGTACAGGGCTATTTCAATGAGAAAAAGATAAAGATCAAAAGCAGCCCAGTTCCTAACTCCAGTCTGTCCTTCTTCCCCATGTATTTTAAAGCTTGGCTTCATTAATTCACAATCCAATCTGGCTCCAAATAAGCCAAACATGTAAACACACTGTTAGAACCTCATGCACCTGCTGCCACAGGACACTTACAAGATCTCACTTAACCATATACAAGAATCCTCATTTTTCTTGTCCCTTAGGTGTTCAGAATTTTGGCAAAAGGGCTTCCATTTTAAGAGAGAGGCTACTGCCAGGAATGTGGCTGAAACTGGCTCTGTGTGGGGAACTACAGCTGAGAACAGCCCTGTATTTACGAGCATTAAATCTCCACGAAACATGGATCAAGAGTCAGCGGCCGCCAGGCCAGTCTGTCACGGGTGAAACAGAGGAACTGAAATATTAGAGCAAGGCTGGAAAATCCTGCAGAAGCTCATAATAACTCTTTCATAAAAGATCCTATTGTGCCATCATCAAGCAGATAAATAACAAAATGGCAAGCAGCAAAGCTGAGGTCAGCTCTGCAGCCGGGCAGCACAAGAGCTCCACCCATTCCCAATGCCCCCAGCAGGCAGCAGGCAGCCTGTTTAGGCAGCAGATTCAAACCAAGAGCCATTAGGTAGAAAATTGTCCTTTCACTACACATTTTGAGAGGAAAAAATGCACGTAGTGATCCCACAGAACAGTGACTGTTTAAGCTCAGCAAAAGATGTGTCAAATGACTTATCCTAACCATGAGGAGTTAATTGATGCTATAAATAGCACTCTGCAGATAAAAAAAAAAAAAAAAATCCACTTAATTCTAGTACCCAAAGAACAGTCTAGCTCTGCTTATCAGTAAAACTATTTTCCTTTAAAGAAGTGGGCTTGGATGTTTTACATGTAGATTAACACAGAGAGATAATTTGATTTCAGGCTATTGAGAGATTTCCTTCCTTTTATGTTTCATAAGAACAGGGCTGCATGCAGCTAAATGAGATCCATAGATTACAGTAGAAGGCCAATAAAACTGCACAGCTACATTCCTGGGTAATAACAAATGCTTTTTAATTCTAGAGCTCTAGTCTCGGGGTTTATGAGGGCATTTCAATTACTACTTTTAAGATTAATGCAAAAAAGTGCATCAAATAGAAACAAATTATTAAACCCATCTGAATCAAATATTTAGCATCTCCCATAGCATTTTATACCAATAAATAAACTGGCACTTCTAGAAAAAAAATTTACAGGTCTGGAGTGTTCAGAGTGAGCCTCTTCCCGGTGGTTTCCACCTGTTTTCAAGAAAAAACAAAACCAAAACCCTTCAGCTGTTTTCCAGAACATGGGTCTTGATTACCTCTCACAACCACATTTAGTGGATTCTGTGGCTGCTCCATTGCTCCACCAGGGAACTGAAAACATCAGTATAAACAGGGAAGAACATAATTTCAATGTTCATCTTTAATTCTTAAAGCTACTAAATCAAAATAATTTCATTAGCTGCTTACCAACCAATCTTACTGCATTACTCTCCCATATTTCAACCTCTCTCATTAAAAACAATCAGATTTCCACCTTATGCTGCTTTAAACCAGGAACAGTATCGATGAAGAGATTAAAGCAATACAAAGACAGAAGAAACAGAATAAGGCCCACTAGCTTAAATTCTCTCTAGAAACATCTGTGTCATTCTAAACCCAGGATTTTTTTTCACCAAGCTACGTTTGTAAGCTGGAGGCACTAAGTAAATCTACTCTGTTTAGACCCAAACTGTAGATCTGTTTTCTGCAATGGCATGTGCAGAGCATACCCTTCACTGTTTCAGCATCTGTAAATTTAGAATGCAATCCAAGTTCATTTTACCCTTGTTAAGTTTAGGATGCAACCCAAGTTTGCACTGATTAACACCACGGCTTTTTAGTACTACAAGGCAAACATGCATTTGAGAACTAATAAATAATTTCTAAGCAAAATAAAAGTATTTAACTCATCTGCTGTCTTGAATAATCATTCAGTTCATGCATAAACATAAAGTCAGGAAAAACAGATACATTTTAATGAAAGTCTAGGAGCAAGTCATCACTCTATAGGATGGATTTTAACATGTAACATCTCTCAACAGTCTTTGTTACACAGTGCAAAAAGGTGCTGCTCCAGAGGTGGTGCCTGGTTCAGGGGCAGAAGCATTGCCACAAGAACTGCCAGTTCAACTCCCCTGTTTCCAGGTGCAAGGTGTTGCTGAATTTTCAAGGCAGAAATCCTTATCCCTGAGATTTTCTATTCTATTAGCATTTCCTATTCTATTAGCCAAGCATCTTGGCTTCTGGGGGGTTAAACTGACAGCCAAAGTAGCCCTCAGAGAGCAATATTCTGGACATGCCTGGTTCATATCAAGATGCCATAGTAACCCCATTGATTAGTCCAGCCTCAAGCCTCCTTTACTCGTTTAGATCTCTCCTCGCACGCAACAGAAACGTTGTGCTAACACTGCCAAGTGCTACAGACATACACTGAGCAGAACTGCAACTATCAATTTTCAAGACTAAGATTTATATCTTTATTACAAGAGGGTTTTATTCACTGGCTTGTGGCTCTATCAAAATGTAAGCACTTGTGCTGCCAGCAGAGCACCGGGCTGCGGTGCCCAGGCTGCTCTGCAGGTGGTGAGGGCTTGGCACAGCTCACCACACCTCGGGCTGCCAACACCCCAACACCCCCAGGGATCCCCTTTCTCCACATCCCTCCCTCCCTCCCTGCATGGAAAACCTGTTCTGAGCCTGACCTGCTCATAAACCTCCATTTCGATGGTCAACTACCACTTTAAATTACATCTTCTGTGCTGAGGCCGACTCTGACCTGAAAATCAGCAGGAAATGGGAAAAATATTGGATTCAGGGGGTCAGTACCAATTGTCTTTTGGAGAAGTCATTTTCTTCCAGATAGCTATAGTTAGTCTGATCTCACCCCTTCCAAGCCTATCCTACATTTTTATCTTTGACTAAATCTTAATGCTTTTTGCAGTTTATATCCCCCATCAAGAATATTTCCTATTTCCAGGAACAAACTTATCACTAGTGCCTAATTACAGTTATTTGGAAGCAGAAATACTTCTTCCAAATCACTGAAGATCTGCTCCAAGGAACAACTTTCTATTCAAACATCCCTTTTTAATAACCATCCTGCTGATAACTGCTGAGTGGGAAAAATAACAATTTTGCTTTAACTTTCTAACCAGTTCAAATGTTTAAAGCAAATTCCCTCTATTATATTAAAATTAAAATCCTGCACTGTATAAATAGGAATACATTTCAGCTATAATAAACACTTCTAATTCATTTCATTAAAACTATGAAAGTAACAGACGTAAGTCCCAAACAATTCAGACAGTAAATACAATGTAAACTCTGCTGAAAATCTTTCCTACAAACAGCTTTGAAACTTTAAATGGTTATTTATTTTCAATAAAACTTTTTTTGTTTGACATATATAAAAGGAAATATATTTAATCTAAAAACAATCAAATGAAAATGGAAAAAAAACTTTATAAAAGTCAGTAACATGATATGTGTTATTCAGAGGCTTATTTTTGAGGAATGCTTGGCTAAAACTATAATCCACCTACACTGAGAAAAATAAAGCAGTACACAGAAGGGAACAATATTTCAGGAAAATAAACAAGAGTACTTTAATATTTAATCCCATTATTCACTTTCCATTCCCCAGATTTAAACCAGACACACCAAAGTACTGAGATGAATTCAGAGCAGCTGAAAATGTTTATGGTCATCCTATAAGTGACCAGAGGATTGGCTTTTGATTGCAGAAAGACTAAGATACAGCTGGCAGGGAGGGCATGGAGAGAGGAGAACACATCCTGAGAGTCTGACCCTTACTGCCTGTAGGAAGAAGTCCCCCAGCTGAGAGACATCCCCTGGTCTGTCAGGGGTAGAATGAAGCTAAATGAGTATTTCCATGGTTGTAGGAAAGGGAGGGATGGAGCAGAGAAGGCACAGAAAGCTGTCCTCCCTGCTTTCCTCAGCTGCACTCGTTTTACCCCTCTGCTCTGCACACAAGGAACCATGGCAGAGGCTCCTGTCCTAGCTCCAGTTCTAAGAGACCTCAGGGGGGGAGTCCCTCCTTTCTGCTCCTCAACCATTTCACCACTATGTTAAACAAATTTTAGCTGGCCTTCAACAGCATGCAAATGAAGGAATTGCTGATGTGTAAAGACAATTTAATAGAAGGACAGTGATTTAAGCACACACATAATGAAATAGTAACAAGACACTCAAGAGACTCAGCTGCAGAAACACAATACCTTTTATAATCTTTCTTTCTTGTAGTGGCTTTTAAGATGGAAATTCTCCCTTGGTTCGATAATAACTCTGTAAGAGAAACAAAGAAAATAACAAAGATTTTTATTCCATCTGGGGGAAGTAGGAAGAGGGGATTATTTTTGAATAACTGACAACATTTACATAATACTGTGGAAGTCTTTTATTTGTATCTCTCCTTGGTTCCCCTTCCCGAGTCATGCTGCTTTACAAAAAAGGATTAGCTCTGGGATCTCTTCCACCATCACCTGAAATCCCAAGAAAATCCCACAGAACTGGAGTATTGAAAGTAAACTTCATTAGAAGATCCTCCTGATTTCTGTCCCAGTGTCACTCATATGTGCATAAATCAGATATTCCTAAACTTAAAATTTAATCCAATATATATTTAATTCTCCATTAATTCCTAGATTTAAGAGCAAAAAATATTTCCCTCATAAGCACACACTAGAGCATTTTCAGTCATCCGGGTCTAAATGCCATCTAGTGGCTCTAAAAATGTCAACTGTGGTTCCACAGATACACCTCATCCCATCTGACATTTTTTCTTCTAACAGCAGGAAATAAGGGAAATTAGGGCAGGAAATTCACCAGAAAGAACTCAAGTTTCTCAAAATCTCATTTTTTTGTTAAAGCTTCATGCAGCATTCCCATTACAGCGTTTCTATCCTAGCAATTTCCCAAAGTTAACCAGCAGGATCCTTTGTCTCGGCTTCCTACTCTCTGAGAGCAAGAACATTTCATGCAGCTGATTCCTGCAGATCCCTTGCTGGGTTTCACTCAGGTAAAGTTTACCCAAAACCCAGACGTGTCACTGCTCTTGCACTAACACACTGCTCATCACTAGACCCTTCCTCACTGCTCCTCCCTGGCCTGGATGGCACAAGGTGGCCAAGTAACATCTGAGTGGTAAGGAAAAGCACTTCAATCCTGCAGACCACTGCAACCACAGAGGTTCTAAAAGAAAATTCGACATCTCTGATGTAAGAAGAGAGCTTCTTTGAAACCTAATTGCTTTTAACTTTTATCTCATAAGAATATGACTTATCTCCCCTAAGTAAGTTAATTTTATCTATTTTATTAAGCCATAAATAAATAATGTTTTACATTTAGCATCACCTGGAACAGACAAAAAATACTGGACAAAACACTTCCCTTGATTTTTCTTTCCTCCTTTTTTACCTGTATTTCTGTTGTTGATTCAGAGCCAAGAAGACAAGCTGCCTAAGGCTCAGGATGTCCTGGGTAAGACCCAGTCCCACTACAGAATTCATGTACATCTGTGAGATATTGAATCTTTTTTATCATATAATCTGGAAATAAAGTGCATTTGCCTACTTCACAAGATCTGACAAACATTGAATATAAAATATCAGCACTTTTATATACACCCACACTATTACTGGTGATCTTCTAGTGATAATCACACCTCTATAGCCTGAAATTTAGTGTTGATTACCAAGAAAAAAACCCCTTGTCTTTTTAACACCAATCTACATATTTCATTTTACTCACTGAGCAGGCTATTTGTCAAACCAGTGACAGTCCCTAACGTGCTGGGCTATGGCAAACAGCTGGATCAGAAAACGCCCTGTTCACGTGGGCACAGTCCAACTGCCAGAAGAACCCCAGGGCTGCTTTACATTGGCTGATGCCAGCTCAGAGCTCCAGCCCCAAATCCTGGCAAGCCTGGAGCTTGCTGAGGCTCATGGCTATCCTGCAAAGTCCCCTTTTCAACCCCTGGTTGCTGCCCATTTGGTAACACGACCTGTGGTGCAGGAGAGAGGGGGGAAAACCCAGGAGTTTGGACAGCATTACATTTAATAAAAACCTGTTTGTCATTACAAAAATGCTGCTTCATTCCAGTGATATATTTTTATTGCTGATTTAATCAAGTATCTTACAGCTCTCAAATGGAAAGGTGGAGAAAATCCTGTAATGCCTTTTCAGATTGCTTGTTATCTCTCACTTGTAACTAATTACCCCAGTTGCACTGTTAAAGACTGAGTGGTTTTATGTTTGCTCGCCAACAAATGACAAAAAAAAAGGAAATCAGACAATTAGTCTCTAGCTATAGTAACTAATTAAGATAAATATTTTCAGAACAAAGAACTTAACAGAACATCAAGGCACTGACACTGCAAAAATGTCTGGGAAAGTAAAGCATCTATCAGCAAAGCATTTCTTGCCAGTCAGCGAGTTCCACAATTGCATCCCCACCACACTTCATTCTTGTCCTACTCCAGTGAACACAATTAGTTATTAAAGCTTCGCAAACATGGTGAGAATGTGAGCAGCTTATTGGACTACAGGAAGACTTAGGGACCAATTTTGGTTCTGGCACCATTGCACTGCCAACAGATGAGTACTTTTACACAAACAGCATGATGGGAAGTACAGCAGCACCTGCTCCACCATTCCATTTATCTAACGTCTTCGTCATAGTTTGTATCACTATGCCTGGCCTGTGCTGGTAATCCACTCCTCACACCTTCTTGGTCCCATACTCAAAAGGCTTCTGAGCATCCACCCAAGCTGCTGAAAACATCTGCTTTCAGTCAGTGTGAGGAGCAGCCTTCAGCCAGGTACAGGCTGGGCAACTCCACTGGCTGGCCTGGCCCTGGGCTCACACTGTGCCTGTCTGAGAGTCAGTGACACGGAGCCAGGGGGCCACAGAGCACGGCTGGAACACGTTCTGGGGCACAGAGCAGATCCCTCACACCTGCACAGAAACTGGTGACATGAACACTGCCAAGAGTGAGGCAAGAAAGCAGTGTAGTACAAAATAAACGAGACAAAACCATGGTGGGAGTGGACAAGCAGATTGCTTTTCAATTCAGCTGCAATGCCACTAC
This sequence comes from Sitta carolinensis, assembly GCA_032173965.1. Classification (NCBI taxonomy): domain Eukaryota; kingdom Metazoa; phylum Chordata; class Aves; order Passeriformes; family Sittidae; genus Sitta; species Sitta carolinensis. Next base: position 7,193,529 of record CM063296.1, on the reverse strand, counting down.
AAGCATGCATTGCATAGTCTTGCCCAGGGTATGAATAGAAAGCCTTTCTCTTTGGCTCTCCCTGTCACTCAAATAACCTTCTCTCTGGCTTTTCTGGCATTAAAATAACTAATAAGGAATTTGGATGATGTAATTTATTTGGTGGCAGAAAAATTACCTGCAGACTCATGGCTCCAGCCCTCACTGCACACTTACAACCTCAAAGCAGCCTCAGGGAACGAATGTTTCTGCTGCTTACAGCAGTGGATTGCAGTCAGCACAATTTCACTTGCCAACAGCTACCCCAGTGGAAAAGAGATGAGTGGAAAAGAGCTCACTTACTCCCAGATTAATTTGTCTGCCCATGTTTTGTTCTTATTGATTACAAGAAGCTGATACCCTCCAATTGTATGTTTTCCTTGGCAAGAGCTCTGCACAGATAAATCACCAGAAATTTGGGCAGAGCTGAATAGAGTTCACCAAAGTGTATTTTGTATCTGCTGTGATTTACTTAACCAAGAGACGAGGAGGTGAAAGGAAAGAATTTTCTTCCTTCACCTTACATCTTCATTTGCTAAACTGCTATCACAAAGAAATGTAGGGTATTCTGACTGACAGCACAGTTCTGCTTTTATGTAAGGTATCAGATGGCAAACATGAGGTAGCTACATTACACAACTCAGTGTGTGGGTATATGCTCTGTCATAATTTGCATCAAAACATATGAAACAGTCATAGGAAGTGAGGTTTCTCCTCTTAAAGATGTGATACAAACATAATGAACAGCAGCCACCCCGCACACTCATTACAGAGCTTTCCATCAAAAGAGGTGGAATTCAAGCTGTTTGATATTTTAATACTTACACTCAATTATCTCTAGAAATTTATTTAAAACAGCATTATTTTTGTGTTACTTAGGAGCTCTGAGTTCCCTTAGAAACTCCTACTCATTCTTAATTATAGTGTAAATCAGCATGTTAACATCAAGCGAGCAACCACTAACCAAAGCAGCTGATACAAATGCAGACAAAGTTCAGACAGAAGTAGTGGCAAAATGCCCAGAAAGTTGCAAACCCCCTCTGAACAGCTCAGCCAATGTGGAGAGATACACAGACCTTTCAAAAGAGATGCGCTGGGTAATAGCAGGTACTGCCAATAAATTTTATATAAATATTACAGAAGTAGTAAAGAGCCCATGCATCAGTACACAGACATGTCACAGATAAGAACTGTGGCTTTTTAAAATGTCAGCACTGAAAATGTACAACAGCCTATAAAATGTCACTCAAGTCATTACATGCCACCAGTGAAGTAAATCATTTATTAAAGAAACAACAACTGAACTAACTCTGCCAACCAGGTGCACCTATTTCCTCTCCTGTGTTACTGTGTTGATAAAGACATGACATATTAAAAGAAAATGTATGAAATACAGAACTACAAAAGCCAATGTACAGTTATTCATTCTGCTATACAATGATACAAGTAAAATTAAAGCTAATCCTTTCTTCTGAAGGAAATGTCACAGACTTCTGTGCATTTGGTAAATTAATATTTATAAGAAGCCCAGACAGTTTAGCGCTTTTAATACAGGACTAAGATTTCCTCCTGAACATCAAACAGAGAAGCTGCACTCAAACAGCAGTTTCTTGATTGCAACAAAGTTAAATGACAGTATTTCTGAGATCTGTTTTCCATCGTGTCATTCCGATTAGAAACTGTGTACAACTGGGACATCTACAAAATCCACCAAGTAGCCATAAATTATACATTCCTAACTCTTTAAAGTTAACACATAATAATCTTCTTATCAAGAGCCTGCTGACAGCTGCTAGTACTACGTTCCTAATAATTCTCATTACAAACAGACATCTACGAATGGAAAACCAAGGTATACACAGTCTAGTAGCACACTGGTGCACATAGATATGTAATAAGTGAGACTTTACCAATAGCATTGTTTCAAGAACTTACACAGCAATAAAACTACTAGTGAACACCTTTTATTGAAAAATGTAATTTAAAATTTTACAGCCTAATATGCATAAGAATTCATCACACCCAATTAAATTAAAATACAGCAGTTGATCACTTCTTATGAAAATTTTGAAAGGAATTTTGTTATATTACATGCTAATATGGAGTTTCATTTAATTTAGATGATGAATTATCTAATTTTGTTTTCTAGTATACTAAGGGTATCTAAATTGAACTTGATAGCATTCATGGGGTAACCAAAGTGACCTTTTATGCATTACAGAAAGAGGATAAATTTAGTCACTTAAATGGGAGGCAAAGGTGATCTTCCAAAATACTATAATGAATTTTAATCTTAGATAAAGAAGGATAAAGAGATCAATCCTGATTTTAGTAATAATACATTAGTGCCAGTAAAGTTCCCAACAGCTGTGGGAAACTGGTTGCAGATGTTTGTATTCTCCAGGGTAGAAATTCCTCTCTCAAGCAAGCCAGACCCAGTCCCGTAACCATAAGGTTAAAAGAGCAGATTTTCCAAAGCAAGCTGGAATTTTTAGAAGAATCTTTGTTCACAGTTTTAATTCAACAAGGAAAGCTGCAATTTGCAATCAGTATCCTACTGTAGTGCTCCAGCACAGAGGAGTACCACAGCAGAGCGCTGTGCCGGATCCGCTGGGTGACACCAACCAGCGGCACCGTGCAGGCAGCACCCGCTGATGATCCTGTGCTGCCCTGACTCCTCTGGGGGCCCACAGAGCTGCACTGCCTGCCCGTGGCCAACAGCTTCTGCCCTGGCAATGACACTGGCAAGGGTTCAACTCGGGTAACGACAGATATTTTGTCAAGCTAGGAAATTTTTTACCGAAAATATGTGCTTGGAAAATGTCCGGTTCTTTCTGTGCCCTAATGGAAGAAGAAAATCAGCCTGAGTGAAAGCTTAACTAACAATATTTGTGAATAGAATTAAAGGGTTGCCTATCTTAAGAACTGTTTTCCTGGTAATTTGCATTGCTGCAGATAAATCTGAATACTCTTAATAGTCTAAGCTGACCACTAGAAAACTTCATGTAGTCACTACTAGACCAGCACCTAATCCTGTGACTGGCTAAGACCTTCTACCACAGACAGACTATTACATGCTAATAAAGGGAAAAGAAAGGAACAAAAATACACAGGTAAGATTGGAGAAATCAGAGACAGTGACAATCTGCTGAAGGTCAAGAGCTGTGAGTGAGAAATCTCTGGAATCTCAGAAGTAATCTTTAACACCTAAGTGATGCCTTCACCTTGTCCTTAAAAAAGATACAACTGAATGAGGCCTCAGTCGCATTTACAGTTCTTCACATGAAGCAGGATTTAATTTTTTTTTTAAGTAAGAACTTAGAAAAGTAACTTGAAACAAGAGGAGTCCTGGAGCAAACCTGCAGAATCCATAGCACTCTCTTGGGTGGTAGGAGCTGCACATATCTTCCAGAAAAGTGGCAACGTGGATGTATGTGTAAACTTAATGAACATTCCCAAACTAACAAAATACATATAAACAGTTAGGAAACCAAATGGTACAAATAGTCAGATCATTTTGGATGTGCTGGCAATCTTTAAATTTTATATTCCACAGAAACACTGATTTGTCTAATGAGGTTTTCGCAGTAGAAATAGCAAGGATGGAAAATCCTTGGATCCTGGATGACAGCAAAGGAGCACAGCATGTCTGTCTTACACAATAATTATGCTATTTAATTAGTGTAGTATATCTTATAGTTCTATATTTCATATTTAATAGTATATTCCATTTAATTGCATAACAATGTTTCCATTTGTCTTTGTTTAAAAATAATTTAGAAAGTTTTATTTATTAATGATGAACTGAAGGGAGAAGTTCACATGAAGAGAAAAAGCAGGGCCTCTACTCAGTCATGCACATGGAACAGTGTGACATTAGCACAGATTAGGATCACTAATATAAATTGCTTCAATAAAGCAAAGGGAAAATTAAAGGTGAATTACTGTAGTGATCTAAACTGAAAAACAATTGCCAAGGAAAGATATAAATAGCATCCAAAATCGCTGCTCTAAGAATGCAAAACAGATGGGTAGGAAGAATATCTAGGGAGAGAAGAAATCAATCATTTGCAGTTGATATAGATGAGAGCTTAGTAACCTTTCCCGGCCAACTGGGAATTCACACAAAAAGCAGGGATTGCTTAATGAAGAAGGAAATATTAAGAATATTTCTATTCCAAGTCCAGAACTCTCACGAGCTTCGTGCTTCATTCTAATGCATTCAGGCTACCGGGCAGTCACAGCATTCGGGCTATTTAAAGATACACCAACTCATTCAAACACTGAGCTACAGGTCTCACAATTCCCAGGACAAACAAGAGCAGCTAACACATGCACTGTTAAGTTTCCAGAAGTATGTGTTCCCACACCCACACTCGCATAGAAGTTCTGTGAGCATCTATAATCTTACATTAATTGAAGCATGGTAAATATATGTATTTATTAACAGAGTTTGTTTCTCAGTGTTTTCAGTGCGTATGTTTAAAGATCGTAGAATTGTAACAGTTTGTTGGGTTTAATCTGGTCTTTAAACACTGAAAGAGTTCAGCCTCTTCTTTTAAGAGGATTAAAACATGAAAGCAGCAGGAATTTGGTTATCCAGGCACTTCTGAAGCAAAATTATTTGCTTTGCCACACTGTTTCCTTTTTTATGGTGACTGCTCTCATCTTTTTCATGTATTACTGTAGCTCTTCTGATACAGAAAATTTATTACAAATCTACTATAAAGAAGCTGAATCAATTACTTAGACCTATAAAAAAACCCACTCCTTGTTTTGTATTTATCTTTTAAGGCCAATTAAGGGGGATTACATGAAAACATATTCCTAAAACTCTAACATCTCGGTAATTTAAAGCAACTTCTTGTTGATTTTCTAAGAAATATTGGGAGGATGTGCTACAGAAAACCTAGCCAAGAAAGACTGTTGGAATTCTGAGACAGACAAGCCAGTATTTAAAACAGAAAGAAAAAAAAAAGGGAAAAAGAAATAAGAAAAAAGGTGAGGAAGTAAACTCAGATCACTAGAAATTTGGCAATCACAATAAATTGCCTAATCTACTTCAGTGACAGCTTGACCACAGAATTCCAAATACTGCATTTTGCTACAGTGGAGACACACATGAGCCCAAATGAAGCAGTGCAGTACAGAGGAGAAGAGCACAGCTAGAAGGGCTGGCAGTGAATCACGCTGACACCAAATACATTTGTGGGCAGGAAGAACACAGAAACACTGGCAAGGACAGGCACTCAGGGGACCCACATTTGCACCGTGACCAGAACAGCAGTGCCACCTGTGAACTGGCAGTGGCAGTGAGTGCCAGCCTGTGACCCTGGAGAGCTGCCCCAACCCCTGTCAGGAGAGTCTCCATCGCTGCATTTATTTATCCCTCTCGCTGCATCCGCTTTATGTGGCTGCTGTGGTAACTTGCCAGGTCAAAAATCTGAATGAATGAAGGAGCAATGCAATAATTCATATTAATTGATACTTTTGCTACGTGATTTAGTGACTGCAGAGAACTGTCTCTGTGGCTACACAGAAGGAAAACAAGAAGCGAAAAAAAAAACACATGCCAGCAAAGAAACAAGGAAAATAAGGTGAACAGTGAAGAAAGCACACACTGAGTCTGTCCTACGGAGCCACTGCTGGTCAGGAAAGGGAACAGGTAATTACTAGAAGAGAAATAAACAGGAAAACAAATCATATACATTTGCTCCATGCTACAGTTCCTGCTTTTCATGTTGATAGAAGGATTAACACACATTCCTGGTAAGAACAGTAAGCGTGGAACTGCATTGCTTTTAAAATTTATGTATTTATCAGTATAGATTTGACAGACCTGTTGAATCCATTTTTCAGTACCATATAACCTCTCCCCTTGTGCTCACAAAAACCACAGAAATGAGAAGAGCTGAGGTCAGAGAAGCACCAGTGGCATAGCATTTGGAGGTGCAGATGCACAAGGCCACCCTGCGATCTCTCTGGGCTCAGATGTAGTTGAAACCTCACGCCTTGCAGAACCTTTCAGCCGAGCACTCTGCTCACTACAGCTCAGGCTCAAGGAGTTGAGCAGCACAACAGGAACTAACACAACATGAGAAACCACAAAGCAGTAAGAAGCTGACAGATCTAATTTTAGTTTTGCCAGCCTGGACAGTGTCCTTGCAACAAGCACCGAGTGCGATAAAACTGACGAACAGGACCGACCGCCAAAACCACAGAAGCAGTAGCTCCATCACACAAGTCCTATTTGCATCTTAAATATTTATAATGTGCAGATTTAAAACAGAATCTGGCTGCACATCTGTTCTTTTAATCTGCAGGGCTGCCGTGGGGTGGGAGCAGCCAAGCCACTGCAGCTCCTGCAGTCCCGACTCTCACGTGGGGCTGTGCCAGCTCCAGCACCTCAGGGCTGGGGCACACCACCAATGTTCAGCTGCCAAACTTCTCCCCTCTCATTTTATTATTCCTCTGAATGATTCAGCGATGTCTCTCGTTTCTGTGGCACCAAAAATGCAGCTAAGGATTGATGATGCCAAAAATACTGGCCTCAAAAAACCCTCAGTCTGTCTAGTTATTAGAGAAGGGAAATATATTTCATACAAGTACCTTGGAAACGAGCAAGATATTTTGATTTTAAATCACAACAGTGTCACGGGCATTAGGTGCTCCTCAGATCTCAAAACATACAGAAATTAAACGCATGCTATGAATACAGTATCAGATATAATGACACCATATCAGACTTGCAAAACTGCAGAAAAAGCATACTTGTCTGAGACTTGCCAGAAAAATTGCAATGGACTAACAAATAATGATATACCTTATATCAAAAAAATGTAATCAACCTGAGAAGTCTGAAGAAAAAAAGCTTCTATGTATTAAGCTGCTCATATAATGCTAATAAATCTCCATGATAATATAAAATAATCTGCCCTCTAGGCCTCATCTAAGTCCTACTGTTCTTGTCCCTTAGAAAGGGAGATGGACTTTTCCATGTGTCCAGGGGCCATCCAGACACTAAAAGAGAGCATGAAGCAAATACACTTTCCACTGAAACCCTGTTAGTAACCTACTTTGATTAATAATACCAGAGTTTTAATAACATAAAGTGAATTTTATGGTTTTAAATAAGATCTTTTCATCCACCAAAGTGCCCATAAATTTTTGTAAATTTTGGTAAAGCCATTAGCATATATTTTCCTAGAGCTGGTATATGCATAACATTATTATCAAAAACTCTAGCAGGTTCTCTCACGGTTAACCACACTCAGTCCTACATGAAGGCAAGAGGAAATTAGATTGTGGAAGAATTACATAATTTCACTCTGGATGTTAGTTAAAAGACATCACTAAAGTCACAGAAGTTTAAATCAATAACAGAATAAAAGTCCACATTTAGGTGAGATCTAAATTCAAGGCTAAGGCCAAAATAAATCATAAAATTACCTGGACATGTTCACTGATGCTGAAACCTAGAGACTGCAGCCCCTTTGCTGCTGAAAGTCACAATGCAGCATTCTTTTAATGGAAAGTTGTTTAGGAATATGACTGAGCTTTCACTAGGTCTCTGAGATTTACAGTTTTGAAGGGCAGATTTTAATTGTATGTGTGTCAATCATAAACCCATCCAATTGTCATGGAAACACGCAATCACGAGGAGTCAAATGATTAACTTGGCAGCTGAAACAAAAGTTTTATTGCTGCAATTGACTGAAACTTTCTGGTTTGCATATATTAAGCTGAATGGAATTACAATAATGGCCGTGCTGCTGGACACAGTGCTCTATCAAGACATTAAATGGACTTGGTACTTAAATTCTTTGTAGAAACATGCATTATTCTGATTGTATTTAAGCTAGAGATATCAGGAGAACACTTGGTCCTTAATATCTGTAAGGACATAATCATGCAAAAGGAAATTATTTAGACTGACTGTGAGCTCAGTTTCAGGAGCTGGCTGTTGAAATGAGCAGGTATAATTAATTATACTAATTTACATGCATATGTAACCTGGGTACAATAGAGACACCACAAACAGAGAACTCTAGCATTTCTTTTTACATCTTCATTTCTCAGCTGCACTTGACTCCACACTTGTGAAATACTAAGAAGAGGAATTTGAAGAATGTGCAGTAACATTTAGACATGTTGAAGGGTGGCATTTGCCCCTCTCCCAAAATGTAAATGAAAGGAGAGAGCAAACTGTGTAACAGAGAAAACTTTGGCAGGGCCAAACAGCATCTCTGGATTCCAGCTTTATCAGACTGAAAGCAGGAGTTGTATCAGCAGCTTTTAATCCCTTTCTGAAATCAGTCAGTCACACCAGAAGTAAAACAACCAAGTGTTCTGACATCTTGTAACATTCCAAATTAACAATTCAGAAAATTAATTCACTGAATTATTTGTCACAGTCCTCTCCATAACCTGCATGGGATACTGTCAGTAAAGTCAAGAAAAGTCAAAATAATGTCTGGTATCCAAAAAAATATAAAAGGAAGCTGAAAATGCAGGAAGTGGAATAAATTTTGTAATTCCAGTCACCAGTAACAACTTACTGAAACACCACCATTAACATCATAATGCAAATATTTTACATTTATAGGGAATATTTTACATTTATAGCCATTTTCAACTTGAAACTCCAATGTATTTTCCAAGGGAAGCAATGTTAGCACTAGTAACTGCTATCAGAGACACCATGATGTATCCAAGGAAAATGTACAGCAAAACCTGGGATTAAAAGGTTTTTTACTTTCATAACACTATTCCGATTCTTTGATCACTATGCTGACTCCTAAGAATGGGGAAGCCCAAAGGGAACAAAAAAAAAAATGCCATTACTCCAAACCTGTAGATAACAGTCCATATTTCCACGTGCAGTTATGATTTCCTGCACACACGAACTGGTGTGTTCAAACAGCTTTTGAAGTAATTTTCAGATTACCTGTGAAAATGTACTAACTTTAGTGCTCATTAGCTCTGGTCTGGGTGCATGGGAGTGCCCAGGGACTGCAGCGGTGCCTGAGCAGCCAAAGTGCAGCTGCAGGATTTAATTTCTACATTTCCAGCATAACTGTGGCAGATCAACACACGAGCTCACACACATTAATGGGTACACTCCAAATTACAAGGGTGCTGCTGAAATCTTATGTCATTTTATGAGAGGAACAGACTTTTTTTCCTGTAGTTTCTATGTAACTTTAAACGTGGCTGTTTCATTTCACTGTATATAAAACTCTTTTTAATTTACAGACACTCCAAAGATTTGTTTTCTTATTACAGAAATTAAAAAGATCGTGTCAGAGAATTTGCTGTAAAATTTGACACCTTTAATTAGCTATAAAAGACTTAGACTGCAGGAAGTCCTCAGGCTTAATCTGGGAAACTGGAAACAAAAAAAAAGGACAAAGAATTTATTTACTGGAAAAATCTACCATAGCCACATGTAACTACATTAAATACTTCACCCAGGACAGAAACAGGAATGGATAGGTTGTGGGTGTTGGTTTGGGATGGGGGGTAGTGTTCCTTCAGCTTTTCCTGGTTTGTGGTTTGGCTGGGTTTTTTAAATAATGTCAGAGCAGTTTCCTTCCTATCTTGGAAACACAGTGAGGCAATAATACAGCAAACAGATGAACAAGAGTCTGGTGTGCTACTCCCTGCAATCAAGGCAGGCACGGTATTTCCCATCAGCGATGGGCCACCAGTCCTTCATGCCACAATTTACAGTAAGTCTCAAGAAAAACGATCCCTTCTGCATGTGTGTGTCCACTGTGCCCACAAAGGTTTGATGGGAACAGCAGCAGTGAGAACCAACTACCCATGTCCATCAACAATGGAACTACTAAAGTAATATCAGATACTGTCCCGTTTGGGAGAACACTGGAGTAAAATAAAAGCAACCAAGACTGTCAAGCTGTATCTGAAACTGTGGGACTCTTGAAAACAACAGCTAAACAGAAAAAATGAAATGTCAGGGGTACAGAAATACTTTTTCTGGTTTTAGAGAAAAATATTCCCAAGTGAATATTTGTTCATGTTATATTTCATTAAAGACTTAACAATTACATCAAATTAGGTAATCTGGGTGCAGCGTTCATCTTGAATTGTATCTAGTACCTAGTTGCCCAGTCATAGCCTTAAAATTTTATTCCCTTGCTATAGCTCTAAGTTCTTACGTTTATTGTAAAATTGCATAACCTGCACATTATTCCTTCTCAATGTTAAACTGCTCTTCTGAGTCCAATCGGGAAAAAGATTGGATCATTAAAAAATCCTCTTTATCCAGAAACACATGTACAAAGCTAAAAATGTCACTCTACGTGCTGTGTTTTCAATTCAGATGATTTTATCAGTTTATTCAGAATCACTCACCATCAGCTGCTCTTGGAATTACACTTCTCCACCCTTTACTAACACACACACCCAGGACAACAGGTACTAGTGAAGATTCTTGTTACACAGATAACTATCCCCCCTTATACATCAAATTCATAAATAAATGTACAGACAGTGTCAAAATTTCCTTTGAAGAACAAAGCTGTGACATCTAACAAGTTCTTTGAAATAATGAGACGGGAATGGATGCAGCATTGCACCCTGTACTCTGTTAGCCCCTTCTGGAGCTGGGAAAACTGGCCACAAGTGCTACTGCCCTGCAGGCACGGTTTGGGGGGTGTGAAATTTCATGCCACAATATCTAAAAATATGTAGAAGCTGGAACAAATTCAACAGCAGCACAAGTTTACTGAACTATAAGACTGGCCTTAAATATTTCAGCTATTCCAGCACTGCAGACTCCTACCCCTAACAGTGCCAAGGAAAAGCACAGAGATGAACTTACAGTAGTGCTCTGCAGGATAGAGTTACACCCAGAAGGACTGGGGGCTGCCACCCTGGGAAAGGAATCCAGATGCTCTACTGGAGGAGCATTGACAGTCCAACCTGAATAGCACAGAACTGCACAGGAAGAGTTCTCTGAACTCCTTACAACACGGTGGTTTGCTCTTAGATCTCTTTCTCCCACATTTTACTATGTTGTAATCCAAAACTACTTTTTTTTTTTTTTTTTTAACAAGCTAAGCCACTCATATTTACAGTATTTTCCACTTTGGCTGGGTCTCCTAAAGCTGTCTGCTTTGTCTGCAACCAACTTCTGATAATTTGTTTTGTGTGGTTTTCAGGACATGAAGGAAATTGGTCCACTGCACCTGTTTTTTCAACACATGTAATGATTTATGTCCATCTTTGGTACTGTTCAACATACAGCGGTCCAAAAATGTAAAAACTGTTTGAGAACTACTGTTCCATTTTTGCTTGTCATTTAAAACTTAGCTTGATATTTATTCTGACTCTTTAAAATTTGGGTACTTGAGAAATTTTATGCAACAGTCCTTGCAAAATCTGGTTTGACAGACAGTACTTTGAAGATAAAAATCACACAGATATTTTTTAACCACTGGAATTGTCTAGTAGTGAATTTCTGCTGCTACAGAAAGAAGCAGCAAATGCCTGAAGCAGAATTTCACTTGTTTGGATTGTTTACTAGAGAGATTTAATTGACACACCAGCAGGTTATTTTGCTGATCTCCCTGCCTGTACTCTGGTTCTACTCACAGATGAATCAATGATGTTGAAATCTTGTTACCTGCCTCTGTGGCTTCAAAACATCTGACTGTGCAAATTACTATTTTTATCCTTTCTCATTTGGTAGGCTAGCTGTGTTATGAAAAATGTCATAAGGCGATATTATCTCCTCTTTTAGCAATTCAGTACACCTTATAATTAAGAAATATTTATTAATATTCCTGTACTTGTCAAGCCATTAACCCATACAACACAAATGAAATTACATCTCCCTGCGACCCTGCTAAGATAAAGCAGGATCAAAATTGAAAACCCTTGCATCTGATGTTAAGGCTTCTTTTTATGGTGGTCACTCTTGACTTTGGGGGCAAACTGCCATGGAATGTTATCTGTAAGAGCAAGAAACCTACCTGAATGACTGGGAACACACCAGGGGCTTTTTTGGGCTAGTGCCTGAATTTGCTCCAGCTCTGGAGCTACCCAGAGGTGTCTGGCAGCAGCAGGTCCAGGGTGGAGACATTGCCTGCCCTGGGTAACACGTGCCCTCTCCTGGCAAATCCAAGCAACATTCAGTCTCCTTCTGAACCTCCTGCGGGATAAAGTGCTCAAAATGGTGCAAGTCTGTTCAAATCCAACTATGAATTCTGATAAATACCCAGAACCAGTACCTTTGGCTTGAGTCAGGATGTAATGCATTGGCAGAACAATCTGTGTTGGGACTAACCAGGAAGGAGTGTCTTTGAGGTTTCTAAGATACCTTTGAAGATTAAAGCAGAGACTTTAGCAGAGATACAAGCAAAGATTTCTAAAGAACTCTAAAACTGGAAGTGCAAAGGAAATGATAAAATATGAAACACACCTTTCAAGTGGAAAGCAGGAAAAAATTATTTATTTCTCTATTGGTTTAACTGCGTTGCAATATTTTAAGACTATACTTTCTTCCTTCAGGTGCAGGAACTCTAAAGACACAACTTCTACCTACCACAGTTCCTTAACAGATCTTACACAGCCACAAACATACTGCAGTCCCTCCTATTTCCCTTCTGCACTGTCCCAAGGACACTGCCCATGTTTGCACATTTCCCCATATGGAATTACAGCAAGTAAACATAAATGGGAACCAAATCCCCTCCTGCAGAGGGACGTGCTGCTCTGAGATGGGCAGACAAGAACTGGCTCCTGGCAGACACTGGACAGTGTTCACAGCTCACAGTGAGTGCCACAGGCAACAACAGGAATGCTTCACTAGGAGCATCTCAAGCATGGCTGCTTTTTCCGACCAACACAATTCCTGTTCTCTGTCTGGTCTTTCCTCCCTTTACTTTCCATAGAGAATCAGAACTAACTCAGTAACATTTCAGAAGAAGATTTCTTGTTCCAGACTGTTCTCTGGTTCTGTACCATGCATCCATTTACCAAAGTCATTGAGGGGATTACAATTCTTTCCCCAGCTTATTTTACCCAAGGAGAAACAAAAATGACAAAATATTTCTTGCCTTATCTATTCCCCATTGGTGCAGAGCTCTATGGCTAAAATGTTCATCAGAGCCAAAAGCATGGGCATGATTGAACTTAAAAAAAGCTAAACACCAACTGGTTTGATTTACAGACCCAGAAGACCAAGTCTATCACAAAAGAGTAAAGTAAAATTAATTTTCCATTCAGAGCTGTCTTTAAAACGTACCGCCTAGCCTGAAAAACATAAAAGAATTCATAATAAGTAGATTGCATAATTGCTTCTGCTGGGCAAAATGGCTTCAAATTCCACCTTCACAGTTGTCATATATCCAGAACATGCCTCAATCCATCCAGGCAAGGCAAAACCCGAGTATTTTTTCCCCCTCTGCCACTGTGCTAAGTTCTGTGGACTCGGACGAGCACTGAATATAGAACATCTCAAGCTGTACCAGCCTGATGGTATCTCTGTAACTGGACTGAGTCTCTCTGGCATCTGTTTGGGAGGCACAGCATAAGGCAAGTTCATCAGTTCAAACCTCAGAGAGAGATGGTGCAGATGCACTTCAGAGCAGATACTGCAGACTTTATTTTCCATTTGAGAACTTTGCATCTTTTAGGTAATGCACATACATAAATACAAAACATTAGCATAACCGCTTAAGAGATGCAATCTGGGATATTTTAAGCTTCGTAAGGGTTTGCGGTTTTATGACAGCATTAAAATGCTCTTTGCTTCAGCTGCAGGTTAACACACGGTGCCCCATTTTCATTCCTGTGATAGCTGGATGTTAAGCTCATGTGGCCCGTGCAGCACAAGGGAAGCAGGCAAGGCTGAGTGGCCACCGGCAGGCAGCACACAGAGCTGCACGCCTGGCAAGCGCCCACCGGTGGAGTCAGGCCTGCCACACGTAGCCAGCTCTCAGCCACTCACACAAGTCCCTACAGCACAAACAACAAATTCACTTCCAGAACTGAACTGCCTCATAAATTCCTGTCATTCAATATTGTAATTGTTTTTCTGGGGCTTGGATTGTAGAAAGTGGGAATGAAGCAAGCAGGAAGTGCAGGCTAATTGTGAAAAGTTAAACTCTCTTTTATACCAAAATAATTTTGTTATGAATAACGGACCTAGAAAAGAAGGACAGCAGCTATTGATGAGCCAGTGACAGAATAAAAACTTCATCAATTGCTGAGGTTATTTAGTCTGTCAGTACTGAAAGATTTGAAAGCTTCTAATTTAGTTCTTCTCAAAAGAAGCTCCCTGCTGTTAACAAAATCACAATGAATTTTCAGCATCCAACTTCAAATCAGAATCAGTACTCTAGCTTAATACTTCTCTCTTAGGTACTAAGTCAAACACAAAGCTCAAATTCTGGGCAGAAAGCACTACCAGCTATTTACTGTTTAGGCTATTTCTTTGTATAGCTAATAAGCTGATCTACATATCTCAATCCAGCAACTGAAGTCTGATTACAGAAATACCTTAAATATTAGTTTACGTACTCAGTGGAGTTCTACTCCGAACAGCATCTACATCAATCTAAATAAAGTATCCAGCACACAGATACTATTTTAGGTGCCTTTTGCTTCTGTTTTAGTAGGTGTAATGAGAACAGTGGTCACAATGATATTTAAACAGAAAAAAGTACAGCTTGGTTTCTGCAGTGATATCGAATTCAATCAATCTGCTAACACCTGACAGCCGGTAAGCTCACAGTATCCATAAAAAGTATTACTATGTGTATGTGTTAGAAACATCCATATTCCTGGCTCCTTTCTCTCCTGTAAAGCAGGAGAGTGGAACTGCTCTCCTGAGACTCATAAACAGATTTTGATTTCATCCAGGAAAACTTTCATCTTTCTCTTTGCAACAAAAAAAGTTTTCCCACCTCAATTTCTCTGCAGCTTCAATAAACCAGTATGATCCATGGCTTTGTGGATAGTGCAGCAAGTTCACATCACTAGACACAAAATACTGCCAGGCTGCAGCAAACAAGATTTTCTGAGAGCTGTTTACAGCTTGTAAGACAGAAGAAATTAAGATACATTTATATTAAACAAGTGTAGCCTTCCCTTCTTTCTTATGGGTTCCATAAAAGATGGTTTATTTTCCTCCATATATCCTACCCTTATGTGTAATGGCAGTTTCATAAGCCCTGACTCAAAGAGAGTAACTTCTGCTGGCCAAAGAAATCAGCCCTGCCTATGGTCTGGGAGATTTGCCAAGGAAAAACAAGCTCCATGGTAAAGGTCATTAGGAACGAGAGAGATTCTTTACGCTGTGCTGAGTACAGAGACTAATCCACTTCTTTTGGTAGGAAGTGTGCAGGTAGGGGATGAGCAAACAGTAGTTCCAGACTCCTCCACTCCTGAGCATAATCAGGGAGCCATCCATTCTGACCTGCTTTCCTTTTGGTTTTGATGTCATGTGCTACAAACCCTAGCATTATGCTTACTAAGACAAATCTATTGTCCTGTGCTAGAAATCCTCTCTAATAGCGTGGGGGATGCTGGCAGTAAGGGCAGTAAGTCAGTTGGCTGCTGTTATCATCAATCAAGCATGAAGGCTCTGCTATTCTGCGGCCTGAATTCTTTATCTAACTGATTAGTCATACAGGCCAACTGTATTACAGTATTGCTTCCCAACTCCCATTACTGAACTCCTCCATTTGGAGTATTAAAAACCCAGCTGATGAGGTCAGTGTTGCATGACACAGAGGAAAGGGAGGAAGCACGGCAGCAGAGGACAGAGGAAGAGATACAATCCCCTTATCCCTACAGATCTTCGTGCCAAAAGGAAGTGAGTGAAAGCTTGAAAATCAATTCAAAAGTAAATAAAGCTCAAGAGGCCAGCAAGGCAAGCACCAGAAAGCTATTTTAAGGTTCAGAGTGAATTAAACATGCAAAGAAATTAAGCATAGCAAGGAAACAATCATACTGCAGAATTAACATTTCTTTTCCTGTTTTTTAGACAACTAAGAAAGGCATTTCAGAAGAAGAGTATCAGTAACATAATTAAGTTGCATTTGCTTTTTGCTGTGCTCAGGGAGGTTTTCTATTTCAATAGCCCACACAAGAAAAAGAAATGGTCCCCTTAAAAAACATTCCCTTGTTATTTTCTTGTTCATATTCTGTACTGTTCCCCATAGAGACCTTATGTCAAAGGGGGCCTCTTTTGACTTTGTAGGAAAGTAACTACTCAGCTATTTCTCCCATCCAAGAAAAAGAAAAACACCTTGCTCAAGAATCCCATTTCTGGATTGTAATGTATTTCACTTTTTCTCAAACACCCCTACACATGCCCACATGCCTGCTTGCCAGGAAAGCATTAATTCAGGGATTTGACAAGGAGCTATCATATTTTAGCCCCAAATCACTCTTCTTTCTGCTTCTTTGACCTACACAAACCTACTTTATATGCTCATGCAGTTTCTCTTGCATTTTTCTTTTTCTGCTGGAAGTCACACTCGGTTACAAAAGCCTCTGCATGTAACTAATTCCAACTGTCTCACAGCCAACAACTTAATCTAAAGGGATAAGCATTTACCAGAATGATCTCCACACTGTACAGCAGACAGGCACTAAAATAAGATGCTTTACCCATAAATGTCTACCTTTGGATGAATGTCTTTCATCTTAACAGTTTTGCCAAGCAAAAGTTCTTTGATTTAGAAAATTATCTTAAAAACTGAGTTATTGCCAACCCAGAGATGTCTTTCTGTTTCCCCTTTTTTTCCAGCAGCCAGCACCCCTCTCCTATTTTAGACACTGGTCCATAAACAGCTGTACCTTAAGTGACTCTCACACAGCTTTTGTCTCCAGTGCAGCAGAGACAGACAGATATTATACACTGCACCAAGTGTCTCTTCTGCTGTTTAAAATATTCCATTCTCACCATACCTGCTGGTTTCAATATTCAGAAGTGAAAGCACTGCTGAGCAGGCATCCAGTGGGATTTCAGAGCAGAATGTAAAGAGGAATTACTTGGAAAAAATAATCCTGCAATGATGGAGTCCTGCAGTTAGAAAATGCTCCAGCTGTAAAGCCCTTTCCCACCAAATGCTGGGGATATGAAACAAGAAGAAACACAGATGTGCCTGCCTTGCCATGCTCATCAGATAAACCTACAAAATACACCTTCACAGAGTTGCCTGTAGAACGTGCCAGATAAATAAAAACTAATCTAAGTACAATCACAATGCAAGACAAATAAAACAAGCACATTGTGTATATGGATACTCTCTAGCACACTGCTCTGCTGTCCTCTATCAGACATCGATACATATAAAAACAAGTACAAAACAGAAAGAGGAATATTTTGTATTTTGTATTCTTTATAACAGAAACTGACTTTTTAAAATTTAGTATGCATCCACAGAGACTTAACCACAGCTAGATTCCTCTCTAGTGAGTTTCTTGGGAAAGGACTGACTTAATTTTCCTCATTTGTACTGTGCCAAGCACAGCATGGTCTTAGTCCCAGCTGGGGCCTGCAGGCACTGTCACAGCACAGTCACCAAACAAGCAGGGTGATGTGCTTAATGCAAAATTCCTCTGTTTTAGTGGGCAGCTTGAAAGATGTGAGGATAAAGCACCACACCAGTGGCAAACATGCCTTGATTATACTTTTAAAATAAAGCTGCTCACTCCTGGGTTTTATTGCTTACTCTTCCATTCTCTCTCTTGCTTCTGTTACTACCTCTACCTGGGGAGACAGTTTACATTTATTATTTGTTCCAAGAGATACTTAGCTCTCCCTAAGAACAGCATTAAAGGAGAACTATGTACAGCAGCAAGACAATGGGTTAAAATGACCCTTTTCCTTCTTTTCTTTTTTTGCCAGCATTGCTGAATAAATAGGCCGAAACATTTATTTTTCAGCCACTAATGACAGGATAAGTGTCAGACATAACTCAAAAAAGTTCTACTAGAGCTCTCTGCAGCGTAGATGTTAAATTTATTCATATTTGATTCCACCCTCAGAAAGCCAGTTCTCTTCTTTCATTGTTTATATTAGATATAGTGAGTCATGGCAATAAAGTGACATGAAACCACATTTACACTAAAGAAATCATCCCACATCTTTTCAGATTCTCTTTTCTGCTATTTCTGTACCATGCTTCCTATTGAGTCTGCGAGATTGATTACCCAAGCAAGGGCTAAGCATTTATTCTTGACTCCAGTTATTTAGCTGCTCACATTCTCATTTTAGCAGGTCAATTTAGAGGAAACAGATGCATTATCCATCAGTTCCAGAATCTGAATGAGCATATTCACGAGTGTCTAGCTGACCTGTGCCTTACAAACAACAAAGTGACAGGAATGCTAAGCAAAGATAATGAACTGAAAGTACCATTAGCTGCCTCTGCTGTGTGTGTGTGAGCTGTGGTACCCTACCAGAGATGGTTCTCCCTGCACAGAACAGGGCAAGGGGAATCACATGCCTCACTTGGGCACCTCTGACACTATGAATGCAGGGCACCACATCCTCCTAAAGCTGAACTGGTGTACTTAAGGCATTAGGTTGGCCATAGACTACCAGACAGGACATATTCTCTAACAGTGGACACATTCTATGGCCCTCAGCCTGGTCAACATGCAATGGGAAGAACCTACAGGAATGATCCTACCAACTATTACTGTTACAAGTCTGAACATATTGAAGTCAGCAGTGTATGTCAGCCACAGAGTGTGAGGGCTCAGTATGTGAAGATGGAGTTTTTCTCACTGTTTAGCTCCAGCTAAAAGGGTTACAGTTTATAGTTTATGACTGAGTGAAACCTGACAAAGCTTCAAACAACTCACATATGCCCAGTCTTACAAGGATGTCATAAAAGGTTTAAAGACACTGCTTTGAAGAAGGGTTGGACCAGATGACCTCCAAAAGTCCTTTCCTACATATATTATTCAGAGATTTTAAGACAAAACACACTCTGGTCTCTAAAGCTTTCAAAAACGACCCACACCTTGAGGCTTTATTCCTCTGAATTTTCAGGAGGTCAAATGCTGACAGAAATTGGGCATTAGCAATTCCTTTGAAGTCAATGGAAATTACAGCCCCTCACCCCTTCAGTAGGTTGTGGTTTAGAGATTTTGGTACTACTATCATGAAGACAGGGTAAAAACTCTGGTGTAACTTCTTTGACTCTCTCCCTCCCATCCTGGCATACATTCACACACACTGTCTCCATCCCACATCAGACATGCTTCTTCATCCTTCTGATCTGCCTGCAAACACTTCCTTTTACAACTACCCAGACAAATCAGAGCACAGGAACAGGAGAGGCACTCTAAAAGGCTGACTCCATATTCTTAGCCACCTACAAAGCCAAGTTACTAATCATGGGATAATCTCAAAGCTATGTATCTTCATGGAAAGGAGCTGGTAAACTCTACTAATTACAGCTTTATCAGGAGGCTGGGAACATTTCCACTCAGAACTAGCAAAAATACTGATCTCTTCAAATGCAGCAGACAGAAAGAGCTCCCCCTGCTTTCCAAGAGACAGCATGTGCTGTTGGGAAGCTTTATTTTAAAGCCAGATATGTAAAAGCAAAATGAGATTAACAAGCAGTTTCAGCACGGTTAATTCCATGCCCAGGCTGCATAAAGCCCAAGCTGATCGTTCCAAATTAACTTACCTTTCTGCAAGAGTGACAGTGAACACAATGCATCACGCTGGAAGAGTCCTTCCTGTACTTTTAACTGACAGGCCAACATATAATTAAATGAAATCTGTTTACAAGTCTCAAAGTATTTTCAAAGTACTGTTGCAATTACAGTGCTCAAATAACACATTCTAGCTTCATTTCCACTGCCACCCTTTCATCACATTTCTGTATGGAAATTCCATCCAGAATTAATCCTGCTCCACACTGGCCACAGCACAATCCCCTCACGGCTACTGCTGCCTGTAGCAACAAGGGATGGAAATCAAGACCAGAGAGATGGGAGCAGACTGCTCAAAATAATTCCAGCATTACAAGGCAACAAAGGTTCCTCTTCTCTCTGGACTCACTAGGACCTACATCACTGAGACAAAGGATATGTTGCCAACTTCTCAGACAAAGTGCATCAAAGACGCTGCTGCTGTGGAAACCCCACAGGCTCTCACTTAGGGTTTGTTGATTTGCTCAGAACAGCAATTTACGTGGAAGTGTGAGCAGGCTTGCGTTTTAGCAGAAACTGAGAATTCTTAAATGGTTCTCTCATTGCTTTGAAAACTTTTGTTCTTTACTTGTTACAGAACACCTAAAAGAACAACCTCATTCATCACTTCTAATTGTTCTGTTGTGACACAAGAAATAAAATTTGAAAATAAATCAGAAAGTTTGATTTTGCTGCTGCTTCTGTCAGTATTCCAAGCTTAACAGAAAAAATACCACGTAGCTTCTCACAGCTAAATTCTTCTGAATCACAGAGGAATAACAGGCTTTGTATCAGATGATGCAAACTTTTATCAGTGGCACTATTACTGCCTTCATAGCTCCATTTTTATTTCTACCCCTTAAGTTCTCTTATTTATAAAATCAGAGCACCACCCTTAGATGTCTAGCTCAGCTGTGTTAAAGTTTACTCTGATTTCTACTGAGGCTAATTATTTTTCAGAATATGGTACTTACTACTGTCCTGAAAGAATGAACAATAAATAAGCCATGAACAGTAATAAAGCTCTGTGTATGCACCAGACCCCAAATATAATTTGCTCCTGAGTGTGCTACAAAATCAAAATCTTCTGACCATCCTGTGAAATAGTAATGTGCATAGAATCCCAGAATCTGCTGACTTGGAAGGGACCCAACAGGATCAGCAGGTTTGATTTACTGATTTAATAATAATGCAACCAATGGACAAACAAAATGTTTCTGTTTGTGTTGTTTCCAGGAAAGGCAACACAGGAAGTAATTGCCAATGATCTCATTAGTTATGTTCAGCAGATACAGCTCTAAATCTTCAGGGAGAGTAAACAACCATTTTTTTTTTATTATTATATATCAGTGAGGGAAAATCCTGTATATCTAAAGCAAGTTCTAGAACAGGTTTTCAAAACCCATTTTTTGAATCAATAAAGATAATGACAATAAAAACCCAAACCTAAAACCAGTAACACAACACAATATGGATCTGGGAAAAATGTCAAGTGCTTTCTTTGTATTTTCAGTGCATAATTAATGCTATGCAGAACTTCCTCTGCAGCTGGGATACACTGTGACATCTCTGAAGAGATAATCATGGGCACTGCAGATTTATTAAGTCTGTTTAAGAAGTATTGTAATGAAACAAGAAGATTTAAAGGTTCGAGGTTGAACTTTACTCTCACCTCTGATGTAAAATGAAGATGTTGCTGTTGATTTCACCTTCTAGTGCATGAAAGGTGAAGGCTGAACATGTATTGCTCTTGTTTTGATTTGCCTGTAGGTCTTGATGCCACAGATGTACCTCCCCCCAGGTATAACACGGGTTACTGAGCTCCTGTATCAATCCATTCTCCCTCCATGGGATGGATGGGAACTGTTCTAACAGCACCTCACTGCACAATGTCCCCAAATGCTTCACTATTTCATAACCTTTCGTCAGCCCTGCAGTGTCTTAGGCTTTCAAGCAACTCTTCAATCCTCTCAAACACAATCACTTCCATTTCCACTTGCCTATTTCAGCCCTACACAAACAGGGGGATTTATAGTCTGTGACCTCCTGACCAGCAGATAATGCAACACAGTCCATGAAGAGGGTTTTGTTATGTACCACAATACAGATATAATTTCCAGCATTAACAGTGTTATTCCACAACACCTGGGCTTGAGTATTCATTAGCTACAGAACTCACTTGTCTGATTCGTTCTTTTCCAGTTTTATAATTTTCTATTATAACTGGATTTTCCTTTGGACATTGAAAAGTTGTGAAGTTGTAGGACAAGTGGAATCGCAGTACATCAAATGGAGGTGAAATTCCTTTTTATATTACCCCAGAAGAAGCTGAGTAAGCCCAAAAGAGATACCATGAGACCTTAATGATCAGTAGACTCAGTCAAGACGATCAGTTCTACAGTCTATGGGAGAGATCAATTTATCAGGAAATTGTTTGGCATTTCTAAGCCAAGGTATTCCTGTGACAACCCTTACAACCATTTGCCTCTAAGATTATGAATCATGAAACTCATGAGGAATGAAAGTAAGGACACCTACGGAGTCTGCACACGACAACAGGAGGAAGCAGCCAATTAGCGTATTGGTGCAGTGATCTAAATTACAGCTAAGCCTGCAGAGGCTATAAAGGATGCTCCATCATGTCACTAATGACTTATGGGGATAGCAAGAACACAGCTTGGTAAAACTCCTGAGAGGCAAGAGCTGGGATGTACAGAGACGATACAAAACCACAAGAGAAACTGCACCCACACCTTGCTTCAAAAGCCTGCTTCTCAGCAGAAGAGACTCCCTTTGCCCTTCTTTTCTTTCTCCTCAGCACTTCTGAATGTCCTACAGCTTTGTAATCCCTTGGGAGCCCTGTGTTACACAGCTCCCTCTACCATCCCTAAGGCAGATGGTATTCCCTTCACACACTCATCAAAACCATGTCAGCAGGGAAAGGCTTCTGAGGGACAAGCTGCGCTTTCCAGCTTTTCTTGGAGCTAGCAACCAACTGTGCAGCAAGAATATACTCTTCTCATTAAGAGAAAAACTCTGGTACTGATCTGACCAGGTTTTGATTTGTTCCTTAGTGTATCATTACTGCTGGACATAGAAAACTATTTCAAACAGACATAAAAACAATTATGTGCTTGGTATGCAAGTCCCAGAAACATCTATTGCTATCATTTACTTTTTTTTTGCATATCAGCTTTTACCGTAACAAGGCTCTGAATTAGAGGAAGGGGAAAAAAGCAAAACCAAAAAATCAGTAAGAGTCACTGAAAGTGTACCACAGCCACATGAAGTTCCAGATTTCACTGGCAGCAGTGTCACACCAATCAAACAACAAACCACCACCTATTAAATCCAATCTGTAGTCAACAAAATGGTCACTGTTCTGCTTACACCTAATTCTACGAAATCACTCATTTTCATGTGTGAGCTTCAGAATAACTATTTGACCTGAAACACAGTGAAGGTGTCTGTGCACACAGGTAGGACTCTAGCAGTGGATCACCAGGTACTTGAAAAGAGAGAACTACAGCCAAAAGTGGAAAATAAAGACCACAGATTTGTAGGGATTATTTTATTCCTGCTAAACCTGCTCCATTTTTCAGTAGATCTGCTTCAACTTCCCCCAAGTTCTAGGTCTTCAATCCAAAACATCACTGTGGAACCCCTAAAACTCTCCAGGGATGATCCCTTCGAAGTATGAAACACTGCCCAGTCACTAATTGCAACCAACCTATTCATGGAAACACTAATACATGCAATTGCCAGATACAAAAACATCTCTCATCCATCACATTCTAACACTGAGGCACCAGGACAATATGAAGGATTACAATTACTAGGGTGCAATGAAAGCATTGGTATAATATTCCAATATATTACACCTGCAAGTATGATCATGCTGTTGTGAGGGGCAAGGTAGACAACTGATGTATGTGTAGGAGTGAAGCAGTCAACTATAGATTGATGAGAGTGACAAAAAAGCAGAGACTTGTGTTTCCATTTTCATAAGACATTGGCAGGAAATTCTAATCAAAAGCTTTGAACTTCACCTCCTCCAAATTTGTTCCTCTCTTAAAACCAAGGCTTACACTTACACTGAGATACTAGTGAAGAACAGTTCTAAACACAGGCATAGGTAAGGACCCCTTGCATTCTCTCTGCACTCACATCAGTGTTTTCTGGAGGGCAGCCTCTGCCCCTCCTCAAGCCACCTGGAAGCCACATAACCATAACTATGCAAGGCTCTGTGCCACACTAAACTTGCCTGCAAACCTCCCAGGCAGCAAACAGTGCCACCCAGCCTACACAAGGCGCTGGAGGAAGGCAGTGCTGCAAGCGCTCTGCTTCTGGTGTTACAGATTATCAGCATGCACAAAACAAGCTACAAATAAAAGCCATGTTAATTTTGACTCCCATGCTTGTTTCAGTCGAACATCAGTATCTGACTAATTTCAAGCTCTACTGGAAATGCAGGGAAATCACAAGCCGTTCTGAGGAGCAGAACAAAGCAGAGGCTTGGCCTCCAGAGAGGTTCTGAATATGCATGTCCCAAGGGACTCTGCAGGGACCTAAGGGGTTAACACACAGAGAATTCTTCTCAAAAATTATGTCCAAAATGGCATGGAGGAAAAGTTTTAAAGTTAAAAGAATGGGAAGTAAGATAACTTCAGTGAATGATAATGTTCTTAAATTTACAAGATTATTTTCATTCCACAGGCTCCAAATATGAACAACTTGTGATCTACAAAAACCAAGAATGCAGATACTGTCTTGTTAGATGATTGCAGCCAAGTTAATCCTTCAGGCAGCATTACCTGATTTGGAGATGAAGCAAAGATACAGGTTTCCATTACTGCTACCAGCATCAGTCTATGGAAAACTGTCACTGATAGGATCAGGAAGACAAAGGAATAAGAGATTTTCCATCCCTGCAAAAGACTGAGGGTTACTCGCAGACAAGCTCTGTGAGAATTATTTGCAGAATTCATGTCTGTCTCTTGTTTCAACACTAAGTATAAAATCAACCTGGGACTTTTTATGTATTTCTGCATAAAATAGAGAGAGGAAGAGAATGACTGGAAGGATAACTATGCCTTTTTTAATTGAGGAATTGGCTGTTGCTGTTACTACAGTAACAGAGGTGCATCATACACCCCTGTCCATTTATCTACTTTCTAACTACAGTATTCAATCACTTAAAGAGCAGGGAAGCACAATTTTTTTGGGATACAAATGAGTATATGACCGAGGGAAATAATTCTTATGTCTATATATGAGTAAGAGCTGCAAATTTACCCTGCACTAGCAAATTAACTCCTCATTCTGTGAAATAGCTTCTTCTAAATGCAAGTGAGGGATAAGGTAATAATCAGCAATTCATATGAAATGCAAGCTATCTTACAGCCAGCGAACCTACAGCAGACTTTGAAACAGAAGATATATCATGCCTAATGTCACAAACAAATTCCAACATAGATAATTAGATAGCTAGTCTAAGCAGTCAACCCCCAATGACTGCCAGTGGGCACTGAACTTTAATCTTCAGCATCAAAGCACCAGCACTAGTTCAGCTGAGTTAAATGAGTAATTCTTTTAGCTGGAACTAGTAGCAGTCTCTTCTTTGATAGTCAGATCAGCCAACTGAGAAATCACACAACAGGCTTCACCAGCATGTTACAGCTCCAGTAGTTCCAACTGGAAGGAGCATCTTTGTTTCCTGCCCTAAGCCACAGAGCAGTCCTGCTGGTAAACAGCTTCTGCATTTCTCCCGAAGCTGCTTGCACTTCAGCTGTAGATCAATGACTGTTCTGCATACTTTATATATTACAGGGACTTTTTTTTTAAAAAAGGATAAAAGTTAAAAAAAAAATTCAAGGAATTGATTCAGTACATCAGTCAATTCCTGACAATAAAACACTGATTTGCCCAATTAATTCTTTCTATGAAATTACTAGGTTCCTGCAATGCTAGTAATGTAATGTACCAGCAGCTAAATTCTATACCACTTATTGGTTAGAAAGCAAAAGTAAGGTTTAAAACATATCTGCATTTTATAAGGTGATTAAACTTTAATTACAATTATTTTTTACAGTAGTCATTAAAGGCTGGATTTTTATAAACCAAGAATTCTCACGTCATGTGTCTCAGTAAATTATAGGATAAGCACCTTAAGTGATTATGCATGCATGCAAATGTCCATACTATTTTTAAAGATATTGGTGCAATTCAATAGATTAGTATAATTTGAATTCCTTTACAGTTTAGTGGTTAAAATACTTTAGATTTTGAGGTTGGAATTTGTCTGTGTAACCGACTATGTTAACCTGTATGCATACATTAAGACACAATACAGCCGCTACATATTTCTCGTGTTCATAAATAGTCCAGTCAGACAATCTTACACAACAGTATATTTTACTAAATGATCAAACAATCAGGTATTTACATAAAACCAAACTTAGGATATAAATCTTTAAAACTTTTGCAGGATTGCTCACCTTAAACCAAATACTGCAGTCAGAAATCACGAGAGGTGACTATCAGGAAATATATTTTCACAATTACCATTTATCAAAAATCTCTCAGGTCACCAGAATTTGCATTCATTTGTTCACTTCCCAGATTACATGCATAATTCTATTTTAGGAACCACACGAAAGTAACAACAAAAGATTGAGAATAGATACAGAGGTAATCCAAATCTTTATAGGGATGATTGCTGCTCACCTTAAAAGCTGTCTGCCAGTGGTAATGTCCTAAGAGGTTAAATCTGTGTACCTGGCTGCAGAATTGGTATGAGTTCCCTAAAATTGTGGTTACTGTTTGAGCAGAAATAGAGGGCATCGAACACAGAAATCATAAACGCTACTCAGCACTTTGCCACAGAGGTCCTACACCACCAGATCTACACCTCATCCATCCACACATGACTGGGAACACCCTGACCCAAGGTAAATAAACACTGTCTAAGAGGGAAGTCCGGAGCAGGGAATTTTCCTGAAATAGGGATTTTTCTCTTTACAACTATGAGTGGACTGATTGTGCTAAAAATGTAACATCAATTTAATAATTATGAACCATGAACCTGTCTTTAAGTCCATCTTTGAAGAAGTCTGCACTATCAACCTTCAGTACTTTTATTCTGCTACAATCTCTTCAATACAGTTTCTTCCTGTTCTCAGAATACCTAGTGTTATCCAATAGGATCACAACATCTGCATATACAGCATTCATTCTCTGAAAGCTACAAGCTCAGAATAAATTATTCAGCGACAGAATTAGCTATTGCAGCCTAAATAGGACACTAATCTTGATTGAATAAAATCTGTGTAACGAATAAATTTACACTGTCCCGAGTGGCTCAGAAACATTGCATCCAGGCACTCAGCTCCAGCAAGTGGCCACTAAATCCACCACTGCAACCAGAGAGTTTGTCAGACATCCACAATGCAGGATTCATAAAGCATCCAAAAAGATACAAATACACACGTTCTGGAATTCACTAAAATGCCCAAGACAAGGGTGCCTGCAGTTCTGTATGTCAACAAGCACTGGAGTACAAATCAACACCAGAAGCTTGAAAAATTTCACTGCACCTTTCAACCCCTAAATGTCCAGCTCGTATTTTATATCCTGGCTTTCCAGAGATGGTGCTGCTTTACAAGGTATCTTCCCTCCCCATCTGACTGCTGCCTGACAAGAAGCCATTAACAGCTATTATACACCACTGTGGCTTCCTTGCAATAGGTTTGCATTAAAGCTTTTGCTTCTGCAGATGGACTTCACCAATTGCCACACTCCAGGAAGGCTGAAAAACTACACATAGAGCCACAACAATCCTACCATTAAGGATCATAGAGGACTCAGACCTCTGGTGGATTTTGGCTGAAAAAAGGAAAATACCCAAACACACACTCAGCCATGACAAAACCAATACTACATTGCTAGTTATGTTGCCTGGTATCAGTACAGCCAGTGTAACAACCGGACCACAGCTGCAGGGAACAACAAATCACCAAGTGCTGCAGGCAGGGCCAAGAACAGGCAGCAGCCTTTACAAATTAGAGGACACGATAATTCTGCTCTGATCAGCTCCTTACACATGTTAAAATCCTGTACCTAATAGCTGCAATGTATTGGTAGCAGTAGTTCTTTTGCTTGAGCATTTGTTTCAGATGTAGCACACCAGAAAGAAAAGATCATTTTCTGATCAGAGTTTCAGCACTCAGCCATCCCATTCAGCAGGATCCCACCCTGTACAGAGACCAGAACCCACACCCAACCACAAGAGGAACGAGAGGAATACAGGAGCTTTCTGAGGCAAATGCTGGTTTGGAAAACTTGTACATCCATTTTTAATTATGTCACTGATACATATGTACATAAATACTATATACATGATTCCACGTAGCTGCTGGAATTAAATTTTAAAAAATAAATAAAAATCTCCAAGTGCAAGCAACAGCAGAATATCACCGGCCTTAAACCAACTTATTTTACAATTACATTCAGAAATTGATGAAAAAACCTCAGCAGAGCCACAGCTCAGTAGCTATAGCAACCTGCTTAGCTTCTCAGAAGAATCAAATAAGATAACGTGCCTTAAAATAGATGCAAAATAGCTGTCACTGCACATGTGTGGTTCCAGAGACAGAATACAACCATAAAAATTAATTTTTTTCAAATCACAATGCTCCCTTTTACAGAAATCAAAAAGCTACCCTACAGGCAGTGGGTGAGAATTGAGTTTAATTCTTTTACTCTCAGTGTTTTAAAAGCTAAATCATTTATCTCAAAGCTTAATTGTGCCTTTTAACAAATTAGACTTCATTGGAAATCATTATCTGTCTCCCCCCTTCTTGTTACAATTCAAAGGCAGCATCTGTTAAAGAGCAAAAATGAACCATATTCCCCTCATTACACGAAGAGCAAAAAGTCATCCCAAGTTCACATTACTTTAGAAGGTAATTTCTGTTCACCAGAACAATTTGGTGTGTGTTCATTCCTTCGCATCCAGTTTTGCAGCCTAATTTCCTCAAATATTTAGACTTAATTTGGTTTGTAACCATTAACTACGATCACAGAAAGCACGTTTCTCTAAGTTAGCATTCCCTGCCAGTACAGTTAAAAATATCCTCTGGGCTGTAGCTGTTACATTGTGTGATCACATATTCCTCATACAGCATCAGAGCAAGGCAAGCAATCCCCGGCAGTTCCCCGGCAGTTCGCAGCGCCCCGCGGGCCGGAGCAGCCGCGGCACGGCCGGCCCGTGACAGGGAGAGGGAACGGGGCACACGGCCCGGGGAGAGGGGCCCGGGCACACGGCACGGGGAGAGGGGCCCGGGGCACACGGCCCGGGGAGAGGGGCACGGGGCACACGGCCCGGGGAGAGGGGCCCGGGCACACGGCACGGGGCACACGGCCCGGGGAGAGGGGCACGGGGCACACGGCACGGGGCACACGGCCCGGGGAGCGGGGCACGGGGCACACGGCCCGGGGAGCGGGGCACGGGGCACACGGCACGGGGCACACGGCCCGGGGAGAGGGGCCCGGGCACACGGCACGGGGCACACGGCACGGGGAGAGGGGCACGGGGCACACGGCACGGGGCACACGGCACGGGGAGAGGGGCACGGGGCACACGGCACGGGGCACACGGCCCGGGGAGCGGGGCACGGGGCACACGGCCCGGGGAGCGGGGCACGGGGCACACGGCCCGGGGAGAGGGGCACGGGGCACACGGCCCGGGGAGCGGGGCACGGGGCACACGGCCCGGGGAGCGGGGCACGGGGCACACGGCACGGGGCACACGGCCCGGGGAGAGGGGCCCGGGCACACGGCACGGGGCACACGGCACGGGGAGAGGGGCACGGGGCACACGGCACGGGGCACACGGCACGGGGAGAGGGGCACGGGGCACACGGCACGGGGCACACGGCCCGGGGAGCGGGGCACGGGGCACACGGCCCGGGGAGCGGGGCACGGGGCACACGGCCCGGGGAGAGGGGCACGGGGCACACGGCCCGGGGCACACGGCCCGGGGAGAGGGGACCCGGGGAGAGGGGCCCGGGCACACGGCACGGGGCACACGGCCCGGGGAGAGGGGCCCGGGGAGAGGGGCCCGGGCACACGGCACGGGGCACACGGCCCGGGGAGAGGGGCCCGGGGAGAGGGGCCCGGGGCACACGGCCCGGGGAGAGGGGCCCGGGCACACGGCACGGGGCACACGGCACGGGGCACACGGCCCGGGGAGAGGGGCCCGGGGCACACGGCCCGGGGAGAGGGGCACGGGGCACACGGCCCGGGGAGAGGGGCACGGGGCACACGGCACGGGGCCCGCACGGGGCACACGGCCGGGAGAGGGCACGGGGCACACGGCACGGGGCACACGGCCCGGGGAGCGGGGCACGGGCACACGGCCCGGGGCACACGGCACGGGGCACACGGCCCGGGGAGAGGGGCACGGGGCACACGGCCCGGGGAGAGGGGCACGGGGCACACGGCACGGGGAGAGGGGCACGGGGCACACGGCACGGGGCACACGGCCCGGGGCCCCGGCCCGGGGAGCCGCTCCAGCGCGGCCTCCAGCCACGGCCACAGCCGCCGCGGAGGCGGAGCCGCCCTCCCGCCCACGGCCCGCCGGTGCCACCGCTCCTTCCAGCGCTTCCCTGCTGCCCCGTGCAACGCCAGAGGAGAACAGCGATGGCACAGCGCAGGGACAGCTCCAGAGGGCAGCTGCTCTTCAGGAACCAGAGCGAAGCCATCCCGCCCCTTCCCAAGGAGCCCTTGCCCTCCCGCACCGCGGCTTCAGTACCCTTCACAGAACCCCACTCCGGAGACTCCAGCAGCTTTCTGGGAACAAGGCTGCTCCAGTTTGGATTAAACCTCTCTGTGCTACAACTGGGACTGTAGAAAGAGAAGGCACTGACATTAATTTTGCACTGCATGGGACCAAGTCAAGGCAATTAACAATAAAGTATTAATACTGCAAGCCAGTGTTTAATTTGTGGTCTCATTCACAACAGAAGGAGTTATAAGCAAGTCAACTGGAAGCAAAAATGTCAGTGGAATCTAAGCTTAATAAAAAACCTCACAGAACGACAAAAACAGAGTTTAGGAGATCTACAATAAACAGAAGCATTCTTATTTAAAAAAAAAAAAACAAAAAAAAACAAAAAAAAACCCTTTTAAAATGTAAACGGTGGCTTCTTGTGTTGGGCTCTTCCCTTATTCTGCTTGTGTTCAAAGACAAGCAGAACAGATTCTGCAGACAAAGCTTTGTCTTGATTTAAAAGTTTGATAACCTGTGTTTATATCTATCTATATAGACGTTTATAGACATTTCAGCATTAACAAGAAAAAGAATTAGAAGAAGTGAGCACAGCTTACACAGAATGCTCTTACCTATTCTAGAAAACACCTAGATTCATTGTTTTCAGAGGGAAACATCTTTCCTATCTCCTAACAAGCATGTTTACCAGCAGGTCACCCAGAAGTCTAAATCTGAGATATCTGTGCCTTTAACAGAAATAACATAGCTCACTCCACAAATTCAATTTACTGCTCTGAATTTCAAGATTATCATTATTTAGATTAAAAAGTAATTTTAAAAAAATCTCTTAATTTCTCTTCCATATGAATTTAGACTTGCTTAATCCTTGACATTCAGTGTACAATCCTATAATAAGGATATACAAAAAAAATGTAGTGCAGATTGCTACACTATTCCAAACTTTGTTTGGAAACAAAGTTCAAAGAACAGTCAAGCAAAAACTGGAAATAAACAGCATTATAATAAGCCATTTCACTCCACTGATAAAAGTTTGGGCTTAGTGACCCAACAGTTTGGATTCCAGTCTGCAGCTTTCCTCTCACTAAAGCAGCATCCATCACTACACTTCTGTGCAAGGCTTCAGAGTATTGAACGATAACCCCCAACAGGTAGAAAAGGAATAATGCTTCAGTTACTGTGACAATATGCAGAAGCTCCCACCCCATCTTGGATTTTATCAAATGCTTTCATTTGGTTCATCCAATTTAAAGAATCACAGGAACATTTGTTGTTCATTTGACCAGCTCATTTTATCAAGCCAGATGAACACTACAAGAGGGACATCAATCCATTTATCAGCACAGAGGCAACAACATCCAATTACTTGCAACTGATGTTCTCTATGCCTGAATTTCCATATCCCACCTAGTCCAGTTGAGTCAGCTGGCTGTTAAAAACAGAAGTTTGATAGGGCATATTGTCAGCATTGTCACAGTCAAACTGGTGGTTAATGCTAACCTTAAATTAGACAAAGGCCCTTTCAAAGCCACTGTGGATTTTTAATTAAATTTAATTAATAATATTAATTTATCTGGACTCAAGGTACCCATAAAATCCCCACTGTTGGCATTACAGTTGTGAAACTAGCAGAAATCTTCTGGGAGCCTGGTCTTAGCAGAGAAGCAGTTCCAACCCCTGCAAAATTCCAGTGGAGGCAAACAGATTGGGGTTTAATGCTGAATAACTCTGACAGCAAGGGTCCAGAATCCCCACGGTTTATAATGGACCATTATCTTCTGAGGATGCATAATTGCTATAATCTGCTGGCATCAGCCAGTGCCTTTTTTGATAGAAATCTAGTCCTCTCAAAAGAGGCCTTTTCCTGCCTGGCTGTGCTGTTCCTGGAACAGAGGAGTATCTTGAAACTCCAAGGGAGTTGTGCAGCCCCTGATTTACCCCCCAGGAGTGGGGGGCTGTGCACTCTGAGCACACATCCAGCAGCTCCAGAGTTTCCACCAGCACTGTCTGAGTGCTGTGCACACACTGCTCACATGTGGGACATCCAGCAGGCTCCAACAGAGCACGGGGCAGCAGCAAAGAAGGGGAAGCAGTCTGTAAAACAGTGGACATATCGGGGATTTCCAGCTGTCAGGAATTCCACAAACACAGAAGCAAAACCTCTAAGAATGACTTACCACAAGTTTAATAAGATATTTGCTGAAAGTGAATAATGCTGATAACTGCAGCATTTGAGCATTTTCATGCAACAGTCAGCAAAAACTGTCCTATTTTCATAATGCAAAAAGAAAAAAGAGTCCATTTTATTACCAAGGTTAATATATACTTTCTGCTATATGTAACAGTAAGACTAAGATCAAAAGATAAAGAGGTGGTATATGACTAAAAAGAGGGATTTTTTTTTTCAGGAGCTGGAGGTGGTACATGTTATCCAAGACTTACATAAGGAGTTCCATGTGACTCTGTGGCTGTTGCAGAAAAACCCTGCAACCAAATCTGGTTTGAGATAACTTCAACCATTCGCTCTGTATTTGGAACTTTTCAACTACACGTCAAATAAAACAGACTTAATTTCATTGGCATTGAGTGAACACAGGAAGCAACTTCATTGCCCACTCAGATTCTAAACTGTATCTTTGGCAGTTTTTGAAGTTCCCTTCTCTTTAAGAGAAGCATCAGGATTCAGTGACCTGCTCTCTGGGAAAACTGTGGGTGGGTTTCCACTTAAACACACAAATCATTTCAAAGCATTTATAATTTTAATTTCCACTTCAGTTTTCCCAGGGGCATGAGAAAAGGGGATTTTTAAGACAAAACTATGCATCCATAATGCTAAATGGTTTCAGCATCTTAAACTGTAATGATGTTTCTCAGCTGAAATAAAGATGCACAGCTATAAATTTGAAAAGTCTTTAAAGACCTTTGTGCAATTTTCAAAGATCCTTGTGTCCAGAATTTGTATGGACTTCTGTAAGCCATGATTTGGCTCTTCAGTCTTCTGTAATCAGCTTAAAAAAAAAAATAAAAATTATTATTATACAAGTCTCAGGAACACTAGTGGAAAAAGGATTAATCTTGATTAAATATGTTTTTTCCATCCCTCACTTAGCACCTCTCAATCAATGTCAACAGTATTGCAATTGATCTAATTTCATGTCAGTCACTCCAACTATTATTCAAAGATTTTTTCATATATACTTCCTCAAGTAGAAATGTGGGCAAGCCAGTCTTTGGGATTTTTTTTTAATGTCAAAAAACCCATGATATCAAGCATTCAGACTCATGATCAATTTTAGCACCCCTATACACAGATGAGAAAAAAACCAAAAAAATATTTATTCCTGATGCCCTTTCTTTCCCTTTCTTTTATTTCTTGTTAAGTGTTGCAACAGTTGTCTTTATGAAAGTGTTGAGAATCTTCCATACTGACAAACGGCCATGGACTTGCACCTCAAAACCACTTTTGGAAAGCTTTACAGTTAATGGGTTTATGACAAAATGTAAACTACATGAGTAAAAAAGTAGCATCTTTTATGGATACAGATATTAATGACAGTTGTACAACAAGAGGCAGTCAGACCAAGACAGATTTGATGTGATATATTTGTACAAGCTGGGGAAATTTCAAGTCCATTCTCCCTAAATATCAAACACAACCAACTGAGTACAAGGACAGTTAAATTTTTCAAGTCTTTTTCATATGCAGTACTTCATCTGATGGAAATCTTCACAATTTATCGAGGAGGCTATTTTCTGCAAAACTTAATCTATTTATCAGTTAAATATGATAAGATTTATAGAAACCTCTTGTTAGAAACTTGAGAGATAACCAGGCCCTGTAATTTTACAATAATGTATTTTAACATATTCTACAGTTAAAGACAGATTATCTTATGCTTCATGTTAAAAATAGATTAGTTTGATATTCATCTTTCGGCTGTGCTACAGCACCGCTCGTGCTGCTGACCTTGCCATTATTACAAGAACATGTCAGTCCTTGGACTCTCTCCCTGCTGAGAGTCCAACTGTGTACACTGGTTTGTTCAAAACATATTGCTGAGAGGAAAAAACCACACTTTTCCCTCCACAAGATAATAGATAAATGTAATCCTGAGCAGTCACTCAATTGTTTGAACAGCATTTCTTCTAGGGCCACTTTGTATAGAATAGAATTTTCAGGCAGTTAACATCAGGCATTCATGGTACCTTCAGCAATTCCTACAGAGTTTTTATCCTTACAACGGGCTTGAAGACTTGGCACAGTCTTCTCTCCCTGCTCAGTACAGCCTCTCTCTTCAACAAGCAGATGCATCTTCAGAATAAATCAGTTTATGTTGTTAAACATATTTGTTTCATTATAATCAGACTATAATTTTTCTCACCAAAACGAACAGTTTAAAATATTCAAGTTTAGATTGAAAGACCAACTGTAAAATCTCCAATCACTTGAGGAATATTATCTATCTTCACAGAACTTTTCATTTCAGATGCTACTGAAAGCATTTTAAAATGGTTTGACAAATCATTTACCCTATTTTTATAGACAGGGTGAAGTTTTCAAGATTCTGTCCAGAAACCACTGCTCTTGGATAAGTACTCATTAACAACAAAGTTTGAGGAATTAGTTAGTCAAGAAAATGATTCCATGTGCAGCAAAACTAAACAGGGCTGGGTTTAATGTGAAATCTACTGCAGATTTGAAAAGCCTACATGTGCTAATCAAGTCCTCTCCTTAACAACAGCAAAACACAGAAAGGATGTTTACACCATGCGTACTGTGCTTTCTCGTTTGAGTTCCTTAGAGGAAGGAATTCATACTTTTTTTAAGACTCTACAGTTTCTTAAAAGAAGGATGGGCTTGTCTTTCTTCTTAATTTACTGAATATGTGCTATTACTATGTGAAAGTAAATCTTCTCTGTAAGGACTGGCCAAATAAATCTTAACAGTTGAATTTGCAAATCAGTTTCTTGATGTCAACAGCTTTGTCATGTCAATAAATACAGCACTAAGCCAGGAGCAATGACTATTAGCCATCTCTGCTGTCACTTACTTGAGTACAGCTACATAACTTGCCTAAAACCATCAAGCATGATTTACACTCAGCAGTCAAAAACAAAAAGGACCTAATGTATCACAGCTGTCATCAGGTAAACGAGGAGAATCCAGCATGTCTTGAAGAAAAAAAAAAATCCCAACCAAAACAAAACAGAGAAACATTCCCTTTTAAATCACAGGAACACCATCTGTAATCTTAAAAATTTTCAGTAAAATGGTCAGCAAATGTTGAGAAAGTAACTTTGAATTCTGAATTGGTGAGGTGATTTGATGAAAGCTTACTATTTTTCTCCAGATTAGTATAGTTAAACAGAGCTGGTGCCTCTCAGCTCTGCTCAAATGGATGAGTTCCAACAGAGCACTGTCATCCTCCCACTGAAATCAGGCATCCCACGTCTGGCAATACAGACCATTGTGATGTACATGACAGGATGTGAACTATTTCCCCAACATCATCTCAACAGGTTTCAGCAGGGATGTGTCAAAGTCTCACAATGAAACTTAGCATCTGTTAGAACAAACTTCTGTATTTTAGTCTCCTGTGGCAAAT
This sequence comes from Sitta carolinensis, assembly GCA_032173965.1. Lineage (NCBI taxonomy): Eukaryota > Metazoa > Chordata > Aves > Passeriformes > Sittidae > Sitta > Sitta carolinensis. Next base: position 7,157,421 of record CM063296.1, on the reverse strand, counting down.
GAAGAGTTAATATTTACTTGGAAAGAAAGCCCCAAAACTGAAAAATACTCCATTTCAAATAGCCTTAATCTGTCAGCAGTAGACAAAGTCAAAACTCATTTTCATCTAAAAACGTCTCTCAGATTCTGTAAGTACCATACTATGCACATAAGCTATGGTACCTGTCACATCAAGAGCTGGTATTAATATTCATGCAATTCCTTACTTTTATGTTCCAGTGGTGTTGCCTTGAAGGCAGATGGATTAAAACACACTGGTCTCTGAATAAAGCCTTCTGCACAGGCAGAGGGTAGTACCACTCCTTAGTATGTGGTGCTAAAGCAACATGCCATGTCCTACAGAGAAGATAAAGATGCTGAGCCAATGCCGTGGATCTCATAATTTATGTGTACAAAGAAAAGCTCAGCAGACTGCTCACTACTGTGATGAGTTCTTTTGAATTTGATGAAATCCTCTGGAAGAGTTAGCTGTGTGCTCACTAAGTGCAGAGCATTACTGATATCATGAAATACTGAAATGGAAAGATTAAAAGAATAGGGGCAAACAGTGTGCTAGGAAAAAGCTGTCTTTCCAAGACTTGCATAAATGTTATAAATCTATGCGTATTTCCAAAATTGTATAATCAGATTTCTAATTCTTCAATAAATGCAGGCTTAGCAGGACTTGCAAGAGGGGTGCAAATCTAGTTTAAAAAAAACCTCAATACTTAAAATACTCAATACTTAAAAGCTTTGGGCATTTGTATCTGGAAGTAAAGAAAGGAGTAGGCCAGGCTGCTTCTTTTTTTCTTACTTAAAGCATAAAACCAATAGGTAATAAAGTAAATTGAACTTAAATGTTTTTAACCATTATAGAGCTGTACTTCAGATGGGGGAAAGTTGAAACAGTTGTACAGCAGAGAGACCAATAAGCTGAAATGCACATCTGTTAAGGAGAGGGGAATGCCCCTCTGAAGAAACCAGAGTTTCTGGGTTCTGCCTCAGATAATTCATCTTCAGGTTAATGAGTGGGCCAGAAAAAATGGAACTGCAGCAAGACACCTAAGGGACTTAGACTGGCTTATGAATATACAGAGAGTAAACTTCTTTGTATCTACAACCCACACGCATTACTGAAGAATTCCAATGATTTCATGCTTGTACAGCTCTCTCCAGGATCTGAGTTGGAATGTTAGGGGAAAAAAGACCTTAACTTTGACAGCCAGATGGATGGGTCATGCCTTACTGATACCCTGGGTGCTCTTGACAATCTGCCTGTTCTGTCTGTCTGCTCCTTAGCAACTATTTTCTCCAAGTCAAATGCAGCCAGGTATTTAAGTCAGCTCTCTATTTCATGAAGATAACTGTCCATCTGCTCAGGCAGCTGAGTAAGCTGTGACTGCAATACCTGCTATGCATGTGGTTTGATTGCTACAGCACCAAAGAGAGAGAAGTGACAAAAGATCTTTGCTAGTGCTATTCAAACCACATATCTGAGCTATGATACTTAAATTCATAATAATAAATCTTTATTTTTGGTCAAGAACGACCATCAATTCAGAAGATCTGAAATGGTGATTTGGTTATTCAACATGCTAAAGCATTGCTGGTAAGCAAAGCAGCACTGCTGCTGCAGCTGACCCCCATAAATCCAGGCAACTTGCAGCAATACCACAGTGAGTTTTGCTGCCACATTGCTCAGTGTGTTTCCAGGTTAGAAGTGGCCACTTTTCTTTCCCAGGATGAGAAGGCCCAGGTCAGTGAAGAGTGTCTAACCCAGAGGAGCAGAGCTCCTGCTCACCACTGCTCCCTCCACACAAATCCCTGTCAGTTCCAGCCCCAGACACGTCAGCACTGTGTAAGGATTTCACTCCAGTGCTGGCTGCCAGCCACCACGCCAGAATGGAAAACATGCTAAACCTTTTTTTTTTTTCTAGTAATACCATTGTGGACTCTTCCTGGTGCACAAACATCCAACTAATTATGGCTATAGGACACAACAACAATGAAAGACAATTTACAGAGTTGTTTTAGTTATTCTTAAATTCCTCAGTTTATTTGGAAAGGAAACTGGAATTTATATTGTCAGCTACGTTTTCCAAAATTAGTACTTTGCATCAAGTGTGTACTGTACGTTAAATAAACACATGTTCAATTTAATTGTAATTAATTCTCTCTTCAGGGGCCAAAGACATCTTTGTCGAAAGTAGAATTGTATAGATAAAATACATACAGAAAGATTATCCTATTTATTGAATTAAAGGTTGGAGTAACTTTTGAGAATCTATTACTAAAAAAGTAACTTATAGCAATTTTCCACTGTGCCCTAGAAATTTCAACTGCACTGGCAAAATCAGAACACCTGTCCTACAGACACATAATTTAAAATACTTTAATATTTCATATCCTTTTTGTGAGCTAAAAGGAACAGAAGTAGTGTCAATATTCTTATTTTGAATGAAAAAAAAGTTTGCTCCATGCAACATGGAAGTATTTTATGATGCAATAATACATACTTAAGAAACAGCCACATGCAGCAGTTTTAGACTGAAAAATTTGGTGAACTGGTGCCATTTTAGTGGGATAGCTAATTGTGTCTCTAAATCTCATCTCTTGTTACTGGGACTACAGTACATGCCTGGAGTCAGACACATACTCGAACAAAGGAGTGTTCTTACACAACAGGAGAATACCCAACCTGAAGTTTACTTATAAGCTTACTTGTGCCCTGTATGCAGCCTCCTGAGACAGGACTGCTTCCAAAACGTTTATTGAGTAAACTGCCATAGAATCATAAAGTAATACCTGGAATGTCTTCATGTAATTTCTCATGTTTACACAAGCACAAATCTCAAAGTAGAACGTGTTTTTTAGTCCTTACCAAGACATGAAAATATTCCCAGAAGACTTCTTGCAGCACAAAGCTGGATGCCTGCTCTGGCAAAACATCATCTTGCTCCCACTGCAACTTCCACCAGAGATTTCACTCCCCTAACTGGGATACACAAGCAAGCCACATCCTTCCTGCTCACTCAGTACAGCAATTCCTTTGTCCAGCTGAAGGGTCCTTACCCTAGCAGCCACATCCAGGAATCCTAATCCCAGCCCTGGGGTCACAGCAGTAGAAGGAAGCACAGCTATGCAAACACTAAGTGCAAACAGCACTGCCCACCTGGCCCCAGCCTAGGAGCAACCAAAGCACAGCAGCCAACCTCTGCCACCTGCCCAGGACAGACACAGACACAGACACCTCAGAAGATACTTAAATTCCCCTTGGCTCCTGCTGAGAGGGGAGGGAAGGCCTAATTGCTGGTGCAAAAACACCCTGAGGCTTTGTTCCCAGCACCTTGCCCTGAGCAAGAGCACGGCGTGTGCAGCAAGTAATTAATACCCTAAGGAACACGGCAGTGGACTCCATCACAGTGCTGCTCTGCATTTCCCTCATTAACACCAACTTCCACTGCCTTGCAGGGAGGGGATAAGTACTTCTAATATTCCCATGTTTCTAAGAGACAAAGAACCAACAGAAAATTCTCAATCATGCCTGGCTAGACATAAAGAAGAACTGCCCAGATAAACTAAGACACAGGTCATCTAGCCAAGACAGGATGCTTTTGGATTACAGCATTATGCCTGAAGGAATTATACAAAAGCAAAATGGCAATTATTTTAACTAATTTTCACAAAAGACAATTCAAACACTCATATTTGCATTTACACAGCTGCTTCAAAAAATGAGGTATGATTAGACATGTGCTATTTTATCAAATCACTAACAAAGAATATGGACACTGTGCAAGGTGGGAGTTTCAAAAAAGGGCCAAAGCCTGACCTTCACTAGTTCAAAACCTTTCCTGAGAATTCTAAACCTTCAATATATATCTTCAATATAATACATAAAATAAGATTAGCACTAGGTCTTAACTGCTCAATGAGACAACACAAGAGTGTTTATGAGTTTATGTACTCATGGGTTGACATGGGGACTTCCTAGGTTAGGAATGATCCAGTGACAGCAGATCAAAGATTAAATCATGAACACATAAGACACCTGTACTGAGGGGAAGCCACAGCCAGTGGTCTGAGTAACTTCTTATAAACTGCTGCTTCAGTATGAGGAGCTATATAACTACAGACTATGGCAAATACATTTAATTTACATAAAATCATATATGGATATTTCTAACCAAAGTAAGTTGTTATTACAGTAAAAATGAAAGATGAAGATATTTTCTACAAAAGCTTTTATACTACTTGGCTTTTTTGCTACTTGGCAGTTTTGTTCAGGAAAGATCAACACAAAAAAAGTGCCTGCAACACATACAATTATGTGCCTTATTGAAAAAATGTTAACTCCATTGCAGCTGTGAACACATCCAAAGCATTTATTACATAACAAATCCCTGAGTTCTGTTACATAACAAATCCCTGAATCCCAATCACATTAGTTACGTACTATGCATATTTTTTCCACATAACTGCACACCTGACACTTGAAAAATCTGGCTGAACATTTTTATCTTATAGGCCTCTTTATTAAAAAACACATACTGCACTTTACAGTAAAAATGCACTTCTCTTTCTTCACTCCCGAATTTTTTTCTATGCCTGAGTTAAATTTGCTTCCAAATCTGCTGTGTAGATTAGGTCATTTATGACATTCATATATACATGCTTGCATATACGTGTGATTAATGCATTCCAGAAACAAAAATCTTAGCCTAAAATCACTTATGAATCTCCTGAAACAGTGAGCCAATTCCAAACATTACATATGTAAAAATAAGCATATACACACCCACTTTCACCATAACAAATACCTTTATAAATGATGAGTACCAAGAGGCCCATCCTTTCCTGCTTAGCATCTCACTACTTCTTTTTTCAGAATCTAATACTCTAATATTCAGAATCGAATATTCAAAAATATAAATTTTAGTGTCATTTTAAGGGCATGACCTGATCTTCAATGTCATCTGGGATAGGAATATACACTGGTGATTTTTTAAAGGGAAGAAAAACTGGGTTTGGAAATAATGTCATAAATTATGTCACAAAGTCATAATCAGAGCACCAGCTTCAATAACATCCCAGGGACCACAAAATTGGATCTCATGAATCACACTGTAGCTTACTGCATAATCAGATCATCATGCATCAAAATCATGTAATATAAACTTAGGCCATAACTTAAGAACTGCAGAAGGTCCCCTCGACCAGCAGCCAGTGTGACCTTCAGAACAGGGTTAGAAAAGCATGAGACAGACACACAAATCAATTTCTGAAGCAGGTGGCTATAAACAGATGAAGAGAACACTGTAAATTGAAACACTAAGTTATGCATGAACACCTTATATTTAAAACATCATTAAGTTGATTTCTTTATTCAACAGGAGAAATTAATATCTGATTTGCTTTTCTTTCCTGTGAAATGTAATAAACACACACATACATTCTTGAAGAAAATTATAAAGCAGGTAAAGGAAAAAGCAAGGTGCTAATTACAGGTTAAGAGACTCGAGTATTCATACACAACCACAAAACTCCAGAAATGAAACCTAAGCACTGCTGTATCAGTCAAGATGGAAGAGGAGTCAAAGCTGTTTGCAAAGTCATGTTCCGTGTACTGTTACACTCATGGCCATGGTCTGGAGAGCAGAACATCTCCCTGTTGGGGACACAGTGACTGAGCTAGAGATACATATTTATAAAACCATCCAGCTTTAAAAAGCAGCTACCACATCTGAGGGCTTTATCAGGAAGCTACTGAGCACCTATTTTAAGTCAGTAAAAATCCTTCATTATCAATGACCTACAGCTTATTGTATCATGCCTGGGTATTCAGAGATTGGTTTCCCCCCTTCTCTTCCCTTATGCACACCCAAAGAATGTAGCATGTTCCACTAAGGCATAAAGTAAAGCTGAAAATGCCTACAATTCCCTGAAGGAGTAGAAAGATACAGCACAACTTGGCTGCTATCCAAGGCAGGAACAAAAGATGTGCTTGAATTAAAATACCCAATTCAAACACTGTTAAACTTGAGGAAAGTTTCAGTCTTATCCCACAACTTCAATATAGTCAGTGGCCTTATGATTTAAACATGATTTAATTCTAAGCTCTGCTTATCTAAAGATAGCTTCAAAGTAGTGGAAAATCAGTAATTTAATACTACTTTAAAAAAAGACAAATTTGCCTCTAAAGTCATTGCGTAATCCAGTGCTCAAAAAAGGAAGAGAAACCACACTTCTGTTACATAATTAAAACAATACCGTAAGCTAATTTCTCTGCCATTTTAATATGACACTAGTACAAGACCTAAGAAGCAGGCATTCAGGAACATGACATTCTTAGCACAGCCCTTTCCCCAGGCCTTCAGAGTTTATTTTTATGTAAATCTGCAAAGAAAACTAAGCCCTAAAATACACATGGGAAAAAAGGCAAAGATTCAACTAAATCTGTAAAATTCACAATGCATGTAGTAGAGAACTGATTACAAGTTTTAGTTGGTAGAAAATACAACAAGCAAAATAATGAAGCGACTGGACGTTAACCTTAAATTTGCACTGATTATAGGAGGTGTATTTTTCTAAATACTTCAATGGCTAAATATAAATTCTACTTCTTCAAATAAATGCCAACATTTTAGGATGTGAGGATTCTGTTAATTGTCCTCTTCTCTCCAAAGGTAATATTATAAAGCCAAATTAAATTACAGTAGGACTGGTACACTGCAAGATAATTTTAACACCATTCTGTAGCTAAATTTGTTTCTTATACATGAGTCTAAATCACCAACTCTCTGAAAGAAATGGACAGAACAGTGCATTGAAAGGGCAGAAAAAAGTGGCCTTCCAAAAAAAAACCAACAGAAAGCAATTTAAACTACCTAAGGCAAAAAAACACTAAACATACATTCATATATCATGTTATTATCAAGAAAAAAAAAACAACTTACAAATATAGATTAGTAACACAAGGTACTAACTTTAAGAATATTAATCCACTTTTGAACAGCAGCCTTTCAGAGACTGTGATAAGGGGAGACAGGCATACAATTGCTGCCTAACAATAGTAAAAAGGAACTCCAGCTTTAGGACAGAATACAGAGGCTATATTTTGAATTCAAACTCAGAACATGTAAGCTACCCTTTGAACCCTCCCAATCTCAACACCACTGTTGCTGTATCAAATTCCAACAGAAAATTATAGTAAAAATGTTTTTATCATATACCACTTCCACAGACAAGGACTGCCAGTATCTATAAACTTAAATCCATAAAATCTTTAAAATATTATTAAAGCCATCACTGCTATCCCTCTTCATATTTCTCTCCTGTTTAAAAGAAATGTCATTAAAGACTCATACAGGCACAATGAAATGTGCAATGCTGCAGGAAATCAATAGAGGAGCGAGGGGTAGAATACAGACCTCTTGGCTCTGAACTCACTAGACCATGGCTCTGATTTCAGCAAGTGATGCTGTGTACTCCCAGCGAGTCACCGAGCTTTAAATGAAAACCCCGAACGTCTGCAGAACCCTTGGGCACTCCTGCTCCTGCTCAGCGCCTTCCAAGGCTCCAGGAGCAGTCTGACACACACATTCTAGGAACAGAAGTGGAACAGGATGCACACACACTGCAGGAATTAAAGGAGGGGCTGAACACAGGGAAATTGAAAAGCTCACAAAGCCTGCACAGCACAGAGTTGTGTATTCTCTCCATTCAGTCATGGCAAGGGGCTGCACATCAGTGTAATGCCAGACACTGCCTGCTCTGCCCTGAGATCCACCAAGACTCACACAGCAAGACTTGTCTGCCCAGCTCTCATTTCCCAAACACACCATCTCAAACCTTCCCACTCGTCTGTCCCTGTTTGGAAAGCCCCCACCCCATGAGCCTCAGCAGCACTGTCAGGGGCACAGGGCTCAGACAGAAACCGTGACTGTTCCCAGGCATTAAGTCAGGGTAGCCAGAAGCTGCCAGCCCTTCAAGAGTGAAGCCATGTGAACAGGCAGGGTCAGAGAGCAGATGCAAAAGACCCCATCTTGCTCCTCAATAAAAATTCTACCTTTGCAAAGCCTTTAGTTATCGTCAGTTCCAAAAAAGTTTAAAGGCTCTTAAATCTGAACTTTCACCAGATGTGCTTAATGACATAGTTGCAGTAATTCCTTTCTGAATTGCCTGTTCACTGAGACAAATTAGACTTTATCTAGTTTTAGAAATTCTGCTGATAACTTTGTGACTTACAAGTGCCCAAGGTATGACATGTTAATTGGGTACCATCCAGAAGACTAAAGCTTAAAACACCTTCAATATATAGCACTTAGTGGACATTACAATGAAATGTAATTTCATGTCCACTAAGTGGACATGCAGCAGTTCTTTTTCTCCCAGTCTACTACAGGATGAGTACTGTTACACACTAAATATAAAAAATCTAAGTGCATCATAAAATCTAAGTGTCTGCTCCAATAAAGGGTTTCCTGTAAGAGGATTTTAGCTGACCATATGAAAGTGGCAAAGACTGCAGAAGGCACTGAAACTAGGTAAAACTTCTGAAACTAGATAAAACCTACCATACTACAAATCTGTTTACACCAAAGTAAGTAAACTGGAATTCCAAAGTAGACACAGCTTGATTATACCTTCAAACAATTTAAAATAACTAATTTTATACCTTATCCCATCTTGGACATTTGTGATAATCCTGAAGCTCCAGCTTTCCTGTTAGGTATCACTTACACAGACCAAGGGCTGTTTAGAAAGAGACTGCAGTACAACACTGCTGTTCAGTTACACCAGTCTGGCTCCTCCTCTTTTTTTCTTCGAGAATAACAAGAGAGAATGTCCAAGATCAAACAACAAAGTTCTGGTGAGGTTTCCTGCATTTGGGTTTTTTTTTTTCTTCCTTTTGTAAGAGCAAGTAAATTTACTTTAAGAACATGTAAGAGAGATTAATGGTGCATCAGTAATAATATTTTGCTTTTCCATGTGATTAACCCTGATTATCTTTCTCTGGACAATAGGTCGCATTACCCACAAAAGCAGAACCCTGAAACTTAAGGCAGACATTGTATTACTGTCACTTCTTCAGAAAAATCTATACTAGCATCAGAAAAGGGCCATTGTTTTCTGAGATGGGGGAAGAGGAGAAAAGCAAGAGGAGGATTGATCAAACAGCAAAAAGCATCCAAGAAAAAAGAACATTCTCTGAGAAAAATTAACTACACACAACCTTGTTACCAAATTGGGTTGGAGGGGGATATTGTTGTGGTTGAAAACTAAAGAGTTTGCTCAAGTTTTAAAGCAAGCAAGAACGATCATTCCCTGAAATTTGAGGATTATTCTCCCTATGAAACTGTCAATTAGCATAACTTTGAGCCCAGCAAAACTCTTTCTGACTACCAGATGTAACTATGGCAACGAGATCCAGCAACCTACAATAAATATGATACAGTGTCAATAACCCAGACTTTTTCATGTAAAAAGATAAAGCACAAGGAAGACAGAAGACGATTTCCAATGGTTTAGATTTAATTTTTAGATCTCTTCAATGCTAGGAAAGTTAGCAAATTCCAATGACTAGTAAAATTTGGAGAAAACCAAAATAAAAGAAAACAATACATCTCTCATGGAAGAACTATTTAGAATTTAAGAAGGAGTAAGACCACATGTGTGGATTTTTGCCATTAAAGCTGTGAAATTCTATAAACAGCTCTAATCTCAATTAAAGCTCCGTAAATAGGTTTGAAATTGTTTCAGAACACCTACTCATTTAATAAACGAGATCTTTCTAGTAGAATTAAGTCCATTTTAAAAATAAAATAATGAGAACCAAATTTTCCCATCTGGCTACATCTCCCAGTGCATCTGTAATGTATGGTATTTTCATATATGAGAACATTAAGTCAGAGCTTTATACAACCACACTTACAACTGTGAATCACTACTTAAATATAAAATGAAGTTCTCTCTGCATTCAGCATAGTAGGTGAACTTTGTGGAAAAGCAAAAGACTCTACTTTCCCCCAGCTTAGAACTGGCTGACAGGTGGCACAACAAATACATCATCATCCAGAGGATATCTGTATCCTAAAAAAATATAAAAAATAATGGCTCCCTATCACCTAAAGCCTCACATCTCTGAAAACTAAAACAACACACAACAAATACAAGTGCACAAGTCATGCAAAGGGTTGGCAAAAAGTTATACCCTATACCAGGAAACAAAGAATAATGTTGTGGGATTGAACATGGGGACATGTGAGAAACATTATTTCCATGTGAGGAAAAACTTATGAGGAAACTGGAGTGAAATGGATAGGGAGAAGAGTATTATAGAAGAGTGAAAATGGAAGACAAAAATTCAAGGGAAAAAGGAATCAAGGATGGAATGGCAAATCCTAGGCTAGATGCAGACATGACACCAGGGAAATGAAGGTTCATTACAAACAGGAGAGCACTGAGCTGAAAAGCTATAAAGTCCCTGCCAACTGAAAGGATCCTAATCCCAACACCATTTCTGCCTCCCTGTATCTCCTTCCACTTGTGCCTAGCTATGAATAGCTTACTCCCTCCTATCCTAATATAAATAGCTCGAAGCTGCAGTACTAAATCCCAGCAAGAGCTTGAGACACATGCTGGCCTGGGGTACTGAATGAAGAAAACAAAGATGATTCCATCTCTATATAGATGGGTCTTCAAGAGGGCAGACAGTCACTTTTGACTCTCTTGGACTGCAAAGATTTGCTATAGCCTTTCTGCATCCACTAACATACTAAAAGGAACCATTAGAGTTGTGTATTATCTCCATTTAATTTCTGCACTATTCCCTTAAGTCAACTATTCCTTTAGGGTATGAACTGCTTGATGCAAGACTAAGCATGCAGAACACACTGTCTTAATATCAGCCAGTGATGATGCATATTTTCAAAGACAGCATAAAAAGTGCTAAAAGTGATTTTAAATTATTATTTAAAAACTTCTTTCACCAAGAGCCTCATATTAGATCTGAAAAAACCTACATTTGTTGAAATATATATAGTTTATCATTTTTAGGGTTCTTGCTATTCAGTGACCTATTTTCTTGTAGTGAAACAGATTAGCCATTATTGAAAGCATGTTTGTAGTTATGTTCTGCTCGTTTGTGTCAGCTCTGCAGCCACAGCATCCTGGACCATGCCCTCATCAGATCTCAGCCTGAGGGGCTTCAGCTTCACACCACACTCACAAACACACTGCCTACCTGGCCTTGGGAATTCAGGTGTCCTTCCCCCCTCTAGTCCATAGCACTGAGCCATCCCACACAGACAGTGCTCCGTACATTCTAGTCCCCAAAGATCCCACTGCAAACAACAAACAAACACCACCCCTAAAACAGGGACACATAACTAACAAAATAACCCAACAGCAACACCTTTCCCCTCCCCCCCCCCAAGTCTGAGCTAAAATATTCTGCTTAAAACTACTGAGAGAAGAGTTAAGTGAAGATATTACACTATTTCATTTTATGTCCTAACTCAGGCAGTGTGAGTAATTGATTTCTTGGTTCGGCAGATTGAACTGAATTTGAAATATCTCCTTCTCTTGCTCAAATCCTCTCAAAATTTCATTTTGACATGACATATTCCATTTCAGACTTGTAACAAAAGCTATGAAATGAAGGCCAGATTCACAAAAAAAGAGGAGAAAGAGGAGCTGCCCTGGATGGAAAAGCTCTGGGGGGGCTCCTCCTTCTGTGCCTGTGACTCAGAGGAACAGCCAAGGCAAGGCAGCAGCTCCCTGGCGGTGACAGGAGCTGTCCCGACCTCCCCTCCTGTGCTCCTGCCCTCAAACACGAGCTGCACTGAAGGAACAGAGAGCTTGTTGGGTGCACTGCCCAATAGGTTAGATTAGATCTACCACAAAACTGCACACTCAAAGTGAACCTTCTCCAGTGATGGGACCAAAGCACAACTATCCTCAAAGGCAGCAGCAAGACAACTTTCTGAACTGGAGTCTCCTGACACACAAGTCTATTCTGGAGCTAACTCAAAAAGAAGAGCTAACTCAAAAAGCTTGCAAGCAAGCTGGGACATATTTAAATATCTTGGAAGAAAGCAAGAGAAAAGAAACAGAGTGCCAGCAAACCCTGCAGTAAGCATCTGCCTGATATGGAAGAGGGATGATTTACAGTCTCTGTGCTGAATTGGGTTTCCCACTCGCCAGGCCCTGGTCAGCACATGTTGGGATGAAGGGCAAAGGATGCCTCATTTTCTCTCGTTTGTAAATCTCAGTATTTTTATAGCTGATCTAGTCAACTTTTTTTTTTTTTTTTTTTTTTTTTTTGAAAATAGTTAATGCCAAAACATTCCCTTGCATTCTTCTATAGTAGTAACATCCTGCATATTAAGCATCATTCCTGCCCAGTATTTCACTTGAAGATCAAGTGTTCATGTTCACAGGAATGAGAGCTATAAAGCAAGATCCTGTGTTTTCAGACATGCTGCACTTTGCAGCAAGCAATGAAAATGCAGGAATAGTCAGTTCTCACATGGAGGAGGAAAGAGGAACAAGGATAAAACAAGAACATGGCAACAGCAATTCAAGACTTGCTGCTTTGCCCAGATGCTAAGGCAGGTGACAGCTGACAGGGCAGCTGACAACACCAAGCTAGATGAAAACATCAGAGTTACGATGTATTTTAAACTTGTTCATAGGGCTTATGAGTTCTCCCACAACTTCTTGGATCTATTTTTGTATTAAATGACTAATCTTATTAAAGGGAAGAAAGAGAAAGCACATTTCATTAAAGGATTGCTGAATGAGTGGAAATACCCCATGGAGTCCCTAAAAATACCTGAATGCTTATATACTCCTAATCCTGGACTGAAAGAGATGTGCTCCAGGCTTTCTGAGACAGTAACTTTATTACTTAAATAACATCTCTGCTCCTCATAAGACAAATGATTCATCCAAGGTCACAAACAGTTGGTGTCCCTTGACACCAGACTACACTTGGTGACAGTTCACGTGTCTAAACTTAAAGGTGAACTCTGCCTCAGAACAAGAGCTGCAGCGTTACCAAGAGACAAGACACAGACCGTCACTGACCGATGGTCTCTGGCTCCAGGAATCAGAAGCATTTTACTCTGTACATCCCTCCCTTAAAGTGCCACAAGTCCCACATCCCCACCCTGCCACCTTTCACTCAACATATGCTGCTGGTCATGAGATCTAACCTCTGTAGCACAGTACAAGTCTGTTAAAAACAATTACGTTTTCGAGAACTTGCAATTAAACCAGATCCTTCTTCCCAGTATATATGGAGACAAATAAGCTGCTTCTAATGAGGAATAACAACTGTAAACCCAAAAACTGTTCCACGCTTGTTCTTGGTTTTTATTCACGATGCTGAAATTGATTACCCACACCCTTACAGAGCTCAGACAAAGAATGTAATTTTCCTTTATAAATTGCTACCTCTTAATTTCTAAAGAAACTCCTTCAACAGCCTACTACATAGCTTATGAACACTGAAGATAAGTATTAACGGGTTGTGCCAAATTAGATACTGAATTTATTAATAATTTATTGGAACTTTTAGCAGCATGGTTAAAAATAGCTCTCCTGCCAGATCTTAATCCACATCAGATGCTAGGGTAATTATCCTTAGAATCTAAATCATTATAATAAAACCAAAATAACCAGACTGAGTAGAAGCTAAAGCCAAATTTTAACCTTTTTAAGTTTTCTCACTTTTCATGCAAATCCCTGCCTGTGTATTGAAGGCTACTGGAACAGAGCTAGTTAATTAGAGATGCTAGCAAAATTAAGAAGAGTATCCATGCAAAAAGTAAGGAAAAAGAGGCATCTTCTAAGCCCCTCTTTCCACATGAAGGATTTTAAATCACGTTCCTTGCTTTCTTTATAATCCCTCCAGTTGTTTTTTTTTCCTCTACACTGCCCCCCCACCTAAATACAATCACTATGGAAAATAAGCTCATTATAGTGCACCATGGGTAAGCAACTGCAGCCAGAAATGAAGCGATTGATCCAAAGCTCCATATTAGTGGTTGCCATTTGCAACATGAGCAAAGTAGGATGACATTCCCCATGGACAGTGACCTACCCTGAGAGGAGATACAGATTTGTCTTGAGGAGTTTATGCTACCAGATTATGATTTTCCTCATCTTCCAGCCCATCTTGCCAGGAATCCCAGCTACAACATATTAATGTCAAATACTATGGTTGCATTACACTAGATTCTTTTCTTTCTACATTAAAGCTAGTTACACAAGGAATGTGGTTGAGGACTTGGTGATCAAGAAAGAGGCAAATTTATCAGTATCTATACACCGCCTTCTCTCCAGGAAGTGTTAACACAGTTACTCCCTATTTTAAGTTATTTTACTTTGCCTATATAGATGAAGCTGACGAGCAGCCTCCTTGCATTTCTTCTTATTTAATTTTGTCAAAAAATCTGTACATGACTCAGCTGAAGTCAACAGAAGGACACAATTAATATGATTTTGTCTCAAGTTTGTCACAGGAGATTTATGTTGCCATAACAGATTTATGCAGTAATAAAGCCGTACTATTATTAAACTTTCTATGGTATATCAGTAACACAGATTACAGAAGTCATCTCCTATACAGGAAAAGCAAAAGCTGCTATACAAACACTTCTAGATAGTGAGCATTAATACAATTTGAATTTATTTTAAATAATGTGTTTCCATACAGCTTCCTGTGCAAATTGAGTAAAACCTTGACCTTTGCTTCTTAAAGCACTATCAATATTCACTTTGTTATGTAATGAATAATTTCTTTCCATTTCTTTCCATGTTCTTTTGTAACCTTTAAAATGCTCTAACAGACTTTCTGTATTTATACTTACATCCCAAAAAGTTCCAAAGAGGTTCATAAATCACATTTTCAGTATATCTTTACATATCTTCTCCCATTTAAAATATTTGCTATTTCTGACCTTAGCAAACTGAAACAATAGAAATACAAGGAGAGGCAACAGACCATTAAAAATAAAAGCCTTTAAGATAAGCTTAATAGGCATCTCCAGTGCTCTTAAAATCACCCTGTACATCTCGCAATAAACACACAATTAATTGGATTGTATGCAACAAAATCCAGCCCCAAATTATTATGAAAGCTCACATTTGACCACATTTGTCCAAAGCACATTCTACTCAACAGCATGATTGTCTGTCACATTTACTTGGTTTGTCTTTCTCATGCTGCTGTTCCAGCAGCAAACCAGCAGCCCTGCCTCGAAAGGAACCTTATCAAGGAAAAGAGAAACACATGCTCTAGTAAGAGAACAGCTCATGGAGTCCTTAATAAATATATTGTAGATACAGAAAACAAAACCAAATTACTGCCCTGAACACCCTCTGATCCCAAGTTCAGATAGTGATTTTTGTGACAGGGATCCATTAAGATCAAAGCATATTTTCTGATCTCGCATAGTTGCTCTCTAGAATTAGCAAAAAGGAAACTGCAAACCAGAAAGGGACAAATGTCAGGGGAAAGAGAGATCATATTTAAAATTCCTTCCATTCCACTGGTATAGTAACCCAGCCTTCAGAAACTGTTGAGCCTCTGAAAGAGAGTTATAACCAAGATTCCCAAAGGGATTAAGAGAAATGGGAGGGGAGCCAGCGAACTGTAGCTTTAGGTACCGAACATTCTCTTCAATAACTCACAAGGCATGAAATTGGCTCATATTATTTGGCTTTGGTCCAAACCAAGTCTAATTTGTCAAATCCAGAGAGAAGCAAAACAATGTATACAGAAGTGACACACGTAATGCATATACTTCATAGTCTTCAGGATTAAAATACGTAATTGCTTTCTTGGGAAAACACATTAAACACCATGTTAGTGAGCCTTTTATTTTCAGGTAGGCATGCAATTTGCTTCCTTTCCAGACCTCTGTGTAAGACATCATGTTCTCTCCTTCCCACTTCATGTTTCAAGCCAAATGCATAATGCTGCATGTCCACTAATTTCCATAAAAATCCCATATACAGAAAGCACAAAGTAACAGACACTAAAAGAATGAATTCTCTTCACTGCATCATTTTAGCTGATCATACTACAGCATGTAAATCCAGCTCATGTTTGAGCCAACACCTGTATTGAGACTAAGCTTGTTTCCTGTGTGCCCTTAGCTTCTCCCAGGGGCACTCTGCTTTTAGGGACTGATTCAACCATCAACTTTTCAGGGAGGAAATAACAGCAGGGAAAGCACTTAAGAGAAAATATGGCACTTAGTGTGCCAAATGTGATATGTGGAAACAGGCAATGCCATCTCTGTAACATTTCCAAAAAGGGCTGTTATTAACTACTGTAAACCCAGTCCTATTCCATGGCTATATGTTTTCCTGCTCTGTAGGAAAAAACTGTAAGAAGTGAAACATTGCATGGGATTTCACATGTATTGCTCCACATTGTCTAATTTGCAAACTGAAAGGCTGGTTCTTACACCTAATTTTAAAATTTTATCAAGAGTGGTGAGAAAATAATTTCTGATTATTGCACAATACTAACACTAATAATAATATTCATACATATCTATTACCTTTATGTATAAAATAATCAGCTGGTAAAAATATGCTCCCCTAAAAGAAACATCACTGACAGTTTAGAAGATAAGTATCAAGTTATTGGGGAAAAAAACTGGCCTAACTTCTTTTTCAAAAATAATAACTTTACAATAGAGCTAATAGTTCCTTAACTTCAAAGTTAAGCTCTAGAATCATTCACAAAACAACTGCCATGCTCCCCGTGCATTCTGTTTAGCATGCAGGCTGTACTTGCCACTATTTGCAGAACAGATGTTTGCTACTCCAGCCACAAGGTACTATCAGTGCAAACAAATATCCCCCTCAAATTGCACTTGTTATAGAAAAAAAACCCAAACAAAGCCAAGTATTCACCGTAGGGTGAAGAACCTTAGTCCAACCAGTGAGGACAGATGCACCAAACAAGTTGGTCCCATTTTGGATCAACATGCAAGTAAAATGAGAAGACTAAGATATAGGCTGTACTGCTGAACTAAGGGAGGGCTGAGAAAAACCTTTCAGAGAGCACAGCCAGTTTTCCTAGTACACCAGCCAGCATCCAGAGCAATTCCAGAGAAGAGGAGGGCCCCCATGGGCTGTCAGCTCCACTGGAATAACCACTGTGGATCCCACTCACCCACTACAGGCTCATCAGACTGACACTGCAAGCCTGGGGTGCCACAGGCCATTCCCAGAAAAATATCATTCTACTGCAAGAGACACTAGGGAAAGAATGAACCCATTCTCAACCCACTCCCTCCATGCTCTAAAGGGGTCTTCAGCAGAACTAGTGGCAAAAGCAGGATAAAATCTGGCCAGCAAATACTGTTAGTCTGCAACACACAAATTAGACCAAAATCATTACTGCAGGCATTGTCAGACATATTTTTTTTTTATTTTTATTTAATGCTGCTTGCTATATTTGTTTTAAATTCAAATTACAGCATTACAATGTGACAACAGAGAGTATGTCAGGATACTGGAGCTTGTAAAAGTGAATCTCTTGTCATTTCTGCATGACAAAAGTACTGCAGGTTCCCCAAACATCAAAGTCCTTTACTTCACCTGTTTTCTTAAATATCATACAAGCTATCAAAAGAAAATTAAAGGCCACTGATACTGTAAAAGTAATCAGGTTATATTTTCTCATTTGCTAAAGGTAAGGGAATTCCTCTCTGTGTGATAATTATCTTGAGTGCCTCTTTAATTTCCTTTCCAATGTTTTTTGGCAGAAATCCTTAGAGGCGCAAGACACAGAGAACACGTAAGAGAAAACCATGCATTTTTAAGGGCAACCACATATTCCTTAAACAATCTATCTGCCAATTTTAAATTAAACCGAGGAAGACCCTACAATAAACTTATGAAAGGAAATCAGATTTTATTAACTGGTCCAAAGAAGCTCTACTCTAGCCTCATCTTGATTTGTTTTTCACTCTGTGGTATTTGTGGATATAAAACACACCTGCAGGTTGAACATATCCTGTGACAGAACTACAAATAATGATTACAAACCAATGAACTTGGTTCCTGTGCTTGGAATTAACTTGCATTAACTGCATTCTGCTCAGGAATACCTGCATGACCAATGAATTAAAGAGCATCTTAATGAGATATCAGCCTCTACCAATCTTTTGGGCCCAGACAAGTTCAACACAAACTGAACAGATTAATGAACTTCTAGCTGGGCCCCAGGTCAAGACTATGGTTTTGGACTGCATGATCACACACCTTCTACACTGTAAACGGGTGGGGGTGAGTGGCTGTATCAAAAGCAAAGTGTGTGTGTGGGGAAAAAAACCTTTTCTTACCTGTTCCTTAAAATGTAAGAGAATAAATTACTGAGATTTAGGAGAATCAGGGCTGTCACACTGGAAGCAACTGAAGATACTGATGCAATTGGCACTGGGAGAAAGAATAAAAATAACTCATGAAAATATAGCAAAGTTAAAATTAAAAGCTACTACCTGGAGTTGTAACTGTCAAAAAGAAGTGTGACAACGTGGCTTGATAATTCTCAGATTACTGGATTCTTTATCTCTTGGGTTCTGTATCTTTCTCCTTCAACTGCCAGCCCTTCCCAGCAGTTGCTCTTCTTGACCTCACAATCCATGAATAAAACACAGTTTCAGTCTTGCACCCTGTCATCCATTCATCACTCTGCTGAGTCCCTTAGCTGGCTTTGCTTCCCAATTTATGCATCGTAAAATTCTGTACACATTTAACAGAGCAGCAATTTATAAATAGCTTTTATTATACAAGGTAGGCTTGATGCATAAACAGGAGGCCAGAGAAACTGGCACTTAAACTTTTCCATTCTGCTGTTCCTCCCAATTTCTCACAATTAGCCATCCTCAAAGAATGTAAATGGTGATTTGTAATTATCTTTTCTCTTTGATAAGGCTATTTCTTTAATAGTGGCCAATACATCCTTTCATATGTGAAATAATAGAGAAATGAAGAGACCAGGCAGTCATAAATCAGCCACAGAGAACCATCTGTAAACAAAGAAGCAGCAATGTTTCAGTGACAGTCTGAACCCAAGAAGTGCCACTGAAACAGCAGGTGAAGCAAAGGACCACAGTATGGATTTCCCATCTAGAAACCACTTCTGTGTACCAGAAGATGACAGCCTTCTTACATCAACTATGATGGCTTCTTGCCAGAATCAATTCAAGCCTGACACCTTTTGCACACCTGAGAGGAATAAATAAAAAAAGGGAGGCTGTCACTGAGGAGAATGGCCAGTGCTGCAGTGTTCTGGAACTGATATAGCTCCAAAAACAGGTGAAGTCCACAAATTTGTATGGGAAGAGAGGTTACACAGCCTCAAGGATCTACAGGGTGGAGGACACAAGCTAGCAGTTGCCTTTCCCTTGATTAATGTGTTACGCATTGAAGGAATAGCCTAAAATAGCTGAGTAATGAAGGAAGTTATATGCTAATGTCTCTCCTTTAAAAGATCTTCCTAACAGCCTCTTTCTCTCCTGGCTTGCTTCACTCTCTGTCTTACCAGTTTTTGTGCAGCTATTCATATACTAGATACAGATTTTCCCCACAGCACAACAAGCTGCAACTATGCTTTTTCAAAATTAATCCGAATCCAAGGTCCTATAGTGAAATTCTAAGTAAATTATAGGTAAATATTATTAAGAAATGTAAGAACTCAAAACACTTGCTACTCAATTACCACCTTCAATGCCATCTGAAAATATTAAAGAAAATTATTACTGCTGAGCACTCCAAGACCAGTTTAAGACACCCACTGATACGAAAAGTTGACCCTGCACTTAAATACTTAAATCTTTTTAAGGTTCATAGCCCACCCAACCCTCCTTGAGGTATGATCTGACACACAGCCAAGAGGGAAGGCTGTTTAGAGCTCTAATAGCACAGAAACCCATTTGCAATTGCTCTTTTCATTTGTCCTCTACAAATCAGTCAAGGACCCAAGCTCTTGAAGAAACACTGTTAAATTGAACTCTGGTATTGCTACAATTGCTCAGCAGCAAGGCTGCACATGGAAATAACACTTAAGGACTAAGAAACTTCTCAGCATCCCAGGAAAAGACTGATGATGAAGAGAAAACTGCCGAGAGTCTCAGAATGATTTGTTCTCAGCATGCAGTACGCCTGTCTCCAGCCTGGACTGGGGGGGAGAGCTGGGGATGCTCCACACACCTCCCAGGCCTGTCTCTCTCTATTGCCTCTTTGACTTGCACATTCCTCTGGGCAGCACGTGCACCAGGAATGTCACTGCAGGACAAAGCAGGGAGCACCAGGCACTGCTCAGCAGCAGCACTGGGGCTACTGTGAGCAACTTCTCCCAAAACTCCCTCTCTCTTCTTCAACAGAGAGAAAGAAAAGAGAAAGGGGACAGGAATAACAAGATCAAGCATCGTTATGTTCCATTAAAGTTCTCACTGATGTGAGCTCAAACTCTACTGCTCTAAAATGAGCAGCCATTCATGTTCATTTTGGTGGAAATCAGGACAATTTTACCCCTCAGAGAAAGCCTTTCCAAATCAAATAAAGAAGGTCAAAACACAAACACTAATTATTTTTAGGAGGAAATTAGTTACATTTAAATATATACATCACCATGGTTGTAAATAGAACATGACTGGGCTTAGAAACTCTTTTCTAATCAATTCCAAACTGAAAATATCTACTTTAGAGTGCAGATGTGCAATTCTTTCCATGAAGAGGTCACATTCCAAAAGGCACAAAAGAATATTATTATATAGTCCTACATTACTTCAAAGCTTCGTCCCAATTTCTGTGTGATTGGCAGCACACAGTGAACAAGCTGATGCATCTGTAGTTTACTGCATTTATCAGGCTTTTGAAAATGCTTCATGAAGTCTTCATCTACTAGAGCACAAGTCTCTTAATATTCCAATTTCTTTTTTGAGTACTTTAATTCTTTCAGGACATGTTAGAGGCATGTGTTTATTACTGGTCTGTTCTACTCATTTATATTACACCCAGTAGAATAAATATTTGGAACTACCCAGCAATACCTTTTCGTAAAAGCACCTCAAACACTTGACAAGTATTAATCAAGTCTTGTTATATGGAGATAATATTTTTCTCGAAGAGAATACTTTAGGAGAATTTGTCTACAACAGGATTAATATGGAGCTGTTGTAGTTGCTGTATCCAGAAATCTCTGTACACCTGATAAGCACCTATAACCACCCACATGGAATTTACTTATTATTTTGTAAATGTCTAGTTCCATTTTACAGTAATACTCTATGCATGAGACAGCCTCATTAGAAACATTACACTGTAACTGATAAAAACCAAAGGAGACGAAGTCCAAAATTCAGATTCCAGTAAAAAGAAAGCAATAGCTGAAATTAATTCCTTACTGAAGTCCTATGACTTGAACAGAATGCAAAGTGCAGCAATTATATTCAAATATGATGAATACCATAATTACGACTTCAGAGGTAAGTAGAAATATTGTGAGAAGCAGTAGTTCATAAAGCCATATTTAAAAAAGAAAGTGCTAGACTTTACCTACTATAGAATAGCTGGGGGATTAATACTTCTAATTGTAATTGTTTATGTCTAACATATGCTCTTTTGAAACTAGAGAAATAACCCTCCCTTTCAAACACAGTGCCATTAACAACTGCCCCTATAAAGACATCAAACTTTTCTCTCTGAGCCAAGGAGGAAGTACCCAAGTGTTTGAATGCTCATCTCATTTTTCCTCAAAGACCTGTAAAGATGAGGTCTTCAATACTCGTAATGAACATCAATGACAGTAACTTTAAAAACATCAGAGAACAAGCAATTAAACCTTTCCAGGTAATATCATTGCCTTTGAGGTTATTAGAAGAGGGAGTGTAAGCAGTTATTCTGCAAGTTTAAAAACTTGCAGGAAAATCAGGAAAAAATAATGCAGTTATTACAAATGATTGATGGGGAGACTGGTGATCTATAAATGAAAGCCGTTCCTCACAGGTTTTTTTTTTAAGATACAGAAAATGATTGCAGGAGAATGGCGCTTTATCTTCACAAGTTACAGGACCAAAAAGTCACAAGAAGCTGAAGTGATTTTCAGCTAATGTGGCACTTCTGAATGCAGGATTAACAACAGGTATTTCTGAGTTCATCTGCTTTGTTTTCAAGTCACTTCACTGTGTGCTAATACAGAATTTCATGGCAGCCATAATTTGAAGGCTATTTATAACAAGTAGCAGGAAATTCTATATCAATATCATCTGTCACTTTGAGCAGGGAGGACAGAATTTTCCAGTAATCTTTACTAAGTATTTCTACCAAAACAAAAGAAGATAAGAAACCTTATTCCAAGAAGTTTAGGATTTAGAAGCCAGCTTGTTTGAAACTGGCAGAGATGGTAATTCTTCTGTTTAAATCAAAGCAAAAACTAATCACATGTATCTTCTGCCAGTATGCAGACTTTGATTTCAAAGGCTGCCCTGTAAGGAGTATTCTGATATTTGTGACAAGAACACAGCTTAGAAAGACAGAACAGAAGAAGAATGCATGTGGAGAGAAAAAGGGATACAGAGATTTGTCATACAGCTCTTTGAAGAAGATAAACACAAGTTTGGGAAAAACGCTGAAGAAAGGACTGTCAGCAATGGGACAAGAAAATCATGTAAACATTATGTTGGATAGACCAAGCAAAGAAATGTCAAGGACTTTCCAAGAGATCAGGGACAGAAAGGTATGAAGTGTAGGCACAACAAATTATGCTTCTGCAATCAAGAGGACAGTTTGTGTTCCAGAAATAAATATGAAGCACTATCAGAAAGCAAAGAGTGTGTGGGTGTTAGAAGAAAAGACAAAAGCACCATGTTACACAACTACAACAACAAAACCCACAAATGTAGAAATGTAGAAGCCTACACAAAACCTCATGGATCCTAATTAGACTGAACAGGGCTGACCCATAGTCCTATTTTCTTTCATATATCCAGCCAACAAACTGTAGAGAATTCCAGCAGCTAGAATTGACAGTGACATTTTAAGTCAATGAGAATCTATTTTCCTCTTCCTCCCACAACACAAATGAATAGTAGTGCTAATGAAATTCCACTCCTATTAGAAATTGAGAAAACACAATCCTGCATTTATCCCTTCCAGCAAAATCTGCCTTTTAACAAACTCAAACTATTCTGAAACACCCTGTGGTCGACATGACAAAACAAAATGCCACCCGCTCCTGCACTGCCCTTCTTCCAATTAGCTTGACTTTAGAGGACCAAGATAAATTTTTATCTACTGTATTTTATACCTACACTTTGAATGAATCATATTAACATTTACCATTTTAGTCACAGACTTTAATACAGTCTGGTTATTTAATTCACATTTGATCAACTCTTTCTGACAGAGGATGGGCTTCTATTCATTACATCAAAATAACTTGCATATAGAAAGGAAAAAACCCAACCCATATGCACTGTTTTCCAGTGCCACCTTCTTCAAATGCCAAGAAATTATATTACATACAGAAATAAAAAGAATTGATTGGATTTTGGACCAAGATGCAAAATGTAATTTCACCATGCTAGTATTCAGAAAAAAAAAACCTGAGAAAATATTCTTATTCCCTTAATTTTAAATGAGTTCTCAGAAAGGCCAGATAACCTTTTCCTATTTAATTGTGGTATACTAGGAAAGAAGCCCTTTGGATCTCTCAATGAGAACGGTAAAGAGAAGTAATTCTGTGTTTCAGGCAAAAATAGCTTCAATATTAATCAAGTAGGAAAGAAAAGTGGAAAATAAATTTTAAAAAAGAGAATAGTGTTATGCTGTGAGCTGCCTGTTCTCAGAAGTGAATCAGGGTGGGATCAGCTCTCAATGTAACACCCCAAAAGCACTGGACGATGCAGCAATGCCCTCTCCTTATGTGGTGCTATACAGCAAAAAGGAAGGCAAGAGTTTTCATACTTAAACTGAGCTGCCAGACAGTCCATTAGCCATTAGCAAGTGTGAAAAATTCCATGGTGTATCTGTGTCTGCTTGACAAATTCCATGGTGAGTGAAGACCTTTTTTCCACAGGCTCCAAGTTTGTCTGTAACTCTCTCCTACCGGCCCAGAAAAATCATGCACACCACAGGCAGCAGTTTGCTCAGCCTCTAAGTTGCCTAACACAGTATGAGCTTGCAAGCTCTCCCACATTTTAGAATTTAACTTTGTTGGGATGGGATTACAGACAGCAAAGAAATGCAGAATTGTATCTTCAAAATCCCATGGGTTTTGTTATTTATTTTTCTTCAATGTAGCTTTAATACCACCTGAATGCTGTATTGCAAATGTCACCACTTTCAGTAAAAATAAACAGTTATTTTAGCCATTTTATGACTCCAGACATGTACTCCATCCCTTGCTTCCACCATCAACCAGCTACAGACTTCAAAGCCTTCCAAATTCCTTTCTAGAATGTGTCTTCTGAACCTCAAGTACCAATGCCTCTAACGTCTTAGTCATCCTCAGTCTTTTAGTACTTAAAACCTGGATCTACGGTATCTCACCTAGTGCCCTGCCACAACTCTGCTTGACCTGGAAAGCTGACTTTCCACTGAAATGGCATAAATAACAGCAACTCTTTACCCTATAATATTTATATAGTAATGGAAATAGTACAAAACTTCAGTCTCAAATGAAAAGCTAGACTCTAATTCAGCTCTTATATAAGTTCTAACAGGAAAAAATATTTCCATGATTTTATTTTCAATTAAATGTCCTTCTGTGCCAGAATAGCGTTATTAGTTCTGAATTCCAAACAAAAAAGATTTCTACAAAAAGCGAGAGAAGCTTTGTGTCAACTACAAACTCATTAGCAAAGACCATGCTTATATGTGCTTAGTACTATACCACAAGTATATTTACTGCAATACAGCACTCTCAAGGTCAACAGAAGAATCCCATTCCACAGAAAATCACTCCAGAAACATATTGCAGACATCTTAACCAATGTTTACAGCTTTTAATTACTTGTAATGGGTAATACATAACACTATTCCAGTATTCCTACCCTTCAGAAAGTCTAGACTCTCCAGTTTCTGTTACAGAGAAGAACTTGGAAGTTTTGGCACAGCAAGATCCATTATACTGAAATTTTAAATAGGATTTTTACTAACCTTCAGCTTCAGTGACTGGGAGAGAAACATCAGCCAGTCAAAGACATAAGTCAAAGGATGAGTTGTATATATATTTCCACCTGCTGGCAGAAAGGGTTTACACAGCAGTAGCATGCTTCTACAGCGGTTTAAGTCTGGAACAAATCCAATACATCAGTAGAATTTTTTTTCAAGTTATACTAATAATACAAAGCAGCATTATCCTTCAATGTCACTGGCACACAAAGGGTATTACAGAAAGTCTGCTTTTGATGAGGTTGCACACCTCCAGGTCTAGGGGCATAACATTAGTCGAACTGATGTTTACTTATTTATGCTGTTTTTAATTAACAGCTGAATGCTACCAACACACATGTCAGCTTCCCAAAACTGTAAATAATAAGCTTAAATTACTAAATACAGAAACACGCAATGATAGTGTTAATTACGTCCAGTGCACAGCAAAGTATTTTTCAGTTGGATGTTTATTTGAAATTAAAAGGTGTTCTAAAGCAGCACTCCAAGGAATGAACTGTATTCACCACCAATGAGCTCCTACAACATGGAACTGACTGCTCACGTTTCTCCAGACCTGATGCTGGAAAACATGATAAAGATGCCAAAGAAGCCTCCATTGTCTATGAATAGGAAGAATGAACTGCTTTCTCCACTACATCAACAATTAGAGAATTTCCAAGTACAGACAATACACTCCCAACCTCACTTGGGGACTTTTCCACACCTTGCACTGCAGGCTTTCATATGGTGCCACTTTGGGTCCATAATCCATCAGTAGCCTTTATCAACTAGAGTACCTGAAAATTTAACCTTCAAGTCGCAAGCAGTGTAAGCTCAAAATTTCATGGAACAGATAAACTGCATCATCTCTACTGCACGAGTGCTGAAGAGGCATGAAGAGTTCACTGGTTAGCAAGCACTAACATTCCACAAAACTTAGTTGGAACGTTGAAATGTCTGCTTTCTTTCCCTTCTGACCTTGATGACATGTGTGACAAGGCTGTTTTCAAACATACTTCTAAACTCAGCTCCATAAAACAAACTTCTTGAAAGATATAATACTGCATTAACACATGCTGGAAATCATCTTATCTTTGTGCTGCCCCATGTATATATAAATACTCGGAGAGTGACGTGCAACTATCAAACATACAAGCTCCCTCCAAGAATGCTGAAAATTTTCTTTGTCACTAAATGAAGTGTTACATTTTTGTGCCAAAATATCATCCTATACATATATAGAGAAAAACGTGGAAAAAACCCCCAGCAAATATTCTCACAAATGCCTAGTGCCAAGAGAAGAAACACTCTAAACAAGAAGCACTGCAATCCATTACAGCATTATGAAGTCAATCTTCTGTCAGCTGTCAGTTCAGATTCTGTACAAATAGCTATCTTAACAAGAAGAAACACATCAGGAAAGTAAAAGAATTACTACACAATAAGCTAAAATTTAATTAAAAGAAAGAACATGCTGAAGATAATGTCAACAAAAGGATATGATAATGATCATTTTAATGAGATAAATATGCCTTCAATATCCCCAATCAAAAATGCCTGAGGTCCATCTTGGCAGTGGTAGGGAGCAGTGGCAAGAAACAAAGTCTTCCTTTCTACTGATGTGGGCGATGCTAAAGCTACAACAATTACTGGAATTCCAGTCAGGAAGGAGAGGAGGAACAAGAGATGCTTTAAGCTTCTGAGACTGACAGGGCACTTTTCCCTTCTGTTCCTGAATGCATCATTCCAGGGAAACAATCCCTGCCAGAACTCTCATGGGACAACACATCTCTGCAGTTGTTCATGCGTAACCCTCCAGATGGAGGAAAAAAACAGCTTTAAATCTAAAATGCAAAGGGCACTGTTATTAGAGTCCAAATGCTCTCAACTTCACTATGTAGGTTTTTAGAATCTATCTCAAAATTCAGTGAAGTCATGAGGTTTATAACAGGAAGACACTTTATTTAAGTTGTGCAAGATAAGTCTCACAAAATTCTTCCTGACAATTTCCAACACATTTCTACAGCAAAGTTGCAAATCAGTTTCAGAAGACTTGTTCCATGTACATCCCTGTGGAAGCCCAGCACCAATTTATACATCATATAAAGTTTAAAGAATTTTTTTTTTTAAAATAAGCAATGCTTACGACAAGGCATCAAAGTTTAAAATGGAAGAATAGTACTGAAACTACAAGAAGTCGAGAAAGTAGACAAAAGCCAAATAAAATTGCCTGTCCTCTTTTATAAAGTATAGTTTTTAACACCTGAAGAAAAAGTTGAAAACAGTCACCAGGGGATGGTGCAGCAGGTAAATTGGTTGCATTTCAACTCCACCTGTACCTGTTCTGTGAGGATATGTTTCTGAGGGGAGGCTCACTAAGGAGCAGGTACTATAACATTTTTCTAAGAAAATGCTTTGTATTTTTTGTTGAATTACTCTCATCATCTAAGTTTCCTTTACCCTCTTGGAAAGGCCTTTAATGGGTCTAAATAAAAGGAGAAAATTTGTCTAATATTTATGTCTTGTCAATTCTACAGAGATGTTGCTGTAAGAAATGTAAATCAAGAGACTGGGTCTTAAAGTTTTATTCACTGTAGTTTTAATAGACCGTGCCCATCTTATTCCATCTTGCCAGAGATGTCTCCAAGAACACTGAACGAATACTAAGAAGGCCTATCATGACTTGCTATACAAGTACAGATTAAATTTTAAACTTTTAATCTCCTCATTGGATCCATATGGGGAAATTCGGTACGGCATCTGGGAATATGCCAGCAAAGATATGGCAGAGGAGTTGCATCACATGTTTGACCAGAACACAAACACTGGCATCTCAATCTCAAGGATCAGAAGTCACATATTTGTTTTCAATACTAATGTGTGCAAAGAGGTATAGTTCCATTTGATAGGTGTACATTAGCATGTTTCCACATGCATATCCCAAATACAGATTATCAGTCCTTTGAGCCCAGAAAAGCATCCAGGTTTTGAATACTAATGCATTTCAGATGAAGCAGGTTTTCACCAAGCCACAAAGCAGCACACAATGATGTACCACACAGACTTCTAAGGCCAACCTTTGCCAGGCAATTCAATGAAATTCTACTGCAGAGAGGTTAAGAATTTTGCAAACATTTAGTAGCTATCCGACAAAAAAAATAAATCTTCCTATTTCAGTAATCAGTACTTCAGTAGTGCTGATGCTCCCTAAATTATAATTTATTAAATCCAGGCATATTGTACATATGAATTCAGTGTACTTTTTTCTACCTATTCAACACCACCAAAGGCAGTACAATGATGTGGATAACAATGAAGACAAAATTAGAACTCAGCAACAATTCTGGAAAGCTTGTATGATATTAACTGAAGATAATCATGTAGAAGTAAATTCTCAGGCACACAACACAGAGTCATCAGACTTAGTTTGTACACCATGTCATGCAGAGACAATAATAAAACTTCCTATTCAAGATAGACTTGGCATCAGATAAACCAGATTAAAAAAAATCTGCAAGAGCCACAGATGAAAAATCCCTAATTAACATCTATGTATAATGTACACTATATGGAGGGGAAATACCCTGCTAAAATTACTTAGTTCAGATTTGTTTGCGCTGCAAATGCTTATAAAACAAAATGCTAACTTTGGGTAATTTGAGTATTTGGGTCGTATCTTATGCTTCCCATATGTGATAAAGACTCTTATATGCTCAAACCTTAATTTAATAAACTTAACTACAGACAATGATTTTAAAAAATAGCTTACTCACAAGAAATATCAAGCACATTAAGTAAGAGTTTGATTAATGTATAGTAATCCATCAATTAAAATTAATTCATCACTGCTGATCATTCCAGAAAGTACGGTAGAAACCCAAAATAAGCAGCCATAAATCTACAAGCAATGAATTAGGGGAAGAAAATTAATTACAATGGAAAAAAAAAAAAATGTTCTTAACAGCTTAAAGCCAGCCATTCTGGAGGGCTGAGGTCTGAAATCTGGCAGCCTGGAACACATTTCAAATCAAATCAACTCCATTTTGTAAACTGCAAGTGAAACAGACCATTTAAATCACACAACTACAGTTCTAGAAATGACCATTTAATATTAATTTCTGAAAAGGCAGTTACTTTTATTGTTTAAGAAACCATTTCTGGGCAACCATGGGCTAGAAGTTTTCATGCCAAGTTCACTTATAATAGCATCTTCATAGAGGGGCTTAAAAAAATCTTATGACAGTTATTGCAAAGCAAACATAGGGTCACACTTTTTGAAATGTTCACCTTCGTAGAAAATAATCTTTTTTTCTTAAACAACATCTGTGAAAATGCCACTAATAATAATGAACTTTTAAGAAAAAGTTGAGAACTAATACACAGTTTTGAAAACTACAAGTATTCAGGAGATGACACTTCCCGTCCAATCCAGATTCCCTGTTTACAAGACCATTAATACCTGCAAGGATTCACCCTGCAACGCTCCCTGCCATGTGAGGAGGCACTCAGTTTGCTCAAATCTACTCCCACAGACAATATAATAAAACACACTGGGATCAAACTGCTCTAGATAACAAATTTTTGTGGTGCAATGACTTTGAGAGCTGTAGGTTTTAAAAAACCCAATATGCTGGCACAACAGAAATGGTTACAAGCTTCTTTCTCCTTCTTGGGAAATACCTCTTCTTTTCCATAAACAAGTAGTACAATAGTTACTTAGTTTTCATGTCACCCTAACTAAAGCAGACTATTATAAGTGTTTTCTGAAAGAAAAGTCTTCACATTCAGACAGTATTATGTTACTCCCACTGAAAGCCACAGAAATGCTACTGCTGACCTCAGTGGGAGTAAGACTAGTTCCAAATGGCTCCAACTTTCCAGATTTTCCACCACAATGTCTATTGCACAGAAATGCAATTCAATCTCATCGTTAAAAGCCACAAACCAATAACCAATCAAAATAAACCTAAAATTGCTTTGTAAGTTAGCAGTCTCAGTCAATGAGTTGCACTTGTAAAGAAAATTACTAGAATTCTTTAGGGCTGACAAGCAATAAATTGAAAGCACCATCATTCTGAAAACGTATGGCTCTCCTGATTAAGGGTGACATACTCTTTAAAAGGAATACAGAGAAAAACCTCACTTCTGAAATAAGAAATCAGTTTTAGACATGAACTCTGTAAAAAAGCTCTTCGGTAATGATAGGACAATTAGTATTGTTTGAATCTTCAGAGTACAAAAATCAGAAAGATTTTCAAAGCTGTACATTTCTTTCCTTCACAGATATACTGCAGAATAAAAACAGATACATATTTGTCATGTCTCTACAAACAGCACTTCATTTGATTGCTTTACACATTTTTACCTAATTTTGAACAAGTAGTGAGGCTGCTTAGTGAAAGATAACACCTTCTGTTCCTGTTACTTTATTCCCTTTAACCCCTACAATCATTTTCTTTTGCTCTAAATACTTTGCTGAAATACAAATTTCACCTCAGGCTGACTATTATAGCAAAAAATCCCCTAAGAAATCTTTCACCTCTTCTATATTGCTTTGGATATTCAGAAGCAATAGTTTTCAGTTCTGCTTGTACTGTGTATCTTTTACCCAAAAATCTACTTTTCCTAAAACAAATTTAGAAGGAGACTAATAAAAAGAAATGAAAGCCTTTAGAAGTCTGAATTATTCAATCATTTTTTTTCATTTAGCAAGTACAACCATCTTCTGGTTTTAGTCATTTAAGAGACCAGGTTTTTTTTTAATTATGTTCCTTTATACCAATGTAAATGACTTTTCCTTGTGAAAGGAAGCTTCTGCCAGATTAGGTCTCAGGAACTGAGATCAGAGCAAGCCATACAAATTAATAAATTGCTTGCTCTTTGCCTGTGTTGGCTGCACTGTTCTGCTGAGGGCCGTTCTCTCAGAGCAGGGAGGCTCTGGGCAGCAAAGGCCCAGCCCAGCCCCAGCAGGAACCAGTGCAGGTGACTGTGCAATTCCTGTGCCACAGCTCTCTGCTCACAAAGCTCTAACAGCCCAGCCCCAGCAGGAACCAGTGCAGGTGACTGTGCAATTCCTGTGCCACAGCTCTCTGCTCACAAAGCTCTAACAGCCCAGCCCCAGCAGGAACCAGTGCAGGTGACTGTGCAATTCCTGTGCCACAGCTCTCTGCTCACAAAGCTCTAACAGCCCAGCCCCAGCAGGAACCAGTGCAGGTGACCAGTGCAGGTGACTGTGCAATTCCTGTGCCACAGCTCTTGCTCACAGAGCTCTGACAACAGCCCAGCCCCAGCAGGAACCAGTGCAGGTGACCAGTGCAATTCCTGTGCCATAGCTCTCTGCTCACAGAGCTCTGACAACAGCCCAGCCCCAGCAGGAACCAGTGCAGGTGACCAGTGCAATTCCTGTGCCAAGCTCTCTGCTCACAAAGCTCTAACAGCCCAGCCCCAGCAGGAACCAGTGCAGGTGACTGTGCAATTCCTGTGCCACAGCTCTCTGCTCACAAAGCTCTAACAGCCCAGCCCCAGCAGGAACCAGTGCAGGTGACCAGTGCAATTCCTGTGCCATAGCTCTCTGCTCACAGAGCTCTGACAACAGCCCCAAAGGAAATCTCTCAGTACAGCTGAACACAAGTGAGGGGCTGACAAAGGGCACTCAGGAGGTGGGAAGTCAGTTCACCTCTTGTCTAAAAGCCAGACGGCAGCAAAACAGAACAGCTTGACAAGGCCTATTTATAAAATTTTGGAAGCTTTATTATTAGCAACATTATATGCAGTAGATTATTCTACACTTTGATTATAACAAACATTTGGTTTTATCTGGTGATTTGGTATTCCAAGCAGGCTAATTCAAACTCTTGCATATTTTAGCCATACTAAGTTCAAAAGTCCTTCTATTTGAGAGAAAAGTCACTACAGGCTATTACTATGAAAAGAATGTAGACTTGTATCACTTTATTTTTGGCTAACAAATGTCAACTGCAAGACTGCTACTTCTTTCATCTTATTTACTGTTCCAATTTTGCTTTCTAGATTTCATACACACAAACACATGTAACAATGAAAGAAATACAAATATACGTAAGAAATTTTGCCAACTCTTACCACCCTTTCAGGCGAGTTGTTAGGCCCCTCCCCTTGTTCATAAAGCACAACTCAGTTATGGATATCCCTGGAAAACATGAGAGGCAGATCAAACTCTGAATAAACTCTGTAATGAGTGTGACTAATGGCTTGTTGACCTGAGGAATGAGACAACTTCCTATACAGCTGACAGCCCAAACACCTGCCAAAACTGCACTGCTATCTCTACTTCAAAACAGATGAAGTCAAGGCTTGCATCAGTCTCTAGAGTTCCTACTTCCCAAAATCAAAGTTCAAGGCTGAAATGTCTATCTGGTTTCAATGCTCCAGTATGTGGAAAAGTTTCTACTGAAAGCTTTGGGTCATAAAATCTAAAAATCATTTGTGATTGGAATAAACATATAGATCAATCAATCAATAAATGCCCAAGTGTAGCTATAGCACTACAATGCCAAAGGCCCACTGGCCATGGACCCTTCTACTGCTGGCTACAGCGGATTTCTAGGACAGCCACACTGAGGGATTTACAGCAGGGATTTAAGCAATGAAT
Organism: Sitta carolinensis; assembly: GCA_032173965.1. Lineage (NCBI taxonomy): Eukaryota > Metazoa > Chordata > Aves > Passeriformes > Sittidae > Sitta > Sitta carolinensis. The sequence continues at coordinate 7,124,622 of CM063296.1, read as the reverse complement.
CTCACAATTAGGGGTCGTTTTGATGGGGGAGTTACTGTTCTGGATGAAGAGTGCTCAACCACAAGGCCTCACCTTAACACACTAATCCCAGGCAAAACTAAGAGTAAAATCCACAAAGGATGTATGTGAACTCGTTGGGAAAAAAAGCTCCTTATATCTGAGAAACTGATTTTTAAGTGATCTAAAAAATATGAACACAACTACCTGCAGGCTGTTTTTATGAAAGAAGACTTTGGGGTTGTCCCCCAATTCTTCTAAGCAAGTCAGCATTTGGCTGCCTCCCAAAATCTGTATCTTCTCCCCAGGTGTCATCACCTTCCGCTGTAAATTTTATGTTTCATTTCATAATTTACAAGTTGTAAGACAATACTATGACTCAATACAGTCATTCCAGGGCCTTTAGGATGATGCAATGAAAATCTAGGTAATTACTAACAGAATGTTTTATTTATCTTCAACTCTGATAAGTAAATGCTTTTAGGTGCTGCAGAACAAAGGAGAAACCACATCACAAACTCGAAACACATAAGCAAGTAGAGCACGTACACTGAAATTCAGTTTGTCACCAAAAAAAATTCATTAAAAGGGTCACATTGTTCCAGAAACAGCACTGAGGGAGATGGTCTAATCATAAAAAATGTGTTGAATCAGTGCAAATTCAACCTCAGGCAAGAATTTTCCTGAAAAGTTTCATTTTTATTAGCTATTTAGACTTAGCCTGATGAGCAATTCGATTCAGAGGTCAGAAGCAAAATATTGCCAATGCTTGTCCTTTTAAAAATGTTTTTCCAAAGAAAAAAATGAACACACAATTTACTCTAAACCAAAAGAAACTCAGTTATAATAATAATCAGAAATAATATTAAACAGACACCAGTAGGATAATACTACATTTTTAAAAAATGCCACAAGTAGCTCAATAAAATTTTAAAACATAGCAACAACTCCTAAGCTGCACTTCTAAAATTATTTTTAATTGAATATATCAATCTTATATGAGCCATTTTAAAAGCTTCTACTCTCAAAACAAGTGGAAAATTATGGCATTTTTTAAAAGAGTAAATAATCAATGAATTTCTTAATGAAGATGTAAGAAAAACAGAAGCCGACAGTATACTGATTTAATCTAAGTTTGCAATAAATCAAGGTATCACTTGAGCTACAAATCGGGATACCCTGCTACCTACACATGCCTGTTAAGACCTAAGAAGAGTCTTACAGAAGAAATTATAATCTTCCATAGCTTACATTTATGTATGTTACAATTTTTTCTCCTTTAGGAACAATTTTGCTCAAAAAGTGTATCGGACATTCTGGTAATTTACATTTGATGAAAAATTCATCTCTTTCCAGCATCTGAAGATAATAATGGGAAGAGAAAATCAAGTGTACTGTAAAAATTTTTGAGAACAATCAACTATTATTAAAACAGATCCCTAGCTTTTTGCAATGTCATGTTCTTAAAATTGCGAGGGGTGCGGATTTGGTGTGACTTTGGGTCTCTCTGTACACAGCTGAGTAAAACATTAGTTAAGTCAAGCAGCAGAGCAAGAGAACAAGCTTTCCAGCCTTCACTGGTAACCTTGTTTAAAAAGTTTAGTCTGCCAAACTCCAGGTCCCACAGGGTCTGAATTTCTCAGGAACCAAGCCAAGCCTGACACTACTGTAGTAGTACAAGTGGAGTTGTATTTTGAACTTAGATCAGTATCATGGCTTAACAGACAACAGTAAGCAGAGAAGAAATGATGGAAGTACAGTCTGTCATGAGCTTGAACAAGTCTCCTCCTGCCAGACGAGAACTAACGAGTCTACACTCTGACTGCAGGAAGGAGTCTCGTAATAGTCTCTTATAAATATTCAAAAGACCCATCACAGCAGCAGCTCCAAACAGAGTGAAGGGTGAAGGGCTCTCAAAGAGCAGCTCTAAGCACAACGCAGCCAATTCTGACTGGAACCTTATGCTGAACCAATGCCAGCTGACAAGGGCATCACCTTCTATTGATGCTGAAAATGATGACTTGGTTCAAAAATTGTTTCGTTTTGTTGCCACAAATTTAACAGCTCAGGCTGTGTCCCCATGAGATGAGTAAAACACGCTCATTGGGTAACCTGCTTCCAAAAGAGACAGGATTTTAAACAAAGGCTAAGTACCTTTATTTTAATATTACAAATGTATCTTCAAGGTGCTTTAATGCAGACCAGTTGTTGAGGTGCTAACTGAGCACAGCTCTCCCAGTCCCACAACTGCCCCAGGACATGTCCTCCACAGGAACATTGCTCTGATGGAAGTTACAGCTAACATGAAATATGCCCACAAAAGCACTGAGCAGACGTACAGCTCAATACACCATTATAGCAATTCAGAGGCTCTTCAAAAAATGCACACAAATAAAAGGAAATAATTTTCACTTTGTTTATTCAGTCTAGCAGGCAGGACAATTATGAATTATTTTAGCAACTTCTTTCAGCTTGTCCAAAATATTTACTGCACATTGTTTTCATCTTCCTAGTTACAGACATGCCAATGTCAGACAATATCTGTTACAATCAACTTGGATTTACTATTCCTACCAGCTCTGTTCATGTTAACCAATAGAGAAATCCTGAACAAAAAAAGGGATGAGAGTATCCAAATGCCACAAAGACAAGCAGGCAGTTATTTCTTACTCTGAATGCAGTAAGAACTCCAGAGGCCAAAATGTTCCAGCTGAGCTAACTACGGCTTCCTGCTGCTGTTTCCAACATGGTACTGTAGAAAAGTAATTGTAAATATTACACACAAAGTACAAAATAGAAGCAAACAAGTATGGAAGAACATATATAATGGCAGAAACATGTATCTCCTAGCAAAAACAAAACTCATTAGAAGATTGTGTTAAATATAAGTCAATATGCTTTGAAGCCAGCCGTATAAAGTGACAGTGGAAGTGTAAAACTTGAATAAACCTCTTAAAATTCTTTATTGCACTAATGGCAGAACTTTGACCTTAAATGTTAATTTAAATAGCTACAGCCAAGTTGGTTACAAAACACAAACTGCGGTCTCATAAATGCAGCTGCTAATGGCGCCCTCAGACCTGCAGCCACATCCCAGCCTGGCTCAGCCCTGTCCATCCAGCTCCCCCTTCAGAGCCAGCACAGGCAAGGGGACAGCCACTGATGCCTTATCCCCTCTGGTGAGAAACAAAGTGGGATTGTCTTGCAACCCTGGTTGCAAAACCCCTTACTTTCTAGTTCTTGCACAGTAGACACAGAACAGCTGAGACTGGAAATATCCCTGGATATCACCTGGCAATTCTCTTGCTCAAAGCAGAGTCAATTTGAGCAAGTTGCTCAGGATTTTTTCCAGTCAGGTTTTTAAAATCTTCAAGAATGTGATCTCTAACATCTCTGGACAACTTACTACAGCATTCAGTTCACACTTAACAGCAAACTTTTCCTCAGTTTTTGACTGAAATAAGACTCCTCCACTTTGTACCTGTCAATGTATGAGGCTGTGCTGCCTGTTGTAATATTCCTAATCAGCACAAGCTGCTTATATCAATGAGCTCCAAAAATGACAATGAGATGTATAACCATGAAATTTATTGACCATGCCTGCATGCATTAGTAATCACACAGTATGGCCTCTGGGTCCAATAATGCAGAGAGTTGGATTCCTTCATCTTCCAATGACTGCTCTAAATTCTCCAGTCACACAAGGACAAACAAAACAAGCACATTTTTTTTAAGTCCTAGATACTACACCTACCAGTTTAAACCAGTTGGATTTTGTCTTGTACATAGTCAGTAAGTTTCTCTCACTTTCATAGTATCAAAGGTATTTTAAATAGTTTCTCAGATAATCAATTATACTCCTTGCCTCAAAAAGTATGTTCAAAACCCAGTTATTCTCAGGGGGATTTGTGAGAAACTTGTATGAACTCAATGCTCTTGAGATTTCTATCAGAAATCAGTCACTTGACTTCATGTGAAATGACAAGCATGCACAAGCATATTTTTTTGTTCTCTGTTACAAAAGTCTCAAGTGACATTTGCTGTAAGAAGGACAACGTTAACAGCCAGTGAAATGTCAAAGGTTTCCCAAGGAAAAGTCAATTCTGTTAATGCTTCCACTCTTAAAGCACTTAAGTAATTCAGGTGTACCCAGTCAAACCACATCTGGGTGAACAAGAGGGAAATAAATATCAGGTGTTAATCACTAATACTAAAATTGTGGAACTGTTGCATTTGTGCATAATGCCGTTCTCATTTTATATTCTCTAGAAGAAAATGCCTTGATAGACTTTTCCCCACTAGAATTTTCCAACTTGCTGTAAATGTTTTAATCAATGCAGTCTAAGGTGTCTTATTTTAGAGACTGATAATTAAGTCAGCCTATTTCAGGGTCTTCCCCCTCCCCCGACTTCTTCATTACAGCTATTTTCATTCTGGACTCTCCACACACTCTGTGCACCTGTAATCTGTAATCTACATTGTATTAGTACGATCCTCCTAATTAGATTTAATTTCTTCAAGTGAGAAAAAAGTGACATGCTAAGCCTGCCAGTTCTTTGAAGAATGTCCTAGAAGGTCAAATGGTGTGTGTATAAGGGCTTTGTGATCCGTTTGACACAAGGAAGATAAGGTTGGTCAACATTTCAGATGCCTTCAGTAATGAAAAGCAAAGTAACTGGTATTGATTCCGTTCACATCAATCTCAAAATGGTAAACAAAATAATTATATTCTCTGTACAGCAGTCTCATGGGTACATGCAGATATACTTACCAGATTACAGACAGAAGACAGCTCATTTAAATCAGACACTATTCTACTGAAATTCTAGTTTTCTTAGTGGAACTACTATGTAGACATTAAAGCTTCTCAAATCTCTGCATGCCTTACCCCTATGTCTTTAAACAAAATCAGAAACTGTCAGATCAGTACTTTTCCTACAGATCACAGCTCCACAGTTTGTTTCTCAAACAACAGAATTACTGGTTAATTACTGGTTTTGAAGGTTTTACAGTTCTAAAATATGTTGGTTTAGCACATCAAAGAAAAAATAATTCAAAAAAATTTAAAATATCCCTCTCTCCTCTGTGAGCCCAGCTGCTTTCCCCAGACTTCAATCTCCTTTCACAAGAAATAGTAGTGCTTATCCTGTAATTCTTATTAGTCTTTCCCCTGTTCTTGTGGTACCATGACAAACTATACCCTGCATTACTTTAACTAATCAAGGACTAAAAGGCTTCTCTCTCAGCCCTTGTTTTCTGCACCACTGGTGGAATCACACAGTTCAATCCCATATACACCAAATCTCTGCCTGAGCCTCCTCTTCTGAACCCCATTACTGTGACAGGCACATCTGCATTTGGCACCTGTTAAGTTCTTTCACTACCAGGATCAGTAGCCAATTTCTTTGGCTAAACACTGCACCTTCAAAACACACCTGTATTTCCTCATTATTGCACAGGTAGTACAATAGTACAAGCCTGTAGTACAAAAAAAACAAAGTCTATAATAAACCAACTCATAGTCTTATCTATGCTTAAAATGTCTTTTGCCAATTATAGGACTTCTTTCAACCCAATTCTGTGTTTTCTAAAGGTAGTACTACATAGAAAGGCTATTGCATTTTAAGATGAGTCATTGTAGTTCTTGAAATAGTTATACACAAAATGATGTAACAAATTACAGAATCTATACCTCTGGTTTCCATAAACAGGAGATTTCTCTGCATCGCTCCCCTACCTTGGTTATATCTTTAGTGAATTTCAGAACATTTAACTTATGAAACTTTCAAGATCTTCCTAATCCTTTGTGGCACAGAGAATAACCTACTTCTTTCTACATTCAGATGATCAATATAAAGCAAGTTTTTCATTCAGGACATATGAATGGTTAATCCAAAAGAAAGGTAGCAAATACAAGGTCAAAACAATATGTGAAAGTAAAACACCTTGTAGGACAGATTTTAAGACACTGACAGTTCTCTTGGCCAACGTTAAAGTTACCAACATCACCCTCCTACAGAGAGGGAAATGAGAAGAATTTGCTAAATATAGCTAGAAGTGGTTGGAAGAATGCCTATCCTTATTTGTGCATTCATCTGTTTAATTGTGGGCAATATAGTCCACTGGACAGCCTAAAGCAAGTGTGGATGTTCAATATTCTCTGAATTGTACAACCTCAACTGGAGATTGGACTTAATTACACCGTTTACATCAGTATAAATGGAAACTATATTCTGAAACTCTCCACAGCTGTATGTACCTCAATTATTTTCTCAGGTTTTGGGAATGTACTAAATGCCTTCAAAACTTAAAAAATGTTTTAAGCAAGGATGGTGAGAAAGGCCATGGAATTCTTGTGTTTATTGTATGACTGTGTCTTTTAAATCCAAATGTATACTAATACTCACACATGCTGACATCAAAAATCAAGTTTTTTGCTCAGAGCTTCTTTAAGTTTGGTAGTCTGTAGAGACTGACATTTTTCTTAAATTGATCTGTAAGTGCATTTTTTAAAAAGTTGCAATAATTTAAGCATACATGTCAATACATCTTATCGAATTAATCCATCATTTGAAAATAAAGCTGAAACAATCACACAAACCTGAAAGAAACAAGTCAAGGAAGTTTATACACCTGTGATCTAAGCTTTCAAGAGGATTCCTAAACACTTGGATTCAGTAACGATATTGTAAAGAAATATAATGGAATTAACAGGCACTAGGTGCCTAAATCCCTTTAAGAATTTGAGCCTAAATTGTGAACAGATCACTGAAAGTGTCAGCCAAGGTATCAGTTTATTTATACATATATACCTGAGATTCTCTCATGTTCCTTTTATTTATATAACAAGTTTCAGTTCTGTTTAACATTAGTTCTTCAGAACCTTAAATATGAAGATTCTTAAAAATCAGTGTTATCATACTGATTCTCTGCTTCTAAAACAGTGGTAAGTGGTTTGTGGCATCATAAATGAAATGAGGTGGTTGTTTCCTTGACTAGATTGATGAGCATGGGTTAGGATTCAGAAACCCCACCATCAGCATAGTAAATAGCCTGTAAAAGCTGAAGACTGTTTATCACCTGCAGAATACACCACAATAAAACTTATGGAAAAAAAATGTGGTAACCTACAGAGGTTTCAAACTTATGGCTTGCACAATTCAATAATCTTCCATCGTCACACAACATTAATAACACCACCTCTAAAACACTGCTTCGCAAGAGGGAACACGGTTTTGACTCCCATTATCCTCCAGCCTGCAGCAAGGAAGTGCCTTGGTCCTGAATCAGAACCCACAGGAATTTAGCAAGTGCTATTTCTGCTTGTAGTAAAATCTTCAATATGTAATTTACATCTTGATATGTCATCATTTCTTGGTATTTAACTTAGTAACAGCTTCTCTAAAGTAGAGATTTTATTACATAAATTATGGAAGTAGCAGACTGGGTGTAGAGGAGACAGCATAAATTTCTGAATCAATACAAAATATGTCCCTGGTAGTAGTTGTTATTCTATGCAGGTATGTTATTGATTACAGTCATAATGGTCTCACTTTAGCTGCCATCAATAACTCACTACTTGTATTGTCACACTGAATTAAAAAAGAACATGTCTAAAAATATGAGGAGAAGTTATACCAGCATGGCATGACCCAGCCTGTGGTGCACAGAAGCAAACCACTGCTAGTTTAAGTTAGGATTCGTGCTTGAGACTTCACTTGACATCACAGTGTTAAAATAAAGCCAAATGGGATCCTTATTCAGGACAAAAGAGTACGTGTCTTAAACATTCCAGAAAACTTAAATTTATGGATCCTGCATTCAATAACGGTTTTCAATACCTTGGGACCATTAGAATACATGTACTGAAAACATTTACACAAAACTGAATCAGAGTCTTATGAGTGGTTATTGACATTTTACTGATGAACACGACTGAAGCTTTCCTACATTCAGATTATGAATTGTAGAAGGAATGTTAGATGACTTCAGTTTTTTAAATTCCTAATTTTGGAGAGAGTTTCCATAAAATACCCATATTTGCTACTCAGCAGAGTAGCTCACAAAGTGCTGGTTAGAAGACCTGATGCAAGCTCATAGACTGGATCAGTCTCCAGAGAAGTCTGTCTATATCCACTATTTTAATCCACAGCCAGAAGTGTCTGCCCTTTCTAAATCAGGCATCTAATTGACATGCCTAAATTGGGGTAGCTACAACAACTTTAAGTGTCACATGTGAGATTCTCCTTATCCAAGACAGTCGGCACTTGATGAACCATATTTTAAGTCACTCTGTAATTTGCTTTTCTCTGGGCAATCTCTGCAAGCTTTGCTATTCTACATACTGTTTAAAAGAATTATCATTTTCCCTTTAAAACCTGCAGAAATTAGACTACCCAATATAATTACATACATTCAGCTCTCATCAAGCTGTGAATCCAGTAGCCATGGACACTGCTGATAGTGAAACATCACAATACAGTTCCTCACTAACAGGATAGTCCAGTAAAAAAGTCTGTGCCATCACTTCTGCCACTGTTCTGAATAGCAGTTACCTAAAATTTTATCACTACATAACCCAAATTCAACAGAGAACATTTACTCTAATGAGAAGGTTCCATTGAGGTACTCCAACTCATGGGTAGAACTTCCACCACCAGAGCACATGAACAAGAGGCAGTTAAATTACTGGAAACAGCAGGTCTAGCTTCACTAACTTTACATTGCAATGAATGTAGATCATTTCACACAGGAATAAGTTAGGACAATATTTTTCTGTTCAAAAAAACCCCATGATTATTCCTTTTATGAGAGCAGAATTAAGAGGGGAAGGTAACTAAGCTTAGAGCTGAAAAAAGGCATTTTTGGTACACAAAGCCCAGCTCCTGTAGAGCTACTGCTCAGCACCTCAACCAGTCAATGTCACTGCACCTGTAAGAATTCTTATACAGATTACTTCGTCAAGTAATTCCAACTATATCCAACCAGAATGCAGGTGTCTTGGTATCAATCCCCTGAAAAGTCCACTCTCAAGGATAACAGTACAAAGGAATTACTGATGCCTAATTCCAGACTCCAAATTACTAGGTTCTGAAAGAAATAAGGAAAATAATAAATATTTTGAGTTTACCATCATGACAAAATGTCAGGACTTACCCCAAACTGATTTACTCACTTCTTCCCCCTCACTTGCTTGCAATGTTTAAGCTGTAAATCTTCAATAATGCATTTCAGAAGACAGTAAATGCTTCACAACTCTTAATTAAACCATAAGCAGCTAAACAGTACCTGTTCTGGAGGACAAAGGCCTGTTGCTAAGGCACTAGAATTCAAGTTTCCAATGGCTTATGACAGCAACAACAAGGCAAACAAAATAAATAATAAAAATGAAATGGTGAAAGATACCTTGGCAGTGTCCTTTTAATCTTCAGCCAACTTGAGATGTCATGTAAGCACTTGAAGCAGCAAAGAGGTGATACTGCTTAGATAGCAAAATCTCAATTCCTCCCTGACCTACAAATCAGAAGCTAATAGATTAGTGGTGCACTGGTGTATATCTGCACAGTATCTCCTGGAAACCCTGTCACAGCTTCTGAAACAAAATGCATGTGCTCTGAGATGCAGAAAAAGCATAACTATAAATATCCTCAACTGAAGCATGCACAGAAGATTTTGACAACCCAGTCAAGGACCTTATGGAACAAAAATCCCAAATTGTCTAAGAAAGGCAGCATATCTGAAGAGATGAAGCATAGTGCATGTAGCTCAGGAACAGAAAGGTCTTCCCAGTGCAATATAAACTGGAGAGCCAGACAGAGGCACAGCCCTGCCCACAGGTTGTCAGTGAGCTCAGTACCTTGTAATACTGCCAGAAGCAGCATCACCACTACTCCAGGGGTGGATGAGAATTATCTTCTTGGACCGCTTCGCCTGGAATCTGTGATCTAAATATTACAATTTTACTCTTTCTAAATATATAGTCAAAAAATCACTCAACTTATCTCATGGTAATTAACATCAGTTGACTATAGAGCATTAAGACTTGAAGAATCAGACCAACATACTTTTCACAGAGATGTTTATCTAGATGGAACAAAAACCATGTAAATACAAAGCAAAAAAATATATAAATGTGTGTGTATATATATACACACACATACACATATCTAAATGCAGTGTCAATTTTCACAGAATTTGATAAAGTAACCTGTTTAAAAAAAAATGAAGCCAGTCACTTCAAGGGTATAATGCTGCCTTAGTTAAGATTCATTATTTTCAGAAAGACACATCTGTTCCAACAATGGTAAGCTCCTAGTAATGACAATACTGTAAGAAAATACATGTTCTTTGTAGGAATGAGGAATAACTAGATATGAGCTTCATTAACTAAATCGGAGCGTTTGCTAAAAAAGTTGAAATATTTACAAATGCCACCCATATACACATTCCTACTGGGTATATATTACACATTTTTTATCCATTAAGATGAACTCATATTCCAAGAAAAGCATTTATATTGGCAGGTCAAAATGTCAAACTACCCTGACACAGAGGCAATCAATGAATCTCATCAGGACTTCAAAATTTTATTTTGTTTGACTACTGTAAATGAATTAATGATGAGTAATAGATGCTCTCCACTTACTATTAAATGATTAGCCATTTACAGACAACATACCAAATGCTACTTGAAATTGTGAATGCCAGAGGGATGACTGTCAGGCTTTCAAAAGATTGGGTATTACTAAATTAAGCTGTCTGTTCTTAGAATGTTGCCCAAAACCAGTCACAAAAAGAACTGGATTCACTAGAATAGCTATTTATCTTACATACTATTTAAAACAAATGTGACCTAAGCTAATGCAGAAGATGTAGACCTCTAGAACCTCAGCAGACTGCACCAGAAGTAGCTTTGCCTGTGTAATGCAAGGATAGGAGTCAAAAGGACAAACAGGGAACAAAACACTTGCACCGCAGTTTTTTGGGGTTGGCTTTGTTTTGCACAAGTAAAGTGAAGGAAATTAAACCCACTTCATTATCTAAGTTGATTGCTTCTTTCCTCAGATGCTCAGGTGGTTACCTGCCTTGCTTCAACTCACAGGGAGACCACATCCTACCTGAAACTTCAGAAAACCTCCCTGTTTTTATTTTAATGCTTAAGCCCATGATACTGCTAACATCCTTCCATGAAGAAAACATATCTGTCAAGTTACATGTGTACTCTAAATGTCTTGCATTACATAAAGTACACTTTTCCTAGAAATAGGTGAATTTTAATCTTAGAAGACTCATTGCTAGTTTCCAGGAGACACACATGAAGTCTGAATAAGGTAACTGCACGCAATACATGTGAAATTCCTTCCCAATCCATATTGGTGTAACCCTAGAGTTGGCCTTTTCCTCCTTATTCTGTAGAGACAAGAAAATAAAAAACTTGGGCTAACTGCTTTGAAGGTAACTATAATGTTTTTTAGGATTTCCCCACACCTGACAGAATACTGTCATACTTTGGTTAAACTGGAAAGACAAAAGCCAACTGTAAAATCACACTTAGATGCTACAGCATTTGTTTACAATGTCTGTGTCAATGATTTATACTCACACAATGAAATATTAAGAGCAACAAATATAAACCTGGTAGCACAAGAATTCTAACAGGTTTTCCTTGCAGTGTATCAATTCTGACACTACCCAACATCCACCAAAAGCACTGCAGATATAATGTGTTGCATTACATAAAATCAAGTACAGAAGCTTATTTTTATATAACTGTAATATGCATACAGATGGTCTTCAGGACAAGATATCTACATATAGATATCTGTATAAACTACAGTTTGTACAAAATCTGAAGTATAAGCAAAAGGAAGGAATTTTGCCATTTCTAGTACAGTGCCATAACTCAATAAAATGAGAAACTCCCTCTATTTGTAGCTCTTATTGGTTCTTCCAATATTAAAAACTTTCTGACACTGAAATCAATTGCAGAGATCTTGAATAGATCAAAAAAGGGAATTATTTTTCATCTATTTAAGCCAAATAGTAGGTCAAAACTATGGTTATATCAATTGAAACTCAGTTATTTATGCTGACAGCAACTATGGCATAAAAATAAAACAAGCAAAGTCCACTTTACAGAGATCACCAATGTTGAATAAAATACAATCTATGATCTCTGAACAATACACAAGGATAAACCATGCAGTGAAACTATGCAGTCAAACTATTGTTCTTACAAACCCTGCCTTCCTAATGCATTCCTTTAGCCAAGCAATGGGAAGATAAACCCATTTGCCTAATGGAGCATATAATTTAAATATTTCAAACAAGAATTGACAGAGACACTGCTTAAAATAAATTTAAGAATCATCCATCCAAATATCTTCCAGGATGAAGACCCCAGCATAGTTCACAACTTATTTTTCCTATACAAACTCCAAACCCTCCAGCCCCTGCAGTTACTTTAGTCACTTTAGTGCATACCCTCAATTACTTTATCACAACAAACCTTCTTCTTTTTTTCCATAGGAGATTTAATACGAGGCTGCATTTTTTTCTCTTTTGCAGTGCCTTGCAAGATTTCTAAAATTTCAGATTTTACTACGGCACCATGCAGTCCAACACAATTTTGTAAACAAAATATCTAGATTTATGGAGCCTCGAAGGACTAGTGTATTCAGCAGATTGCAGTACCCCATCCACAGGAAGTTACGATCAGCCAATGTCAATATACTGTCATTTAGAAGCAGGATTTTTTACCATAAAGCATTCCCATTAATACAAATCAGCAGAGCTGTTTCCCGCCTCCCCCTCCCCGCAAAACTTGTATTTAGCTATTGGTACGATAACAGGGCTTCACTTTGTAAAAAAAATCTGATTAGAGTTTGTGGGTTTGTTTGTTTGTTTTTTTTTTAACATGCTATGAATCACGTTTTGCGTTGTGACCTACCTAAAGGCACAACAGTACAGCGTAACAAGCAAAGTGCATGTTTTAAGAATTCCCCCTTGCACATACACAAGCAAGTGCATACATAAAAAAAGAGAAAAAGCAAAAAAAACACAGTCTTTAGTATTTTATATTCACTAGAAGTGAACATTTCAAAGAGTTTTTCAACTTCTACAAACATCAGATTTTAACCGTGGACCTCAATAATGCAGCGAAAATTAAAAAATAACCCCTAACTCTGGCTTTTAAGTCTGCAATGGATATCGCGTGTGTGAAAAAAAATAGGTTAGTTTTGTTTGGTCTTTGCTACAAAGAGACTCATCTCCTATGCACGCCACAAATAACCTGAGCAATGACTTCCCTCCATGACACGAGCTGCCCATCATATTGCAGGATTATTACAATGTTGGTTTGTTTAGGGCTTGCTTGTGTGTGTGGCTTGCGTATGTAATTCAGGCATTCGCATACATCAACTCCTCGTTGCGCATCTCACAATAAACTGATGAAGGCTGTTAAACCTGAACCAGCAACCTTTAGCAAACAAAGAAGTCTATCCCGGAATCGTGATGCAAAATCACCCCAAAACGTACTACACCCTGCAAGAACCTCACAGCAAATAGCCTGGCAACCTCATTCATTCCCCCCAAGCCAGCGATCTGCTCACCATCTCCGTCTTATTTCTCTGTCCTCAGCTTATTTTCCTTGCTGCTACTGGCTTCAAGGAGGCGGTGTACAAAAAAAAAAAAAAAAGGAAAAATTTTTTTAAAAAAAATTAAAATAAAAAGGGGAACCCCCCCAACTCCTCAATAAAGCGCTGGGCAGGCGCTGGGCAGCATGTCAGCGCCGTGTCTTCCTCTCCCGCTGGCCGCGCAGCAGCCGCTCCCGCCGTGCCCGCCCCGCGGGTGCCCGCCCGGCCCCGCGCGCTCCCCGCCAGAGCGCCCGGGCTGCACCGGCTCCTCCCGCCTGCTCACCCACCGAGGCAGCAGAGCAGTCGGAGCCCGGCTGATTTTCCCCTCCCACCTCACATTCCTATTTACAAAGGGTATCCAAGACCATCTTTATCCAACGGGGGGTGGGGGAGGAAGGAGGGGGAGGTGGAAGTACTCATTAACCCTTTTCTTGCATTTACCTTTTCGACTGTGATTTTTGGAGCAAACAGGGGAATTCCCCTTCTCTACACAGCACATGGACTCGTTGCCATCGGGCCCGCGGGTCCCCGTTCCCTCAACCCGGCTTGGCTGCCGACGGCGCTCCCGGCAGCGCCAAGGCCGCTCCAGAAAAAGGGTCCAAGGGCACGGCTACAAAACGCGAACCCTCAGCAAACTACTGCTCGGAAAACAACCGGAGCTGCCCGTGGGGAGACGGGAGCGCGCTGCCCGGCCAGGCCATGATGCCACCGCCCGCCCACCTCTTTTTTAATTTTCTTTTTCCCCGAGCAGGGCACATTCCTCAACACGCGCACCTGAGGGCAGGAGCGCGGGAGGCGTGAGGGGAGGCGGGAGGGGAGGCGGGAGGGGCCGCGCGCCGTGCCCGCGCGCGAACCGCCGCGAACGCGCCGCCAGTTTCCCCATTGGGCGGCGCCGCCGCGATCGCATTGGCGTGGCCCCGCCCCTCCGCCGCGCGCTGCCCGCCGCGCCGCGCGCCATTGGCCCGCGGGCCTGTCCGTCACAGCGCGGCGGCCCCCGCCCCCGGCGGGCGGCAGGAGCGGCCGCAGTCCCGCGGCGGGAGCGGGGCCGGCCGTGCCGGGAGAAACGCGCTGCCCGTGCCGGGGAGAGCGGGCGCTGCCGTGCCCGGAGAGCGGCCTGCCCGTGCCCGGAGAGCGGCGCTGCCCGTGCCCTAGAGCGGCGCCGGCCGTGGCCGGGAGGAGCGGGGGCCGGCCGGCCGGGGGAGAGCGGGCCGGCCGTGCCCGGAGAGCGGCGCCGGCCGTGCCGGCGAGAGCGGCGCCGGCCGTGCCGGGAGAGCGGCGCCGCCGTGCCGGGAGAGCGGCCCGGCCGTGCCGGGACGCGGCGCTGCCCGTGCCGGGATGGCGGCGCTGGCCGTGCCCGGAGAGCGGCGCTGGCCGTGCCGGGAGAGCGGCGCTGGCCGTGCCCGGAGAGCGGCGCTGGCCGTGCCCGGAGAGCGGCGCTGGCCGTGCCGGGAGAGCGGCGCTGGCCGTGCCCGGAGAGCGGCGCTGGCCGTGCCCGGAGAGCGGCGCTGGCCGTGCCCTAGAGCGGGCTGGCCGTGCCGGAGAGCGGCGCTGGCCGTGCCGGGAGAGCGGCGCTGGCCGTGCCGGGAGAGCGGCGCTGCCCGTGCCGGGAGAGCGGCGCTGCCGTGCCGGGAGAGCGGCGCTGCCGTGCCGGGAGAGCGGCGCTGCCCGTGCCGGGAGAGCGGCGCTGCCCGTGCCGGGAGAGCGGCGCTGCCCGTGCCGGGAGAGCGGCGCTGCCCGTGCCCGGAGAGCGGCGCTGGCCGTGCCCGGAGAGCGGCGCTGGCCCGTGCCCGGAGAGCGGCGCTGGCCGTGCCCGGAGAGCGGCGCTGGCCGTGCCCGGAGAGCGGCGCTGCCCGTGCCGGAGAGCGGCGCTGGCCGTGCCGGAGAGCGGCGCTGCCCGTGCGCGCTCGCAGGAGCGGCAGCGACCCTTGGGTCACCTCCGTGCTCGGGTTGGCGCCCCCGCCCCCGCTGCAGGGTGTCTGCGCGCGGGAATGAACGCTGCCTTGCCCCGCTGTTCGCCCGCAGGGTGCGGGCCCAGCCGGTGGCTGAAGTGCTGTGGCAGAGGGCCCGGCAGGTGCAGCGCAGCCAGGTGATGCTGGCACGCGATCAGCATGGATTTGTCCAGCTTGACCTTCTCGGCGTTTGCAGTGCGCTGCCGTCGTTATCTCTCACCTTTGTCTTTGGTAACCTCAATAGCTTGAGCTTCCTACGGCCCTGTTTTATATCTTGTTATCCCCTTTATTAGTGTTCCTCTCTCGAATCGTTTACTGTGTTTCTCCTCCCTCCCTAACCGTGGGTGCCAGAAATGGTGCAGCGTTCCAGTGTCCCTGTACTGTGGACAATGCCGAGGTCGCTCCCCTGTCTCCCCTATATATTCTGTATTTTATACAGTAAATGGTTAGAGTAGTCCAGTTTACCACAGTATTACCCTGAGAGGTCACACTGAAATAGTAACAACTAAGATCTTTTTTGAGGTACTTTTTTGCCATTCAGATCCCATCCCTGCATTCTTTATTTCCAGATGCATTTCTTCACATTTCAAGATATTAAAAATGGAATTTACTGGACTGGGATGACTTATTGGGCACATCAGGTGATTGTAACCAGTTGTGAATTATGCACTCATTTATTAGGCTATAACATTTACTAATATCTTGCATCATCTAGATAATTGACAGAGATACCAAACTACATCAGAGCATCTCTATAAAATCTGTCAGGGTCCCTGATGTCTCCTCTTTAAAGCTATTTTTTGAGACCTCTCAGGGAAGATACTTAATCCATCTAAAGTGTCCTTTATGTATTCGAAATAATGTGCATTCCAACACTCGAAGAACCAACTCTTTAAACACATATCAGGACTATTTCTCTTTTAGTTTTTGAAACCAGTTCTTCTACAAGCCTTTTGTTAAGCTTCTGCTTGTATCTTAGCTTTCTCCAGGAGAGGTTCTGCCCTGACAGTACCACTTTCTTAAAGTGGATACAGAATCAGAGCCTCCTTGGGATCAATCTATTCAAGTCTGACAAACAATGGGAGCTATACACTGATTCCCTAGGACAGAGTCTAGAAAAGGCAACAATAACCAAGCTGATTTAGGCAGAACAAAAGGTATACACAAGAATAAAAGGGAGGGTCTGAATGGCCACCAAATCCAGTATTCATAAATTCTTGCAGTGGACTCATTTTGTGCAGCCTCCTAAAAGGCTTTTTAAATTACTCCGAACTTATTCTTACTTCCCATATTTATTAAAAATAGAAAAAAAAAATCAGTAAAAAATACCATTACGTTTTAAGCCTATGGATACTTTCTTCTTCCCATAGACATGACTGCTGCTGAAGGTATGCAGATTATCATTTGAAGATTTTAAATGGCCATCTAACATAGAAGTTAACAATCTTTGGTCACAGTGACGAGTCCATACTTGGAGACTGAGTGCCAAAAAGAACAATACATTACATTTAATGTGCATGCATTTCTCCAATTTCAATGTAACGGAGATTTGTATAATTTGTCTATTTAGTCATCAGATAACTGCTTTAAATAACAACTCTGTACCTGAAAGCATAAATACATTGTAGGTTTATATATCTCAAGGTAATAACTGCAATCTATTATTGTGTTTCAGAAGCAGTAGTACAAAGAATGATGATCATACACTCACCCAGTAATTTTCATCAGTAGATCTCAGGAGACCTTGTGAAGGTCAATGCGATCATCCCATTGTTGATGTTGAAGAAGGAAAGCATTGAGATGAACTTGCTCAATGTCATATGCCAACACAGTGCTAACTAAAGCTGACAATTGACTTCAGGTTTTCTGTACCCAAGATGAAAGTACTTACTTCATAAGCCACCTAACACATCCATATACCCCTGGGAATTCTTTTAATTACTGTTTCTCATCTTGTGTATATTGTGTTTATCACTCTTAGAACCCGGAAGAGTACTCCAGGCTTTTATGGTGTTTTTTTCCTTACAGCCTTCACTATAAAACGTTTTGTAATTTACAGGCTCCAGTGAAACCCTCTATTGCCACCCATGAAAAAGAAGTCAAAAATAAAGTTTGCAATTTTGTTTGAAAAATTAAATATTAATATTTCAGTAGTGACACAGATCTAGTCCCAACTCAAATCTGTAGATTTAGGTAAAATTACTAAATGTTTGGTTATCAGTTCTGATCATGCTGTGCTAATAACTGAAAGCAAATTTGACATTGTCCCTTGTGTTTTCCTTAATCCTCAGGAAAGCCGTCCTGGCTGGAATTCATCCCATTGCAAGCTCAGGGCTCAGTGACCTTGGGCCTTCCTGGAAGCAGTCTCTGCTGAGGGTGGTCAGGGGGAAAAGCATCCCACACGGGGACCTTGTTCTGGGAGCCAGGAGCTACATCTAAACCCACTAAGAATGTCAACAGCCTGGGTGTACCTGTCCTCAGAAGTATGAGCGCTGTAAAGCATGTAATGTCATTATTTCACACCTTCATAGGATCATAAAATCAGCAAGGTGAGAACAGACCTTTAAGATCATGAAGTCCTACCTATTGCCACTGTAACCTCTATAAACCACTAAACCACATTACCAGATCTTATACACTTCCAGGGGCTACAGCTCTGCCAACTCCCTGGGCAATCTTTTCCAAGGCCTCACCACCCTAACAGTGAAAAAAAAAATTCCTACTACCCAAATTTCACATCTCAGCTTGAAACCAGATACGCTGCAAACAGGCCGAGGCAGCCAAGCAGCAGCTCAAGCACTCTGGGGTGACTCCCCAGTGCGCTGGGGAATGCCGGGCGGTGTCGCACCGGCCCCTCGCACACCGCCCGCGGCGGGCAGGGGCCGGGGCCGGCAGCAGCGACACGGGCAGGGGCCGGGGCCGGCAGCAGCGGCACGGGCGGGGCCGGGGCCGGCAGCAGCGGCACGGGGCCGGGGCCGGCAGCAGCGACACGGGGCAGGGGCCGGGGCCGGCAGCAGCGCACGGGGCAGGGCCGGGGCCGGCAGCAGCGCACGGGGCCGGGGCCGGCAGCAGCGCACGGGGCAGGGGCCGGGGCCGGCAGCAGCGGCACGGGGCCGGGGCCGGCAGCAGCGACACGGGGCAGGGGCCGGGGCCGGCAGCAGCGCAGGCACGGGCGCAGCGGGCCGGGGGGCCGGCAGCAGCGACACGGGCGGGCCGGGGCCGGCAGCAGCGCACGGGCAGGGCCGGGGCCGGCAGCAGCGGCACGGGGCAGGGGCCGGGGCCGGGCAGCACGGCACGGGGCAGGGCCGGGGCCGGCAGCAGCGGCACGGGGCAGGGGCCGGGGCCGGCAGCAGCCGCCACGGGGCAGGGGCCGGGGCCGGCAGCAGCGACACGGGGCAGGGCCGGGCCGGGGCCGGCAGCAGGGCCGGGGCCGGCAGCCGCGGCACGGGGCAGGGGCAGGGGCCGGGCCGGAGCAGGGGCCGGGGCCGGCAGCAGCGACACGGGAGGGGTCGGTGCCGGGGCCAGCGCAGGAAGGGCCAGGGGCCGGCAGCCGCGCACGGGGCCGGGGCCGGGGCCGGCAGCCGCGGCAGGAGGAGGAGCCGAGGCCCGGCCCCCGGAGGGCGGTGCTGGCCGGCCTGGCCGCCCTCCGGAAGCGGCGCGGGGGACGCGCGGTGCGGCGGCCGTGGGTGAGTGCGGGGCCGGGGAGGAGCGAGGGGCCGGGGTGAGCGGGCTGCGGCGGGCTGCGGGTCGGGCTGCGGCTCAGGGTCGGGCTCGGGCTCGGGCTCGGGCTCGGCTCGGGCTCGGGCTCGGGCTCGGGCTCGGGCTCGGGCTCGGGCTCGGGCTCGGGCTCGGGCTCGGCCTCGGCTCGGCTCGGCCTCGGCTGCCTCGGCCTCGGCCGCAGCCGGCGCAGCGCAGCCGCACGGGCTCCTGGTTTGCGGGGCTCTGTGTGCCGATCCCCGCCACCGCCACAGCCCCGGCCCTGCCCGCCGAGGAAGGTGCTGCTCCTGAGCGCCATTTGCTTAAGGATTTTTATGCTAAATTTATCCAGCAGCGCCTCTGGGGATATTTTCAGGTGTCAGTTCACACCTGTTTTCCTTGGTTATGCGGTGGCATTTCATTCCTGCGTAGGTGGTGGCTGGTTGGTACTTGCGTCACGTACAGAAGTAATTGTAAGTGCACAAGAGTAATAAAGCAGTTTTTTAATTAAGTTTTAATATGTGGTGACCCTTTGAAGTCAAGAAATAGTCACAAGCAGTGCAAACTACTAGTGTCTTTTCGTGGTTCCTACCTGAAGAAAACCTAAGAATTGTACATGCTAAAATACAGCTTTTATCTTAGGGACAAACCCTGCAAAAGGCTCTGGGTCTGCAGATCCGTGGCTGAGGAGAAACCCGTGCTCTTGAGAAACTGGGGCAAAGGCTGTTTCACTCCATTCTTACAAATGTTTCTAAAACATGATACGGTGAAAGGTTATGTTTACTGCCGTTTGTTCCTCATGGGAGCCGTACAGTGGACCTAATCTAGTAAAACGCCAGAGAGAAATTAAGCAGCTGAAAATAAAATTAGCCCGTTAAACTTGGGAGTGCCATTCACTTTACATGTTATTTTCTGTGTTTCATAAGTGGTGTACTTTTGCAATGCTGTCTCTTGCAGGGAGGACTGACTCTTCACCTTGTTAGGGTTACAAAGCCTGGGTTACAAATGCTCTTCATGCAACCAGGAAGTCATAAAATTATAGATCCATCTCTTCCACTTCTTCTTTAGGTATTAGTATTGCTACAGAAGAGCATGTGGTACGTAAGGGAAGTGCAAAAAAAAACCCAATAAAATGCTTTAAAAATACAGCCGGGAGACACATTTCTCTATGGGAAAAAATAGATTACTTTTAAGAACTAATCAAACATCTCTTTTTTTGATGATTTCAAAGTTTGCTATTAAAAAAAACCCCTCATTTCAGTAGTACATGAAAATACATCCAATTTTATGGCCCTTCTATGGGGATTTCAGGACCGTAGGGCTCTGTTTCATTTGGACATACTCAAAAGAGACAGTAAAATAGTTCTGTACTCTGCTGACCATGAGTTCTTGTAGTACATAGAACTAGCAGATTCCAATGAATAATGTTTTTAGCTGTGTTTTAGATTGCACCTAAACAATAGTTTTGGATCAGTTGAGAAGCAATTGAGATCACTGTGGTAACTGACAGATGTTATTTATGATGCTTCATTTGTGAATATGAAATACATAACAAATGGCTTCATTTTTCAAAGACTGCTACTGGGAATTCTTAAGGGTGAAATAGTTTTATGCCAAATTGTGAACTGATTGCTTCTAATCAACCAAATGATGGTAGAACCCTATGAAAAGAACATACACAATCTATCATGTTTGGGTCTCTTGAAAGTCCCTCTAAAATGCTACCTTATGTTGGCATGTATCCACCCAGGCTTTTAACAGATCCTTCAAATGAGCAAAACAACACACTGTGCTGTCTAACAGAGCACTGTAACACAGAAAAGAATGTTAGTTCCTCTAATGTCATTTCCAAATTAGTGGTGCCATTTGGAGCAGAATGCTTAATTACAGGATGTTTGTGGTTCTTGTCAAGCTGGTTTGTGTGTATTAAGCATAAGTTGGACAGCAAACTAGAAACATTACAGAAATAGGAGATTGTTGCTATCATGTCATCTTTGGTAACTGTTGTCTTATTGACTAGGAATAAGCAAACTTGAATTTATAAAAGCTCATTATCCAGAGAGCAGTCTTCACTGTCTCCAGCCTAGAGCAGCAGATTTCTCCCCCCTTCCTGCAGACCTTACCACTTTGCATAGTGTGTATATTCTGGCTTGTATTCTCCTCAAAAAGAAAATGAGAAAGCAAGTGTTGTATGACAACTTAGCCTTTTCTATTTGAACTCTTTAAACTCTGGCACCTCCTGCATCTCTAAGGATGGTTCTGAAGACACATTTTCTGCAGAAATGGAGCTTGAAGATCAGCTTTTGATCTAGATTTGGACTTGTAGGATCAAATTGCAAGTGGAAGTCAGTGCTGGCCTAATCTTTTTCACCTTCTCCTCTCCTTGGTGTGTGGGGACTCAGCTGAGTGAGGAGGAGGCTGAGTTGAGCACATCTGCTTTGCAGCTCCAGCTCTGTGCAATCTGCTCATCTCTCATCCCCATAGCTGCAGCACCAGCTTTTATGTGAGTATGAGCTCAAGAGAATGGCACCTGCATAAAGACTTCTTGATAGAATGTTTATGTGCTTGCCATATCTATTACAGACCCTCTTCAGATTTTTTAACTCTTAGTGTTTTGTTAATTATTATAAATTTCAGAATATCCAAATTTGAGTCTGACTTACAGTATGCTTCTATTTAAGAATTTAAGAGTAATATCCACAATGGGTGGTTCAAGTGCTATGTCAGCTTTGATCAAAGAAGGTACCAAAATACATTGCTTGCCTTCTTTGCCAGTTGTGTTGCTGCTATTTTAAGGGGTAGCTCTGTTTTATCTGGCTTAAACACTTCTGTCTTTAAAAAAAAAAAAAAAAAAAAAAAAAGAGGTTGGACTGTTTATATAGGACCTATAAACATTTATGCTTGTCTCAAGGCTGGCAGTTGGAGCCTGAGATAAAAAATGCTGGTTTGATATTTGGGGTTAATAAAAGCATAAATGTAACTTAAAGAACTGTAATAACATTAAGGAGGGTTGATGGGGTAACAAAATACATTCTGTCAAAGCAGTAGTGCCTAGTAGTAATGACTGGGGATTCTAGAAAGGTGTTTTGAACACTGAAGTGTTCAAAGTATTTGTCCTTCTAGATAATTGTGATGAGTATTGCAAACTTACTTTGCAGCTGTTTCCTTACTGGCAGTTCTTGTTCAGTCTTGATGCTGGCCAGTAACTTTGCATAAACAGCTGGACCTACTTGATTATTTGAAGGGAACTCAATAAATCTCCTAATGGAGCCTGAATCCTGTTTATTAAAATAGTGGTCTTAGGAGCGATTAATTGCAAACTGTTTTTTATCAAGTAATCATTTAATTATCCAGCAGGGCACCTGATGAATACTAGTAGCAGTATCTCCATAGTCAGCAAGAGTACTCAGTGATAGTTGCCATTGAAATTGTATTTTGTATCCCTGCTTTCACCAAGTGAGCTTCTTTGCACTTTGCAAAAAAACCCCAAAAAACGTTTTAAGGATTCCCTGCCATACTCTCAGTAGTGCTGTAAGATGGGAACCTCTAAACCTGTAGATTTGAAGGTGATCTCTTCTGAGCTGTGTTATTTCTGACATGGTGTGTGTGTAGAAGATCCAAGTCTTCCAGTACTGATTGTTCAAGTCCAGTATGATTGCAGTCTACTGAAAATTCAGCAATTGGAGTCTGAGAAGGGGCATATCACCTTCTCACAAGTGGTTAGATTTTCTCTATAAAGCTGGCTATGGATCTTCTTAAAGACCTGGCAAGTAAATCAGTTATCCAAAATTCAAGACTTACCTGGCTAGTAAATCAGTTATCTAAAAGTAAAGACTTCATCTTAATTTTATGATGAATTTCTAAGACAGTTATTTTGGGGTTGACTGGATAGAGGCAAAGAAAGCCAACAGTATGATTTAACTCAGTTTTCTCAGTGCCTTATTGTGCAACCTGTTAAACACAGAATAGTTGGGATAGCTCTGCTATTGCTGCTCTTGGCTCATAGATTATGAGTTAACTCAGGAGGGAAATTCCTCTTGTCAATGAACAGAATTTAAAATACTTTGAAGTATATTTTTATATATACAGACACACACTCGTTCCTGTGCCCTAATTTTCTTGTCAAGCATGTCAGGAGTGTTGCACCTCTTTTTGAGTTATTTCAAGTCCTGCAGCAGAAGAGTCTCTTTACAGGGTTGCAGGACTGAACTTGTTGTGCTCTGACAACAGCAGGAGGCTGGTTGTAGTGCTGAACTGTGACTTAACAGGAGCCAGCAGCTACAGGCAGCTGTTAATTTTAAAAGAATCTGTGTAAGTGCTGCACTTGCAGGTCTGTTTCTGATAATATGAATGCAGTCAAGATGATCCATTTCCTGATATCTCTTATGACAAGTTATGTAGAAATTAAAGAGCAAGAGAGACACTTTCTACACTTGAGAGACACTTGAAAGTGCAGTTAAAAATCCTGCTTTTTGTACAGAAGTTTTTTCAGTCGTTGGGTTGCTCAGATGGCCTTAGAGTTGTGGTGTTGAATTCTGCCTCCCTCTCCCCTTGACTTACCTTGAAAGTCCTTGCATGACAAAAGCTCTCAGTAGCAGTAAAAAATAGTTGTGTGTCATTGGGTGGTGGCATTCTGATAATTGTTTGAGCTGCCACAAAAAGTAAAGATCAGACTGCAGTTTTATTACCAGAAAAATGTTAATTGCACAACAAAAAAATATTTGAAAGCTGTTTTGTTGGTTTGAAGTGGAAAGCACATTTGTCATTCCATTTGCATGGCCAGAATTTTAAATATAGCACAAGTACTGGAAACTCCTCATCAAAATGTAAACTCTGGACACAAAATGTCCAGTGTATTTCTCTTTGTACCTGACCTTTTACCCAATGCTAAACAATAATAATTTCTCCTGGGCATTGATAGTAGCTTGGCCTAAATTATACTTTATTTGCAGGTCTGTGAATATGTTTAATGAGGCTTTTTCTGGCTTCTGCAACAGTTTGAGTCTTATTTTGTCCTTTATTCTAACAGAAGCATTTTGCCTTATTTAAGAGAGGGAAAAAATGTAAAGGTGCTTTATTGGTAATGAGCAGAAAATTGCATAACAGTCTTTTTTTAGGTATTGCTAGCACTCTAGACTTTGACAATATTTTCCTGATGCAGATTTTTTTCCCTAAAAATTGGAACAAGCCAGGCATAACTTTGAAATAACTACTGTTAGAATTTGGTTAGTAAACCAGTCTTTATTCTGTTTTGGAAGTTGTATTTTATTTATGTATTTGTATTGTCAGCTATTAGTCAGTACTTTGCAATACTTAAGCTTCAGCATGGCAGCAAGTTTCTCTTTTTACAATTTGCAGTATCATAGATAATCTTTATTTACATTTCAGGCTATTACAGAATGACCTTGCATTGAGCTTTTGTGGAATAATCAAGATTTAAACATCGGTTCTTCAATGTGCATCCTTCTATTCAAATTTGACCCACGACCAGTTTCAAAAAATGCATACAGGTAAGATGGTTGTAGTTAAAACAGAGTTGCTTCTGTAATATTTTACACAATTCCTTTTTGTAGCCAGGGAATTACAAACTCAAATCAGTATTATGTGTTCAGTTGTGCTTTTGTAGTGTTTCACTTCATGGCTTTCCCCATTGGAGGAGTTACTGTAGCCTTTTCAAAGCACTGTGTAACTTTATAAATATTGTACTCCAGTGTTTGGAAGTCCTGCCTTCTACTTTATTATTTAAAGTAAGGGGAATCCTGTTTGTTTGGCATCGCAATTGTAGCTGTCCCCTGTTTTCAGTATGGTAGATGCATTTAGGGCTTCCAGTTTGCAACCAGGGAATTTTGAATTAGTGTCCTAGCCTTTCCTCTCCCCAAAATCTGCTTGCAGTTAAAATTGTAGTCAATAAACTATGTCACGCATATGAAACGTTTAGCCAAAAACAAGCAAAAATGAGCTTGCATGCTTCTGTATTGGAGTGTCCAATATCCACAACACTTCTGGGTTAGTTTATAAGAATTTCTCGATGTCATACAGTGAGTTTCCAAAGTATTAAACATCCTGTAATCATTTTCTCTCTCATTGTGGCCTGTCATTTTTAAATTTCATATCCAACAGCAGTATCTTTGAGTACACTGAGTATGTAATAAAAAGACAGCACTTCAGGCTGTAAGCACGCTATGAAGGTTTATTGCTTTCTGTATTTATATATACTGTGTAGGTTCCATATTGCTTTGTAGGGTACCAGTATTGGTATTCATCCAGAAAGCATCAGAGTCGCTCTGCTCAGTAAATTGTGCCTTTCACTGACTCGTTTTCCTGTCCTCTTGTATTATGAGGCAGATGCCATTCCACAGAAAGAAAGGAGACCAGAACCAAAACCTCAGTTGTCCACAGAGTGCATTCCTTTCTGCATCTGGAGCCTGCCTAAAAAGGGATTCTGTTTATGATGTGACTGGTGCTGAATTAATATATCCATTTATTTGGTGTGACTTTTTTTGTGTTGGTAGTTAGCAAAAGACAGATTCATCAATTTGATGCCTCTTGGGAAAATCCTTTGGATGTAAACTGCAGTTGCTTGCCAAGTGAACTTTCTGCCATGATCAATATTTAAAAGTAGAACTTAGAGTAGTTGGCTTGCTATGAAAAATTGCATCAAGATTGAAATTATTAATTTATATCAGAAAACAACTTGCTGTCAGTGTCAGAATAGGACAACACTTTGAGATGTTTGGCCCAAATTCAAGGAGTGTTTAATTGTATTTAACTCTATATCTTTTGTTAAGCAGAGCCTTGCTCTATAAATGAGATAAATCACTCTGAGCTGCCTGTTGAGGTGATAAATGCCAGGTCACAGTGTTCTTGGTGTCAGATTTTAACATCAGGTACATAATTTTAGTCCTCTTTTTTTTTTCCTTAATACACCATAACTAAATTTTTCGCTTTACTTTCTTTATTCAGGAGAATGTTGAAGTTCTTTTTTAATAGTTTCTATGGTTTTTTTCAACTCTGCTTCAGCTTTCTGAAGGACTGAGTATCAGGTCTGAGTATCAGCTGGGAGTGGTGCCCAGCCCTCCTAATTCCAAGCAGTATTATAGCCATTGGACCAAGTGAGATATCTATCTATAAGTCCTTGCCAAAGGTAATTTTTCTTGACAGTTCAAGAATCACTGTGCTGTAGCTCTCTTTATTTCATGGTGAGGTCTTGGAACAGTTTTCCCAACCAAAAGGGGATTCCTGTACCTTCAGACACTAATTTCTCTGTCCATCACAAAGCAGGCAATTAAACTTTCCTTGTTCTGTGCTTTGCATCTCTAACTGAAAGTGTCAGTAATAGGCAGTAAAAGTTGAAAAGACAAACAGCCTGTCATTGACTGAGTTTATTGGCTGGGAGAAAATGGCCAAGCTAAAACATGTTCTCTGTAACACTTGGGAGAATTTTCCATCCAGGTAGACTCTGGCTTCTAGAGCAATATACTGGTCAATTTTCTTGAGCACCTAATTAAGCAAAGAGCTTACCCTTGTGACAAACTAACAAACCCATCTGCCTGCACTTCTGCAACTTGTTCTGTTTTCTCTCTCGTGCCTGTTTGTGGTAAAGTTTAGTGCAGTGTAACAAGCACTTTACTGGAGTCCATTATTATTATTGTCAGAGGTAATTTGCTGCCTTTACATCTTTCTGAATAGTACTGTGTGCATCTTACAAATAAATAAATGTTTCAAGCTTCAAAGCTATAATCACAGGCTCTTTTCTGGAGCTGAATTGCATTGCAGGAAATTGCTTTAATGGAATGATTTCTCATGTTTTTATTTCTCTCAATATTAAAACAAATCTCAATACGTAAATCCTAATACAGGTGAATTATTTCAGCTATAAAAATAGCTGAATAGGCTTTCTGCAATTTATTAGAAGATGAGGGTCATTTAATATTGCTCCTTTTCACTATAATTATGTTTCATAAAAGACAAAATAAAGATGTTTTTATTATTATGTTCTTGTACACTAGCCTTGTGCTAAATTTAGGGGGTCTGCATTAAAATTGAGATGGGGAACATTTAATCACACAAGAAAGACTTTGCTTAATATTTAGATTCTATAAACAAACTGTGGTTTCATGCCAAGAATTATTGAAGGCTGAATATAACTGAAGCTTCAGGAGATGAGAAGTGCACTTGAGGCAAACTATTTTTTAACAGTGGAGATATTAATTTAAATAAAAATGTGTGAAAGGGGGCTGCATCCTGTTAATGGAGTGTGTTGAAGTAAAATGATGAATTTGGTAAACCAGCAGAGAGCCAATAGCTCAAAGACTAGAATCAGCTAGAAGAAGAGAAATTATGTAAGTCTGAAAGGAACAATATTATATTTGCATTGGAAATGTAAAAATGTACATACACTTTGCTTTCCAACAGATGTTACCTTTGTTGGGCAAAATACTAAGCACTTAGCTTACAAAAAGGATGCCATTGAAATGTCAGGTTTTTCTAGTTTCTCTATGGTTATGATTCTTTCTCTGTAGTTTTTCTAATGTGCAACTTGTACCTTGCAGTCCTCTTTTAAAACACTGTATTAGGGAAGAGATGAATTTGCAGGAAAGTTCAGAAACCTGCAGAAAATGTAAGTACATCTGAATGCCAAACAAAGTAATGAGATGTCATTGGAATTGATTCTTGTGTGTTGTGGCTAAAAATTAGAATTAAAATTGTATGGTCTGTCTTCAGTTTCCAGATGTAATTGAGATGCAGCTGGTAGGAGAAACTGACAGTGAAGAAGATACTGAGGTTATGGAAAACCGGTTAAGAAAATCTGCAGGTTTTTGAAAGATGGCATTTCATTAAAATTAAATTAAGCAACATAGCTGGAGAGAAGGGGGGAGCGTTCCCTGTCTCCCAGTTGAAATAAAGGCAAGTCATGTTGTGGGTACTGATAAGCAGGACTTGGGGAGCTGCACTGGAGCTGTGCAGGTCTCTCTGCAGTCCTGAGCCTCCACACAGCCTGGGGGCACAGTTGTCTTTGACCTTTACTTGGATCAGCCAATTCCATTACCTGCTCCTCAGGTGAGGATGCTCGACCAACAAAATCACTTTGGAAAATAATTTCAAAATAATAATAATTTTCTTTAATTAAGTTGTAACATTTTGCTGAGAAATCTTAAGGTTGTTTACGTGATCTTAATTCAGTGTCTTCTATTGTAAGTATTAGTTTTTGAAAATAGCAGTTGCCTCATTCACTCAACAAGAAGGACTTGCTAAGTGTCTCACAACAGTGAGAGAGGGCTGCTGGCAGATGCCAGCTGAACTTTACACTGAGTGACAAAGGTGAGATGGGAGATAAAGGATGGTTTCATGCTCAAAATGAGTTAATGCTCTGGAAAAAATTGGATTCTGCTCCTGCCTGTACTGTGAAGATCCAATTTGTAAGTAATAGTGTCTTTTTTCCTCTTGTGTTCTACAGGCTTATTCTAGCAGCTAATAGGGATGAATTTTACCACAGACCATCCAAATCAGCTGAGTTTTGGGACAGCAGCAATGAGATCCTTAGTGGTATGTATGTCTTGCTGTTTTGAGTGGGTTTTATAGAATTTATAAGGGAATCCTGGCCTGGATTTTTTTTTTTGTTATTAGGGTAGTGGTATTGCCTTTCTAATAAGAAATTTTCATCTTCCTTATACATCTAAGGAAAATATGTTGTAAGTTTGAAACATTTTTTAATTTTAATGTGTTTAATAACCTAACTCTTACTTATTCCATTAGGTCTGGATATGGAGGAGGGAAAAGAAGGAGGGACATGGCTGGGAATCAGTAAGAAAGGCAAGATGGCAGCCCTGACAAACTATATGCAGCCAAAGATTGATAAAAATGCAAAAGGAAGAGGTATGGAGGAGTTGAAATAAAAACCAAAAAAGGACGTGGACAAACAAGCCCTGATGTTCCAGCAAAATAGTGATGATTACATTAATTACAGTATTAATTTTCTTAACACAGCTTTATGGACAAATAGAATGTTTATGTGCTGTAAACAAAATTTTGGAACTGATGAGTTTGAGTGTATATGTGAGGAACTTGACTTGGATAATGATTTTTTGATCAAGCAGGCATAAGGAAAACAAGAGGTAGTGCCTAGAGCCTGAAGTCATATTCATACAATATATGCAGCAGCACCATCTCTTCTGGAAAGTAAATCTAATTAATAGGCAGAAAAGTTAGCCAAGCATTGAGCTAGTTTTAGATTACAGTAGAATTTTTAAAGTGTACATTCATATGCAAACAACTGTGTGTGGGAATGCCACTTGGATTATGCTGGAGGTACCCTGAAAGTTTATTTCCAATTGATAAATCAGAGGAACAGAAATAATAAGAAAAACCCTCTTTCAAAGAGGGTGCTCAGAACAGCACATCTGTGGGGTCTTTCAAAGTAAAAATAGGTCTGTTTGTAAGTGTCATTGTTTGTCCAGTGTACTGGATTGGGAATATATTGCACTGACAAAACACGTTATACAGAGAAACAAATGAACTGTGTCATTTGTATTTCATTTTAGGGTCATACATCAGGGAAATGAAGCAAGACAAGAAAGAATTTGTTAAGTGGGAGAAGAGGAAAGGTACATCCAGTCCAGAGTAGTTAGTAAATGTGAATTCTGTAGAATTTTTGACCAAGTGCTTTTGACTGAGTTCTTGAAAGTAAAAGTCAAGCTCTTAATGTGAACATGGTACAGTGATGTAAGACTTTTAAAGGTTGGTTCGTTATTTGGGTTGATTTTGTGGTTTGGGGTTTTTTTCCCACTGTTACAGCCTGTTTGCAACAGGAATCTTCACTTTCTGTTTATTTTACTAGGCCTGTCAGAATAGTGAGCACACACATACAAGTTGCTCTATGTACTTCTCTTTCTTAGGTGCTCTTGTAACAAACTTCTTGACTGCAGATCTGGACAGCTACTCTTACTTGAAGAAAGTTTCAGTAGAGGGACATCTTTACAATGGATTTAATTTATTAGCAGCTGACTTGAAGTAAGTCTACAAAACATCACAGTTCAAATGTCAGAGGGAGAAAGATAATAACAGTGCTGTACATACAAGACATAGCACCTAAGTGTAACAATACAAAAGCCTGTCACAAACTAAAGTTTGAGCTCTTTTTTTTTCTGCTAATTGACATGCAAGGCCCTAATTTTATTGTAGTCTTCCTTTCCTTTATTATTGTTTAACTTTCAGACACTGGAGGGCTATCTTGTACTCTAACCATTGCTTCCCACAAAACCTCTTGCTACTCCCTGATAGGCTGTAGCCAGACTTTACCCTGAAGGCTCTGGGGCTTGTATTTTGAGAAAACAAAACCTTGGCTCATAATTTCTCAGACACCTTTTTTCTCTGAAAGTTGACATGCTGCAGGATTAGAACATTTCAGCAGGATTAGAACAGCTGAAAGCTTTCAAGCTATTGTTCTTGTCAGACTATCTATGTTATTAATCTTTCCTGAAACATTAAAATTCAGCACAAGACAAATTAACATTAGCTTAAAGTTTCTGTAGCCGAGAAAGGATGTTGGATACTTGATTATAATCAGTGTGGTTGGCAGAGTCCTTTGCACTGCTTGTGCACGTGTCTATGCACAAGTACATCTGCTGATTTTCCTCTGCCTTCTGCCAGATGGAGAAGAATGGCGATCCAGGGCGAAGGCATCTCCAGGCCATGTGTCAGTCCCCAGCTGGATGCACACTGCCTGACCGGGAGCGCATCTCAACTGCCAGGAGCACACGGCTGCTTTGGCACACTTGGTGCAGAAGCATTAATCTTACTAGACAACCTGATGGTGCAGGGCCTTCTCCCACTCAGCTTTTCTGCATGCTTCTGGGAATGCACTTAGAGCAGAAGGCCAGAGTGTTTACTGTTTTCAGTGGAAATAATTTCTGGCATGCTCTCACTGACTGGCCTTGTGGTTACATTTTTCACTTTCTGTATCAGACCACCTTCAACTGGTGGCTCAGACTTACCAGTCAGTTCCTGTGAAGATACCATGAGGTTATTTCTGCTTGGTGTGCCTGCTTAGAAATAAACACAGAGGTTATGTCTCCAGAAATTCAGTCCAGAAGATGGCCAGGCAGTTGGAAGGTTTGGTGCTTTTTGGTCTTTTACTCTCTACTTTATGAAGTTTGTTGTCTCACCAGAGACTTCCCAAAATTTTTCAGTAGCCTAAATTAATTTTTACCATGATCAGAGGATTTGACTTTGAGCTTTCTGCTGTACGTAGCTGTGTGCTAGGTTGCATAAATTGGAAGGCTATCTTTAACTGAAAAGGCAGCAGAAGAAATAGATGTTTTCAAGCAAGCAGGCAAGGTGTGACCTAGCAAGCAGTAATTTTCAATTTCTTTGTTTTAACGTAGGTAAATAGAATAGTCATAATGGCAGTTAGTATTAAAGTAGGTTTGATTGATGTTATTTAAGGCAATCATTCCTGTGTTGGTTTTGTTTGTTTATTCCACCAAGCTGGACTGATAGAGAGTTGTATGCTCAATTGAATAGTCTTTCTGTGGTGATGCAGGTCATAATTCCTTGTTGAGTATCACTCTGAAAGCTGTGTGTGTTGATTAACTTCTCCATTTTGCCATATCCTTAGCCTTGGATACTCTGATGAAATTAAATTCTTGGCAAGCTAATGATGCAAAGCAATTTTAATAAGATTTGTAAACTTGTCATTTTAGGAAATTAGAATTACTCCAAAGAGAAATGTGGTATATGAATGGGAGCTACTTCTCTGTGTAAATAGAAAATGTTATTGTAGTTGATGCTATTTTGTTGGGCCATGTTGCTGTTCAAAACAAAGATTGAGGACTATTAACATGTTCTTCCATTGTGTAACAAATAGTGATTAGCTCTGTTAGACTGTGTGAAATGGAGGGGAAACTCAGATTGAAAGTGTAAATGAAGCACTGATGGAAAGGGGTGTACCTGAGCACATGATCCTGCTGAGTGTAAGCAGCGTATTTAGAGAGGTTTACAATGTCTGAATTTTCAAGTAAATATTTCAGAAAAAGAACTTTTATCTTCTCTCTGTATGATTATGATGACAGTATGCTAGATAACAGGTGAAGTAATACAAGAAGGAAGCTGGAAACAACTATACAGTTGTAAAATCTCATTGTTTATTTCTGCAACTTGGCGTGACTCTTATTTTTAACATGCATGGCTTCTGAAACTTTTAGTGTAATGATCTATTTACTCTGTGGCATCTCTATGTCAATTTAAACACTATTGATTTCTTGTTTTAAGAAAATTACTTAGTACTTTTATTTTTTTGATTTTTCAGTTTATCATCTTGGGTGTACCTGCTGAGTATGAGAGTCATGAATATTTATTCAGTCACGCTAAACATATTTTTATGTTGAATTATAGCAT
The DNA here is from genome assembly GCA_032173965.1 of Sitta carolinensis. Classification (NCBI taxonomy): domain Eukaryota; kingdom Metazoa; phylum Chordata; class Aves; order Passeriformes; family Sittidae; genus Sitta; species Sitta carolinensis. The sequence continues at coordinate 7,091,951 of CM063296.1, read as the reverse complement.
GTGGCAAACAGTGTCTGTTTGGAATCTTGTACAGCTGCAAAATTGGCTTCCAGGATGGCAGTGTTGCCACTCTTCTAATTTTGACTGTCTGTAGGTCTGATTTGAAAGGAACAAGGTTATCAGAGGCTGGACTGGTCTCTAAGTAAATACCTGCTCGATATTCAAAAGGAGTTTCTTTCTTTCTCCATTGGTGACAATACTTGAAGGCAGTGAGCTGTTTTTGTTGATGATTAGGACATCATTTCTGTCCTGGAGAAAGAAACCTGTGTTTGTGTCCAACGGATCTACTGCTACACCTGCTTAGGCTGCACTGGGTACCTCAAACTTGTGTCGGGGCTGTTGTGGCAGCATCTCACTTGTGTTCCTTAGTGCCAACTGTGTCATTCAGACTGCCCTGAATGTGCCTCTTGTCACCCACCCAGCAAGTGTAGAGCCTCTGACAGGCTGTCACCTGGAACCCACACGGTTTATGTGCAGTAAGATCCCTGTGTAACAGGAGTGAATCGCTGCCTCCATGATGAATAAACAAATTGTCCCTTACAAGCAAGTCAGCTGGAGGGGATTGCAGAAAAATGCCTTTTGGGTGAGCTTGTCTGCTTTCCCCTTACACAGACAGTTTTTAAGCCCTGGAGGGTAAATATAAATTATACCATGACCTGCAGGCTCTCTTTCAGCATGGTCACCGTGACCTGGCTGGGTGGGAAGGGTTTCACTGCTCTCCAGAGATTGGATTTTCAGTGTGAGAGGGTCAGAGTGCTGGAGTGAAAAGAACATGGATGGTCAAGTCCTTGGGATTGCTCTGTAAGCTCATTTCCTTTTCTTCTCATGCACTATTCTAATTCAGTACCTTTTGCAGAGTACACCTGTCTTGCTTCTTGTAGCTCCCTCATGAAAATTAGGTATTTCTGCATAGATCTTCAGTAATTTCCAGGGGATGGATGGACAGTCCAATGTCAAAAGAAAGAAAAATGCTTCTGAAAAACTTCTTTATTTTATCCCTTTCCTCTGGTGTCAGCTTCTGCCTGGCCCAGAATATCAGGACAGCGCCAAAGAAATGTTTAGATGCTGACAACAAAATCAGAGTAGTTTTTTAAGGCAGACTTTGTATGCTGTGAGTATCCAGCAGAATTCTTTTCACCATTTTATGGGTTAGTAGCTGGTACACATTTGTGCTTCATAGTTGGTGGTTTGGTGTTGGCTGGTTTATTTTTAGCTTCAGAACACAAAGACTTACCTGATTAGCTCATGAACATTGAAGAAAGGAAAATGAATCTGTGAACCATACTACTTATTGGGAACTACCGTACAGCATTTTAAAGTTGTATAGCCTTTCACCATTGCTTCCAGTTTCATCTTTTGTCCTTGCACAAAAGGTACATGCACAGATTATTCATAAAACAATCCAATGTCCTTGTCTGTGGCAGAGTAGAGCTCAGTGCCCAGGGGAGTGATCACTTGGTGATAACCACACTCTGTGCAGCTTTACTGCCTCACTACTTTTTTCCTTTTTCTTTCATTCTGAGATTTCGTTGGACATGACTTGGAGCCACCTTGAAGCTGAAGCAGGGCAGGAGTGCAGAAGGACATTGCTTATGTTTCATCAGCATTAAGAAGTGATTGTGGCAAACTGTATGGCTTTCATGTTGCTGTGAAACTTCTATTACTACTGAGATTTGTGCTGCCTGGAATATTTCCTAGAACATTTATTATTGCTTGCATTTTTTGACAGAATGATCTATCTAAGAGCATAATTTTAGTTCTTTCTGCTGTCAGCTGTGGCTGGGATTTAAAAATATGTCTGTTGGGTCCTATTGTCATCACTTTAATTACGCCTTTATTACTTCTGCAGAGAAATTGCTATCTATACTTGTAAGGCTGGGAGGGAAGAGGATCTTGAGTATGGGCCAGGGTTTTGAGGCTGTTGCTGTGATCAAGCTTACAGTGATTTTTTTTCATCTTGGCTTCTGCTTTGATGTTCAGTACTGAGTACCTGTAAACAGTAGAAAGGGAATAGGCAGAGCCAGATGATAAAAGAAGGAGTAGCTGACTGGCACAGTGAACTAAATTTTGAAAGTATCCCCATTTCAGAAGTCTCTTGGGGGGCTTTAGTCTTCCTTTGACAGAAGGCAGTGGCAGTGCTGCAGTGGAGGTAATTGAAAATACTCATCTGGGGGAGTGTGCATGCCATAAAATACAGATGTCCTGAATTAGTGATCCTGCAGTTTTTATGTATTCCCTGTCTTCTTGATAAACTCCACGGGATCTTCTCACTGAATTTGCCAGTGACAGAAATCTTGGAAGAGATGCTGGAGTATTATATTCTTTCATGTCAAAAGCCATTGTAAAGGAAGTCAGCAGTGCCAGCTTACTCACCATGCAGCCTCATCTGTGACAGGCCTTGTCTTACAGCTCTCTGCCAGGGCTTCCTTGGGCCATTTGTCCACCTTTCCATCTAACACTGTCTTGTGAGACTTCAGGTTATAACAATTGCTCTGATCTTTTCTCTTCACAGACCTTCTGCAGCAGGTATTTGAAAAGAGAGTAGTTAATTTAATACAGTACAATAGTTTCTGTGATTTCTGATGTCTTAACTAAAAAAAACTAAGGTGGGCTGTTGTCTGTGGGGAGTTCAGGTGGTCAGTAAGTCTTGACATCAGCATAAAAAAAAACTGAACAAGGATCTTAAGGATGACAAGAAAAAGATAAGGAAAATAAATGTCTTTTAAGCCACTAGAGGAAAGTTCAGAAAAAGTACACCTTTCTTTTAACAGTAGGTAAATTGTGAATTGAGTAACTGAGGTCTTCTGATATGGTCTTTAACAATACAAATAGAGTACACAATATGCTTGCTATGAACGCTGTCTTCTGCCTCTGCTGAAAACTTGATCATCTTTCTCTGTGGTATCAGAAAGCTCTTAAGGGTTTGGGAGGAGGAAGAGAAGTGCACAGAGACAGGCACTTCTATTTTAGCTTTCTGTGGGCTTTTTTTGTATTCCTCTTCTTGACTCCACCGACTTCTATAATTAATAAGTTAATATTTCCTTCTTCATTTGGCTGTCTTGCAAAGGACACTGTAGAATGTCTTTCGTAATGGCTTTTCAGTAAGAATATAAACAGCTAAATCAAGACTGTTTTGCTTGTTATTAAGGTTTGAGTAGCGGATGCTAAGTTATGCAGAGCAATTTAAGTTCCAGTACATCATTAATGAGATTGCATTCTATATACTCTGATTTGCATCAGCACAGAGGTACTCCTTTTTATCTTAGGAAAAAATGAGGAGTTGGAAATGGCTTCTCTCCTGCATTATGTTTAATGCTACTTAATCCAAATTCAATCATAACTGCAAGTTTTGTGTTTGGGATTTTTTTGTTTGGTTTTTTGTGGTTTTTGTTTGCTTGGGGTTTTTTCAATTTGGAAACTCTATCTGCTGTCTAAGGAGCTGGAGCTTGGGAGACAAATTAAAAACTGAACTATGGTCAGAATGTGTTTGTTGGTAACTGTGAGCAGTAAATCACTATGGGAAAATACAGAATTAGATCTCATTACTGTATCCTGGCAAATTAAAAAAAAATCACAGTTGGAAGTGATCTGAGGAATCACTATTCCATGTCAGCTGATTGAGTGATGTTGAGAGTGAGCCATCTAATGGCAATCCATTTCCCTCAGGACACACAAGACTTATTGGTGACTTTCTATTTTTTCCCCTTATCAGTTGGTTTGGTGTTTGTGTTGTCAGTATCAGTGTGACTATTAAAGTCTCTGCTGTTTGGATATGCTGATACCATCTCTGTCAAAGAAGAGTTGTTTGCAATGTTGGAATCCGTCTCTGAACCTTGTGCAAGACCCTCCCTGCACTCTGTGCACAAGAGAGAAAGAGTGCAGCAGCCAGTGCCTACAATTGGAGCTTCAGCTACAGCGATCTGGAAACAGCCAGGAAAGGCACACGGGAGCCAGCCATGCCCTGCAGCATTGCTGGAGTGGGCCTAAAGTGCACTTCTGCCATCTAAAGAGGCCCAAAGCAGTCAGTGGCTTAGAATGCACTGGAAGGAAGGATTCAAAAGGGGTCATGGGGAAAAGGATTCTTGCTCTGATGGACAGTTCCTTTGTTTTCACATGCCCCCTTCTCCCAAGCAACTAAATCTCCAGTTAATCAAAACCAGGTTTTTGTCATTAAGCTGGGTTACTTCCATGCACAAGTTACAGGGTAGGGTTTTACTGAATTTTATTGCAGTTATGTATAAAAATGATAATGGTACTTCCTGGTAGTGGTGCAGTGTTTTGAGAGGAGGAAAGTAATAAAACACATCAATGTCTGGTACCATAGGAGTAACAGTGGGAGAAGCATCTTACTGTGCTCAAAGATTGCATGAAATTAAAGCATAATCAAATATAGAAGCTGATGGCTTTTCAAGGAGAAATTTGTATTTATATTTTTCAGTACCACCAAAGGAGATGTAATTTGCTACTATGGAAACAGAGGAGAACCAGAACCTGTTTTCCTAAATGCTGGTAGGTTTTCTTCAGAAAGGTCTGATTATTACTTTTTCTTATGTAGCTGTGTATTGTTCTAGTAATTTAGCTACTTAAGCATTGCCTTCAGTGACTTTTTCTTTAAAAAAAATATTACTAAATGTCCTGGAATTCATATAAGTTTCTGTTAATAACTTTTAGTAAAGAATCAATAGTTCATTAAAAGTTTCTATCCATGTCAGTCTACCCACCTGCAGTGTAATTAGTGGAATACTGCTTAGGTAACTGTGGTACAAGGACAGAAGTCTGACTTGAGAAATGGAATTTTCACAGGATCTGACCCTATCTCCCCTTACCCAGGACTCTGAAGGTCACAGTATGACTATGCTCCCTCAGGGACAGAGTTGGCTTTAAAAAAAAAAAATCCGTCTTATCAGGTGGATTGATTTAAAAATATTTCAAATCTAGTTCTTTGCTAGCTAGCTACAGAGAATAATGCTCCAGAAGTCATCATCAAAAAGGCAGTTTAAATGGAACCAGGACACATGGAAGGCTCTGAGCAGTGTAGTGGGTTGGTAACAGTTAATGGCAGAGCCCTACTTTGCCACCTTAGGTTAATGGTCAAAATTTGGCTGCCAGTAGGCAAATTGTTATTGTAGCAATTATAGCATAAATTCTTGGAAACAACTGTGAGATTTTGTACAGCTACAAACATAAAGCAGGTTTTAATACAGACATTTTTTTAAATCTGGCGGTGTTGTAATGAGAAATTGAGTCACAAATTCGAGGTATCTGCAGACTGTACCAAAGATGGTTCTGGTCTCTGTGCTTAAACAACAGATTCCTGTGTATGTGGCTGCCTTTAGGAGGAGAGGGTGTTTGGTAATCTCTCTTGTCTGGATTGTGGTGAGAGGGTGCCTCTAAAGAGAAAGGTTTTTCTTGTCATCCAGCGTTGCTTTGCAGTGTTTTTCAAGAGTAAAATCAGAGGCAAAGATAACTTACGTTTATTATTGCTACACTGAACAAGAGTAGATTGCAGAAATGATAAAGTTCTGTTGTGCCTTCGTGATTTAGCAAACCAGAAATTTAAAGTGCTGCAGATATGAATTAGAGTACAACTAAAACCAAGTACTGAGCATTAGCCCAGGGGAGTGCTTAAACCCAGCCCAGCATAAGATGGAAGCCTGCTGTATTCACCTGTTCAGTAATGGGGCTTGTGTGTTTATGGCACACCTGCAGATAAAGGTTAAAAAATCTTTACCTTCAGGTAAAGGTTAGCTGGGGAATCACTTAGACTTTATTAAATTTTTTTAAATCTGTAATGACAACTGAAATCACCAGAATGCACTTTCCAATTAAATTGGGACTTTTTCGTGTGTGTATGCATGTAGGAATATATGGATTGAGTAATTCTCTCTTGGATACACCATGGAAGAAACTTCAGTATGGGAAGCTGCTTTTCACAGAAGTGGTCAAGAGAAGTGAGGACCTTACCAAAGAAGACTTGGTGAAGGAACTTCTTACAGTGATGAATAATCAAGAACCGTAAGAACATGATAGCTGGAATTTACTCAAATACAATATGACCCATTTTAAAAAATGCATATAGAAACTGTTTCAAAAGAAAAGAGCACTTTACCTTGGTAATAATTGAAAGTAGTTCTCTCACAGAGCCTGACTTTCAACAGTATTGATTTTTTAGCAGGAGACACAATTAAGGCTACTGCAGTCTTAGATCTCATCAGCTGCACACTGGTTTCACTGTGCCCTTTTTTTTAAAGATTACACTTCTTTTAGTAAGGGCAATGAGTGCACGACTAGGGATGTGCAAGCTGCTTGCTGTCAGCTTTTTGGAGGCTCACATAGGTTTGGATACTTCCTTAAAGAAAGCACTTATTTACATAGATCATAATATTAATTGGATGGGAAAGGACCTTAAAGATCTTCTGGTGCCAACCTCTGTTGTGAACATGGCCACTCCATTAGCCCAGGTTGCTCAGAGACCCATCCAACCTGGCCTTGAACACTTCCAGGGATGGGGCACCCACAGCTTCTCTGGTGACCTGTGCCAGGGCCTCAGCACCCTCACAGGTGGAGAGCAGGTTTGTGTTGGTAGGTTTTACTGCTCAGAGTGTAGACAGAGGCTGGAGGAGCAACACTTCAAAGTACAGCCAGCTGCCTTTCTCCAAAGTGCAGTTTCAGGCTGAGTGGGGGAAGGAGATAAGGGAGAGTTAGTGCAATTCAGCTGTAGGAATTCAGTCAAGGAAGTCTCCAAGAGATGAGTTTGAGATGTAAGGAAGGTTCCTGCACTCCTAACTGATGGCACAGTGAACCTGAGCCCATCAGCTGGATGTTCAGAAGGAAAGGAAGTTATGTGCACACATGGAGTAGGGTACAGGAGGTGCTGTGGTCTAAATTCATATTCTCACCATCTGGTAATTTTCATGTTTACCTTGACTTTTATCTGTCTGGGCAGTGATTTAAAGAGTTGAAACAAAGATGTTCCTGGTATATAGATCAAATTTCCCAAACTTAAAAGCAAATTTTAATGGCAGCATTCATGAATGTGGCATTTTTCAGTGGTTCAAAATAAAGTTTTATATGAGAACTCAGACATCTGAGCAATGAGTTGTAACTGGGGAGTCTGCTAAGCTGTCTTAATAGCTTTTTTCATCTGGTATCACATCAAGTGATTTTTAAAAAACTGTTAGACTTTATAGTTTTTACTAGTAAAAAGACAAAGGTATATGATACAATATAATCAAATTATTTTCCCTTAATATTCAGTAATTCCATTTGATCTCATCTGAAACCATCTGACTATAAAAGGGAAATATTTACTTACAAAAAGCAATATTTAAAACTAAGCCTATAATCTTTCCAAATCACACTTCAAGATGAAATGATCTTTTCATAATAAATATGAACATGTGGATAGGCACTAGCTTTGAACTTTCTTAAAATACCCTGTTTCATATTACTTTGTGATCTCTTTGTGTGTGCATATTATAGGAATTCAGTGGGTACAGTGGTTGTTTTAATCATAGAATTCCATTCTTTCCTGATGGGTTTTTGTCCTCTACCCCTCTCTTCTGCTTCAGCCCTGCCTTTGACTGTGATCTCAGGGATGTCCTGGAACTCCTTCCAGATCAAGAGGGATGAATGTGTTAATCTTTGTGTTTTTGGGGTTTTTAAACGACTTTCCTACTTTTTTCAGTCAGTTACCAGACCCTGCAATTGAAGACCAAGGGAAGGACTACATCCGTCCCATACTGAACAAGTATGCAGCTTTATGTGTTCGTTGCCCAGGTTATGGAACAAGGTAAAAAAATTCATAGCCAGAAATAGGTGTGTACTGGATCAAAGCATATCTCATATCAAAATTGTGCTATTTTAAGTTTAAATTCTATAGTAACTGCTTTAATTTTTTTAACTATATTAATCTGGTAAAATTCAGTAATGTATTTCCTTGGTCAGTATTTGAGTGTCTGGGTTTTGCTGCTAAAAGCATTTGAAGCTCACACTGTGGTTCATTTTTTGATGGAGAGCATGGCCCAGCTTTAACTTGTCCCAGACAAGATAACACAGTTCTCCTGCTTCCCGTGTAGAAGCAGATCTGAGCACCTCTAACTTTGATCTTATCAGAGATGCCACAGAACACATTTGTCCTCCACGAGCAGGAATCGTGTCATTGCTAAATCAGAGTTTTCCTTAGACATGGCATGGTCACATGGATCTGCCATTTTCACACATCAAAAACCTCTCACTCTTGTTCAGAAGAACCTGTATTTCCACTTCTCCCCTAACTGATGCTGCGGGTTTTACTGAGCTATTCTCACTCTCTTCTCTGACTGTCCCACCAAAGCTGCAAGAAGAATAGAATAATGCAATGCAAACCTTCATTTAGTCTTCAGTGGGACAAAATTGGTGAACCCTGTTGCTGCTGGTAGGGAATTGCTACTCCAAAAGTCTGCCAGTAATTTTGTCAGATTGGCCTGTGGCATGGTCAGCCATAGTATTTTCTCTTTGGAGATGGGAGTTGATAAGCAGAGAGTGCTCACTGCTGTAGGCATTTTCAGTTGGTATTCTGAGAGAGGTATTCAGTATTTACAGTGGGTTTTTTTAAAATTAATTAAAAGAACATTTTAAATATAGGATAATGAAGATTTAACATGGTAACAAAGCACCTTCCTCCCCTTGCTTCACAGATTGGAGTCCAGCCATTTCAAAGGAGACTTGGTAGAAACACTCACCTTCCGACGGTGAATTAGCACACATTTCAAGTCTCCCTACTGCTATAATTGTATGCTCACACTTACTTTTCCCTTAGCAACAGGGCTCAGTGAATAGAGATTGTTAACTGGGCCTCACATATTCTTCTGAGGAAATTAAGTGGGTTTTTTATATGAGTGAACAACTGAGAAGTGACTTGGGAAAGGCCACCAGATCAGGATGGTGGAAAATCTCTACTGTCAATCATCCCTCTGTGGAAGGGCACTGCAGTGTCCACAGAGAAATGACAGCTTAGCCAAGGCAAAGTGGGGTAGATGCACAACTGGCATCTGCTTTTCATGAAAACAGATTTCCTCTTTGGAAGGTTCCTACAGAGAGAAACAATTTTCTGTGATCATATATCAGTGTCCTGTGTTGATAATTAAAAATGTTTAAATCTTAGTGGACAATTGATTTGAAAGAGAGGAATGAAGAGAGTACTGTTGATACGAATAATCCTTATGGGTACATATAGAAAAACTTAGTTTTATGTTACTTCTTTCTGACTGGAGCACTTTGCACTAAGTTTAAGCTTTTATCATAGTCTCTGTCTGCAATGAGCAGATTTATGTGTCAGCTGCTGCAAGTGCAGCAGGGAATCAAGGTAGTGGAGTGACAGAACAGACTGAAAAGGCCCATTTGAACTTGCCAGGATGATTTCTGCCCTGCTCATGTGATGGTGATGTGCTCTAGAGAAAATTGAACGGGGTTGGAACGTTTGGGCCTGAGGGCTGGCAGCGTGGGAGTGCCTGTGAGGGAGCCCAGCTCACCTGGTGCCCTTGCACTCCTGCAGGACGAACACGGTGGTGCTCATCGACTCCCAGGGCCACGTCACTTTCACCGAGCGCAATATGATCAATGCTGATGTCAACCAGTGGGAAACAAGCACCTATGAATTCAGACTGCACAGTTAACAACTTTCCACATGAATGGTTTGTAATAACAGCAATGAGAGAACAAGCCATTAAGCTCTAGTAAATGTTTTGTGCCAGCCTCCACCAGCTAAAAATAGCAAGGGAAGCAAAAGTTTAAATAAACTGATAGCATACTCTATCAGGCTCACAAATGCTTTGGAGGAAACCAGATGAAGATGCTGGTTTTACATGAAGTAGCAACTTATAATCAGAAATATTTTATTTAATACCACCCTGCTTTCAGGGCAAGGCCATCTTCGTCCAAGACAAAGTCATTGCTTTTTTGTGGGTGTGGATTTTTTAAAAGATGTTACAAGTAGACTTAAACTTGGTTTTAGTTCTAATGATGGGGAAATATTTACTGCTTTTATTGTTCTATATGAAGATTTTACCAAACTTTGCTTTACCTTCAACATAAAGCTGTTCAGATTGTACAGCTGATGCCAATGTGCATTAAATGAATGTATGTTATCCTGGTAGTATTAGTGCTTTAGTCTCACGTGAGCTTTTCAGTGCCGTGGTGCAATGTTCTGCCTGGGGGAGGCAGAGAGGGGGGATTCCTCACATTTGCTTTTCTATAGATAGTACAGCAATAGATCTTATTTCTAAAACTTGATCTGTGAATCAAGGTAGGGAATTTAGTTCAGTCTCTGTTCACATGAAAGAACCATGCGAGCAGGCTTGCTTATCTTTGACCTGAATAAAACTGTTTGTGCTGTGTCATCCTGTTTCCTGATAGTCTAATTAGCAATATTGTTTTTGTTATTTTCTTCCCCAGCAAGCAGGTAAGGTATTGGTACCTGTTTGCAAACAGAAGCTGAAGATAATGATTTTCATGTATCAGCTATTTTGTACATACAAAATTTTGGATTCATTTCTTTATTGGTATAATGTGTTACAGCCTGGAGTGACTGATTATGGATTTTTAGTAAAAATAGCTGTGTGTTGTAAGGTGACACTGTTGCAATCTTATATTGCTGAAAAAGTTGGGTGTTAAGAGGTACTGCCTATGTTCTAACACCTGTGAATTAAAAAGCTATTTAAATGCATGCTTTTTTCAATTATTCAGTGCCAGTGTAGGTAATGGAAGATTCTAGCTAATATCAGGATATTTGAAAACCCTAAGCTATTTTTGTTTCTATCTGTGTTCTGTTTTGACTTATTTTGAATACTGAATATTAGGTTAGTAGTGGATCACCACAATTTTTTTTCTTTTAGGTAGTCTGACTGTATTTTCACAAGCTTCTGATTTTAATTAATTATTGCAAAGTAGCCAGATTTTTTATACCCTTTGGAAGATGTGCAGCTGTGTTTCTGTACTTAAGCTGGTGTGTTTGGGCATTCTCACGTGTGTGTGTGTGTATGTAATGGAGGCAGCAGTAAATGAGACTTTCCATTGAGGTGAAGTACTGTGAAAGGCCATTCCCAGATCTGGAATTGTTAGGAGATGTTGAAGCAGCATTTTGTCGAATCTCTTCTTTGTATTTGAATATTTAAATAGCTTCTAGATACCAGGACTGCTTACATGATGAGTCACAGATTGTGCATTCAGTTCTATATAAATGACTTTTTGACCACCTTGATTGCAAGACAATCAACAATCCTGTTGGATTTGCATGGTTTAGAAGTCAAAGCCTTTCAGATGCTCCTTCTGAGCTGCAGGAAATGGTCAGCCCTTTTTAATTTTTTTGATGACTTCTTAAATCCTATATTTGTATGGAAAAAAATGCTAACTGTTATTTTTAAATGCAGAGAAGTAGCTAAAGCTGTCTTAAATTTGAGTTTGACACATGCATACCTAAAAACAAAGCCCTGCCTCGGTAGCTTGCTCTGAGAGTTTGCATAGCAAACTTTATTATATCCACGTACAAATAGTGGATATTAAACATAACATTCTTTTTGAAGACACTATCGTAAAGGCAAGCAAAATATTTGCATGCTGTATGATGCTAAAAGCATTTATAAACTTTGGGGTTTATAGCAGTCCTGTAATAATGACAATTTATTCTTAGTGTTTACATATAGGCAAAGAAAGGCAAGTCAGAGCTTAAACATAAATATGGATTATAATGATGTATTTTGATATGCTTGAATCAAAATTCTAAATCTGGGATTTGCTTTTTCTGACAATTAAAATAAACAGGAAATTGCCCAAACCTTGGATGTTGTTCTTTATCACATCAGAATAGGTAATAAAGTGAGGGGTTTTAACTTGGTTGGAAGCTTGTGAGAGTTTTGTCATTGGCTTCAGTGGAAACAGGATCAGGACTGCTGTGCAGGTATCAGCAAGTGATGCTTGTCCATAGAAGTGATAAGGAATTTGTGAAGTGCATGATCTACTCTGTGCAAATTAGAGTTGCAGTGAATCCACTGGAAAAAGGAGACTGTATCTACAGTTAACAAAGAAAGTGTTTTATTTTTATAAAAGTATTTTTAATAATAAAAGGGAATTTTAAATACCAGTTTTAAAGGATATAAAGGAAAAAAATGTATACAGGAAACTATTGCGTGGCATTTTACTGAGTTTGCTTATATGTATCATCTCTTCAAAGTCGTACATTTGCAAGAGATTTTTGTTTCCTGATTTTTTTTATTGGAATGGTAATGGAAGAATTTTTAAAATGTGTAAAACCTCAGTTATGTTTTATTAAACAAAATTGTGTTATAACTGTTGTTTACATGTGTTCAAAACTAGAATCAGAATAAAGTCAAGCTGGTCACCAGTCTTTGTTGGCATTAGTAGATTGTGCAGTTTTGCACATATGTTTGTTCCTTTGCCTCTAATTGGTGTGATACAACCAAGTGAAATCTTTAATGCCATATTAACAATGAAGGAGCTGTAAGTTAAGTTCCATTTCTGGTTCTTTCTTCCATTTTAAGAGTGTTGTATTTTTTCTGGGGTTTTTATGTTGTGTTGTGGGTGTTTCCTAATTCTGTAGTATTGCATGATTGTCTTATCTAGATAAGAAATTGGAAAATATTTGAAAGGTAGGAAAGAGAAAAATCAATGCTTCCTTAGGGAAAAATGGAGCCTGACAAAATGCTGCTGGAGGGTGGGAATCCAGGTTCAGTGTGGAAAAAGCCTGGATCCTTGGCAGACCTGAGACTCTCCTGTTACACTGAGGAGAGCCTGCATTCATGTTCTGCCACACTGGCCCCTGCAGTGGAGGTGGAATTGTCTCATCTCCCTTGGAGCAGCTTAATAAAACACACCTGAACAGAGCAGAGCAGGAGTTGGCCCTTTGGAGGTCCTCACTGTGTTCAATTTATATGTGTTGTTACAAATGAAATACACCAAACTAACTGCATAAAATATTCCTAAGACGTGGAACACTGTTTTTGTAATATCATAAGGAAATAAGTAATTTTGAAATGAATCTATGAAATACTAAGCAGTAATAAGGAACACTGTTTTTGTAATATCATAAGGAAGTAAGTAATTTTGAAATGAATCTGTAAAATACTAAGCAGTAATAAGGCAATAATTAAAGTATTTTACAATTAAATTTTAGCCTGTAGAACTTAATGCACATTTATGGCTTAGCAAGCCTCCCTATTTATATGGAATATTAGCTACTAGGAGTTAGTTTTATTTAATTCAGATTGATGTAACAGGACATGGCTGATGTTCTTCATCTGATTCATTTTCTGCAGAGAACTCTTGTTGATAGCTTCTGAGGAGCTAGGAAATAGTCCTGACTTGGTGAAAATGGAATCAGTACTGCAATCAGCTGGAGAGGCATGAACTGTGAGAATTACAAAACCCATCAGTATGAATCATGCTGGGAAATGTAGGTTAAGGTGAACAGAGTGAAGAAATGTTGAATATATATTTTTATATATATATATATAGTCTCTGTAACATTGTGCATCGAGAACTTAGAAGCTGAATGAAAAAAAAAGTATCATATTGACATGCTCAAATTTACCATCTCTTTTACAACAGAAGACATAAGCCCTGAATTTAGGATCACAGATGAGGGATAAATAATAAATATTATAATATTAATCAGGATAACAAAAAAATTACAATGCATAAGTCAAACACAAAGTGAATGAGAAAAAAAAGCAGTATCTCTGCTGATGTGCATTAGATTTTTGTGTCTTTGTACTAAAAAGATAAATGGAGAAAAAAAATGAAAGCTAAATGCAGATCAGGAGATGGAGAAAGGAAGGGGAAAACAGAACACACAGAGTGCTGTTCTGGTTTGTGATACCTGCCAAGGCCCTCTGGTGATGCAGGAGTGTTTCCCATCAATGTCTCACCTGACACACAGAGCCAGCCTTGGTCAGTAACTATCAGACTGGATAAACACATTGCTTGCTTCTGTTCAGTGGAGAAAACCACATCATTTTCCAGCTGTTAAATGAGATATATTAAACTGGACAATATGTGGGGCCAGTAGTGTCTCTTCTTGTGGTACAGCATTATAGTTAGTATTCAATGATTGAGGTTTTTGCTTCAGTGTAACTTATTTTACTGAAATAAAAGTAGTGCAGGCTGAGCAAAACTTGTCTTGCAGCAGCTTTTGCTGTTGGAACAGCACAGTATCTACTGCAGTTACTGACAAAGGAAAAATATGAAAAAGCCACTGGCTCCACCTAATTTTCATTCGGATGAATGCAGCCTGTTAACTTTCTTGGGAAGCTCAGTTTTGTCCTTATGGGCTTGATTGCTGTGTTTTGTACTGACAGCAGTAGTTTCTGTCCAGCCTTCAGTATCTTGTATATGAAAATCTCCATGTCATTAGGAACTTTTTTGTTGATAATGACACTTCATGGTATTATGGTTGATCCTGATTGCACCATGCAGGTGGACCTGTACACTTCTAAGTCAAAAGTTAAAGATTTTTGTGCATGTTTGACAAGTCTTCCATCAGAAGTTCAGGCGATGAAAATTTTCAGGTGAATTTTGCACATTAATAGATACAGCAGATCAGATTTAATTCTCCAGAGGACACATCAACCTTCTGGTTTAAAAATGTAACCCCAATATGAGCATTGTTTTGATGAAAATATTGTTTTGTTAGTAGATTATTATCTTTTTGTTTATAAAAAGTTAGAAGTCTATTTCCCTGTAGTGTTGGTGTCTCAAAAATCAGCTCTTGCACTATTAGTTTAAGACATAGTATTACAATTCTCTGAAAACAGATGCACAATGGAAAAACTAAAAATGGTTATTTTTTCATTTTTAAACACTGCAGGCATTTTGATTCTCCAACTCTATGCATAAATCTGTGTGTGCCTCATCTGATCCTAATTGAAGCACTGCTGTTCATGTACATATAAAAAAATTAACCCGTTTTCTTAAGTATGTGATCTTCTTACTGCAATAGTTCATTTATACAGTCACATAAATGGGATGCCAATGAGTCACAATACTTATATTTTGATAGGCCCTCTGAGAGGGACAATGTTCTGTCCCAGTGTTAGCAATTTGAGGTGACTTGACAGCAAATGCCAGCATCAGCTCAAGCTATTTACTTAATTGTGAGATCTTTTTCCTCAGCTTTGACAGATGAAGTGTGACGTGAGTGGCTGTTTTGCAAACCGTGGGTGTTTATTAAATGCACATTCTGAAGTGTTTTGTTTTAGCATTAATAAAAGCAATCATAATTTAAAAACCCCTAAAATAATGACTTGAGTGCAGAAGCCTGTTATGAGGAATTAAAAATGAGAAACACCTTTTAGTGGAAACTGTGTTCCATTTTTGAGGGCAGCTTGCAGTGATTTCAAGCAGTTTCAGTAACCTGACCTTTTATGCGCTGACACAGTACCATGACATTATGTCCACATTATCACCCGAGCATTAGATATGTTGGTCCAACGAGACAAATGCCAAGATGGAAAGACCTAACAGTGGCCTTCTAAATAAGTTTTTAAAGTTTTATTAAAATAATAGTTATCTTTCTTCGCAGTATTTGGGGACCTCAAAGACATGAGATCAGTGAAATACTAGAAAAAGATTCTCATGTCCTGAAGTTAAACTTGAAACAAACACAAACTTACTGTTGGTGCCGAAAGCAGGATGTGTTATCACAGTATTTTGTGTCTGACGTTGATTTCAATCCGGTGAAGGACAAAGAAGCAACCCTATATATAAGTATATCGGTATTAGTTCTGTATCACTCACAAATTATACAATAATAGCGCAATTAGGACGGCAAATGTTCACTAGAACTCTAGAAGTGAAATAAATTGTATAAGATATTTCCAATAATTATTTAGGAAACCTGTCTAAAGCTTGCAGTCAGATTTGGGACTTGTTCTGTCAGCTGCTTGGCAACGAAAAGAAATGGCCTTACTTTGGTTTATCCTTTTCAGTAAATCAGTCTTGAAGCAGTAACGCTGCACTTTGCTGCTTACAGACGGCAAAGAGCGCTGTGAGGGCAGCGCGGCTCTTCCCGCGGCCGGCCCGCGCACACAAAGGACCCGCCCGCCCCGCCGGGGCCCGGGCCGTGAGGGCGGGCGCTCCTCGCGCTCCATTGGCGGAGCGCGGGGACTGGCGGGGCCGCGGGCCAATGGCCGCCGCCAGTTCAAATCGGCGGCCGCGGCCGCTGCCGACGCCATTGGCTCGGCGCGCGCGGGGTCCCGCCCGCGGGCAGCGGAGGGGCCCAGCGCAGGCGTGTAAAGATGGCGGCGGCGCGGAGTGCGGGACGGCGATCGTGAGGCGGCCGGACTCGCCCTCAGCCGCAGCCCCGGCACAGGAGCGGCGGGGCCGCCGGACATGGCCCAGGTGGGTGCGGGCCCTGCGGGGCGTCGGGCAGGGCGGGCCTGCGTAAGCACCGGCCCTTCCGCCCCACAGGCCGCGGCGCCAGCGGGCCCGCCGCGCTCCTGCCGCCGGCCCGGAGCGGCCCCGGGGCGCGGAGCCCGCAGGAGCCTCTCGCCGAGCCCCGCTCTCCCGCGGCTGGAAGGCGCCGCCCTGCCCGGCGGGTATTGCCGGGCGGCGCTTCATCTGCGCCTGGCCTGAGCGGCCTCTGCTCAGGGCTGGCGTTGTGTTTTGTTTTGTTTCGGGTTTTTCTTTGGTTGTTTGGGTGGATTTTTTTTTGTTTTTCTTTTTCGTTTCCCGCCCATCCCAGCCCCCTCCCCGCTCGCCTTGCCGTGGGCTGGAGTTCGGGCTGGCGGCAGGGGAGGAAATGCCCGGGTGTGCTCTGGGCCCCTGTGGGCCGGGCTGGCGGCGCTGGCGGCTCCTGGGCCGCCGTGCGGGCCGGGGCAGGCGCGGGGCTCGGCCCCGGGCAGAGCTGGGGAGGGAAGGCACCACCGTGCGGGCGGGCGCACGTGGACTTCTTTAGTGCTGGGGCGCTGAAGGTAACGAGATGTCTCTGTAACTCTCAGCATTCTTCTTAATGTGATCTTTCTGTTAATAACAAATTATCTCGTTCAGCCTCTGAAAGGTTAATTCTCCCAGCTTTCTTCACGGTTTTTTTTTTGGTTTTTTTTGTTTTTTTTTTTCTTTTGGTTGGAAACAGTTCGTTCTTTTGTACCTCCTTTCCTTAGGCTCTGGATTTGTCTGCAAAGTTTGTTTGCCCGCTGAGACCTGAATATCCAGGCGTTGCTCGACCATAAACTGCAATCGGGTGAAGATCTTCAATTTCTTTATTCCGTTAGGTTGCGAGTTAGAAGTCTTGGAATTAGATCTTTTTTTTTTTGTTTTGTGATTTGACAGGTTGGTCTGTCTCTTTAGGTAGTTAAACTTATCGGCTCCTTTTTTAATTCTGGATGAGGCGTTGGGTCGCTAGGTTTTTTGGGCGGGTCCTTTTCATTATCAGGGTTGTTTTGCTTTTTTGGAGAAAGAGAAGGCATTTTGGTGCCTTATGTCTGTTGGGTTTGTTTTCAAGTAAAAAGCTTACACATGATGGGAAAGGAAGAATGTATTTTCTCCTTCCTAGGATCTGATTTTTCGCCTTTTGTAAATCAATTTCTTGTCTTACATAATTAATCAAACCATCTAAACCCTGCCAGAAAACTGCTCAAGCTCTAAAAGCAACTGTTGTTTCGCTGTTTCTTTGGATGGCTTTCCAGAATTATTTACTCTATTCATTCTGAAATGGAATGAAATGTTATGAATTAGAGAAGTTCTTGAGCCTTCTCTGTAATTACCACTGATAATGTTATTGTTGGGCTCTGGATGCATTTTCTTAACTGTCCTTGATGGCTGACTTGCACAAAGTGCTTGTTCCATTCAGAATCTTTCTACTCTAAAGCTGGTAATGAGAAGAGATGAGTTCTTACGTGTTGTATAAGCTTAAAAAATATTTTCTTTTAGTACTTCCTGTTCTAGTTTAAAGAAAATAAATTCAGTCTCTTCAGGTTTTGTTTTGGGTTTTTTTTTAGCAGTGGTAATAAATAGGATTAACTTGTTTCTAGAGTTGTATGTGTTGAAAAGACACACTAGGTATAATGAAAACAAGGTAGATGACTGTGAGTGGGGCATTACTTTGACATGGGTTAATGGATGAGCACCTGAGTTGCCATTTGGGCCTGGAGGAGGAGGACTTTGTATTTGGTTAGCAAATGAGGAGAGTTGGCTCTGAGCCACTCTTCCTTTTGGGGTCCACTGAATGTGAAGTAAGCAGTGTCTGGCACAATTCCTTTTCAAAAGTGACTTTTTGAAGAGAGAGTCTGTGGAATGCAGTTCCTTGCTGTAGCTGCAGGTATTGGTATTTTTAAAGAAAATATGTTCTTATTAATTTGGTTTCTAGACTGCTGACCTGCTGTAACTGAAGGGAATTTTTCTTTGAGTTTGGGTGATGCTGGTTACAAATTTTAAGATTCTGGGGTTTTCCTGCCTTGAAAAAAAGATACCCCTTTCTCTGTGTATTTCTTTCCCATCCCTTCTCTGTCTGATTGTGGGAATAGGCAGTGGTACTTATTAAACAAAGTAGATTGGTTTTTCCTTTCTGCATTTAAAGGACATCTGTGACACAACCAGGCAAAGATTACTCTGCTTTCTTTGGGACCTATGCAGTTTGCTACATTACATTTATATATTCCCCCCCATATCTGTATTGTTTAATTTATTTTGTGACATGGAACTTTTTTAAATGACCAGCTAAAATAAGAGTAAGCAGTTAAGAATGTGGAACTTCCATGTGCTGGTGGTCTGCAGAACATGAGCTGTGCACTCATGTTTTCAGTGTTTGTACTGCCTGTGCAGCTGCCAATGGTGCTCTGTCTCTTTGGAAGGAATCCTAATGGAAACTGTTAATGGAACTTCGAGGAGCCTTGGAGAATAAAATCTTTAGTTTGAGGACAATTTAATGAAGGATGACAATAGGAAGCTGACTTGTGTTACAATGTAACTTGGTATGCTGAGGCTTTCTGTGTGGGGCTGTTAGGTACCCTTATCTAAGGCCTCTTTGGCTGTTTGTAGCCTACAGGCTCATCTAACTCGTCCTTTTGCCTTTCCTCCCTTCTGTCTGTCTTTTCAAATACTTGATAGTTCAGTGGTTTTGTTGCTTTATTTTTGTTTTGGTTTTGTTTTTTTTTTTCCCAGCCTCTGATATAAAGGACATATTGTAATGTCAGCTGGCAGGGAAGTAGATGGGAATTGGACCTGTGTTCCTCTACTTCTGCCTTACTTTTTTGAGGCTTATAGGCAGGTATTGTAGCCCACTGTAACTGTAGAGCTACTGTTCCCTATAATCAAAAGAGAGAAAAAATCCCCTGCAACAGTGTTAGAATAATAACAAACAGACCTTTCTTTAGAAGCTTCCCGGTGTCTGGTTGTGATGGGCACACCTGGCACTGGATTTCTATTATAAAGTTAATTATTAGGGTATCTAACAGGTACATCCAGCATGAGATTCAGTTGCCCCAATAACCCACCCCTGGGTCAGCCCCTTGGAGTTGGTCCAAGGGTTCTCTGCTCACTTCTTATGTCTTACTGTAGGTCCCCTACTTAGAATAAGACTAAACAATATCCCAGGAATGTGTTTACAAGGTCAGCTTATTGTTCTAAAATCGAAGAGGAAAGGTAGGAAAAGTACTAGAGTTAATTAAGGAGCTCTGCAGAGCTGCAGATACATGAAAAATGTATTACAAGCAAAAATCTTTTTACCATCACTACCAGACTGTTATCTTACCCTAGGGATGTGGCAGGTTCCTGGCTAGAAATGAAAAAAGCTCATTTGAACCCATTTGGTCTAGTCCTTTCCCTGACCCAGCGTGTGTCCTGAGGAGCAGACAATCCCTGGCAGTGATTTGCTGTTCATCGTTCAGCTATTCATCCTTTCACAGCCAGCAAGAAAGGGAAGACAACAAGAATATAATTGTTACCAGTGCTTGAATAGAATATCAAGACATCTTTCCTGCAAAGAGCAGAGGTGTTGTATGAGTGAAGTACCAAAGCTGGGCAGGTAAAGGTTAAGTCCTTATGTTTTGACATTGCTGTTGTTCAAATACTTCAGCAGAGGAGGACGTGGATCAGGATCTGCAAATGGCATTCACCATCGTGTCTTAGCCTTGGCAAACAGAAATAAGCCCTTCTCGTTGGACCAGGGAGCTCCTTGAGCACAAGGGAAGGTTTTGCTCTTTCAAATTCTAGAATACTGATTACAGTGTTCCATTTCTGTGTGAACTACTTCTGCTTGCTCTTTTTAAGAGTCTTTAGAAGATGCTTTAAGATGGAAAAATTAGATGATTTAGGCATTTAGTTTCCAGGAGTTACTGAACTCGTGCTGTGACTTTTGATTCTTTTGTTCAGAATTAAGATACTAATGATTTACTGTGAAGAATTCAATAATTTGTCATTCACTTGTTTTGCTTTTTTAATCTGAAGATGAGGACATTTATTTTTATGTAGTTCTAGGGGTGTTTGTTTCAGAACCTGGTGGAAGATGAAGGAATTGTTCATTGCTGAGGTCATTATAAGGTCATCTTGTAGGATGGAATGGATTTTAATGTATAGAATTGCTTGCCTAACTAGAGAACAAGCAACTTTTCAATCTGAGAATTAACGTGTTGGTATCAGAGAAGATGGGATTATTTTAGAGTTCTTATCAGTTTTTTTCCTTAGCAATTTTATAGTACATGTCAAACTCGGCGTGTTGGCTGTGTCACTATTTTGAGTAGGTTTAAAAAACCCCACACATCAAAAAACCACCCCAGAATATAAATTCCTCTTCTGCCCCAGCAAGACTTGCTTTGTTGCCATGTTAGAGTTTGCTCTGTTATATATTATGCTTGCTTCCAGCTTCCAGGTAGGTAACTTCTGTATGTTGCTGAATTTGGAATTGATCCCATTATAACTTCGGACTCCCAGCTTTGTGCCTTGCCCCAGCTGGTGTTTGGATATTGCTGTTGGTTCATCATGCCTGGGCTGGCTTAGAGATGCATGAGAGAATTACCCTTGGTTTCTCCAAGTCCCTCATGACACCCCAGACCTTTGCCCTGTTGCCTTCAGTGTTCACAGCAGCATGTGAGATCCTGGAACTTGTCTTTCCAAAATACTTGGGAAGACTTTCTCTACCAGCTGGGAATACTTTGAGCAGAGCAGATCCAGCCAGCTGGCTGTCTGGGGCAGAGTGACAGTTCATTTCTAGCTTGTAGGAAGATTTAAGCCTGGTTTGGACTGACATGGAGGGACTTGGAGAAACCAAAATAAGCAGGTAAGAAGTGATCCGTCTTTCCCCCGGGTGCTTATGGTCCTGCACACATGACAAAAGTGAAATCGAAGAAGCCATCGTAGACATGGTAGAAAGAACCATGTAATGTGAAAAATAAACCTTAAACAAACACTCCCTAGCCCCTGTAAAATTTCCTAGAGGAATTGAATACTTTTTCCAGGTTAAATTCCCCCAAACATTGTCTTCTAAATACCTTCCAAAATTAATTTGAGCTTTAATCCTATGTATCTGAACCTAAATTCCTTCAACATAATGAATAGTTTTATAATGGTGCAAAATACAAGATTAAATGTCTAGTATCAGGTTATCTAGACAGTAATTTTCTGTGATGTTTTAGTAAATTGTGAGATTTCAGAAATAGCTGATAACTGAAATTTTGAAAAGCTATGACCATAGTCTTTAAAATCTTGTTGGTTTTGCAGATTATCTTAAACTGTAAGCTAATTATCCTTTTCTGCTGTGTGGGTAAGTATGGCTTGAATACCAGGCTGTTTCAGATTATGGGGGAACTTCCCCAAAGTGCAGTTTTTAGCCTGTCATGCTTAATGCCCTGCCTGCTAACCAAGCAGAGATAGTCAGTTAATTGTAAAGGCAACTGTGTCAGTAAATTCTTGTGCTGGTGTACAGCTCGAGCAATAAAACCACTCTAGTTTCAGTCTCGCTCAAAATGGTATCTGGGTACCCTGCTTTTCTCACTGTAAAAGTGTCACTCTTCTACTTGAAATTTATGCAGGAAGGAGTGACATGTTTTCTTTCTGCCTGGGATACTATTTCCATTTTTTTCCTGTGACAATTTTTTTTTCTTGTTTCTTCTTGTAGGTTGAAAGAAGAAAAGGAGACCAGCTTGTCCAGTGAAGATGCAGTCTTAGTCTTCAGCTATTTAAGCTGAATGCATTGTGATTTCCAATAATTGAGACAGTGATTCTGAAAGCTGTCTACATTAATGAAAAGAACAATGTAGTCAGCTTAACTGAATCATCAGTGTTGCATATTGACTAGAACATGATAAACCAATCCTGATGGACTTAAGCATGTTAGGAATATAGAGTTAAACATTTATTAAAGCGTTGTTTTTTTTAAAACAGTAGTTTTAAAAATGGAGAACTATGAAAGTGTACCACCCCTCCCTAAAGAACCTGCAAGAGAAATGAATGTGGAGAATGAGAGTTGTCGCCCACCTCTGCCGCCCAACGAACAGCCTCCACCACCTCCCCTGCAAACGTCCAGTGACGCAGAGGTAATGGACGTTGGCTCTGGTGGTGATGGACAGTCAGATACCCCTGCTGGGGACACGCACAGTCTCTGCAGAACACAGCTGCTCACAAAGGGATCTGCCTGCTACAAAAGTCGTCTTATCATAGACCCCAACAGTAGTGACCAAAGCCCCAGAACTGCTCGTCACGCACCGTCAGTTCGAAAGTTCACCCCAGATCTTAAGTTGCTGAAGGATGTGAAGATTAGTGTTAGCTTTACAGAAAGCTGCAAAAGCAAAGATAGGAAAGTTCTGTACACTGGAGTCGAGCAGGATTATAAGGCAGATACAGAGTTTGGTGTTAATAATGTCAATGGGGATTTGCATGTTTGTCCTTTCGGTGGTACTAATGGTAAAGCTGTAGGGATAGGGGGTGAAAGTGATGACAAGAAGGATGATGAAAATGATATTGATCAGGAAAAGAGAGTGGAATTTGCAGTTCTTGATGAGCTAGAAGACTTTACCGACAATTTGATGGAAATAGATGAAGAAGGAGGAGGGTTCACATCTAAAGCAATCGTTCAAAGAGATAAAGTGGATGAAGAAACCTTGAATTTCTCATATGAGGTAAGTAAATCCACAGGTCTTTGCTGGGTAAGAGGTTTCCAAGCGGCTAGGAAAAGATATGCAAAGGAATAATCTCTTAGAAGTGTGCAGTACCTGAGTCAAAACTGCAGAATTTTCAGAGACGGAGCTTTGGCTGAGAACCTCTGTAAACTGTTTCAGTCAAACTTCTGAGTTGTGTTGCAGCTTCTATGGTTTTCTGTAAAAACAGCATTTAAAAGTCTTCTCAAACAATTGCAGTTCCTTTTATCATGTAGATTCTAGTTCTCACAAACTTTTCTTATTTTTCAGTTTTTTTACTGGAATCATTGGAAAATTCTAGTTTCTCTCTGCATGGAAGTGCATATCAAAAATGTCTGCTTTCTCTTTGAAAGGGGAAAAGGGAGGTTGGTAGGCCCAGAAGGATTGTGTCTGATGAAGTCTCTTTCAGGATGACTTTGATAATGATGTGGATGCTCTGCTGGAAGAGGGTCTTCGAGCACCCAAAACGAGGAGGCTCGATAATGAGAAATACGGTGGTGAAAGTGATCACCAGTCTGATGGAGAGACAAGCGTGCAGCCAATGATGACCAAAATCAAAACTGTACTCAAGAGTAAGTTCATGTGCATTTAATAACTGCAGGTCTGGGTATGGCTCGTGTCTATAGAACAATAGTATATCCACAAAGTGTGGGACAGCAATTCGTGTGAAATCGCTTCTGTGTCGGAGAACTTTATTGTTGGGAGGCTTCTTGCTGTGGAATATGATTTTTCACGTTCTTGAACAGTGAAGTTGGTTTTTGCTTTTGATTTGTTTTATGTAATGAGAGTATATTTTAGTGTGTGGATTTGTGTAAAGTAATGAAGAATGTTACCTCAGTGGTGGGGAGGTGAACAAAGGTGATCTGAGGGTTTTGTCTCTGGGCATTCTGGCCTTTTTCCTGCTTGAGCTACATAACTTCTGCTGTTGAAATTGCCCCACGTGAGGTCTCTATGAATGCAATCTAGGTTAAAAATAGTAACTAGACAAGTCAGTGGCTTACATTTATCCAATTTCATTGTGTTAGAAACTACTAATAAAGAAGAGCTGAGAACACAAACCCATCCAGAAGAATGTAATGGAAAACATTCTGAATTTAGAGTAAAAATTTGAACATGTACTAGAGGAGCATTTTACAGCCTTGCTGTATTCTGAAATAAAAAAACAAAGAACTTTTTGCTCCAAAATTGTATAGTAACAGAGGATTGCCAGGAAGCTTCCAGCAGAGATGAGTAGATGCCGATTTGTGATTTAGAGAGATATGAGACCTTGGCTTAAAGGTGGGCTCTTTGCTGGCTGTTTGGGTCTGTGAACCTGGTGGTGTTTTGGTGCAAATTTATTCCTGAGTGTCAAGTGAAAAGTTTTTAATGGAAAATGAAGTTGTTTCTGAAGCAAGTATGACTTTTCCAGTAAATACTTTCTGGTGGTGCTTGTGGTAAGTATAAAAAGACTAAAGAAAAGAGAATTCAGTGATGAAACAAACAAATCAGTCTACAGAAAAATTATTGCTACTATTGCCTTTAGTTGAGAATGTCATGGAAGCTAATTTTGCAGGATTTGGTCTGGGTTGGAGGCGTATACCTTGTTATTAAAACATCTATCTACAAAACATTGTTCATCTTGTTTCAGTGCCATTTTATTCTTTGGGACAGAAAATGCACTAAATAAAAAACCTGGATTTTATTTCTGTTCTTCTAAGCAGTCTATCCAAGTTTAAAGCCATTATTTGCTTTAAAGGTCGTGGCCGCCCTCCTACTGAACCTTTGCCAGATGGATGGATCATGACATTCCATAACTCGGGCATTCCTGTATATCTGCACAGAGAATCTAGAGTTGTTACCTGGTCTAGACCTTATTTTTTGGGAACAGGAAGCATAAGGGTGAGAGCTGTCAATTACTTAAATACTTACAAAGATTAAAAAATTAGATATGTTCCTGCAAGAGGTTAAATATTTTTCTGCTTTGGCAGGCTTGTTTCCAGTGGTTGAATTAAGATCCTTTAAAAATCCTTTTGTGTCTGAAAATCTGATAATATTTTTCTTAGATGTTTTGTTTTTGTGTTGGGGCAGTTAAAGTGAATGAGATGATCTTGTTTGGTGCCTTCAATTTTCTAGTATGGCTGCAAAATTTGGGGTTTATTGCACCTTGAAATATACCTAGGCATCATTTATTTGTAGCTGTAAATTAGTCTGAGCTGTGGCTTATGGTCCACATTGGCAGAAGTAAGGATGGCATTCATGAGCCCAAAGAATCTGCAGAAACTGGATTTAATGCCATGGTCTTGTGCCTCAGGAAAGCTCAGTGGATTTTATGAAAGCATGCAGCCTTTGCATGTAGCTGAACAGATTGCAGTCTGGAGCCAAACCAGCAGGTTTGTGTCAGTGTCACAGTGTGAAGGTCCTGCTCAGCTCTTGAGTAGGACTTTGCTGGCTGAAGAGGAGCTTGAGCCTAGGCTGAACACAAATAGCTTCCATCTTGCTTACATCTTTTGGGTTTGAGTTTTGCTTTTGGTGACCTTAAGATACTGAAACCTTCTGTATTCTTTTCTGTTTGCAGAAACATGATCCTCCCCTTAGTAGCATTCCCTGCTTTCATTACAAAAAAATGAAGGAAAATGAGGAAAGGGAACAAAACAATGACATAACCCCAAATGGGGAAGTATCACCTGTAAAGCATCTAGATAAATCCTCAGAACTGGATTGCCAAACAGAAGAACCAGATTCCACTGCTGCTGACTCTGGGCCTTTAGATGACAAAGACCCCTCTGGGGGAGATGCAGCACAAGGAGCTTTGGGACAAGTTAAGGCCAAAGTTGAAGTATGTAAAGATGAATCTGTAGGTATGTATGGGAAGTGGAGTCTTTTCTTGACTTGAGTTGGGGTAATGGCATTTGGGAAGTTTTATTCCAGACTTAGCTACTGAATTGTAATCTTTCCTGAATGAAGCCCTGGGAGTCCACATGGAAAGGTTTTACACAAAAAAGTGACTGTTTTGGTAGTTTAGTCCTGTAGACTTTATCTCAAGATAAGAATCAGTTATGTTAGTGTATACATTTGCTGTTGTCAAATGTGTTCATGTGACTTCTTCAAGTAGGCTTTTCTATGCACTCTCTGTATTGGCTGTTACATCTATTTTCAGGATGATCTCTTGAGATAAATGATGTAAATTTCTTTATTTGCACAAGTCTAGCAGACTGAATCATGCAAATATAATTGCACTCATACAAATGGGTGTGATGCTTCATTATTTTATTTATGCAAATCTACACAAACCATTGTCCAAAGACCTCATGCCAAAATCACCACCCCGCAGAGAGGAACTCAGAGTGGAAGCTCATGTGTTACTTACCACATCTGCATACCTGAGAATCCCATCCGTGTAAATTTCTGCTGCTCAGAATATTGGTATGGATCATAGGCTGCCATTTGTCTTTGTAGTGCTCAGACATAAAACTTGTCCTTGTCATTACATGTGTCTTGTCCGATCCAAAAAACCATGCCAAAAGATGTAAAAAAACCACCCCCAAATCATTAATATTTAGCAGCAAAATTAAATCCAGTAAGCACTTACTTTTCTACATGAAGTTCACCTGTCTATCTCTCTCTTTAAATAGGATCTGTTCTGTTTTACTGACAAAGATACTGAGTGATCAAGTATAAGCGTGACTTGCATTTGGAATTCCTTGTGGAAGGAAACAATACCAGCAGCTTTCTTTTGTCTGTTTACATCTGTGGATGCTACTCTGTTTTTGCTGATTATATTTGCAGACTGTCCTGTAAAGGAGAAGCAGCTGTACTGCAAGGGGGCAGTCTTGTAGTACTCTGTCTGTGAATTTAATGTATTAAATTCTGCACAGGGGCTGCAGATACCCCTGGAGTTCATGGAACATCACTGTACAGTGTTTCATGGTACACTGCATAATAAGTAGGCAGCAAAGTTGGGTTTGGCTTCAGGGAACTGAGGCTGAAAGGACAACTACTGTACTTGCTGTGTACCTTGCTTCAGGTAAAGGCAAGGTGGTTAGGTGTTGAAGCAGAGCAATTACTGGTGCTTTGTTGCAAATTGGGTGTTAATGCTGGTTAGGGGTTAGTAAAATCATCAAGTGATAGAATAAAATGGTGTTTAGTTTTATTTTGTTTACTGGTTTGCACAAACATTTTGCATTTAATCCTGTAATAGGACAACTTAAAATTACTTCTGTTAGTCCAAAACAGCATCTTAATCTTTTGCTCCTAGTCTAAGAAAATAATTACAGCACGTTTAAAACAGCAGAAATAGAGAACTTAATGCTTGATCAGTGTCGAAGCCAAGAGAGTAACTGGGTTGTGTTTGTCAGATCTGGAAGATTTCAGACGCTATCTCGAGAAGCGGTTTGACTTTGAACAAGTGACTGTGAAGAAGTTCCGCACGTGGGCCGAGCGGCGCCAGTTCAACCGCGAGATGAAGCGGAAGCAGGCCGAGTCCGAGCGGCCCATCCTGCCCGCCAACCAGAAACTCATCACCCTCTCGGTGCAGGATGCACCCATCAAGAAAGGTTAGCTGCTCCAGCTGGGGCTCACAGAGGCGGTGGTGAAGAGGAGTTGCAGCTCTAAGCTTGACTGAAAAAAAAATAAATCCTGTAATACAGCCCCTTCATTCCTGAGCCAGTATTCTCTGTTCTTTGACCCATCGTGTATTACATAGGAAAGGAAAAATATTGTTAAAATATATTTCCTATTCAAAAGACTAATTTCTAAACAAAAATATTTTTCTTTAAGGTTACAGTCCTGGTAAGTAATGACTACCTCCAGGTCTTGTTACTCCTGAGTGTTGTTCACTGTTGATTTGTTTGTAAGAGAAATTATCATCCAAAGACTGGAACTACTGAGCTTCTTCCCTTCTTCCTGTCATTTTTGCAGAGTTTGTCATTAATCCCAATGGGAAGTCTGAAGTTTGCATCTTGCATGAATATATGCAACGAGTCCTAAAGGTTCGCCCTGTTTACAATTTCTTTGAATGTGGTAAGTCTGTTTGCTTCAACAACTCTGTCCTGGTCTTGATGCTTAATCAAGAATCCAAAAATGTTGTATTTCTGAAAAATACAACTGGAATCAGGCTAATATTGGAGGTTTTTTCCCTAAATGGTATAATGTATGTTACATGAATTCTTCCTTTTCCTGTTCGTTTTGGAGTTTTTTTGAGGGTACCTTTTCATAATTCAGATTTATGCTATTTCTGTACATGCACTACATAATACAGCTGAAATTTCTATATCAGAATGTGTTGGCTCTTGTATTCACACCATGATGCAAAAAATTTGGAATTACTATATGAGTTCTGGCAGATTACCAGTGATCTCTTAAAATCTCTAAGTTCTTTATTTGGAAGAATGAATTATATGGTGGTAAGTCTGTTAATGGCAAACTGTTTGTTAAACAGTTTTTCAGTCTTCATGAAGAATAAACCAGTTTCATCCCTCCTGAAGCTGAAACAAAGAAAACAAATCTTGATAGTGGCAATATTTCATGTACTTTGGAAGTTTCTAAAAGCTTTCTTTTCTGTCCTTCTCCATTTCCAGAGAACCCAAGTGAACCTTTTGGAGCCTCAGTGATTATTGATGGAGTAACTTATGGGGCAGGAACTGCCAGCAGCAAAAAACTTGCCAAGAATAAAGCTGGTAATGTTTTTTTCTTTCTCAGTACCAACTGCTGAATTGTTCCTGTTTGCTTTATGTATTATTCTGGGGTTCTGAGGCCATAGTGATTCAATACAGGGTTTGGATGTAAGAACTAGGGGATGATAATAACTCTTTAATTTTAGGTCTTACACATTCTATGTCACTTCTAAAATGAGACTGGAATATTTTCCTTTCGAAGGCACTTTGAAAAAGTAGTTTCTTATTTTAGTTAGTTACCAAGCTGATCTAGTAAAATTCTTTTTCCTTGAAAAGTGTAAGTGAATAAATTTCTTACCAGAAGAAAATGCCTGACAATTTCTAGAGGAGACGTTTTTGTTTAAAATCAACCTAACCAAGATGTTCAATCGCTTTCTGCAGCTCGAGCTACACTGGAAATCCTTATTCCTGACTTTGTTAAACAGACCTCTGAGGAGAAGCCCAAAGACAGTCAAGAACTTGAGGTACTGAGCTCATGCTTCCTGCTGGCATCATTTGAGTTTGTTTTTAAAACACTGCACATTTAATATCAGAAATGTTACTGAGAATTAGTTAAGATTGTTTTCCCATTCAAATGGAAGTATAAAATCCTCCATTTAGAGCAAGACTTAGGGCAAAGAAAAATTTTTTTTTTTCTATCAGAATGGATCAGAAAATTCACTCTGATGCAGAGAACTGGTTCTTCATTGACCAGCAGGTCACTTACTGAACAGCTGAGATGTTCCAAGGCATAGGGCTGCCTGTACTGCCCTGCCTTCCAACATCCTCCAGTTGATGCCAGGAAATGTTCAGAGCTAGGTGCTGTTTGGTTTTGTGTGACCGTCTTAGGACACCCAAGTAAGAACTAAAAGTGCTCAGGCTTCTGAGATTTATTACCACATAGTGAAATTCCATAGTTTAGGCAGTGACATTTGAGAAAAACAAAGGAAAAATTTCTTTAAGAGGAGAGCTATGCTATATTCTCAGGTACTGGGAGAATTAAATAGCTCATTGATCAGTGATACCATCTGTAAGGAGTAAGGGAAAAGTCAGTGATCAGCCTGGAAGGAATGTTTTCTAAAGTGAAGTAATATACAGAAGGAGTTGTTCATACCCTTGCTTTAGCTTAGAACTGTATTTTATGCCCTGTGCTACTGAAATGGTCGTTTAAGGAAATGCAGACAATTTTTCCATTCTTTTAAAATAAAATACCAAACGTGCCCATAGCTGTTCTCTTCTTTTATTAAACCACAGCATTTTTGTAAATAGAGTTTCATAATTAGTTTAAATAACTTTGTCCTTAGGGAGAAACTGTGATAAAGCATTTATAAGATTGTTGTTTTTATGTACCTGTTGGGTAACGTAAGATTGGAGTTAAAATTTCTGTCTGCAAAGGTTTGATTAGGTGTGACAGTTTAATGATGTTTCTTTTAACCCATTATGGATTTAAAAACACTGTTTTGAAGTACTAAGCACAGAGCAACAGAATTGGTTTAATGTAGCAAAGGAGAATTTAAGTACAAGGACAATATTAGGGTTTTATTTGCACAAAGCACAATAACCCTCTTCAATTCCTTTGCAGTATTTTAACCATATCAGTATTGAGGACTCACGGGTATATGAACTCACCAGTAAAGCTGGACTCTTGTCTCCATATCAGATTCTCCATGAGTGCCTTAAAAGGTAAGGCTGCAGCCTGAGGAGCTGTGTGTGATGGGAGGTGTGTGCTCAGGAGCTGCTCTGTGCTTGTTGCTGCTCTTTGTCAGTGACCCTGCCTGAGCTGCTCAGCTCCCTGGGCCTGACAGATGTGGGGGCTCACCTGGTTAAGGCCAAGTCCTTGAATTCATGTTTGCTGCTCCTGCCTCTTTGGAGATCAGGATGTAGTTGTTGGACAGATGTTTTTTGTTTTCTCTCATACAGGGTTGCTTTTTCCTTTGACTCAAGTTACTGATCTAAAGAAATATTTGTTAATTAATGTATTGACACTTATTATTAATATATCTAATTTCATTGCAATGACTGTCCAAGATGATAACTGCAACTACTTGTTTGTAGTTTTACTTAGTATATGATCTTGATTGTGTTTGTGCTTAAGAAACCACGGAATGGGTGATACATCCATAAAGTTTGAAGTGATTCCTGGGAAAAATCAGAAGAGTGAATATGTCATGACTTGTGGCAAGCACACAGTGCGAGGCTGGTGTAAGTACAGTACTTGGTGTGACCTCTGAACCTCCTCCTCTCTTCCTGTTCTCCTTTGCTCTCCATTCTGAGGGTTTGTTCAGCCACTGAGCCTGGTGTGTGCCTGTCCTGCTCTTCTCTGGTATCTCAGTTTTGACTAACTCAAGTGAGTATTTGTGGCTATCATTTCATAATGTGCTGGTATTGAGACACTTCCATGGTTATTTTTACAGGCAAAAATAAAAGAGTGGGGAAGCAACTGGCTTCTCAGAAAATCCTTCAGCTCCTGCATCCACATGTGAAGAACTGGGGCTCTCTCTTGCGAATGTATGGCAGAGAGAATAGCAAGCTGGTTAAACAGGTGAGCAGGCTTTTGTTTGAGTAAATCTATCCTCTGACTGGAGTTTGGCATTTGGGGTTTTTCTGGATTTGTAAATTAACTTACAACAAAACTTGAAGGTGCCTGGATTTCGTTGACAGTAATAATGTTTTAGTCTTGCATCTGCCATGTCAGAATTAAAGAACCTACTTGACTAACTCATGGAAGTAGGTGTTCCTGTTTAAGGAAGTAAACTAACTACAGAAATACAACAGACTAAACTTTGCTCCATGTTCATTAATTTTTTTTCATTAAAGAAGTTGCTCAGTTGTTGTTTATGATTCTCTTGAATAGGAAACCTCTGATAGAAGTGTGATAGAACTTCAGCAGTATGCCAAAAAGAACAAGCCAAATCTGCACATCCTGAACAAGTTACAGGAAGAAATGAAAAAACTGGCACAGGAAAGAGTGAGTCTATATTCTCATATATTTTACAAACAGCATGAATGTCATGGGTCACATGTACCAATGATCAGGGGTTTTTGCTTATTTTACACAGTATTTTCAGTAAAGAGAGCTCTTCACAATTTGATTGGGGGTCTACTTCTGGGGAGATTGTCATCCTGTCTTCTAAACTGGCTTATAACTTGATTGTACCCACTTCTGTACATTTATTTTTAATATTAGCCCCAGTTAGCCTCTTGCAGCAACTGACACAAGTTTGGCTAAAATGGTTCAGAATTTGAACTGTTCTGTGATTCTGGGCTCTTTATGACTGTGTGGTGGGGGTTATTTTGTATTTTTTAGGAGGAAACCCGAAAGAAACCCAAGATGACAATAGTGGAATCAGCTCAACCTGGTAGTGAACCTCTCTGTACTGTTGATGTTTAATGAGAAAATGTACAAGTGGGGAGCAATAACACAAATGGAGGAACTAGATTTTCAACAATTATTTAAAAATTGTTTGCTGCAGAATGCAAGATAAGTTTAAAATCCAAGCTGCTTCAGTTATGCATTGTTCTTTTTGCATCATCAGGGCAATATTACTTTTTCCTAGTTTCTTTTTCTTTGTTTTTTTTTTTTTTTTTCTTCCTTGTTTAATACCTCTGAGATATGTACGTTTAAAGAATTGATCCTAAAGATCTCTACTGGGGCAAATGCACAGAGGACAGGCATGTTCACACAGGATAAAACCAATCAAGCACTTTCTCCTGGAAAGCCATCCATGTTGTTTGAAATGGATGTATTTTAAGTATGAAATTCAGAATATCTATGTACAGGTTGAAGCTGATATTATATATATATATACACATTCATATATATGTATATATAAAAGAAATATATGTACATCTTCTTGTATGAACATGCCTAAAACTATTTTTGTGAAAAATTTTGTTGCATTTCAGCACATAATAATATGCACTGATAAGACACTTTGGTGACAAATACAGGAAAGTGATGAGCAATGTTTCTATGCCATAGGATTAGGCCAGTAACGCTGTTTCTTTTTGTTTCTTGTCTCCTGCCAGGCTTAGTTATTTGAGATTAGAGGATGCAGATGTTGTTATTACTTGAAAAGAACAAGAATACCTGGTAGTGTTAAGAGTAACAGGTTGGAGATTCAAAATTACTGGGGTTTATTTTAAGTGAAAGGAGCCTGTGTTAGTTTACAGATCAGTTGAACAGGGAAAATATGGCCCCACTTAAGATTAAAATAAAAACTATTTTAAAAGGCTGTTTTCAAAGCTTGGAGCCAAAATGCAGCTGATGATGGTTGATAGTCCATGAAAATATTTTGCCAATGACTTTCCACTCCCTTTTCCCAGCAATAAAACAATTTCTCATTTGTTTGGTGTCAGATTGCATCTGACTTGATCAGTTAAGTCTTAATTAATTTGTACCATAAAACAAAGACTTCAGAAGAAAAATCAACACAACCCTTAAGTCTGACTGCAGCAATTTAGGTTTTTAATGAAGTTTTTGGTTTTACTTTTTTAATTACATTTTTAGTTTTTAAAGAAAGTATGTAACTTCTGCAATGAAAATTAGAATGTAGATTTGGAATATGACTAGATTAATAAGTAGAATGAGACCAGAACCGGTTATACTCATAAATAAGAAAATCACAAATATGCAACTACTCTAAAATACAATCCTGGCAAACAGGCAGTACTCACTGTGTCATCTGAGGCTTCATTGAGCCGAGCACAGAAGAAATAGTGTGGCTGTGTGCAAGCACTGCTTCCTGGGTTTCGTTCTTCACACGGGCTGACTGCAGGAACTCCTCTCTTGCAACCATTTTTTGGTTTGGTCTTAAAGAAGAGAGCAAAAGCCAAGCTGGCTGCAGGGCTGCAGTGACTTATCCAGGAGCTGCACTGCTCCATTCTTACACTCCTGCTCCTGTTGGGAATGAAAGGTCAGTTCTCTGTACCTGCTGCAGCTCCTGGTACCTACATGACAGGGATCTGGGGGCTTGAAGGGATTTTTGTTTTGGTTTTATTTTGATTTTGGTGTGGTTTTGTTTTTTAACTTACCATGTTACATAGAGAGTGCTGCAGTATATTGAATTTAGTGCCTACTGGATTTTAAAAATGTTGGCATCAGTATTGTAAGACCTCCTTTTAACATCACACGTTACTTTGAAAATATGTGGATTTTAATTTATATTTCAACCTCATGTTCTCTAATGTGTTACATATAATGTTGGAGGTTAAACAGGAAGAGTCGTGGAGTCTCACCTGTTTCTGTGTTTAAATGATATGCTTGGAGGTCTGCAAATATGAATCCACCCATTTTTTATTATTATATTTAGCTTTTTTTTTCCATGAGTTGTAATCCTGTTACAA
Source organism: Sitta carolinensis (assembly GCA_032173965.1). Taxonomy (NCBI): domain Eukaryota; kingdom Metazoa; phylum Chordata; class Aves; order Passeriformes; family Sittidae; genus Sitta; species Sitta carolinensis. The sequence continues at coordinate 7,057,855 of CM063296.1, read as the reverse complement.
CAGGATACGGGTAGTTGGAAGACAATATATAAACTATTATTTAAAGTGGCCTGTCTTAAAAAAAAAAAAAAAAAAAACACAAAAAAACACTGCCTCTGCTTTTTTTTGTATAGCTTTAATAAATCTCCATCTTTTGAAGGGTATATAATATTGGTGCAGTAGTGACAAGCAGTGATTGCTGTTTGTCTCTTCATTGTTTTTATTGGGACTTCTGTTTTCATAAAGACAGGGCTTTTATCTTCTATGCCTAAATGTATTACTCTTAGATAGGTTTTATTTCAGCTTGTGTTTTCAGCAGAAAAATCTGTACTTGGATGGCACTGTAGAAGACAAATCACCCTTGTAGATCTTTTTATTTTTCTGAAATCAGAATGTCAATGCATTTGCAGGTCACCTGCAGAATATCCATAGATGCCTCACTTACCAATTTGTTTTCATTAATTTTAAGAGGATTGCTGTATTACCTCAGTCTGCCACTATCAGAATCACAAGGTGACCATTGCCCTTAATTAAAACATCCAGAGATTTCATTGTGAACCAAAGCCTAGAACGTATATTATGCATTCTAAACAAAAACAAACATAAAAAGATGGTATTAGACCTTGCTGCAGCCTTTAACTGGAGAGATGTCCAGAAAATAGCGCAATAACTGCTGGAACAAACGATGTAACTGCTGTTTGTCATTGTGAAGTATTCTTGTGTTTTAATGTTTACTATTGTTTGGAGTGTAACAGTCCTGCATTTGCACATAAGCATGAGCTGCTGTGATAGAGGATAGATCATTGCATTAACTTCAGCTTCTGCATGAACACTTACAGTGTGATTCAAGATGTATCCTAAACTTGTCTTGTAACTCTTGTGTGTTTTCTAGGTAATCGGCTGTAAAGGTTTAGATCTGATTGTATGAATGCATAAAACTGCTGCTTTTGTCACTGATACTTGTTATTTATCCCTTCTATATCCAGGGGAAGATGGGTATTTTTATAGGGATGGAGTGTATTTTTAAGAACTGGTCCATCCTTTGGGGATTAGACAGTTTTTGCTTCGCATATTATGTGCTTCTCGACAAAAGTGTGGTATATTGACTTTAAGGATTAAATTTGTGTGCATTCAAATCTTCATGGTACTGACGGAAACTTACTGTGACTTCCGGTGACTAGTCAGATGCTACCTACTGAGACACCAGTCATCAGCTTTTTTAACCTATTTATTAGACAAAACTGAATTAGTTGGGTACTCAACTTTGGAAAGACTATTATGCATAAATTTTACTGTTGTACGTAAACTTCCATTCTCCTGTGATGCTGTTGGGCTTTATTCAAATATATTTGTAACATCCAAGTATTTGAAAGCATCATGATTATCTTACTAATTCACTAAACTGTATTTTGGTTCTGGAGTGAAATTCAGGAAGTGATAGCCTCCTCACTTTCTGTGGGAAGAAGTGTAAAGTGCAAGAAGCCATGCTGTTATTAACCAAATAAAATTATCGGTGACAGTATTTCAATATGTATCTGAGAACGTGGGAAAACAAAACAAAGTTCATCCTTATTGCCCCAGCAGGTAACAATGGTTGCTGTTTTGAGTTGTGTTGGGTGCAGTTGCTTGGTGCCAGTGCTAAATTGGTACAACTATAAAGCCTCATTTTCACTGAGCCTCTGCTTGCTTTTTTTCTGCACAATCATGTAATCCTCTGTGTTCGGTCTTTGAGTACTACATGTGTATTTTTCAGACAATTAGTTTCGAGCAATAAAGTTTGATATTATAAAATGTGCCAGTGTGATCAGTATTATGATAGTTTAAGCATAGCTAGAGAAAGGAACTCTTAATTTTTAAGTCCTCTAAGTGTTTTTAAAGATAAATTAGATCAGTGCAGCCTTGAATCACTTTTTCAGTGAGGAATTGAATGTTTACATGGTTAAACAGTTGGAATGAATTTAAAGTTACCTTTTCTTGGATTCGGATTTGTATTTTTACTTAAGCCATGGCAAGATTAGAAATGTTACACAAGCTGAAGTGCTGGTTTTGGTACGTGTTGGATGCAGGTACCAAGCACAGCCATGGACTGTAGTAATTTTTTTGTTGTTATGCCATATTAATTGTATATTAGAAGTAAGCTGAGCTTGAAGGTGGTCACTCCTCCTACCAGCGTTAGTGTGGATCACAGTCCATTAATGGGAGCTGTTGAGCCCCTGGCTGCACTGAGTCCTGACTGCAGAGCACCTGGTGGAGCTCTCAAGCTGGCTTGGTCTTCACCCCCAGCAGATGCACTGGCAGTGCCAGTAAAAGGTGCTGGTGTCAGTACAGTTCAGTTGTGGCTGTCAGTTTTCAGTGCTGAGGGCTTGGCTCCAGCAAGGCACCTCAGCTTTAGTTGTATGGTGTAGGAAACTTGCAGCCTTTATTGCCTTGTCAGTGATGTTACAGTCTGATTAAGACTGACTTCAACTGTGGACAGTGTAGCAGTTTTATTAGACTGAGTTTGTTACTTCCTAATGAAGATTTAGCAAGTAAATAATTTAGGGAAGGGTTAATCTTTACTTGCTTACTGCACAAACACAGTTTTGACAGGGGCCAGAGCATGATGAAGTACTGACAGGTATGTCCAGGTCCCTGTAGCAAGATGACCTGCTCTGGGAATTGGGGGTGTATATATAGAGGTGTGTGTGTATGTGTGTGTATATATATATATATTGCTCTGAGCAACCTGGTTTTGTGGAAGGTGTCCCTGCTCACGGCAGAGGAGTTGTTATGAGATGATCATTAAGGTCCCTTCCAACACAAACCCTTCTGGGAATCCATGATAATGAAATTTAATTCAAAATAGGATGATGAAATAAGTTGGAGGCCTTGCAATTACTCTGTTGTACAGAGATTTATTACCTGGATGTTACAGAAGGGATGTTACTGATGCAGTTAAAAAGCAGAAGGAGTTTTTGCCAAGTCTCTCAGGAGTTAAGGGCCCCCTCTCCCGGGCTGCAGGCCCCATGGGCAGCAGGGGCCGGGCTGCCCTCCCTGGCTGCTGGGCTGCTGCTGTCCCCGGTGCTGCACGCTGCTGCTGGGATCTCACTGGCAGCAGCTGCTGCTGCCACAGAGCTGCCGTTGGTGTATTCCAGCCTCTCAAAGAAGATCAGTAACTCGCAGTGCCTGGTCTGAGGGAACAGATCCACAGCCAGGGCTCGCACGGGCCGGAAGGAGGCTCCTTTCACCCTGTTGGAAGGGGCCCGGCACAGGCTTAATGGGGAAGGGAAAGAAGGGCAGAAGAATGTATTAGTATTTTAGTATACTGCTCATCACTGCCTCTCTTCTCAGGTGTTTTTTTTCCCCAAGCCTCAATTTCATGATAGGCTTATTCACCACCCCTAATATTTCCATTCTGCCTTGTGTATTAGGCAGTGCCATTCCCAGCCAGCTGCTGCAGCTCCCAGCTGTTTCTGGTGAAAGGTAAGCCTCGAGGAACATGGCTGGCAAATATGAATCCAGCAACGGTCCCCCCTCCTCAAAAAATAGTTTTCTTCTTACCACATGTAAGAAGTCAAGTTATTGTAAGAAACACTCACTCCACAAAGTTATTCATTGCAGCTCTGGGATTGCAGGAGACATAGATGAGCTTCTTCAGGTGTTCAGCTCTTCTAAGAGCAAGAATTACCTTGGAATCTAGATGATCAAAACCACAACAGCTGTTTACTGGTTCTGTGTGCAGCAAGAGCCTCACAGAAAAAGGCCAGGTTATACTCAGCATGTACAAAACTGCTGCAGTGTTGCTCCAAGCTGTACTTGAAGCCTCCACTTAATTAATGCCAATGGTGTTTTCTTTGGCTTCCCAGCCCCCACCCCTTAGAACAGCCTCAAAGCCTAACTGGAGAACTTACGGAGCCCTGCTCGAGGGGGATCTACAATCGTGATCACGTTCTGAGGAGCTAAAACATTCAGGAGGGAAGGAACAATATCTTCTGCCTTCCCACAATAAAATTCAATATTATTCAGTTCTGTAAGAAAAAGAAAAGATGTTAGAGGTATACTTGTCTAGTCAAAGCAGCTTTCAGTTCTTCACTTTGGATATTAGGTTTTGATGCCTCAGAAACTCCAAATTATTTAGTCTACCCTGGAAGCAACAATGTAATTTAAACAATCACTGTTAACTTCAGATGATTTAAACAGTAATTTGAGCATCTTCCATTATCTGGACTAAAGCAAAGCCCCACAAACACCAGCTAAGTTCCTGTTTCCTTAAGGAGGGTAGCTGTGGTTTAATCTCATTTTTACACTGAAATAAATGATTTGCTTTTCAATTAAAAAAAAAGAAGCTGTTCAGCTGGAAAATTGATCTCACAGGCTAACAAGGTATTTGTTTTCATGAGCGATTAAGTGTTTAAACAGGACAAGATCACTATCAACAACATGTAATTCCAGGCTGCCTAGATAAGGTAAAGAACAAGTGGCTGTACAACTACTCCTTACCAAACAGGCCTCAGCATTTCAGCTTAACTCACCATTAATCTGGGCATTTGCTTTGGCATCCTGCACAGCTTCTTGGCAGAGCTCAATTCCAATTACCTTCTTCACTCTCTGTAGAGTCAAAGGAAAAAGATCCCTCTGTGGTCTGCATGTGTGCATTTAACCATGTTTCATAGCATCAGCAATTAACAGGGACTTTGAGTCCAACCTAGACTGCTCAAGACAAGGGTAAGCTTTCATGATGATGTGGTAAAGCAGCTGCAGGCAGCTCAATTACAAATTAATTGAAAAACTTCAAATATAATCTGTTGTATTTCACATACATTAGGTATTTTCTTCCCTTGTAGCCAAAAAATAGGTGAAAAGTAGCTTCTGTCAAGGAAGAGAAATTGCCAACCTTTGCTAAAGAAATCCCAATGGTTCCTGTCCCACAGCAGATGTCCAGCACGGTGCTCTCTTGGCTCAGTTGTGCCCACTCCCCAATGGCAGTGTACAACACTTCTGCAGCTTGTGTGTTCACCTGGGAAATTAAGTTTCCAATAGATCTTCATAAACAGTAAATATGTTTTAATGAGTCTTAGTAAGCATGTTTTCTTGTTTCTAAAAAACAAATCATTATATGTTACAAACACATTTTAAAGTGTTGGAAGGGCAGAACTAAGTTCTGGAAAAGCAAACAAAATTTAGTAATGCAAGACTCCTGAACTGTATTACTGCATGTTCAGTGTTAAAAAAGGCTGCCATTAAACAGGAGGAAAATGATAATGAACTAGTAAATAGAAAAAGTTGTCTGAAACGTGCTTCCATCAACCTTACAGTCATTCACTGCTTTTACAGCCAAACATAACACTTACTGCTATTTAATCACACCAAATATATAAAAGGATATATTTCTAGGTATGTAACATCTTGTTCCACAGCATTAGTCAAGCTCAGGAGCATTCAAGCAGATCCAGTTAAATGAGCAACTTCACATCATCCTTACTTGGAAAAATGCATGAGGAGAAATTCTAAATTTAAGGCCAAGGAGTTCTTCATATATGTATTTATCACCAGCCACATGCTCCAAAGGCAGGTCTTCTAGACTGGGAGATTTCCTGGGGGTAGGGGAGGAACAGGGAGACAAAACGGAGAGAGGGAAACAAAACCAAAAAAAGAAGACAAACATGTTTGTTACAATCTTTACCAAAGCTGTAATCATCCTAAAAACTGTAGTGCTACATCCTAACCAGTAACATTTATCATCTGCTCTTGGAGACTCTCCTTGGCCATTAATGTCTCAGAGTGTGCAAGGACCTCCACCATCTCTGGATGAAAATGGTGTGAGCCTTGTGCTCTGTGGAGGATGGGGAGATTGAAAAATTCACATAAGTAGGGAAGAAAGGCAGAAGTTACTTCATAACAACATTCATCTACTGCAGTAAACACTTCTATAGCTCGGTAGCCAGCAATGGCCAGTGGGTTCACCCACTGAAACCCTTGCTGTCTTTATCCAGAGAATGGGAAATTTCAGGTGTCTCTTGTGGAAAACATGAAGAACTTCAACAAATTAGTAACAACTGCTGCTACTTCTATGAAGTAGACAAGACGGTGCTATGAAATTTGCAAACACCAAAAATCCAGCCACCACCAAAATCCCCCAAAGCAAAGTCAACTCCCTCACCTCTGTCCTTCCTCCACAAAGTACAGGGAAGTAACACCACTGCTCTTTCCCATCCCTTCTGTGAAGTATTTTGCCAGAGAGATTTTCAGCTCAGCTAGCTCTTCTTTACTCAATTTCTAAAGTATTCATGTGAAGGAAAGGAGAATAATCATTTTAGTGACTTCAAGGTATGATTTAGTGTATGCTTTACATGAGAATATTACTTGTTCATTTCCATGTATCACATTAGTCTAAATAGAATTAGAGCAGTGAAGCAAGGAGAACCACACCAAGTAATTCTTCTATTTCTCTTTTGCATACGCAATTCATAAAACCAAACTTAAGCAGTTCAAAAGCTGTGAGTCTGGGCTGCCCATTACATATCATGTGCAATACCTGAGGATTGAAATAAGCAATTGCCATGATGTGGCTGTGGCGGCTGGTGCGGACCGTGAGCTGTTTCCAGTGCCCCTCGTAGGTTTCGGGGCTGTACACCGAGTAAGGAGTTGACCTGCAGTTTGCAGAAGCTCGGTTACTTGTGCACAGAATTCCTTTGTTGTGTAACATTAAACAGTCTATTGAATCAAAAGAAGGTCACTATGCGAAGTGATGGGAAACATGCTGAGCACAAAAGGAGGGTACACTGATTTGTTAAAAAAGGAATGACTTCTGAACAAGAAAGACTGATGGATAACATCTCCTAAAGCAAAATAATCCCCTTACCCCTTTTAACCCATGCAAAATTACAGAGGCAAGAGGCAGCTTCTCACTGCATTCAGAGAATGATATAACTTTTTATAATGCTTTCATTAGCATCTCTGCTTCATATCAAGTTCAAATCTTCCATCTTCATGATTCTTCTGAGGTTTCCATTTTTCTGTGGATTTAACTGCTCTTTAAAGAATATATCCCTTTCTCTAAAAAAGTACTCTTGCTTAAATGTGCAACTTTCGGTTTATTCCTTCCTGTAGGATGATTCTTCTTGTCCAGTTAAACAGTGGACTTTGGTTAATTAATTAATTCCTCCATTCAGAAGTGTTTTTCTGAGTGCTTCTTTACAGTTAGTGGAAGAAGCTCCTGAATAACACACCCTTCTCACTGTAGACTTACACCTCCCATTGTTTGCAATGAAGCTGTGATCAGCTGGTGCCTGTCCCCCATCTCTGAGCAGCAGCAAGGGAAGAACTCCCCGGGATCCAGGCACAAGGTGGAAACAAAGAATCACTAAAATTTGAAACTGGCATATCTTACATCTTAAAGCTCAGAACAAACACTAATTAGATTTATAAATATTTTTGATTAAGATATCAAAACCTTTATGGATAACTCATTTTACTTATGCTCACCTTATGTAGTCTTGAAAAGCTTTTACTACTTTTTTGGCAATAGCAGGAATGTGAATAGTATCAAATGGCTCCACTACAGCACATGTACCACCCTTATATTTGCCAAGACGACAACCCACAGTTTTGTCTTCTTGATTTACACCAATCCCAATCAAGAACTCACATTTGTTGCGATATTCAGTCTAGATTTAAAATAAAGTTATGTAAGACATTTTCACAGCATTTATTTGTACATGCCAAGTTTCTCCTGAAACAAATCCTATGTGGTTAAATGCATTTGAAAATGGACACAGGACATTTAGCTCATATGGAAGATACTCATGGCTTTTGATGTGTGTGAAGTAACAGTAATAATTAAAAGATATTAGTAAATCTTATTTTAAAAGCAAAATATTGCCTCTGTTGAGGAATGTATTATCTTACAACACAGGCTTGCAAGGACAGCATATTAATTTTAAAGTTATAGTATCCAGTTATCAATTTTTCTGCTTCCTGTTAGTATTTCCACACAGTATTTACATGAAAGGCAACAACATCTAAAATTCATCATTTATTACACGGTGAAGTTGAATACTCAGTTTGTCCACTGTCTCTCAAGACCAAATAATGAACATAACCCTCAGCACATTACCCTGTTCCACACTTTACCTGAGATTACATTACCTGTAAGGGTGATGCTTTCACTCCCTCCACTGGGCAACATAATTTATTAAACTTCTGCTTCTGCAGGAACAACCAGGGTAATAAAGCTCTGTTGTTATTTCCTATTTCCCTGCCCAAATCAGAAACAAAAAGCATAAAGCACATATTTAGAAAAACTGAGATCAAGAGTTGCAGAAGACTTCTTTTTTGCATAGGGCACAAAACAGAATCAGATTATTACATGGAAGAGTGTCTCTTCCACAATTTTTTAACAGGCAAACCCTCTCCAACTTCGTAAGAGCTGTAACCTGAAAAAGTAAGGGTTAAATGTAGTTATAATGGTTATGCTACTGAATTTATCAATGTAGCAATGCACGATAATTAATGCCAGTTTTATCTAAGGCAAGAGACAGAAGTCACACTTTGATCTCCAAAGCCCGGGCATAAAATTTTGAGGGGATTTTAAAAGAAATAATCCTAGTAGAAATTTGCCATGTCTACAGATTGATTCTCTCTTGACACCATGTGACAATGCCATTTTTTACAGGCAGAAACATCCTTCTGCTTATGGAACAACAGATTTTAAAACCAATTCCCCTTCATTATGCAATCTTTTGAAGGTGACCAAAAACATCCAAAGCTGCTCCAGTCCATGGAACAGCTTTCAGGCTGTAGCATCACAGATTATTTTGTAACTACTTTGACGGGGATCCGAGTCTTGACCTACCTCTAACTCGCTTCAGTTTAGAGGTATCAATTGGTGTGAATTTAGCTATATCTCATCACAAGGCCAAGTCTTGTACACATTACGTTACAAACAGGAATTACTTTGTCAGCTTCTGCAGCACTTGTTCGCACTCCTGCTTCTTCTGGGCCAGCTGCTCCTCGTAGGGCATGTTCCACAGCGGGGTCACCACATCGGCGATCCGCTTGCTCAGAGGCTCCTCTCCGCACGCAGCCGGACGCTTCGCCTCTCCCTGCTCCGAATCCTCCTCCTGCTTCCTCTTCTTGGCGATGGGGTCGGCTTTGGGCTTGGCCAGGCGCACGCTGAGGTGACGGCTCTTCCAGAGCGCGCCGTGCAGCACCCGCATGGCCTTGTCTCGCTCCTCCTCGCTCTTGAACGTCACGAAGGCGAACGTCTGCTTCCCGAAGAGTTTGATCTTGTGAGGATTGAGCCCGTACTTGGCAAGGAACTTTTTCACATCGTTAAACCCGATGTATTTGGGCAGGTTCTGGATCTCTACTTTATAGATCTCGGAGGTGAACAAGTCGCCCTTAATGTATCTGTACACGTCGGGGCTCTCCGCGGGGTCTTCCCCGAGCTGGCTGTCGGGCTCGGTCCCCTGTCCAGCCCCCGCCACAGGAGCCGTGTCGCGGTCGGGGTCGCAGCGCTCGCCTCCCTCCGCCATGGTCCCGCCAGCCCCTCAGCCGCCCGCGCGCCTCCCGGGGCGGGGCCGTAGCCTCCCGGCCGGGCCGCTGCCAGGACAAGGACGGCACAGGGACGGTCTGGTTGGTTTTTAAGCGTTGCCCCTCAGCGCTACCGCTCCCCGCGCCCGAGAGCACCTGCGGCCCTTAAACACATGGAAACCAGCAGCTCACGCATCACCCCTTCCCTCACGCGGGCGTCATCTTGGGCCGGAACGCGGGCGGTCGCCGCCATGGCGCGGGGGGTGATGGGAAAAGCGTCTGGGAAACGGGACAACAAAAGCGCTTCTGGGGCGGGAGGGGCCGCGCCCGCGCTCGGTACCGGGGCTCGGTGACAGGGCCGGTACCGGTTCCGGGGCCCCGTGGGGGTCGGTGTGACCGGGCCGGGCCGAGCGCTGCTCTGCCCGCACCGGGGGCGGGACGCGGGCGCGGGCTGAGGGGGAGCGGGCGTTTCCCATGGAGCCTTGCGGCGGCGCGGCGCGGGCTGCGGGAATGAGGTAAAGGCGGGCGGGGCGCGCGGCAGGAAGCGGCGAGCGGAGCGCGGCGATCGGGCCCATGGCGGACACCGCGGTGAGGGGCGGCCGCGGGCCGGGAACCGCGCGGGGACGGGCCGGCACCGAGGGCAGGGTGGGAGAGCGATGGAAAGAGCGGGGTCCGGGCGGGGAGGCTGGGGCGGGCGCGGGGAGCCGCGGTCGGGCAGGGCCCGGGGGGCGGCGGTCGCCGGGCCTGGCTGAGGGCTGGGGCGGCCGCGGGCCCGGGCGTTTGCGGCCGCTCCGGGCGCGTGCAGCCGCTCGGGCCGGCCCCTCCCGCCGCCCGGGCTCTTCCCCGGCCTCATGAGGCAGTCCGAGCGACCCGGGATCTTTCGGGTAGTCCTTCTCCCCGTGCCCCTCCTTTCTTCTCCCTCTTTCCGCCTCTCTCCCGGCCCGCTGGCCGGAGCCCCCGTGCCCCAGCCGTTGCCCACGTGCTTTATATCGCGGCAGGGCGGGATCGTGTCGTGATAACGGGATCCACGTTCTCGCATGTGGCTGCTGTGAATTGTGCATTTCTCATGGTCTGTGTAATTAATTGCTCAGGCGCAGAAGGCATGATGAATTTCCCTGAGGGATGTGCTACTTACACATGGATACAACGTATAAAAGTTTGGCTAACGTTCTTTTCCTGTTTTTTGGAAACAGATGTGACGTAACGCCTTTCTCGCTTTTTTTTCCATGCTGGAACACTGGCGACGTAGAACTGGCAATAGCTTGTGTGACGTTGTTGATCCAACTAGATTTTATTTTGCACCATTTTTTAGCTAATTTTCTCTCGCCCCCTCTTTTTTCTTTTGTTTATTACTTAATAAAAATAGACTGCTTTATTTCTGTTGCTTTATGCACACGTGGTGCATACCTGCTCTGTAAAGGACATTGTGAATAGAGCTTGTAAGAGTGGACTCTTCAATGTGTCAAGTAAAAATATTATTTAAATGTCTTCAATGTGCAGACTGTTTTTCCTTTCTCTTACTCAAGCAGCAACAAAAAAACCCCAAACCCAGTTCAGGTCCCTTGACCTGAGATAGCTGTTCTGTGGCTTTGTTAAACTTGCATATGAATCTCCCTCCTAGGCTTGTGTTCAGGGTGCTTCTTAGCAGTCCATATGTATGAAGTACTAGAGATGTTTATCATTTACCTACTAGTCATGTAGCAAAAACCATTCTTAAGCTTAATGAATGCTCTGACAGGTTTCTAAACAACTTAAATAAGAAGTATTATTTTGGCTATTTACCTGTAACCTAATGTCCCTTGAGGATTTTTAAAGGAAGAAACCTTAATTGTTTTAGGAGTGTTACAGCTGTGCCTCAGAATATCTTTGACCATGTTGACTCTGGATGATTCTAATACATAAGACAGAATGATGAACTCAGGATACAATATGTCCCTTAAGCTGGATTAGGTGGATGTTATGTGGGTATTTTTCTAATTTTCCCATTAACAATGGCTCATTAGGCACTAAGAAATAGTAGGGTTTTAGTAGCATAAAACACATTACATAGGGAAAAATTGTTGAAGAAATTATTTTTCCACAACCAAGAGCTATTACTCCACGGCCAAGCCACTGCACAATTGGTATCATGAGTGGTAGGATTAAAACACCTAGCACTGCAGGAGCCCTCTTTTCTTTCTTAGTGTAACTGTCTGTTGACTTGAAAGGCATTTGTTTTCAGGTATAATCATATTTCTTCAGTGTTACGGGGTATTTCAGTTTCTGAGATCTAATTGCTGAAAAGTCATATATGTTTTAAACACAGATGTAAGTACATTGGGATTGGGTACATAGCAAGTTTATTTTCTTTTTCTTCTCCTCAGGAAGCACATGAGGAACACGATACTTCTACTGAAAATGCAGATGATTCTAACCACGATCCTCAGTTTGAGCCTATAGTTTCTCTTCCAGAGCAAGAAATAAAAACTCTGGAAGAAGATGAGGAAGAACTCTTTAAGATGTGAGTAGAATATTTCTCACTATTATCTGAATGTTCATTAGGCTTGAACTTGACAGTGTTTATAAAAAGCTGCATAACTTGCAGCAATCCCTGTATGACGGGGTAATCTGACTTGGTTGGTCTGTACTTGGAAGGCAGAGGTTGAATGGTGGGTGATTCATGTTGCCCCCAAAAAATGAAGTCTGGAACCATAGAAGGGAGCTGATAGTACAAATCTGGCTTTTGTATTGTTTGCATAAAAGAAGACAACAACTTAGATAATAATTGAAATTGTGATCACAGAATGTGAAACAAGTGTCTTGGGAGGAAGGAAATGAGATGTACCCAGGGATGCATGGCAGCAACACCACATACAAGGTGATATACAAGGTACTGAAATAATGAAAGCAGCAGCTGCAGAACAGTATTGGGCCTTTGTGGCAGTTCCTGTCTGTTGTCTTCAGCCCAGTTTATTCCTTAGGTTATGCTTACTGTCAGATCAGGACAGCTTGATCTGCCAGGTGTAAAATGTAGTCTAGAGGCTTAAGAAGTGTTTTGAATTTGATCCCTGATGTGCTTACTTTAAACAGGTTTAAAAAATTCTGCTTTTACTTAATCATAGAATGGTATTGCTCATCTGGAAGAGAGACCTGAATTCTCCTTGTACAGATTCTGATAATAACTAAAGTGATGGTCAGTTTCTAATAGGTAGTGTGGTGAACTCTGGCTATAGCAAAATCTGTTAATTAGCTCCCTGAATTTAAAAGGTTGCCTACACCAAATATGTTTTTCATCCCCTAAGAGTGTCCAGAACCCGTTGAATTTTAGTAGTTATTACATAATTCCTAGTATTTTATTAGATTTTAATTTATCATCTCCATTTCTGAATGTGTATATTGAAGTAGACCAGGGTATCTTATTAAAGAAATTTTCTTCTTGTGTGTGGCTTTTAAAAATAACACTGCTGTTCAGTCAGGTATAGTGTTTTAGTAATTGTTTTAATACATGCAGGCTAATGAAATTTTCTGTTCTCCAAGGCGAGCAAAGCTCTTCCGGTTTGCGTCTGAGAACGACCTTCCAGAATGGAAAGAGAGAGGAACTGGTGATGTGAAACTCCTGAAACACAAGGAGAAGGGAACAATTCGCCTCCTCATGCGGAGGGATAAAACCCTAAAAATCTGTGCAAACCATTACAGTATGTTATACATTGCTCTGCTTAGTCTTGATTTTAAAAATAAGCTTGTAGAATTGAAGTATGGTTGTCTCTTGCTCTTCCTACAAGGCCTCAGGCATCAAATACCATGAGGGGTTATTTTTATTAATGGAAGGAAGCTGGAGGTTTTTCCTTTAGAGTCTGATAGTGCTGTAAGACTAACTGAAGTCACTTTAAAATTTAGCTGTGATAGACACTATGTGATTGCTTCCTCTGTGTGTCTGTGCTTTGTTTTAATGATTAATAGAGTGTAGAACATGTAGGCCTTAATACTGTTTGGAATAAGAATTTAATGTATGCTGACTTGCTTTTGTAAAAGAGTGAGAAAAACCATGATTTGATAATTTAGTACTTTGAGCTAAATGTTCGAATTTCCAAAACCAATCCTTAACCATCAGAAAACAGAGACTGAGGTGCTAAGCAAATCTGAGTCTGCCTTTCTCTGCTTGTGAAATAGACTGAAATGAATGAGTTATATTGGGCTGACTCATGCAAAAAAGAATCCTCTTTGAATTTAAAAAAAATCATGATTGAGCCAGACAGACTTGAAAGTCAGCACAACTTGCAGCAAGTAGACCAATTTGATGATACTTTGCTTGCTTTGGTGATACTCAGATTTTTATAGGAGTCTATAGTGTTCTGTGGAGTTAAACTACATTTAGATAACTTGAAAGAGGAAGTTGCTTAACATGAACCTCAATAATGCCACCAAAAGCAGGAATAAACCTTTTGTTTAGGGAAATAAATGTTGCACATAGTAAAACAGAATTGATGAATTTATAGTATTCATGTCAAAAGTTGCTTAGGGATTTTTCCTGGAATAGCTGCTCTCCATATAGATTTGTTTATTGAATTTATGCTGACTCACAGTCACACAAAAGAAAGAACTCTCTTCATTTTTGCAAAGCATTAAATGGAGAAAAATGTATTTTGATCTCTAGATGTTGAAAATGCAGAGAAGGGAGTAGACTCTTCAGATTTCTCCTGAACTAGACAGGGCCCAGGGAGAAAAAAAATCCTTGTTTGTACTTTGCATGTCTGTAAGGTAAAAAATAAAAAATGTGGGAAGTAACATTTCAACTTCTCCAGTCAGTCAGGTGAGGTACTTGTAGTGTCTTGATGGGAGAGGGCCCCATTTACTGGGAGGGAACAAACAGATTGAAAAGACACTGTGTACACATTGCAGCACTGCAGAATTCTGTAATAGCCTGTAAAGCTTTAAACTGATGAGGGAGGTAATTAACCTGTTGACTAATTGAAGGAATAGTGATTTTTAAAATTAATTTTGGTAGTAGTTTTGGTGTGCAGAAGAAGAATGAGTTTTGTCTGTCTGGATGCCTTTTCCTCCTAAATCATTTGCCTGTGCTTTAGAGCTGTGCTCAGTGACTGCATCTCTTACTGTCACAGTCATTGTTTTAAGCAAAAATTTAATCCAATGCTTTCCTAACAGCAGTAAATCCAGCATCCTCTCACACAGTAATGGCCTTGCATAATTTTATGTGACAATGTAAGGAAAAATACATATGAACACCGTCTTGTATTTATCCCAAAGTAATTCCGTGTCAAGTGCTTTACGTAACCATCCCAGCCCGTTGTCACTGAGATTTATGGAGGCTGGTGTGGAAAACATTTGCTATTGTGCTCTGTACATCTCTTAATGCTTTCCTTTCAGTCACACCCTTAATGGAGCTGAAGCCTAACGCTGGGAGCGACAGGGCATGGGTCTGGAACACACATGCTGACTTTGCAGATGAAAGCCCCAAGCCCGAACTTCTGGCAATCCGGTTTCTAAACGCAGAGAGTGAGTGGACTGGCACTGAACTTACACTGATTGTAAACTGTTATGTTACCCTGCTTGTCTAAATGCTGCTCTAAACCATTGTTGGAGATGTGTTGTATCTCACCTCTGCATGGTAGTGTTAGCTAATTAATTCTTTATCTGAGAAAAGTCTGTTAATCACTTAACCATATCTGTTGACGAGCAGTGTAGTAATTAGGTCTGCAGAAATATTTGTTCAGTGTCTGCCCTGGACACTTTTTTAACCTAAGCCATTTCATGCAAGTGCAATGCCAATTAGAATAAAACTGAAGGCAGTTAAGAGACTCAAATACAGCTTACTTTGATGTAATTCAGGTGCTCAGTTGTAGTTAAGATTAGATTTTTGCATTAGAAACAAGAAAATCCTTACCTGATATTTCTGGTCCATCTGCATTAGCAGAACATCTGGGTTGGGTTTTCTTTTTTTAGTGAAGTATGTAGTGTCTTCTTTGTTTTGATTAAAGGGAGCCCTCAAGGAAACATGCTATTCAGACCCATCATACTAGTTGGTGAGTTTTTCTGGAGTGACTACACTGAGTACCAGAAAAGTAACTCTAGTAATGGATCAGCTAAGATTAAATCAAAGACATTGTTTGGAGGCAGAGGGGGTTTATG
Organism: Sitta carolinensis; assembly: GCA_032173965.1. Lineage (NCBI taxonomy): Eukaryota > Metazoa > Chordata > Aves > Passeriformes > Sittidae > Sitta > Sitta carolinensis. The sequence goes on along the minus strand of CM063296.1, from coordinate 7,042,237 downwards.
TTGTTTCATTTTGTTGTTGGTTTAGGTTTGGGGTTTTTTAAGAAGCAAAATGAAAAAGTGTTGCATTTCTTGTTTTACAATTTGCCTCACAGGTTTAGTGTGGTAGCCTCATTTTCTCCTTCCATACTAGATGGATCATAAAGTGGTTGTGTGTTTCAAAAACTGATGGATTTGAGTACATCAGGAAAGAACTTAGTATATCTTGCCTTTTTCCTTTGTCCTAAGTCTCCAGTGTCATTTTGTTTAGCCAAATAAACCTCTCTGGTCCACCTGCTTAGTGCTTGCTACATGATCAAGTAGGAAATGAAAGGGTAACTGTTTGCTCATCTCTGAAGTCTTTCCCTCTTTCTGGTAGAGGCTGTTCAGCTTATTGAATGTTCTGTGTTGAGGGAGTAGTCCTTTCTTCCTGTTTGCCCTTTGCAGTACTGACTAACCAAATGACAGGTGAACAGACCTAAGTTTGTCCTTCAGGTGTCTCTCCTGCTCGAGGTGCTTGAAAAGGAATCGATACAAACCCTTCCTGGACTAGTTACAAAGTGCCTTAGAATTCCTGTGGGGCAACAGTGACCTCCTGTGGTCAGCCACACCAGCCTGGGCTACCCAGCTAGTTCCACCTTGGTCCTTCTGGTGTCAGGAAGCTCCTTGGCCAGTGCCTTGCTGCTTGTATTGTCTGTGCACAGACATTATTGGAATTTGATCAGCTGCGTGGAATGGTTGTTGAACTGAGTGGTGCTTAGGCCAGAACACTGTGCAGATTATGCATTGTTGGCTCTTGCAGTGAGGAGTAGCCCTTGGGTACAGTCAGAATGCTGTACTGGTGAAACAGGCATTATATTCCGTTGCTGATGCTAAGAACCCCCAGTTATGGTCAGGCTGTGGAAGGCTCTTAGGGTGTAACATAGCTGGCAGAGATAGCAGTTCAAAGCTAATCTTCAGTCTTTTGCATACAGATAGTTGTATTAGCAGTCTCTGACATCATTTTCCTATTCCTTTAGGCTACAGACAGCTGGGAGTTACAATAACTACAAAACAGCTCCTGCTGGCATTACATTTTGAGTATTTTTCAAAATAAGCTGCTTTAGTAAACTTGCTGAAGAAGATGAATTGCTTTTGCACAAAGATGTTATCGAAGAATTTTGCATCTTGTATGATTTACTGGATTACTTCATAAGTCCCTACCAATTTTGTGTACACAAGGCTTCTCCTGGGGTATCTTTCTTCAAGATTAGAAGTATTCAATGTTGTGAGGCGGTAAAAGTAATGAAAAAATATTTTATCTTCACTGAAACAGATGCACAGAAATTCAAGGCAAAATTTGAAGAATGCAGGAATGAAGTAGGCAAGACAGCAAAAAAAGGTAAGGTAGTCTCAGTGTACTCAGTGCCACATTTGTGAGCTGTGTGAGTGGTTACAGTACCCTGGAGTGTCATGTTCCAGCAGACTCACTCTGTGCTGAACTGCAGCCTTCAGTTCAGGTGCTTTTCTGTCTGCGAGAGTAAGAGCTCACAAGAGTGACGATGGCCTTCTGTCCTGTGGAAGGCTGTTACAGTTGCTGTTGGGACATGGCTGCTTTGGAAAGGCTGCCAAGGAAATATTTATGGCTTATAGTAAACAAATGAACTGTAAACACTGCAACCAGAGTGCTCTTTCTTCCTTCCAGGTCCCTTTCCCAAATTTTGCAATTGTATAATTATGCAAGTATAATATTTGATGTTTTTTATCGTTGCTAGTGTGGGGGGGTTGTTCACAAGTCTCTAATAGATTATTGCACCTCTCTTTAGATTTGCTTTTGTGATGAGGTATCTCACCATTAAATAAAATAAACATTTCTCTCTTTCTTAAGTACAGACTATCAGTGGTCTGCAGTCAGCATTCTTCAAGATATTTAGATTGGAGTTTTCCAGTCATAGGAATTCCTATGCCACAATTTCAAACTGGGGAACTTGACTTTGCTTTTTTTTGGTTAAGATGACAAGAACCTAAAGGCTTGTCTGGATACTTTATTGGTAGCAGCACAGCTGGTCAGATGTTACACATTCCACAGTACCTGTGATTAAGTATACAAGTGGTGTTTGTTGAATTCTGACATCTGAAGTAATTACCAGAGGAAAAGAAATGGAATGAGTCACTCCAGTGGTCAGTGAAGAATATCTTTATTTTTGTCCAACACCAGCTGTCTCTCCCCACCCCCTTCACCCTCTACTTCTTTACTCTTTCTAATAGGAAAATCCATTACTGCCTGTATGTAATACTTTTCCTAACCAATCTTTTAGCAGGCACAGACAAAAATGATAGTGCTGATAAAGTTGCTGAAAAACTAGAAGAGCTTTCTGTAAAGGAAGAGAGCAGAGAATCTGAGAAGAAAGAGACCAAGGAAAAAACTGAAGAAAAGCAATAAAGTCATCCTGGGCCTTGCAGTTTTCATTTACTTTTTTTTTCTGTTTTTTTCCTTTTTTTTTTTTTTTTTTCTTTTTTTTTTTTTCTTTTTACAAGGGACTTTATATGGAACTGAATTCAACATTCACATTGTTTTTTCTAAGCTTTTGACCTTTGGAACGTGTCTTCAGAAAAAGTCATTCCCCAGTCATGAAAATGTACTGTGCTAACTTTCTTTTCCATAGTGGAAACACTTATTTATAGTCATCCAAAAGAGTGAATAAAACAAACTTGAAAACAGCATCAGGGGACAGAACCGAGTTTTCTGTATACTGTAAAGGCTTATGAATACACTTGTTTAATTGAGCTACATATCATCATTCCTGTGGATTAAGTAGGTTAACAGACTTTGTCAGCAGGGGAGATTAGGATTGCATTTGTGTTTCTTATATGGCTTCTAAACTGCAATATAACAGACCTTTCACACCTGCTGCTGTGTGCACCTGAGCAGGGAATGTGCTTTTTGAAACGCAGCAAACTTCTGGATTTTGGCAGTAAGAGCATTCCTGGCACACTGCTGCTGCTGATCCATCAGAGAGTGAAAATCAAGGTGGGGGACAGAATTTACTATGTCAGAGTTGAGAAGCATTTTCCTCTCACAAAACGAAATCTGTGCTTCCCCCCCGCCCCAGATTTGTTAATAGTGCAAAATCAATTTCTGCTTGATTCTAGCAGAAAGCTCCTGCTGTTGTCCCAGATCTTCCATGGTGCTGCTTGCTGACTGAAGGCAGCAGCAGCAGCCTGTGATGCTGAGGTGTGTGCAAAGGAATCCGAGCTGTTTGAGTACCTTCCTGTGAGACTCCCCTTGCCAGCATATTATTGTAGTCTCAAGAATGTATAGGTCTAAAATGTATAAACTTTTTTCCCAGGGCTTTGGAGCTCTTTGTTTTTACAAACTGAAGGAGTTTTGAACTTCTCAGATGTTTGGTAGGGAGGCTGTCCCTCTTGGAGAGCAGCAGGCTGGAATTCACTTTGGAACAGTTAATTATGGTGCACATGCTTGAGGGACACCCTCCTTGCCAGAATGGGCAAATTGGTCAAATCTCTTCCCTGCAAATGTTTTTTGTTTATCCAATTTCAAATTAGTGCTAGAGAGTAAGAAAATAAACTATAGTAAGCAATAAAACCAACACAATTACGTCTGATAGATAAATTGAATTTTGTTGTTAAACACTAATACAAGGATTGTGTTAGGATAGAGATGAAATTTTATAATAGTTTCCAAAATAATTATGAAAACTGGACAAAACTTGCTAAACTGTAAGACTGAATGATGTTAACAGGATAGCAAGACCTTTTTGTCTTCATAAAGAGGCTTTTAACTCAGGTTCTGCAGTCTACCTGAGGAAAGTATATTTTTGAAAAATTAATCATGTCTTCTTAGCACTGATGCTATAGTGAATGAGTCTTAAATCTGGAACTGTAATTAAGGTACTCACTTCATTCAAACAAAATAATTCCTTTGGTGTTTTGCACGTTTCCCTTCAACTACAGCAGATATCAAAAGTCTGTTAATTAACAAAGATGGTCGAAAGGCAAAGTAAAATGCTCTTCAGTGTTTCTGGTTTGGAAATAATAAGACAAAGCTATTTTGAAGTATTTAACATTTGAATGTAAAAGCCAAATCTTTATCCATGAATCACTGTAAATGATCTGATAATGTCCAACTGTGTCTAAATTGATAGAAATTACTTAAAAATTTCAAAATAAACTTAAATTTTCATTTAAAGGATTTGCTTTTTATTTTGAGAACTCTTACTGGGAATGCATTTTTAGTCTGCAGGGGCAAAGTGATGAAGGCAGCAAAATGGGTGAGTTGTATTTCACTGTCAAACATTGTACAGAAGAGGGGTAGCAGTACTGAATTACTTTATTTGTCCTATTATTAGTTATTGATGACTCCTGCTTAATGTTATTACCCTCTCCCCCTCTTCCTTCAGCCTGCTTAAATGACTTCAAGATATCTCCATTCCTGTTTAGGTTAACTGATCTGTGTTTACAGTTCTTGGATTGCAACCATCCTTGCAAGTCTGCAGTCTCAAAAGCCAAAGTTAAGTGAGACCACTCAGTAAAATAATTCCTCTGGGTAACATTCAGCTGAAGAATGTTTTGGTCCTCTAAACTAAAGGATGGTCATTCATTGTTCTGGTCACTTTAGCTGTTCTACACATTAAAAAGCAGTAAGTATTTTTAAAATTATCTCTGAAATAGGGCTTGGTTTTTTTTGTGCAAGTCATTCTGATGATTAAACTTTCCTATAGGTAAAGTAGATTGCCAAGTGAAGGTTATTTAAAATCCATTTTTTATAAAGAAGGAAAATACAACAGGGTTAATAAAGCATTGTTGGGTGCTAAAGTCTGCAATTTGTACAAATTTTCTCTTTGCTTCAGGTTTAGAAAGATGCTGTATAGCCAGGCTTAGTGATCCAGCCTTTGGGGGTACAAATGGTTTGTGTGTATGTGATGAATGTCTGAGGACTCCTGTGTGATGAATTCAGCTTAAAAATTGTGAAATTTGACAGGCATCAAAATAGTATCCTCTTAACAGCTAGTTCAGGTTAAGACTTAAAGAAGTCTACTCACTATAGAAATTAATTTGAACTAGTTCTCTCTAGATCCCACATTAATTACTTTGAAGACTACGCTAATATGTTGGGGTCTTTTTCCCCAGGAATAAGTTTGTATTAGTAACACTAAATGTCTCATTCACAAATTGCAAACACTCCCAATTTGTGGTGTTCTAACCCTAAATGTTGATTTTTGTTTTCCTATAGTAAGGTAGCTTGTATCAAACCCAGGTTCTCAGTGATACCAAAACCTTAGAAAATTAAAATTCTTCTCAACACTATGCAGAGACAATGTTGTAAATTCGTAATTATAATACAATATGCTCAAGGAATACCTTTATGTAAAGGGATAAAATATGAGTCTGAGTAGTTCTTTGGATTTTGTTGTTAAGTGTTGTTACCAGTTTTGAGTGTTTTGTTCTCTGTGGATGCTGTGTGTGGCTCATGATGAGTCGTGCTGATCTCTGACATCTCTCAGCAGTGCAGGGCCTTGTGCTGCTCCATCTCAGTTCCTTTTCACATAACTCAGTGAAAAACTTTAATGTTACTGGAGACCTTTCTCTAAAGAAAAGACTGAATCAGAGTTCAGAAAACTCAGCTTGACACCTTAGCAATATTAAATGGCACCTACTTGTGTAGAAATGGAGGCAGTGGTGTAGATTACATTATAAACTGCCCTGCTGGCTTTTGATCTGTACAAATTGCCATTGGCTTACATTGGGTGATTATTTAAACAACCCCAAAGCTCTCCAGTTAACTTCCCATTGCTGTCTTTATTTACACCCTCCTGTTCCCAGGACACCCATCTGTCCTGGCTGCTCCAGGTTGTTTCTAGCAAGCTGTATTTTCTGAGGTGTCCATGGCAAGCCTTTGTTTTAATTTGTATTAGCCAGATTAATTTCAAAGTGTTTTTACATTGCTGAGGTCATGTGTAAATTTACACCAGTTCAGTGAAGTGAGGAGTGTATAAAGAACTGTATTTTATTTTATGATGGTTTATTTAGGATCTACTGTAGAGGTCTTCCTAATTAGATTTAGCTAGAATTACTTTTTAAAATAGAAAGAACAGGAATTTCCAGTTTTTTATCAACCTTAACTAAATCTTTGACAATGTATCATTTTCAGAGTAAGAAGCAAAGGAAAACTTAACTGCAACAGATCAGAATTATTTTGCTTGAGGAAGAAAAGTTTGAAGTAATGAGCTGTAGAGTGGATTCTACATGTAAGTGATTTCACAGACTCTAGTTTGTGTGAAAACAAGGTGCTTCTAAAGTAAGCAGCTTGTGCAAGTAAGAATAAGGAAATCTTGAGGTTGTGAAAACTGACAAGCACAGGGACAAAAATCTTCCTAATATTTAAAAGCTGAGTAGTGTTAGTATCTACAGCTATGCATCAGATTTATGACCACTATATTTTTATAATATGCAGATTTAGGTATGGAATATCTTAGTCCATCAACCACTGACTTAAGAGATTCAAATTTGTAAGACTTGTCAAACTAGTTTGCTGTGGTCTCCTAGTGAAAATGCAACCTACATCAGATCATTAATAAATTGCATTTGTAGAAATGTGCTTTTTTTGAGTATTAATGGTGCAGGTAATGTTTGTGGGTTGTATTTTCTGTTACACAATATAATGTTTTAAGTACAAAGAAGGCACTAGCACCAATCTGTATTAGATGTTACATACAGCAGACTTTTTATTTTGTGGAAGGTGTCTGACTTCTGCAAATATTTCATCAACTTTACAGTCTTAAACATGTTTCCAACTTTCAAACTGGAAATGTCCAGCTCGTTGTTTATCAGTCTTGACTCTACAAATTTATATAGCTGCTTCACTGTATTGTAGATGGGAACTGCTGTATCATTATGTGTAATTTACTTACTTACACCCTAAGAGAAGCTAACAGTGTCATGTGCTCTTGCCTATTCATGTTGTGCTGGCTGGCCTCATTTCAAGTAGTTTAAATTTCATAATTTTCTAATTTTTTTTTTTCCATAAAGCAGTTATGACTATTGTGTATATAAACCAAGATGGATTGGACATTAAAATAACTGAATATTTTGTATGCTTGGAGGGTATTTCTCAAGCCTATTCTAACAGGTATAATTAAAGTTACATTGCTTCATATAAATAGTGCTTATCAGTTTTAACATCTTGTTTGCTGGTTTATGAACACTGTTGGCTTGCAGAGTTTCAGCAGCATCATTTAGAGGAGGAGAATTGCACTTAAATAATGGTTTTAAACTGGATAGTTAGTGAATCTTTAAAACTGCTTGGAGTCCTACCTCATTCTGCTGTAAGTAGCTTTTTGTGGGGATCGTTTAGGAATCAGTCTGTAGAGTTACCAAAGTCTCATAGTAAATGCAACTTGACATGCCTCATCACTGCTGTTGGGAAATACACCAGATCTGTTCTGAGCAAATGCCATCCCAGGAAAAATATCTATTAGAATAATCTAGAAAATTTTGTCATAAATCTGTTAAGCCTACTGAGAAGTCATTATTTGGCAATAATTTCTTGATTTATATGGTAAAAAATGAACAACAAACTGAAAATTGTCATATTAAAGTTCCAGTGAGTAACTTACTAGGCCTGGCTTGTACCCAGAACTGTCTGGCCCTTGCTTGGACTTTTGGCAGCACTGTGCAGCACAAGATGATCCAGGTGTCTCTGTTCTGAGCACTGTAAATTTGAGGGGAAAAACCAGCTTTTATTAAACAACAAATCGGTGATCCTTGAGGGTTCTGCCAATGACCCTGAACAGTTTGCAGGTCACCAGTACTACATGAGCTAGCAACTACATTTCTTGTAGTAAGAAGAGTATAATTATTTATTGTGGTCACTGTTTAATGGCAACAGCATATTCGAGTTCGGAGCTAATTTGCAAGTGACCAATAAAATATTCCAGGGATATTCAGTGCTTTCAAGTGTACAAAATAAAAGAATTTTCTTAGTCACATAGCTAAGATTTCCAGCTAAAATTAGTGCCCTGACTTGATATGAAAATTGCATGGCTTTCAGGCAGTCTTGATTCTTGCTCTGTTGTGAGTTTCCTTTCATCTTAGCAGCTCTGGAAGGGGTACCCTGCCATGTGGCTCCAACACAACTGTGGTTGGCCCTTCCTCCTTTGGGGTAAAACCTCAGAGTAAAATCTTGCAAGAAGATATGCAATTGCTAGCCATGCTCTGCCAGATTATTTTTAGATTCTTCTTTGTCGCTGAGTTTGTTCTTTGTCATTAAATCTTTCCCTAACTCATGCTGCCATTGCTGTTTACCTCAGTGCTGCCAAAATCTTCTGGCACACTAATAAGGTAGTGTGAATCCAGAAACTGCAGTCCTTGAAATAAAGGTGTTCCAGGAGAGCAATTCTGAGACATGCCTGTTCTGCTTTAGTCAAGTCCTCCTCAGACATCCTTAGTGTTTGACAGGTAAAGTCATCTGACTGCTTTAAATATACTTGGCTTGTAATAACGAGATTGAGTGTTGCTCAGCAGTGCTTTGTGCTTGGCTTGAAAACAGTGTTCTGGAGAACTGGTGAGTTAGTGGGAAGGAAATGAGGTGAACTCTGGGAACTGTTGGACACAAAATTACAGAAAATTACTGCTTTCTGATAGGTAATCTACAATGTGCACCAGAAAAAAGTAATCCCAAAGCCCAATTCAGCATAGCAGTGTATCCTTGTAAAATGGAATGTTTCAGCCCTCTTTTGGAAATGCTGGGTCTGCATGACTGCACAGCACAGGTGTCGTGATCCACAGGAGGATTGTGCAGCCCAAACCAGGCTGGCACTGTGAACGTCAGTTCAGTTGGGAGATGCACCTCTTGTTGCTATGAAAGGTACAATTCCTTGTGTCCTGATAACTCAGTTATCTTTAGTCTCCCTCTAGAGAAGTGTTGTGTGATTCAGATATTAAAAGGCCAAGTTGCTTGCTGCTGAGAGCCTCCTTTCAGAATAGGAATAGCTTGAAAGATTGGCCCAACAAATGGGGGCTGATAGAGTGAGATTGGATCAGCATCAGTGTGTCAGAGTGATGAAGGGAGAACCATTCTGAGGAGTGGAATGAGCAGAAGTGCTGAATCCTCCCCACTTGCAAAGCTGTCTTTGAGAAGCAGACTTTCTAGAGAGGAAAGAATCCTTAGGGGAAAAGACAATTGAAAATAATGAGGTGCAGAGGAGGCATAGTCTCCTTAATAATAACTCCACAATTCACATGAGGGAATGTTACAGTCCCAGAAAGGCTTTGTCTTTAAAAATAATGATATTTAAATCATCAAACTACAGATATATATCTTAAAATGAACTTATGCCTATTGCTTTCCAGCTCATGCTAGAAACTTGACAGGATTCTTTTGTGGCTCACCTAGAAAGGAAACTTGCAGGTCCTTGCTAAAAATGCAGACATGACTGTCACTTGGGAGAGAACTTTTTACGATATTTCAAGACCTAAGAAATGAATTCGAATAAATCTCATACTGTCCATTACAGGATGCTGACCCAACTTCATAAACAGTCTATAATGCTGCTTAGGATAACATTTTCTATATTAAAATAAAAATACCACTGGAAAATTATTCAGAGTTCTGTTTGCAACTTAAGTTCTTCACCCAGACTGTTGCTTGAGTGGGAAGGAGGAAGATGATTAAACTGATGTAAGTGATTTAGTCTCTGCTTTTGTCAAGTAAGTGGTGCTAAACTATCTTGTGGCCCAGAGCAATAGGTGTGCTCCTGAAATGTTCTTCTAGCCCAGTTTTGTTGAAAAGGGATGTAGTTGGCTCCTTGGAGGCCACTCAGCAATATTCATCAGATGTGGTAAGTGAAGGTGATGGAGAGATTTGCTTCCCAGCTGTGCCTTTGATCTGATTTAACATGCTCATGTAGCTGCACCTGAAGCCTTTCAGCTTCCTATGCAGAACCTGGTTCTGCATAAAATTGTTGACCTTTTGATTAGTTACAAGGGGTTTGAGAATAATTAATTCCAGTAAGCTGGCATGACAAGGAGTAGCGAAGCATAGGAAACATTCAGTTCCCCAAGCATGCAAAAATAAAACATCTACCTAAAGTTAGTTCCTTCCTGTTCCTTAAAAATCAAAGTCTGGAGATGATTTTAAGTTGCATTGTGGCTTTAGTCCCTTTTGGATAAGACTTTTATTTCCTAGCAGGGCTGTTGTTGGCAAAAGCTGAGATTTCACATAGCCATGTGTCCTAAGGCTGGAACTTGCTGGCTTTGCTTTTGTTAAAGCTGTTGCTCAAAATTTCAGTTTTTTGTTTGTGGTCGTGGGGGTATTTTTTTGTAAACTGCAAAGGTGAGGACCCTTAGAGATTTTTGGTTGGGTTTTACTTGTTCTGTTGTTAGGACTTCTAGGACTGTGAAACTAATCAAGTCTTCTAAAACGAGAAATTATAAATGTCCTTTCTGAACAGCACTGCAGTGTATGCCTTCTAGGGTAAGCTTGCTTTTAACAACACCCAGCAGATGCTGCAAATGTGGCTTTTGTATTAGGCAGGGGTTACTTTATCTGCATGTTGGCAGCTGCAGAAGAGGGATTAGCTGAGAAAGAAAGCAGGAGGGAGGGAGCAAGATGTACGCAGCTCCTGGTCTTGATTTCTAAACTTCCAAGTGGCCTTGAACCCTTCTTCGCATCGGCGGGTTTCCTTGAATCAGGCGAGCTGCTGGGTGGTGCCCCCGAATGCGAACAGAGGAGCCATTCTCACACTGCTTTTGGAAAGCTGATTCGGTGAACTTTCTGTTGTTACCTTAAATTACCTCTGTCTGCTTCCTGATGCTAATGGCTAGATTTTAAAAGAACAGACTATAGTGCTATTTCAGTTTTGTTTGCACTCAGTTATGGATCTTGGAATCAGCTCAATTTCGCAGAGTGCGGCAGTTCCCCTGATACTGTGACTCTGGGTGTAGCAGAATGAAAAGCAGGGTTTATTCCCTGACCGAGCCCAGCGGGACTCGCGAGCAGCTGGTCCCGTCCTGCAGGGCTCCGCTCAGAGCCGCTCCCTGCGCGGAGCCCGCAGCGCTCCGCGGCTGCTGCGGCGGGGCCGCGGCCGCAGCCGCCTCTAGAGCCCCGCTCTGCTGGGAGCTGCTACGGGGTCCCACACGGCGCCCTGTGGAGCTCAATGCATTGCCATTTTTCTTCTCGGGGGGCAGTGGGGGGGGGGGTCTTGTAGAAAGGATAGAATCTCCCCCCCCTCCCCGTCGGCAGGGGCTGCCCCGCTGCGGGAGGCCCGGGCAGCCGCGGCTCGGCCGCCCTTCGGCGGGGCTGCGTTGCCTGCGCGCCCCGCTCCCGTCTCCCCGCAGCGCTACCTTAAGGGGCTGGTTGACATCAGCCGAGTGGGCTGGGCGGTGTGGGTGGGATTTCCTGTGCTGGAGGTCAGCTGCTCCCGTCCCTCTCCCGTCCCTCCCAGCCGCCCGGGTCCCGCTCTCCCCGCGCCGGAGGGACCCGCATCCTCCCGGCTCCCTCCTCTCGGGTTGGATTTACATAGTGATGTGTAAACTACAGGATGCCCAGCAGCACTGGAAAGAGGTTTAAACCTACGAAATACATCCCGGTCTCCACAGCAGCTGCCTTATTAGTGGGTTCGACTACTTTATTTTTTGTTTTCACGTAAGTACCGCTCTGGCGGAGGGGGGGCCCGGGCTGGGGCCGCCCGGCCCGGCGGGGGAGGCGGCTGGGCTTGACAGTCCTGCAGGCCCTGCCGCTGCTGGTCCCGCTCCCCGCCTGTCTCCTGCTCTCCCTGCCCGGCTTTGGTTTGCAGAGGCTCACGATCTCTCCCTATCATAAAATGTGCCTTACACTCAGATCCACCATTTCACGGCACGTAAAACCCCATGAGCCTCCCGCAGCTGCCGGCTGTGTGCATCAGAGATGCCCAAGCCCCGCAGCCCCTCTCTCTGCCCGGCTGGTGCACGGGAGAGAAGCGCAGCCCCAGCCGCGCCGCTGCCGGCAGGCGCGGGTCCAGCCCGCTCGGCTGGCCGGAGTCTGTGCTCCGGGAGGGAGAGCTGGCCTCTCCCGTCAGTGTCTCGCCTGTCTCAGGGTTTATCCGGCACAGCCTTTTGAAGGGCAAGGAATCCTATTCTAAGCATTACCGATTTTACATATTTTTATGTAACTGTTCCTGAAAGCTTGAGGAGCTAATGAACAAATTTACATTTGCTTCAAGGAAAGACGAGGAAACTTTTCCCCGCTCTGTTTCTTCTTCTCTCATTCCCTTCTCCCCTAAATGCAGAATGGAGCTGTGGCTGTCGGCTTGCAGCTCTCCTGTAGTTATATTAATATGTGAGTGCTGTAGTGCTTCGCCTATTTCCACACACTCGAGTTCTGTAGCTCGCTAACCCTTCCTGTGCGGGGGTAGCGGCACCCTCCCTGCAGAGGTGTCCGTGTTTCCAGAGATGCTACAAAAGTGTGCTCCGAAAGGAGCTTTGGCTGCCTTTGGGGAGGTGAAAGCATGGCTATTGCATATTAAGATTTATTGTTTCACTTATTTTGGAACTCTGTTTTCCTTGTTTTGCCGTTGCCATTTTTTAACCGAGCTCAGTGAAGCTGTTGGAAGCAGAAGACTCTAAGAGTGGGAGTATGTGTCTGTGTCATTATCTTTTGTGGTTTGGCTGTGATATGATTCTCGATGTTTCAAAATGCTCGTCACTGGTATGGTAATCTCAATGCAGGATTTCAGAATAAAATGTAAATGTCGTTTTGTCTAACAGCTTCTTAAATCGGAACATTTGACACTGAGTTTTGCTATTCACTTAATGTGCATTGATTTTCCTTGTTTTTCGTGCATTCGTTATGAAGTATGGATAAATCCTTTCAGGATATTACACTGTTTCAAGGACTGGTCAAGTCTCAAGAGCTGGTACAAGTATCAGCCTATCATTCATCATTTGGGCATCTAATTATAGTTTGGTGCTCACAGGCAAACACAGGACATAAGTTGGCTTTTGTGATGAACTTGGTTGACACTGGAGTGGTGAATATTAAATGGTTACAAAAAAAAAGAGCCCTTAATGCCGGTATTTATTTTTTCGGCTGCTTGAGGAATGGCTGTATGCTAAGGTTGTTTTGGAAGCTGTATGTTTGTTTTCATATGATACTTCCAGCGTAGCGCTGCAAATTGCTTAGTGATGTAAGACTTTCCTGGTAACACAGTTGTTGTTGAAACATCCTTTTGGCAGCAGGACATGAACTGAGATGTTCGTTTTACAATTTCTACAGAAGAAGCAATTGCATTTAATCTATTACGGAATCCGAAGCTTCACTCTGCTCCCTCTGTTATCAGTGAATAATTAAATGCAAAATGAAGTATTTTAAGGATCTCTCCATATTGTAACTTGGCCTGTGTATCTTGAAGTGTTAGTAAATTCTTTGAGGATTGTCCCAGACATACGTTCTCTGCTGCTGCCAAGTCTTGTGTGTAATAAAAGTAACACATAATTGAGCAACTGTTGTCAGGCAGAATCTGAAGTCCTGTCCATTCAAAAATACTCAGATGAATTTGTATGGGATCGGTGTTGTTTTTCATGCTGAGCAGTTTTAGTAAAATCTATCTTTGTTGTGGAATCAAAGCAAGCCATATGCATGAGATTAGATTCTTTTGTGTGGTGGGTTTTCTCCCCTTTCTTGAGCTTTTCCATTTTTCATCCTTTTCCACAGGCAGTGTTTTGTCTCCTGAAGATCTTTTTTGTTGTGATATGTTATTAAAGACTGAGATAGACCTGAATTTTCAGGTGTGTTCATTTGTATAACTCGTTTGATGTTGGATAGAGCTCTGATATGCAGCAGTTGAAACACTGGCCTAAAATTGTTTTAGCAATTTTAGCAGAACTTTTGATACAAACCATGCTTCCTTGTTAGAGCACAAAAACTTAATCAGATTAAGATTACCTGTGTGTTTATTAATTCCTTATTTGTGTCATTAATCTCTAAGGCTGCTGTGTCTGTTAATGAAATAACCTGTGTATAAATACATGACCCTGATGATGGAGAGTTTCCTATCAAATTTTGGGTGCAGATCACCTCAATGGGATGTCAGGGATCAGAGCAACTTCAGGGCAGTGGAATTGAATATAAGAGGATAATGTATGTGGAAAAATTGAATAATAACTATTTTTAAACCACTTACTGAATAGAAAAAATAAGCTTTTTAGGGCACTGGAAACATTTCTGAGTAACATGTATGAAAACAGGGCCTCTGACTTGGCTTTTTCCCTAGACACATTTGTGGTCTCATGCCACACATTATGAGTGTCTTCTGCTAGATGAAAAGCTCTTTGAACTTGAAGGCCAGGGTTAGCTTTTTAGCAATGTGGTCTTTATTTTTAGCTTTTTTTCCAAACACCTTTGCTAAAAAGCAGCATATAAAGATTGTTTGAAATACACAGTGCCTGCTATTAGTGCATCATGGTGCTGATCAGTGGTACTGTTATACTTTAGGAAATTCCATTTTAGATGCTCCTTTCTTTTTCCTCAGCTAAGCATTTAGGATTCACTGTATCACTGCTATATTTCTTCTGATTTTATGAGGGGGAACTAAACTATTTAGCTATCAAGATTATTGCCTGGAAAGGCAACTAAATATTGCAGTTGTATTATTGCAGGCTTTTAGCACTCCATGTGTGTTCCTTCAGTAATAAATACAGTGTCTGAGTAGGTGGTCTAATTTGTCACAGTGGGAGAGTAAACAAGCATTAACTCTAAGCATTATGAAGGAGCATATCAATAATGTTGTATAGAATGATTAAGTTAATTTACTTCTATGAGCAAATCAAATGGTGTAATGAAAGAAGTAATTCTTCCTAATATAGGACAAATTCAGTGATTCAGTTCCAGCAAACCTGAACTTATTTCTACCAGAATAATTTTTTCTTTATGTTTCTCATAAGCCTTTTTGTTAGAGGTACCGATTTAACCTCTTTCAGTGGAGTCTGGGCTCTTATGCCTTGGACTACCAAGTGCTGTGATGTAAACCTAATTGTGTTCATACAAAGACTCTGAGTTTTGAGAACTTACCACCTTATTTTAGGTTGTGCAGCTTCAATGTTAGCAGAGAATGGAGCTTAATTGTCAGCAAGAAGAATGTCACCTGTGTACAGTTGGAATCAGTAATCTAAAAGGACTTTTCCAACCTCAATTATTCTATAATTATTCTGGAGCTAATAGTTCTCTTCACCAGCTTAAATTGGCTACTTGCTGTAGATGTTGGTGCTGAGAACTGAGTTAGTTCAGCAGCTGCAATGCCTGTGTCTGGAGATTACCCAGCCAGCTGAAAGCATTTGGTTTTAAGGGGAAACTGTGGCTCGTTTTAGTAAGGAGAAAAAAGCTCATCATTCTCTCACTGAATATTGTAGGCCTGAAGTTTCTGATAAAATACCCATTTTCAGACTATTTTCTGTAGCATGCGGCCTCTTGAGCATCTTTGAAATACAGTAGAAACATGTAATTCATAACAAAGGCCTAGGTGCCACTACTTCTTTGATATAATGGCAGTAACACTGCTGTATATTATTTCTTTAAATGGGTAATTTTCTGGGTGAAGTGAAAGCACAAATAAGGTGAAAACTCATTCAGTCAGTACTGAAAATGCGAACAACTTTGTTCTTAAGAGTCATAATGGGAGATAATCATAGATACTCACCACAGACATCTGCAATTGGCACTCTAATAATTCCCTGTGGCACAGGGAATCGAATACCAATAACCTTCAGGAAACAATTGAGGAATGATAAATTGGTGTAGAAGAGCAACTGAAGTTGAAGTTGCAGTAGGGATGGAAAGAAAACTGAGAAATAGCCTAAACCTATACTGTTCAGTGGCAGGAGGAAGAAGAATGACTGGTAGACTGTGCTCCATAGCAGGGCTGCTGGATTTACCTTAACAAGGAGGAAAGCCTGCCTTCAGTTAATGAATATTTAAAGAAAAATTGGTGCTCCCCCACATTTGTATATCATGTTACTGCATTTCATGAACTAGAAAGACTCAGCATTTCTGTAGTTAGACATATGAATCCAGATGCACTTATGATACATTCACCCCTTAAATCATAAGCACTACCCCCTTCCTGCAGTTATATGATCCTGCACTGGAACAGCCTTAAAATAAACAGGTAATAGCCTTCAAAACTATCATAACCATCCTGGATGGTAGGTAATGAAAATAGAGTAATATGTGTACCTAGTTCAAGAACTCTATCTGTTAGATCTTTTCCTCCCATCACTTGCATATGTTCACAGATCAAAAAGGGAAAAATACAGTCTGCTGTTTTCACTTGGGTTTGTTTAGTCACTAGGAAAGGCCAAGCTGATCGAAGATCATCTTCGCTTTAGTCAATTTGATTTGTGTCCCAAGATGTTTTCCTTGCCTAAAATATTTAGTTCCAGATGTGTAGATGTTCACTTCTGCCAGTTCAGTGTTCTCATTTCAGTTAGATCAAATGATAAAATGTGATTTAAAATGTATATAGCAGATGATATGGAGCTTCATCTGTAACACAGGTGTGTTATACACCAGCCTAGAGGAAACAGAACTGAATGCTAAGAAGTAGATGTGCAATAAAGAAAATTAAGATAAAATTGTAGCTCAGATTGGTTTATCTTGATATACTGCTGGACAGCATGAAGTCTGCCTTAGAGTGTGGTTTTACATCCTTCTTACAGTTTGGCTTCTGCATAATAACTTGCTGGAGGCTGCTTGTGGATTTGGGAGAGCTCTGGTGGCAGTTGCTTGTGCTGTGTGATGCCAGAAGTTCCAGGTGTGCTGTGGTGTGGAAACACTGTCACTCCACAAATCAGCTTCCCCCCATTCTAACCAGATGTTCACATCAGTTATCCTTGGCATTCTGAAAACTTTGGAGCACAAGGCTCCTCTACCTTGTCTGTTCCTAGCCATGCTAGGGGTCCATTTGATACTGGTAATGGTAATTATGAAACACAACAAATTCTCCCCTCCTTGAACATTCTTTCCACACCATTCTTCACTACTTGGAATATTAATGTATTTCCAATTTTTATTTTTTTGCTTTCCATATGCCAAACCAAGAAATTGCTAGAAGTGGTAGGGAGCAGCTTTACTGACAGCAATGCAGGTGACACTATACAGGGGAAAGAGTGTGCAAAAAAGCATGCATCAGTTTGATCAGGTGAATTTTAAAACTGACTTCACAGTCACATACTGATTTCAAGCACTGCAGTTTGGCCTCCTGAGATACCTTAACATTTTCCATGTTAAATGCATCTTTAATGGCAGGTTTTTCCTGTCCATTCTACCTGCAGTCCAAAAGAGGTAATGCTTGCCTGGTTGACCTGAGTCATCTCAATTGTCATGTCTGTAAGCTTCTGAAAAATATTTGCTTTTGTTATGACAAGGAAATGTCCTTTTAGGCTGTGGCAATTTCATCTTGCTATAAAATTGTTGGAAATAGAATCTAGACAAACTTGTCATTCTAGATAACACGGGCAGTCTCAACAGGAAAATATATTTAACTGAAGTGTGAAAAGCTTTGGTTTATTTTTTTTAATGCTTTAAGAAGCCTCAGTTTTACTGTTTTTAGCTAGTTAGTTTTATGATCTTTGCTTCCAAGGGCAGTGATCTTTGCTTCCAACAGCAAAGTTGGCAATACAGGACATTTCTGAAAGCCATTAAAATTCATAGAAAAAAAAAAACAACCCTGATTTTTATTATCAGTGGGAATATTTTTTTCTTTCTGTAGTTTGAGAGAGTAAAAAGGAGAATCATGTTTGTTGAGGGCACACACATGTTCAGCTTTCTGTGAATGCAGAGCTTTCTGCAGCCACTGCAGTAGCATTTCAGTGCTCACTGTAGATGCACTTTGAAAAAGGCAGAAGAGCTACTGGAATGGAAGTTATTGCTGTACATGGGCTGCTGTAGTCAGTGTGTGATTTATGCTCGTAGCAACTTCCTTTCTATTTTTCCTAATAAGCAGAGATTAAGGTCATATGGAAATAGGAATGAAAGTGTCTCAGTTAGATAAGGGTGGGCCTCTCAGCCTTTGTAAAAGAACATACAAGCAATTTTTCTTTTTTTTTGTCTAAAGTCCTTTTCAAGATGCTAATTTAAATACTGTCCTTGTTTGTCCAAGCATGCCACATGTGTATCCTTTTATAAATAGAAACAATCTCTACAAGATTGTTCAAGCTCAATCCGTTTGTTAGCAGTGTCAACTAAGGAATGCTATTGCTGAAAACACAAAACTGAAATTGAGAGAGAAATAAATGTGGTGACCTTGGAGATCTGATTTTTGAGATTCATTGTCTGGGATAGTTGCTAATTATACACATAACATTATTGTGTAAACAACTTATTCTGCTACTACCTGCTTCTCAGCTGCAATCAGCTCTAGGACCCTGTGGTGTGGAGATCTCTGGGGGACCTGTGAGAGATGACCTGGAACAGGTTTTCTGTGCTCACATAGTGTACAAGCTACAAGGAAACTTTTCAATGGCAACAAAGGGAACCCATGAACTTTGTTCAGTTTGCACTGGAAGATGTCTGAAATACAGCAGTAAAGTGGTGTAAGCCAATTTAGAGCACGAAGGAGATGCACACTGAAGTGGGGGAGGCATTTTGTAAAAGCTACACGAGCTACACTTGTGTAATCAGTGCAGAAGTGAAACACTGATTTACTGTCCTTTGATTCAAGCCAGTAGATACAACACTTATTTCTCTATAATCCAAGAGTAATGTTCAATTTGGCTGCACTGTTACAGAGCTACTATTAGTTGATCATTTGTCACTGGGAGCAGCTAATGAAATTGAGAGGAAGAGGCATGGGGGTTGAGACAGAAATGCTGCAGTTTTTAATGGAAATTCTGTATTGTTCTTTTGCAAAGAATGCCATAGATTGGAAAAACCTACACAGCCTTGATCTTATTTTACCATGGAGAAGCAATTTTAGGGATCCTTGCTTGGTGACTGGAAAAACTAATTCCAATGAGTACACCACAGTGTAGCATCTACTACATAAATCTTCAGGCAGTAATCTGTATCCAGAAAGAGGATTTAATTAGTCACTGATTGGTTTTTACAATTACTAATGTAATTTAGCTAGACTAGCTTCAAAGCTGTCCAAAGTGCCTAAAATTCTGCGCTCTAAACGTATCGTGCAAACACTGTTGGGTACTTGAGTCTTTGTTTTTCTCAGGATGGATATTATGGGATAAACTGTACAGTAACACATGTTTAAATATTGTAGTGGCTACCATGGTTCTCTGTGAAAGTGTAAACACAGAATTTGTGCACTTCAAATGTGAAATCCTTATGAAATACCTGTACTGTGCTGCTGTGTGTTTAGATCATCCAGCAACAAAAGGCAGGGCTGCCAGATGCAGGAAAATATCTCTTGAATTTGAAATCTAAACACCAAAGCAGCTGTTGCCAGTTTACATGTGCACCATGAAATGACTACTCTCCAGAAAACCTTGGTACATACTCAGACTAAACTAATCACAGAATATTCTTAAATGAACAAATTATTTTTTAAGTTGGAGCCCAACAAAGCAAACTTGAGACTGTTTAACTATATAAGGGCCTTCATAAATAAAGCCAGACAAAGCATTACTCTCCCAGGATTCTTAAAACTAAATTGGCATTTACATTAGCTCTTATTCATGTCTTCAGGGAAATAATGTAATGTAATATCTATATTAACACAATTTAAGTACAGTTCTGGGAATAAGGAAAGCTTGGACATTTCTATAAACAAGCATCATTTTAATTTAAACTTGGGTCAATCACAGAAATGCTTCAAAATGGAAAAGTTCAGCTTAAAACTTTTCTGCTTACTCTGATCCCAGTCAGCTACAAGAGGCAGGTATTTTCTTCTGGAAAAACACTTCCTCTCCCCTTTTTCAGCCAGTTCAGTTTCAAAAGTTATTTGGGATTATTTTCATTGTGTATAACCTCCCTTTCAGTTCTTTCTCATGAGTGAGATCTTGTTTTGCGTGTTTAGCTTTCTCTGAAGATGAATGTTTGCCCCAGCAATAAGACTCTCCAGATGTGTTATGATCTAATAATGCTGTGGTTAACCCTTGTCTGCTGTCAGCAGCTTGCTGAGCCACCTCCTGTGTGTTAGCAGGCCCCAGTATTTGATGATGCAGTTTCCTGGCTCCAAGCAGCAGGAGCCATGCGTTGTGTAGCTGGGCAGCTCTCCCTCCACGGGGTTTGTGTCTGGCACTGGGCTCAGGAGCCACTGCCTCGAGACTTCCCAGGGGAACCACACTGTTAACTTGGCTTCTCCTCCAACATTCCAAGGCTGGACGATGGAGCAGGGTCTTGAGGATGTCTGTATGGTCATCATGTGGTCAGACCTGTGACTTTGACCTAGGTCTTTAGGGTCTTGTTTCATTTTTGGGTGTTTTTTTTAAATTATCGTCCCATTTCTCTGTTGTGTGGTGCGTAAGTCTCACATCTTTCTTTTCTCTTTGAAGCTGGCTTTGCACATAGTGTATCTTGTGTAAATGGCTAATGAGTCTTTGTGGCAAAAACAAGAGTATCAACAGGCACAGGATTTTTTTTTAATTGCTAAGTTTAGAGAATTCTGTAGAAAGAGGCATATAAAATGGCTGCTTTCCGATCCACTGTACAAGTCGAACAGAAGGAGATATGAAGCCTCTGAATCTGATGACTTCTAAATCATGTATGGAAGTTGTAGCCTCTGCAGCAACAAAGGAAATTAATATCTGCTACAGAAATTTAAGTGTGAAGACAATGCAGGATTAAAATAACAGGATTTTCTGGGTGCATACATTGATCAATGTACTTTTTTCTTTTAGTTGTGAAACAAAGCTTCTAATCCATGTCCATATAGTTGTGCATCAGAAAAAAAATGCAAGGACCACTTCAGCTCCTCTTGATAGAGCTCTGCTGAGAATGTTCCCTCATCTTACATAATCTGTTAATTTTGAAATCAAAGCCAGTCTGTATGAGTAGTGCTCTCAAGAATCTGGTGGACAGTGGAGGAGGACAGGCAGATACAGTTTTTTTAATACTATTGGAAGGGTTGCTTCCTTGAATTGAATTGGTCCTAGTTGTGTCATCTTTGTGTATTTTTAGAATGTGGCATTTGACAAATAGATTGTAGTGATAATAACATACGAGATCTTACACGTGGCATTGAATTTGGCCTGCTGATGATAATAAACATGTTGGAAAACATCTGCTTTCTTTCTCTACTGCTTGAGTTGAGAAGACTTTGCTGGGGCAAAGCTGTGCTACTCCTTAAGAAGTCTCCATCCCTTCTGATCTCCAGTAGTGTAACTTGTGCCTTAGGTCATCAGTGCTATAATCCCTGTTTACTTCTTAAACTGAGACAGAGAGGCACTGTGTTTGCACAGATGTGCCAACTCCAGGCTGAAGCCCTGTCAGGACTCAATGGAGATCATTCTTTCAGAGAGGGCTTCTGAAGATTTGCTTAGTTCTACAGTTTCTACTCCATCTAATGTCATTTTGGGCCATCCATTGTGCAGCAAGACTGTTTTGTTTCTTGAACACTGAATGAATATATGAATAGAGAGATACATGTACTAAAGCTTCCTCATCTCTCTTTAAAAGTTTAATGGTAACATTGTAGTCTTTAAACTTTTATTTGTATGTGATTCCACAATGACTAGTCACTTTTGCAAGTAATTTTTCTTGCATTGTATTACAAAGACTAGTGGGATAGAGCTAAACATGATATCTGTGGTTCAAGAACTGAAAAATTAATGATTCCTCCTCTAGCCTGCTGTGTTTGATTTATAATTCATATCTGATAAGAGACATGCTCTTCTGAGCCAGATATCATCTCTCCATTTACATCTAGGTGGGTTTTTTTTTTTTAATTCTTCCTGTGGTGGGTGCTGGGGGGTTGTGAATTTTGGACCCTAGAGTGCTCCTGAAGGTGTTTTCCAGATAGGCATTTTCTCCACCTCTCCTTTCCCACATGAGATTCCTTACCCTCTGTAGGATCTGGCCCCAGGGCCTGTGTTGACCCCAAAGGTCACAGTTGCTGTCACAGCCCACTGCCATGACCCATGACTTTTAGCACAGCCCAAGTACATGGTTTACCTTTCAGAGGCACTTGAGAGCAGAAGGAAATGGAGAACTATGGGGGGTTTATGTGTCCTGGGTAGCTGCTTCCAGCCACTCTGCCTCTCAGGGAGAGGCGTGGCTGTGGACTAAGCTATGAGCCCTTTACAGAACACATCGCTCTATGTTTGGTCTTTTCCATCACTCTGGATTTTCCTTGGTTTATGTGGCTGCATCTCGTCTGCCTCTTGTACTTTTTTTTTTTTTGCAGTTCTCTGTCTCTCTCGGCAGGTGATCTCCAGGTCAGCCTGTTCAGGTGGCTAAGGCCTTTTGCCTGATGTACACACAAAGGGTGACCCACTGCTTGTTTACCCACTGAAATGCCAGAGTAGAGGCCTTACAAGTTGCAATTCAAACTGTAATCCCATCTGTTGAGCTGGGGTGGCTTTTAGGGGTTGATGAAACAACTCTTTTTTATTGAAACTGTAAGTGCTCTCAGTGGGCCACTGTCTTTGTTGTGACTCACACATATTTGGCATCCTCTCCAAAGAAACTGACCAACATTTCTATCTTCTTCCCCGCTAAGAAGTTCTGTATTCTTTGTGAATTTATTTGCTCCAGAACAGTAAGCTGAGTTGCTGGCTGGTCAAAAGGGAAAGAGATGTGTAGCAATTTGCCAGTTACATTGTCCTCCTCTGAACACAAGAGAGCCTGTTTAGTGGAGTGAGGCACCGATCCAGCATTTTTGTGATTAATATGTTTTGTGCTTTTGTTTGCGTCTTTGAGAGTGACGTTATTTATTTTTGTTGCTTCAACTGTTTTGGAAATGAGAAAAAGCTATTTTGAGTGTAATATCGACTTGGCATCATTAAAAAAGTGTTTATTCTTGCCAGCTTTTTTCTTGGTTCCACTAGAAATACTTTTCTTTTGGGCTGCTCCTACCATTGTGTACGTTGTGATAAGTCTCCAAAGCATCGTACTATGCATGTGTGATGAGTGGATGCTTGCATGTCTGATCAGGGATTGATTCCCCTGGGAATGTGAGTCCTGCCAACTCCTCAGTTAGAAAACTTGACGTTTTAATATACATTGTCTTTTAGTCCCAGTTTGGACTCTTCTTTTGGAAAGCATTTCTTTTCTTTTTTAATAAAAAAAGCTTACAATTATATTGAGCTAGTTAATTAAACAGCCTGCATCTAATTTGGATCTCTCCTTTTAGTTTCCTTCTCACTTTTTCTTAACCGTGCCTGGTTAAATAACCTGATGAAGCTGTGTAAGAATTACTGAGATGGGTTGAAGTCTATCTAAAGCTAGAACCTGAATCTCATCTCCTGACCTCCCCATTAAAATCTCACTGCAAAGTGATTACTCCAAGGTATCCAAGGGACTGCATGCTTGGTTTAGATCCCTTGGAGGGCTCTTGGTCCTCCTGGCTTGGCTGAGTGTGTTCCTTCAGCTGCCTTTATCAGGCACATGTCCTGGGCATTACCCTTCTGAAAGATGACTGTCTGTGGCCCAAGGACAAGATCCTATCCTGTAACTCTAGAGGGATGAGCTTTTCAAGAGGAGAAAAGAATAACATTCTTCAGCTTCCTCTTGGAAACATCTGAATCATTTTGGTTAAAACCATAATTGGGACTTGAAAAGCAGAGGTAGCAGAAAGATTGCAGCCTAACAGTTAATTTGGCAAAGTGATTCAGAATGGAAAATATGCAATATTGTTTTATACCTGTGCCTTCTCAGTCCCAACAACGGATGTCTAAACACATTCCATCAGCTTTTCCAGTGGCTACTAGTCTTCAGATGCTTCTCTTCACTCCTTAGTTTTCAAGTTGGTCTGTCTGAATTTCAGGAAATACTGAGCTTTCTCTCTGAAAGTCAGTACTCTTAAATCTGCTTCTTTGATAGGGTGACAGTCTTAAAAATATAATTTTTGCTCTTTTTGTTCTTCTGAATTCAGAAAACAGTGATTTAAACTAAATTATCTCTTTTAGAAGACATTTCAGACAATTTGCAGTCTGCACCCATTTAAGTGGTAGGGGGCAGGATGGGAAGACAGAATACAAAATAGTGCAATTCTGAATTATTGTGCAGTAGGCAAGGATTTCTTTCATTCCCTCCCCTCCTCCCCATCTTATGTAAATAAGGAAAAAGTTACAGGGTGAGAAGGGATATTCTGATCTCCAAGGCAGTAACACTGAAGGAATTTTGTGTTTTCTCCAAGAGTACACAAACACTTCACTATCACTTTCCTGACGTTACCTGTGATATTTTGAAGGCTGTTGAAGAGAAGGTACATCAAGGGAGGCTTAGACTGCTGATTCTTACTCTGTATTTGCCTAGCTGTGGACCTAACTGGATCCGTGTTTGGAAAGCAGAAACCTGTCAAAAATCTACACTGAATACATCTACACTGAATTTCCAAATTACTATTAGTATTCTACATGCAGATTAGCTTTCTTTTTGTTCTTATTTACCTGTATATTGGAAATAGCCTTCTAAAAATATTAGCAATAGATGAATACAGGATGACTGCTGCACTAGGCACACTTAAAATACTCTCATGTATATCAAATCTAAAATTCTTTATTTCAGACTAAAGAAAATAGAAGGGAAAGAAGTCAGAACCCCTAAGGGGAAAGTACAGCATGTTCAGGTCTCTTGTCATGGCCTATTTGATTTATAAATATAAGAAAGTGTTTGTGTTCTAGAGCTGTAGCTGGTCCAGTGTTCTTTGTTGTTCTCCCACAATGTGACAATCATCCAAAAAGCTTGTTTCTGTGTGGATGCCATGGGGGTTTAGGTGCATTATGGTATATCTGGATATAAACTGTCAATCTCCATTTTTGGGTGAGCCCTAAAGGAAGGTTCAGGCACAATAAAATAGACTTGTTTAGTGACAGTTCAGCATCACTTCACTTGCCATGTATGATCACCCTATCAAGAACTGCATCCTGCTGCGATGACAGTTTGCTGGAAACTCTCCACAGATTCATTGGAAGTTGGCTGAGCCCCAGCTCCACAAATTACTGGTCAGAAGAGACGGTTTGTAGGGCACAAATCTTATCCAA
Organism: Sitta carolinensis; assembly: GCA_032173965.1. Lineage (NCBI taxonomy): Eukaryota > Metazoa > Chordata > Aves > Passeriformes > Sittidae > Sitta > Sitta carolinensis. The sequence continues at coordinate 7,017,133 of CM063296.1, read as the reverse complement.
TTTGTAGTGTTGATTTGATTCTTTTTTTAATTAACACTTTAAAAAGTGTGTCAGCAGAGTGCCAAAAAGACAAGAAATGATCAGCTAAAACATTTTATTGCAACATATGATGCTGTTCCATATTATGGAAACATGGCACTTAGATACTGCAATATTTTATTTCCTGTTACTTTTGTTCATTTTATGGTCAGCAGTAATTTAAAATAAACACTCTTCAAAACAAGTGCTAGGTTTTTGCCCTTTTCTTTTCTTTTTACTTCTCCTTGATTATCTCCTTTCCCTGAATTTTCATTAAGTCCAGTATCATGGACTAACAAGTCGAATTTCCCCCCTTTTTAATGTTTTTCGTGTTTTTTGGTAAGACTGCTTTCTGTCTGGTGTTTCTGCCTCAAAGAGGTGATTGGCAGGAATTATATAAGGAGTACACTAGTCTTTATTCCTTTGGAGATCCTGCAAGTACAGTCAGGATTAATAAAATCTGGCTGGCTGTTTTTTGATGAAATCATCTTTCTCCTTTTTTCATTCCCCCCCACCCCCGCCCTTTCTTTTTACTTTTTTAGCTGTTGTTTCCTCAGTGCTCTGTGCGAGACCTGTCACTCCTCCGTCCATCCCTTCAGTCTCGGACTGTGGGGGCAGTGAACGGCAGCGTGCACGGTCAGACCGGCGTTGGCAGCCGTTTGAATGCACCTTCCCTTACGTGTGCTGTAGAACGGCTGTGTTCAGCTGGGGGTGCTGGCCCGTTCTGAGCGGGGAGGCCGTGCCGGTGGCGGAGCGTGTGCTGTGTACGGCCCCGTGCCGCTCGCGGCCGGCATGGCGCGGCCTGCGCTGATCCCTCTGCGGAGCTCTGCCTCTGCGCCGCCTTCCCGCGGCCCGCCGCCCGCTCTGCCCCTCGCAGCCCGGCGGAGAACGGCATGAAACCCCGCGCGGCTTGCCATAAAGGCAGGGACGTCACTTACCAGTTGCCGTCAGAGACAAAACAAACTCAGCTCCGGGAAAATTAATTTATTGCCGGTTAAAATACGTTTGGACGATGGAAAGCAAAGAAACCTAAGCACCTTCCCCTCATACCCCGTTTTTTGCAAGCTCAGCTTCATTCCTCCATTCCCCACTCCCCCGCTCTTCCTGCCCCCCGAGCAGCCGAAGGCAGGGGGGCTGTGGGCTGTGGCCGCTCCATTCCAGCCGCTCTCCATGGGCTGCGGCTCCTCTCCGCTGCTGCCTTCCCTCAGGAGATAGCCCGTGCTTCGGCACAGGCTCTGCCACAGGCTGCAGCGGGGATTTGCTCTCTGCTGGCCGCCGGGGAATCCGGCACAGGCACTCCCAGGGACATCCCTCACCCTGTCCCCCTCACTCCAGGGACATCCCTCGCCCCAGGGACATTCCTCGCACTGTCCCCCTCACTCCAGGGACATTCCTCGCACTGTCCCCCTCACCCTGTCCCCCTCACTCCAGGGACATCCCTCACCCTGTCCCCCTCACTCCAGGGACATCCCTCACCCTGTCCCCCTCACTCCAGGGACATCCCTCGCACTGTCCCCCTCACTCCAGGGACATCCCTCCCACTGTCCCCCTCACACTGTCCCCCTCACTCCAGGGACATCCCTCACACTGTCCCCCTCACTCCAGGGACATCCCTCACACTGTCCCCCTCACACTGTCCCACTCACTCCAGGGACATCCCTCACCTGTCCCCCTCACTCCAGGGACATCCCTCACCCTGTCCCCCTCACTCCAGGGACATCCCTCGCACTGTCCCACTCACACCAGGGACATTCCTCACCCTGTCCCTCCTCACTCCAAGCACATCCCTCACCCTGTCCCCCTCACTCCAGGGACATCCCTCGCCCCAGGGACATTCCTCGCACTGTCCCCCTCACTCCAGGGACATTCCTCGCACTGTCCCCTCACCCTGTCCCCCTCACTCCAGGGACATCCCTCACCCTGTCCCCCTCACTCCAGGGACATCCCTCACCCTGTCCCCCTCACTCCAGGGACATCCCTCGCACTGTCCCCCTCACTCCAGGGACATCCCTCACACTGTCCCCCTCACACTGTCCCCCTCACTCCAGGGACATCCCTCACCCTGTCCCCCTCACTCCAGGGACATCCCTCACCCTGTCCCCCTCACTCCAGGGACATCCCTCGCACTGTCCCACTCACCAGGGACATTCCTCACCCTGTCCCTCCTCACTCCAAGCACATCCCTCACCCTGTCCCCCTCATTCCAGGGACATCCCTCACACTTTTCCCCTCACTCCAGGCACATTCCTCGCACTTTTCCCCTCACTCCGTGCAGGTTTTGCCCTTTCCTGAGGTGCCGCGGCCTGGCTGAGGGCTCCCCTCACAGAGCCCCCTCAGTGTCTGGGCACAGGCACCCAGACCCCAAAGAGTAAACATTTCTACGTAGATGTTCCAGCAGTTCTACATTTATATGAGTCTTTACATACAGCAGAAGGAGACTGTTACCAGAAAATAGGTTTTGACCTTCATTGTCCCCACCTGTACCACAAGGTCAGTGAAACAAGTTGGGAGGGAAATGGATTTGCTTGTTTTTTCTGCCTATGAACTACTTGTTTTTTAGTAACGCTTAACAATCTCTCTTCAGGAAAATTGCTGAATGTCAGAGTGCAGCAATGGTTCACTCTGATTTATGAAATTTCTCAGAATTTCCATTGTGATTCTGTGAGTCACGTTAACGTGGCTTCTTCAGCTGTGCCTTGAGGATCCTCCATTTGCATGTTTCACTGTAGCTTCTCTGTCAAGGCCTGGGGGTTGTTGGAGGCCAAGCACAGGGCACAAAGTCCATCAGTTCTTGTGCTCTATGAGCTGCTGCTGAAGAGGGTTCACTGGTGGGAGGCTGTGACTGAAGACGGCCACACACCAGGGACTGGCAACAGGTAATTCTGTGTAGCCTCATGAGCCAACTGCATTGCTGCTGACTGGCTGCTGGAAAGCCTTGTCCCTTCTGCTAATCCCAGAGAAAATTCAATGGGGTTAGTTTTAGCCCCTCTTAAATGCTGGGGTTTGGTTAAAGGGCTGAGATTTTTAGAGGAAACTTTCCCAAAAATAGCTGCCTCTTCTCTGGGGACTAGAAAGTGTTTAAAGATGTGGAAATTGCCCACACTAGCATCCATGTAGTAGAAGAACAAAATGTGAAACATTCACCACAGTTTTACAGGGATATGTTTGGGTAACTTTGGCAGCTGTACCCTATTACTGGAGACTACATAGGGAGAGCCAAGGAGACATAATCATCTTCTGTCAATGTCAGGAAAAGTGACTAGGTCAGAAGCTCTGTGAGAAATGGAGTTTCCAGAGCAGAAATACTAAAGCTTCAGCCCAGTTTGCAGTTTTCTCTTTTCCTGTCCTGAAGCACTCCATCATAATTGCCTTTGCTCATACTAGACCTGTCAAGAGATGACACTGTTATGCATTTAACTTGGTGGTGTGACAGCACTGCGTTTTGCACTGCCAGAATGGAGGTGGCTTGTGCCCATCTTTTAGTACTTGCTCAGGTCTACCAGCTTTTTTCCCCCCTAATTTAGAAATAATGCCAAACACACTGTATGTGCACCAAATTGACTGTCCTTCCTGGGCCCCTTTAAAAATACTGGAGAACTGCTTTTAATGCCTCTGTTTATTTTGGTACAACGTCCAGACTGCTGGAAGTATGTTTATAGCACAGTCTAACAAGCTGAGGCTCCTCTCTAAGATTTCAGTGCCTCATGGCTGGATAGAAAAAGCCAGTGTGCTCTAAATATGTATTTATGTCAGGCTCTGGCTTGCAGTAATAGTTAATGCCACCTAAGCAAAGTTCGAGCAGCAGGTTTTCCTCGGCACATGATACAGTGATCCTTATTACTGTGATGCTCATTAGTCAGACTTATCAACACCTGTGGTTGTGAACATAACCAGTTGCATTAGGTCATCTGTATTTAAGCTTGATGACTTGATGAGAAACCATTTTAATTTGCTGTCTACCTGTGCAGCACAAATTCCAGATTAACTTTGAAATCTGATTAATCTTTTTGGGGCAAGAAATACAAGTATATGAAAATAGTGTTATTTACAATGAATTGAAGTTTTAACTCTGCTGTGAGTGCCTGGTGCAAATGTAAGTGAGATACAAGCTGCTCTTTACTGTGCTGATGGTCTTTCAATCCACTTTAATGCTGTGGGTTTAGTCTCCTACTCTTCACATTTACATTCCCAAAGGAAGTAGTGCCTTTTGCTTGATGCACAAAGACTTCATTAACTGGAAGACAGTCTTGGAAATGTTTTATTTTTGATAGAAATATCTTCCACACAGGGAGAAAGACTGACGCATAAAATAAAATATAATTTAAATTTGTTTTGAAACACAAGAATTATTCTAAGCATTGAAGAGCTAATCCAAATCGTGCAAGATTGGAGTTGTTTAAATCAAACTTCCTTCTTGAAGTCACAATTTGTTTCCAAATGGTTTAAATAACCTGTTTGCCACATCTGCTCTCCCTGCCCATGTGAATATCCTCCTGCCCCAGTTACTCATGGCTGGCAAGGAGCTGGTGCTCACTCTCACTTTTTTGTCCAGGCTCAGACCACTGAACTTGTCAGCTCTTTCTCACAGAAACTGGATGATAGAAAAGCGATCATCCTTTTCCCTTGCTCTCCCAAATCTTAAAGCCACTGCAAAAGCTTGGCTGTGGCTGATAGTTCACTGACATAGAGTATGGAGAATTTTGCTTCAGTGCCTGTTGGAAGGAACCAAACTGTTTTCCAGTGTGCCTCCAAAAAGTGCCTCTCTTGTGTTCACTTTTAAAATCTCATGCACTCCCAAAGCTAATATTAGCAATGAGCTTTAAAGGCTGACTGGAGAAGAAAATTGATTTGGAGTATAGAATAGCTCTTCTGTCAGTGTTTTGGCCAGCCTTGTGTACTATGGGCAGTAGTTAAATCTTCCTGAATTTCAAAAGAATGTAGGCATTTAAATGATTTACAGGTTATTAAAAACATTGTTATCATACCGTGACAGCATTTTAATGAATTACTTTTTAAAATTACAACTGGAACTAATATCTGCTGGAGTAGAAGCTCCTCTGGTACGTAGCAGAGTTGTTGCCAGGAATATATTGAATATTTGAAGCCTAAATTGGATGTAGTAAGCCTAGTTGGCTCATTCAATAAGTTATTAGCAAAGCATAAAAATCCTCCTGTAGCAAACTCATTCTGGGCTTTCGAAGAACATTCCTGTTCCTTATTGACAGAGTGAAGATTGTTTAAGCAGTTTGGGGAGGAATGTCCTTGTGGTGCTTTAACAGCCCACTGTCTGTCTGGGGGGTTACAGTGCTCAGCTGTGTGCTGCTTATCTTCCTCACTCGCTCCTTCCCCTTTCCTGAAACTGCTCAGAGAGCAGCAGCTCCTCTTAGGCACAGCCCTGGCTGGCACCTGCAGCACCTGCTGAGAGGAAGGACAATATTGCTTAGGGATGACTCAGGAACCTTAAACCTACTCTGTTACCAGCAGGAATTGCAGCTTCCTGAGGCAGACAAACATGATCCCTGTGTACCAAGTTCCACCTCAGGCTTGTGGCCTTTTCTGAGCACTTGGCAATGCCCCAGCCCTTTTGTCTCCTTCTGGGGTGTGCTGGACTATCCCTGCTTCACCTGAGTGGGTTTTGCTTAAGCAGGTGAGGCCCAAATGAAGACATTTTGGGGAAGAGTGACTGGGAAACAGTGGTTAATCTGTGCTTTTTCAGCAGTGCTGTTCCTCACAACAGTGGGTTTTGCTGGCTTACAGGACAAACCTGCACAGGAGAGAGGAGGGAGTGAGAGGTAAGGTGAATCTGAGTGCTTTGGTCACTGTTCTGGATTTTCATTTAGCATTGGCATTTTCAGAAGGGTGTTCAGGGGCTGGCAGGGAGATTTTGCTCCCCAAAAATGAGGCATGAGAGACCTTCCTTTGAAGTCTTTGGGCAGGAAGAAAGCAAGTCTGTCCTGCTGCCACCTGTTTTGTTTCTGGGGTGAAATTTGATCCAGAGTGACCAGAGACAGGTGGGCAGTGTCAGAGGTCCAAAAGAAGAGGCTAATAAAAAATCAGATCCTAAGGCTTAAACGTTTTTTTACACACATGCCAAGCTTTATAAAAAACCTGTCCTTTATTAGCTATTTCAAAATACATTAGAAAAATGAAGTGACTCTCATGTGCCAGTTGGTGACTTTTAATTTTTTCTGTATACAAGCAATTTCATTGATTTAAAGTAGTGCAAAAGAGTATTAGAAATTTTAGTGTAACTGATGTGTCTCTTTGTGTCATACTGAAAGAATTATGAATACTTGAATGAGCAAATAATGCAAAGGACTGAAGTTGTCATGGTATTTAACACAAGAAAGGAGACCTAGTTTTGATCTGGGGTTTTTGCATACCTGGTCTGTCACTGAACAGCAAATATGTACAGAACAAATTAAAGAAAAAAAAGAAATTATTTAGCTCATTTTCTTTCATCTGCAAAGAAAAGTGATGAACTGCACTACAATGATTACCAGTCTTGTACCTGTAGCTGTGTGAACAACTAATCTTTGTAAGTGGGTGCTAGCATGGATGGAGAGCAGGACTGGAAATTCTGTGTTGTAATTTGCAGCTTCTTTGATTGCGGGTGTGTACTTTATGATTTTTATAGTCTAGTTATGAAACTTGAAATTGCATGTTCTCAAAAAGTTCTTAATGAAAAGTGCAAATTGCTGAAAGTTCATCTGTCCTTTTTTGTGTGCTCTGTGGTGAAAGGGAGTAGGTACTTGGCCTTGATAAACTCTTGTGCCAAGTGTTCTTTTGAAAACAAAAAAGACATTATGAGCATTATGGCCAAAATAGTTATTTTCAGCATAGCCTTGTTTGGAAAGCAAACAGAATCTCAAATTAAGTAATTGCCCTCCACAGATTAAAGACAATGTGGATTTTCTTCTCCCCTGTACATTGCCTACTTATTCAGCTTATACTAAACTCTTCAGAGCCAGGATGCTGTTGGGCTAATTAACGAAAATGGTTTTCATTGATTGCTGTGGAAAGAAAAGAACTAACTGGTTTAATTTACTCCAGACTATGCATATTTACAAGAGTGACTATTGATCTGCATGTGTTTAATTAAAATAAAGGACTTGCAATTTTTGCAGACCTTGTCACCTCACTCTCTAGTGTGAGTAGGACTTCACAGTCTGGGTGTGCCCTTTCCCAGCAGCTCCACTTGCAGACCCTCAAACTGCAGTGGCAGGGACTGGCCCCTGGGCATGAGGAGCAGAGTGCACAGCTCCAGAGCACCACAGCAGCGTGAAGTGACACTGGGATTTCTGCTCTGTGTCCTCCCATTGGAGCAGCAAGCTTGTCTGGAAACGAGATGACTAAAGCTGTAGGAAGCCACTGTTTGTGCTGTGTGCTACTTCTAAAATAGACACTTTCAGAGGGGGAACCCTTCTGGCTGACATTCCCAGGTTTCTCATAGGTTAATGAGACAGGAGATCCAAGGTATTATTTAATGTCTCTTTTTTAGTGTTTTTAGCTTCTGTATTTATTTAGCTCTGTCAAAGTAGTGCAGCTCGCTTGTCCAAATCAGAGCTTTCTGTGTTGCCACCAAGACTGGCGTTGGATTGAAAACTGCCCAGCTTTGTACTGGTGGAATAAAAATAGTAGTTGTAATGTAGTCCTCTTAAATGCAAGTACTTTCAGATGCTTCTCAGGCCCTTAGTCAGAGTTCCTTGTCTCTTAAACTTGTTTTCCTGGCTTCCATCTGGAAAGCTTCCAGAAGTAAGGAAACTGAACAAATAAAATGTGTAGACTATGATTCTAACCTGCTGGCCACTTTGGGTTCTATGTGAATAGGAGGGAAAACATGGGAAAGCAAGACTTCAAGCAGTAAAATGGATTCTGACATGAGTGGGAGACAGAAGCAACCAGTTGAATTACTAAAAGCTGTGATAGTTTTTGGGACATTGTTTATGATTGCAGAAGGTGACTTACCCTGTGCTGCTTCTGAAAGGGGTCCCTTTACCCCCACTGTGTGCCAGCACTGATGGTGGCTCTCATCAGGAGCACTGTTGGGGTTCAGTTCCTGTGCTGCCAATAGCAGAGAGGGTCGATTCTGTGCTCTCTGCAGTTACCACTGTTGTTGGCATCAATTTTATGTGAAACTGTGCCCTTTGCCTCCCTTGTGCATGAAATCGCTGCTTTGAAATTTAAATTGCAGGTTGCAGTGTACCTTAATTGTAATTATCCCCAACACTTCCACTATAAGACCTTAGGTTTAGTTCTGTGAAACTTGCCATTTGGGTGAAGAAATATGCTTCATACCAAGGGGGTTTTGTGTGCTTAGGCTAAACCGGAATGATTTAAAAAAAATGCTTTTCCTATCAGAATCTTCAAGTTCAGGAAGACTAAACTTTAGGGACTTGAAATGGGACAACAGGATCGCTTTTTTGGTTGGACTTTTTCTGTCTCTACCAGAGTAGTGGGGTTTGTGTTCATGGGCAGAGTGCTAGAGTCTCTTGACAGGGCATAATCTGGTGCCTGGGGCCTCTGCCCTGCCCTGGGGAGGCAGTTCCACTGAGGAGGAGGCGTGGGGCTCTTTGCCCAGGCTTTGGATCCTGCAGGCAGCAGAAATGGGGGCACAGCAGATGTTTCAGAAATAGTCGTGTGCTTTCTCAGTGCTTCTAAGGTGGGCAGTCAGGGAGCTGGGCAGGGGAAGGCAGAGCCTGCGAGCACCTGGGTCAGATGGTTTCAGGCATCTCGCAGTGTCTGCAGTCTTGGTTTGTTTGCACAGCAGTGTCATCTGGAACTTCTAGCTCTGAGCAATACCAGTTCATGTTATTTTGGCAGTGCCCCTTTCACTGACTGCCAAATGCCAAGGTCCCTGAAAAGTCAGACACTGGGGGACACACAGCATTTCTGGCTCCCATCTGCAAAATCAGATTGAGATGGAGAGATGATAACTCCTGGGGTGTTGAAATGATAAATGCTGATGTTAGCAAAACACTCATATGAAGTTAATTATAACAGAACATCCCAGAAGGAGAACAATTCTATATTGAGTACAGAATGTGCACGGCATGCAGTGAGTATGGCCCAAGGCCACATGTTGGTGGGGAACAGTGATCCTGAACAGTACCTGCTCAGCCAGCATGCAGAGCAGCAGCAGCAGCCCTTTAGGGAATACAGGCAATATAAAGAGATTAAATTTGTCCCTCTTGTTACATGCAAATGGCTTTAAAGATTCATGGACAGTTTTATTCCAGCAGTCCAATTTTCTGAGCACTTGCCTTTATGTCAGTGTTGTCACTTTAATGTATTTTAAAAATACGATGGTGAATATGAACTTACACTGTCAAGTTGCAAAAAGAAGTGTTGGGCTTGGGGATGTTTTTTTCCTCACTCAATTATTAGTCTGAGGAAGGTGAGAAATACAATATTGTATCTATATAGTGGGAAAGCTTAAAGGTTATAAGCAACTTGGGTTCCCTTGGATTGATCTGGGTAGTTTCAATGCATTTTTCTTCTTTATTGTCAAAATCATCACAGCTGATCTTGGAGCAAGTAGAAGATGTTACTGCATGCAGAAATATTCAGAAAAATGTTTGCTTTCCCAGGAATTACAGTAAAGTCTATTAATCTTAGCCTACAGCCTATTTTTGCAAATAGAATTACAGGTTTCAGTTTGTTGTGGTCACATTTCTGCAAGACTATCTTGGATGCTTCCATCTCTCACTTCTAAAAAGGGATTGTATGATGTATTAAGCAGTATCATAAATATAAGTCTTATATTTTAAGAACAAAACTCTAAGCCTCCTTGCATTCTCCATGATGTTTAATATTTCACAAGTTTGACTCTTTTGCAATCCTTTATGAATTTATACGTTGTGGTTTTATGGATTAGAGTTCAAAAACTGGTGGATTTTTTATAACTTCAAATAGATTGGGTGAAAGTAATTATTATTCTTTGAAATAATTAAAAGCATGGCAATTATTTGAGGCAGAAATAACTGAGATTTCAAATTCTTACAGGCAAGACTATTCATCAATCAAATAAATCAGTCCCTGATGGGAAGGGAAGAAGGAGTAATCACCATGTTTTTGTGGCACAATAAAACAAGGAAGATACTGTGTCCTTAAGGTCCTACTGCACAGATTTAAGATACCTTTTTTCCTCTAGTACTTCTAAGGATTAGGGAAAAAGAAAAAGCCAAACTCTGTCTCTCATGCTTAATAACAAGCATGAGATAAGCATAAATAATTTCTTGTCTAAATATAATCCCCTCCTTTCTCTGAAAACCTTCAGAATGATTTTTAGAATAAAAAATTCAGTGAGTATGAGAAGACTAAACAAGCTAAAAATCTGGTAATATTTTTGTTTCCACGAAATTCCAGTCTTTAAAAATGACTAAGAAAGGTACTTTATTCTTATGGGAATCAAACTGGGGTTGGTAACAGCAGTGGGAAGGGTGGACAGGAGTAGAATGGGAGGACTTGGCTGCTGGGAAAGTGGTCACCATACCAGTCTGGAATAGTATAATCAACATTTCTTTATTCTATAGCAAGAAAGAGGCTTGGGAAGAAAAGAAATCAGAATGTTTTACATTTAGACTTCTTTATATCCTAACGTTTGTTGGTTTGCATTATGAGAATTGTGGGTTTCTCTCTGTATTGACAGCTGTCGCCTCCGTGTCTCCTGGCTGCTTGAGCAACCAACCATCTTCTTAAAGCTTGTTCATTCCCCAGAGGGCAAGAGAAAATGTTTGGACCATTTATTTTGAAAGATAATTATTCCTCTAAGCAACTGCTTAAAATTGACACTATTGCATTGATTCAAGTGTAAACATATGAAAAATGTTATGATACTGAAAAAGAACATTTAGACTGAGACCGTCTGTTGTGAAACAGTCACAAGTTTTAAATCAGTGTTGCTCTAGTAGGAGTCCTGTTTCTTTTCTCTGTAGGAATATGGGTAAAGAGTTCAAATTTTGATTGTTAGAACTTGAGGAACAGTACAGGAAAGGGTAATTCTACCGTGGGACAACTTTCCCTGGAAAGAATAATTCCAGAATGAAGCAAAATATTCTGTAAGATGCCAAACCGCCCTTTCCATAGTCGTGGGACTTTTCAGTTCAACTCCTGCATGGCAGAAGTTTGCTGTTAATATTTCTCTGCATTTTGGATCCCAACATTAATCTAACTTTTTTATAAACTTTAAACCTTGTTTGGTCTTGGCAGAAAAGGACATAATGAACTTTGGTCAATGTCAAGAGGATCTCTAATACCAAATTAAGCATTGCCTTGACTTCAGGAGGCTTTGTTGTAATAATTTTCTGGGTTTATTGCTTGTCCTCCTCCCTCTCATGTAATTTGTTTGTTGAAATATAAAAGCCCAGGAAGCGTTGAATCATCTCACCAAAAGAAAATTCTAACCTCTTTTGATAGGGAAAGAGGAAGAAAAGGGAAGAAAAAGTCTGCATTTTCTACACTTAGGAAAGGATTTTTTGGTAAATTTAGCAAATGGAAATGATGCACATGGATTCTTCTGTCTAATTCCTTGTCTTTCCTTGTCGGGTACTTTACATGTAGCGTTGTTTTAAAGTTCTGCACTGCTTAACCCTCCTTGCCCCCAGTTCTGCTTTTTTTCATTAAGTAATAATTTACAACAGGATACGATGATGTTGTTCAGCCTGGCCACACCTAATCTGTGCTGGGACACACTGACTTCATTCACTGCTAGGTGTGGTGATTATTAGACAGTTTGTCACCGCACCCTGAGTGTTTTATTGCAAACTTCAAGTGGTTCAGCTAAAGGAAACATCCCTTTTTCTAGCGGAAAAAATGGCAACTTTCTACCTCTAAAAGAACTCACTCCAGGAATGTGTAGTGTAAAAATTTCACAGCCTGGAATAATCATTGAACTTGTACCAAATATACAAAGAATTGCATGGCTTTTTCCATTGAGTAACAGCAGACTGGAATATTTAAAAATAATTATTTTGGTTTGTATGGTTCCAAATTTTCATCAGATCTTGTGTAGACTGGCTGAAAGGAGGGCTCGCATTTCTCTTCTTCCTCTGTCATGCAGAAAGGCTCATTTTATTGTGTGAACTTCTTTGTGGGCAATCCAGAAGGGAAACTGCAGAGCTTTAGAAGTGGAAATATTTTACTTTTTGGCTGGTACGTTGTTCATGACACAGAGCAACATTGGAGGGTAAAAACAAATGGAGCTTCGTGTGTATTTCTGGTGAATTGATGTTAATTGGGTTTTGAGCATCAGTTCAGTTTACAACACTCTCTTGCTTGCTGTTAAAAGAAGCCTCTAACTTAATCAGAAATGATAAAAAGAAGCCGTTGTGCCTTGCAGAGCAACAGAAATGCCACTGATGAATGACCAGTCTGAGATATTTTTAAATTCAGGCTCGCTGGAGGGAACTGAACTTGGAGTCACTTCCAAGTAATTAAATTAGAAGGAAAGACTTCTTTAAAAATAGTGTAAGGGATGAACCATATTAAGACATCCTAGTTTCTTACTGTGAATGCAGCTACACTACTGAAATGATTTCCCTGGGTTCTAACTAGGGACATTGCTTAATACTAACCAGCTGGAGGTGTGATTTCCTGTAAAAGTAGGCAAGGACAGAAGATCCAGTTTAAAGCTGATTTGTGACCTTGAGGAAAACAAGATGAGACAAATGATAGAATTTCACGAAGTGATGAGCTGCTCATGCCAAGCACATGGCCACCCACAGGAGATATTTTCCTGTCTTTTACTCTGTGCTTCATCCTGTCTTGTAAGCCAATGTTGAGGTTCCAGAAGGGTGCAGGGTAGGGGCAGCAAGAGCCTCAGTGCCCCTAAAGCAAACTTGCTGATCTCTGCCTGAACTGAGATTAAAGCATGATAGTCAGGTAGTTGGGGATAGAGGCAACTAATAAAATCCAGTGAACTTGATTGTCCTGTGTTAGTAAGGAGGAATGAGAAGGGAATGACACTATCTCAAGCTGAGCTGTAATGATGGTCTTCTTGGGAAGTGTTATGTCTTTGTAATAATTTTCAAAAGGAGTTAACAGCTTTGGTGGCTGGGAAATTTTTAATTTCATTTATTGCTGTTGTCAAAAATCTGCTTTTGTTGATTCTATGCTGAATATCCTTTCCCAAGTCCTTACATCTATAGTCTCCCCCAAAAAATTGCATAGGAGAGAGAACATGCTAAACTGGACTGTCTTGCTGTTTGTCACAGATCAGTCCCGTTTCCTCATTTTTTGCTTATAAAATGAGACGTAGAAGCCAAGTATGTTTGCCATGCACATTTGGCATATTGAAGAGGCTATTTTTGTTCTGAGTGGAGGAGTATTAAGAAATCGTGATGGAAAATGTAGAGAGGCAGCAACACAGCAACTGCTTTGAGGCTCAGTAGTAGCATCTCTGTGCTGTTGATTTCCCTGCATTTATCTGTGTTATGATTGTGGTCACCACGATCCTAAAGCCTCCCTTTTCCTTGCAGTTAGCTTTTCCCAACTGCCAAGCTTTCACGTGTCCCTATCAATGGGAAATCCCTTTTCCTGTGCAGGCAATGTAAGAGAAGCCAAGATCTCCTCCCCTTTCTTGCAGCCCTGAGGTGATGTCCAGCTCCTGTGCTGCACTTCTTCCATCAGAGGAAGGAAGTCTCCTTCTCTGTGTGAGTCTGCCAGGCAGAGTCTGGGGAGGAGCACAGCAGAGGATCCTGAGAGGCATTCCCTTGGCCAGGTTTCTTTTCCAGAATCTAGAGGCAGGAGGAACTAAGCAAAGGATGCTTGCATACACCTGGAAGATAAGATCTCTTGGGTGCCGTGTAGTATTTTGGATGATTGACACTTTTTTAATGCTGGAGGTCCTCTAATGCCTGAGTTTTGGGCAGTTTGATTAAAAAATGGACTCTTGGCAAAAGTTGTCTGTCTCCACATCAAGTGTTTGGGCTGCCTACTTGTAAATCACAGACATTTCCTGAGCTACCAGCATTTCGGCTAATTCATATCTTTCCTTTCTCATTTTATTTTCTTTTATTAATCACTTTTTACATCTTATTTCTCCGTAAGTGTAAAAATATTGTCTGGAGAGCAATAAACAAATTAGGAACCTCGCTGTGCTTGTATACAGTAAGACAGGAAATGGACCTCCTAAATGTGTGTGCAGGTGTGACCATAAAAATGTTAGAATGCTTTTGTTCATTGGAAATGAGTTATTCTGGTGAAAACCCCGGAGTACTGGAGCAGTTTGGAACCAAGAAAAAGCTCAACTTGGCAGGGCTATGCCTTACAGACCCTATAGTCCCTCCTGCCCCTTCTCTGACTTGTTTCTCATCTCTGGGTTACTGATGAAGCTTTTTTTCCCCTTGAGTTATTGAAAGTGGTGTGGGCCAGAGAGCTCTTCTTTCCTCTCCACTTGTGAATTTGCCTTATTAGGAGGTAGTCAGACAATTTTGTGCAAGTGGGTGACTAACTTTGGACTCCTTTTTGTAACACTTCTGTCTATAGAAACAAACAATTCCTCAGTCACAGAAGGAGAGGGACAGACAAGCTGTTTTCCTTAAGTCCCTTCCAGTGTGTCCCTAATGAAGGGCTTGATCAAAGCATTTTGTATTGCTATTACACGGCCTAATTGTGGAAAGGGGCTGCTTCTGGTTTAAATGATCCCCCTCAAAAGCTGGCAAAAAGGCAGCTGGCAGCATCTCCCATTTAGACTTGAGGATCCTCTAGAAAACACTTCTGCTGGTCATGCTTCATGTTGCTTACAGATCCAGCTACCAGGCTGTTTTACCTTTCATCTTTCAGTGGGAGAGCTTTAAACTGGTTTTAATACCTGCACAAGAAGCTCTCCCTCTTTTTGAGGCGAGTGAATATTTTGTCCAAGGGAACAAGAGCTTTATAGCAAGAGCAGTTTCTCTGGCAGAGCTGTAGAAATAAGACAGCTTAGCAGCACTTTTTTTTTTTTTTTTAAAGTATGCTTTATGAAACATTTTTTGGAGAGAAACTTCACATCAGCAGTGATTTATCTTCCTCTAGGGGAAAGACTGGAGGCAGTGAAATACTTTGCTGTTTAATATCCAGTGGAAGAAATGGCTTCACTCTCATACTAATGATGTTGGGTTAGTATCACTGAGGTCATATACCTCTGTGCCAGCCAGTCCACTGGGCAAAGTTCATTGTGGGTTCTTACGGAAGCCAAACAGTGTTTTCTTTTTTGAGAGGATATTCTGTCTATCCTTGTATTGGAAATGTAACAATTCCCTCCTAGTGCACACGATTTACAATAATATCCTATTCTTTAAGTATGTAGCACAAGAATGTGTTTGCAGGAAAAGGCCCTGCTTTAGTAGGACTGTAAATTAAGTGAAAAGGTGCATTATGGGGAGGATGTTTTTTCAAGATTTCTAACAGACCATAGTTGTAAAGCTTTCAAAAACAAATAAAAAGAAAGCCACTCTATATAAGTGGAGCCTTTCATCCAAGTTACAGCTTGGAGAAATGTTTCACTGGGATACTAATTTTAAAAGATTTTTACAATTCTAAGTTTCAAAAATTTTATTTGTATTAATAAGTTCTTACTTATTGCTTCAATTTAATGGCAATAGTACAGTCAATGTTCTTATAATAGTATTAAATAACAGATACACAAAGATTTTATTGTGTATTCTCAAGCTGTAGTGAGAGGATACCAATGAATCAGCCAACACTTGCTTTGGTTGTTGCTTTTTCAGTAGGAACTTTGAGAATTTAGAAGCTGTCTGCCCTTACCAAGGGGAGTACGTATCTTGAAAGCTCTTGTTCAGCTTTGATCAGCAAATGGTGAGTTTGCTTTTGGCCCAATTAAAGATCTGGTCCAAAGGCTACTGAATTTAATTGGAGTGATTGCAGTCATTTTGAAAGCATTCTGGATCTGGCCCGTATTTTTAGCAAAGAGAAGAGGAAGGATGGTACCTCAGCATCAGTCAGTTCTTTCTAGCAAGGCCATATCTGGGGTTTTTTGTAGTTTGCTTCTGCTTTAACTTGGACTTCAGCTCCACTCCTGTGGGCCAGGAGCCCAAGCTTCTGTTGATTTTTGTACTCCCATCCTTCCCCTCCTCTTGAACACCCATTGTGAAGCAAGCAGGACAAAGTACCGGTGTAAAAACCATACGATCTTCCAGACTTTGCATGTTTTGGCTTTCTTTGTGTGTTTTTCTTAAGTTTGTTTTTGCCAACATCTCCCTCCTGTGTCTCTCACATATTTGCTGTTTTTCTGAGATACTGGAGGAGCGTTTCTAACAAAGAACAGCACAGATGTAGCTACAAAACTGGCAATACATTCCCTTGCTGGAAAAAATGCTATGGAGTGGTCTGCCCAGATAGGATGTTAAGGGAATGATTTTTCCTTTTCCGTCATATCAGATTGTTTTGCAAGTATATTGTAACTGGGAGGATGTGTTTAGGACACGTGTTTTAGGAAACTGTTTTCTTATCTGTGTAGGCCTGACTGACCAGGCCAGTTTCATACTCTTGATATTTTCTTTGCAGTCAAGTAGGTTAGAGTATGAATTAGTGCATGTCTTCAATGTACATTGGAAAATTACAATTTTGTAAGGTTTGAGTTGTATCAGAAGCAATGCTGGAACACTGGTGTATATTCTCACACATGTCATAACTCTTGATTTAAACAATCTTGGGTTTAAAATTAGCTTACAGATGTTTTGGACTGGGGAATCAAGAGCTGCTGATGCCTCACTCTTCTGGCAGCCCTTGTGAACACTGTGCTTATATAATGCTCTTTGAGGGGGACACTTCTGTGTAAACACCTCTGCACTGCCTTACTGAAGGTTACTGCTTTTGAGCCACTCATTCTTAGTACCCTGCACAGGAGTTTATTAGGCAGGATTAAGATGTAGCTTTGTACACTTGCTGTTCAGCTGCTGGGATGTTTGAAGGTGTCAGGTAGGAAGGAAGGGGACATAATGCAGAAAAGATCAGAAAATAGCTGCAGGGAGAAATTACTGCAAATTCATAACTGTCAAAAATTGTCAAAACCTTTAAATAGTTTGCTGGGCCAATAAAGCATCAGCAGAAATACATTGCTGCAGAGCTCAGTTCCAGGCAGCCTCAGTATTGCTAAGGAATGAGGAGTGATCCTGTCTCTCATGTCTCTCTGTGACTTAAAGATTGCTGGATCCAGTGGGTGAGGTCTAAATGGGCTGTGGATAGGACCCCATCTCTTGTGGTGATGTTTCTGGGATTAAAACACTTAAGAAAATGTCATTTTGGATGCCTTTTGGACTTAAGATGCTTCAGTAAGGGATTGAAGTAATTGGGTAGGGCACCAGGAAAATGAACTTTTCTCTGTAGTGTTTTCAATGGTTTATGCAGCATTAACATACATATGTACACACACACACACATCTATCTATGTATAAAATAAATCTATACATACATGCATAGTGTAAATAAAAACACCCATAATAGAAGCAGGGCAATTATGCTTTGTTCAGAAGAGTCAGCAGTTCAATTTTTTCCTCATTCTGTGCAATTTCAAACCCATCAAGCAGGACCTGCATTTCTCTCAAGTTTGTTTCTTCCTTGCTGTGTTTGATCCAGCACAGTTTGTTGTTCTCTCCTTCTGCTGCACCTAAATGGTTTTTAAAATAATTTGCGTATGAGGGATGTGTGAGTGAAAGCTGTGTCCAAACAGGAGATAATGTTTTGAACTTTTCAGGTGTTGGACTAGTGTATTGAAACTACTCCAGGATTTTGTTTGGTTTGGAAAAGGAAACTGTGGGGTTTTTTGCTCTTAGTAATAAAAATCTCCAGGGTGAATTTTGATGGCTGAGGTCTGTTTTTCTGAGTTTAAGCATCCAGTGTGCGTAACTGGGATTTTTGCCAAGGTAACTGGAACTCCTGTGATTGATCCTATGGAAAATTTTAAAGTGAGGCTGTACAGAGCATTACAGTTGTGTTCAGGGGCTCATCCTTTTAATATACAGTTTGACTTTGGTCCAGAGGGGTACAAGAAGATATGGGTGTCTGAACAATATGCTGGATAGGAACCTTGACTGAAAAAGCTCTAACAGGATCATGATGTTACTGGACATAGCCAGTAATTGTTTTTAATATTTTTATTTTGGATTGTGCTACAAATTACTTGTTCTTTGTGAGCTGAGCTAATTGGATCACAGAATGAGAAGCATACAGAGAGAAAGGAGTAACTAACAATACCCAAGCTGGCATGTGCTGTGGACTTGCTGTCTGGTTGAGGAAAGGAATGGAATCCATTGAATGGATGTGCACAAAGCTGTCTGCCAGTGGCTGGGAGCTGGTTAACTGCTAATCCAGGAGCTGCATGTTGCTGGCTCTGAAGCTGCAGGCTTTGCTTGGCAAGAGGATTTTGAAGCATTTGGAAAAGAATCGGACTCAACTCTTCTTGTGTCCTTGAGGATTGACACATGCTGTTTATCATGGCTATCCTGTACCAGGACTGAGAAATCAGCTCTGAAGGATGAGCAAGAAATTTGAGCAGACTAGGACATGTAGTGGAAGTGTGGGAACTCTGTGTAAAAGAAAGATTAGAGGACAGTGTGTACCTGGAGCACTGCTTGGTGTTCTTGGTCAGGTAGCTTAGGGCTCTCCAATCTATCAGCACATGCAGTTGGGGTTTAATTGTGCTGTACTTGGGGAAGAGGCAGGGCTTTGGCCAGACACACAGGAGAAGCATAGAATAGAGAGAGGTCTGGGCTGTGCTGCTGGGGTAAATCCTCTCCTGCTCAGCTCTGCTCTGAAATGGGTTGCTTGTAGATGTAGAGGGAATAATTCATAGTGAGAGCGGGTCTGGGAACAAGTTAGTTTAAACTCCTAAGCCATTCTTGTTCTATCCATGAGAAAGTGGTATTCAAGCTTCTGCAAGAATTGAAATTACATATAAATAATGGGATAGGATGGCTTAAATCAGAACATGTATTTCTGTGCTGACAGTGCACAGCATCTGCTTCTGCTTTAAGCAGGGACTGAAGAGATTTGGGAAAAAAAAAGCCTTTGGCATCACATGCAGGGGGAGCTAATAAAAGGCTATAAATTGAGCAAATATATGGGCCTCTTCACATTGACAGTTCCCTTTGAGAAAGTAATTAAGGATGGGGATAAAAATTTTAAAGAAAACACATGCACTGGGAGACTTTGAGAGGATCTCAAACAACAGAAGAGCAAAAAAATGTATCAGTACTTTCATGGAGTATAAAATAACCAGCCTTTAGAGGTTGAGCTGGAAGTCAGAAATTTTGCCCCAGACTCTGCTGCCTAATTGAGGAGTGGCTTTAGCCTATGGTATGTCTTCCATTTTTGATGAATCTTTGAAGTGAACTATGTTGCTGGATAAAACACATGGTATTTATGTTTTGACAGCAAAACAAATGCCATGTATTCATATGCTTGGACACTAATCTTTTGAAGAGAAAAACAAAACCCAAACTCAGCCGTGATAAAATCTTGGCAGCAAAGTAGACCCAGCTGAACTGCATTTTGTATGCAGTACAAAAAAGCTTCAGTTTTTTCTTCCCCTTCCCTGGCTGACTGGCCTTAACTTTCCAGTCGATTGTTTGCAGTTGCTTCCAGGTTATTTCACAGGCTGTAGTTATCTTCGTGATTACATTCAATATTCTGTCAGTGATAAAATTCCCCTGATGGTTTTAAGGAGAGTCCATGAATGCTACAGGATACCTAAACAATGGAATTCTTTAAGGAATCACTCCTGACTATGATACAAATTGTTTTCAGTCTGTCCTGAAACACACCAAGACTGTATATGCTTCTACAGTGGCTTTCTCAAAAGGATATTGTTTGTATTGTTTCATGGGTAGTAATTTCAGGTGGGACTGCAATGAAAGTGGTTGTACTAGACAGAGGTATAATTATAGAAAAATCTGCAAGATTGATTTTTCTGCTTTGGCAAGAGTGTTTTTATTCAAGCAATAACTGGAATAGTGTTGAGCAAATTTGATCTTCTCAGGATCAGTGGGAAGAAACGATACATAGAGCAGGAAATGGCTTAAAGCCACCACATGTTCTTTCCCATATATCCCTGATGCAGTCAGGGCTCTGAGCTGAAGTCTAGATTTCTAGAGGTAGGAGTTCTTCTTGGGGTCTTTTTCTGTAGTGAGCTTTTCTCAGAATGCTATGCAAGGCTGATGACATTCCAAGGAAAAAACCTGCATTAAAGGAAGGCATCAGCAATACTTGTGCCTGTTTTAAAGTCTGGGTTCTTTTTCCTTAACTCTTTGCCATGTTTAGCCCCATTATTTCTACTTTCTTCACTGTAACAGAGGGCAGGCTCGCTGGCCTTTGGTTAGCAAAAAGCAGGAGTTGAATTAATATCTTTTCTGACAGTACCTCGAGAGCTTAAATAGCCATTAGCAGTAGATGACTGGTAATTACTCTGACTTCCTAACCTAGCAGAGACCCTGCTGCTGTATTAATCTCCTGGCTGTGGAATGCAGCAGAAAGGTGTTAGGCTGTGAAAGCTGCCCTGTGCAAAGCTTGAACCAAATCTCAGTCAATAGATGAGGATAACCAGCTGCTGCCTTTTGATCTGGAGAAATACAGGGTTCATTGACTCAATAGCTGGATGGTCTCATTAGGTACCAAGGAATGTTATTTCTTCATGGGATTTCTGTAGAAGTTTGCAGTTTGCACTGCACAGTACTGGTCTAGGGAGACACTTTACAGGACTCCTGTATTTTCACACAGCTCTAGCCTGGGAGCTGCTACTCCAGATATGTTTCAGAAGGAGCTCTTTAGAAAACATGTCTTTATTGTGGTGGGAAAGGTCTGCAGAAGAGCTCAGGAAGGTGTATGAGTGGGAAGGGTTTGGTTTAGGACTGCTTACCAGCTTCCCACTGTTTCAGATCTTAGTGTTGAGGAAATCAAATGCATGCTTTATGAGTTAGCACAATTGAAGCTGTATATAATTTTATAATGTACCATCTAATGAAGGAATGAAAGGTTTTATCTACAGGGAGTGCTACACTTAAAAGAAGGCTTTCTAGTCAGTTTAACATTGAAACATTTAACATTGAAACATTTAACATTGAAACATTTAACACTGAAACATTTACATTGAAACAAACCTGTAGATACTTTTTAAATCTGCAAGTTCCTTGCAAACATGCAGTTACGCTCTGTAGATCATTTGCTGGCAGGGGGTGTTTTAGCTAACACGTTCAAGATGGATTTTTGGCAGTGTTGGCTTTGAACTGCCCGGATGGCTGAAAGGCCGAGTGCTTTATTACACATCTCGACTGGGGCTGCTCTCTCAGTGCTACCAGGGGCGTGTCAGCTTTTCTGTTGGTAAAGTTGCTAGTAAAAGTCTTGGAGTGTGTTTTGGCCAACTAGAAAGTATTTGAAAATCTCGTCCAAGAAACAGAATAGTGCAATCTGTTATTTTTGTGGGATGGTGGGTGGATTTACAATGCTGTTGAACAAAATAAGATCATGCATAAGCTTCTGAGTCTCTGTAGTAATTCTGCTTCCTTCAGAGCTCAGCTTCTGTTTAGTCTTTTTTGTAAACCTTCTCAAACAGTACAGATTAAAACCCGTTTCTGGAATTGAAATTATCAATTTAGATCTGGGAAAGGCTGATCCAACAGTAAATTGATATAAGTCACAGCCAGTGTGTTCAGACCAAAGGCTCTGACTTCTTTGCCTGCAGAGACCTGGACCATAGGGAATCCCAAGTGTTGCAGAGCTGAATCAGTGACAGACTGGAGTCATTCTGCCAAAATTACTGCTTACTTAGATGTCTGTATATATAAAAGAAGAGATTTAAACTTTTGAAAGAGATTAGAGTGAACTTTCAGGCCATTTTTTGATGTTACTTATCAAGATGGCTGGGTAAGTTTCTACAGGATATTGTACTTGCGTTTGGGTGATGACAAAATAAATTCTTATGGTTTCATACTTTCCCCCTCCTCTTCCTACTCACTGGACTTGGAATCTTGAAAAGAGCTTAATAAATCCATATTAACATCTCAGATGTTCTAAAACTTAGTCCCAGATTCTGTGCTGCAGTCTTGTGGAGTACCCACAGCATACATCAGTTTCTCCAGAGAGGATCTGTATCTCTGTACTTCATTCCTAAAAGACTGTAAATCTGTTTCTAAATTCCGTAAAATACCCAATGGGCTTTCCTTGACACTAAATATTGATCATACACATAATTGAATATTCTATTTTTGGAGTTTATATCTGAAACAATATAGAACAGACTGCCTTAGTTTAGCATTCAAGTATTGAAAACTTGGCCTACGTTTTGAAACTGCAGCCTTATTTCCCTAATACTTCCCACAAAATAATGCAATAACTCGGGCTTTTGAAACCCATGATGTAAGCTGTGATCAGATGCAGTCTGCCTGACTTTTGTTCACTTACACCAGATGTCTCCTTTCAGGGACAGGACACTGGTGGACCTAACTTCTCATTCCCAAGAAGTGTGCCTGCAAAGTACAAAACTTCCTGCATTAGGTGATTTGTACCAAGTCTCTTGCCAGCAATGTCTAAATGTAAAGGTAGAAATTGAGAATTTATTGAGTCTTACTATCTGAAAGCTGAAGTTCGTTATTCTATTAATAAAATATGTTATATTCAACATAAAATTCGCTGTTACCAAGTGTACCACGGTGCCACTTTTGAAGGAAATGCTTGTGGTAATTGACTGTTGATGTTCTGAAACATTCCTCTGCTTGTACCCCTCTTAAAGCACAGGAGAGAAAGGGAGGCAGCATTTAGTCAGGTGGACAGAATTTACAGCATAGATACTGAAAATGGAACCAAACATGAGAGGCAAACACCTGAGAGATTTTCAGATGGTTTATGTGGGTCCAGTAGGTGTTAGTGCATTGTTCTACTAAACACAGATAAGTAGTAAACCCAGTTCTTCCTACTTGCCACCTGTTCCTTTGAGGTTTTTTTCTTCCTTCCTCCTCCACTACAGGAAAAACCCAGCCCTTTGTTGATGGAAGTATAGCAAATAGGAAGCACCATTTCCCCATTTTCCCAGGAGGTGATTTACTCATGAGCAGTAAACTGTCTGAACTGCAGGTTTACCCAGATCCCAGGGTTCAGTTCAGTCCTCATTTTGATTTGTAAAGAAAAGCAGTCTCTTGTGGAGAGGTTTAGGAGACATCCTGCCTTGCATGGTCTTTCATGAGATTTGAGATGCATTTGAAATACAAAACAGATGCATTTGAAATACAAAACTTTCTCTCTTCAAAGTGTCTTTTCAGCTATGGATAAAAGTCAGACTTGATGGGGTGGATTAGCTTTATCTAGAGTGAGATTTACTCTTCAGATTAAATACTGGTGTTCTTCTCTGGATTTCCTGGGCTTCAAACTGAACTCAGAAGAAGGAGGATTTTGTATAGGTGGCTGCTGATTTATTTTACCTGCTCTTTAGAGGAAAGTGCCACCTTGCAAAATCAAGTAGGTAGGAAGTACATGGTGAATTGACTGTAATGAGGTCTTTTTCTGCTCTCTACTCTTTCCTTTGTGCCTGTGCAATCCAACCAGGCTTGCAAGTGGTTCAGAACATGTCAGTTCCTGGATTCCATGGGGCATAGGGTGGCCAAGCAGTTAGAACTTAAACCTACCCAATGATTTGTATCCCCACTTAAACTGAAATTGTCAGTGTCGAGCCTTTTAGCTGGAGGTTGATGAAAAGCACCTTTGTTTTCGTTTTAAGTTACAGTGTCAGTCTTATAGAGCTGTTTTTTTACCTCTAAAATGCAGGTGCTATTCATATAGACTTATATTTGAATTAATTTCTTCCATTTGTCATATATTGGCTACATAAGTCAACAACAAAAAAATAAAAGAACCTATCCAAAGCCTTTAAGGAGCTCATTTAATGTCTCACATAAATACTGACTTACAGAAAGGCTTATCTTTTACATTAAAGGATGAGTATAAAATAACCAATAAACCACTTTCTAGAGTTGTGATTCAGTGGCCAGCTAAAAGAGCATAAGATTTTCATGGAGCTTGATGTGCTGCATCACAGGAACTAGAGATCCCAGGTGTGGGTTATGTCTTTAATATGTGGGTCTGTGTTTGTTGCTGTTGGATATTGAGAGGGTATAACAGTGAAAGAATGCAAAAGAAATATCACTAATTCATGATAATTTAAAAAGAGTCTAAAATTTTGAGGGTCTGAATTTGACAATGTCCCTTTTAAAATATAATCATCATTTATCCTGTGCCTAATAAGAGGTAGAAGATGCTAAGCAGTACATAATCCTTGCTCTGAAGGATTGTCCTATGATGTAAGGCACCAAAGAGAGCCTGAGGGTGTCATTATGGATAAACAGGTACAGTAGGTGGGATTTGAAGATGCTCAAAGCACTGCAGATACAATGAAGAAGCCATCTGAATAAGAAGCAATGCAATCCAAGTCATTTGCACCAACAGATACCAATGGTCAGAATGTGCTGGTTTAGAGGCTCCAGAGTCATGGTGACACTGACACAGAGGGTACCAACGTTTCAAAGTTCAGGATACAAGAGGAGTGGAAGAAAGAAGCCCTTTCTTAGTAGGAGGAGTAAAAGTAGCTTAGTAAGCAGAACAGCTGCCAAGACAAGATCCGTGATGGTTTCCTGCATGCTTGACTGCAGGTAAGAGGCAGCTCTGAGATTCTTTCAGAGAACAGTAATATCTCTGTATATTTTTAGCTGTCATAAATGGTGTTCAGGTGTGGTAGAACTGGAGGGGAAGCAGCCAAAACAAAGAGACCTTACAGATGGTTTTGAGCAATATGTGAATGGTTAAGCTGAGGGATAGTCACTTAGGCTGTAATGAAGGAAGGCTTTGTAGTGGCTTGAGTGCTTTAAAACTGAGGGGAAAGAAGCAGCTGTGTGTATGTGTTGTAATTGTTTATTAAGTAGAAACTGGCTGTTCATAGTTAGTACCTCTCAATTGAACTCTGCTTCCCAAAGACCTAAACCCATTGGAGCTTGGAACACATGTCCTTCTGGGAGTTGGGAGCATTAGAGAGCAGTTGAAGAGAGTTTTGTCTGGGAGCCTGGGCAGAAGGAAGTCAGACTTCTGTTAGTCCCTGTCGGTGTGATACAGCTGCAATTGCTGTCTCTGCTGCACTTTTCAAATGGATCCCATCCCTGGGCTGTGTGGCCCAGGGTTGTGCACACAGTGCTTTTCCATTTGTGGTTCCACAAACAGCACTCTTTTTAAAGCTGAAGGCAGAGATGAGTGAATGCAGCTCCAGATGGGAACTGACAAGTTTGAAAACATGTCAGCATGTGTATATTTTTAATTTCAAAGGCATCACGCTAGCATTAGAGTTGCTTTAATTCTAGAAGTAACTCTGTAGAACTATAAAATTCCTAAACATCTCTACCAGAGAACAGGCATGTTGGCAAAAACATAAGCCCTTGTGGACCACTTAATCTGTAATGAAGGTGAAATATTCTTATTGTAGTCTTTTGACTGATCAGCCACTTATTGAGGATGTTGTTGTTTGGACTGATTATGATATTACGTACATCAATTGCAGAAAACTGAGGAGGAAAATTTTATTATGGTTACCTAAATAATCTTGGCTTTTGGAATTCAGTCCACAGAGTTCGGTAAGGTTGAAACTGAAGATTAATCTAAACAGATTCTATTAATAGTGGTGCTGCTAGGAGACTGAGCCTGAATTCTCTGTACAACAGCTGATGTGTGCTCTGAAATATGTTTGGTGTTGGTGCTTGAGATGTAGATTTGGAGGTGGGAAAGATTCTTAATGCAGGGTTTCATCACATGGGGGTTATTTTATTTCCTAGTTGACTCTACACAATGACATTGCCCTCCAAGGCCATTTTTTTGCCGGTAGGGATGCTCGAAGGGAATGGAGGCATTCCTTCCCTTTCGATAATGGGAGTCAACATACTGGACTATTCCACTGTGCAAGACTGACACAATAAGCAGCAGCTTTGGAAGTCATTCCTGCTGTGCCTTGTGTGTTGGCAGGAAGGCAAAGAAAGGCAAGACTGAGTGCTCAGTGTCTGTGGGTATATGAGACCTTTAGGAGCACCAAAATGTCGATTACAGTGAGGTATCTAAACAAATAGACATGTGGGTTCAAACTTCCCTCCACACCTACACCTGACTTACTGAGCTGTAAGCTAAAGTGGAATCTGAGTGCCTGATTCCTACACGACTTCTCTCCTGAGCTGGAAAATATTTGGCTAAATAAATTGTTAAATAGTGTCCTATTTCACAACAGAAAGATTTTTTTCTTTTAAAATTTGCATGCCAAGAGAAATGGCTGATGCTGCCTCATCATGGGCTTCACTAACAATGATTTTTGTTTCTTTAATATAGTTTGTCAATGTCTCTGTATTACTGCTCATGTGCCATAAACCTTAGAACAACGACCTGTGATAGTAACTGGTACAAAATGTCTGTGGGCATAATCAGTGTCTCCATCAACTGCTTTCATCAGTGAAAAGAATAGAAGAAAAGAACAGAAATAGCATCTGCTGAAGTGATAACCTGAGCTCCTGTGGCAGCCATTGCTTTCTGACCTGCTTGCAGTTTCCTTTAGAAGGAGACCCATTTCCAGAGCACAGCTTTGTTTCAGGTGTGTGGAGAGTCTGGAGGTGCTTGGTTAGTGGCCCCTGGCAATTGACCCTGGGGGCCTTTACCTTTTCTGCTGGGATCATTTTGTTGCCTTCTTGCCTGAGAACAAAGAGCTTTTAGTTCTGACACTTAGTGAGATTAGACCTTATATAAATGGCCCTTATATAAAATGCAGTAGAATGGTAAAATTTCCTAATTAGTAACACACAAAGCAGACTACATAATTGCATAAGAAGTGAAAGCTACAGATGTGAATAGCTGGGCATGCTGTGTGGTGTGTGTTGTAGGAAGCCTGGTTATGGTTTGTTTTTTTCATGAAAAATGTTTCTTGAGCAAGTTCTAATAATCTGACTCTGCAGAAGAGATTAATCCAAAATTGTCCTCAAAGGACAATAAAAGCTGTTAATATACTGTTAGGGCAGGTTTGAAATGGCTTACTAAGGGCAAGCTGTGTCCAGGTGGGTGCTCTCTGATGGTAAGAACTAACCTGCCAGAGGTCTGGTGCTGAAGACTGCTGAGTGTTACAGTTGGAGCTTGCGTGCTGCTCGGCTGATTCAGATATCCGTATTTCCCAGCTTCACAGATAACTGCAAATGTTACATTCCTAGTTTGTGCTTTTAAAAAGACATTTCTATTGAGCAACTTCTTATCTCTCCTTACTAATTTTGGCATTCTAACCAAAGATGCCCAGATTGAATCTGAATACTGTATAAGGCTATTTACTCTTATTTAGACTGCTTCCTAAGGAAATGCCAGGCTTTTGCAATTGCCCTGTCAGCTGAATAATTTCTGAATTCATTGGTCAGTTTTCATGAGAGCTGGAAGCCTGGAACTGCTTTGCTCTTTCTGAAATGGAAGGGTGGCACAAATGAACATTTCTGCTCAGGAGGAAGCAGCATTTAGCTGTTGCACATCATTTGGCAGGAGCTGACCAGTGAATTGGCCAGTATGGACCAGTCATCTTTACTTAGGTTTTTCTATTTATATATGAACTATATACACATATATGTCTAAAACAGTGGGAAGAGGTGTAAGAAATACCTGAGCATGTCAAATGAGATGAAATGAGAGAGCAGAGACTACCTCAAACCTGAAACAAATTTCCTCTGAAATACAGCTGTGATCCTAGGGTTGTTTTTCTTTGGGGCACATCTCACTGCTTGAAGTCTAAGAAAACAAAATGCTGTTTGATTTGATATTATTGCAGGGAGGAACTTCATGGGTCATCAAATCCAGCACTATGAAAAATGTGCATTCAACCAAAAGTACAGTTGATAGATGTACCTGCCCTTCATCTTGTGTCTTGAACTGCTTCAAATTCCTGATAGCTCAGATGTCTTGCTTTGAATGAGAATGGAACATTTTACTGTTGGTGCTAAATTATGAGCTTGCTGGCTCTGTCTGCCCTGAGCTTTACTGCCAGTGCCACGAGAATGCTGGAATAGATAAGAAGTGATGAATGAGTAGTTCTTAGGGTTTTTTCCTAAGCATCTGCTGTTGGCTGCTGTCAGAGACGGGAGGCTGAGCCTGCTGAACTCATGCTCTGGTATCAAACAAGTGTTATTTTCTTAAGATTTTTCAAAATCCTCTCTCCCTCTGAAGCAGAAGAGAGGAAGGAGGGGGGTTCTGCATGACTGGGCTGCTGTAATGCATCATGCTTGGGCCAAGGAGGAGGAGGGCTGCAATTTCCAAACAATGCCGTGATGTTGCCTCATGCTGCCTCCCTTCACACAAGGACTGACGGCTGCACATCGTTCCTGTCAGCCACGTTCCACATCCCTTGAACTTTCTCAGGGAAGCAGCTTTGGCAAATGGTGTTTTCCTCCATCGTGCTCATGTGTCAGACAATATCTGTGGAAATGGGAGGCTGCTCCATCACACTCAGAATTTGAAGGAGTACTGGAAGCTGTGCAGAGAGATGATCAGAGGTTCATTACACACCACCTTGGAAACAAAATATTTGGTTTTATCTTTAACTTTGCAAAGTTGTCTATGTCTTAGCCAGAGATTCTGGGGTTTTTTTTTTTTGAAAGGCTTGACTGAATGTGAAAAAGACTGACTTGGGACTTGTGTATACAAGGCTGTAAATGATTGAATCTAATATTTGAGTTGTTAGGGGGATCTCTAGATTTCACTTGTGCAAATGTGACCAGTTTGAACATCTGAAATTGCAAATAAGTGAAGCTTGGTGCTATGAATAATATTTTATTTTTATATTTTTATAAATAGTTTCTGAGTTTGCTGGTTTATTGGTTCACTGCACTTCCTCCCTCCTTGATTAATTTGAATTTCTAAAATTTCCTGACTTTAACATCTATGAATTTAAAAAACCTGATCTTACAAACACTTGCACAGATACACATATGGGGTCACTTTATTTTTTGACATTAGAGCTTCATGAGCAGTAAAAACATTCACATAATCCTAGTGCATCTGTTTCTAACTGGATGATGAGTCCCCTCCTGATTTAATAAGGAAATAGAGGGAAGCAGTGTTTTGTATCTGAATATCCAGGACAGATATGAGTGGAATAATCTCTCAATTTAACTTTTAATTTCTTTTCCTTTGTAAATATTCCAATTTAGTAGGTTTAGGTCTTAAACTTTTCCATTACTCCTTAGGGGATCATGTTGGATGAGCTTTGTACAAGGAACATGTGATGCTCTTTAATATTGACAGGTCTTGAAAGCTCCTGAATAGATTAAATGTCTTTTTGCCTTCTTAGAGATGGCCTTCTTGCCTTTTTTAGAGTTTGGATCTAATCCAAGAAAAGGCTAGGACTTAGCTCAGCTGCAAACAAAACCTGACCACTGGCTCCTGAATTATGAATTGAAACTTCACATAATGGAAATTTGAGGCCCAGCAGTCTAAACATAAAAGTTGCTTGGCAGTGTTGTTTATGAATGAGTGCAGGTAGTTTTGCTGGCTTTTTCTGCATAACTTTTGCTTCCCTTCCTGTTTCATTCTTACTTGTTTTAATACCTAATTGTAGGCATACAATCCATAATTGAGAGGCTGTGGTACAGGAAGCTTTCAAAATGCATGTGAAATTTGGAAAACATAACTCTTTAACTCCATGTCTAAAGGTACACTGTGATAAGGGTCTAAGGGAATGACTGCAAGATCATGTAAATGTGTTTATGATATCAAGCTAGCTTTAACACCTTCTTGTCCCTCATAATGTTCAGGAAAGATTGTAATATTGATTCAGTATTTCCAAGTGCTAATTTTGGCTGGAAAATGTCAATATTAATTTAATTACTTTATGGTTCTGTCAGTCTCATCATCATAGCTTTGAATGACTTGCTTTTCTTTCTTCACCCTCAAATTTAATATTGAAGTAACTCAACGTTTACATAATATCCAACCCTTACTAGAATCATACAGGTGTGCATGCCCACAAGCATACCTGAAAGTCTGCAGGATCTGGCACAGGTGTAAAATAGGCTCAGCTAAAAGGAGCAATTATCTTGTTTCACCATCTCTCTCCCATGGGCATTACCATATCCTTGTTGATTAAAGTGCATTTTTCTGAAAAGCTGATAATTTTGATCTAATGACACCAAGTGAAGGATTTGCTGGTTTACTTCTTGTTTTCTTCCAGTAACTAATTGGCCTCACCCACAGATTGGTGATATTTTCTAATTTGGTGATTAACATCTAGTTTTCTAATTTGGTGATCTAATTAATATTGGTGACATATTTCTAATTTGTCTTGCCTGAACTATGCAGCAGCTGCTGGGACTGGGCCCCACTGTGCCCTCCCTCCTCAGTAAAGAGTCTTTTAGCATCTCCTCAGGATTACTTCTTGCTGTTTATAATTGTCACTTCCCAACAGAAAGAGTGTTTAAAGTCTCCCAGAGAAACTTTTTGTTTCAACACTCAGATTTTTTTCATGGCGGCTTCTTTTCTGCCACCTTCAATTTTCTAATGCAAATTAAAAAATTTGGATACTAAGATTTGAATGTAATACATCAGTGGTGCCACGGAATCACGTCCTGACTTTCTGTTCCCTTGTTTCAGAAAGCTGAAGGCTCTGTGAGTCATTATTCAGTGGCTGCTCCTGAGTCACTCACCTGCCAGGCTGCTGAAGTTCTTCAAGACATCCTCTTTCCTGGAGCAGTTGCCTGGGCTCTGTTACCAGAGGTGTAGCTCTGTCTCTGGCTTTGCCTGTTTTAACTAATGTCAATTGACTGTGTGCACATTTTTCTTTCTTCTTTATACTTTTATTTTTTATTTCGTTCTGCCAATCTATGTGTTTGCAGAACATTTCTTCCAAGGAATTGGTTATATCTAGACTTCAGCATTTTTATGTATCTACATGAGCATTTGGCTAACTCTGATTAATGCAAAACCAAACTAAAGCAATTTCATTCTCCAGTGACTTTATGCTGTCAACTGCTTTGAGATCTGTCAGTTAGCCAACCCTTAATCCATTTAGCATGTGCTTTATTGACATGAGCCAAATTTGTAGTTGGAATATCACGTTGTGTAAGTCATGTGCCTTGAAAATCTTAAGTAGTCAATCAACTCTACCAGCCAAACTCATGATTTCAAATCTGAAATCAGGTTTGTTTGAATATTGGTATCATAAACCCTTGAGATTGCCATTAGTTGCATTCCTGTTCTTTAATAGAAACCTATGCAAATTTTTCAGTTTCGGTCCAGCACTGGCTTTAGATAAACGAGGTTCCAGTGGCCAAGGCATGAAGTTAGCAGTCATTTCTTCTGGGAACTGTGGAGAATTGCATCCAGTGAGATTTACATTTAAAAATGAACTTATTACAGGCTGAGTATCAGTTAGTGCTGTTAAAAACTGCAAACAGACTGGAAAATTCAGAGCTGATATATTAAGTGTTGGGTGAGGAAAGTGTTTCAAATGGATCACAGGCTGCTGGCTTCCATCAAGACAGTGGTGGCTCTTGTAATTGTGCTTCTGTGTTCCAAGTGCCTGTCAGAGGTCAGGATCTCTGGGAATGACAGTGTTTGTACTTGATGTCATTGTTTATACTTTGATTCACAAGTCTAGTTTCTTCTAATGTTTTCTTCAGTGGAAGGAGATGTTATTAATTAATGTTCCCAGATAGGAATGCCCATCACAGTTTAGCTAACATAGCATGTACTTCTTAATAGGAATGCTCATCACAGTTTAGCTAAACTTAACGTGCATTTCTTAAATCTTTGACCTTCTTGAGAGGAGAAACTGGACTGGCCTTGTAATCAAAAATTAAACCAGGGCTACTGCAAATTTCAGCTAGATCTCTTGCTTTAGATTTTCAAGTTCAGTGGCTGTTTCAGTAGCTTCCCAGGACCCATTATCTCAGGAAGAGGATCTCACTGTTAACATCACACACTGAGGGCTTGGGAGGAGAAGTAGAACTGATTTGATGAGATAACTTTTCTGCTTGAAAGATAATATTGAGGAAGCTTCAGAATATTCAAGGGCTTCCCTCTTTGCAAATTTATATCACTTTACTGTAATTTCAAAAGAAGAATCTGTTACACTGTGAGAAGAATGTCATGGAGTTTAAAATCAAGTCTATTTTAGTTTTGCATAAATCCATCCTTACTAATCTTAATCTGCCTTTCCTAATCTTGCTAGCCTTCTGCAAAATTGGAAAAGGCTGGTTTGAAATAAAAATTGTGCAAACTCGAGTCAATACCCACTTCCTGAAGCCAGCTGGTGTGCAGTCAGCACCCTTTACGTGCTTCTGATGGAGCTTCTGATAACTTGAATTATCCATGACTGATGTCTTTATCACAGCCTCCATGCTGTAAGGTGAGGGAGAGCCATCTGCTCACAGCAGGATTAATCCAATTGATGGCCCATGAACACAAGCTGCTGCTTCATGGATCTGCCTCTCTGAGTGATGGGAGAGGCCGCTGCTGTCATATCACTGTACAGACAGGCATGTGGCTCACTGCACTTGAAAAAAGTCCCCCAGGATGCCCAAGCTTTGTTTTCTACATCAGCAGCAACAGAAACACTTGTTCAGGGTGTTTTCACCTATGGCTTATACCTCAAGAGAACAAGACTAGAGCTAAAACCCATGGTATGCTTGGTATTATCTCAAAACTGAACCATGGATTAAATCTTATTTTGCTTAAGGAATGTAATAAATATTTATTTTGGGGAAATGGCAATGTCAGCAGAAGACTTAAATACAAAAAAATAGTTTGAGATTTCTTCTTTTTCCTGTTAGTTCCTTTGAGCTTTTCCTTTAAGGTTTCATTATTAACAATGAAATAGCAAACCTGCTCAAGGGCAGAATTGTGCTCTGAGAATCACAAGTGTGGTTATAAAAACAATTTTTTCCTCTATAGTATACTAGATATCTTAAATTTTAACCCTGTAAAGCAGGATCCATGAACTGGGCCATATGAATTTTTGCTGATAAGGTTTTGAATTAATCCCATTTTGTACAGACCTGTGCTTGCAGAAGCTTAAGGAAATTTATCACAGTTGCAGATTGTTTTCCAAGTAATATCCTCATGGACTATGAAACCTATCATTTTATGATAAATGCATAAAGGTTTTGCTTAACTTCATTTTTGAGCCACTCCATCACTAATCTCCGTTGCTCAGTTTTTAAGTAGGCTTTGGCAGTCTGGCTGAACTACAGTAGTGCTGACATTGAAATTGCACAGTATGAGGTGGGGGGAGGGATGTTAGAGGAGGTTCACTGTAGACACAGCTTGGATTTTTCCTCCCCTTTGATACAGCTGAAACTCTTACTTCCTGCACAGACAAGCAGTCAGCACGATTTTTGAATATTTGGGTAGAGGATAATATACAGCAAAGTAATTCAACCGTAATCCCTAAGGATGGCATAACAAACAACATCCCTGCTATACAGGCAGCTAGAATTATTCAGAAGGTGTAGAGGGGCTTTAATGTTGCGAGGAGCTGCCTGTAAAGGGTGCTTTTAGTAGGCACAGCTGTAAGTTTGCCAATGAACTCAGGGGCGGGCGGCGCGTTGGCTGTGCCGAGGCCGTGACTCAGCAGCCGCCGGTGCCGCCGGTGCGCGGAGCCGCCGGTGCGCGGAGCCGCCGCTGCCGCCGGTGCGCGGAGCCGCCGGTGCGCGGAGCCGCCGCTGCCGCAGGTGCGCGGAGCCGCCGGTGCGCGGAGCCGCCGCTGCCGCCGGTGCGCGGAGCCGCCGTGCCGCAGGTGCGCGGAGCCGCGGTGCGCGGAGCCGCCGCTGCCGCAGGTGCGCGGAGCCGCCGGTGCGCGGAGCCGCGGTGCGCGGAGCCGCCGTGCGCGGAGCCGCGCTGCCGCAGGTGCGCGGAGCCGCCGGTGCGCGGAGCCGCGCTGCCGCCGGTGCGCGGAGCCGCCGCTGCCAGCGGAGCCGCGGTGCGCGGAGCCGCCGCTGCTGCGCGGAGCGCCGACAGGTGCGCGGAGCCGCCGCTGCCGCCGGTGCGCGGAGCCGCCGGTGCGCGGAGCCGCCGGTGCGCGGAGCCGCAGGTGCGCCAGCCGGGGCCGCCCTGCGCCCCGCCCGCTGCTCAGGGCTTTCTTACCGCTGCTCTTCCACAGCATTGCTGCCGTTACGGCAGGAAGGCGGTATTTCCCTTTGTATCAGTGTTGTTATCTTTAATCTGCCTGGGTAGGGGCAATGACAGTAGTTCCGGGAGGAGCTGTATTAGGGGACTGGCTCTTGGGGGTTCGGCTCAGAGCTGTTCTGCTCCGTGGGGCTGTGCCAGGACTGAGACAGGGACAGCAGGGTGACAATAGGGCCAGCGTTTAAGCTGCTGCTGCCAAAATCTGAGCCTAAACATGAATGGCTTTGATGATCAACATTTCCATTTTAGACATGGTTCCCTCTTGCTTACTGTAGCAGCAGATACTAAAGTTTGAATTTCTGCAGGTTGAATTACTTTGAGGTAACTGCAAACAGGAAGGATTGTGTTGAGATACTCGTATACTGTTCTTGTTTGTGAGTACACCTGAAGAGAGAACTATCCAAACATTTTTTGTCGTCTGTGATCTGTGACATGAATTTGCATTGCATACCTGTCTCTGAGGCAGATGACAAGCTTTGACTAAAAAAAACCCAAAAATAAACCCAAATCTTAGCATCTATCCAAGGTAGTGTCTATTAAAAGTGATTGTTAGTGGTACAGCAGCATGTTGGCCTGTTCCTTTTTTCCTAGTTTGGGTTTTACAGCCTGTGGTGTGGTGTGGAGCTGTGGCAGCGTGGGAAGCAAGCGGGTGTTGGCACGTAGTAGCTGCAGGCAGGAGCTCCATTCCCCATCCATTCAGAATCAGATGGCCCAAACCCACCCCAGGTTTATTCATCTTTCTACAGGCTTTCCATATTTCTACATATTTCTGTCCAATTCCTTACTTCTTACTGTCATCTAAGTTATTTAGTTACAGAATGTAGGCTTGTATGACAAACAGCAATGAAATGAAGTTATGCACAAGTGGGGGCTGTTAATTTCAGTTATAGTCATTCAATGGCTTTGAAGAAATTAAAAGGCTTGGGGTTTGTTTGCTTTTTTTTTTTCCCCAAGAAGGTATAAATGAAAAGTGCACCTTTTAAACAGATGGATATGTGAATGATGAGAAGGAAATCTGATCTATAAATATAAATGGAATTTTGTCTACTGGCTTCAGGCCGAAAAGCAATAAGTTTGAAAACAATTTCAAATTAAAAACCCCTGCTTTAACTTGAAAATAATTTTTCCTCTGAACAGAATATTTCACAGTGAATGACCAGAGAGGCTCTTGATGAGAATTGCTGTTCAGCTGAGGAGCTCTGTCAGGCATGCAGATCTGGAAGTCACAGCATGCCACTCTACCCCTGCTGCCAAAGTTCTGCAGGCCAAATTATTCCCAGTATGACACCTAAAAAACTTAATCTGTGTTGATGTGTATTTCCTCTTATGGGACTCTTTTGCAACTATGAGTTCAGCCATGCTGGGTCCACCTAGTCCTATATTCTGTCTGTGACTGTTGCCAGTAGCAGTTGTCTGTAAAGGAGTGTTGGAACAAGCCAGATGAGATGTTTGGCCAAAATACTGTCCCTGATTCCCACAACTGCAGTCCAGAGTGCTCTTAAATCAGCAGTGGTGCCTTCTTTGCACAGTGTCAGGCAAGGATCACAGAGTGTGTTGCAGAGAGTGCCAGGGCTGGCTCTACCAGCATTTGGCTCCTTGTGTGGAGCAGTCAGGAGACCCAGCCCCAGCTGTTTCCATGGAGAAGCTGTGCTGGTCCCCACATTGGGAGGGACAGTCTGGTCAGGTAAGCATGTGGCTCCTTCATCAGCAGGTCCTGGGCAGCAGTCCTACACCACGGCTACTCAGAGCAGGCCTGGGAAGGGAATTTGCTTTCCTGAGCTCAAGCAATATTATGTATTGGGCATAACTGAAGAATAATGGGTTCTTAGTCTAAATAATTTTTGTAATAAAGCTAAATAAGTTAAGAACACCTTCTGTAGTCAAAAAATATTCAGCTAAAGTGAAGAGTTGCAGAGGAAAAGCCTCCTCAAATAAAGCAAAGGGCAGCAGACATTATTAGGATCTAGACGAGCGCTGATCCCAACTCTCTGTTGCATTTCTAGGCTGTTGCTTTTCTTCCTGGGAAGGCTGTGAGGGTCATATGAACTGTGCTTCCTGCTAACAGACCCACTGTTGAAAACTTAAGAGAGCTTTTCAATTTGCCAGACTTCTGGTGAAAGCCTCTGATCTGGGTTACACAATCAAGCCTCAGTTTGTGCCTGTCGGAGGCCGGTAGCTAGTAACATGTGGGCAGCTCCAGTCTGCCTCTGAAAGGTTTTGTTCAGTGTGTGCCTCTGCTTGGCCCCATCAGGCCCTTGTATTTTTCAAAATGTTAAGTACTTAGCTTTGCTGCAGTACATTATCTCACAAATCTTCTATTGTTTTGCCCTTTTCTGAAGAGGACATTATGTGTGGTGTCACGAACCGTGGCCCAGCCACGTCTGCACTGCATGCAAAGGTGCTCTGGGCTGGAGCTGATGCCACCCACCATTGAGTGCTTTGGGACTGCCTGGATTGGGGATGCTTTGGGTTTGTTCTTCTTGGCCTAACTTGTCAATAAAAGCATAAAGTGCTGTGGCTTTGTTCAATGGGGACAAGCAGTGACAGGTACATAATATTCCTATTCTTGGAGTTGTCAGATGGAAGGGAGCTAATATGATAACCTATAATACTGTGTCTTCTGTGATCTTGAGAGATAGCTGTGCTTACGCATCTGATTTCCACTGGAGAGGGATAGAGGAAAGTAAACCAATCCCTGTTAGGGCTCAAATCCAGTCTAGCCAAGCTGCAGAGTTTTCATCAAAGGCAGGAAACAGATGGATGGGCACAGCTGCAGGAGGAGCTGCAACTTTTCTGGAGAAGCTCCCCAGGCTTGTGCTGCAGGCAGGGCCCCAGCACAGTGCTGCTGTTCTGCACAGGGCCTCAGCTCCATGCCAGGGGATGGATGTTCCCACAGCCCCTGCAGCTCAGGGAGGAGCCATTCTGGGGAGGAACCTGCCTGGCATTTCTCCTGGCCCTGTAACCTTGCCTGTTTCCAGGATTCGCTCACTATAGTAGAAGAAAAGTGCATCAAGGACTTGTTTTACATCCCTGGAGGGTGCTGCAGGCCCTGTGCTAGGGAATTCAGCCTTTCATCCTTTGCAGCAGCACCTCACTGCCCCGTGTCCCTGCTGAATTCTGTTTTGGAGTGGATAGCTGTGTGATAAAGAGTTCTTGAACCTTGGTGGGCTCACAGAGGCAACCAGAGAAACCTCTGGGGTATGCTGGGGAGTTGTTTCTTAAGTTCTTTGCGAGACAGAAAAGAAAAGAAGGTCCAGCACCATGTCCCTGGGGTGTGCCCAACCACTCACCCAGAGCCAGTCTGACAGTCATTGCTCCTGTGAAAAATGACTCAGTGCATGTTCTTTATCTGGCACCTTCAGGCCTTGACTCCTCCTATTTACTTGGAAGGTGCAAATATTTAGATCTCTTCCAGAACAGATCTGTGTTATTGTTATTTAGAAGGTTTCTTTTATTAAGCAGTTTAGGTTTTTTCTTTTGTGTAGTTTTTGCCAAAATCCAAGATTTTTCCAAGTGAGAAGCCTGTGTAAGCACAACTGTGTAGTGGGGAGAACTTTTCTCAGCTTGCTTTCCCTTTTCTGAAGACAAAAGAGCCTTATTGAAATGTGCTTCCTTTCTGACTGCTAATGGCTTTTCCTTCCTTCCTCCTTGAAATGAGCTTAACATTTTCCCATCCTGTTGGGTATAAATTTCAGCCTGGACTGTATTCACTGTTGAGGTGTTGAGTCACTGGCCATGAATGGGAACCTGTTCTGAAGTAGGGACAAGAGAGGGCTTGGGAAGAAAGAGATTTCCAGCGGTTTTCTGGTACATGGGATGATTTTTTTAAAAAAACAAGGGTAAGGTGCTATTCATTTTAGCTTGGGGCTGCTCATATACTCTTTTCCTCTTTTTATTTCTGGATACTTTCTTATTATGGATCTGGATAAGTTCCAGGACATAATACACAAATACATAAAGGAAGATCTGGTTCCTGCTCAATAACAATGTTCCATTTTAAGCTGTCTCAGGTTAAAGGGGAAAAAATATGATGCCATATCACTCGAATCCATTTGTCTCCTGGAGGAATGATGCTGAATTCTTTCTTCAAAGGCTCTGTGTGGGAATTATGTCCTGAAGCCTGGATATTCTCCAAGGCTTAATTAAGCCTATTCATAGAAACCCTAAACTTTATGAACTGGACAGCAGACCTCTAAATTTGGCTCTAAGTGCAGAGAGGGTATTGTTTCTGCACACTCTGATTAGCAACACTGAGCACAGACTTTGGAATAATTAGTAAAATGGACAGGAATTAAAGCAAGCTTTGCTCTGAAAACAAACCAGATCAGTTAAATATAAGTCACCTTCCTATCTTTCTGTCTTAAGTAAGGTTTCATTTTGTGTGGTGTTGCGTTGTGTCATGGGGGATGTATCTTCTCTCTCTGTCTCTCCTCCAGAAATTCTTTCTTGTTCAAAGTCCACAGTGGTGAATTTGAGACAAAAATCTGCAAGATGAAGAAAACAAGGCTGAGCAATGGCATTTAACCAGAAAGAGTAAGGTCAGGTTAGTGCCTCACATACACTTGTGACAATCACAGAGGAATTTGTACCTAAATATCTTTGTTACTAGTATTGTGTATGCTTTGAAGGTTTCTTTTGCCCTGTTTTCCTCCACAAAGCAATATGGCTGAGAAATTAACTTCTAAAATCGTGACTCAAATTACTATTGTAATTATTGTAAGGTATCTGAGCTTGTATGAAGGCAAACTATTGTTCAGTTGGCTTAAGCAAAAAAGGGTAGGTTTTTGTTTGGTAGAAAAGCAGTTTCAAAACCAGTTGAAACCAATGGGTGCTGCTGCCTTCATGGATTAGTTTTAGTTTGTAGTCCTCCCTCCAGAGAGCCAGCAGTACAAGAGGGTCACAGAAATGCTTTAGAGGGCTTTTTTGTTGGTGTTTGAGGTTTTTTTTTTTCATTGTTCTGCTTTAATTGCAGATCAGTTTATAAAAGATAAGATTCTTCAGTAATACTTCCTTTTTTAGAAAAGCTCACATATAGGTGAAACTGAAGGGTTTGCTTGGGGGTTTTTTAAGATTTCTACTTTGAAGGAATATTTCCTTATTTTTGGTATTACTTAGGGTTTATGTATCAGGAGATTTTTTTATACAACTTTTCTCACAGCATCTTAAGTGTGCAGAAAAGCTGAACAGAAGTGTCATTTGGACAAAGCAAGTTGTATGCTTCACTGTTGTCATAATTTTGTCAGTGTTGGGGCAAATTGCAAAATGTCTTCTGTTCAGAATTTTGTCCACCCAGAATTCTACTGCAGATTAGTTTTGAAACTTGCTGCTCAAAGGAATTTAAGAAAAAAATATCCTATGTAAAATTTTTTAAAATTTTGGTAATGTTAACAGATAGAAATGTTGATTGACTTTATTTTTCAATGTAAGTCATAATATTTAGACATGCAAAAATATAAGTGCTTTTTAAAATGTAAAATAGCTCCATGAGACTGCCTAAGTCTCTGTGCATGACATCTCCAGGCTGCTTAAGTACTGTTTGCTTTGTTAGTGAGATGAAACAAGGATTTGAGAATGAAAGACAGTTGTGATCTGGAGAAGCAATTGTTATCAGTGAACTTTGTTTCTTGAAAATGAGGCTCTTAGAGCTGGAAACTTTGGCTCTGACATATTGGAGCCCATGTTTCACACAGATGAGCAGGTCCTGTTCGGATGCCCAGGAGCCACTGTGGATTTCAGTGAGCTATTGCAACTTCATCCTGCTTGAAATTGTGCACCTTCCTCCTGTCTGTGCTTGAATGATGAGGAAAGCACAACAGGCTGGAAAGCAGCTTAACTAATCCAGGTTAAAGAGGCTGCAGTTTGGGATAGCTGAGGTCTCCTTACTGTGGCAATTGCCTGCCCAAGTGTAGAGTGTGAGTAAAGTGTCATTACAGCAGTCACAAATCTTGCAGCTGCTGACCTCATATTGGAAGATTTTAATCTAACATAGAACAAATATCGTCATCATCTTTCATATCTCTGAAAGCAGCACTGTGCTCCATATCTTTTATGTTTGATTCTTGCAGGCACTTTCAATGTGTATCTTATGCCCTGTATCCTGCTTTTGAATTTGCACTGCAGTATCATAACACTCCATCTTTCAGTGAGCGAGGCAGCTGTAGGATGAAGCCTAGGAAAAACCTCGGGGTTACACACTCTGTCTGAACTGCTTTAGAGATCAACCCAGCTGAATTCTAATTTAGAGAAGAAAGCTTCCCATGCTACATTTGCACTGTAAACATTTAGGGAGGTTTGTAAGAGTTGATCTTGAAGTGTCCTTTAGGCTGATTGTTCTGTTTTTTTAA
This sequence comes from Sitta carolinensis, assembly GCA_032173965.1. Classification (NCBI taxonomy): domain Eukaryota; kingdom Metazoa; phylum Chordata; class Aves; order Passeriformes; family Sittidae; genus Sitta; species Sitta carolinensis. Next base: position 6,976,616 of record CM063296.1, on the reverse strand, counting down.
AAATTTTGCTTGTGAGAGCCCTTGAATACACACTAGTGAGGAAAGAGGTGAATAGAAGGCAGCTATGGAATTCTGAATCTATATAACATCATATATCAGGAGACTAAACTTTGTAATTAAATTTTGAACAACTCTATCCAAGCATCTCCACAGCTCAGATTTGAAGTTCAGTGGTGTGGGGCTAGCCCATCTGGAATCATATGTCCATCAAAAAATTCAAGGTCAAGAAGGCTACCAGTCAGTTCCTTTTTGGTTGGGAATGCTTGTAAGAAGGCTCCTATAAATAAGATCTCCATTGGAGATTGGAACTGGAGTGGATGGAAGGATGGAGGTCCTTACAAAAAACATCAGATCAAGCAACAGGACTGCTTCCCTGAGGAAGGACATGATGGTGTTTGGCTGCCAGAGTCCTGGATAGCTCTGCTGGCTGAGCAGTGTCTGAGTGGAGATCAATGCAGGGGTATTCCCTTTCTGTATGTTTTTATTGAGCACAGTTCTATGGGCAGAAGTAATTTCAGCAAATCAAGGAGGATTTGGGTTCTTTCTCTGCCCTTTAGCTTAAGGCTGTAGTTATCTGTCAACTGAAAATACCATTGTAAAAAACCAAAATAACAACCCTCTGTAACAGGTGACCAGCCTGCCTGTAAGGAAGTGGCCGTGTGTGAGAGGGACAGGTCTGTCACCTGGGCAGGCAGCAGGGATGTCTCATCCACTGCTGGTTAATGGCAGCAGCCTGAGCTGTCAGGCTCATTAGGGACACACTGCTAATTTGGTCAGGCAAGGGCTGCCAGGCTGCATTGTGTGGGGTTAAGCAGTGTGAATAGAGCCCGTAAGCAAAACTGCTGGAATCTGGTTTTGTGTTCCCTTTGGACGCCTGTCCTCTGCTTTTGGCTTCTTTTCCAGTTTAAAGTGGCCACGTGGAGTTTTGGCACAGTGAGTGCTCTCTGTAGATGAGTTATAGATTGCAGAAGTGATCTAACTTGTGCTGAGAGGAGTTACCCAGCTTCTCTTCTCAGCTGTTTTTGCATACATACACTTGGAGTGTCAATTCACTCCTTCACGGGACTTAATTAGAAATGGATTAAGCCCTTTCTCTTTAAAACCCAATTTGAACTGCTATAGGTATTTTCCTTATCATCCCTGCTCACATGTGCTAGGCACTGCCTATATAGCAATTAAAGTTTGCATTTCTTTTCTACTGTCAAAAGATAACCTTCCTCCCCTTCATACAAGCCATGGAGTCCTGCAGGCGGGTTTGGAGGTGTGACACTTGTGCCTTCCCCACTCCCTGCAGTCACTGGAAGAGCTGGGAGGTTGCAGGCTGACCCTTTGGACCCGGGAGATTGGGGGTGAGGAAAACCTGCCCTGTGCAGCCTGGCTGGGTGGGTGTGCTGGCTCTGTGTGTGCCTGGCTGGAGTGATTCCTCAGGGGATTATTGTGAAAGGTTGAGCAAGGAGAAGAGACTGTTTTCATCTCATAAAGGGAACAACCAGATTGTCTCACTGCTGTCTCTCCCCAGCGTGCGTCAGAATACTGTTAATTTAGGAGTTGGAACCCAGTGGAGGATTTTCTGATTCTCTACCATGTGTTTGCCTTTGTGACTCCAGATTCTCTCTCATCCTTTGGGGATGTTTTTCCCTGATATTTTCAGCCTTACGAGAACTTTTTTTGTTTCTGCCAGAGAAAACATTGAAATTAATAGTTTTTGGTAACCATTTTCTACATCTTCATCTGATTGATCTGATTACGTTAAGGCTGAGTCGAATACTCCATTAAGAGTCTCAAATGCTATCAGAACTGAAGCAGGAAGAGGTTTCCCAGGAGACTGACTGTGTGTGCCTATGTGGAACAGACTTGGAGGGGAATTGCCTGCACAATTCCCTGGCAGAGAGCAGCACAGCTCCACCACTTCTGTCACCAGATACCTGAGGTGATCCTGAGCTGGGAATAGACACCTGCTGGGTCAGGCTTTTTTATCATCACTCTGGGGGCTGCCCTGCCTTGCAGAAACAAGGGGGATTCATGCCTCTGCCTGTTCATGTACAGGGATACTGATGTCAGGCAGTGCCCCATTTTGGGAAGCAGTGTTTTTCCAAGGGTGGAAAAATGCTTGCTCTGTGGGAGGGAATACTTCTCGCAAACAAGCACTGGATTTCCTCATTTTACTTTACTAGGAATTTCTGTTAGAAAATAAGGCTGGAGGGGGGAAGTTTGGAATGATTTGGGAAGCTTTGACTCAGAAAAGGGGGAATGATTCATATTATTACTGTTATTTATTAAGGAGAACAGACCATGAACCTGATCTTTTACTTATCTTTGGAAACTTAAAGCACTTATGCAGTGACCCCAAAAGAGTTTGTGGGTTTGAACCAAGGTCTTTCAACATAAAAGCTAAATCCCAGCTGTGGGAGATGGCTCACAGCATTGTAAGAATATTTATTCCTATTACCTTCATACTCGATAAGTATTTTAATATCCTCAGTGCATCCCTCCTCTGTTTGTGAAACGGGGTTGCAAGTAAGTCTTGAAACTTGACCCCTTCTGTGACAATGGTCAGTTTATCTCTGGTTATTGCTGGAGTCTCAATGTAAGAGGTCATTCATTTAAGAGTCAGTCTACTTTTGATGGGGAGAATTTGATTACTGAGGAAAACAATTTGTTAAGTAGCAAGGGTTTTTTTTAATTTGTAAATAAACATTTACTTATCCAAAAATAACTTTGCTGTTAATATTCAAAACCTAAGAGAATCAAAGGTATACATTAGAAAGAAGGTTTTAAGCTCCATCTTAAGATAATACTGAGAACTTTGAGGTAATTTACATTTGTTCTTGTATTCTGCTACTATGAAAAAAAGATAAGTACAACCTAAACAATGTTTTAATTATATTTGGCATGAGAATTTAAATAAGGAAATATCAAAACTTGACACAGTCTGTATCCCATCTTTAAGTACATTCTTGTACTTCAGAAGATAGTATAACTTTATCTCTTAGCTAATGCCTTAGATCAGTTCTTTGAAGAATCAATCAGACAAAGTTCTGTCCCTTTTATGAAAATGGAAAGGTGCTTGACTGTGGCCACACAGTTTTATCTTCTCCACTTGTAGTATCATACACCCCTAATACTTTTGGGTGTGCTGTCAGTGGCTGAGAGTCAGAGAAGTTAAGAGAAAGTTTTAACTCATAGGTTTTAACTTTTAGAGTTAAGAGACTGGAACAAATATCTCCATTATCCTCCTGAAAAATCCTGTTAGCAAAGCAGTCCCATCATATCTAAGTTACTGGCTTGAATATTGCTTGTATTGTCTGTTAAAGTACAGCAGCTTAATCTCGGCAGAGATTGAGAAGGCATGCAAAGGCTGCTAGCGAGAAAAGATGGATAGAAAGGACAAACTGTCACAGCAAGTACAGAAACTTCAACTGTATTTTACTGCACTGGGGAAGGCAGAGGTCCTCTGCTTCCACAACTGTGAATCAAACACTTCTGACCAACTCAACACCCATCCCAGAAGGGTTTCCTTACAGCCTCAAGAAAACTGACTTATGTCAATTGGAATAAACACACTGTGCAAGGTTAAGAGGTCTCCAAGGCTTTGGATAATCAACAGAAATCTTAATTATGAGAAGATTTTATCAGTAATTACAGACATTTAGTTGACATGTAAGCAGTCCTGTGAAGTCACCAAAAAACATTTCTTGGATCATATCTATTAGTGGAGTTGAAAGTTTTATTTGCCTAAAGGTCCAAAGTAATGTCAGCCACATGGCCATGGCAGAGATGGGATAAGGCATTGAAAATCCATTAGTGTTTTCTTCATAAAGCTGCAAAATAAACACATTGAACTCTCCTGTAGTCAGTTTATGCCTGAAATCATCATGTCTTGTGTCCTGTCAGAGAATCTGAGTAACTGTTGTGGTAGAAATAAGAGCCTCTGTCAGGATTGTAAATACCTTCCAAAACTGAACTCAAAACAGTGAGCCATGCACTCAAGTATTGGAGACTATGGGTGACATTACAGGGAGGGGCTGTATAGGAACAAACATATGTCAAACATATTGTAGAGGTTTCCTCCTACTGGGCTTGGACTTTGTAGCTCGCTTAGGTTGCCAGAATTAAACATGATACTCAGTTTGTGGCTTTTGTGTCGTATTTCTTAATGCAGTGCCTGATGTGCAAATTGAATACTGCAGCAAAATACAGGGATCTATAGCTACTCTACCAGGTAGCCTGTCTCCTGTCCTTGATTTGACCTCTGGAGCTCTCCTTGGCTGTCCTCACCCCCTCCCCAAATTAGCAAACTCTGCAGAAAGAAAATGAGCATCAACATCATTCCCAGCAAGAAGTAACCTCATAATAAGACCAAAAGCTCCATTTAATGGAAACATTTTATGAGTCAACATGCTAAAATCCACAGTTCAGGCAGTACATCCCAAAGATCATTATTAAGTAGTGCAGTTAAGAACTGTTTTCCTGGGAGTGATTTTGCTGCTTGGGCAAATCTCTCACAGGTGCAGCCTGTTAGAAAGTCCAGACTCTATAAACAAGCAAGCAAAAACAGTCCAAAGGACAGCAATGATCTGTTGTCTTGCCAGCAGGGAAAGCTCAAGAGAAGACTTGGACTTCAGTGGAAGTAGAATTTGGGGGGGGGGGGGGGGGGCATGATGTGGAAATCCATCTTTATAATAGGATTTTTGGAAGAAACCATTTATTCTGTACAAAATTGTCAGGCAAAAGAGCTGATAAGTTTAAAGAACAAGCAGAAATACCCAAGGAAAAGCTCAGGCAACCCAGCCTGGTTATTGAATTGAATGCAGCCCTCTCTGTATCATACAGGTGGGCCTGAGAAGAGATTGAAATCATCTGCTATGCAGCATGATTTACTTTGCCATAGCCAATTTCATCTGCAGCAGCCAACACTGATTGTTCAAGTGGGGTAACTCCAGCATTTGCAATCTGAGAATGCAGCCCCCATTTTTCTTCTTTTTTTTTTTTTTTTTTTTTTTTTTTTTTTTTTTTTTTTTTTTAATTGAAGATGATCAAAAGAACCCAAATCACAGGGACCTTCCTTACCTGAAAGGCAAAGAGTTTGGTAAGTAGATTTTTTTTTAATTCTCTTAAGAACATCCCCAGCATCAGCCTGGTGATGCAACACTAATATGTTCTTCTTTTCTCCTAGGAGTGAGAATTCAAGTACCAGCAGGAAGGTAAGCTGTGTAGAGAGTTATTACAAATTTCACATCCATTCCAAAAAGATTCTTCCTAGAAATCCTGTGAATATGAAATTCAAATACTCTTTGAAGTCAGTTTTGGTCCTTTTTTTTTAACTCAGTTCATGTAGAATGTAATAATTTATTCTTTTGTTTCCTTGGCTGAGGGGAATTCAGTGTGTATTTTTGCTTCACCCCACTAGTTTGAGTGATTCATCTTGCCTTCCAAACTGATTACATGTCCATCAATCCAATCACAAACCCCTTTCTGAAAACTCCTTGCTGCTGTTATATGTACTGAATAAATCCCAGCCAGACTACCTCAAATACATGTTTCTGTGACACAATAAAATGATTGCAGGGATTATAGCTCTCTGTAGCTGCAACTGAGAGCTATTTCAGCATTGAGCAAATAAACCAACCAGCCTTCCCGTTCCCCACCCCACTCAGTAAAACCACTGCAAAGTGTGTATAACCTGTATTTGTTCTTTTTCTGCAGCATCCAGAAGAGCCTGTGGAAGCAGCTACCTGGAGCAGCCATCTCACTGGTTTCCACCTGCAGCCTCGTGAGCCTTGATTCCAAATGGCTGTGTTTGGCCTTTCTCCTGGCACTGAATACTCTGCATGTTGTTAAACATTTTCCCATCTGGGTTTGGCTCCACAATGGATTTCTCCTGAACCCTGAAAGCAGTGAATTCTATTGAAAGAAAATGACCTGACTGAAGCAGAATACAGTTTGAAGATTTCCACAATTACCATTTGTTACCATACAGATTCCACATGCATTACATTAGTGCTGTATCCTGGAAGCCTCCCTTCAGGATTAGGGGTTCCTCAGGTGCTTTGATGGCCAGGGCTGGCAGTGCTCTCACAGGCAGAGCAACTCTCAGGTGGCCTCCTTGGCTCTGGTTTTGCCTCAGGTTGTTTTCACTTTTCTCAGAGCTCTCTTTCCTTGTCAGCTCCTCTTCTTCCTCTTTTACTCGTGGGTGTTGCTCTTCAAGAGCAAATTCTCATAAACTTACATCATGCTTGCTCTGGCTCCACCTTCTACTCTTTGTATTTCAGTATTACATTTCACTTGTTATGGTTTATTTTTAATCAAATCATATCACATTACTTTTTGGGGCCACAGAAGTGTGTTTGACGTGTTTAAGTTGCCACTGTAAGGTTCTTCTCCAAACAGAATTCAAACCATTATGTTGCAATCTGTACCAGAGCCTTTCTAGCAGCTGTGTTTATACAGTTTCTAGTAAAATGGGTCCCTGATTAGGATTTTTGAATAGCTCATTCACTGAAAAAATGGTGTTTTGAACCAGCTAAAGCTATTTTAAAAATTGGGATAATATATGATTAAAAGTTTTCATTTGAAGAAATCAGTGGCAACACCCTGCCAAATTTTAAGCTCCAAACATCACCATTAGTATCGTAAAGATTAAGTTACTGGATTTTAACTGGGCAAGAAGTGGTTTTCTTTTGCTTCTTAAAAAAATTAACTGAAAAATTCATTTGTCACAGATTGAAAATTTTATGCTCAGTCAGTAAAAATTGTTGAAGTTTGGTAAATTAGATGAAACTGAAGACAGGTTCATTTTTTTTGGAATTGTCAAGCAACAGTGATTTGAGGGCAATTTGATCTAGAATAGAAACTGAACATTAGGCAGTTCTGGGGTTGCTCCACAGTTACCAAGACAAGCTGTTTGCAAAAGCAAACCCATCCTCAGCTGAGTGACACTGACACACAGCACAGACTCTTTGTTTTCAAGGGCCTGCCTGCTCCTTCCATGCCAGGCAGCCCCTCAGGAGGCTGGAGGAGCAGTAGCTGCTGTGGCAGCAGCAGTGCCTTCTGCAGGGAGCCCTGCATGCTCTTCGTGCTGCTGCTGAGGCTGGGGTGAAAAGGAGCCTCGTCTTTGCTCTTCCCCATGGTGGAGGTGGCAGCTGCATTCCCAGAATTCTGAGCATTTGGTTACTTGTGTTCATGCTGCAGACACTGGCACTGTACAAAACCAGTAAGTGCACATTAAGGCAGGGAAACATGAGTCCTGCTTCTGCTCCATGAAACTGGAACTCAGGATTAAAGGACCAAAAGCTTCTTCAGCTGACAAACTCTGTATTTAAATGTTTTTTAAATCGTAAACTAAGAGCAAAGATTTATAAGTTTGTGTCATGTTCCATAAATCTAGATCTTGTCCTTTGCTTCTAGACAAATGACTTGTAGAGGAATTTGTAGTGGTTTGGATAAGTCTAGGCTTCAGCAGTCAGCCCTCTTAAGTCAGACATATATGAAACATCTGTGATTGTTTGAGGAATTTGGCAGACAATCGTGTACTTAAATCACATTTTCCCCTTTGAAAGTTGGAAATGTCCATGTATAAATTAGACACAAGCCACATAACTCTGTACTGTGAATTGGACAAGGTATCAACCTGCTGTTACCTTGCAAATCCTACTGCAAGGTAAGAGCAAGCTGATACTTTGCTACAGTGAAAGAGACTGGCTTAAAATCCTTTAAGGCTGTGCACCTTTTCTGTGCCCCGGAATAAAATCTAAGAGCTTTAAGGAGAGTTGCTGCTAAATGGCAGGCTACTTTAGTGTTAAGAATTTGCCAGTTAGCCGAAAGACTAAGACTGAAATCAAAAGGTTCTTTGAGTAAAATTATGCAAACCCTCTTTTGCAGGCAGAATTGCTGAGTTACGTGCGTAGTTGTCACGTGCTGGGCCCCTGAGTACATTCACCATGCAGTTGTGCAGGGTCTGTCTAGAATCATCTCATCCTGTAATGAGATCATGTGAATTCAAAGCATATTAAACTTAATCCTAGTTTTCAGGATTATACCCTATAAATTTAAAATTGCAGAGTATAAAAAATGCATAATGTTCCTGACTGCTTATTATAAAAATTGGGGCCCAGCTCGTTTTGAACTAGCTTTGGTTCTGTCACTGAAAGCAGAATTTGGTAAAGGAACTTCAGTGGGAGATTCAAGCTGATGTCTGGTGACCTTTGTCAAACAGAACAAATGATTGCTATGTTTGCTAGAATTGTATTAGTGCTGGATGCTTCTGGTACAGCCTGAGCAAATGAAGTTTAAAAGTCTGGCTGTCTATCAGCCAACTTTGCCTTTTGATTGAGTCTACAAATGCTGCAGCATGGACCCTCCAGGCAGGAACTGAGGCTCTGCTTTATTTGATAGCAGGTCCTTCAATAGTTCCAGAAAGTCATTTTGCTTGTAATAGAAAAGCATGATGAAAATAGACATAATCCTAAATAATGTGTTAAAATCAATTCCTGTGTGTTAGATTCCTGCATAGCACATGTCCTTTGGTACACACAGGAATTGCCTGAACAACCTGAGGAGGAGGCTGTCACACACATGCAGGCTGCACCTCTGTGAACTCCAGCTCTGGGATGACAAAGCAGAGCTATCAAATATTGAAGCTTAATCCAGCTTGTAGTGGACACAGAGCCAAAACTAGGCAAAAAAAGGCTGCCCCCAAAAAGAGAAGCATACGTTTGCAAATAGTCATTATCTTTTGTATGAAATAACCTCTAAGAGCTAAAGGCTACATGATACTTACTTGACCTTTGAAGTGCTGTAAATTTACTGTGGAAGTGCCCTTGGTAGCTTTGAGCTTGAGGATGTACAAGATTTCTTAGCAGCATTCAGTCACCTGTCTTGTGTGACGCCAAGCCTTTCCATGTTCAGCTCCCAGCTTTATTCTAAGGACAAGCTTAGTTGGTTTCCAGTAGTCCTTCTGAGGCAGAGATTTTTACTGTGCCTCATAGAGCAGTGTCACACTGGAGGGAATGAAGGTGGAAGGATTGTCTTCCCCAAAGCCATTGCTGGAACAATAATTACCCACACTGGCTCCAGTATGTCGCTGCTATGGAAAACAGGCTTATTGTTTTCTTGCAGCACTTTCTGCCACCTCCTTTACCCTTCTTTCCTTTCTGTCTTCTGTACTTTGGCCTCACTGCTCTCTCCTCTACATCTCTCCCTCTGTTTTCACTTACTGTTCCTTTACACACTTAATCCAAGGCAGTCAGTTCTAACTGGGTTTTTTTGCCTCATTCCCTGGGAAACACCTATATCCTTTTTGTTCCCTTCCCAGGGGTTCCTTCTTTGCCAGCGCTGGTGCATCTCAGCCAGCTGCAAGCTTCTCTCTCCTCCAGCCAGGCAAGCAGCTGATAGCAGCAGACTGGGTGCCTGACTGCACTCAGCTGAGCATCTCCCCTTTGGATATTCTTGGTGGCTCTGCCACCCTCCCCACAGCATGGCCCAGTTTGCTCTCTGTGGTGGTGGCAGGGAGGGTTGGCATAGAAAGTGCAAAGCAACCTATACATCTACCACAACTGTATTTTTTAATCCCTTGAAGAATATAGTCCTTTTAAGGAAGACTAACCTGTTTGGAAGGTATTCTTGACATCTATGCAGTGTAGCATTTCTCTTGCCAGCCTATCTGAGCCATTTCAGGAGGTTGTGGCTGATTGGCAGCTGTCAGTCACATTGTCAGTGTTTTTCTTAGGCAGGCTGAATTGCCTGATTCAGCTCTCTGGAATGTATCAGGAGGCAGTGCAGCATTTTCATTTAATTGCTTGTGGAGATAGCTGCAGGATTGTGGTGTCAGAAAATATTGCTAAATCTCCAGGGATTTCTTGGCATTTTGTTGCCACAATAAAGTCATGGTTGTCACAGTGGCTTAGTACAGCCACCAATATATGTACACTTATTTATTCAGCTGAAAATGTAATGCAATAATAAAATATTCTATTTGTATTTCTGCAACTTTCATTTGAGTCTTCTAATGCTGCTTTTGTCATTCACTGTATTGTCTAAATGCATATTTCTTACATATGAAATTTATAAAGGTGTTAAGAATAGTTGTCAGTCAAGTCACATTTTGCAACCAGTCTTAAACATGATCCTACTTGTGTGTTTGTGTCTCTGCTGTTTTTATTACCTAAGCATTTCAGTTTTGGAAATCCATATTTATAAGGAATTTGTTTCACAGTAGAATTGCCATGGCATTGTTAATACCAGGATGACAAGTGGCCTGAAAATGAAGTGTTGAGCAAACACAAGCAATTTCCACTTGAGTTTTTTTTTTAACTGTCCTGAAGCCCAGCCAGTCCATGTTGTGGAGCATTTGAAAAATAAGATTAATGCAGTGCAGAGCTGCTGCTGAGTTACAGGAAGGCAGTCAGTTGAGACCCAAAAATGAGGTTCTTGTGTCTCCAACTCTCCCCTAGCCAGTCAAAAGTTTGCTTGCTTTGAGAATGTAAAGGTGTCTGTTTTTCTGTGTGTCATAGTTGAAACTTCTCTGTTCAGGGTTTTGTTCACTATATGCAAAATACTAGCTTGCAGGACGAGTGGATTTTTCCAGTAGAAATTATCTTAGTTGCACAAGTATAAAAATACTTGCTCTGTGTGGTGTTTCTGAAGATCCTTTTCTCACACTGTATTTGTGTCTGTTCCCCTTGTCTCCAGTGAGATGTTTCACTTAAAGCATTATGGTTAAGTCAGAAGAGCATCCACCCTGTTAGCAACATGGAGAATGCTCCAATGCTTCTTACCTGTGTCTGTGGGACTAAACCATGAACATCCCTGCCAGGTTGTTCAGTCATTCTGGCCCAAGCAGGATTGCTTACATGAGTAAAAAATTCAATGTGATCTTTCAGTGCTGCTTAACAAAGTTGTGGGCAACACTGGTCATGGTAGAGTTTTACTGGAGGAGCTTTCCTCATGCTTATCTGTGCTTTTATTCCTTCCATTTTTTATTGCCTTAGTGCTTCTCACTTCTAGGTTTTTCTTTAGGAGGAGCTTTATGTCTCTGTTAAGACACATTTGTGAATTCACTGCTTTTTCTCCCAAAACTCATACTGGAGAGAGATTTTTAGTATGTCTTACAGAACAGATGTGAAATCTAAGCTAATCAAACTAATCTGATAAAATAGTTTTAGAATTAATCTAACATCAATCTGTTGCTTTGTAAAAAGCACACATCAGTAGTACTTACTGTCTTTAGCCATAAGAGAAGGGAAAAAAAAACCCACATGCATTCAGCTACTGCAGCAGCAAAGAATTTCCTTGGAACAGTGGACATGATAATCACAGTGCAGTGGGTTAGCCTAAACTTGCTAATAAAGGTTTGTGCTCAGACCCAGCCTCTCCGAGAAAGGAGAGACTGAGCTGAAAATCATCCCTGGAAACCTGGCAGATTTGTGAGTTGGGTGAAGAGGAGATAAAATGTGATTTTCAGGCTGTAATGAAAGATGGCTTTGGAGGATGTGTGCATGTGCAAGGAGCCTGAGGGAGGAGGTGGAAGATAGGAGATACTGCGTCTTTGAACACTGACAAATCACCTGGCTCTGCTTAATGATCTGACAGCATCTTCTCACCAGCTGCATCAACATTTGGGCTATTCATCACCTTTATAGATTCATAGCATTAGGTAGCACAACTTTTCTATCAACACATGATTTTTCTTGCCTGGTGAGCTGAAGAAAAGCTTCTTACAGTTCCTTCAGTAGGGGAAGCACATGAACAGGCAGGTTGTACTCCATGTCAGATTATGGGATTTATGTCTCTGAACCATTTTTGTCTGCTGCAACCATTTCAAGTGAGACATTGATTCCAGAAACTGATGTTTTGCTATTCATCCTCAAAGATTTGGTCAAAGGTTTCTTCTGATAGAATTATTTATGTCTTCATAAACTTGCCTCTCAGTAAGACTTCCTAGTGTCCCCTGTGATGAGTTTAGGAATGGCTGAAGAAAATAAAAAAAAACAAATGGAGAGGTTTTCATAGAGATAGCATTCGATTGGGGAAGCAGTGGTATCTTTACCATTTATTATTGGGAAGCAACTTTGTCATCACATTTGTTGGGAGACAGCTGTGTACAGCTGCTGGATGGGACTGGTTTTTAGAGAGCTGGTTTATAAGAAGTGACATTCATCATGAATATCATGAAGGGCCCTGGTGCTGCCAAGACTAATGGATGCACTGTGACATCAGCAACCATATTGAAATAAAAAATGAGAGGTCTTACAGTGTTTGGGGGTTGGATTTAATAACATTTTAAATGTTTTTGTGTGAAGGTGGTGTTGCTGATTCTGGTGGTGCTGTTATATTGGTTGCTCATGTGATTTGATGTGGCTAGAAACATAAATCATAGAAATTGGGAAAGATCTTCCAGCTCACTGAGTTCAACTGTTATCCCAGCACTACCAAGTCACCACTATACCATGTCCCTGAGTGCCACATCTACACTTTTGAATGCCTCCAGGGATACTGACTCAGCCACTGCCCTGGGCAGCCTGTTCCAGAGCTGACAACCCCTTCAGTGAACACATGTCTTCTGATATCCAATCTAAACCTCCCCTGGTGCCACTTGAGGGAATTTCCTCTTCTGAGGGTCTCCCCTCAGCCTCCTTTCCTCCAGGCTAATCAACTCAAATTCTCTCAGTTGTTCCTCATAGGACTTGTGCTCTAGACCCTTCACCAGCTTCATTGTCCTGCTTTGGGTTAGCTTTGGGACCAGGAAGGACTGTCCAGTGCTTGTGCTGTTCAACTTTAAGGGAATATTAATGTATAAAGTGATGAGATTTTATGCTTAACTGAAGAATGTGTGGAAATAGGGAGAGCAGGACTGGAAATGAGGGTGTTCCATTTACAAAGAACAGACCCATTCCTGCTGTTTACAGTATGGAGTTTCTGTCCTATTTCTCTAGCACAGCAATGGTGAAAGGCCAGTCAGAAACATGTTCTGATTTCACTGTGTTTATGAGCTCTTGTGTTTTCGTTAAGTTTATTTGCATATCTGAATTTGCCTAAGAGAGACCCACTAAGAAGTGTTTAAATTAAACTTTAGCATTTGCCAGAATAAAAATGAACATTGTACAACTGATGACAAAAACTACAGTTTATGAAAGTATCAAAGAGGACTTTGGCATAACTAACACAGTACCCTATGCAAATATTCTTAGTTGAAAAGGAATGAATCCCTTTCCAAAGGGCCAGCACAAATCTTTCAATGGCACATAAGCCTGCTTTTTAGGGAGCAGGTGCTTAGCAAGCCCTGAGGATTCTGATTTCCAAACTGTACCCTGCATTAACACATGCAAATACCTTAAAAACAAATTTTTTAATTCTTATTCTCTTACAAATTTGCTGTAAATTCTGCGTTTTGAAAATTTACATGTAACTTACATGGCATGCAGAAATTCTGCAAAAGCAGGATTATGTCATTCTGGAACTGAGCAATATCATCTTTAAGTTGGGGTCAAACAAAGCTGTAATTGAGGGTTGCCCAGGTCCATTTGCCAAGCTGCTCATTTTGATCATTCATAGCAAGACACCCTTATTTTGTAAGAATCCTTTTATTGGTGAAGACAGCAGGCAGGTTCTATTCTGTCTTTGAAGAAGTGGCTTGGTGCCAGTGTCAGCAGCCAGCAATCCAAAGTGTTTTGTTTAATCACAAGATTAATTTTTCCTTTTATTGGCTTTTCCTTTCACTATCACCAAGCATGACATGTTGTAAAACAGAAACACTGGTTGAACAAGGGTTGGCGAGCATCTCTAAGCCCCTGGCTATGTTGATAGCAAAGTGAACATTTGGCTTGATGTGCAGCCAGTAGAGACTCCCAGGAAACCAAACTGGGAGAACACTCTTGTCAATGCATGGGCTGTGTGCCTGGTGAGGAAGGAGGGAAGGGGAGGCAAGATGCACCTGGGTGTGAGAGCTATACTGGGGCTCACGTGCTTTTCCTTCTTGAATGCTTCAAGCATCTGCAGTTTCAGTAGCATGCCAGACACCCCAGTTTTTGTACTGCAGATCCAGTCCATGGATGGTCTGTATTTGCATTAGAATATATTTATTTTAGCCTTAGTGTGGCCATATGCAAGTTAGCTTCTAAAAGGAAACAGCAGAGGATCCAAATCAAGTTAAAGATTTGTACTCATCCCACTGAACACAAGACTTGTGTCTTGCATTGAATCATAGGAAAAATTACTTTTTATTTTTCAGAAGGATGATGTTAGATTCACAACTTCTTTATCCTCTGAGTTTTCAGCAGTGACTGGATCAGCATCCCCAGTGTTCTGAGCCATCATGCAGAAATCTGGTCATGGGTGGGAATGCTTATGGTGGAGAGGCTCTGTCTGTCTGTTCCTGTATCTGCAAACAACCACATCTGTTCATCTTTATTCAGGGCACTCTGGTGGTCTTGGAATGGAAAGTTTAGCAGAGTTTGGTGTGAGTGCAAGAATGGATGACCACCTGGCAAAGAGTTATGAGCTTCCAGAACCCTGCAATTTGAGGGTTATTAAATGTTTTAAAACTTATATGCTTCTGTCTTTCTACAGTCTATATTATAACCTGTGAATATTGTATTCCCAGTGGTCAGAGATAGATGATAGAACTTTACTTAGTTTAGAGGAAGGTAAGTGTATCTTCAGGGTAATGTCCCTTTCAATTAAGATTTCTGGGTTTGGATTTGACTTATTTTACTGACATCATCAGCATAATAGCATGGATTTGCACGTACCTTTTCCAAACAAAGTTGATTTATTAGCTTTTCACAATCAAACAATAGGGCAAACAATGTTAATCTTCTGTATGAATAATATAGCTGCTAAAAGATCAGGGACCACTTCATGGTGCACTCAGATGCTGCTGGTAATTTGTCAAGGTCAGGCTCCCCTGAAAACAAAGGTTAAACGTTGCTGCCCTGACCTGTGGTTGTTCCAAGGGCTACAGGAGCTGCTTCTCAATTCCTTCTTCTGCTAGAATTCCTTCTGCAGTGAACCTGTTCTGTGATTGATAATCTTGTGAAAAGATTTCAATAACTCTAAAGTAAAAATTTACAAATGTCACTTTTTCAAACAGACACCATGTGTCAGCCCTCAAGGAAGCAGCCTTATTTTTTGTTTCAAGGATTAAACTTCTGAGCCCCAATTTCCACTCTTTTGCCTACTCTCTCAAGGAGCTGAGACTTGAGGGTGGGGGAGATTATGTATGGCTATGCATTTGTGTAAATATGAAACATTAACTGAAAATTGCAGGAGGAGACTGTAACCAAACAGCTGTCTTTGCAAATTTAATATTTATTGCAGAGTTAAACAAAATGCCTTATTGTTTAGAGCATTATTTGCCTTGGGCATTGGCTTGGGCGCGTTGGCTGAAAAGAATTTCCTAACTCCCTTTTGCACACAACAGAAGATTAAGTAGATAATAGCAACAATTGGCTGTTTTGATCTGGCCTTGATATATGTTCCAGGCATCTACTTCATGATTCAACTACATTATTTTTCTCTTTCATGGCTGCAGCATTTTACTCCTATTTTACAATTGCTGCCATTTATGAGCCATCAGGGGCTTCTTTCTGAGCCTTCTTTCTGGTCAGAAGTAAACAATTATAAAAGATTCTCACTGCATAGTGTGTAAATTCTTTATGCACAGGGAGTATTCCTGACACATTAGTAGTATGCAGAGTTTTTTAGAGTTAAGAAAAAGCTCTGTTGAAGGAAACAAATTCAAATCGAAAGTTAGAGGAATTGCATAAGGAATATTTAGTATCCTTGGTAGTCAAAAGCCCAGAAGAGTTGTGATGCTACATGGTGATGGTAATGAAAGTTGGAGACAATGCATGGCAGAATATTTCTGTGCAGAGCTTTCCCCTGAAGTTTCTCTGGCTGTCCTCATGCACCATCTCACTGTCTGCTAGGAAGAGGCTTCTGATCAGCTGTATAAGTGGGTCACATAAGTTTCCTGCATCTTGCCAGGCCCCCAGGCAGCTGTATTCAAACCTTTTTCAAAATGCTTACTTGGTTTCTGCACAGAATTTATCAGCTGGCATGGAGCAGTGGTTTAACTAGTTCACTCCTTGTTGCAAATGGCAGTTGTAGGAAAAGCTGTGAAAGTCCTGCTTTCCTTTCTGTGTGCTGCTCTGTAAACAGGGCCAGCTGGTACAGCTGGATGCTGGTGAGAGTGTTGCTGCCCATCTTCTCTAAAAGGCAAAAGTTTGAGGTTTCTGTCTTTTTAACCAGACTTAAGGCAGGCTCCAGCTTATGCTCAGCTCCAGCTGTGCTGGAAGGTTGTTTTTTGAGTCCTGTGCTTGTACTACAGTCATGCATGCACTTATACCCAGGGAAAATTGTCTTCCTGTGTGCTTAGGCAATGTGTTAGTTTCTTACTCTGCTTTGTTTTATCAATGAATTGCAAAGTCCACGTTGTGATTGGATTAAATGTGAATATGGAGGAGAGTCTGACACAGTGGAGTTGCAGTGGTTGCCAAAGCTTTGAGTGGCCAGAGTTTGCAGCCACATTAAGACAGGGCATAACTGGAGGTACCTGAAAGTTGAGGGTATGTCTTTCCTTGACCCATTTTTCTCTCACACAGCTGTAGTGGCAGGAGATGAGGGAGCACTAAATGATTATAATACCCATAGCACTGTGTTTCTTTATGCTTACTTAGTTGCTGTGTCTGAGTCTCTGAGCAGTCTGCACACAGTGCAGGCACTGCCCCTATTTCAAACACGGTTGTTTTAACACAGAGCACTCAGTGACCAAGAGTTAAAATCAGTTTTGCAGAATCTGTCACAGTGTAGAAGATGCTGACCAGTGAACTGGTAGAGCTGCTTCAGTTACTGAAATTAAAATACTTAAGCAAACTGACTAAATAGGCTTCTGCATCTGCATTGCAGATTTGCACTGACCTGGTAGATCGATGTTAGGCTTGGCTGTGCTAATACAATTTTTCTACCAGACTGCAGTTAATTACCCAATACTGGCTGGCAGCATCCACTTGTGAGGGTGTATCCACTCTGCAGAGATGGGATGCTTAAGGAGCAAAACATTTCAAGGTGACTCTCCCAGCCTGGCCTCCACTTGTGAGTGTTACAGTACAGGAAGGTCCATATAGCTCTGGAGACAGCAACACTGATTGGCTAAAATGTGACTGTATGGAAACTGCATATTGAGGGGAAATACAGTAACTCAGTATTGTAGTGTTTGCTTTCACTGAGTATATAGAAAATGTCATCATAAAAGACAAAGGTAAACCATGCTTTTTTTATTCACTAGAAAAAAGGCTTCGTGCCTACTGAAAAATCCAGAAATTTCCAAAACTCAGAAATTTCCAGAGAAATAATGAACAAATGAACGTGTCCTTTCTGAAAACATTTTTTTGATCGAGGAGATGCTGTTCTTATTATGTCTGTTTGCCTTGTGAACTTCTGTGAAGTCACACTGCAGTTAGACTAGGTGTCAAGCCAAACACAACTGTTTGTAATATTGTTTGCACACAAAGCAAGGTGCGGTGTTAGAAGTAGTTTTCGGCACAAAAGCAAATGGCAAACAATAGATTTCACTAGTAGAAAAAAATTAATTGGATTGGTTCAGCCAACAACTTGGCTAGTTAAAAAAAAAAGCCTGAATAAACTCTGTCCTTTCTGAGGGAGGTTATCCAACAAATCTTTCACATTGTTATCAGTCTGCAAATCAACTTGACACAGTCATTGGTTCCTATAATTTGAGATCAGGTGCTAACTGCTGGATTTTAACTGGCTTAGGACCCACTAGCAGAGCCCCTTGGGACTGGCACTTTCACTGCTGGACATGGCTCTGTGAGGCAGCTGCAGGTCATTTACTCTGGCTCCTGAGTCACAGTGTAGGACCCCTTAATCCAAAATGAATGCTGGAAATCGTCCCCTGTGGACCTGGCAAAGTCATCCAAGCTGAAGACAGATGGGAAATTACAACAATTTGCAAGAGAGATGTTCCAGAGAGATTCTGCTTTTCGTGCTTTGTGCTCCTAACTCGGGGAGGGGGAGCTGGAGGCTTAACTCTCTTGCAGGACAACTGTGAGTCCCTGTACGGTTCCCAAAATCCATGTGGTGTGTGTGTGTGCATCAT
Source organism: Sitta carolinensis (assembly GCA_032173965.1). Lineage (NCBI taxonomy): Eukaryota > Metazoa > Chordata > Aves > Passeriformes > Sittidae > Sitta > Sitta carolinensis. Next base: position 6,958,501 of record CM063296.1, on the reverse strand, counting down.
GGGGTGGTGGAAAAACAAGTCACGCATTCTCTAGCCTGTCACCACAGGCTTTCTTCCTGTTTGAAGGGCGCTGAGCACTTCAAGTTCTTCTCTTTGTCACAGGCTGTGCTGTTGTAAATAAGCAACACAAGACTGTGTAATTTGAACAGTTCAACACCCGGCTGTTTGTGCAGGCGAGGCTCGGAGTCGAATCAAACACGTAGGAAACAAAATCCTGGTAGAAAGGGAATCTGTTCTCCTTGGCTGCTCCTCCCCTGTGCCCAGGCAGCCCTTCTGCCAGACGTGCACACCCAGGTTGACTTTTCCGAAGGCGCAGCTTTGCCGGGATGGTTTAACTGCACGGATGCCGAGAGGCCCCTCAGTGTCCAGAGCACTGGCACAGGGGCTCCAGTGGGAACACACCCTCTGCACAGGCTCTGCTTTTTCTACATCCATTAGGATGTTCTGAATTCACTTTAACCCCTTCTTCTGTTTGGCTGGCACAAATTGTGAATAATTGAAAACGTTTCCAGTTCAAGGCAGGGTTCTCTGCTGGTTTGGTATCTGTTCCTATTCAGAGTGAGAATACTTGCATTTTCTTGCTGGCTGTGTTTACTGTATCTTTATCATAACCATATCATTCTCTCTAGCCTTTTTTTTTTTTTTCCCAACATCCACAAAAAAGTCCCTGAGAAACTAAGCCGTGGTTATGTGAATTTGAGAGAAGCAAAGAATACCAAAGGAGCTGCTGCATAGCAGTTACTAAAGAAACAAGGCAGATGCATTTTCTCATCTTGCACAGTTAAGACAACTAACATGGAGCATTTCTTTCTAATAACCTTCTGAAGGAGGGCTGTGTTCTCTACAGCCTTTGCAAGCGTGGAGTTTTGCAATTCAGAAATACTAACAATTCCTAAATAATTATTAATTCTGCAAAGCTGATTGCTTTTGTTCATGGCAGGAAGGGATGCAGTCAAACCACAACCTCCAGATGTCCCAGGGTCTGTGGTTTGCCTTGAGCTGTCATGGGGAGGGAGAAGAGAGAATGTGATGCTTTAGAACCTAAATACAGAGTTAAACTGCTGTATGGCAGTGTTCCATTTTGAGGGAAAAGGCAGGATCCAAACAATCTTTTGTTTAATTACAAAAAAATCAAAGCACCATGAAAAGCAAGCAGATTTGTTAACTTGTCAATGACTCGATGGATCTGGTATTGTTAAAAAAAACAAAAACAAACAAACAAAAAAAACCCTGATGATATCTCTGTTTATTGTCGAACAGCAGATGTTGAAGAGCTGATAAAATGAGTGTGTCACTCATGTCCAAGGAGTAAACAATGTTAAAGGCTCTTTTCCTCTCTGTAGTGTGTGTAAGCATGACAGAATTAATATCACTAGCCAGAAGCTTTGGGAGGGCTGTTGTGACAGAAGATGAGGAAGAGGATGGGCCCCACTCCTCATCTGCATCTCCATGCCCAACCTGCAGCAGTGTAAATCTCTTGTTTAAGGATGTACTAGTCTGCTGCTGAGAGTCACTTATTCCAGCCATTCTTATAGTAAATCTCTGTCTCTAGTTGGTGAACTTCTCTTGGAATGGACTATAACACTTTCCAGTTAATTTTTATTGACATATCTTTGTATTGTTTTAATTGGAAAACTTCCCAAAATTGCTGAAATTAATGTTAAAAGTGAGGTGTTTACAGAGGGAAAAAATGTGCTGAATTGTGGAATCTATAAACAAACTGGTTAAAAAAAATATAACCCCCAGCCAGGTCACTCAAACTACCTGACTATGCTTCTTCAGGTAAATAAGCAAGAGCCTGGTTTTAGTCCAGTGGGTGAGTGAGAAAAATATTATCTGGATGACTCAAATGTGCATCCTGAAATTAAAACATAAAAAAGCCACTCTTCTGGCTCTGAAAAAGCAACTGCTTTTCATATTCACCAAAGGGTACTTTAGGATTTAACTTCCCTCAACATCGTTCATTTCTACCTTGTTTTTACCCTGTGGAATCAGGTGCACTGTACTACAATTTCAGAAATGACAAGTTTTCTTCAGAGTTTTCCTGGGAGTATGAATTGCAGCTCCCGTTTGGATTTTCTCATTACTCTGATTTTCTATTTTTTTTTCTCCCCCCAGTCAAAGGAGATGATGGCAGTTTTATCTTAGCACACTTTGGTGACTGTTTTCCTGTGATGTGCAGCTCCACACGTCCCCTATCCATCGTGGCAGACTTGCCTGCTGTTGAAGAGGACTGTAAAGGGCAGTGAGGTATCCCAGAGTTAAAGAAGTTTTCTAGTATAAGCCATCATTAGTTAGCTGATGGTTTATGACTTCCAGGAAATATTCAAGGAAGAAAGGACGGGAGGGATAAGGGATTCATTCAGAAAAACTGAACAGTAAATTATTTTCATTACACTGTGACAGCTGTTCAGCAAGAAGTAGATGTTTATTTTTTTCTGAAAAGCAGAATGATGGTCCCTGCGCTTTAAATTAAATCAAGGGGGAAAAGCATGAATTAAGAACTTAACAAAGTTCAGGAGCAGCTGGGTATTTAAAAAGTACACATTCTAATGCAGGCTATTGCCACTGGAAGCAAAGACAGAACTCCACAGACAAAATATCCAACAGTTCAGATCTGTAGCCAGACCTCTTGCTTGAAAATTTGGCCTGGAAATTTCTCAACGGTTAAATCATAAGACGCTTGACGCTCCTCATTCTAGTCCCAGCTGAGAATCTGGAAAGTGTAATGTTTAAGCTGAATATTCACTTTGATTCTTGGAAATGGGAACAAGTTTCATCAAGAAACTGTTTCTTTTTTTATTTTTCTTTTCTTTTCCAACCCTGAATTGGTTTGCCTGTTGCATATCGTTAGCAGATGGTGGCACATATGTCATTTCCATGTCTTCTATTTTGGTACAGGAGCTGCTAATTGTCCCATTTTGACTTTGGAGTATTAAGCTTTGTTAATGCATCTCAGGTAATTGTAATTAGCTTATGTTCCTGAATTGTGGCCACAGAGTTGGAAGGGTTTTAGTTCATCACATCGAGTGCATAATTGTACCTTTTCTGGTTACTCTGTGACTCTTCCAGAGAAGTGCACCCCAAAATGACAAAACCCATGGGCTAACATTGAGGTGTTAATAAGGAAACCAGCTACCCTGTGTCCACTGCACTGTGTGAGCAAGCTACTCTTCTGCCTTTAAAAGTTCATAGTTTGGGGGTATACTCAGTAATACAAAACTAAAGCAGTGACACTTCCCCACCTTCTTGGCTGTTGGGGAGGATCCTCACCTTGTGCACTTTGGACTGGAATTGGCAAGAAACAAATCTGTATACCAGGCTGAATCCCATTTCCCTGTTGCTATAATTAAGATGCTATCTTCTCATAGGATGTTTTCTAAGAAAGTAATTTTGTTTTCTGTCAACCTGAATTGAATACCTGTGCAGCAGCCCAAATACTGGAAGACTCGCTTTATATTTTGTCCAAGCTGACAGAGACACTTAGACCTAAGGTGGTGATGCTGCTAGGTTTCATCCTTTAAATAAATTTAAAAAAAATGTTAATGTGACAGCCATGGTGGTCTGTTTTAGGTTTTTATTGCTCCCCAAAAGCATTTTAGTTTTTGATGGGTTCTGTAATAAGATTTTCCCTGCAGGAGAAGCTGCCTCCAGAAGCCTGCCCTAATCCTGTTAGATGGTAAGCAGAGATGTCTCAGTCATTGATGTGCAGGCAGGGGAGTCTTGGGACAGTGATTTAATAGTTTGAGAAGGCTGTGACTTTTCTCCCTTAGTGATTCTTCTTGGTATCTGTTGAGAGAATGCATGGGAACAGCCAGGAGTCCTCTGCACGTGTCACCTTTTCCCTGAGCCTGGGACATCTGTCCTTGGCTTCCAGACCCGTGGGGCACCTGAGAATGCCTTTGAGTGGCCACACACCCAGATTAAAGCAGCAACTGCGCCGTGTTCTTCTGCTGCAGGAGGACGTGTGGGACTGCTCAGTCATTTGATTTAGAGCAGGACAATGGGAGGGAGAGAAGATGAAACAGTGCCTGAAAGTCAAGGAGATCCAAGGAAAGGAGAATAGTTCCAGAGAGGGAAAGAGAAGGCAGATTTCTAGTAGAGACGTTTAGAAAAAAGCTCTTTTGACTCTGCTGCTGCCTGGGGGTGTCCTTCCCAAAATTAGAAAGGGGAATGAAGATGATGTTACTGGGGAAGGGTGGAGATAATGAGAACACGCTGAGTTTGATGTGTTTCTTCATTTGATGAATGCAAATGGAGGAATGTGTTTAGTTTTGTAACATTTCCACCGGGTTAGGCAGTGGAGTTGTGGTTTTGCACCCCTGGTTTTGTTTGAACTGCATATTTCTCTCGCTTGCAATATAATCTTACACATTTGCTTGCGGGCTTGTGTGTCCCACTACCCTCTGCTGGAAGAAATGAGGATTTTTCAACTCTGTCCTTGAGCCCCAAAACAGTCCCAGACCTCCAGCAAAAATGGTCTGGGAAGCAGTTTGGGAGGACCCCAGTTCTTCCCTCCAGGGAAGAGATGTGGGGTATAAAAGTGTGTTGCTGGGTTTCAGAACAGTTCATGGCCAGGAAAGGTGGTGCATGTGGTGGTATCTGGTGGCTGAGTGGGACAGTGTGTCCTGGTCTCTTTTGTCACCTTGGCTATAGTTGTTAGGTCTGTTTATGATTAAAGGTGTTGCTAAAATAGGCTGACTCACTGGTGATTCTCCTCTGATGTCCAGTTTCAAAAGCTGACTGGTACCAGCTGGTGGTTTGAAGAAAGGTGAAACATGCCAAAGCAGGTGGCCACAGGAGCATGTTCTTTCCAAGTGCAAAGTTTTATATGTTGTGACATGAAGGTCTCTTATATTTTTATTTTCTTAAATCAGCTAAAATATTTTTTTTTTTTTTATTCCCTGCTTAAAATCTTAATAAGACGCCTTTTACCTGTTTTTTTTTCAGTGTAGTGAGAATGAGGTATATAAATGTCATGCTCCCAGTTCAGGTTTCCATAAAACCCCTTCAAGAAGATATTCCAGAGGGAAATTAAAGATGGGATTCTAAGAGAGACTTTTTTTTTATTATTAAATATTTGCTCCAGTACTTGATATATGAGAATGTTTACTCTTTCTACCCTATCTTCTGTATCTATTTGCAATAGAGGTGCCTCTATCTCTTTGTTTTGTTCATCTCTTCTATGAAATATGAAGTCCCTAATCATTTTGGTTCACACAGGGGAAGCTTGCAATAACTGCAGTAATTTTGCTTCACCATGTGTCTAGAAATCTTGAAACAAGAGAGTTCAGATTGGAACTAGTTTCTTTTCCCCACATAAGCAAGCGATTGCATAGATGAATGTCTTTGTGTAGCAGCTCTGAAGTGTGTTACTCAGGCCATGGACAGGTATTGTTTCCAGATTTCAAAGGCAATACAAGATCCAGACAAACCTGCAAGAACCTCTGGTCTCAATTAGTTGTAAATTTCCTGAACAGCGTTTTCCAGTCGTGGAAGAAATGCAACTGTTATCACCCACCTGTCAGGATTTTCCTGCCCCTCCTTTGTCCAAGTGTCTGTGGTGCCCCAGCACTGCAAAGAGCAGCTGGCAGATCTGTCAGAGCCAGCTGGGTGTTGGTACATGGGCACATTGGGTGCCTTGGCACATTTGCTCTGCCAAACACCTGGGTGGTGGAGGCAGTGCCAGTCCTCACCCGCAGTGCATGGGCCGTGCCACATCCCTGGCAGGGCCTGGCTGGCATCTCCCTGCCGGCTCATGGAGCAGTGGCACGTGTGGTAGAGGGCTGAGATCCTCCAGGGAGATTCTCCCTGGCAGTGTCCACTGCCCCAGGCAGCCCCTCCAGCTCTTTTCAGAGCAGTGTTTTACCAGGGCGGCTCGCTTCCTGATGCAGCCCCGGGACACCAGGACACCCAGCCTGCCAGGATCAACCTCAGACACCTGGGCTGTCTCTGCTGGTGTTCCCTGCTTTTCTTTCTTTCCCTGCATCTTTCAAAGCACATCATGTTACACCGTTTTCTGCTAATCCACCGAGGACACGATCACAGAGTTCAGAGTTCACGCTGAACGTTTCTTATGCATATTGGCTCATTGTTAATTTAAGTGGCACATACTTTAATCTAATAGATGCTGTCTTTTAGTTAGGTAATTGCTCTAGTAGCTGTAAAGGGATAGTATCTTGTGAAGTTTAATTTCTTTCTACTGAGCTCATGAGGAAAAGGAATATCTAAAAAATCAAATTGACTTTTCAACAAGGGTAATATAGACTGTCTTTTCACTGATGTCACCACCTTCCTCCGTATATCCTAGTATTTCTTTACTTGTTTCTTTCTCTCTCTCTCATCATCACGTACTTAAAATGAGCTGCCTTGTTTCCACTACACCACTATCTCATGAATTCAAACACTGAATGTGTACTAAAAGGTCTCCCAGTCTGTGGCTGGGGAATACAGTGAGCAAGTGTCCAAATCCTTGAGTGGCAGTAGCTGGGATCACCTCAAATGTGTCTGAATTAGGGCCTGTTGATAATTTAAAGTTGTTCTAAAAAGCAACTCTGTCACAGCAGCCCACCTTAGCTTTCCACGTTGCTGGATTCTTGTGTGTATTGATGAGGATGAAGACAACAGAGAAACAGGAGAACATCCTTCAGCCAGGGAGGAGCTACCCTGTGCCTTTTTTCCATCTTGGTATCTGGCAAATGCAATTCCATCTATCCAACAAAAACTTGTGTTACTGATTGCTGAGAGGTCTGGAAGAGGTCACAAGAGTCACTAGTGGTGACCAAATAAATGGTGTTCTTCTTTACTCAAGGAAATGGGACTCTGGAGGTCTCAGGATGAGAAGCTGTCCTTTTTAGCACTGCTGTAGTAGGTGTGACATTCATTTCATTGTTCTGATGTTTACAAATTAGAAGCACAAGTTTGCATTCCACATGGTGTTTTCAAAAATGCTCAGAAAAACTCGGCTTGTGTAGCATTGTGTGTGCCTTTCAGACACTGAAGGATCTCCTGCCCTCCTGGCCTGGGCAGCTGGACTCTCATTATTGCTGGAAGTGGTGCACATGGGAGCACAGACAGGGCAGTGCAGCCTCAGGCACTAAGAGCTCTGCTGTGTTATGAATTATTGGTTCATACAGCATCTTTTGGAGATAATTCTCTGATTTCCCTTTTAGCAAGGTTTCCATGGCTTGATGATTTGCTTATGTGACCTTTGGACTGGGCTGGAAGTCACTCAGCTGTTGCAGTGCAGTGATGCTGGTGGCCAGCCATCTGCAGACAGAACTGCAAAGGAATGTTACAAAGCAGTTCCTTCTTTTTCTAACCAAGTGGATTTAAAACTTTCAATGTGACAGGGCAACTAGTGTCTCTCCTGCTGTGGTTATTTTGCAGTTAACCCTTATTGCCCTTCCCTTCTGTGATGACCCAAACACCACCCATACACTCAGCTCTCTTACTGGCTGCTGGAAAAAGCAGGGTTCATTTCCAGCTGCCCAGCATGGTACCGATAAAAGGTTGATGCATGTCTGAGAAGCCCTGGATTACACTTGTCCTTGCCTCTTTCAGCCTGCGTGGCATTTTAGACTTTGCAAAGTCCAGGACTGAAAAAGCAAACAGAAGGTGTTTGTCTCTGGATTTGTGTGCTCACCCCATGTGCCTGCACCCAGAATCAGCTCTGATTTGCCCAAGCACCAGCAATTGGCTCCTTTCCTGAGGCACCAGAGCATTCACTGCTGCTTGGAGTGATGCTGCTCACAGCCCATTAGACACTTGAAGTGCCATGAAGACCTCCTGCCTTACTTTGCTGTGAGTATTATCCTTCTCATACAAAAATGTGCTCGGAAATCCCACCTGGCTGTACCCCAGATCAGTGTGCAGTGAATGCCTTCCATTTGAGGTGCAAATGAAGAGCTGGCCATTTCAAGTGCTGCTGCACTATTACAGCATATTGCTTTACAAATACAGCAAAACCTCTGTCCTGGGCCTGCATGTGTGTCAGTAAGTGCACACTGACTCTGAGTTGGCCCTCAAGTCCCTGCAGGACAGTGCAGATTTCAGAGCAGTGTGTAGAGCAGGATTTTGCTGGGTCACTGTGTGTTGGCAGGTGAGCCCAGCCCCTGCCTGCCCAAGCCCTGCTCTGAGCAGTGTGTGAGTGCAGCTCCTGGCAGTAGCCAATGCCTTGGCTACAGCCGGGGTTGCCCTTCCAGGTTCCTGGGCTCACAGCACCTACTGAGTGTGCAGAGAGCATCTCTGCAAGGCCTGAGCACTGAGCCCAGCCCAGCCCAGGTTTGCCTGCTGGCTCTGCACTCGATGTAAAGTCACGCAGCTCACACAGCACGCCCTGCCCGCTGGCTGCAGGGTCAGCCTGTGCCTGCAGGTCTGGGATGGCTGGGCAGCTTCTGAACGGGAGGCTGAGGGGTGAGTTTACCCCTGTGGTGGTCTCACTCAGATCGGGTTATTGGCATTCTTGTTCCTTCTCGGTGTTTCTCCCGCATTAGGTCACATGACAATACTGGCTTTTCACAGATATTTGGAGACTGTTAAAAAAGGGAGGAAGGGAATGTGATCCAGAACTTTCAGGCAGCTTTGTGAAAAGGGTAGATTGTGTTTTACTTTGGGGGTGATGGATAGTCCGGATAAGATTTTTCACCAAGGCCCATTACATCTCAAGTTGACTTTTTAATTGATTTAGCTCCTCTGATCTGTACGTTGCCAGACATGAACCACTAGCCCTTGGATCGAGTCCAGAGTGTAATGGAAAGTTCACTGAAACCCCATCAGCTCTTGTTAAACCTGAGTGAATTTCAGCCCAGCACATTTCTTGTGAATAATTAAACACAGTTAAGCAGATGATGGATTTAAACTTCTATCTCCAGTGTTCATCTGTATTTCAATGAGGAAAGGACTCATAAAAATAGTAAGATTTTTCGTGGTGGGATTTGGGGTGATTATTTTGCCTCTTCTGATGGATAACTGCACCTGAAAACTCAGGGTGCATGTTTTGGTAGGTACTATTTATCACCAGCATGAGCTGTTCTATGTAGCACTGAGCTCTCATCATTTACTGCTTTTCAGTAATAAATTTTCCAGTATTTACTTGTCCTTTTCCCATTTTTTGGTAACATTTGGATTTGTTATCCTTTACTTTGATATCACTTTCTGTCAGTACAACTGCCATACTCACAGTGAGAGTGCAGCGCTATGGCAACGATGTATTATCTGCAGTCTTGCCAATGAGTAAGATATGGTGCAGAAATTAGTTCACTTATCAAAATCTGATGTGCCGAGCTGAGCAAAGAACCTGGCAGTCCAGGACCTCCTGCTGTTTTCACAAGACCTGCTGTTCTGTTTCACATTGGTTATGACACTCACATAAATTCTCTCCTGACTGTTTCCAGTGAGGCCTTGTTAAACCTACAGAGGTCTCAGCACCTAGGAAAATATTTTAAATGTACAATAATCTTCTTGCTGTCTTTGATAGTGACAAAAAATGGAAAACAATCAATTTTTTTCTTCTGTTACTATTCCAGAAAGGTACTTTTCTGTAATTTCAGGGTAGGAAAAAGCATATAAATAGAAAAATCTCACCCAGACTGGGAAATGTGAGAAATGTGTTAGCTTAACACTGCTGAAGACTGAGAGCTCTGCCCTTCTCTGCTCTGTGGTGCAGACTGAGCCATGCACAGCCTTCAGGATGTGTCTTGCACCTTCTCTGTCCCACATACAAATTGGTGGAATGGTCTTTGAAGTACAGTGTTTACGTCCAGTTTCAAATCCTTCTACAATGTGGGTGTTCAGAATCAGTTGATAGCCCTTTCATTTTTGTTCCAGCTGGTGCAGTGCTGGTTGAGGAGGACTTTTACCCCTGTGGACCTGTTCCTCCTCTGGTGTGTCCTCTCAGCCATCCTGACTCTTGTGCTGTACAGGGCAGTGGAGCTTTTGGGCAGCCCAGGATGTTGGTTCCGGCTCTCATGGTTGATATTAGAAATGTTAAATCTTTGGTCAGATGATTATAAATTGTTTATATGGATTTTACAGTGCAAACATGTTTTTAACAAGTCAAAATTTGGCTAGAAACTCTTGGAAAGGAATCAGGACAGGCTTCTACAATCTGTGGACATTGTTTCAAAGTTTCCAGTGAAATTAGTACTAGTTCTTAGTCAGATTATGTTTGCCTGTTGACCCCTCTTATCTAATTAGTCCCTGCTTCACTGAGCTAGAAACTTGCACGCACTGATTCAGCTATTGCACATTACTCTTTTACCATTGTCATGGTGGCAAAGTACATTTGAGCTAAGACACGCTTTCTTTTCCATGTTACAACCCCGCACCTCGTGACATACAGAGAAATAAATTGTTTTGTTGTGCATCAGCCATCTGTTTGAGGCTGAGGGGAAGGATGTGTGGTAAGCTCAGATCAAATATTAGGTGCAGCTGAGCAGCCAATTAGACAATCCTTGAGGGTCTTCCTTTTGGGTGTGGGTAAGTGTCTGAAGCTTGCATGCCCATCTCTTGAGGTTCCCACATCTCTGTGCACTGCACCAGCAGCTTCAAGAAATGGCAGGGTTGTGGCCTCTTGCCCCATGTCCTTCTCCTTGTCTCCAGCCCCCAGACATGTGCTCACATTGTGGTGCTCCAGGCAGGCTGTGAAATGAACCACTGGCCTTGTTCACTGGGTAAATCCCAGACCCATCCTCACACCACAGCCCAGCAGCAGGAGCCTCACCCTTGCCCCGGTCAGGGGAGGCTGGTGGGTGCCCAAAGCTGCCTCCAGGGACACCAACACCAACAAGGCCACCAGCCTGGCCCAAAGAGAGATGCTTCAAACTTTCAAACTCTCTGCCCTGCAGTGGGGAAGGTGTTCTGACAGGGGTTTGGTCTCATTTGCAGAATATGTAACTGGGGTGGCCGGGGGGAGTAGGTGGCTTTTGGTGGCTCTGTGAACCAATGTCAGATCCAAGACTAGAACTGGTTCTTGAAATCCCAGGCATCATTCTCTGTGGCCTACTGTCTTTCTAACCACGTTTTAATGAAAAATACCAAATCTTAATTTAGAGCAGGATTCAAGAAAAATGCCCTATTGAATTATTTAATTATAGGTGAACTATAATTGTAAGACACAAACATGTCTTGCTACAAAACACCAGGCGAGAAAAGCAGAAAGGATTATTTGTTGTTTAATTTAGCAGAGGAAGGCAGCTGATCATGCTAAGTCTATCTGACACCTAGCAAGTTGTGTGATCCTATTTGTTAATCTTTTTAACTTTCCGTTTTATTAGGATAGGGTTTCAAGAGCAAATAGGATAAATGAGATTAAATCTGTCACCCTGAATTACTCTCCACTGAGTTATGAACAGAATCACTTTGTGTCAGAGAAGTATAATTATGAGGGAAATGCAGCCTGTGTAATTGTGTGCTTTGTTTGGAAAAATCTGAGATCCATAATTATCCCCAGTGTGCCATGGTGGCGTGTGCTGCTTCTGAATCTCCACAGTAAACAAAGCCAAGGAAAGTTTCTCTTTGGAGCAGTCCTTGATGCAGGATGGCTGGTACCTGCAACAGTAGCAACACTACCCTTCAGGTCTTCTGTTTCTAGTGAGGGATCCAAATTAACTTGGAATAGGACACACACTGTACAATTACTTTCTCTCAGAGAAAAATCTGGTGGTGCTCTGTTAGGGACTTATACACTGCTCCTGGCTCTGGTTAATTCATAGCCTTTAAAAGTTATGGTACCCTTCCTGTGAGGTGAGTTGGAGACACAAAACTGTAGCCTCTTGAAATTTTGGGTTCACCAGCCAAAGAAAGCTTTAAATCATATGTGCTCTTTCTCTGGATTCCTAACAACTTCTGTTAGGAAAAAGGAAAAGTTCAGCTATAATTGTTCGTATATAATAGGCATAATTGCTGCTGGAAGTAGATCTCCTGGAGAGGGGATATGCACAAAGTAAGAAGAAACTTGCTACAGGTCCTGCTTCAACACTTCTGCAGCTTTCTTCTTGAGAGAGGCAGAAGCCAGCTTTTTACATGATGGATTTAGTGATGAAACAACCTGCTAGGCTCAGATTAGAATTTCTGTTATTTCACCAAAAATTATATGTGCATTAGTGGAGAGGGTCAAGGAGGCTGCATCATTTTGGTGAATCCTATTGGAAATTTTATTTTCTTTTTCAGACCTTTTTACAGTTATGAGCCAGGGCTTGATCTCCACATCTGTTTTTATTGGCCAGTCTAGTTTACAAATGAGGCCCCTTTTGTCCCATCTAATTTTATGTAATCTGTGATGCTGCATAACAATTCTGGGAAAAAGAAATGGAAGGATTGTGAACTGACCTTGTGGCTAGTATGTACAGTGACTCACTCTATCCTTTATTTCAACTTCCGTGAAGTCTTTTCAGATACACTGTTTACCCATTAAATGAGTTGTGCAGTTTATCTTATGGCTAAAATTCTTCCTAATATTTTGATATATTTGTTGGGAACATGACAAAATAAATCACAAATGAGAATATTAAAAAATGCTTACATTAATCATCTGAGACAGTCTCTCTCATTATAATGTTGTTCAGAGTAACTAGTTATAGCTAAGAAAGGGTTTCCTGTCCCTTGATTTGCCAACCTACGTGACTTTACTGCCAAGGACATCTCTCCTCCATGCTTGACAAGCAATGGGTAACTTCATAATCTTTTTCTGTGTAGGCAGTTTCTTCATGGGAAGAAATTAAGTCAGTCATGCCCATTACTGAATCTAATTTTACTATAATTTAGAGGGAAGAACTCTTCCCTGAGTAGAATTGATTTTATAACTGCTTATTTCAGGATTTATTTTGCTTTCCTCCAAAGGATGGGGCAGAAACTGTTGTTAGTGACAGGCCTGCAGCTTGCTTGGCAAGGTCACTGCTGCAGCACCTTTCCTGGCAAGTGAGAAACTTGTGCCTTGCCTTGGTTTTCAGTCAGCAGCAGCTGCTCTGAGCAGGGCAGCAAGTCAGTATGACCCTGCTACTTGTTGAAATTCCACCTTTTGGGAAACATAAGGTACTTAGGGTATGTACCTCATGGAGTCAAGCTATCTTTGGCTGATTTTTTTTTTCCTTCTCCCTTAGTCAGCCTAGAGGTTTGGCTCTGGGCACAGACATGTCTTGCTTTTGGCTTTACAATTCATTCACCCTGAGTAGGACTTACCCTCCTTTTCCTCACTCTAGGCCAGGCTGAGTGAAACACGCACAAGGAAAGGTCCTTTTAAAAGCAGTCTGCAGCAGTGCTGTGGTAAAAGCCCAACCGTGAAGAGGTGGGCAGTGCAAAACAATCTCTGCCTGCCTGCCCACAAAGAAACAGGAGAAGAAAACCTGGTGACTTTAACACTGGCCACAAGAGCACTTTTGACAGTGTCCTGTCAAGGTCAATGACACCATTCTCAGCTGTTCCAAACAGCCTATTGGTAACAAACCCAGGGCAAATTCGTGGAAGAAGGCTGCTTGTTGTTGTTTTCTCCTTCTTTGCACAGGCTTCAGCCTGGCAGTCAGTCAGATCCAACTGTAGATGTAATGCAGGCAAAATACCAGAATTCATGGGCCAGTGTGTGATTTATGCTAATGGCAGCAGGCTTTGCTGAATGCCTGCCTGCTCAGCAGCTTTGGAAGAGTCCTTGGCTGTCAAGATGCATGGAAATCTAAGGAGCAACTCAGTGAGGGGTCTTTTTTTCAATTACATACTTTGACCCACATTCTTCCTTATTTATATTTGCAAGTATCATTAGATTGATCAGATTTTTCTCTTCAGTGCGCCTGTAACACCAAACCTCCTCCTGCAGACAGGAGAAATACATTTGGTGGGGTGTTCAGAGGTTGTGAATGGCTGAGTGAATGCACACTGCTTTTTATTTAGTGAAGCTGCCTGTAAGGCAGGCTCTTTTCTGCCTCATTATGCCCTTCTCTGCTGGTGGGAAGTGTTCTTTGCAGTTTGAACGATTTTCCTCTAATTAACAGGCATTTCTCTATCCTCTTTCCAAAGTCTCCTACTCGTTCTCCTTTACCCTTTATCTTCAGTTCCTCTCAGTTACGCTCACTGGGTAAGCAACAAATCTTTCTGGTGCTTCTGAACATTGTTCACATGGCATATGCCATCCACTTTCTTTTTGATATTGTGTTTTCTGTTCTGCTGACACCTGCAAACCCCATGCTTGGTCTGACAAAACTTTCCCCCAAGGAGAGTTTTTGTAGTGTTGGTTCCGAGTGTTGAAAACCATGGAAGCTTAGTGAGAAGCGAATGTGATTCTCTTTGCCCCTGCTTTGGGGATCAATGGTTTGAATCCTATTGTGCTTTACACCAGGGGAAATTGAAAGTAACCCCAGCTGCAACAAGGCCGTAGAGAAGATAACAGAAAGGCAACAATGGGATGAAGCTTTTACACTGAGTAGTAAAACGCCAGGTTGCAGATAAGGCAATAGGGTGGCAAAGCCCCGTGAGCCCTGTGAACAATCGGCGCTTTCTGTGCTCTGGAACAAAGCAGCTTTACAGAGGGTGTTGCAGTGATCACTGAGACTGACTCCGTGGAAATTTCTGTTACACTGCAAATTCAGCCTTGCTGCATGGCTGGGGGGGCCCAGAGTACTTCTCTGTGTGATGGTAGTGAGTGGGAGGAAACTACGTGTTCCAGCTGACAGAGCCCTTACCCATAGCTTTGCTTCTTCACAGGTGCCCCTGGTTGACAAAAGCCATCTCCCCAGCCATCCCAGTGTACAATGGACTCGTTTTCTTGTTTGTACTGGCAAACTTCAGCATGGCAACCTTCATGGACCCTGGAGTTTTTCCACGAGGTAACAGAAATGGAACTGTTGCAGGGTTGAGGGGAGGGGGAGCAGTAGCCAGGTATCCAAAGGTATCCAAGCACACAAGTTGCTGAGTAATCTTGTAGACTTTATTTATTTATTTACTATACTTGACTGTCAGTAGAGGTGGGATGGCAGTGAAATGCTGGGTACCCTCCTGCTCCCTTCTGAGCTCCCGGGTGTCCTTGCACTTGCTCAGACTGCACTCGAGGGCGCGGGGTTGTGTAGAATGGTTCTCCTTGGATAGCTCTCCTGAGACTTGTGATTTTGATTGCTATCCTCTGTGTCATGCTGGCACACTGCATTTATGTCACTGTCTTCACAATAGGTAGCAGAGCGTGGCAGAGGGGAGAGGCTAAACTTTCTGAAACAGTTTCATCAAAGCAGTCCTTCCAGAATACCTTAAAAGAAATGTAGAAGTATTGAACACTAGAACAGATAATGATTAAGGCTTGCCTTAGAGTGTCTAAAAATATATACATTTAGAAAGATATTCCTGCTTAAATTAGTACTGATTCACAGCTGATTAAATAGGATAGAGATCACTCAGCTTTTTTAATGGGAACCACAGTGCAGCTATCTCTTTTAACACATCCTAATGAGAGAATTATCACCTCATTTTATCTGTCTTCCAATAATTATTCACATGCAGTTTGCAGCAGAGACTGCTCTAGGCAGTCTATCTAAACCAATGGGCCTGTGCTGTCTGCAAGCTGTGCTTCTTCACCTCTGTTCATCAAATTCAGTGTCTATTTCCAATTGCTACCTGAAAAGAGCCAGGTACTAGTCCTGCTGGCTTCCCTGAATAGCAAAGGCCAGGTTTCTCCAGGTAGCAGGGTCTAATGATGAGCATCTCTCTGCCATTCCTGCCAGCTGAAGCTTCTGAACCCCTGATTAAGTGTTGCAGCACTCCAATTAGGGAAATTATTGTGTGTAAATACAATCTAAGGCAGAGGCAAGGTTTAGTCACCTGTGTAAGATCAACTGATACAGTGTATAGGTGCTTAAAGCTACAAATGCTAGTGACTTTTGAAAGAATTTATGCAGATGGAGTTTTAAGGAGTTTCCTGGACTTGATAGTTTCTTTATCTCAGCAGACATAGCAGTAGTTAATTAAACATTAAACAGTCTGAGAATACAGTATGTCTGTGCAGGGCAGGTCCCTCAGAGCAGAGCTAGACATCACCAGGCCCCAGGAGTGATCAGTGCTGAGTGCATTGTCAGTTCATACCTTCCTTTGGGCTTCTCTAACTTCCTTTTACAAACAAGTTCTTCATTTTGGACTTTGCATTTAAGGAAGAAACACACGGGGAGATCAAATAGGAACTTCCTCATCACCTTCCCTCCTGTCCCATCTCCCTTTACCCAAGGGAGTCAGGAGCAAAACAGGAAGAGGAGGAATTCCTAAAGTTCACCCCTCTACTGTCTCTCACTCCACTTGTGGCCTTGGCCTTGCATCTCTGTGCTGTGCCTGTGCTTTGTCAGGAAGATGCTGGGAGCAAGGGGAGAGAAGAGACATGGCATTCGTCCTGGGAGAAGGTAATGGAGTAGGAGTTTAGATGTGTGAAGGAAGCAAACTGATAAGGGAAAAGATGGAAAAGACTATAAATACCAGTGCTGGGAGGAAAGAGGAGCAGATGTTATTTCAGATCACAAGTGTGCATGTGAAAAAAAGCTTATCACCACCCCACGCCGCCCGCAGAGCTGCCAGCGCAAGGAGTTCAGGAATTGTAGGAGTGACTTAAAATGAATACACAATCACTCTAGTTGCTTTCTGCTGTTCAAGTTAGGTTTAGTATTCTTGGTTTTCAAACTGCTTAGCACATTTCTGGTAGTTAGGAATTTACTTCAAACCAAAACAACAAATAAGCATTACAAAAACTGCGACTAATGAAATCACACAATTCCTGCAAGGAAGCCACCAAAAATTTGTTAGAGAAATATGAGACTTGGCTCCTCCATGTCAGTGGATCAGTGTATGAGAATCTGTGTAGTAGGATACATTCCTTTGTCAGTGTATTCTTCTGCTCAGGTCACTGGAAACTGGAAATAAGCACATTTCCAGCTATATGATACGAGCTTACAGGTCTGGCAGATAGAACTTGGCCTCTGGGGGAAATGATAGAACTTGGGCTGCAGAAACCCAGCTTGTTGAGGAGGAGCTTAATCAAACTCCCAGATCTGTTACTCATTTTTTAAAATATCTTTAAAATTTGTTGGCTCTCTGAATCTTTCTTGTATGAATCATGATTTGCTCTGTGTGAGTAAATTTCTGGTAATACACCAGAAAGAATGAGTAGAAAAGGAAGTATTAAGTAACTGAAATTGGGGCTGCCTTGAAAAATCTAATTTACAGTCTAGGCTGAGACTGGCAATGTTTTTTGCTGGCTAATTATACCAACTACAATTGGCTTTCAGTATTTTTGATGTGAATCTGTTTTGTACAAACTCTGTGTTTGAATTCTGCAAAAGGAACATGTTAAAATGCATGTAGATATATATAATGTACAGACTTTTTGTCAGAATAGTGAAATTTTTTTATAAAGTTTAAATGGTTTGACTGCTCTGGTGTCTTGTTTTCATCTGCCCACATGTATTACACAGCTTGGGCAGGTTTAGAATGGTATTGGAGAACCTACAGACCGTATTTATAGAAGTGCCTAAGGGATTTAGAGTCTGGCTCTCTTTAAGAGTCCCACTGACTAGTTATGAAGGAAAATTATAGGGAATGGTGCCAGTACAGCGCTCTGCTTCCACGCACAAACGTTAATCCACAGAATACTCTTGCAGATAAATACTGTAGCTGAGCCAGATCTCCAGCTCATCTAAGTGAAGGGAGAAATTCCTTCTGAAGTCAGTGGAAATTGGATCATGATAACACATCTAGAGAAGATTTAATATAGAACTGCATGACAGTAATTGATGCTCCGCTGGGACAACATTATCAAATTCCACCTAATTTGGAGCCAGTCAACCAATGCCAGCTGCACTATAATGTTTAACCAGGTGTTAAATAGATGCGAACTTCTTAGATTTTCTGTGAGGAGGAAACAAATAAAGATCACAGGAATCTAGAATAATGTTTTTTTCTTCCCAGTATATATTTTTCTGTTATGGACTGGGTTTTATTTTGTGCATTGATTTTCAAATGGATTCTTCTTAAACAGGGCAGAGGTGATAAACCATCTGTCTTCTGCACTGTCCCAAATAAGGGGACTGTGCAGTGTGTCCCTGTGTCCAGGTACTGAGAGGATTAGCTCTTTTCTCTTTGCCCTCTGCTGTCCCCACTAACTCTCCCTTTGGCACTGAGCAGCAGATGAAGACGAGGACAAAGACGACGACTTCCGTGCGCCGCTGTACAAGAACGTGGAGATCAAAGGGATCCAAGTACGGATGAAGTGGTGTGCCACCTGCCACTTCTACCGCCCGCCGCGCTGCTCCCACTGCAGCGTCTGCGACAACTGCGTGGAGGTAAGCCGCCCTGCCTGTCCTGCCCTGTCCAGCCCTGCCTGTCCTGCCCTGTCCGTCTGTCCCTGCTGTCCAGCCCTGTGCCTGCTTCCAGCCCTGCCTCCTGCAGCCTGTCCTGCCCTGCTGCCAGCCCTGCCGTCCGCCTGCCTGCACCCTGCCCCCTGCCTGTCCAGCCCTGTCCTGCCCTGCCTGTCCAGCCCTGCCTGTGCCCTGCCCTGTCCTGCTCCCAGCCCTGCCTGCTGCCTGCCTGTCCAGCCCTGCCCGCCCTGCCTGTCCAGCCCTGTCCTGCCCTGCCTGTCCAGCCCTGTCCTGCCCTGTCCTGTCCAGCCCTGCCTGTCCTGCCCTGTCCTGCCCTGTCCAGCCCTGCCTGTCCTGCCTGTCCTGCCCTGTCCAGCCCTGCCTGTCCTGCCCTGTCCTGCCCTGTCCAGCCCTGCCTGTCCAGCCCTGTCCTGCCTGCTGTCCAGCCCTGCCCTGCCTGTCCTGTCCAGCCCTGCCTGCCTGCCTGTCCAGCCTGTCCTGCCCTGCTGTCCAGCCCTGCCTGTCCTGCCCTGTCTCCCTGTCCAGCCCTGCCTGTCCTGCCCTGTCTGCCCTGTCCAGCCCTGCCTTCCTGCCCTGTCCAGCCTGTCCAACCCTGCCTGTCCAGCTGCCTGCCTGTCCTGTCCACCTCCCTCCTGCCCGTCTGCCTGCCAGCCTGCCTGTCCTGCCCTGTCCTGCCCTGTCCTGCCCTGTCCAGCCCTGCCTGTCCTGCCCTGTCCAGCCCTGTCCAGCCCAGCCCTGTCCGCCCTGCCTTGTCCAGCCCTGCCCTGTCCTGCCCTGCCCTACCCTGGGGTGCCCCAGTCCTTGTGAGTTCTCAGCTGTGGCCCCGTGACACTGCCACTGAGCAGTACCATTTGAAGCACAGCCCTCAGTTATTTACGTGTGTTACAAACACAGCAATGCTCCTTGGCAGCCAGAATTAAAATAAAAACTTACAGCACTGGCAGTGTCATCCTTCAAGTAGCTAAGGGATTGTGAATGGAAAAAAGGGGTGAATGGGAGAGTTGATGCAGAGTTCAACAGGGCGAGAAATTCAGGGGAGCCATTTTCACTTGTCATGTGTGAGCTTAAGGCTCATCATTTAATTTGGAGCAAACTGGTGCCTATCTACATTAGTGGACAAGTAGAGAAGCCACAGTGGTGTGTGGGTTCAGGAGTACCAAACTCATAGATCAGCAAATGGTTCTCTAGTTAATGGAAGGAGCCCATGTTTGTTTCAACACCCAGCTCAGAGCATGAACTCGTTCATGTTACTAATGTTGATTGCTCGGAATTAGGGACTTTCTTGATTCTTATACCCTTAGGGTCTTGGTGAGTCACACAGGAGTTTAAAAAAATAACCCCTAAACAGTAGGATGTGCTTTTGGGCTGTAAGCATCTCCCAGACATGTAGGTACAGAGCACTGTATTCACAGCCTGTATTGCCAGGGGACTTTTTATTGCTGAGCTAAAAATTCTACTTCTGAAGGATCATTTCTGCTGCAAGGCCTATTTTTTTTTTCAATAGAAAGATGAAATCTTTAATATGTCTAAAATATATTCAGCTGTGCCATTAAAATGAAAGGAATTACTAATCAGAAGGGGAAAAAAATACCAGAGTCAGCTGGAATGCTGTATACACTACCTTTGTCCTAATCCTCTTTGCCATAAGCAAGGGAATAGTCCCAAAGAAGGCAGCACAGTTACAAGTGAGAGAAAGGCTGCCTGGATTTGTCTTGTGTCAGTCATACATCTAAGTTATAATTATCTGGAAGCAGTTCTGTGCCTAGTAACCATGATAAATAGGACAAGGCTGTCTGTTTTGGAAGGCTTTAGAAGGATGTGGGATTTTAAAAAGCCTGAGAGTGAGGAGCTGCCCAGGTCCCTGGGTAGAGGGGAGCAGCCACAGCTATTTGGAAGCTGTGACACACAGTTTGTTTAGAGTGCTGTGAATTGTTGATTAGAGCTGGACTTTTGGTAGAAAACCTGAATCGTACATTCCTAGTTTTAGAACATAAATGTTTTCACTAATTCTAGATCCTGAGGATTGTTTAGATGATGGTAAATTCTCAGCTGTCCCATGGAGTTTCTTCCACCTTCCCCAGTGGCTCAGCATAAAAATTCATTTTCAGGAAATGAAGTTTTCTCAGATAAAGATTGCTCAAAACTCACTGGTATAAACACTTAGTTTCATGCTGATGTAAGGCCTCCATGGGAGTCAGTTCTGCAGCAGAAATGAAAATGGGAGGGAATCCAAAAGGAACCTGCATAAAATAGCAGAAGGCAAGGTGACTGCCTAGCTCTCCACAAGTTCTGTTGATAGTCAGATTGGTTGAATGTCCCCTACTATTCTGGTGCACAAGTAAGGAGTTCTGCTTGTAACTGAATTATTACTGCTGTGGAGGAATGTAGGCAAAAAGTATTAATGACTTCTGAATCAATAAATTGTGGCCTTAAACATGTTTTATTGATTCTTTTGATGCTTATTTCCCACTCACCTGTCATATTCTAGAAGAGCTTTGAGACAGGAGTGACTCTGCTGGCTTTCCATGTAGGATCCACTCAGGATTGTAGTTCACATTGTTTCACTTTCAGTCTAGAATGTAAAATAAAAATTATTTCCCCAAATATAAAAATTTTGATAAAATTTGATAAAACCGAATAAACAGCAAAAGCAGACAACACTTGCAGAAATAAAACCAATTAAAATTTAAAGCATGCTGTTACCAGAGGGACCAAAAATGAATATCTGACAAAAGTAGTCAGATTTTTGTTTTCTTAATTGGAATGTTTGCAGTGAGTTACATAGTTTCATAATCCATAGGTATTTTGGGCTGCATAAAGCCAGATTTGCATAACAGACAGATGTTATGTCAGCATTTCAGATATAGCCTGAAATGATCTTAAATATTTAAGTTGCCCCTGTCATTTTCTAATGTGCTTTGAGAAAGCTCTAATCCATTTTTTTTTTGTATTTTGTAAATTTTTGGTAAATGCATTGTGCAAAGCTTAGAAATACAAAACCCACTGTGTCATCATTGAGCAGTGCTTAAAAATAGCATTGCCACACAGTGAAGAATAAATAGTTCATTTGTTGGTGCAATGAATGTGTAATATCTGCTCTGAAGAATACAGAGGTAAGAAGGGGAAGGGTATATTTCTTGCACCTCATCTTGTCTTCACATCAGAAATAATCCCATTAGAGACAGTGGATTTACGTGCCAACAAAACAGTGTAAAGGCACTTGGAGGGTGTCTGTGGCTTGCCCTCATTAATAAATCTCCTGTTAAAAGGGATCTGACTTTGTGAGGGCCTTTGGACTTGAGACTGAGACAAATAGATAGGTTTGGATTCATAACTTAATCTGTGCAGAACTTTGCCTGTGTCTGATCCAGCTATTGCTTTTTCTTTGTGACCTTCTTGCTTAAAAGGTACTTTTGTGATGTCCGTTGTTCAAAGTGGACTCATTCAGTGGTGTTATAGATACCAAAATGTGGGACAGGGCATTCTGCATCTTCAATCCATTCTGGGTTGTGATAACTTCATTGTAATTGACTCACACTAAGGGTGATAAAAAATTAGGGCTTCTGCTGCTAGCAGATAAATAGCCTGTCCTTGATTTTTAATATATCCTCTCTTCAAACCCTATAAACACTCAAGTACCTCTCCATTCATGGATAGAGAAACAACTTAGTCCTAAGAAGTCTAATAAAAGACAGTCAAGCATTTTGTAAAGCTGCAGAACTAGTCTGATGTAATTTTACATGACAGTGGTTCAGATTCATTTCTAAGGCAATGTATTTTCTTTCACTGTTTGGATATTTTTCCCTATCTCTCCCTTTCTTTACAAGGATTTTGACCATCACTGCCCATGGGTCAACAATTGCATAGGACGGAGGAACTACCGCTATTTTTTTCTCTTCTTGCTGTCCTTAAGTACGCACATGGTTGGAGTGTTCACCTTTGGGCTCATCTTCGTGCTAAACCACATGGAAAAGCTGGGAGCAGCTCATACTACCATCACGTATCCTTCCTTTTGCTCTTCCCAGACTCATGGGGACTGAGGCAGATGTGCAAGAATGAATCTGAGTATTTGTCCTGCAGGAGCTGGCAGAGCCTCTCCTGACCCCCACTGCTCCCCTCCTGTAAATGCTCAGTGCAGGCTTTCCTCTCTTCCTGTCATACCTGTGTGAACATGGATTGCTCCAGAAACTGTTGTGACCTTTTGTCTTTCTCAATCTTTGTCATGACAACCCAGCAGAAGGATGAGCTGCCTCCCTGAATTTTACTTACAACCAGGTGTAGCTCTCAACTGCTATTTGCTGTGTTTAAGACTCTCCTGCTGTATTTTGAAGTAGAGTGTGCTCTGGAAGTAGCCCCCTGCATGCACATGAAGCACTGGCTCTGAGGGGTGATACTGCTCTTGGTAGATCCGTGCAGAACACTCTTTACAAGGTAGAAAAGGAGAGCCAGAATCACTGAGTTCACATTACTTTTTGACCATCTCAAGGTTGAGGACCAGATTGGGAGCAGATGGACTTTGAGATGAAATTTAGTTAGACCTTGCTAAAGGTGAGGAACACTCTACTCTGCACTCCTGAGACCCCACCTGGAGTGCTGCACCAACATCAGAAGGATGTGGAGCTGCTGGAGCAAGTCCCAGAGGAGGCCATGGAGTTGCTCAGAGAGCTCCAGTCCCTCTGCTTGGAGACAGGCTGGGAGAGTTAGTGTTGTTCAGCCTGGAGAAGAAAAGGCTCTGGGGAGACCTTAGAGCCCTTTCCAGTGCCTAAAGGGGCTCCAGGGGAGCTGGAGAGGAACTTGGGAGAAGGGTCTGGAGTGAAAGGATGAGGGGAAACAGCTTCAAACTGAAAGAGGGCAGGTTTAGATGAGATTAGCATGACATTTTTCTCTATGAGGCCCTGGCACAGGTTGCCCAGAGAAGCTGTGGCTGCCCCATCCCTGGAAGTGTCCAAGGCCAGGTTGGACTGGGATTGGAGCACTCTGGTCTAGTGAAAGGTGTCCTGTCCACAACAGGGGAGTTGGAACAAGGTGACCTTTAAGGGCCCCTTCCAACCCAAACCCATTCTATGACACTGTGACACTCCCCTATTTTTTTCTCTTTTTCCTCTCCCTATCTTTCACAGACTCTTGTTCCCTTCACTCATCCCAGTTTCTTTAACTCTTGGATACAGAATGGCTGTCATGTGTGTGGCTGGGTTATTCTTTATCCCAGTCATTGGTCTCACTGGCTTCCATATTGTTCTAGTGGCCCGAGGGCGCACAACGAACGAACAGGTAAGAAGCAATCCTTTCTCCATGTTTGTGGTTAAGGGGTTGGGATGGGAAGGCAAGTCAGCAAGTCAGCTTGGGTAAAGCAAAAGATGGTCCAAATCTTACCAGTAATGCTCTGATTGGAGCTTTTCTGAAGATCTAGGAAGATTTTTTGGTTTTTTTTTTTTTATTTTCAGATTTTTTTTTAATAGACTGCAAGCAAAGGTTTCCCTTTTTTAGCCACAGAGCATCACCCCAGGCTTATTTATTATTTAAAATCCATGAAAAACCTTGAAATAGGTTTTATGTGGTAAGTACCATCAGCACCAGAAGTTCAAGTATTATGAGTCAGACTGAACAATCCATGAGATTGAGTGAAAGAAAGGAAAAATGAAATTATTTGCCCTCTCCCCTGGTATTTTGAACTCCCCCAGCAAGCCCACACTGCCCATATAGGGTCTGAGTTAGCTCTTTGTCTCCTTCTGTGTCTCTCTCTTGTTCTCATGCATATGAACACACACACACACACACACACACACACACACACACAAACACACAGAGTGCTGTTGGACCCAACTGGCTTTGCTTCTCCAAACCAAGTGCCAACATGACACCTTGTGCCAGCAAGCCTGTAAAACTCCAGTTCCCCTGCAGTTCCTCAGTGTCCTTGACCCACAGTCCCTGTGCTTGGTGCACACCTGCATTCATGTGCACATCCATGGCTTGGTGTGGGTGACAGAGATCAGTGAGATGGGATCAGTAACAGAGCCCTGCACCCCAAGGGACAGTTTGCAGGTGTGGCACTGGTCTCAGCCCTCATCCCAAGGCTCATGAAGTCTGCATTCCAGTGCTTTACCCTTTCACAGCTCCAGCTCCAAAGTACCCCTCACATCTGGGCTTTCTGCACATTTTTCCCTGCCATACTTCTTTTCCCTTGTGGTTTGGGTATTTTTCAGATGGTTTTTGCAGCCCTTGCACCCATGGGTGCTCTGCAGCTCCCACTGAGCTCTTTTGGCTGTTCGGGGGGCCCATGGCTCCATGGTGTGGAGGCTGTCTGGCTCCTGGGCAGGCTGTGAATGTTGAAAACATCTGTCTGAGGCCAGGCCTTCGTAAACTGAGATGACATTGTCTCCATCCCACAAGAGACAATAAAAATTCTTATCCAGAAGAGTGTGGGAGGTTTACATAAGCAAGGAATCTGAAGTCATTCTGAACTGTTGCCTAACATGGCCTTTGAGCAAGGCAAGCTTGTATAGCTGTCATCTTCAAATGCTTTTCTCTGTCCTGCTCAGAATCATCTGTTCTTCATTTTAAAATTGATTTTGGCCAAGTATTAGGTTTGATAATGCTAACAATAGTAGCATGAAACACAGGGCATTTTGGTCTCATAGCCCAAATTGGAGATTGCCTTAGGCTTGTCTTTGTGCAGTGATATAAACTCTCTATGAAAATTTTAGGCTAAAGAGGAAGGAAAAATTTAACTTTAAAAATGTAAAATTTAACTTCATGTGTTTGTGGCTGCACTAGAATTTGAAAACGTTGAGAATTTTTCTGTGATCAAAATAACTGTTGGAAAATGTATCCTAGCTTAGTTTGGTTTCCTGAGCTACCAAACCATTTGAGATTTAATTCATCTTCCCATGCCATTTTGAAAATTAAATATAATCTGGTCTTAATTTCTGCTTAGTCATATTAGCAGTTATCTGTAAGTAGAGGATGGATGTCCCCAGCCCTGAGGTCCTTTCAGGGAAAGCATATTTAAGCAATTAGAGCACCAGACCAGGAGAGATGGACAGGAGATCTGCTCCTGGCTTTGCCACTGTTCTCAAAGATTCTCTTTTCCCCTGCAGTCTCAGTGTTCATTCTCTTTTCTCACACTTATCTACTGTCAGCTTTCCAGTTGCAATATGCTCAGCTTATCTTGTCCTCTTTTCCCAGTACATTTTATAGGCCAGTGGTACAGACATTTTTGGATTTTTACTGTAAATTTTTGGTATTTATTCACTCTGGAATTTATAAGTTCTGAGCATTCATAGTAGGCAGACTGTGATTGAAAAGTGCATAGTGGCTGGGTTTAGATGTTTCTGAGCTTTCTGAATGCCTATAAATTCTTTTATGGAATCAAAATAACCCATAACCCAACATCTGCTTGTATCCTGGTATTTTTAGTTTCTGAATAGAATAAATAAATACCCTTCCTTCTTAGACTGCTTTCTACCAGTGGATTTCAAACTACTTTAGAAACCAAACTGATATAATTAGTACTGTAATCTGCAAGTTGGAGAAATTTTATTTTCATACTGTGTTTGAGAAAATGGGCACAGAGATATGAAATGCTTTGCCAGCATCTGGCACAAGTCAGCGTGAGCCTAGGATTGAATGAAGATGTGCCAAATGTCCCAGGCCAGTGTTTTCATCAAAAGGTTGCTCTTCCAAATCTCAAAACTTCCAGCCTCTCTCTCTTGGCCTCTTAAAGAGCTTTATGTTATATCAACAAGGCCAGCATAATGTATTGCAGAATCATTTAATCGTTGTTATTTTATGTGCAAATTATTAAAGTATTTCTGGTACTCTGTAAACTTGTTGCTAGATCAGAACTATGAGCTGATTAAAATGCTTTACTTGCAAACGACAACAGTAATGCTTTTAATGGCAACCACTATTAATCTCCCTGGCTTTATTGGTATTTATCCCCATATGGTGACTTTTGAGTATCTGCCTGTAGAGTACCAACTCTTTATAATGCTTATGAAGCCTTGAATGGATCCTGCCAGTCTAATGAGGCTTGGCTTTTATTAAACCTGCTCATTTACAAGCAAACATTGTAATCACCAGGGAGTTCCTGGCACCCTCCCACATAAGGCACTGGTTTGTACTGATTGCTGCTCAGGATGGAATCTGAGAGAGAGGAAACATTGCTCTCATCCAGCATTTGGGAACGCTGATTCGACATTGCTCTTGGTTTGGAGGGGACTTGCCAAGGCAGAGGAGGGGAAATGGCAGGAATGAAAGAGACCAAACCAGGGTGTCTGGCTGGGAGCAGATGCAAATCCAATGCAGGAGCAGCATGGAGAGGTGAACCCATCACTTTGAAACCCAGTCACATTCAGCAGTGTCCTTTTGGGAAGGATCTTGAGTTGAGTGCCTCCTAGCTGGAATTAGCTGATCGAGGTGGTGTGTTAGAGCTGGAGAGAAAAAGTGCAGCATTCAAAGAAAAATGATCTGTTTGGGAAGGACAGAAGGGTCAGACTTGTTCTTGGCTTTCTGAGGCTTGGATGATGACTTTTATATAACCAGAGGTTTGAGCAGTGTCCTGAACATGTTTCCAGGTGACAGGGAAATTCCGTGGGGGAGTGAATCCTTTTACCCGAGGCTGCTGTGGAAATGTGGAACATGTGCTCTGCAGCCCCTTGGCTCCCAGGTAAGAGAAATGCTCTCAGCTGAGAATGAGGCAACAAGAGCAGTTGTTGCAACATGGGAAGAAGATGTGCTTGGCTGGGCTCACAAGCCAAGGATCATTGATGGAATAAGAGGAAAATAAAGCAAAACAGTCCTGAAGGCAGAGCTCTATGATAGCTGCTTCCCTGTTGCATGGCTGTAACCTGTAATTCACTACCCTTATCCTGAAATATTTTTTGGAATGAGCTTGTCAAATTATGTTGAGCTCATACCCTTGTCTTCATCAGCTTGTTTATCCAGTGGATTTCAGTAAAAAGGTAAATATCCATATGTTATCATATTGCCCACACAGCTTCTTACACTGTACAGGCAATGTCCAGTCTGCTGGGGAAAAGGAAGGAAGGTAACTAAAATCAGCCTTTCTCCTTAAATCTAATTTAAGGCTGCTGTGGTTTTCAATCTCACTGGCACTTTCATTATCATAAAACAGATTATCAATGAGGTCTACATCATGGAACTTGAGATTTTATTTATGGCTTTCTATTTTTGGGGAAATGGATTTATCGTTTCACATTTTGAAATCAGGATCTTAATGCAGTAGATCAGATGAACTATAAATAATTCTAGGTGCTGAGCTGTCCAGCCTGCAAACATGTTCATAATCTTACTATAGGACTTATTTGACCCTTTTTGGGGTGTTGAACAACTCCAGACCCTGACATTCTTATCTGCCTTTTTTTCCCTTTGTTATACAACAAAAATATCCTAAAGGACTGTTACATGTGTTAAAGACAGTGGAGTAGCTGCTTCTCAAACCTTCCAAAACATGAAAATCGGGTCAAGGTGGATGAGAAGAGCTGGGTATTAAATGCTCTGAGACACTTCTGTTAAGAGAGGGGTTGTGAGCACCATCATCATGGCTATTCACACAACTACAGCAAGCAGAACATTTGTGTCTTGTGAAGACCTGTCGAGATTGTCCTGTATACTGAAGGTCCCTGAGCCATCACTACTAGAATGTCCTGTTCAGTACATAAAACAGAGAAAACTGGTGTGCATATTGATATTTAGGCATTGTACAGCCACTGGCCAATTGCACTTAGACAATTCTCTTCCTCTGGAGAGAAATTAGATATCTAAAGTCAGCTGTTTCCTCTTAGATTTTTTGCTTCCTATAGACTTGTCAGTCTGTTTTACCTCCATTTATTTGAACACTAAGCATGCTACAGAAACAAGTCACAATGTGGTAAGTTAGAACTGGCAGCACATCATCTTCTCCATGGTAACTTCCTATGAGCTGGGTCTTGTTCCCCCAGTGACTGACTCCCACCACAGGGCAGCTGTTTCATCTTAACTGGGATGATCTAGTCAGTCACTTCTGTTGGTGGCAGGCCTCTCTTGCTCTCTTTGTGCCTCTTGTCTATTAGTGCTTCAAAAACTGCTGATTTTTTTTAATGCATCCTCTCCTTTTACTCACTGATTTTTTTATTGCTGCTTAATTATTTCATACATTGAAATAAATGGGGGTTTTTACCTAGATTCTGACACATTCTTAAATCATAACCTGGAAGTGGGAAGATTTTTAAGCCTTGTTCTTAGGTTACTGTTTATTTTAATGATGACTGTTGCACAATTAATCAGGTATGTGGTCGAGCCCAAGAAAAAGCAAGCTGTGAGTGTGAAGCCTCCTTTCCTGAGACCTGATCTGTCTGAGAGACAGATCACAGTGAAGATCAGTGACAATGGCATCCAAGCCAACCTCAACCGGAGCAAGGTGAGGAAATCTCCAAACTCTGCCTTTGAAGGGCATGGATTGAGCATTGTCAAGCCTGAGAATGAGTCTGTCATTGACAAATCTCTTTGAGATGATGCAGAAAGTAGAGTCTGAGTTCTTGTCATGTACTTCATCCTCTGAAAGTAACACAGGTTCAGTAACAGCAGCTCTTGATCCAGTAACAGGCAGCTCTGGAATGGAATCCCTCTGGGCTTCTTTTGGAAGAGTTGGCTGTTCTTTGCAGTAGCTGTTTTCTGTCCCAAGAGCTGTCACCTCTTGATGTTCAAATTAATTTTAATGAATCCTTGTACCACCAGACCAGGTCAGCTGTCCTACTTCAAAGAATGTTCTGAGCTTCCAGGCTGCAGAAAGGTTTGTGGTCCAGGGCAAGGAATATTGACTCAGAAGCTGAGTTCTCTTCTCTCCTCTTCTCTTTTCAGTTTCTCCTGGCATGAATAATAGAGAAGGATTTGTTTAGTCCCATAAAAAGCAGTGGATTCAAAGGAAGTGAGCTTGCAAGATTTTTGTGGATAGTTACTTCCTACACTCTTTGGATAGTTACTTGCTGAGAGCTATCTGGAAAGTTGCTGAAAAATGCTAGAAAGCACTATTTGTATTCTACCACATATTAATTAGTGTGATGATTGTAGCACTTAGCATGCCTAAATACATAGGATAGTGCATTTAAAATTCTACTGGCTGGTTATGACAATGCTAATTTTACATGTGACAGTCCTTGCCTGCAGTGGATACTAAATCCTGTTTGTTGTTATAGGTGTAGGTAGTTCTGGTTCTCTGGTACATCCAGCACTCTGTTATTTAACCAAGGTGCATGTAGTGATTGATTTTTGGATCATTTTCAGTCTAAAATCAGCCTGGAAGGTCTGGAGGATAAGAGTATGGATGTGCAACCACCTCTCCCACCCAAAGGAGATTCAAGCAAGTACTCTGAGCTAAAAGGGCAGCTGGGCACCAGTGAAGGTATAGTTGCATGATCAGTGTTTTATTTTTATTAATAAGAAACTATTTTAGCCTCTTAAAAGGTTTCTTGTATTCTTTCAAAACATGGGATCTGGGTGAAGGATTTTTTTATATTTATAGGACTTCCAGACTAGGGGAATTAACAGCAGGAAAGGGAGAGGAAAACCAGCTTGAAATGGTTCATTCAAGCCTAGGTTGAATATTTCATGTCAGTTTTGCAGAGTTTATAAACTCTTTTAAACCCTTCTTAAATCAATTTTTAAATGAAAAATGTCTAAGGAATCTAAGGAATCAGAAATACTAGCATGAAATTCTTAGGTACTGCAGACTGGATTATTTCATTTGTAAGAATGTGAACTTAATGCTTTGATACTATTAAAAAACCCTATTTTTTTCAGACAGAACTAGTAGCTGAATTCAACCCAAATATTTATTATTTCAAATTAGGCAAAATTTCTACTCACCAAAACATGTCACCCCACTCAATATATTGTGCCTCACTTCTTCTTCTCTCTAGATGGCTGATCTGGCAGTGCTGTTACTGCCATAGGGACCCCATTGATTTTGGTAGAATGCTACACAAAAGTACTGCAAGTTTTATTCTGTCCAGAACAGATCCATTTGCAGAGGACAATGGATGGCAAGGAATTCTGGCTGACAGCTCTCTGTCTTTTTCCCTTTGCAGAAGGTGGCCTCTCACCCAAACTCATCAGCCCTCCTACTCCTGCCATGTACAAATACCGGCCAGCTTTCAGCAACAATCCCAAAGTGCACTACCACGCCACGGCCGAGCAGGTGAGCGAGCCCGGGAGCTAACGCCAGGCACTGTGGAGCTCAGGAGGGATTCACTGCAGGGCTCGAGTGAATGTCACAGTGTAAAAGGAAATAACAACACTTGGCACTGTTGTGTGACAGTGTAGTGTTTTCAGGGTGCTCCTTATGGAAACATGTCTGATTTCACAGCTTCCCCCCGCTGACACATCTGTCCCGCTGCCAGGCGTGCGCTGCCACTGCTCCTGTGTCTCAGCCTGACCCTGGGATGCTGAGAAGTGTCACCTCCCATTGGCTTCTCCTGGCAGAGGTGCCACCTCACATTCCCTTCAGAGAGAGCTGGGCATGCTGAGTGCTTCTCTGCACCAGACCCCTTTAGCCAACACTGAGTGTACTCACTGATTCTTTAAGATCTCACCTTACAAAGTAGGAAGAACTTTTAAAGCATCCCAAGAGATATTTTAGTGAAAATTAACAGAAGACTTCTCATTAGGAGCACCTTAGCACCTATTCAGTGCATTTGGGTTATATGGAAAAAAACACCTTCCTAACACTTGGCATGATTTTTACCTGTCAAGAAAACTGGGGTCCAAACAATTAGACAAATTTGCTATGGTATTTTGACAGTTTTCTCTTTTGCTTAGAAGTTAGGAAACTTATTTCTCATGGATTTATTGCAAATATTCCTTGGCCTCCAGGACTTGAGAAGAGCATTTGGAAAATCACATGTCTAACTTGTATATTTGCAATATGTATCCAAGTCTTCACACACCAGTGGAGACACCCTTAAAAATACATACCACACACAGTGTAGTTTTTCTCAAAATGAATTTCATCAGGTCCTTCAGTGTCACCCCTGGAATAACAAGAAGGGGTGATAGGAAGGAATATTATGAAAGAAGTAAGGAAAGGAAAATAAAGTAGATAAAAATAATGGACTGCAGCAACACTGTAATAAGAGAGAATGTCCCTTAAATGGTGAGGAAAGCTTTTTGTGAGTCCTTCTCATTTTGAAAAGAAAGATGGTGAGAGATAGTGGAATTTCAGATATGACCAAGTTTAAGTTTTAGTCTTACTGCAGTAATGGTAAATCTTATTCTCTGGATTTGTCCACTTAATGAAGAAACAAGTGGCTTATGAAAGGGAACACAAGAACAACAGTGTGTTCACTGTATCCAAAAAGTTTAATATCCTATAATTTTCATTTTATTACATGAA
This sequence comes from Sitta carolinensis, assembly GCA_032173965.1. NCBI lineage: Eukaryota > Metazoa > Chordata > Aves > Passeriformes > Sittidae > Sitta > Sitta carolinensis. The sequence goes on along the minus strand of CM063296.1, from coordinate 6,926,779 downwards.
AAATGGCTTGACATCCAGTTCAAAATATTCTATTTACAGGCATCGTTTAGCAATTTTGAGCTGTGGAAGCCACAGCATTGTGAGTCATAATGCCAAAAGTCAGGGAGCCAAGGAAGGCAGGCTTGTTGTGTTCATTCAGTGCACAGCCAGAGACCCAATATAGATACAGGGCAGGTTTTGATTTGGCCAGGGGGCTGGGCAGTGCTGTGAAATGATAACAGGGAACAGCACCTTCAGTAACCTTCATCCTAACCCAAAACAGTGCTGGTGCTGTTGCTGACTGGTGTGGGAGCTCTGGGGACTTGTTCAGTTTTATAGTAGTCACAACTCTCTAGTAGTCAGCTGGGAGAATCGTAAAATGGGGTTCACGTGGTGAGCTGATAGGAGGGCATGGATTTGTCTGCCAAGCCTAAGTAGGAGGTACAGAGTGAAAAAAGACTGGGCTGTGTGAAGAATGCCATGGTGTCTGTTCTGTATCAGTTCTTCAGCCTGTCAATGTAATTCTGCTTTTGAGCAGTGAAAGCTGCTAGGAAAGAGGCACTGGGACACAAGGATAAGTAGCACAAATATACTTAAAAGCTACGTCATTGCTCTCATCCTCCTTTACAGGCTGTCACTTGGTCTCCTTTTTCCAGAGAAGGCCAAATTTAGCAACATGCTCTAGAAGAGAGTGAGTTGTTTTACATATTTCTCTATCTTCTAGTTGAAAGGAAAATGCTTTTTAAAAAATTCACAATAAATCAGGGGGTTGTCATTCAGTTTTTTCTTTCAATAGTTTTCCTTTAAAAGAAACTAAAGAACAAGCTGCATCAACTGCATTTCTGATTAAATATGTGACTGATAATAATTCTTTGTTTGCAGAGCAGTGTAATAAATTTATTGTGCATTATGGCAAGCTCTTCCTTAAAAATAACAGCAAAAACTATTTGCTTAGCACAGAATGGCATTTTGAGTGAACAGAACTCTGAGCAATTTTCACAGAGTAAAACAAAGTGAAGTCCTATCTGTTTTCAGAGCACATAAATAAATTATAGCCTCTGTTTCTTTTTCTGATGTAGCCGCTTTCTCCTACACAGGCAATAAAAAAGAGAAAATTGCTTCATTTTGTTGTCTAAATGGTGGGAAGGAGCCTCTCTGCATTAATTAAGGTTAGGTGCCTAATTTTGAAGACCTATGACCAGAAATTCAGAATTACTGAATATTCATAGCACAGAGTAGAGTGGATAAGAGCGTGCTGGTCCCCAGCGTGTTGAAATGAAGCTCAAAGTATTTCTGTCTCAGCACACAAAACCAGACATCCCTCAACTCAAGAGCTATTTGTAGAAAACGTGAAGTGCAGTGATTTTTCCAAGGGCAGTATCATCAGATAACAATCTGATTTACCTTGACTGAGACTTGAGTCTCAGCTTGGATCTCTCATTCAGTGTTTTCAGTGTCCATGTATTAACTTACTTTTTGCTGTCAATACTATTTAGCACTTACTATAAATAACTCCTCCTTGCTTCTAAGGTGCTAATCCATATGTTGAACAGGAGTCAGGAGAATTTCTTGTAAAGAACCTGGGCTGACAGTCGAAGGGAAGACCTTCAGCTCTGTCCTTCCCATGCACTCACCAAGAGAGCAAATGTGTACTTATGTGTCATTGGCTTCTGTTTCTCATATTCACCTCTGTTTTAGATCACCTTGCAGGAGGGACACAGTCAAGGGGCTCTGACAGAAGAGGATGGCAGGAGCCTTGATTACCAGTCTGAACCCAGCTTGGACATCCCCAGCTACCGGAAGAGCTCCCTCCACAAGACCTACCAGTCTTCCCCACTCCAGATAGATTCCTTTGCCATCAATTCACGATCCCTGAGCCTGAAATCTGCTGGCAGGAGAGGGACAGACAAAGTGCCCCTTCATCCAATAAAGTCTGAAGGGGCTGCTTCCACCCCTTACAAAAGCATCTTTTCTCCCAATTCCCTGTCAAACAGAAATGGGAGTCTTTCGTATGACAGTTTGCTGAACCCCATGTCTCCCTCGGGGAGGAAGTGCATTGCCCATTCTGCAGTCAGCTCTGTCGGGTACCACTCCCCATATTTGTCAGCCAAAATGTGCCACCTGCGGGGCAGCGAGCTGCAGCGCCCGCCACCGCAGAGCTTCAGCCCCGTGCTGGGCAGCCCGGCCCCGCATCAGCGAGACCCCTCCCCAGTGCGCTACGATAACCTCTCCAAGGCAATTATGGCATCCATCCAGGAGAGGAAGGAGATGGAAGAGAGGGAGAAGCTCCTCCACTCGCACCCTGACTCGGTGTTCGCAGACTCGGGTGTCTATGACACGCCCAGCTCCTACAGCCTTCAGCAAGTGAGCACGCTCTCGGAAGACCCACGCAGCATGGCCATGAGATATGGATCCAGGGACAATCTGATGGCTGCCACCAGCTTTAGCACAAGGAACCCTATACTGCAGTCCTCAGTGTCTTCACTCTCAAGTGCAATGACAAGAGCACCAAGGACTTCCACAACCTCTCTGCAAGCTGATTTAGCTAATAATAATGTGCAGTCCCATCAAGCACTGCAAAGCAGGGTGAGCAATGGCTCCTACAAATCCCCAGGCCACCAGGTCCCATCGTCCCCCACAGGGATGCCTAGGTCACCCTCTTATGGAGGCCCGAAGGCCGTGTCGTTTGTAAACACTGTGGAAATTACAGAGGTGCAATCAGTGGGAGCACAGAGGTATGTACTGCTCGAGGGGCTGAGAGCAGTGGGGATCAGCTTGCGAGCAAGGGCAGAGCGCTGCGCTGGAGGCACTGCCCCAGTGAGGTGTTTGCTGTGGGCCACGAGGGTGGGAAGTTTGTGGGTGCTCTTCAGTTCTGTCACACCCCCTCAGCAACCTCATCATGACAAAATGTTTGTACTTCTGCTGTACCTTGAGCTGCAGGTGGTCAGTTTTGCTGTAAATTCATAGTGGTACGGTGTCATAGCTGAACTGGGGAATTATTTCCAAGGTGTGAGGCAGATTATCTCTCCCCTTATGCACAAAAGGGTGGAGCTTTTTTAGTTTGCAGCCTGAAGGGAGGCTGACCCAGACATTGCATGGGTACAGAGGCAGAGGTGGGGTCGTTCTTGTTTAACATACCTTGCATGAGGGAAACAGGCTGAGACCAGTCCTGGTGCTTGGCATAGAGAGCTCTGAATTTAGCAGTGTCGAGTGTATAATACATAATAATACAGAATGCAGAAGTGCTGATAAAAGCACAGAGCTTCATGACATTACCCTAAGGCCTTGCTGCTTCCTTCCTTTCTGTGAGAAAGCATGGAGAGAGAGGATTTGCCGTGCTGAAAGCCTCAGTAACTGCCACCTGAGCGAGACCCTCAGCTGCAGCTTCTGCATGTGCTTCCCTTTTCCTTCTGGAAGCTGTGGAGTTTGCAAAGCCTGAAGAGGTGATCCTGCTGAGGATGCAGTATTTCAGCTTAGTTGGGACCTGGAGGGCTGCTCTTCAGAAATATCTAAGTTTCCTTTGATTCTGGTACTTACTGACCTGTGCTGGCCTCTGGTTAAGGTCACAGGTTTCTCTCTCCTGTTATCCAGCAGTTTTGGAAAACTTAGTGAAATGTGGGAGAATCATTATTGTAGATCTCCTGAAGTTAAGTGCCAGCAAATTGTTTCAGAGATGAGCAACTGAGTATTTAACTGGGAAATTATTTTTCTGAGAATTTATTTCTGATTTTAAAACATGGTTTGGCTTAAGGTCAGTGGTGAGCAGTGATGACAGTTAAACCTTCCTGCATCCTACAAATGCCTATGCAATTAGTTTGGATCAACAAAGCATTTAAGAAAGTAATAAATTAATAAATATGACTAGGGTGTGGTCCACTAACCTAATGGCCAAATTAATTCTCTCATTTCAGTGGCTTTTCAGTGAGTGCACTGGCTTCAACCAGCTTGCTCCCAGGGTTGAATATTTTGCAATGCTGGGAACTCAGGGTGACAGGAGTAATTGTTTTTTCTGAATGAAGCCATTCTGCTATCACTCTTTGTCATTAATATTGCATCTTTTGATATTTCTTTTAATGCAGGGATGACATGCAGTTGAAGGCACCTCACAGTAAAATAAATGGACAGCCAAAAGGAATAGCCAGGTTGGGTTCAACATCAAGCTCCCAGGGGACGCCTGTCAGCCCTGCTAGACATTCAAATGTTAAGAAGGTGTCTGGAGTTGGTGGAACAACCTATGAAATTTCAGTGTAAAATAAAATGAATTAAAACCCAAGAGCCATCCACTCAGCCAGCCATGAAGCTAGGAGCACTGTGAAGACTCAAATAACAACAAAGAAGGAGGAGCAGCAGTCGGCCACTCTCCTTTTCTTGTTTTGGGTTCGTTCTGTTTTCATCTTTCTCTTTTGGCCAAAAACCAGCTGCAGCCTTATTCTCGAGGGAATAATAAAATTGTACAGTCTGTCAGACTCTTCCTGAACCGACAGGCGGGAACTGGCTATGACCTAAGACCACCACAGAGCAGATTTCCTTCCTGCAAGAGAGCGCTAAAGCCATTGTGCGCGTGTCTGTCCAACCACTCTGTTGTGTACCGGCTGTGCTGTGAAAAAGTACGGTCAGTCCAGGATCAGTCAGTTTTCCCATGCCCCTTCCCAGTCTTTCTGGCCAGCGATGTGTCTGGCAGGAGCCAGAGGACCAACTGCTGTTTTCCTGCTGACATGGAAGGTAGGATTCCTCCACTGGGCAGGAGCTTCTCCTTTTCCCCCGGGTGCTGCAGCTCCGGTTCCTCCTCCTGGGAAGGAACAAGGCAAGGCCACCTGGGCTGCAGATACCATGTCATCTTTAAAAGCCTCCCTGGTCCCAGATGGGGACAGGAGGAAGGATAGCAACAGCTTCTCCCTGTCTGCCATTGGCCTCCCTGTGTGTGAAGTTGTGTGTGTGTGCCTGTTTGTCTCCATGGAAAAGGACCGCAACACCGGCAAGGATCTGCCACTCTGACCTCCTGCTCCCTCTGGGTTTGAAAGGCTTCTCTGACCCAGAAACCAAACCAAGCAGATAAGAAAGGAAATGTTTGGATGGAAATGTATTTTAAACAGCTGTCAGCTGCTTGCCCTGCACCCTCCTTACCTGTTGGATTTAGGCAATAACAGAGTTTACTGCCTTGCCCTGGTGCCGTCAGTGTAATCCCGCAGCAAGGTTATGAGCTGTTGAATTTACAGTGTGTGTGACTGAGCCAAGCGTGCATCTAAAGGATATAAATTTTCTGTCTGCCTAATTACTAGCACATTCCCTCTGGTCTTCAATACTGTTAGACAAAGGATTTTCAATTTGGGTTTTCCCCCCCTGGGGAACAACTTTTTAAAATAATATCAATCAAATCTATTTAACATTCTGAGGTTTCTTTTTCCTGTCTCCAGAAAACTACATTTACTTTGTTGGATTTAAGGACAACTTTACCATAAAAAAAAACAAGAAAGGGATGCATTACTTTTGTGAAAAATATGAGGACTCTGGCAAAGCTAATTTTGGGACAAATGGATTTTTATTTCTCTGTTCCTTATCTCCTTTTCCTTACCATTCAGTTACCACCTCAGAAGTCAAAAGTACTGAGATCTGGACCAGTGCTAACTAGCCAGATCATGTGTGCAATTAAGAATATCCTGAGCAACAGTTGCCAAAGTCACTAAAAGTTATTATTTATCACTGAGCCAGTCAGCATACAAGACCTCGACTTGCCACCTGGTTCTCTTGGTGAATAGTTTTGATTAGAGATCTAAATCCATCATTTTTCAGGATATTTGTTTCAAGGGGTTAAATCCTTTTCAGTCCTTGACTATAATGGAAAGCTCTCCAGGTATTTGGTAGCAATTCAGAATGTGTTCATAACATCTTATTTGTTTTCATGTATGTTGAGGTTAATTATTCCAGAAGGCAAATATTGACCTTAATTTTGCCTGGTTGAAATTTATATTTTGATTTGATGAATCTTGACATCTGCTGCAATACATGGTTATTATGTCCCTTGTATATCACATTATTTTTTGGAGACAAAGGTTGAAAAGAACATAAGAAAGTTAATCATCTCTCTGTGTAATGCTCTATGTTGCCTGAAGGGAGAAACATGGAAAGCAATGCATCTGCAATAGGCTAAAGTTCTGAGAGACTGAAGTAGATAATCAGTGTGCATTTTATTGCCTTGGTGATATTTTAAATGCCTGGTGTAGGGATGTTGCAGAGCAGAGAAGCAATAGTCCTTCTATGCAGATGTGCTCGCTGGCATGTAGAACATTGTCTTTAGTTGGAGGCACTGTGGTACCAGAAGCATGCTGGCAAACTGGATCAGGTACAGGTGGAACAATAAATATTAAAGAACTGGACGGGCTGGCTAATGAGAAGATTTAAAGGGCTAAAACATGCCACTGGCCAAGCAACGAAGTGGAAATTGAGTATTATAATTTTACAAATATATGACTTAAAAGTTGTAAAACCAAAGGTAAATCAAAGGGTTGTCACTGGTAACCAATGGTCTACATTTAGAATGGGGCAGAAAAGATGAAGAGGAAGGGGCAGTGGAATAGTCTTCCAAGCAGAGTTTTGGACATGAACTGTTTAGGACAGTCAAACTGTATTTGGACAAGTCATTAAAAAATTTCTGAGAGGTGAGCCTGTAGGGACAAGGGGTAGACCAGATGGCCTTACAGATTTCTTCCATCTTTAACTGTTATTAATCTGCAGTCTACCCTGATAATAACTCCTCAGGAAGATGCAGTACTTCTTTAAGGACTGGAATTCACTCTGGTGCATAGAGTATCACAAGAATTACTTGTTTTTAAAGTATCATGTATGCCACATGTAAGCCCTGAAAAAGAGGAGGTATGAAACACATGGGATTAGGGAGTGAGACAAGGGCACATTTTATCATGTATCTTTGAATACGTACATGAAATTCATGCAAGCAAGGCTGAAAATTTGCACCAATGTAATATTTGAGATTTGCATCCCAGTGATGCTCCACTTTGATCGTTCTTTCTCTTGCATTTATAAATGAAAAAGCTACTGAGGAACTTGAAGGGCCGAAGAGCCTTTGAAGTTTAACTACATTAGTTCATGAGAGAATTTCTCAGTAAGACTAAACACAGTATTGTGTGTATAAAGCACTAATATCCAGGGTTATTTTGACATAGTTCACAAGGGGTAAGGGAGAAAAAAAGGAGGCACTCTGTCAGTACAGGTTCAGCAGTAAGGACTATGTATTTTGTGAGTAGTTTTGCCCACAGATGAGAGACATTCAGCTTTTTCATAGGTTTACAATGGTACCAAAGTGTTTTGTTTTGGTTTTTTTTTCCTTTTGAAGCTTGTATTTAATTCAGTACACATAGCCTGGAGTAAACGATTCAAATTTTCTGAAGGAATAATCTAAGCAGAACTGTTAACAGGAGATTGCATGCAGGAAATCCAGCCTCATTTCCATCCAAGGCACTGAACCTGCAACTATTTACTCATTAATGTAAGTGTCTGTTCCATAATTCCTGTTGTGGGACTGGGGACCTATTTATTAAATCTAATTTTTGAGCAGAATCCAGCCCATACTAAACTTTTAAGCCATTTACAGATCAGCAGTAAGGTTCTTCTGCCCAGATACCCTGTTTTTACAGACACTGCAGGCCAAATCTTTAGCTGGTGTAAATTGGTGTGGCTCTATGAAAGCTCATTTAATTGATGCTAATTTATAGTAGGTGGGGATCAGCCATGAAAATCCAGCACGAGTTAACACATCCTGTAAAGTAGCTTCTTTATTTTTGTCATGCTTATTTCATGTTTCAAAAGTCTTAAATATTTTCAATGTTTTTATTTGTAGCTGTGGATTGTATTACTTATTTAAAAAAGAGCAATAGGTTTTTTTAGTTTACGCATCAATTTTCATTGCATATTGCATTTTATTATCCGTTTGTTCCCTGTTCATACGCTCCCATTTAGCCTCCAGGTTTTCATTGTAGTACTTTTCTGCCTTGAAAAGTTGGATCTCTGTATCTTTAATTGTATAATATATTGACTATTATGGAATTAAATGTACTTTACTACATGGGTGGGAGAGAGAGAAAATATTTTTACTTGAAGCCTTAATATTTTCTTTTTTTTACTACTTTGTTTGTTGACCTCATAGGAAAGTCTAAATAGCAAAGACTTTGAAACTCCAGGCCAAATACTGCACTGACAGACAACCAGCATTTGGCCCCCATGTCAAAACTGGATGCAGACATAACCTGAAGTGAGCAAGGGAAAAAGCCTCAGGGTGGCATATTTTCCTGAAGATCATTAATACAGTCTCAAAACATGTCTGTAAGCAAGTACATTAAAGAAGTTTTCAAGTCTTGAATTTTTAAGGAAGGCGATAGCAGGAACTGCCCTCATATTTTACATCTGCTTTTTTTTTTTTTCTTTTTTTTTTTTTTTTTTTTTTTTTTTTTTTTTTATTAAGCAAAACAAATGTATTTGGTTCAGCCAGCTCGGGGGGTTGCACAGAGCTCTGTGTTGGTAGCCATGTGCAGCACATGAGCTGTGGGGTGTTGCTGTTCTAATTCTAACCAAGCGTGATGTGTCAACTCTGCCCGCGAGGATCCCTCCCGGCCCTTACAGTGGACGTTCCTCAGATGATGCCTACTCTCCTACAAGCCTAATATGGAAATTGCAATGTGGTTTTCTTTGGACTATATCTGTGGTCCAGACTAGAGATATATAGAGAGATATATATATAGTCAATATTTTTTTGTGTGTGTTGGGAAAGATGGGGTCAAGCTTTTCTGTCTCTGACAGTCTGGAAAGTTAATGTCGAACCGTTTTTATGGTCTGTATTTCACCTGTTCTGCCACCTTGAATTGTTGGAATGTATCCGTGCAGGCTTTGTGGAGCTCTGTCTGTAACCTTTTTTGTGGCTCTCGTAATACATATATATTTTTTAAACCTTTGAGTCACTTCAGTATTTTCAAGTGTCCGTTTCTGCCTCAGATGCATTCGTTTGCTGAGATGGTTCATGGTGCGCTGCCCTTTCTCACTTCCACTTGTGGAGCTGGAAGAGAAGAACTGGAAAAGCCAGTTCCAGTGCAAAGGACAAAACTGAGAAAATATTAAAAGAAGTGACTGCAGGTTAAATCTCATTTTCAAGATGCCTATGGTAGAGTAGGAGATATGGTGACTCTTTACAAGTGTCTCCCATTTGTGAGCAATGAATCATGTTTGGGAGGTCACAGTGAGCGGTCCATGAAACAACACTAAATGAAGTTTTCTGTACTGTTATTTAAGTTGTGGGGTTAATAAGGATCCCGTGGTCCAGCACAGTTTTGAAGCACTGCCACAGAGTAACTGGAAAAATTTTTATATTGGTATTTGTTGAATACATTCTGTCCGGGTCATCTGGGTTTATAAATCCCAAACATGCGCAATTCTTAATCTGTCTTCATCTGTCTGTCTGTTTCTAGTCTTTGGAAATATGTCCATTTGATCTGTCACACTGTCTTACAACACACACAGCTGCCAAGCCTGGCAGCTGCTGCAGGATTTCTGATGCCATAATTTGCATATATAGGCTAATTGCATTAAGCAAGGATCCATTCAAGCATGTTCATTATAAATGCCAGTCATATTTGTGTGCTGTTGTGTCTTCACGTGGCAGAGATTACCTTCTATATAAAATGGCCCAAACTGTAATCGCCAGGCTCCATTGATGTTGGCTTCATCAAGCAGGATTATAAAAGGCCATGATCTTTTTCAATACATTTCATTTAGAGATGTCTTGACTTACAGCAATCTCTGCTTTCCTCTCTCTAAGTAATGGGTAAATTATCCAAGTTCGTATTTCATAATTTCATTGTTGTTATTTTTCATTCTGCAGGACAAGTTTAGGTTCACATTTTGGAACATAATAAGGAGAGACAAAGGAAGCTATTTATACAGGTGAATATGTCTTTTAAGAGAGAATCAGTTTTACAATAAATGGATTAGAATTACTGTCAAAATTGGTTTTGTTCATATTGTCACAATAACTTGAAATTTAAAGTAAGGCTTATTTCACAGCTAGTATCTCTAACTCTGAAACATTTTAAAAGTGTTTTGGTTAAATATTTCAAATTATATGAAGAAATATAATCTACTTTTACAGATTAAAACAGTCCTGGAGAAGTGATGGTACATTTTACAGTGCCTTATATATATGTGTATATATTTATATGTATATATATAATGCCTATATGTATATAATGTATATGTAACTGTGTACATAGAGTCAAGTAAATCTAGTTACAGGTGTCCCTCTCTGATGTATTTTAAATGGAACTGATCTGTCTTGTTAGAAAATAATGTTTGTTATCAGCAGCAAAATACAAAACCAAAATTACTTTTTAAAAAACGCAAGCAAATAAAGTAGACTGGAAGCAGTGTTTCTGCCAGTGGTTGTATTCCAGGCCATGGAAGACTGGTAGACAGACCCACCATTTAAAGAGATATTCAGAGAGAAGGGAAAGCAGTGCTGGAAGCTTGGAGAAAGTGGAGAATATGTAAGAGCAACTTGCCTTAGAAGTTGTGTTGTGTGGCCATCCTGTTCACCTTTTACACATCCATCCCTTGTGTGGATTTTTTAGACAGTAATTTTGCCATTTTTTGCAAGGAATATAAAGCACTGACATAGCCTGTCCATGTGATATTAGATGTGGAATACCCCTGGCCTGGGATGGACAGTGAGCACTGTGGGCAGTGCTGAGATTTCATAACATTTCTAGACTGTGTTAAGATACTCTGTCAATCTCCTGCTCATTAATCAAAGTAATTTCTGCCTTTGTGGGCACGGGCCAGTTTGATCAGACTATATGGCAGAAGTGCACAACATGGCTTAGGCAGCAGATTCTGCCAGACCAGGAGCTTTTCTAGGGATTTAGTTGCATTGTAGAAAAGAGGAGTACCACAGGTAAGTCTTTTATTTTAAAAAATGTCCCCTTTCTGAAATAAAATTATTTTATGAACTTCAGTAATTCAAATCCTTTCATTCAGCAGACTTTGTGAAGTATCTGCCATGTAAAAGCCATAAAGGCCATATGCTGCCTTCTGAGGTTTATTTCACACCTTTTAACTTCCAGCCTCCACATAGGGCTTGGACTACCCATCTATTTCTTCAATATGGGGTAAGAGCAGGATTTTCAGGACTTATTGAGCATTGTGTATGTGAAACTCCCACTGAGCTCAGTGATAATTGAAAGAAATAATGGGAAGGATATGTGTGGTTAGCCAGAGAAATGGCAATGCTTGGAACTCACTAAGGGAAAAGTCACCTTCCAACAAGTGAAGAACTATGCTTTAGTTAGCACTGTTGTTTTGGAACTAAAGCATGCTCATGAGTTTGGCTTCAATCAATCTTACCATTACACACAGTCAGCCATGAAGACTCAATGTAGGGCTTTCAGCACCTAGGTTTGATACCCCAAATGAACACCTAAAATGAGAATTCCTGTTTTCAGAATAACAATAACATTCTGACCTCATGAGTGCCATGACTAGCTCACATTGAAACCTTACTTCCCCTAAAATCAGTGGTAGTTTTTCCTTTAAGATTAATGGTGCTTCATTATAATTGACATGCCATTGGGAGTGGCACCCACAGGAATTTACTCTCAGCTGTAGTTCATTGACATTAGGACTCCTTCAAGCCTCTGACTTGGAGCAAATCAAATACTTGACATTTGACTTGACTTTTTTTCTCACAACAGCACAAAGGGGAAAGTGGAAATTCATAAACACATCCCATTCTGGGGTCAACTCTATTTTTAATGGAACTTCTGTCCCTAATCCACAGAACAGAGATAGTCTTCATGGAGGCATTTTTGAGTGGCAGGCAGCAAGGAGGAATTTGGGATTAGTAGTGGAGCAGCAGTGTGGGCTCTCTGCCTTCTGGCTTGTCCTTTCCTGCAGTGTGCAGGAGAGTGGCTCCTGGGCAGTGGTTTCCTCTGCATTCACTACTCCCATGGTTATGAGGTGGTGTGCCTGGTGTGCCAGTTGCACACTCATACAACTTGAAAGCCTCTTTCAGTTACATAGGAGCAGAGCACATGGGGATCTTTGGGTCAGAGCTGACTGTGGAAGCTCTTAAAATTGCATTATATTCTGGTTCTAGTCACAGGCAAGGTGGTTTAGCAGAATATGGCTTTGCTGTCAGCCTTTTGTACAGTCATTGGAACAGATGGTGAAAGGATTGTTGAGGGATTTTTTTAAATACAAGCAATGCTACTTTTTTTTAGGGAAAACTCATCTTGTAGAAACTGCAGTGTCTGAGTAAATTCAGTGAGTAACAGCATAATCCATTTTTTGCAGCCCGTATATTATGGATCCATCTGGCCTTGGGATCAGCCCTTATTGTCTCATTGACAGATACCTAAAACAACAGACTTAAAAACAGAGAAGTAAGTAGTTATAAATAGGTGGTACTTGGTTATGACTAATTTTTCAGGCAGACTGTGACACAGTGGAGACAAACTGCACTGTTGTTGGCCACAGTCTCCTCCCTCAGAACTCACGTGCTTTGCACTGCTGTTGTTGGGAGCTTCTCAGCATCGAGCTGTGACTCACAGTGACAGAGGTACCAGCCAGATGTTCTCCTCCAAACACGGGCTGCACGTGCAGCACAGGAATGGGCTTCAGGCATTCTGGCACCAGTTCCTGACTCCACTGCAGATTCCTGCTGCCTCGTTTGTCTTTCTGTGCCTCTTTGCTCCATGTTGGATGGGGATGTGACTGCCTGACTCACAAATGTGTTGTTTGTGAGAGGCTCAAGCCCTACTGTTCTGCAATTAGCTCTGTAGCTGAAGTCAAGCAGCTGCCTCCCAGAGGTATCCTGGTGCAGTAGGGCATATTTGGGGCACATTTAGCCTCAAATGAAAGCATCACTTAGGTCATGTACTTGAGGAGGAAGTTTTGGGTGTTTGTGATGGGCGTTGTTGACAATAATCTTGGTATTACGCGTTGACTTTGGAAAGCTGTTTTAGTAAACAGATAAAAGACATTTTTGCCTTGATCCTTCCATTGACCCCCTGCATATTTCCCTATAATCCAAAGCCTCTGCACATTAGCCACACAGCACAATCCTCATTCCAAGAGACCATATGCTTCATTGCCTTAAGCAGTTCTGCTCTTCCCTGCCTGCTTCTTGGAGCAGTTGTACATGTATATAAAAATAACTAAAATGACTGAGCAGAAATATGGTAAAAGAAATGGCTGTAGCTGGGGAGTGACCTTGAAAAGGGGGGCACTGTGATGTGCTGGTGAGGCACAGAACACAGCAAGAGCTGAGTTCCACAGCCATTGACATGTCATGGGCAGCTGAGGAAACCCAGCCTTTCACATCTCTTGAGAGCAAGGACTTAGCTGCTGTGTTGCCATGTGAAAAATGTTATTAATTTCTGTCTTTTGTGTGTCTGTTCTAGTGTTGTACAGAAGTACATATCCATTTATCTACAATGCCATATTAACAGCACATAAAGCATGTCGAAGAAGAAATAATGTCTATTAGTGCACAAAATTATTCCTTTTCTAGTATGGTCTTTCACTAAAGGAGCAGCAATAAGACGGAAATTATTAATTCCTGGGATTTTAACACAGGAAAGCACATCCTGATTTAAGGAATAGGAAAAAAGAGAGGTGTGTCCATGTGTAAATAGAAGTCGCATGAGTTTATTTAACTGTAAAGGCAAAAAAACCAAACTGGTTCTGCTTTTATTGGAGAACAGAACAGCTACATGTAAAAACCTTCATATGAATGGATATCTTAGAAATTTAGTGTATTTCTCCCTCATTTTAACAAAATTTTTAATATTGTTCTCTATGAGTATTTTCATTTAGTTTTGAGTATAATATTTTTTATTATATGTACTCAAATTCTAGGCATATTTATACAGCTTCTGATTTTGTATCTCTGAAGCCCTGAATGCTTCAGAGCTGCATTTCAGTGCTGTGGCACTAATGATGGAAAGAGTCCTTTTTGGGCATGAGAGACTTGGGGTGTGCTCCCTGCTTTTAGTTCAGTTCTATGTGTATAAATATATATATATATATATACGCTCTGCTACTATTATTAGCAATCCCCTGCATGGGTTGGGAAAGCCTGGGTTGACATGACTTGATTTTTGAAGCTGAGTTCCTTGGGTGCTCCATGACTGCCTAATCCTATGCTTAAGGATAAATTCATCACTTGAATCCTACAACTAGTGACTTGAATAACTTACACTAATGTGCTGCTCAGACTGGCTCAGTGCAGCAGGCTGATTTGCACCTGAGGGTCCTTAACATTTCCCTAGGAAATGCATGAATACATTAGTGGAAATTTGATGAATAAGTTCAGTAACATAATTTGGAAGAGAGGAAGAGCCACAATGCCATTTTGTCTGATCTATACCTATAGCAATTTCCAAGTTGTTACACACACACACACATATAAATACATGCATACATTTACATATATATGTATGTGCCCAAATATTTATAAAACTAACCGCAGCCTTTCAATTGTGTGTGCTGTGATTCATCAGCAGCAATAGTTTTTGGCAGGGACATAATTTCAAATCTTCTGCGGAGGATGACTGCCAAAACATTGTTGGACAGAGATAGGATAAGAAAAGTTATTTATAAATGGGGATAATTAGGTCCTGTGCTTATTAGTGTTGAGGATGAGACAGAAAGACGGCATGAGTAGTAATGAGTATTGTAATATGAGAAGACGCTCTCCATGATTTTCTAATTGTTGAGAGAAAAAATTAAAAAAAAGAGACATCCTCTCAGGTGAAATAACATCATTATGTGCTGCTCCCAGCAATGAGATTCAGACTGGGAGTTTGTGTACTATGCTGCAGGAGAGGTCTCAGACTAATGGAATCTTGGAATACTTCCACAGGATCCAGGTGCTGACTGGCATAACTGAGATTAGATTCTGTTTCCTCAGTCCTAGACTTTGCATTTTGTGTTCAGGCAAATACAAACCCTGCTCAGACATAGGAACTGCAGTAACTCCTCTTATGTGGAAGCAGTGCTCACAGTCACGCCATCACGAGAGAGCACTGTGCTGTCTGGTGCTCTGCTCAGCACCTCTGTCAGCAGAGGCAAGGCTATTTCTGTCTTCCAGCAGTCACACAGATGTACGTTACACCCCTTTTTTTCTTCAAGAGATACTGTCACTGGGACTAATTCACCTTTCCACTGGTATTCTCCCGAGACGGGTAAATCCAGTGAGCACAGTGTGAAATTCCTCCCCGCAGGGCCTGGAGGGCACCCGTGCTCACACAGACTGCACAGCACCCAGGACAATGCTCTCAGCCAGTTACTACAGAAGAGTGCTCACACGGTGAGTCAGGAGAACAGCAATTAATAAAGATTTCTTAGCTCCTGGCTTTGTACCAAGCTCACTCGTAGTGTGACTAATGTGTAGGAGACACTTAAGCACACATCTGTGTTGAAACAGTTGAATATCCCATTAACTTTTCTTACTTCTAAGCTATTTGGACTGGTCTCACAATGCTTGGGATTTTTATGGCCTGAAGCTCTTGAAGTCTCAAGTAAATGGGTGCTTTGGGGGTTTCTGAGTTTTTCTTGAGAGGTGAGGGGAAGAAATAGTCTTCAGCATTGCAGAGAGAAGCTTGAAATACAAAAATAGAGGGAGTCCTTCCAAAGATCATTTTTTCCCTGCACAGTGGGGGGGTTTTAAACACTGGCACAATACTGACAAGGTCCAGTGCCTTCAGAAAGATTATTTGTGTATTTAAAGTGGGTGCAGTGTAAGCGAGTGCCTGGCTTAGCCTGGGCCTTGGTCTCTCTAAAGGGGCAGTGGTGTTGGGAGAGCTCGTCTGGCTAAATCACAGCCACAGCTGTTGTTTCTGCCCTGTCCCTGCAGAGAATGTCACCTGTGTGGCTCAGTATCTCCCAGGCTCTCCAGACCTGGAGTTAGCATCACTTCCCCCAAAATTGTTTCACCCCTGGGTTTTGCCTACACATCCTCAATGCAGCCTGTATGTGAAAACACTGCATTTAAATGCTGTTGCCAAAAAAAGAATCAGCGGGGTTTAGACAGCCTGTGCCAAACTCATCCCTAGGGTGATTTTATTGAAGTAAAGCAGAGAATATCTAAAAAAGCTCCTGGCAGAGAGATAGGATATTTGAGAGAGCTAGATTTTTGCCTTTGTATTTCTTGCAAGGCATTAAAAGGATCCTTAGAACTAGAAATCTCTTAAAGCGTGTAATTATGTACGTCACGGTGTCTCAGATGGTTCTGCAGGAAGAGCACTCTCTTTCCTGCTAAGGGAATTTTACAGAGCAGATTTTTTAGTAGTTTGCAAGGACATCTAAAAGGTGGGTTTACAGACTGCAGTGCCTAAATATTAAATGCTCAGTAGTGACAGTTACTGTCAAATGCAATAGAAGCTAACACTGTCAAGACCATAACAACTATTTATTTTTCTTTCTAAAACAGAAAAATAAAGGAAAATGGTGCAAAGGGAGATCAGTTGAACTTTGCAAAAGCAGCATGTGCTGTTGCAAAAGTAAATTCTCACTTGCTAATCAGGATTAGGAGAAATGCCTGAGTTGTTTCATTGTTGGGCGCTATCAGCAACACCTGTGCTTCATTAGCAAAATCAAAGTTTACTGTTATCTAAGACAAAAACATGGGGGGGGGGGGGGCAGGTGGTCCTTGAGGCAATAATATCAAATCCCCTTTTGTTTCCTGGGGAATGATTACAGTGAAATACTTTGCTTATGTTTCCATTCTTTAGACCATCTGTTTCAAATTAAATCCTTCTGGCAGGATACATCATCATTTATTA
Organism: Sitta carolinensis; assembly: GCA_032173965.1. Lineage (NCBI taxonomy): Eukaryota > Metazoa > Chordata > Aves > Passeriformes > Sittidae > Sitta > Sitta carolinensis. The sequence continues at coordinate 6,909,956 of CM063296.1, read as the reverse complement.
GAGCATTACATTAGATAATGCAGTGCTAGTACGGCTGTTATAAGCCCTTAGCTTCATGAGCGTGACTTCAGGGACAGAACTGAGGTGTTTACTTAATGAAAGGGCCAGAGACTGTTAATATAACTGGTTTTCCAGTTCAGAAATTTCTGGTTTTGATAGGTCTTTCATAATTACTTTTGTGGTTTGTCTTGATCTGCAACTCTGAATTTGTTTTGGGAGAGGGAAAATTTCTGGCTTTAGATGTCTGAAAGCAAAGGTACTGGGAAGGACTTGTCAGTAACAAACTGTGAGACACCTAAGGCTGGAAACAATCCCTGCCCATGATGGGGTGACAGCCATTTCCAGAAATCTCCAATGCCCTGTAGCATTCAAGGCACACCCATGTGATTCTGGAGCACACAAAGATCTGGCAGGCAATACCCCCACATCTGAGGGAATTTTCTGCATTTTCATTCTTGTCCTCTGTAAAAACTCTTATGCTTTCTGTCAGAGGCAAAGCTTCACATGCCAAGAAGACAGGCCTTGGTCCTAGAACTGTCCTGTCACTGCAGTCTCAACGTTTGGGGACAGTTCAAGAAGTACAAGACCTTGCAAGAAGAATTTTTGTTGTTTTTTTTTTTTTTTTTAAATCTCAGTCCCAGTGTACTAGAGAGGCTCACCCACTCTTTACTAAAGGGGTAGGGAAAGAGATTCAGTCCCTGGAAACAGGAGCAGTTCCTTATAGGTGTATTTGAGATACTTAGTTTAGCAGTGATGCCCACTGTTACTAAGAAAAATTCTTTCAATCTACTTCAATTAGAAAGATGGTGACTGTGAGAGCAAAATTAAGAAATAGATTAATCATTCATGATATAAAGACTTTGTATGCTTTAGATAAGACAAAGCCTGCTTTTAAATATGCTTATAGAGAGTGTGCCTGGGGAAGAGGACAAGTCTTTCATCTTAAATGAGCTTCTCTTCTTTTTTCTGGTCAAAAGAAATCTGAAGAATCCTCTAGTTGGTGATTCACACCACCTAGATTAAATTCAAGATCTGAATCATTGATATAATATATATATGTAGAGTTTCTTTCATGCCACAATCTCCCAAAATTTTGTGCTGTATTTAAACAACACAGTATTTGTCCTGGATACCCTTCAGCAACGCAGTCAGACACAGCCAGGAAGCCAGCATCTGCTTCAAAATATTTTTTTTTTTTTTAACTGATCAAATCATACTAACCAAAGTTGCTTAAAACCAGTATTCTCTCTTGCTCCATAAAAAAAAAAAATTAAAAAAAAAAAAATAAAAAAAGTAATAAGTGAATTTAAGTAGCATCATTTTATAACCCAAAAGTTATCATTTAAATATTGCAGGGTCTGAAGCAGGCCAGGATGACATCAGTATTTCCTTTAAGAAGGCCAGCAGTAAGTCCACAGTGTATGTCTGAATACATGTGGTTCAAATGACATAATGTTAACTTTTTTGCTCTCTCTCTGTTGCTCTTTTGAGAATAAATTGACACTTTTTTTCTTTTTTATTTTCTTTTTTTTTTTTTTTTTTTTACATTGGGAAGGGGATACATGCTGAGTAAAAATTTTTGAGGTCATGGAAGAGGTTTTTCGAAACCACATTTTCCTTGTTTCAAATGTTCTTTTATTACTCTGTTTTGTCTTTAAAAAAAAGCCTGAAAGTTCATAAACTTTGCTTGCCAGTTGTAGGTTAGAGACCTGCCCTTGCTCTCCCTGTAGCTAATGGTAAAACATCCAAACCCTGACTCATCCCTGTGCTGCTCCAAGTCCCATCCAGAGATGAGATGTTTGTATTCCTGGTGAAGTTAACCCCGAGCGCTGCTGTGGGCCTGCTTTTGCTAGGGGGAACCATTTGTTGGACCCCACCTGTGCTGACCTTTCTGCCAACCTTTTGCTGACTTTCTGACTTCTCTTCTCTTTGTTCTGGTCACAGCACAGTTCAGAGGCTGCCCTGACCTTGGGCATCCTCCTCTGAAGGTATCTGCATCAAACCACAGAAATGGGATAAGCCCCTGGGAATCATCCCTGAGGATCTGACCTATGGCATCAGTAGCACAAGCATTTACTGTTTTCGCTAACAGAATAATTCCATTAGTGGGCATCAGTAGGTTGTTATCCTCTTAGATGGATTTTCTGCTTACAGATGAAATACAACAAAATAAAACTGGATTACAATAGCAGCAATATAAATATGTATAAAAAGAACAAAAAGTAAGAAGCTGGGTAGTTATTGATGGAACACAGGACTGTATACTCTAGCTAGTGGTAACCTTCAACATTTTTTTTTTTATTTTATTTTACCTAATCGAATTGCAAGTTTTAAAAAGTGGTAAACATAATCTAATTATAACATTTTTTGGAGATACTGAGGAAAATCTAAGGTAATCTCAAAAGACTTTTGAACAAAAATTGTCTAAGTGTTTTAGTACCTAACCCAAGCAAAAATAAACTGCAGAATGGAGCACAGGCACAGGAGATTCCTGATGGTGAGCTGTTAGTGCTGAAGAATGACAGCCAAAATGCAGCACTGAGGCAAACAATCAATATTATCCATTTTCACTGTCTGGCATAATGAGATTGCCCAGATGTTCAGCAGTACTTTTTTTGTGCTGGGGAAATGGTTTTTACTATTGCTTAACAACAGTCTGAAACTTTTCTGTTGGCGAGCAGAGCTCAGCCCTGGTGCACCGGGTGACACTGTCATGCACTCCAGAAACTTGCCTGTATTTATTACTGAGATTTTGACCTCAAATGGCAGTTACTTCTGGAAGCAATGCACCATGAATAGCACTGAAAATTCAAATGGAACCATATGATTTTAGAATTCAGTTCAAGTTACTGAGAGATTTATCAGGAATTGTTTTATTTGTCTGATCCAGCTTCAGCCTGTCCCTGTCCCCAGGTGAGCGATGGTATCTGGTGCAGTATTTTCCTTCTTTTGTGAGATGCTGGAGGTCAAATGGGATTCAGGTTAGAGGGCAGGCTGGAGAGGAAGAGGTAGGACACAAGTGGGAGCATTTAATGGATAAAAGAGAAAAGGCATTATGGGAGAAAATATTTAGAAAGCATTTGCACGACTTTGGGAGAATGAGACCTGGGGAAAAGGGACCTTGCTACTTTAGGAGGAATTGGGTGTGAGGTTTTGAAATCAAACTTTTATCTTCTGGGCTCTTGGTAAGAAAGAACATATGCAGTAAAAATACACACACCTGCCTATATAAGACAAACTGAAGAAAAATAATAAAATTAACATTTTAAAGCTATATAAGAAAAAACAGAAAGCTGAGTATCGAATACAGAGAATGAGCAGGCAAGAAGGATAAAGGAGGGTGTGTAGAAGATTTTCATCAGGGTCTGATCTACTTATGTGACCCCTGGAGCCACTGTTGGTCTGTGAAATGCCCCAGAGCCAAAGAGCTGTGCTCCAGTCAGACGTTAAGTGTGTGAGACAGAGACACGGAGTGGTGGACAGGGGAAAGACACTCCGCTGGGAAAGCTGGAAGGCGGCTTAACTTTAACAGAAAGAGCATTTTCTTTCGGGCAGGCACAGCGTCCCTGTGCTCCTGCTGTCAGTGCCGCAGGAGGCTGAGCCTGTCAGCTCCAGGGCTCGGGGGAACACATCCCTGTGTGCTCGGCACGGGTCAGGCTCTGCTCTCAGTGGCTCTGGAGTCACTCGCACTTGGTCGAAATCTGGCAGTTGGAAACTGTCCTCCCAGCTGGCGTGTTAGTGGAATAACAGGAACAGTATTATAGAATTCGTGGTGGGGGGAATATGTGTATGGAGTTGGAGCTTGAAGAGGTGGACAGGAGTGGTAAGAATGCACAATTAAATAAGCGAAGGTTGAAAAATGGAATCTGTAGAATCTGCAGGCATCCCAAGGTCCACTTTCAGCAGCAGTTCTGTCACCATTTGCAAACTACTGAATCTGACAGGTAGAAACCAGTGCTGAATTTGGGATGTCAGCTCAGAAAAACGGCGCTCTGTTCTGATTCTCTCTCCCTGAGCTCTCTGTTGTGAGGTTAAGAGAGCACCGTTGGCCATCTACAGGTAATTAACATTCCAGTGTGAGGTAATCAACATTCCAGTTCCACCGTGTCTCTTCTGCATAAGGCAGTGTCTGGAGCTGTAATAAGTCTTGCTTCTGAAGGGAGTCTCCATTCAGGCCAGAGGCACAAGAGGTGGGACAGGAATGCCCGGGCAGGTGTTGCCTGCTCGGCTCTGCTGAGTCCCCCTGGCTGGTAACCACGTTCATTTCCTAAAATGCAGGTTCCTGGTTTCCAGTGCCAGGGACGCAGTGCTGCCTGGAAGAGATCGATTCCTGTATGACAGACTCACAGAATTGCTGGGGTTGGAAGGGACCTCTGGAGATGCTCCAATCCAACCCCCCAGCCAAAGCAGGGTCACCGAGAACAGGTGACCCAGGAACACGTCCAGGTGGGTTTGGAATGTCTCCAGAGAAGGAGACCCCACGACCCCCTGGGCAGCTGTTCCAGTGCTCTGCCACCCTCAACATAAAGTTCTTCCTCATGTCCAGGTGAAACTTCTTGTGTAAGAAGTTCCTTTCAGTTTAAGGCCATTGGTCCTTATCCCATCACTGGGCACCAGTGAAAAAGAGTCTTCTCTTCAGACTGCACAGGCCCAGCTCCCAGTCTGCCCTCATAAGAGATGCTCCATCATCTTTGCGGCCTCTGCTGCACCCTCTCCAGTAACTCCTGGTCTTTGTTGTACTGAGGAGCAGCTGGACACAGTGATAAGGCTCAGGGCTTATAAATAAATATGAGGGCCTTGGCAGTGCCGGGTTAGTGGCTGGACTCAAAGCGCAGGTCTTTCCCGCCGCCAAGGATTGCTCACGGCATCAGGCGGTTAGACCAGGCAGGGCGGGCGGGGATGCCCCGCCAGCCCACACGGTGACCCGGCTGGGCGGACACCGCTTTGGGAGCGGCCAGGCCGGGCCAGCCCATAGCCCATAGCCCCACAGCCGGGGAGAGGGCCGGGCGGGCCCGGGCTCTGTGAGGGTCTGTGAGGTCTGTGAGCTCTGTGAGGGTCTGTGAGGGTCTGTGAGGCTCTGTGGCTACAGGTCTGTGAGGGTCTGTGAGGCTCTGTGAGGGTCTTGAGGTCTGTGGGGTCTGTGAGGGTCTGTGAGGCTCTGTGGGGCTCTGTGAGGGTCTGTGAGGGTCTGTGAGGCTCTGTGAGGGTCTGTGGGGGTCTGTGAGGGTCTGTGAGGGTCTGTGAGGGTCTGTGAGGTCTGTGGGGCTCTGTGAGGGTCTGTGAGGGTCTGTGAGGGTCTGTGAGGGTCTGTGAGGCTCTGTGGGCTCTGTGAGGGTCTGTGAGGCTCTGTGGGCTCTGTGAGGGCTCTGTGAGGGGGTCTGTGAGGGTCTGTGAGGGTCTGTGAGGGTCTGTGAGGTCTGTGAGGGTCTGTGAGGCTCTGTGGGGCTCTGTGAGGGTCTGTGAGGCTCTATGAGGGTCTGTGAGGGTCTGTGAGGCTCTGTGGGGCTCTGTGAGGTCTGTGAGGCTCTGTGAGCTCTGTGAGGCTCTGTGGGCTCTGTGAGCTCTGTGAGGGTCTGTGAGGCTCTGTGAGGGTCTGTGGGGCTCTGTGAGGCTCTGTGAGGCTCTGTGGGGCCGGCGGCGGTGCCGCCCCGCGCTCCCCGCTCGCGGAGGAATCTTGCCCCGCGGCGCGCTCCGTCCGGGGCGGGGCGGCGCGGGGCGGGCTCGCCGGTGAGGGGCACGCGGCCGCCCCGCCATGTCGGTCCGCCGCGCCCTGGCGCTCGCCGCCTGCGGGCTGGCGGGCGGCTCCGTCCTGCTCTCCGCCGTCGTCGTGGGCAAGCAGCCGGCCCGCGGCGATAGCGAGCCGCGCCCGGGGGGCTCCGCCGTGCCCTCCGCCGCGCCGCCCGGCTTGTTGCTGCTGCCGCCCACCGCCTCCTGCCCGCCGACCGCCGGCTGGATCGAGAGACCGGCCGGCAGCGGCAGCTACTGGGACAGCAACTGGGACAGGTGGGCGCGGCCGGGCCGGGTGGCGGGGCCGCCTCCTCGCCCGGGGAGGTCGCGGCTGCGGTGAGGGGCCGGGGGGCGGCGGGAGCTGCCGGAGCCCCGCTGCGGAGCGGGCTCGGGGCGGGGCAGGGCCCCGCGGGGCGGGAGGCGCCGGGCCCAGCGGGAGCAGCCCCCGCATGGACGGGACTGCCCCCAGGCGACCCAGCACTCGTTTCCCGGTGAAATTCCTGTGCTGGGCTGCTCAGAGCACAATCCGGCTGAAGTTCGTGAACACCCGTGGGACGCTGGAGCGCCCGAGTGCTCCGGAGGGCTGTGCCGGCGCTGGGTTTTGTTCAGGCAGCTCGGAGGCTTACCCAGTGCAGATCCCTTTATTCGGCTGCTTTCAGCCAGCGAGACCGCCAAGCCTCAGACTTGTGATAAATGTAAGCCCTGAGCAGAGCCGTGCCTTTTCTTGGTTTTTTTAGCCATATATGTCTGCACCAGGGTTTTTTTCAGCTCGGCAGCATCTCCCGTGTGGATGCCAAGAGCTCTCAGGTGCTGGGCAGGCACTGGGCCTGCTGCTGTGAAGCTGCCTGGGCTGAAATCCTTGTAAAGGCAGTGGCGCTTTGAACCCGACTTGTATTCTTCAGCGTTGAAACACATCCACGCAAGGGTTGACTGCATTTTTCTGAATCTTTAATTAGAACGTGCAGATATCTGCATGGAGCTTTGGCTCATTTAGCTTCGCTTCGGTAGAATTAACTCCCTGGGGAGACTTATGTCAGGCTCCAGTTTAATCATAGTAAATCCAAACCTAAGCACGAACAGATTTTTATTGTATAATGCATCGTTTTGATGTTTGAGAGGCTACAGGATCAAATGCTCATGTAAATAGGGCTATGTACACCCCGGTGATAAAAATAATACCTTCATTAAATAAGGTTACAGCTGGTTACACAATTATACTGAGGGAGGTACTAAAGCTGCTTATTTAACTGCAGCTCCAGGCTTTCTGGTTCTGCTAAATGGTTGATTTTCTTCAAGGATTCTAAAGTACTTTCTTTAAAGACTCGAGTAGGTTTTTTTAAAACCAGTACAGGAAGTAGAGATTGTGCTATAAGTTACAAAGCTGTCGCTGTTGCCTGAACAGACATGGCTGGATAATACTTCCTAGCAGTTCAGGATAGCAAATCACCATTTGTCATAGTGTGCAGACAGTGGCAGTGGAATATATTACCCCAGATCAATTTGGTTTCTGTTGCTTGTAGTCTTCCAGTTGGTGTGCTGTGAATTAGGTTGTGCCTGCTTGAAATCTTGATCTTGGCTTTTGAAGGTTGTCAGCAGAACCTCTTAATGTGCAAAGTTGCTAAATGGCTTATAAATAAACAGAATATCTGGTCACTGCTCTTTGAGCACAGGGAATGTTTAGAAAAGTCAAATCTTGAGCAGATAACCAGATACTACAACATTCTTAACAACCAATGGCTTTTCAAGTTTGAAACAAACAAATGCAAACTTGTACAGGAATTGTGCAGCTCAGTTGTCGATAGATCTAGTTTCAGTCTTGTGGAATACTTAATGGCAGACATCTGATGAGTTATTTCCCTTGCTGCTTTACAAATGTGCTTGATTTTAGAGATTTTTTTGTTTTCTTATGGTATCTTGCCAGCGGTATAGTTTCCAGTGAATCAACAGTATCCTGTGAAATATCAACAGACTTCTTGTTACTGGCCTGCTGTTTCATTTTTAATGCCTTGCTGAACTTAAACAGCTTGAGGAATGTGTAGAGCCTCACTGTCTAATGGAAATCATGTGTTCAGTAAAGCAAAATGGAGGCAGGAGGGCTTTGTAGGAGGCACTGCTCCACAGTCTTGCTGTGAGAAATAGGTGTGGGAAGCAGCAGTTTTCTGTGAACAAATTACTTTGTCCCAAACTGAATAAAAACTATTTTTCACTTAAAAAATTTCATCAAATAAAAGTTTAATAATGGAAGAAGTGATGTGTGGTATGAATAAAATAGCTCTGAGTGACATAGAAAAGGATTTGTGTTAATGGGGTGGAAGATCAGTGCAGAGAGGGGCCCAGACTAACGTGGGAGGATTTGGGCAGGGTTGGTGCTGGCAGTGGGGGATCTGCAGCTCTAAACCTGTGATAGCAGAGAGAGGGGAAGGCCCCTGTGTCCTCGGGAGGAACTGGGTCAGCTGTCTGGGTGATGTGCAGAGCAGGGTGCTCTGTGCACTGGGACAAGTGGAAGAGAAATTAAGGTGGCGTGAGGGGGGAGAATGCTAAAAAAGATGAAAGGATAAATAAACACTCCAGGCTGGAAAATAAAAAAGTTGTACTGGAGAGACCTGATGTGATCTAGTTTAAAGCAGGAAGCAATTCTCAATGTGCACTGCAGAAGGTTGGAGTCTTTCTAGGATGTTGTTGGGGGGGGTGATTTTTTAGTCATTTGATGTAAATGTGATTGATAAAGTGCAAATTTTGTAGGTGTTATCACAGGGCCTTTCAGATACGAAGCATTTTCTTTTTTTAATGGTCAGTCAGCACGTTTTCCTCTTTTCCTGCATATCCTTCCTGGTTAGTTTTTCTTGTCAAAAGCCCTACAAGTTTTTCTATTGCTCATTGTTTTTTTTTTTCACAAGAATTAATTCAGGTGGCTGGCACTAAGTGGCAGATTTACTTATGTCAAATCACACCTTTTAACCTGTGACATTAACTTTTTTTCATGCAAGCATTTATTTTTACATTTCACACAAAGGTTTGAATCAGTTTCATGATACCAGTGCCTAAATTGTCAGCTTTAGTTCTTCAGCTATGTCTAGAATTAAAGCAAGACTATGTACCTGTAAAATTCCCCTGCCTCTTGGTGCCCCCCATCTAAAACTGACTCCTTAAATGCGTTTGTTTAGACGTGAACCACTGGCTCTTATCAACCTCAAAAAGAAAAATGAAGAAACAGGGGAAGAAGAACTTGCCTCTCGCTTAGATCACTGCAAAGCAAAAGCCACCAGGCACATATTCCTTATCCGTCATTCCCAGTACAATTTGGATGGCCGGGCTGATAAAGACAGAACTCTGACCCCACTGGGTAGGTATCACTACCAGCATCATACTTTGCATTTTGAGGAAATTATTTTCCACCTGAAAAAGTAACTCAGCATTGCTCTGGGTCTTGCTGCCAAACCCGAATCTTTCTGTATTCCTTTGTGGCAGAAAGATGTCACAAATAAGTTTGTTTTCTTCAATTTTGATCCAAATGTTAAGATGTGATTTGGAGTTCTAAACTCAGTTGTAAAGAAACTTGTCAGAGGAAATTCCAAGTTAGCTTAAGTTTGCTTGAGCAAACTTTGGTGCCAGCTGATGAAATTCCTAAGGGTCGAGGCTTTTAAGCTTCACTCTATTGAGCTGGATTTTTTTTGTGATTCTCTTAATTTAATCTGCTGATTTATTAAATAGAAAACACCTCTGACTTTCAGCTGGAGTGTTTATAATTAAATACATTGCACTTTTGCTGCTGTCACTGTTTCTGGGAGTACGGCTAATCACTTACGTGAAATGAGGATAACCTTTGTGTTAATCTTAACTCACTGATCCTGTGACTAGGTCTCAAATGCTAATTAGTTTTACTTTTAATAATGTGCTTTAAAAGCAGTGAACGCTTCCTTGATTATATATGTGCCAACACTGTTTTCAGGAGGGGAAGAATTATTACTGTGGACTTTTTTTCCCACCCACGGCTCAATTACTGGTGTGCAAACAGGAGTGAAATGCTAATTGCAGGCCTCAAGTGCTATCGTACACTGGTAACAAAGCATAATGTTAATCCTGTCTCATCCTGTGCCTTAAGTAAGTGACTTAACCTGTCTGTTGTCTTTTCACCTGCCTGCCTGATAGGTGGGATGAGCCAGGTGCTGTGAACTGTGCCAAGCTGGTGTTGCCTTTATGAACAACAACACATTGTCAGGCCTGAAGGGGATTGTTGCTTCCTGGGGATGGGGCTAGCAGAGATATTGAGTACTTCAGTGAAAGTTGCTGATTAAGTTTTGGGTTTTGTTTTTGTTTCTAATCGAAACAAACAGTTTTTTTCCAACTGATAGAAGTATGACTTGAAATTGTCCAACCAGTAAGTTTGGCCTGAGTAGTAGCTCTGAGAAAATGTTTTCCAGTTGCTTTTTGAAAGGAAAAAGCCCAACGTTGATGTAGACCTTTTATGTCTGCTGGACAAGTCTCTTGGTAGCTTGCATGGGGTGCTAATGGGAGTGTCACCAATTTATATAATGAATGTGCTTTTTAAGGTCGAGAGCAGGCTGAACTGACTGGACACAGGCTGGCAAGCTTGGGATTAAAATTTGATCAGATTATCCACTCCTCCATGACCAGAGCAACTGAAACAACTGAAATTATAAGCAAACATCTGCCAGGTAAGAGACTTCCCTTAATTTTTCATTGCCTTCTGATCCTTAAAACTGCTTCCAGTAGAATTCTAAGCTTGTCCTGAAAGCTGAGATGTTATTTAGCCTTTCCCAGCCCTGTGTGAATGTCTGTATTTATAAAGAAACCTACAGCCGTAATAATGCTTGTTTCCAGTTTATCTTTAAAAGTTCAAATACACTTTTTCAAAGTGTGACAGAGAGGGAAAACAACTTGCTGCTCTGTTCAGTTGGAATAAGTTGTCTTGCTGATGGCAAAAACAGTTTTGTTGGAGAGATTCGCATCCTTTGACAGAAGTGTGTAAACTAAAATGGTCCTTAGGATGGAGAGTAAGCCTTCCTCAAAGAAAGGCTGTGAAAAATGTATTGATGGTAGAGTTATGGGGCTGTTTGTAATGGCATGTGAACAGTTCCTTTCTGAATGTGTATCTAATATTTCAGGAGTCAAAAAAATCAGTACTGATCTGCTGAGAGAGGGAGCCCCTATAGAGCCAGACCCTCCAGTCTCCCACTGGAAACCAGAAGCTGTGGTAAGTTTTTCTTTGAAGTTTTTTTTTTGTTTGGGGTTTTTTTCAGTATACTCTGTATGGACAGTAGCAATAACTTGCAGTGTCTGAGCTGCTGTTTGTTATTGCAGCCCTTAGATAACTGCATTCTTCCCTGCTGCTCAGTAATGTGCAGAGCAGTTAAAACACCCTGCAGTCCTCGGGCATTAGTTGAGCCCCGGTGTGCAGCGCAGTGCCCAAGGGCCCTGCAGGGGGCTCGGGGCCGGGCAGTGCTGCAGGGAGCCGTGGGTAACTGTGCCCTCGGTGCCTTCAGCAGTATTACGAGGATGGCGCTCGAATCGAGGCCGCCTTTCGGAACTTCATTCACCGAGCGGATGCCAAGCAGGAGGAGGACAGCTACGAGATCTTCGTGTGCCACGCCAACGTCATCCGCTACATCGTCTGCAGGTACGGGGGGCACTGAGACACGGCTGCCTGCGGGCACCGCTGGGGGAGGAGGGTGGTCATTTCCCTTCTTGAAAGTGGTTGGAGATCAGTGCCTGCATTGTGAGCAGCTGCTTCTGCGACTTCAGCGAGGTACTTTGGAAAATTAGAACACTTACGGTTTAATTCTAAAGCAAAAATGGCTGTCAGTGAAATTTAACCTTTTTTGTACATCTGGACAGTTACTTTAATTACTGTTTGCCTCTGCTTCCATAAACCTGAGGGTAGTGCCTGTTGGAAATGATTACAAGTAGATGCATTACTGAATGCATCTCTTTGAGGTGACATGAATTTGAGCTTACCTAATTAAAGATTGAATCAGTCTTGGGAGTTCTTTACTAATGGATATTTTTGAGTTATGTTCAAGTTGCATTAGTGTGTTTTTGCAGTATCATCTAGTATTGGGTTAAGGGGAGATTGGATCTTTCCAGTATCATCAAGGTTGTTCCTAAAGGAGAAAACAGTTCTGGATCTTTGCCTGTCTCTGTATCCAGTCAGCTGAGTCTGTTTTATTCCTCTTCCCCATCAACAAAGCACTGTCTGCAAGACAATTTTTCGTGAGCAGGACAGATGTGATTAAACTTTAATCTGATCAATACCTACAACAGTTTCAGTTAGTTTTATTTAGCTGAGCTAGGTAAATGCTGGCCTTTCTGCTCTGTGGACTGCTTTAGAGCTTTTCAAAATTGCTATACTTGAAATTATTGATCAGGTAAAGAGAATATTCTTTCCTGTGCTAAAAAATACCATGTTGTTCCTGCCAAGGCTTTTTCTGAGATACTTACGTGCTTTTTCTCTTTGCTGTTGCTTTCTTTCCTCTTCATTTTAATGTCTCTTCAGTGCTTTCTATTCCAGGCAATCTGGATAGCACAATTGAACACAATCCACTTAACATTTCCTTCAAATCTGTCTTGGCTGCAGCTGGTATTTAATTGCCTGGGCTTTCTACAAGACTGTCCTAAGAGCCAAACCCAAGTTATTCCTCAGTATCGGAGGCAAAAGCTGTTTGAGGCAACATGGTATTTTCCCAGCTGTTTAATACAATTCATGGAGCTCCTGAGGCTGTTGAGTTAAGAAATTCAGAATGGCTGCAGACCAGCTGTGATGCTGTTTCTGTGGAAGGCTCAAGGTACTTTTCCTTGTCCTTTCTGGATAATGATGTAGCCCATGGGAAGTAGTTCTGGTGAGTTTCTTCCCTAGGCACCTGCAGGCCACTGGAGGGAAGCCTGTGTCAGCCTCTGCTGTGGGGTCGTGGCTGAAATGGAGTGTGACAGTCACTGTTTGTCACATCCACCTGGTCTCTGCTGAGCCAGCGCTGCCCTGTCCCACCTGCACAGGTGTCGTGCTGCTGTAGCCCGGCAGGGACAGCTGGAGCCTGGGCCACGCCCTGCCCTGTCTGAGGGGGCTGCACTCCGGGCAGCCTCACTGCGTTCAGGCTGCTGCCTTCTGTCCACTTGAGCTAATCCTGTCAGCACTAATCACACCCATCTGCTGGACTCTGCTTAGCCAAGTGCACTCTTGGCCCCAGTCCAGTTACCAGTGCTGTGGTTTTATAGCACTTCCACAAGCAAAGGCTTTTCCCGAGGCTGACGGGGCATTGATATGCGAGCTGCACAATGGCCACCGATATTGATTTTCCCCTCCTCCCCCCCTTACCTGGGACAGAAGGTGATGCTGTGGGGGCTTGTTACTCGAACTGTTCATGAATTACTAATACATGTGTTTTTGTCCCCAGAGCACTGCAGTTCCCCCAGAAGGTTGGCTGCGACTGTCTCTCAACAACGGCAGCATCACTCACTTGGTGATACGCCCCAACGGCAGAGTGGCCCTTCGAACACTGGGTGACACAGGGTTCATGCCTCCAGACAAAATCACACGCACCTGAGTGAGCCAAATGGATGCATGGCTGTCCAGGAGCTGCCTCTAGTCCCTTTGCACTAGCACATTCTGCTACAGTACCACTAGATTTTTATAATGTTGGGGTGTGATGCTGTCTTAAAATGTCCTTTAGCCCCATTCCTCCTTCATAATCATATCTGCCTTTCAGTCCAGAAAAGAAGAAACCTTTGTAAGCCTGAACATGTCCAGTCCTTAAGTATTCCCCAAAACTCAAAGCCGAGCTGTGGAATACAGGTTGAATGTCTGCTCAGCAGTTACAAGAGCACTGACTTTTCCCCCACCCTGCTGTGAATTTCTCTAACCAAAGCTTGCTCCTGTGGGTATTTTTCTTGTGCAGGAAAGCGATTGGTGTGGGAACAGCCTTGTATCACACTGCAGCTTAAAAGAAAAGGTGAGCCAGCTTGTTCCAGGTCCTGCAGAAGTGACAAAGTATTCTGCTGTCCAAAGGACAAAGGGATAAAGCTTCAGTTTTTTGAAACTGTTGACTGTGTATGTTGATGTTGTGTCATTGTTCCTCTCTGCCCCCCAAAAGTAAACTGTGCCTGGAGGATACAAGCATAAAGGAAAAGAGGGTAAAAAACCCATTTGCCTCAGAGCTGTGGTGCTAGAACTAACTGCTGTTTATATTAAGTGTTTCATCATCCTCAGGATGTCCTTTTAGGTGTTTTTAAGAATGTTTTTCCGTCTTGTAAAGCCTTTAACCAAAACGTGGTTTGGAGAAGGCTGTAGGGAGGAGACTGTAGCAGTAAGATGGGAGGAAAGGAAAGCAGCAATCTTCTCAAAGTGCTTTCAGTTACATATTTTTGAGTGCTCTTTCCCATTGATTTATATTTGTTGATACCTTACTTTCAGAGTAGAGCAATACCAGCACTGAGTTCAGGGTAGTGATGCTGCAGGTCAGAGGTCCCGCAGCACTGGAGCAAACTGCTGTTGCCAGAATGGTGAGCAGGTGGCCATGGGATGCCTTGTCTAGGGCAAGTGTACAGGACAGGCATTGGGCAGAATGCTCCAAGTGCCTCCTTCATACAGCTCTGACACTGCTGGGCTTGGGGGAGGCCAGGGCTCAGAAACATCTGAAGCTTGCTGGGCACCTGAACCAATGTAGAAACTTGACTCACTTAATAGGTGGGGTATTGGGAAATTTTGCCACATGCCTCCTCTGCCTTGGGGAGAGAGCACAGACTGTAGGACAGCAGACATAACTAACTGGTTTGACAGATTCTCTGATCAGTAAGGATGTTGAGGTGCTGAACTTACTCCTGTCAGAGCTGTATGAAGCATAATCAGGGCCCACAACCCATGGAGAAGAGAATTTAAGGGCGTGATTGATACTGGACTGCTGCTACAACAGGGTAAGTTCAAGGAACAGGGACTGACTCGTTCTGGTAGGGAACTGTTCTGTAGTGTAAGGTGTGGGGGGCAAGAAGAAATCATCATGAAGTATCTCTCGTTGATACAATGAGAATAATTTATTGTTTTTTGTCTATTAACTTTTTAAAAATTTTGAATAAAATACTTGGTCTGTCTTTCTTTCCTGTCTCTTCAGCTGAATGGCTGCATGGGCAGCTGTAGCAAGTGTGGCTGGAGCTCTGCAGGGACCTGTTGTGTCCCACACTGCTCAGGCAACAGCTCTTTCACCAACCATCTGAAATGTAAACTTGAGGTGGGAGCCAGAGCAGCTGCCTAAGAGGGGAGCTGCAGTAGCCTAAGCACAGCCAGTTGCAGGGCTGTGTCACCACTGTGAGGAACAGGAGCACCAGCCCCTGGAAGAGAAATATCCTTGATTTTTCTTTTTGTGTATGTGCTACATGTTGTACCCTCTCACACAGAGCCCCTTCTACATCCCCTGTGTCAGTGAACAAGCTCTTGGTGGGCAGCCAGAGGACACTCTTGGCACAGGTACAGAAATTCACAGTTTTGGTGACACTTAAGGTGGGAGTGGGAAGTGTGAAATTTAGAATTCCGGCTTTTTTACCATAGACTGAATTCCTGTCTCTTCAACCCTGTGAGACTCTTAAGTCTTTGGTGTAGTCCATTGTCACTGTGCACACACACAAAAGCTGCAGGTATTGTAAGAGCAAGGCCTGGACAAACCAGTGTGGTGCCCTGTGCAGCCCAGCTCCTTCTCCCCCCATCCCACACTGAGCACAAGGTGACACTTTCAGCTATTAATTTGCTTTTAATAGAAAGTGGGATACTTCTGTATTTTTAACATGACACTTTGCTAATTAAAAAACAACCAACAAAAAGACAACTAATTTTTTGCACCTTTAAAAGTGAACTTTTGGCCAAGAAAACACAATTCAAGCACTATCACTCTGATTTAAAGTGTCTCCACAGGCTCAGTGGTGAAGGGCTTTCTTCACAAAATCACAAATGATCGAATTGCTGCATAAATTGCTATTTTTGTCATAGATGAAGTAACACATTATTAGAAAAATGACCTCTTAAGTGCAATACAACTGGACTAATGCACATTAGATAACACAGTTTAAAAAAATACTCTCCTGCCTGAACCAAAACATTACAAAGTGAAAAGCAAGGGTGTGGTGGCTGTGTGGTGGGAGGGGGGGGTGTGTGGGTGTCCGGCTACATGTACATACCAGTAACATACACTTAAATATTAAAAATATAAAGCAAAGCATAATAAAGGTAAAAAGGACAAAGGATTAGTTAGTATCAGTCTCCTGGCTCAGTAACAAAACTCTAAGCAAAAGGGCAACACTGCTGTAGCAGGACCAGGGTGGAGAACAGCAGCTACACCACAGCATCTTACCCCAGCAGTTTGGCTCTAACATCGTATTAGGCAATTACATCAGCCACTCAATTTCTCCATTTCTCCAGAATGATAAAGATGTAATTTAATGTACATTATTTTAAAAATCCAACCAACCAGAAAAAAACCCCAAAAAAACCCCAAACCGAAACAACAATCTCAAACCTTTTGGAGTGAAACTGTAGGTATGTGTGATCATAAAATATTTTGAGAGCATGGAGCCTGGTATATAAAAAAAAACCATCGAAAAAGTCAGTTAATATACTTAGGAACAGAAGGTTGGTTTTGGTTTTTTTTTTTTTTCCAATGTTTCCTAAAGTATGACACCCCCCAGGCCCCTAGTACTTAGCTGGAATATGACTGAATGAGAGGCATTTATGTAAAGTAGCTCTTCCTAACCTCCAGCTCCATGGAACTAGGCTCAATTTTAACAAAAGAGCAAAATAAGCTTTCTTTTTTTTTTTTTTTTTTTTTTTTTTTTTTTTTTTTTTTTTTAATAATTTCTAAAAGAGGAGTCTCTCCCCCGTGGAGAGCTATCGCACCAAATAATCCAACTGAGAGACAGTAAAAGACATCCTGTTCAGAAAGCCCAGAGAAAAAATTGGATTTTATCTGCCCATAGTACGTGGACGCCACTTGTTTTTTAAAAAACTTCTAAAAGAACAAAAAAATTAATTAAAAAAATATATTACAAAAGGCACTACTGAGCTTGCCAAAGCGTTAAGTGCAGTGTTTGGGTTTGTAGCAGTCTAACGAGTGAGGTTGTGAACAGTCGGTGCCGTGCAGCAGCCCTGCGGGCGCGGCCCCTCCGCCCTCCCCGGCTGCTCAACTGGGGCTCTGCCCTTCCAGCCCAGCTCCCAGCTCCCAGTCTGCCACCAGCCCAGCCCAATCCAGCCCTTCTCACCAGCACAGCCCTGCACAGCTTCAGTTTCTGACCACATTTATCTTCTAACAGTAGAGAGGTCTTCTTTTTTCTTTTTTTTTTTTTTTTTTTAACCTAGAGAGCTGCTTTTGGAAGCCTTTCATGCAATGTCACAAGCACTAGGCTTGATAGGGGAAACTCTCTGGAGTTTTGAAAAGCTCTCTTATTCTCAGCATCACGCTGTCAAAACAAGTCATTCTTACAGAAGGCTGCAGAATAAAATTATTGACTGCTGTAACAAAAACTCATTACCACATCAACACTAGAGACACAGTAAAAGCTCTGATTTCATAAAAATATTTTGTCCTTAGTCCTCTATCTTTACAGCTGGGAAACAGCCACCTCCCGGGCCACTGGCTACCATGCTACTATATTACAAACTAGACCATTAAGGTAAGGTATCTTGCTGGTAAATTTGCTGAGATTATTGCTGATGTGCTTTTGTGTAATAACTATTCAAATCTGCTAGTGTTAACAGCTTCTCTGGGGAAAAAATAGCTAATTTTTAAGTTTTCCTTAAATCTTCCCACTACCACTTACAGGAATCCCAAGAGTTTCTACAGTGCCCCGTTTCTAAAGCACTCGGTAGAGCTCAGTGTCTGTAACAGCCTCAGAACAAGCAGAGACTCGAGGGTCTCTGTGCAAATCTGTGCACACACACACGGACAGACAGGTGAGGGTGGGTGTGGCTATCAACTGCCCAGCCCAGCTGGCTGGAAACACTCTCTGCACACGGTTTCACAGCCCTACTCTACACTGCAAAGTTGTCCTTGCATTCCTAGGCATGTTTTAGGCTTTTCCCCCTGCGAGCAGGAGAACGTTTCGCTTCCTGCCATCCATCTCCTCTCCACCTTCTATTTGCTGATGATGCATCTCCTTGACTATCCAGGGTCAAGAAAGGCAGTTGAGGGCTGTGTGTTCATTACAATGAGGATCAACAGTAATGGCAAAAACCACCATTGCTAAGGGACAGTTCAGCCCACTGTGGTACTGGCAACAAGGGTTAATTCAGCTACTGGACAACTGCACTGTCACAAACTTCTTGCTTACACCAGTAATAATCTACCTTGTACGTGGCATTATGACAAATATTCCATTTTTTAAACATACAGTTGTCCTCAATTGAGGAAAAATAAATAGCCGAGTACAAACCTTGTGTCACCTTAGTAACATTTTAGTTCTTCCTGCCCTCTAACAATGAAACCAGAACTGAAGTCCCGGGCTGCTGAGCTGTCTTAGTGGGCAGGAGGCTCTGCAAAATAGCGCAGGGCACAGGCGGGGCTGTAGCGCCCAGGGCTCCCGGGCTCCGGAGGGAAGGAGGCAGCGCCGCCGGCTTTGCCTGGACTGCCTGGGATGGGACTGCTTCTTCCTGAAGCATTTGGAAGGGCTGCAGCCATGGACTGGGACTGGAATCTTGCCTTCAACGCTGGACTTGGCCAACTGAAAGAAACCAGAAGGCATTGCACACTTTTTAAAGGAAACTGCAATAATGAGCGCAGCACTTTAACTCAGAATTACTTTAAATCTCAGAACCAATGCACCAGCTGGGAAAAATCCTATCTGGTAAGAGACAGGTCAGTAAGAAGAGAAGGAACAGGAAGAGCACAAAATATTCTATACAGACATGTTGCCCCAACAAGACATCATTTCTTTCAAAATGGCCATGAGGGTACACAGTATCCTTCACAGGAACAATTCCTTTGGACTGGGGTAAAATCAAAACACTAATAAAAAGATGCCTAAAGATATTAAATTCACCTTAACATCCCTCGGCACAACCTAAGTACCACAAGGCAACAAACACAACATTCCTGCACAGCATCAACAACAGGGATGAATTACAAACCAACAGCACAACTATCACTGAGCCCAGTGAAGGATCCAAGTACCAAATCAGCAAAGTGAGACACTGGCCAAGTGGAAAACAGACACGTCTGATTTGTCTGCGGAGACATGCTCAAGTTTCTTGGAACAACAGTGGAATGGAAAGAACATAACTGCAGCACCAGGAAACTCCTTATCAACAGACACCAGTCAAAAAGGCTTCAGTGATTAACTTCAGAAAACAGTTAATTCTGCTGAATATTTAAAATAAAGGGTTGGGGGCAACAAGGCCTGAAATCCTGCCATTCAAGCTGACCCAGTAAAAACGTACTTCAACACCTGTGACTGAGTCTGCAGCAATACCTTTGCCTGTCAGAGGAGGAGTAGGATTGCACTGCCTGTTTCCATTTGTAAATCATTGGGAATTTCTGGGGATCAATCTCTGCTCCTTCTATAGCTGCTAAGACATCACCATCCAGCTTCGAGGGCTGCTCCCTAGAATGAAGACAGAACTAGATGAAAAGAGCACCATGTATTTGTTCAGGCAAGAAAACACCCCAATTCCAAAACACTTAGTTTTATATAAGCGAAGGGATTGCCTGTGCAAGCAAGAGTTAAAAAAGGCAATTCTTACCCAAGAAGGAATAACTTTGAATTGTCATTTGTGGGTGAAGTCTTCAAAAGAAACTTCTGGGAAGAAAGTTCTTGATGTGGTTGTGCCTCCTTAGTCTGAATTCCAGATTCTCTGGACATTCTCTCCTTTCCTAATGATGTTTTGTGGTCTGTCCTTAACTTGGTCTCTCCATGTTTTCCTGTAACACTTGGCTCAGAAGAACTTGCCAGTGACACTGCAGAGCAGGTCTTGTCCAGAATTCTCTCATTGTCAGTTTTTTCAGTGATTTTATGAGATACTCCTGCAACCTCTTGTTCTTGGAATGACAGGCTTTCAAATTCTGACAGCAAATTGCAAACGGGTGACATGATGCATTCTGACTGATCATGCAGCTGCTTTCTGTCACTGATGATCCTTCCACTGGACACAGGACTGCAAAACCCATTTTTGCTGGCAGCAGCTCCCTTCTCGTAGTGCCGAGGGTGAGCTGAGGTCTCTATGATGTCTCCTGCACACTCCATGGACAGGATATCACACTCGGCATCTCCAATGGCATCAATGCTGGGCTCCTTGGACACCAGAGAGGGGCTCATATTTCGTGCTGCATTTTGTCTGTTTTTAATTTCTTCTAAGCTCATGTCATCATCATCCTCATCCAAAAATGCTCCAACAGAAATGGAATTGTAGGACTTTTTACTTTTGCCTGTAAACAATTTTAACAAGAGCAACCCATAAGACGACTTTAAACAGAATGTCAAATACATAAGCTAGGAACAAATGCACAATCTTTATGCCTTATTCTATTTCCTGAAGACCTCTCTGATTTTATGTGACAGCATGAACTAACCTGACTAAAGCTACAAATGCAAAATGCACATGTGGCAAGCAGTGGTCTAAGGTATAAAAGCTTGCCTGGGTTTTGCTTCTTGTGTCTTTTCACGTTCACAGTTGTAAAGAATTATTCTTTTATTTTTAAAGTGCTATTTATTCCATATCTGTGGACTACAAAATTCTGAACTTTAAGATGAATGTCCAAATGATCTGAACGAAAACATACTGAAGATGGAGGTTTTCTTAACAGGGATTTCATTTGGGGGCTACACTCAAATAAAGTACTTCACATGAAAGATAAAGACTGTACTTCTACATTCACAGTGCTGTTGGCTCCTTTTTTCATGCTGTAATCAGACTGGGTAACAGATGAATAATAGCAACCACAACAGATGAATACTGCTTCCCCTGGGCTCCAAGCTTTTTCTGTCCCTCTTCTCCCAGGTACAACCCACTGTTTGCAGCATTCGCCTTTTTCTTACCAGAGGCATGTGGAGTTTTATATCTATTGCAGGTTTCATTTTCCCCTGTTTCTGGCTGAGCCTTTTCACTCATTTCACAATGACTCAGGTACTCTTCTAATTTTCGCAGCCCCTCCTGGGAAGACAGATCAACAAAACAGCCCAGAAATTCCCAGTATTCAACCCACGGGAACCCCAGTTCATGAGCTAACTCCCTGCAATAAATAAAATAAAACGAATCATTTGTGAAGACATAAATATCAGTTTGACAACAACTTTTCTGATCACATTTTAACAGCTATGAACAGGAGCACAAACTTGCAACCAGGCAACACAATCCCACAACAATCAACAGTCTGCAAAAACACACGTACATCCTTAGCAATCAAAGTATCAGCTCATTTGTTCTAGAGCATTTTTCACATTTCATCTACTATTTTTGCAGTTAGCAGCATAAACATTGCTATCTTTAAGCTGACTGTATCTAGACATCAGACAGAGAAGAATCCCCACTGATACTGCATTCACCAGCTTTTTCTATTTGGGAATGGGAGAGGGAAGAGGACGTGAGGGATTATTTCAAAGAATGAAATGCAGTCAGCTTTTAACAAAGTATTTTTTGCCATATGGTGCTGATAGAAGGTATTTTAACTGCAAGGACACACCACACACACAGAGCTTTTATAAAGCAGCACATTTGTATTAGGATCTTTTCACTCCACTCCCTTTTAACAATCCCTCACTTTCACAGAACAAGCAGGCTATGCATAATTTTAGATCTGACAAATGAGGCAAGTAAATGTCTGTGGAAAGCATTCCATACATAGCATCAATAATAGCTAAAATATCTTTATTGCCAAAGCTAAGAAAGCCAGGTCTCGCATTTTAACTCTCTTGTTTACACAAAAGTATATTAAAAATCCGACTGCAAAATACTTTGTTAAATATTTCTGCAGTAGCTTTTGCCCCAAGATATTGTGCACTAACTGTACTCTCAGTACAGTCTTTTGCTTTTACATGCTCTATTATTAAGTTTTTATATTGACAATCTTTTAAATACCTTCCAACTCTTTCAACACCTCTCTCCAGATCAGATTTCCTGACATTGTGAAAGAAGCCAGCTCTCTCTCGAGGTGGAGTCTTCCACAATCTGCGAAATTCTTCAGCCTTTAAAAAACAGAAAGAAATTCAAAAACCATCCCTCACAGTATGAACTCAGTTCTGGCTACACGTCTGCCTACAGCTCTAGAAGATGTTCAGCTGTTTGCTGTCCACAAGTGCTGCTCCACTCCAGCTAGGAAGGATCTCACACTGATCTAAAGTTACACCTTTCACTACTGGGGGTTTCTCTGATCTCTTAGCTGCTCAGAAAGAGGAGGACCATAACATACAATCATCCAAAAATCAACTGCACAAACACCACATCTGCCTTGGTTTCACTGTGTGTGCAGCAGGAAACAGAAGTGTCTTGTGATTTGCCATGTCATTCTATTTAATTACAAATGCTTCCTGGTCATTGTTTTCTAGGATGCAAAGGGGATATATTTATATGCACACACTTGCTACAATTATTAGAATAAATTCTTGCTGTCTATTTTGAAGTTGGAATGCCTCAAGGGAACTTTTTTGCAATATCCCTCACTTGACTTTATATGACAAAGATCACAACGATGACTAAGAATTACACTCGGACATTAAAAATGCCTGTAAGCAATCAAAATTATAAACTGTTTCCATCCTAGAAAATATTTTTCAGAGTATAAATGACATTTATATTTCTGTCAGTTGAACAAAAAAATGATGAAGAACGTGTAGGATAAAAAGCATTAAGCATTTTGGTAGAATTCAGTCTTAAAGGATGCAACCATCAGATGACACAAAATCCTCCCCTGTATTTATTCACAGTTTCTAAAGCTGTTGTACTTGCAGCATGTTCACATTAAATAAACGAGTCAAATAAACACCTATAAGTTTGGAATATATTCAATTGGTATCTAAGTATTCCTTCTGAAAACTAAAGGTTTTGCTTTTCCACTATACAGTCATTAAATGTCCAAACCCATCCCAACACCTACTACTTTACTTGGTTGTCAGTTTTTACATCTAGAAAAATATATTAATGTTAATTCAACAAGCAGAGGTTAAACTGCTTCTAACATCCAGTGGCAACTTCTAGAATGAGATAAAGATAGTTAGGGTTTTTAAAACTAATTCATAGCTGCCTTGAAAGGCTTTGCTTCAGGTTAGAAAATTACAGCAATTATCTGTAAGAAATGAAAGGTTTGCCGAAGGTGCCTCTTTGAATAGATTCTGAGAAGAAAAAGAAAACAATTTTTGACTGAACTTCTACTCTTCTTATTTACACCACATTTCTGTTTTCAGCAATAAAAAAATATTTACAAGTTTCTGTGCTTCTCCATGGAGGAAGATCCATTTCCTCAGCAAAGAGAGAGCATCTATCGGTACCAGGAGAAAGCCACACCACACAAGGAACCCTGTGAGGATCTTCTTTATTCATAAAAAGGAGAAGCAGAGGCACTGGAGCCACAGGAGGGTCTCTCCTTACCTTTGAGGGGCTCATGGGCCTGCAAAAGCTCTGATGGAGAGCACAGGGTCTTTGGGGTTGCCAGGATATTTTGGCCAAGTCCTCTGGGGACCATCGTCCGTCTGGTCGGGCGACCACGGCGCCCCAATGACCGGAGCTGAGGAATTGTCTTCTGCCCTCAGGAGTGGGACATAATAGTGACCTAAAATAAATCACACAAAACTTCCTCATTCACTTTATGTCCCATCAGCCTGCTGCTCTTTCCTGGACTGTACACTGAACCATCTGACCTTACTGCATCAGTAAAACTACCTGTAATTCAGACTCACTGCTACAGTGATCACAGATCACATTTTAGCGTAGGTTCCCTTCCCTTTCAAACACAAAAACACCTGCATGACCCAGAGAGCCCTTCCCTCAGGGTCTTTAACAAATATCACAGCCTCCTTTTGCAAATGCCTAAACACACACATGACAAAACAGAGGAAGTTCTATGTCAAGGAAATTACAAAATTACAGGACCGCCCAGCCTGACAGATACACCTCTTGCCCTGCAAAAGCTTTGTGTTTCTTTTAGACTGAACACTCTGCTCCAGGCTTACTGAATCAGGGCCTTGCCTCTGTTACAGAGCCACGAGGGCAACCTTGTGATCATATGTTGAGTTCTGACTGTCACTTAAAAGACAAAAAATTCTCTGTCCCTGCTCAATTTTACAGTTTTCCTTTGGTTTCAGAGCACTATACAGCAGCATCACTTATGAACTGAAATGCTACAGAAAGCAAACAGAACTCAGCAAAGAGCCAAAATACATGCCTGATATAGTACAAAACTGCATACAGACCTTTCAAGTACTCTCTTATCTTTTCTTTCAATTCGGCAGATTTGTTCTTGCTTCTTTCACAAACTACCTGTTAATATAATTTAATGGTTAGGGCAGTGTAATAACCTCATTTTCAAATCAACTGCAATGCGTGTTCTTTCTGAACAATCACATTATTGACCCCTACCCATCTCACCCAGTACTTATAATTCATAGCAGATCAACTACAATACATCCGACTCCATAAATTCTAAAACTTTTCCACAGACACAATCAGCAAAAAAATATTTTTAATGTCATACAGAATTTCCTCTTTAATCATTACATTTGCACCTTACTACAAGCCTTCTATCTATGGCAGTCAGTAATGTCTGAGTATGAAAAATGCTGATCAGGATAACATTTCTGGGTTTGCTGTGGACATGGAGGGACTTACTTCTGCTGGAGTTTGATCATATTTGTTTCTCGGATTTTTTACAATGGCTGGGTGTGAGGTAAGCACGTTAACCACATCCAAATTCCCAAACTTGCAGGCAAAATGCAATGGAGTATCAAACCACTGCAGTGGGAAAAAGAGAAAATTCACATGCACTTAGAAAGATGAGAAAGTCAATACCACATATTTAGAGACTGAGGAAAGTAGATACATGTCATGACTAATTTTCTCAGATCTTAAGAAATCTTTTCCCACCACAGTGCAGAATAATGACTACCAAAACCCACAGAAGTCATGGTCAGCTCCCCTTCTGTTCTCTTTCAGTCTCCCTTGCATATTCTTAACCCC
This sequence comes from Sitta carolinensis, assembly GCA_032173965.1. Taxonomy (NCBI): domain Eukaryota; kingdom Metazoa; phylum Chordata; class Aves; order Passeriformes; family Sittidae; genus Sitta; species Sitta carolinensis. The sequence continues at coordinate 6,885,079 of CM063296.1, read as the reverse complement.
TTCCAGTTGTTTTAATAATAATAATAGAGAGGAAACCCCCCCCAAATCTTACCATTTTATCTGGAGTGTTCAGGTAAAGGTCAACAATATACTGGATGCGTTTCTTCAACATGACATCGTTATCATCCGGGTACATCAGCCGCATAAATTCCGGATTTTCCAGAGTGTCCAGCAATAACTGGCAGATAGCAGGCTGATTCTCCTTGGCAGCAACATGCATGACATTGTACCTACACCCTTCCTGGAAAAAAGGACCAATATTAGAACGAACCTCAATCTAAAGAGCTTTCTTACACCCAGAGATTTAACTGATTTAACAGTGGCAATACAGGGGTTCCCACACAGAGTCTTATACTAATGTTCTTGTAAAGACTTATCTTTACATCCACATGATTCTTACACTTAATGAAATTATTTTTGGGCTCAGTTAGTGCCTTTATTTAAGGAAAGAATGCGGAAAAAAGGTATATTAAGATATGACACAATAAAGTGAGGCAGGAAGTTCAGTTTATAAAAAGAGCAGGAAAATGGGTGTAGACAGATATAAAAAATCCAGCTGCTTTACTATACTGCATAAAAAATTTCCACGACTTCACAAAGCTGGTCTGATACAAGCTGAAGTAACATCGTCAATGTTTGCTAAATGGCACTTTATACATGGTTTTGGAATTTAATAGGGTGCTTAGGTAAGCAATGCTGTAGGAACACCTAATTACAGCCCAGGCCCTACCCTGGTCCTTAATTTTGTATGTTTTAAGAAAGATTGCAATTACTTGGAGGGGACCAAAGAGTAATAAGTCAAGACTATTCTTGCACTACTGAATACAACCACTCCTCCCCTGCACACTCAGCTCCTTTGGCTCTGCTGGAGCAGAGGGAGCTCTCAGAGAAGTGTCCCAGCTGCTGTCAATGAACAGAGAAACCCTGCACTGGGTGGAACAAGGTGTCTTGAAGGAGGAGCAGGAAACACCATTCCTTCCACTTCTGCTTTCAGTCCCCAAAAGCTACATCACTAAACCAGAACCTGCATTTTCCCATTCTGCTGCTGTTTTTTCACCTGTACAATGGTTGGGTTGTCTCCTGACCCGATCAGGTAACGAGGGTTTACTCCAAATAAGCTCTGAAAATGTTGCTGTGTCTCCTTTCTCGACAGCTTTCCGAAGCTTAGCTGTGAGATCTTGAGTCCGTGGACTTTTGTAGCTGTTGGCTCTCTCCTTATTTGCAGTCTCACTCTCAGGGGAGCATAAACCATCTATCGAAACACAAATCACTCCTTTCTAGATACATTCTTTTCAGTGATCCCCATTTGCACACCCACACCACACCATGAAAATTATGCTTTTAATCTAAACCATGTATTAATTTGGCATCTTTAATATATAGGAGTAAGGAAGCTGAACTCAGTAACAAGACATTTAAATACACTGGTAGTTAGTAATAGGGAGGGAGAGGAAAATGATTAATCATCTTGTAAAACTGTTTCAGACTTTAATAGGGGACTGGTAAACTTTATAATTACCAGTCTGCTCCCATCCAAACTTAAAAGCAAAATTCAGCAAGAAACAACAATTTTCTGATTATTAAAATTGCTTCTGCAGTTCTGTGACTCCGCAATCCTTTTAATCTAGAAACTGGGGACACTGTGAAATATCACCAGCGTTTACCATTTTATTTCTGAACTTATAAATTTACTTAAGAATTGAGTACAGTTTTAATATACTGTGGAATTTTACCAGCGTCTTACTAAACCTGAAAATCCTGAAGTCCATGAGTAAAATCAAATCCTACAAATATGACCATGGACTATTAAGCCAGGTATCCATGCAGACCATTACCTACATTTCAGCTTCTAGAGTAGCAATGGTATTTTACATTTAAAACATTTTCCACATTTTAAACATTTTTACACTTAAAAGTTCTTTTAAACTTCAATTTATTCAGTGCTTCACCCTTTGAATTTTTCTGTTATTACTATATCAATAATGCAGTTGTTGCTTTTCTCAAAAAAATAATCAATGTTGTCTATTGCCTATCTACCGTACAGAGACGAAGTTCCCCACTTACCTCTGTTAAATGATCCCATTTTCACTGGAGACAAACATAAAGAGGACTTGCCTGGAGATGGGAAATAATCACAGATTCCTTTAGCAAATTTCTCAGCATCCTCTCTGTTTGTAAAAGCTTTAAAACGGGAACCCTTAATCATCTTAACAGCCTGGAGAGCTTCCTTCCTATCTTCATAAACATGTATTCTCTCTGCAACAAAGAACCACCAACGTTAGCTTGCTTCAATAATCTCAGATTTCAATCCTAGAAACAGATTACAGAATTCTTACACTATCATTCCAGCTTTGGTCTCAGATTGTTTCTCTTCCAAACATGGAATAAAGATCGAAAGTCCTGTAAAATCCTGTCTCTAGGAAACTGTGTAGGAAGGAGCACACGCTCAGGTAATGTCAGGTGATCCCTGTGCAGGGCCCACCCATTCCCATCAATCAACATCCCCTGTAATGGATGAGCCACCTTCAACAAGCATTCCACTTCCAGTTGGAAAAGCAAACTCAGAGCTTATTCACCCTGATTACTTTGGATGCTGTCTTGCTCAGAAAGATCAACTTTGTAACTGATCCACTGTCACAATTTTAAGATCTCTACAGATAATCTTAGATAATAAACAAATCCTTCTCCTTTTAATGATATTGTTCAAATAAGGATTACTTAATGTACTTTTTCTTAGTAAGAATTCTTACTACTGTCTCAGAGGATCCTGTGCACTGCTCTATCCCTGCCAGGAACAGAAAGGAAGATGTGAAAGCTTTTAGAAAAGATCATTTAAGCTTCAACTGATGACAGTATCAATAGGTTTTAGATTGTTTATTTACACGATTACTTTTTTATCTTGAGAGAGATTAAAGGCACAGGATGGGTCCAAGAGTAGCAAGAAGATGTAATTTTCTTCATCTGAGCTACACAGGGTGGAGTATCCTCATGTGTAGGAACTGTAATGGCAAACACCTGGAATGCCTTATAACTGTGTTTCTTTGCCTCAGAAGACCAACTAAACACAATTTACAAGAACAAAGAAATACTTCAAGCAATGCTTACAATACTACTGCAGTGGTGTTCAGAACACCTGCTACATAAAAGAACTGTACCAGACATGACTCAAACACCAATCACTGAAAACAAAGGAAGTGAGTTTTACCATTCCTCGCCAGTATGTCGTCATAAACTGGGCAAACCCCATAGAAGAGTGGAGGATCTCTGGAAGGTGTCTGAGCAGGGATTTGTGAATCAGCTCCACAGGCTAGAGCTGAACAGTTCAGGTGTGTCACAGCATCTTCCTCTGGAGGGTTCACACCCACACAGTACCCAAAGTCTGCCTCCTCGGAAGCGCTGCCGTGGCCGTTGTGATTCCCGGGGACATTTCCAGCAGCCTCCTCTGACAGAGCAGACCCTTCCTCCTTCAACGCTCCTTGCTGCTCCAACAGGGCCTGAGCCAATTTTTTTTCAAAAATAAACCTCGTAGTTGCAGTAATGGGCCCACATTTCAGTCCTGCTCTCACAATCTCTTCTCTAAGCTCATCGTGGCTGAGCTTCTTTAACCGGGATAATATTGTATCCATTGTTATTTCACCTACAGAAAAGGCAAAAAAGATGAGAGAAACTGTAAAAACATAAGTTCTCTTCTGCTACTTAAATGGTTTATTAAAACCAAGGAAAAAAGTGGCTCTTAGCAATTTCTTGGGATTCTGAAGAGATCCTGGTAGTGCAGAGAAGACAAAATATTTTTCAGTTTAATGTTTTTAAGCTACCAGACCTATACCAAGTTTATTTCCTCCTCTCTTGACTGCTTAAAAGAATATTTACAGCTTACATTTTATTCTTGGTAGTCCTTTCTCAATTTCTTCTGTAGTGAAAATTTAATCTAGAGCATTTATTCATTAAAATTTATGACAAGCTGAGAAATACTTGGTTCCTGACAAGAAAGGCACAATCTATTTATGCAATGCAATACTACAAGGACACGAGCACCAGTGAGCCCCAAGGAAAGGGGCTGCACCTCCAGCTGAAGGCACAGAACTATTTCTAGTATTTCCTTGGGTCTTTCTGGCTGACAGAAGTCTAAGGGATCAGCACAACACAGCGACCAGGGCAGGCTTTCTCTGGCCATGATGCAAGGCTGGAAATATGTACACAACGTGTTGTTTCCCAGGCCTGTTTTGAGAGCAAACAGCCAGAAGACAAAAACAACTGATCTTTTCAGATCTCCCTCTCCAACAAAGAACAGAAGCTGAGGGAATTTCTCCATTTCCAAAGGAACATCCTTCCCTCTGCTATGATCCAATTCCCTCCATGTGATCCACCCTGACAGCTTCCACGCTGGTCAGTGAGAGGATACTAAAACCAAGCTGATGCCAACACAAATTCCTTGCTCTGAAAAACACAGCTGAAAAAAATCAGGATTTGGGCAGCTCAAGAATGTAAGAAGCTTTCACGTTATTTCATCAGGTACTGCAACCATGACCCTGCACACAGGCTGTCACTCTCCTGGCACACACTGCTCAGGAAGGGAAGCTCCAGACAGAGATGATTCAGCTGTGCTATTCCCTCAGCCTCCACTGCTGGACCATTTCATGAGGCTTGTACTGCTTTGGACATGGGTGTGTGGCCGTTTTAGTATTTTATTTTCAATTTTAGGTTTCATCCTCAGTTAATGAAAGTTAAAGACTACTTTTCATATATTAAAAAACCCAAATGCACACAGTAAGTTTTTGCAGCTTTCAGCAGCAGTCAATACAGCATCACGTTCAGTTTCACTGCAATCTGAGTCAGAACAAACACATTCCTAGTACTAGGAAATACTATGAAAATACACTTAAAGCCAAACTTATATAGTCCTTCAATTATTACAAGTCAAGAGTCATGTGAATTTGAGGGTTGTTTCCTTGGAGGGACATTTCCTTTGAGAGCTGACTCTTTTTTTATGAACATCTTATTTTGAATGTCTGTGGTTAGAGAACAACATAACCTCAGCCCCTGAATGTTTCACAAATATTAACTGGAACCTCGCTGAAACAATGGGAAATGAGAGTATTTCCAAGTTAAAAACCCCACCAGACAGCAACAGAGCCACAGCTGATGCTGCTGAGCCACTTCCCCAAAGTATTGTAGCTCCCTTGTGATTCCTGAGCCTCCAAGCAACCTCACTGTTTCGATTACCTGACATGCCCACAAGATACAACAGATGTGAAAGATCCTCTCACTTGTTTTCAATTCTTAGTCCTCTATTTTTTTAAAATAAAATCTGATACCAGTATGTTTTAATCAAGGGATGTGCCCCTAAGGTAAATTAAAATATCCAAACTTGCTATTCTAAGGATTTTCCTTTGAGACTGCGTAACTGTAAAATCACAAGAGAGACGAAAACTCAGGGGTGAGAAAGTTCATTGCAAAAACATCCCAATGAAAACACTCTGAGCAGTCAACAGAATGCCTTAAAAGAATTAACTGAGAAGTGCTCCTATTTTTAGGGTTCAAAACTAGCACAATCATTCTGCAGAAGAGCAGACCTGCACATATATATAATTCATGTCTGGAGAACAGACAGGAACATGTAAAAATCCTTCCTGCCTGGTGGTTAAGCAAAAAAAGGTTATGATGGAGTGATTTCTCTGCTTTCTTATGTTTCAACGGAACACGGCACCTAAAACTTAGTGCTCAAAATTTTGTACGTTTAAAAACAGTTATTTATTTTGTGTGTCTGTTACAACTCTGGTACAACTAAATCAAAATGAGATGGTAAAGCAGACCAGCAGTGAAGAATCAGATTTAAGATCTGCTGTTGGTATGAAGAGTTTTCTACAGTGTTTGGTGTGGAAATAGGAAAAACATTGCTGAAATGACAACACAGAACTCTCAAAAAATCCGTCTGCATTCTGACAGTAAGATTCCAGCTAACTTAAATAAGCATTATTAGGTTTTGATTTCATTACCTATTTTAATCTGTCCAAAACAAAATGTGTGACTTGAAAACCTGAGAAACAGCAACTGCTTGTTTTGAGACAATCCTTCATTGTTTGTTTGTTACATGCAGGTGCAAAACGAGATTATTTGAACCATAAAATGTATTATATAACTATAAATGAACCAGAGCACAGCCGGCACTGAGGCTGCTACCTCTTCTAGTTCAGCATGTAAGGTCTTGCAAGCTACCTTTGCAAATACGAGTAACTGCTTTAACAACAACCACATGTTCGAGGGTTCTTCCAAATCAATCAAAACCAGGAAGAATGCGCAAGCATTGTAGTTTCCCTTGTCTCACTGGACCAGTATGAAACAGCAGAATCTGCTTCCAAAAAAATATAAAAAAATAAGACTAGACCCTTGACAGAATGAACGACTGACTTCTAAGGATGGCAGTATTATTTTACTCTCCTACTCTCATTAAATCCTTCAATAAATGAGTAATGCTCTTTTTGGCTGGGTTGGGGTTTGGTTTTGTTGGTTTTTTTTGTTTTTTTTTTCCGAGGCAGGAATGGAGTCACATCCTTTCTTCGGCTGTATTCGACCGATAGGATTTGCATATGTTAGAGCAACCGTGGCTTCGCGATGGGGTGATTTGTCTGTACCGCCTGTGGGCAAATGAGCCTCCAGTTATGAACTACGTGGCTGAAAGGGAACTGCTGAACAAACTTGAAATAAGCCATGGGAACAGCAGGAAGGGAAGGAAAAAGGGACAACTTCTCAGGGAGGAGAAACGCACACCTCTGTCCAGAGCCGGGCCGGGCAGGGATGCGGGAGCAGCAGCAGGGCCGCGGGGCCGAGCCGGAGCCGGAGCCGGCGGGGCCCGGCCGTGACAAAGCGGCGCGGGAACGGGGCGGCGCACGGAGGCGGGAAGGGCCGCGCGGCCTCCCCGGGCGGTGCCCGGTGCCCGCTCCCGGCCCGCCCGCGGGGCGAGGGGCAGCGCCCACCCCCGGCCTCCCCCGAGTCTCTCACCTGGGCGGCTCCCGCTGCAGCGCTGGCTCCCCGCGGCGAGCGGCGCCGGGCCGGGCTGGGCAGCCGGGGACGCCATGGGGGTCGGGGAGGAGATGGCGGCCGCCGCCGCCGCCGCCGCCCGGCGGCCGCCCGGCCTCCTGTCCCGCAGCCGCAGCAGCCAGCCCACGGCGCCGATAACGGCGCAGGCGGCCAGGATCTCCCAGCACGGCCATCGGCCCCAGCCGGCTCCCCACAGCGAACCCCAGCCCCCGGCGGCCCCGACCCACCGCTCCATGCCCAGCCCGCGGCCCGCCCGCCGCACGCCGGCCGTGCCCGCACGCCCTCAGGGACGGTACCTCGGCGGCCTCGCGGCTTCCACCTCCTCCGCCCCGCGCCCGCCCCGCGCCCGCCCCCGCCAGACGCGGCGGCGGCTCCGCCCGGCGCTGACGGGGCCCCGCCGCCTCCCCGGGCCCCGCGGCTCCGCTCGGCCGCCGCTCCCGAGCCGCGGGCACGGGCCGGGGGAGGCCGGCGAGCTCCGGCGGGACGCGCGGCCCGGCTCGGCAGCAGCCGCGGCTCCGGGCCCGAGCTGCCCGCGCCCGGCCGGCCCTCCCGCCGCCGGCACGCGGTTTGTGGCCGGCCCTGGGCACCGCGGGCGCGCACGCACCTCCAGAGGCCTCCTTAGAGAGGTTCTGTCCGGGTGTGAGCCCCGGAATGCTGCAGCAGTCTCGGATAAGCCATGAGAGATGGAAAACCACTGAGAAGGAGGCCTCTAGCGCATGAGAAGGAAACAATTCCCTGCACAGATGTGAACCAGCACTCCTACCTTAGGGGCACAGGCCACGCACTTGCTGGTTCAAGTTGCTGCCCTTAAAGAAGAAAACAGCATCGCTTTAACTCACACTGTTTAGTATTGCAAACAAGGTACAGGAATTTCTCTCCTTGTCACTGCAATTGGATAAATTAGAATGAAGATGATATTTCTGTATTGTTCCATTTTGTACACTCACTCCATAGACTGACACATTTAGGCCAAGGAATTGTGTTTCTTCCCTTATGTGTTCAGCTGAGAAAATTAGAATATAATGGAAATACAAACACAATGAAGTTTAGAGATGTGAAAAATCAATACATAGTAATGCTGTCTTTCAAAATAAGATTTTTTTTTTCCTTGAAGGTGGCTATACAGCATATTCAGGATCCCAACATAAAAATTACTGCCCAAAACCAAAGAGAAAATAGTAACTCTTTCAAAGTAGAAACAACATGGGGCCCTTTAGCAAAAATAGTTTATTGCACAAAACTTTTAAAGGAATCCCTATGCACATAATTTTTATAATCAACATGCTTTGTATGATCATAAACATTAATTGTACATAGTGTAACTCCAGCCCCTGGGTTATCCATTCTTCAAGATCATGGAATTAACTTCTGTCTTTACAAATACAGCCTAAGCAGACATTACTGAATGTCATACATGAAACAGAACCATTTCATTTACAATATCCAGAACATCTTTCCTTCCCCTAGAAATCTGTGCAACTGTATTGGAAATGAGACTCAAGTGTTGCTCATTAGTAGGAGGCAGAGTGATCAGATGACAGCTGATGAGCATTAGTAATTCCTCTGGTCAGCAATTGCTTTCACAGGAAAATACTTAAAGGCTCTGATCACAGCAAGTCACATGCAACTATTCCCACTCTCCCCACAAAGTTAATAAAATGTACATCGCAAGCTTCGGCATCACCAGGAGTGAATTTGTCATCTTTAAGGAAATTTATATTGATAGCACTGCCTGGCCCCAGCACATCTTTGATGTTATCACAGCTAACACTAAAATAGCCATGCCACTACAGTCCTCTCTCCCAAGGAGGAATGAATAATCCATGACAATATGAACAGTAGAACATTCATCCTGGATATTACTTTACACGTGTGAAAATCTCATGGATTTCTGCTAGGATATTGCCTGAATAAACAGTATGGGATCAGATCCTCCTGTTGCATGAGTGGGGGCTCAGCTAATCCCAATACAGTGCACAAAATTTCCAAGAAATCTGGAAGACAATAGAATGGAGCATTATGCAATATTCAGCAATGCCAGAAACTCAGTGACGTTTTATTCTATTGTAGGGTTTGCTTGTCTTTGTGGTGACTTTTTTTTAAATGCAGTTATTCAAGAGCCCTCAAAAACTCAAAGGCATCTGAGAAAATAATGCTGCACCATTTACCAGCTTTCAGCACTGGGAAACATTCTCACATTGCAGTGACATTTCTCCTTCATTAATTAGATTTGGTTTAGTATGTGGCAACCACTGAAGAAACACAGAATATGCAGTGCTTGAAAAAGGAAAATAATTTTTTAAGAGATTATTTATTCTTTAGATTCTCCTGATGATTTGGCAGTGCTGTGACAGGCAGAGGGGAGACAGTTTTCATTCGTACAACTAAGTTATTTTATTGCCTAGACTGCAGAGATCTGAAGCTTTGTAGACTGAGCATGCTCAGCTTCAGTGTGAGGCTTTTTAATAAAGCAGCAACTATTTCTCTGGGTCATTAAAAACACAGCTGATGAGCTTCAAAGAAAAGGCCTTGCTTTTATCACACACTGCATGCTCCTTCTAGAAGACTTCCCAGTGACTTCTGTAACTTCACTTAGTACCTCACCAGATTTAGACCCTCAAGTCTCACTGTCCTTCATTTAAGTAAATGACATGGTGTTTCTGTTTGTGAAATATAACAGGACAATACCCAGTGTCCAGGTACTGCCAGAAGCAGTTGGTTCAATGCAGGATTCTAATCCACAACAGCTCCCTCATCTTGCAAAGGGAAACACACATCTAAGGCTACTTGATTGTGCAAGCTCAGATGTCTTCAGGAGCTAGTGAGAAACTGCAGCAAAATGCAGAACAGACACAAGGAGAGCTGACATTCAGAACAACTAGGAAGGTTTCTTACAATTCTGGCTTCTTTGATACCAGATAAAACCTTTCTCCATACAACCACTGCCAGACTAACAGATCAGAACATAGTGGATTCTGAACCATAGGCAATGCATCTAATAAAGTGAACAGCAACAGTTAATGCTGCACAAGTAGTACTTTAAATCCTGGACATTTGGTAGTTTTCTTGTACTGAATATATTATTCATTACAGTTTTATTTTTTTTCTTTAACAATACTGTGGTTTGTTTTTTTTCTTCTTTGAGCTTAATATACAGGCAACTTCAAGAACATGACAACAGCAAGATAATCAGTACCATTTACTCTACAAAGCAGACTGCAGCAGTGTGCAGACATGTCTTAAGCTAGTTTGTAAAGCTTTTGACTCTGAATTGTTTGGTAAATCCTTCTGATGGACACCTAATGCCACATCAATGCATTTCTTCCTTTACCAGTTGCAAAACTTTGACTGTCAGCATCACTTGACTTTGATCCCAATAAAATCTAAGTTAAAAACCAGTAGCTGAAGGGCATGAAATCATTCAGTATAAACACTTAGAGTGCAAAAAGTTCAGCTGGATTAGAGCTTGAAGTGACAGTTACAAGAAATCAGACTTTGGATAAATATAGGTGGGTTTAGGAGTTTTGTTTGGTTATTTATTTTTTGCCTTACTGCTAAACAAAATGCAATATCCTTCCCCCTCCTCTGCAACAACCAAACCCAAAAGCAGCAAGAGGCTCTTTGGAAAAATACATGAACTAGAATTTCTTTTTCCCAGGCTTTGAATCCACTTGTACTTAACAGATTTTTTTTTTTTTTTGTGTGTGTGTTTTGTAAACACCAAACTACACTGGATATAATTTACTTGTTTTGTATTTGAAGGACAAAAACATTCTAGTACATGAGTTGCCACTAAATCTTCCAAATCCCCAAACACTGAATTTTAGAGTGAGGAGAGGGCTGGCTTATCACTGCACTATGAGCCACATGGAGCAATGGGACCAAAGATGAAGGAAACTGAAGTGAGCTGCTTTAATAACTTAGTCAAGGTGCTCTGCAGAGGGGCTGCCTCAGTACCAACACCTCCATCCACGCTGGACACCTTGGACTAGAGGGTGCAAAAAGGAGAGGAAGTGTGTGGGAGAAGATAAAGCTATTAAAAATAATCATTTTATAGGCATTATAATTATGTCTTTTAAAGTAAAAATAATTACATTTCTAAAAGCTCTGGCTTTAGGGGCTCATTTCCCTAAGCCATTTGTACAGTATGTCAAGAAGAGCAAACTTAAATGCAACACTAAAACAACGACAGTAACAAAACCCCTCATTGTAGCCTTAACTTACAGTATATAAGCATATTAAACCAGATTTTCGAAGTCAGAAAATTATTTTTTTCTTATATATATATATATATATATTTTACACTCATACTTTTTAATGGGTGTCTACTTCAAAACTTGAAATAAAAAGGTGCAAAGTATTTGTGCAGTGAAGCAAAGCTCACTACTGGCCTGTGACTGTAAGAGAAAAACAACATCAAACATCCCAGGCAAATCTGCCAAAGATACCAACTGCTCTGCATTGCTTGTCTTTATAGTCTTGTTTCTTCTGCTATAAGTCAGAGGTCATCTTCAAAACTGGAAATGGCTTACAATAACTTCTTTTCCTTCAAATACAGAATCTGATATTTCTTGAAATACTGAATTTCAAGAATAAGAGATTATAGGAGGGAGAAGAGAATACTCAGCATATCCAGTTCTCAACCACTGCTAATGGTTGAACATGAGAAGAACTTATTTTTCTCTGTAGTTTGGCTACAACCCAAGATGGGGGAAAAATATATCCTACTCCCACAAATTAAAAAAAAAAAACCCCAAACAAGAAAACATAATTGTTACATAATTAACAGTAATTCCTTAACAAACTCACCCAGACTGAACAATACATACTTGAAACCAGATGCTCCTCCCGACCTCTTTTTAAACCTTCATCTGAATCTCTTGCTAAACCCTCAAATGAGCTAGATTCACCACTTGGCAGTACCCAACATGACAGAATTGTTATGGCAAGGTTTCAAACAAACCCTTAGAATAGCACATTCTGCATTTACTATTCCATCAGTTTCTCAGATCAGTGCCCTTTGCTTCTACAGGCAAAAGCACAACTCTGAACACCATTTTAAAAAATGAAATAAATATTTTTATAAAGATTTGTTTATATACTTAAAGCAATAGGAAGAAAGACAACTGATAAGGAGGTTATAGTGTCAAAGCTTCCTTGTCACTAATACTACAATTCTCTTTCTTTTCATCAGCAGGAGGAGTCTCCTGCTGGTCTGATGCAGTTGTAGGACTTGTAGAAGTAAGGTCCATTAACTTGCCCTCGATCTGAGTCCATGAAGACATTGATTCATGTACTGTAATGGTGTGTTCCTCCATCTGCCGCTGAAGGCTGTCCATTTCTTGCCTTTGAATGTATTGAGAACAGAGAAAGCAAAAATTAGCAAGCTGAAAACTAACTGCTATAATTCTTGATACCTACTCCAAGACTACCTAAGATACAGCTATATACAAGAGAAAGAAATCTACAAGAAGCTTAGGAAGTGTCTTCTTTAAGAGCAAAACAAATACAATATGATTAAAAAATATTAATAGCTGTTTCTGATTTTTTTCTGCTGTGTACAACTCAGGATGGACATTTTGTTCAGTTTATTGTAAAGTCTTCTTTCACGATGGTGATGACCATATAAGCAAGCATTTACAATGACAGAAAGAACGTCCTACTGTCCTAAATATAGTCCAAATAAAAAAAAATAATTTTACAAATCCTTTTTTCCTCATGGTGGCAGCTGGTTTCCTGAAAACATTTTTAAGATTCTTTAATATGGTTTAAAATAACAGACATACTTTAACTGCCGGAGACAGCTGTTCAGATTCTTTAGAGGCTCCTTGCTCACGGCTGTTGGTTTCAGCAGTTCTTCCAGCAAGGCAGCAGGCACTGGACAATCTGGAATCTTGACTGGAGTCACAGGATTGGAAGAGTTATTCTCACCTTTCAATTCTTTCCTCTGGTTAAAGGAAAAAAAGAAGAGTCAGAAACACAATCAAGTTATTTCACCAATATCATTTTTCCCACCTAGAACGTATCTCAATCATGCCACTGGTGCACATGTGCACTATGGAGCAGGAATCACAGGCACATTCATGGTAGGTTACTTAAGAGCATTAGCAGAGAATTTTCCTGTACTTTACAATGTGTTCTTCCTATTTAAATACCTTCTTCATCTTGCCATGGTTCAGGTCCAACTTCAGCTGCTGGTTCTGCTGCAGCAGTGACTTCATGCTGTTCTTCAGTTCAGTCACTTTAGCCTGCAGCATAAACTTATCCTTCTGAGTCACTGACAGGTCTTCCCTCACCATTTCCAACTCAGTCTTGATGTTCTAAATGGGAAGAGAATCAGTGTGATGTAGAGAAACAGCATAAAAATTCCAGCCAACTAATGTTTTTATAATCTTTTTCGTTTCCAGAGGAAACTAGAAGAAAAAAAAAACCAACACACAACACTGCTGTTTGAAACAAATTTGCCATGGCAGAAGATAAGAGGTTACATTAAAAGAAAGTCAGTAGCCTATGTCAATGGCATAAAGGCTGAAGAAATACAAAAGTAACAGCAGAGTCAAAATAAAAAATCAGAAAAAAGTGTAAGTATGCTTTTAAAAAATAAAAATATTGTTTTAATTATCCCCCTACAGCAATCAAAATTCCAATCCATCAGAACTGGCTTGATTAAATACCTGTAAGACAACTTGTATCCCTTCTAACTCCTTGTGGCTGCGCTGCTCAGTCATGTCCAGCTGCTGCTTAAGTGTCTCAATTTCTCTTTCTTTTCGTTCTACTTCCCACTTCAGGTCTTCCACCTGCCAGGGGAAAAAAAAAAAAAATCATTTGAATCATCTACAGGTGCAATCAACCACAAAATCCAAAATATATTCTTATGTCTTATGAAAGCCTTCTTAAGAAAACCTAGCAAAACTTTATTAAATATGCTGAATTAAAGATGAATTCATACAACGCAGTAGAAATACAGATAAACACAGGAAGTGTTCACTTTTTACCTCTTGGCTTACTAGAGGCTGTTCACTGAGTTTGTCATCCAGATTTTTCTGCAGAACTTGGATTTGAGATCTGGCTTCTGCCAGCTCTTGCTGAAACTGAGATACCTCCTGGGAATGTTTCTCATCCTCTACCCTGCACAGCAAGATTAACAGACACAGCAGTTACTCCATCTGTTCTATAAACAAGAACTTTGCTGGGCTAGCCAGTTAACTATAAATGACATGACAATGCATGGAACTTGGCTAATTACAGCTTTGACTGAGGGCTTTGCCAACACATTCATAGAGCAAGAGTAAAATCACAAAAAGATTTCATGAAAGAGATGTATAAATATTAAATATTGAAAAAAAAAATTAAGAAATTGTGGAGCACTGGTAATAGTCCAAGTACAAACAACAGATTATGTGGCAAAAAAAAAGGAAACAAAACCCTGTCAGCAATTTTGCTTTGTTTCTGGAGGAATAGGGTTTAGCTTATATCCATTTTCATGTAGGCCTGATAATTTCTTATATTTTAGGAAAAAAATTTATATATGAGCAAACTGAATTTTAATACATTGCAGAACATAGTCAATAATCAAATTAATCCCCTATGTAGTTCCTCAGGGACGTAAAAGAGAAGAGTAATAGAATATATATAAAATGTTAATCCTTACCAGTAATGTGAAATAGTAGTGTGTGGTGAAAGTGAAAAAAAAGCAGATAGTGAAGCCTAAAACAGTGTACCTCAGCTCTAACTGAATTATACATAGAGAAAAAAGCAGGTATTTGCTCTAAATCCAAACAACCATCTCACGGTCAGGTACTGCTGGGGAACATTCAACATAATCCACCCCAAAGGAGGCAAACCCAAAAATTCACTAATGTAGGGCTTTTTCAGAGGATTTGTTTTAATTACTGCTCTTTTTCAGACAATCTACTTACTGCAGCTTGTCCACCTCAGCCTGCAGGGCCTGCACCAGCAGCTCTTTGGCGTGGAGCTCCTTCTTGATCTCACTGAGCTCGAGCATCGCTGCCCGGTGGTGGCGCCGGTTATGGGCTGCATCCGCTTTGGCTGCTGCCTCCTAACAGGACAAAAGGATGCAGTTTTACTTTGTTTTGTCTCTGCAGGTGAGCCATAAAAGGAGCCTAACACAGGACACAACAGAGAAGGCACCAACTGATCTTTCAGCCACTTGCCGTTGTGACGGACCTCCTGAAGGAAGCAGTATGTTATAAAACATAGATTTCATTTCAAGGTACTTTTAAAATACCTTTAAATCTCTTTGTAAGTAAATAAAAGATGAGCCATTACCTGCTTCTGAAGGTCTTTAACTTTTAACTTTTCCTTCTCTAGGGAAGCCTGTAAAGCTTGAATAAGTTGTTGCATTTGCTGATCCTCTTCCTCTTTCCGCTTTAGGACTGCCTGAACCTGTAACACATCACAAAATTTTGTGTGGCTCACTGGAAGTAGAGGAAATATAAACACAAGCCAATGCAGGGATTGCAGAACAACTCTCTGCTGTTCACTGATCACTCTTTGCACACAGTACTGTCAACCTTACAAGTAGCTATGGTTAAATGGTAGCTCATTGCCTATGTCCACATGAATGTATTACTATTAAAATAACAATTATTTATCTCTATAAATCCATATGTAACACATATGGATTTTGTATGTTCCAATTACCTACATTTTCACTACTGCAAATATTGTAGTGCAATTTTATTTATTTTTTTTCTAAAGAAAACTGTTCAGTGCCAAATCCCATTTCTGATCTCTTTCAACCCCCACAGCAAAACATGGGGGACTCAGAGCTGAAGAAAATGCACCAGCTTGGTATCATATGAGCCAGCTCCTTTCTGAAGTTATTACATCAAGAAGTCAAATACCTGTAGATTCAGTTGTACCAAGTCTGCCTCTCTTTTTGCTAATGCAGTTTCAAGGATATTATTGTGCTCCCGCAAAGCAGCGTTGGACTGGCTGAGACCTGTAAGTTTCCCTCGTTCATGTTCCAGTTCAAGGGCCAACTTCTTATTAATTTCTTCTAAACGTCTTATCTTCTTCCTGAAGCCTCTAGATTCCTGGAGCTATAGTCAAAGAAAAACACAAATCAAACAAACATAAACAGCATAACATAAACAGCATAAGGGTACAATCACCAAAAAATCGTGAGTTAAACTCATTAAATGTCTTGTTTTTCCAGAGCGGGATTTCTTTTTTTCTTTTCTCTTTTTTACATGAACATTAAAGAACAAGTTCACTTTGACATTTCTTCCTGTGGAAGACTAAAATTCTTGCTAGAAAGAAGAATCCAGGAGCACTGTTCAGGTACAGATCTAGAGTAGTTGATATATATAATTTTTTTGTGCCACTCTACAACTGAACACCATCACCTGGCCCTCAACATCACTGGGATCCAGGACTCCCAGTAGTTCCAACAGCTAGTGATTTATTCATTCTCACAGTCTTATGACCAGACACAGCTGGTATCTAATACAGGAACCACTCCTCTCTCTCATCCCCTTTCCTCTTTTCTTTATATTTGTCCCTATAGGACAATGACTCATGAAACCACAAAGAACCAGCACAAGGCAACAAAATTTGCAAGTACCACTGACATGATGTTTCCCATCCACAATTCTGATTTCTCCACCATTAGAATAAAATTTTGGTACTAAAATTTTTCCCCGTTTCTCAGACACTTTTTACTGTCGTATGCCCATCTACCAAGCAAATCCAAGCAATCACCTCATCCTCAAGTTCCAGCACTTTCTCTCTGTATTCTTCAAGCTCCTGGCTGGTCAGTGAAATCACTTCCTGCAGCTCTTTTTCCAGAATCAACTTGCTGCTGCTCACAGCTCGCAGTTCTGTCTTCAGAGCTTGAATCTTCTCCTAAAGACAAAGGGGTCACATGTGATTAGTGCATCACCCATCTTAGGAGTCACTTCTGCTTTGGTTAAAAAGCCTGCTTCTCTAGCAAGTATGAAATGAGGTGCTGGTGTTTAATTTATAGGTCTTGCTCAGAGCTTTCCACCTTTGCATCCAGCTACTGCTGTTGGTGTATTTGATATCTTGCTCCATTGGTTCAAGAAATTAGAGCTTCCCTTAGTAAATTAATTTTCTTATTACAGGCCTAACATATATAAATAAGCTATGACTACCTTGAAAAACTTTTAGCTGTCAATGAGAAAAAAGCAGTAAGAGCTAGAATCTTGGAAAATCTTCAGATACTAACCTTTAAAAAAAAAAAAAAAAAAAAAGATTAAAAATTCCCACCAAAAAACCAACCAAAAATAAAAATTTAATCAGTAAATCTAGCTTGCCAAATCATCTGTCTCAAATATAGTTACAGAAGTTTTTAGTGCACAGAACCCTGACACCATGTTCTTATCTAGCTTTATTTTCCCAATATTTTCATCACTTCAGGGTCTAATAGTATTTCAAGACTTACAGGTCTGTCTTTGTACAATGTCAAAGGACATCTGCATACCTGAGCAATCTGGTCATTCCCACCATCAGTAATTTGTGCTTTCAGTTTGCTCAGCTCTGCCTCAGCAGATTCCTTTGCAGTAAGAGATTCCTGCAGCTTCCGACTGAGAATGCTGACTGCGTTCTCATAGGCTTTGTGTTTTGCTTTCATCTCTTTCTGAGCACTTGTCAGGTCTGACCCAAGACGCTTCATTTTCTGTTTCTGCTCTGTAATGGCCCTGGTGTGAAAGGAAAAGAAAACACCAAGTAAAAACAAAAAGCTGCTTGACAAATAGTCAAGATTAATTTTTCCCGCGACCCAACAAAACCCAATATCTGAAAGCCAAATGTGAAACCCAAATGCTGTAGTTCTTTTGTCTGTGCTAGAAGAACACTTACTTTTTTGCTTCTTCTTGCATTTGTTCTACTTGTTGTTTTAATGCCTGATTTGCCTCAGCAAGAGATTCCATTTGTTCCTTATCGAACTGTAAAGACTTAACAGGAAGGAAAAGACCCATGAGCATAGGAACAAAAGTATGTTTGCTGTGTATGTTTGATTATAAAAGAAAAATCATGAAATTTCAAAATTACTTCCATCTCTAAATATAAAATGCTTTCCAGTTCTCCATACTCTCTTTCCCTTTTATTTCTTCTTTAACTCTTTCCTCTGAGGCCACCACTGTTAACACATATGAACAGTGTTTGAATTTTATTCTCAGAGAGAGTTCACTTAAGGACCAAGGGAATTGCTTCCACAGCAGTATTCTACCACTCCTGTAGTGCTTCTCCCCACTTACTTACAAGAGATGTTAGTAAGCAGTCATGCATTTACAGAATTTCGATAGGTGTGTGTTGAAATGTCTAGACTATTTTAAATATATAGCCAAGAACATTAACTTGCAGGTGGTCATTCTGTTTGTTTCCAAAGTTAACAGAAACAGCAGTGTCTCCTGGATGTAACACTCTGAGTTCAAAGCCTTACACCTTCCATACCTGTAGGCGTGTTTCCATATCATCTCGTTCTTTCTGCACTGACTGGAGGTGATTTTCTATCTCCACCATCTGCTGGTGAACCTGAGATACTTCCTTCTGTAGTTTTGAATGCTCAGATTCGAGTGACTGTTTTTCAACTTGGATTTTCATTAGCTCTCGTTTTATCCCCTTCAGTTCCGAGTCGAGCCGTTTCTTCGTCGCTTTCAGCTCACTGATGAGCTGGTCCTTGGAACTCGCGTCCCTTCGGTACGCTTCCACCATCACCTGGCACACAGGAGTTTCAAGAGGACATGGCACTTCTGTTTCAGCTTTGCAAATTTTTGGCTACTTTACTAGAAAGTATTTACCAATATTCTTTTAGTTTGAGGGGGTGGGGGTGTCATACAAACCAGCATCGCTTTCTGTAAGGTATTTACTCTGGTTCAAAGGCTTTTATGCAAGCTCAGGTATCAAATAACAGTTCATGTTAGCAGTTCATTAAATGAAACACCTGCATGTTCTCTGCAGTAAGGGATACTCTTTTTCATATTCTTCATGGAAACTGCATTAATTATGTGCCATTTTTAAAAACCAAACTAACTGTAAAAAATTAACCATCCCATGCACACAATTAGTAACTTTTGCCATGAGAAGAGGGCTTAACTGTGACTGATGGTTTAAACAGCCTTCCCAAATATAAACATAACAAGCTAAAACAAACTTGGACATTAGATTAAGAAGCAATCAAGCAGCAAATTCATGCTGCCACCTTATAAATAAGAAACATATATGTGCAACACTAATGACATAGCCATTTCAAATTACTGTTTCAAAACTGTGTAAATTCAGAAGAAAATTTGCAGTAAAGCACTATTTACCATCTAATTACTGAAGCAACTATGATTTTTCAAAGCTGCAAGGATATGCCAACACTTGAGGATTTACAAATGCTTTTGCAAAAGCAAACCTCATCAACAAACCAAAGAGAGATTTTCTATGGTGGATCACTTGGAACACTCCTCAAAGCTCTAACGAAGATGGATTGGTTGGTGGATCAGCTTTTACATTAGCTGCAGATAGAAATTCAACTGTAAGTTATACAGTTGCTGTATTTTAATGTCACAAAGTTCTGTGATACAAAAAGTAGATTTAGATACCCTCATAACCTCCCTGGAGGTACATGCCTTCACTGTAAAAAGAAGTGTATTCCTTGGGTTTATGTCTCTGAAATGTCTTTGCTGTTGCTTACCTTCTGCTGCAGGAACTGTTCCTTTACTTTTTGAAGCTGTTTTTTGAGGCTGGCATTTTCTTGCTGCAGATTTTCCACCTGCCAGAGGGGAAAAAAGCAAACATTGCTTTATGTGCCAAATGTCATATTACACCTGATTTATTCAGTGAGCATATCTGCCTGATTTGTAACAATTGCCTGATTTAACAAGGATGCTATTTCTGACTAAGCATCCCAATGGTTAGATAACACAACATTTTTATACAGAAATACATTCACCACACTGGGAGCCAAATTACTGCACAAGAAAGATGTTTGCCCCACAGTGCCACAGAAAAGAGCACATTACAAAATTACTTCCCAAACTGTGACATGTACTCCAAATTATTGTGTTTTAAAACTAGTAAGATTTCAGAAAGATCATTACCTGGCTTGACTTGACTGCCATTTCTTGCTTCAGCTGCTCCAAGATTTGTGATGTTACCTCTGTATCTTCTCCAAGGCGTGTTGCTCCTTCATCAAGTTGTTCTTTACCTGCTTTTGCTGCCTGCAGAGCAACTTCCAACACAATCTTCTCATTCTGCAAATACTGGATCGTGTCATCTTTAGAAGTAGCATCACTCTGGAACTCTTCTAGCCTGGCCTTCAGTTCATCATACTGTGTTTGCAGGTCATCTAGGGACTGTTCTTTGGTGTGCAGTGTCTCTTGGGTAAGAGTCAATTGCTTCATCAGGTCGAGGTGTTCTTGCTGCAAGGATTCAAGCTGCAGATCTCGCTGATGCAAAGTCAACTTGACCTGAGAGGAAATATTTTAAGATTAAATTAATACAAAACAAAGGTTATCTGTGCAAAAGCACTAATCAAAATCAAGTATTCTAATTAATATTTTAGCCTGCAGGAGAAAATAACAGAAGGTGAAAATATTTTTTAACTTTCCTAGGCCATTTCTATTTGCTCTGTTAATTGTATTGACTGCCTTGAGCAGCATCTGTTACCCTACAGGCTAAGCAATGACCAGAATGACAAACCTAAAACACTCATATTATTCACTGTATTAGAAACTTTTACTTGAAAAATGTGTCCACAGTAAATTCAGGTAAATTCAGCATTATTAGTAACACCACATCATTACATGGAATATAGTACTGAGCCAGCACGTACTTCATGGCACTGCAGCCCTTGACATCCTGCCTGCATTAGGTTACAAGGTTAGAGCAGGGCTCTCTCTAAGTCTAAATGTATGTAATGATATCCTGACTGCCTAACAACTTTGAACAGGGATCTGTGATTCTTACAATGATCGCATACTGAATTTACTAAAAAAACCCCAGCATCTGGCAAGACAGTAGTTATAAAATTTTTAAAAAGTATTATTACTGACACAGTTGAAAAAAGGCCTTTTTACCTGAAAGAGAATGACTTAAATATACACTTCATTTTTGCAGCAGTCTTTCAGGTTTTTAAAAGAAGTTTAAAGCTCAGTATCTATTTACTAATGCTTTTTCTGCTAAACAAGTAGTTCCCTTGGAATTCCTGGGAAGTTGATTAACAACAGTCTACCTGTTCCAATTCTTGCTCCAAAGCTGCTGCAGAATCAGCCATTTTCTGAAGCTGTTCTTTCTCATCCTCAAACTCCTCTAGTTTTCTCTGCAAGTCTTCTTCCACCATGGTTTTAGCCTCCTGGATCTGCATGAAGGCAGCTTCTTGATCTAACATGTCAGCCTGCACAGAAAAGACATCGAATCAACTTCTGCAGTTTCAATGGAGGGGAATGAGTGGGAAAAAAATTAGGAAAAGAGAAAAGTAAATTATCACGAAGATTTGTAGAGGAAAAAACACAAAAATAATTCTGGTATCTGCCTTACACACCTGTATGCCCTTACTGAAGTCAAATATACTTAAAACACCTTAGAATAATAGTGAATGTCTTGCATACTTGTGACAATCTGAATTCCTATTAAATAACACCTTGTCCTGTCTTAGTTGATGAGCAAAACATGAAGAAAAAGAATCTTTATTAAAATTAAACTGTTTGGGAAAATTCTAAACCAAGAGATTCCTTGGAAGCCGTAGCAACTGAGGAAACAGTCACAAGCTATCAGTACCACTGCAGATGGGGTGTTTCCACTAATCTGTTGCTTTACTCTCCTATGACACTCAGAAGCAGGAGTGTCACTGAAAATCAGGGGAATTTAAGGTTCTAAGAGCTTTGGAAATTACCATACTGCACTTCAGATTTTACCCAACTTTTCTTACTGGAGGGAAGGAAGGACAAACCTCATTACTGAGCAATTTCATACACTTAGAAAAGCACATCGCTGATTTAGATGAGCTTTCAATTAAGTTTCCTCTCCAGCAAGTTCATGGATTGGCAAAGGACAACATTTACATTTGTCTACAAAGTTCAATTAAAAACAAATACCAGAACTGAAAATGCAAGTATCACCTTGGAGTGGGAAATATATGGTCTTGTTCCATCTTATTGTTCATAATGCCACGCAGATTTATTTGCTCTGAAATATTTACTGCTTTTATAATGCAGGATTTGAACCAATTCATAATAATTCTTTGCCAGAATATCCTTGATTTTGCAAAACATAAATACACAACCTAGACAGAACATAACTCACAAAACCCATCTACAACCATACCTCAATATTTTGTAGTTGTGCTGCAATACGTTCCTTCTCTTTAATGGACCTGTGCTGGGTTTCAGTCAGCTGCTGAGACAGGGCCACATTCTCCAGTTTGAGATGTTCCAACATCCCTGCTTGAGTCATTTGCCCAGCCTAAAGGAAGGAAAAAAAAAAATCACAGATTAATACCAACAGAATGTAAGAGTTTCAGGGGAAAAAAGTGCTGAAACTGTGTGTGCCTTATTTCAGCTACTATTTTCATAGCACTGGTGCAGCCAGGCCATTGTAGAAGGCCACTGGGTTGTTCTGTGGACAAAACTAACAAAAGAGAAGAGTGTCAGTTCTCCTCCATGCAATAAATCACAGTACCTGTATGTTGGCCATCTCGCTCTGCAGCCTGACTCGGGCCTCCTGTGCCAGGACCAGCTGCTGCTGGTACCACTGCCTCACGTTCTGGAGAGATGTGATTTCTGTTTCAGATGCCTTCAGCTTGTTGCTCAGTGTGGTTCGTTCCAGCTGCACCTTCTGAAGCTGGGTCTGCAAGGAAGCCAACTGCTGTCGCAGGTCATGAACTAGAAAAACAAAAATAAGGACTTGGACTAACACACACCACTGTGTTATTTTTATGCACACTTTTTCAAGGATTATTGCTATATTAATATTTTTCTCTATTTTTTCTTTACTGTTGAACAAAAGAACCTATGCCTAATTATATAAAGATTGGCTTTTCCTGACAAAGTGCAAGAACCCAAGGTACCGGGTCATAAGCAGAATAAAATTAAACTAAATGAATCACTTCTGCAAGCATTCACAGTTCCTTAGAGGCAGAAAATATGAACTAACTAAACATCAGGAAGTAGGTGTCCTGGCACACAGAGTCATCGTTACAAATCAGCATTTGTACAATTTTCCAGAAAATACAACTAAGCCACTGTCTGGACTAAATATTTATGCCTCCCTCTCCAGCCTGGCAGTGTCAGCTTCCAAACTGTGACACAACTGTGACACAAAATCAAAACCAAACATCTTGAAATTCAGATCACTTTATTAGTATGACATCAAATAAACACAAATTTAAATTTCTTTTTCTTCCTGTACTTCAGAATCAAGCTGAAATAAAATGATTTATGGAACAACGTTTTAAAGACTGACATTTACATCATCCCACCTGTACTGTCTCTGGTGAGAACATTTTTTTGCATGTCTTCAACCTTCTGCAGGAGTCTCTGGTACTGCTCCTCTGCTAATTGCAAATCATTGTTTGAAGAAGCCAAACTGGCATTCTTTGCTTCCAAGGCATTTTGCAGGTCAGCCATTGCTCGTTCCAGATCCCAGCAAGACTGCTTTAATGTGGCCACTTCTGAGCTCAGGGATTCCTGCTTCTGCTGGCTGTTTTGGCTGTGCTCCATCTGTGCCTGAAGCTTCATGTTCAAAGCTGCAAGTTGGGCTTGGAGCTCAGTCTTCTCTTTGAGAGCCTGAATGTGTCCAGAAAATCAAGATACAGAAGTCTCATGAGAAAATATATTAATGGCTGACTAAAAGAGATGCCCAGCAAAATGGCTTTGTTAAAGCAAAGACACTTGCTTGTAAAAAATTATTTTAAAAACAACACCTCACCTATTGGGTATTTCAAACAGTCAAGGAAAACAGAGGAAAGGACATACAAGACACAGAGCATTGTATGTCAGTAACCACATCAGGGTTTTTCATAAAAACACATATTTCCCCACTTTAAGGAATAATGCTTTCTATCTGAAATGCTACACCAACAATTAAACCAAAGAGAAAATACTTATAAAGACATTGCTAGCACTGCTCCAGATTTATTGTCTCTCTTTAAATCTGACTTTAAAAAAAACCCCGAACATACAAACCCCAAACTTTTTTATTTTTTTAAGTAATCTTTGAAGACTTGACTAACTTTATACTTATCCTCTTCAGCATCTGTGTTGGGTTTATATGGCAAGATTTTAGTACTGGAGATCTACAAGGGGTGGTCCCTGTGAGAAGCTGGCAGAAGCTTCCCCCTCTTCCAGTGGAGCCAAGGCCAGCTGGCTCCAGGATGGACCCACCACTGGCCAAAGCTGAGCCCATCAGTGACAGTGGCAGAGCCTCTGGGATGAGGGATTTAAGAAAGTGAAAAAAAAAAGTAGAAGAGCAACAGCAAAGATAAGAAAGAAAACTGTGAGGAGAACAGCTCTGCAGACACCAAGGTCAGTGCAGAGGGAGGGGCAGGAAGTGTCCCATGCTCTGCAGCTGAGATTCCCCGTATCTCTGCCCTTATCTCAACCCATGAGCCTTTCACTGTTATTTCTTCTCTTCCACGGCCAGCTGAGGAGGAGAGGGACAGAGCAGCTTTGGTGGACACCTGGCATCCAGCCAGGGTGAGCCCACCATGGCCTTCTTGTAAAGCACCTTACTCAACAATGTTTTCACAAAACACAATTCCACAAGTAATGAGCAAGAGGTTCTTGAAAATTAATTAAAATATTATTTTGATTTGCTGAATACAGAATTCCAAATTCATTTTCAACCTGATTAGCTTCTAGTGAGAGTGCTTCTAGTTGCCCTTCAAGTCTCATCTTCTCCTTCATAACCTGCAACATCTCGTCGTGAGTTCCTGCAATGGAGCTTTCCATAGAAACACTGGAGACAAAGCACAGGCAGTTACAGGTTAGAACAAACACTCATCTAGTTGAAGAAAAGTGACTCTGAAATTAAGAGGTACTCAGACTCCATGTGGCTTAGGCTGTAGGACTTTTTTCTGGCTTTATGATAGATCCAGAACAGAGTGTAACAAGCTTTGTTTAAAAGAGAAAGAAATTACATTAATGCTAAGGTGTTATACTTTAGTTTCCTGTACTTGCAGCAACTATAATCTAGCATGGTACCACATATTTGTTATTTTACAGAAGTGCAATCACTAACTTCATCATATTCTGTATTTAGTTCCCATTTTAAGCAGACAACTGGACATGATGGGATCACAAAACCTCTACAATTATTCTCGTAACTGTCTGCTTTAATGTGCCTGAGAAATACCAACAGCTGCTGCAAAAGAAGGAAGAACATGCATTTGGCATAAGGATTCTTTATGCTGATTCCTTGCTGTACAGCAAAGGCATCTGGAGAAAAAGATCTTCTCTCATTACCATATGAAATAAATCTAAACCAGAATAATCATCAACAACTGATTGTAAACCTCAACATCTCTGGGCATGACACTTTATTCCAACGAAGCAGGGAGAAGTAATTTCCAAAGTAGGACATATAAAACCTGCATCTGCAGACAACTGATAAAAAGCACATATTGTTAAGGGCTTCGCCAGTCATGCACTTGCTTTCTGAATCGGTTTAATACCTGTCATATACACATAAGCTTGGGAGACTAAATCTCATTCTCAAAGGCTGAAGAAGATAAGATATCTAGGACAAGACTCTTGGCATTTCTTAACTATGTGAGGTCTGAAAGGGACATGCATAGATTAGGAAAAGGACAATACTAAATATCATTGAGACAGTCAAGTCTACACTTTCAGACTTTATAGACCAAGGCTCATGAGTGATTCAGTGAATGAAGTCCTTCTATACAGACAAATACAATTGCTTGCAGTACATTTAACACAGCCAGTGGCAAAAATATCTTTCTCAAAAGATATACTTAGTAAATAGGTACTAAGTGAAGCAACCTCTCAGGTTCTTTTAGAATTCGTCAGACTTAATCACAGTCTAAGTTAAAACTGGATCTAAAGTTAATAGGAGGTAAAAGTAATAGGCTGCCTATTCCAAGAAAATATCATTAGCTAACAACAGACCATTCTTACCTGCTAGAAATACTGTCTCTCCTGCTCCGTACCTCTCCATTGATGTCTTGCTCCTGGGCCTGGTGCTCCACTGCCGCAGCCTGCAGCACCTCACTGATGGAAGGAAACTGCCCCATTGCTTCAGGATGGATCTTCTGGCCATTTATTGTATAGGGAGTATCCTGTTTGCCTTCTGCATTCTGTAAACTGCAATACAGCCCTCTCCCTGACACACTGCTGTAGGTAGAGCTGTCGCTCTCATTTCCATCCAGCCTCATTCCCACTTCACTCCCATCAATCTCTGAAATGCTGTCTCCTGCCAAGGAGGAATTCTCTACTCGATCATCCACGTCAGAGGGCAGACTGATCTCAGAAACAACTGATGTTGGACCACTTCTGCTTTGCATCAGAGCCCCCCCAGATAAGTCAGGAGCCACAGAATTCCCAGTAGCATTTTGAGCATCTGAATCTTCAGTTCTGTAGTCAGCCAAGGACCGGATCTTGCTGCCCTTAGATTTTGAGCTTCTTCTTTCTTTTGAGGATGCTGGAAGTCCCAAGCTACCCAGCTTTGGCCCCCTGGGGACGCTGGTCCGCAAAAAGGAATATTCTTTTGTCATTGCTACAGTGCTGGCTCTTGGCAGGATTTCTGGATTCAACATCAGCTCAGGATCCAGGGTGCTGGAGGGACGGGTTTTGGATGTAGACTGACTCGACTAAAAGAAGCAGAGAGTCAACAATAAATTCCAGAATGTTAGCTTTGAAATAGTATCAAATACTTATTTTGCTGTAACTTAAGATATAAAGCTTTACACTTTTACTAAACATATGTCCTTTCCTAAACAAGGTAAATTATATCAGCAATCAACCCTATCAAGCTTTGGTATAAATGTTGAAAATGTTCATGTGAATCTCCAGAAGGTAAGTGAAAAATATAGGCAAAATTGAATATTTAGGTTACTTAAAGTTTGGTGCCTGTTTTTAACTCCCCTATTTTAAGTAGCACAGAATGGTACATTACTGATGAAGTAACAGAACCAAATTTTGCCAGTCCACTAGAAAAAAATGCTTTCTCTCATTTGAGAAAACTACTGAATATTTTAATTCAGGGCACAGAAGTGGTAAAGTTCTCAAGCTTCTCAAGAAAACACAATCAGAAGAGGTGTTGTGTGGCACTCACTCTTTCTTGGTGTCTCTTCACTCGGTATTGTTTGAGCTGCTCTTCCAGACGCCTTCTTGCCTGAAGTCTGATTTGTTCTTCATTTTCCAATGGCAGTGAAGACTCTACTGAGCCTGTAAGGGAAAGGTGTCTTCACAGTCAGACAGGTAACTCCAACACAGGCAAAAGGGATGCAAAAGGTAAAAGCTCCTTCTACCATCAGCAACATGCTTCATGCTTAAGCAAGGAACAAAAGGAAAGCCCACTGACATGCACCTCAAATGACCCTCTTCAAATAAATCCTTGTGTAAGCACTGATGAAGCCTGTGGACTTCCACTGCTCAGTCTGCAAATGCTATAGGTCCTCACAGATATGTGACAAGAGATTATACAGCAAGAAAAATAATATTGCTGTCATTTAATCTCACCTGTCCTGCATTTTTGACAGTACTAAAATTATAAAACTAAGCAAGACCTACACAGTCCATTCGTTCCCTACAATTAGTGGAAAATTGTTTCCTAGATATATTTTCTTACCTTTTATTAACTCACATTAAACCTTTCCTGTAGTACGACTTTTAGACACCTTAATACAGAGGCTTTCCCTTCTCCCCCTTTCATTGCTCTTTTCTCCTTTTCTTTTTCCTTAGCTTAAAATCACCTGGTTCTGCTGGGTTCTTTTTTTAATGTCACCTGTTACTCCTAATAATCAAGAAGATTAGAATAGCTTCAGCCCCAGAAAGCGTGAATTCCCCTCCAGCGAAGAGCCAGTTTTAAATGGTAAGGCACATGCCTTAGCTGCAGCAGAGGGTGGTTTACTGAAAGAAAATGAATTGTAGTTCTAAGTAAAAGTTTACTGCAAAAATGAAGTTTAGTTCAAGCTTAAATGATGTTACAGGAGTCCAGAGCCAGGCTCAGAGTAAAAAGCTTTATGCAGCAAGAGAAAGCATGGGCACCACCATAAACAGAT
The DNA here is from genome assembly GCA_032173965.1 of Sitta carolinensis. NCBI lineage: Eukaryota > Metazoa > Chordata > Aves > Passeriformes > Sittidae > Sitta > Sitta carolinensis. The sequence goes on along the minus strand of CM063296.1, from coordinate 6,856,830 downwards.
GCTTACACAATTCAGTTTCTTGCATGGGAAGACTTAGTTTGAGAGACTGCAAAGCTTCTTTTCTAAGAGCTATGCCCTCAGCACTAGTTCCCTGAGACTTCCTTAGGCTGTCATGGAAACCAGTCACACCTGGGGATGACTCTTCACCCTGCTCACTGTTGGTAGGATCAAAAAATACAGGAGAGTCGGGGCAGAGCGACTCTGGCCCATTCTGGCAGGCATCCACTTTGCTGTTTATCTCCAGACTTCCCTCTTCATTTGGTACTTCGTTGATGTTATTACTGGTAGCTGGAAAAGAAAGTTTTACTGAGCTACACTTCAAGCCACCTCGTTCATCTTCACAGCCCCACCCAAATACAATGCCAGCACTACTGCTAAAACAACTATTCATACATTACATTGTATGAATATGGAAACTGCTACTGACAGCAACTGGCAGGAGAAATTTCATAGAGGATTTTTGATTCTTTACTTTAAAAGACCAGAAAAGGTACTTTTCATTTGCTTTACCATGTTGTCCTGAAGCAGGATCTCAAAAGTCATCATATAAAATGTCTTCAAAACTTCACAGAGATTTTTAAATCTTGTTAGGTTTAGAAACATGAAACAGGGAGTGCAGGGAACTCCGAGGGGCAGTCTACTACAAGTAAGCCTCAGCAGCTGCAGGCCTGTGCTGAATGATTCAGCTCTTTGATGTGCAGCTGGGCACTGGGGAGAAAGCATCCACCATCCTGATTCCCAGCCTGGCCCAAGCAGTTTCTCAATTTTAAACTGAGTTTACATTTTTTCAAATAGGATATCTTCATCAAAAGTACAGCAGCAAGGCTTATATGTATCAAAATAATAAACCTACAAATTAAAATGCAATTCAAGAACCACTTCAACACCAATTATGTCCCCACTTACTGGTATTTTTCTTTTTCAGCAGGAAAAAATGCATATTCAGAACCAAATAAACATTTCACAGGTTTATAATCTGGATTTCTCACACATTTGTATTTCACGTGGCTGGGAACTACTAACATTTATCAACCTGCTGTTGCAAAAAAAACTGTGAACCTAACTTTATATTAATTACTATAGGTCTGAAATGAGCAGAGCACTGAAACAGCCACTGCCTTTCTGTTCATTCCCACACCACAATACCACTGAAGTAAACTGGAACTCACTGGAATAATATGCAAGATTTAATTTTTTTTTACTAAAGTTGGTGGAAAATCTTTAACATTTATGATCACAAAGTATTTGCAAGTGCAAAAATCAAGTTCCCACCTCTGCAGTGCATCTTCCCTCAAGCCAGCTCAGTGTGAACCAGCACAGAGGAAAGTGAATGAGGAAACTGAATTTGGGTAAAAGTATAAAGCTTTCAGACTTAGGTTTTGGCAACCTAAGATTTGAATCAAAATACTTTTGAGTATCTTATTTGTCATGCAGATATTTCAGGCCATTTAGCCTTAACCACTTCTCTGATTTAGATCATGTCATCACAAAAACAGTTGCAGGCATGATGGAAGGGGTGGGTTCAACGAGGATGTCAAGAAGCACAGAGGGAAAGACTGCTTTTTAACGACTAACATTTTAAAACTAAAATATTGGCCAAACCAAATTTAAAACAGGTGTCAATGCTGAAAATAGCCACAAGAAGCCAAAAATAAGACAGCTCATACATTTAGAAATATTGTTTCTGCCCATCTCAGAAACAGCACCAGGTTTATACTTTATTCACAATTTTTTCTTCACAACAGTGAGTGATATACATATACCAAAGGGATATTGGAGCAAAATTCTGGAGGAATGGTTTCCTGGCTACTTCCTGAGGCCAGGAGACACTCAGAATCTAAACACACTCCTTGAACTCAAGTAATTTAAAGGCAGTAGTGTCAATACAGCTGCAGTATTTTTAGAACAATGGGCAAGGAGATGCAGTTAGAATAAGACCAGTAGAAAGACACACTATGTATTTGTAAGCCACACTTTGATTGTCCAGCACAGGAGAGGACAGGAACGTGTGATCTCCAGCTCCATAGAAGGTGAATGAATCATCACCTAACTACACTCTGCCACTCTCATAACGGGCAGTGTAAGAAAAGCAAATAAAGTGTCAGGGCCTCCTCTCTGCTGCCTGTGACAAACCTGTGGTACCAGAAGGTGCCAACCTCATCACGTCACCTCCTTTTACACAAGGAACCACCGTGGCTTTGTGTATCTACGTAGCCACAATGTACACACCTCTCCACCCAGCCACCCCCACATCCTTACACACCAAGGTATCCTCAGACTCCTGCCAGGGAAACATGGAGATTTCAATTCAGTGCAGGGAAAACACTTTCACAATGAAAGCAGTTAAATGCTGGAATGGGCAGGAGGGCTGCTGAATCTCCCTCTACAGACACTTTCAGAATTCAACAGGACGAGGCCCTGAGGAACCTGATCCTGCTCCAGAACTAGGAGTGCTCAGTGCAGCAGGTCAGACTGGATAACTCACTCAGCTCCCTTCCAACTCAAGTTTGATTCTATAATCTACTCAGATAGTGGACTCTAAATAGTTTCTCATAAAGCGCTGCATGATTATTTTATTACAGAGTTTGTCTACATATAAAAGTTACTTTGAGATAAATTGTAGAGCACATGCCAGCATCTCTCTTTCATAAAGGGAGGCAGAGCCAGACATTTTGGGTTTTGCCCAAGTGATTTAATTTATTAGGAAGATTTCTTCTGCCAGAATAAAGTACTCCAGTCACAAGCTTACTCCGGAACAGTAATTTCAGAACAGATCGTTCTAGAGAGTTTCAGGTGTACACTCTTGGAAACATTATCTGAAGACAGACTAACACCCTAACAACAAATACTCACCTGATAGCTGATAGTATTTAAGTTAGTAGTTTGGTTTTGCTTTCAAAAGTACCAATTTTACATACACGCAGAGCTATAGACTTCACCAAACTTGCTTAAAACCGCTGTACATAAATTCCTGACCTCAAGGAAAAACTTCACCTGAACAATAGCACAGATGATTATATAAAAGCCTGGGTAAGACTAGGAAATTATTTGGTTCATATTAAATAACTTACTGTTAATTTCATCTGTAGTAACTAGCTGTGACTTGGCTTTACAATCCAAAAGTTCTTCAGAGCTGCTGGGAGCCCCATTACTGCTTCTGCTCTCCAAGTGAACATCCTGCTGGACAGATGAGGAGTCCATGGTAAAAATGATCCTGATCCCTGGAAAGGTCTTCTTCTCAACAATTTGCCACCAAGTGAACTACCAAGTCCTGTTTCTCTCCATCAGCAAGGACAGCATCAAGATGTCACACAGGAGCACAGTTCTGAGCTGTAGAGCTGTTGGTGTGCAGCAGGCAGCTGCTAACTCCACATCATGGAAACAGCTCGCAGCCAAAGTCATAATCACCAAGGAGCTGCATCGTCTAGAAACAAAATACAGTGAATTTACAAACATTTACTAGAGCTCTGAAAATATGAGTTAAAAATAAAGAAGTGCCCACAGAGAGAACCAGAACATGTAGTAACAACACAGACAGTGAAATACAACCAAGTATCCAGATTTGGGTATAGAAAGTGATCTGTTTATGCTCACTATTTTAGTAGCATGATACACTGCAGAACGATGCAACAGATAATATGTAGCAAGACAGCTGATTTAAAATCATTGTCCTTTTTCATGGAAAGATCTCTTTGGCCTCTGCTTTAAGAAAAAAGCCAATACCAGAGTAATTTTCTCCTCTGTAAATTACAGTATATATATTTCATGTAAAGGAATGAGTTTCAATATCTTTTGTTAAAATGAAGTATGGAATTCAGATTTAACTTTTTTTAAGTTAAATTACATCATACTGTTTACTTGTCTGCAGAATAACAAGTATGAATCACTGTACAGACTCTGAACTACTCATTACAGCACAAGCTGGCAGTCAGAACATGGACTGCAGCTCAACACTGCCTTCTCCTACGACCAGTAAAGAAAAGCATTTCCAAACACAATTTATGGAATTTGCAAATGATTCTTCAGGTATTCAGATCTAACCTTGGGGAACGGGGGGATTGTTGGAGAATGTCAAATCAGGAATATTTTGACTGCATTTTTACATGAACACAAACATTTTGAACAACATTCCTTCCATATCTCCAGAGAGCACTTGTGTAACTGCTACTGTGCCACACTGCCCTGGTCACCCTGCAAAACCACCATCAACTCCAAAATGCAAAATGTTATTGAAGCAGCAAACAGCTCAGGGCACACAGGAAAACACAGTTATGTAGGTGACCCTTACAGAGGCGGGCTGGGAAGGAGCCAGAAACCTGCAGCACCTTTCTAAACGGGAAACCTCCACGAAACAAAACAAAAAAAAATTAATACCTTCACTAAGATTTGATAAAGCTTTCAATAAAATTCCTAGAACTGCCACTGTACAGCAAATAGATGCTACATGACAGGTTACCAAGAGGAACTACAGACAAAAGAGAAGCAAGATTTTGGCTCCTTACATCTTGTCAAAATCAAGCAAACACGAAATAGTTTGTTGTCCTTGTCATAAAACACGTTCATATAATCAAGGTGATGAAGAATGGCTTTCCTCTGTACAACCCATTCCAGTATTAAACGAGAGAGTATTTTGGCCTCAGAGCCCTTTCGTATCCCTGTGTTGCGGGCAGACAGACAGACAGACACACACACACACACACACACACAGATGTTGGCACGCCACGAGAACACAGCAATAACCCCGCAGGGGAAGAGCTGTACGAAAGTCATCGATTTTGCTTAAAACACGATCAACCCGGACGACAGCGGGTGCCGGTCCCAGGCCGGGGAAGCACGGGCAGGCACGGCCGCGGGTGCCCGGGCCGGGCACGTCCCTGGGGGCCGGCAGAGGCAGCGGGAGGCCCGGGGCCGCAGCGCACGGGCCGGGCCGTTCCCCGCTCCCCGGCACCCCGAGCGCCCCGCGGCCTGAAGCGGCCCCTGCCCCCCCCCGAGCCGCCCCCGCCGCCCCCCATCCCGGCCAGCCCCCCGCAGACCTGGGGCCGCCCGCCCGGCGCCGGCTCCAGCCCGAGACGTGGCGCTGCCTGCGCCGGGAAGGGGCGGGCAGGCGGGCGGGGCGGTGCAGCGCGCTTCTCCCTCCGCCGCCGGCCGGGCGCCGCCGCCGCCGCCGAGCGCGGGCCCGGGCGGGGCCCCGCGGTTCCGCCGCCCCGCGCCGCCGCCCGCGGCCCCGGCGGGCACAGCGCGGCCGAGCCCCGGGCGCTCCGAGGCGGCGGCGGGGCCGCCGGGCCCGTGCAGAGGCGGCGGCTTTTCCAGCCGGACCCTTCCGGCAGCGCACGGAGGGGCGGGAGGCACAGCGGGGAGCGGCTCTGGGGCCGCGCCGCCTCCGAGCCCGCCCGGGGCTCCCTGAGGGGCGGGCGCCTCACCGGCTCCTCCGTCGGGACCCGGGGGTTGGCACCGACTTGAGTAAATTAAAATTAAATTGTGCGTAAATTAAAAATTGAAATCTCTTTGTGAAGGTGGTGTACCCCTCGCAGCCTTGCGTATCTGCATCGTTCGTGTTCCTGCTTTAGCGTTGCCTTTTACAGGGTCTGACTCAGGAGGGTCCAGTGAAATGTCCTGTAAAGGTCACGTTTTCAGCATTCCCGTTGGCCCTTTCCTCGCGAATCAGTCTTTAGAGTTTTCAGCGTCTTTCTGGCGCCGGGCATCCGACAAGTCCTCTAGGGTACTGGGAGCTGGTGCTTCATGCACGTAATTTCATACTGAAAACTACTGCTAATGTCATACCGCCACCTTAAACACAACTCCCAGGCAAACAGTGTCTGCTTTGCCTCTGTTAGCAACCTTTCCAAATTATCCTTATTAAGAACATGAATCCTCTGAGCTGTTTTTCTAAGAAGATGGGAGGCTGTTCCACACGTCAGGAGGGTTGATAAACCAAAACAGCAGCATGTTGTTGTAACTGCAAGCTTGTTAACCGAGCTCCTGGATATTGCCAGCAACTGGCAGTGTGTGTTCCTGCACACATCACACAGCCCTCTAGGCATTATTTGGAAAAGACCATTACTTTATAAACTAAGTCAGGATGAGGACTCAGGTGTGGATGGATATAAGACAGGCTCCCAGTGTGATGGCCGGAGGTACCCAGAGAAAGTGTGTCTGGATTCAAGGGACAGCCTCGTGCTGTTCTGCTGCCTGAGCCAGATGCCAGATGGAATGAATGGGCAACCCCAGGCTGTGGCTCAACACCAGTATCAACTTGAGTTTGTCCTTCTTGGCTGCATGTATGTTTGGCACTGAGCTCATAAACCATATGTGGGATTGGAATGTGTGAAGGGCAGCTGAGTGAAAGAGAGTGAGGCTCTGCTGAGATATGAGAGGAAACCCTGAGAACTGTGCGTGTGAATGAGTGTTTCAAATCTTTAATAGTGACCTTCACTGGATACTCTTCCACAGAAGATGTCAAAAACAATATGGTGAGGGAGACTTGGATGCTTGATCTTCATTTGATGTGGTTTCGATTTTCTTTTAAGAATGTAGAAGCTTGGAGTTTCGCCTCATGCAGAGAACTCAAAACCAGAAAACAATAACTGAGAACTCAGCTGTTGAGTCAATAAAGTAGCTGTTCTCTTCAGTTGGAATATTTGTCCGTGTTTGCTTCTTGACTTTGATCCCTTCTCTCTAGAACAAAGTGATGGATAAAGCTTCAAAGTACCTCTTTTTCACTTGCTACTCTGCCACATAGCACCACAGCCCCAGCTACAGGAATAGCTGCTTGTTTGGAGAATATTGTCCAAGCATGGCACAAAGCTGCAGCAGGCTTAACCAGGCTGCCTAAAAGAGAAAGAGAATCTTGCATACTGAAAGATATCTATCATCAGTAATGTAATTTTTAGCACAACAGTGGAATGTTGTGGTACTTGTTTAAAAAGCCAGAAAAAATGTCAAACGTTATCACAAATGAGGCTTTTAAGGGAAGGGATTCCTGTAAATTTGTAGGAGACAACTTGTGTAAACTGCAGTCTCTGTCTCCAGCAGTGAAAGAGCCCATGGCTTATCCCAAAGCCTGTTACAGTTCTTGTTGCAGAGCACTCTTTAATTCTTCAGGAAGAAAGATCAGAAGGTACCACAACAAATTCTTTAACCACAGCCAGCTGCAGCATTCTCTCACTCTGCAACAAGACAGCATGCAGGACCTGCCGTGCTGCCTTTTCTCCAAGTGAGCTCTGTCAGACCTTAATATAAATTGTCTTTTCAGGAACCCATAGGGCCTTGTTCCTAAAAGGGGAAGGGAAATTTATTCATTTTTCCTCTGAGAAAAAAAAAAAAAAAAAAAAAAAAAAAAAAAGGCATATAATGCAATTAAAGAGCTGATCTAATAAAATTGCCATTTGCAGAGTCCCTGTCCAGCTGGCTAGTTTTGTAACTCACTGCGTTGTGAGAATTGCACTAGTGAAAGAAGTGTCAGGTAGGAGAGAAAGGCTCCATACTCTGCAGGAGCAGAGGGTGGCACTCTCTGCACAGCCCAAAGCCCATGTGTGGTGCTTTCCACTTACAGCTTTTGTAGCTACAAACATGTTTTTCTAAATATTTCCTCAGGGAAGTTCTTGCTCTCTACCACTGCCAACACGATGTTCCAATTCCCTGTGCTTAGTGCATGTTTTTCTGCTTACATATTTCTATTATTTGGTGTCACTCAGTCTGCAAAAACTTCATCAAAAAAGAAACCTGTGCTAACCACATAAAAATAGCTTATTACTGGCAGACTGCAATCAGACTCAGGCATCTAGCTTGCCTCTCACACCCACTGAAGAAGAAAAGAGTTTTGTATTTAATACAGACAATAGAGCTAGAATACAGGTCTTCAGAAACGCCTTATTGAACATTGCCTTAATATTTAATTTATATATTTTACTTACCCATAAATTTTATTTATATACGTGAAACATTTTTACAGCATTATACCTAAGCAATTTTTAGTGTGTCTGTTCTAGCATGGGTAAGTATTTAAAATGTTACTTTCCTGACTCATTTCTATAAACAGTGAAGACAGATGCAACTGTGGTGTGTCTGATATAACAACAGAGCTCAGAATGGCTTTAATCAGCTGTTACTATACCTAAGAGAAGGCTGGGAAAGCATGAAAAGTCACGCTGTGTAACCATAAGGTTTGCAGATGGGAGCTCTTGCATACAGAGAATAAACTAAGATTTAAGGCCTTGTTACTGAAAGTATCTTGCCAATGCCCTCCTCCTTTTTAAATCTGGATTCAGTTTGGTCACACCAGCTGTTTTGAAAAACAGGAACTGCTGAGAGCTGCATTCATTTCTGTGGGACATTCTACAATGGTCTCTCTGGGTGAGGAGAGTTACTTTTGGTATCAAGATGCCTTACATATTCCAGGAAATTAATTCAGAAAGTTCTCTTTCCATGTATCTGTGTGTGTGGTAGAGAGAGAGTTGATGGAAATTACTGGGTTTAGTGGTTTCAAGCTTAGCTTTCCCACAATAAATAATTTTTGCTTCAAGTCTGGAAGCAGTAAGTTTCTAGTTATTTTTTTTTCCTGGAAATTACTTTCCCAGCCTGGAGCTACTGGTTAAGAAAGTGCTGCCATTACACACACAAATCCTACCCACTAACTTCATAAATGTCACTGTTCTACTGAAATTGGTGCTTGCTTCAGCATTTCAAGAGCTCTCAAAATGGCATAGCACAATAGGAAACACTGTCCTTGGAAGGATGAGCTAAAAGACCGTGACAACCTTGTTTTCAACCGGGAGTCCAACACAGAGAACAAGATATTTACTTTCTTAAAGATGTCTCAATGACTGTGGAAGAGGCTTGGCCTTTGTTCAGGGATGTGCACAGTTGTTGCCCCTTCCTGACAAGTGGTGAGAATGGGCTACAACTCTGATCTGGGCTGTGTGGCAGCTCTGTGAGATGTGGGGCTGTAGGGAGTGTGAGACAGACAATAAAGATTAGGCAGGAAGCAAAGTGCTTTTTACCATTCTGTCCTTTCTTGATCTTTCCAGTAAATCTATCTCCTGTCTCCCTGCAGCTGCCTGACACAGGCAGCTGTGACACTGGGGGAAGGCAGCTCACCTGGAAGAGGTTTGCAGGTGCCACTTGCAAGCCTGGCTTTGTGGTTGTTACCTTCAGTGGGCAGTCAGACACCTTTTGGACCCAGTCTGCTGTGCTGCCTGGCGTGGGAAGCTGTTCAAGCCCATCCAGAGTCCTCCTGCCTGCTCACGGAAGGACATGATAAATATAAAACATAATCCTCGTTAAAAGTATGGTTTGAAAGGGTCAACAATATTCTTTATGAGCAGACTGCTGCACATTTGTTCCTTAATTCTAGATGCTAAGTCATTACTAAGCCGTAGTGATGAAGTGTGGTGTGGACAGGTTCTGCTAGCAGAGGGATGCTGAGATAAGGGAACAAAGATGTACTGACAGAGTTTGCAAGGCCAACAACAGGGCAAACACAAACATGAGAAATCAGCATACAGTTGTGTCTGTGCTACATGCCCAAGGTCAACAGCTTGGAATGGCAGTGTAGCCCACAGAGCACCCTCTTTGCCTCCAAAGGATTACAGGTGCCTGCACTCAGATGACCCCTGGAAAGGAATCCAAATAACAGGGGTGTAAGATCCTTAAAAAGAGAGCTGCTAGAGTTGGAGCTGTTCTTTCTCTTTCATGTAGATATTTTTATATTATTATTCCAGCAACATCCAAGAAAAGAAGAAAATCAGGTTTTGAATACCCTTTTCTGCCAGCTAGTCCTTGACTTACATCCTCAACAACTGTGTGCATGAGCATAAGGAAACCGCAGATGGAATCTCTGCATTTACTTCTGTCACACTGAACCTCCTGTGGAAAAAAAAAGTAGATGTCTTGTTTCGGGGATTTTTCAAAGCTTAACATACATTTATGGTGACATCGCCTGAGATATAACTGTGAGTGTTGAGAAAAGCAATGCGCCACAGTGCTATGCTACAGAGACCAGACTGCCCTTCAGGCAGAAATGTTCTGCTCAGAAAAACCCTCCTGCCAAGGATGCCAAGTGTCCTGGGTTTTGTGTTTATTCAGTACAGATAAAACGTAGTTATAAATTCTCTGATATATGCTTTTTCATCTGACAGGTAGCTCAAAGAAATATTACCCAGGAGGAGCAATGTAAATTCAAACACAAGCAGTCACAGTAAATAACTGACAAGGTCAGAGCCCAGGAATACCCTTTACACAGAGTTTGCCCTGAAAAAAGAATGGTAAAATAAGAATTGGTCACACAAATAATTATTTGCATCTTCTGCTTCAAAACGTTCAAGAAGTATAAGCAAGCCAATTAAGCTATCAAGACATTCCTTATGTGTTGTCCCACAGAAGGGCTACTTCTAAATTAGTGTATGTAAATTTTCCAGGGAGGTAGCATTGTGTCTGTGGGCAGTGACAGTCAGAGTCCTGTCCCTGAGCCTCCCTCATCCTTAGGCTAATCATGATGTTACTTCGTGTAGTTGTCCAATAAAGGCTAACAGGCAGCTTCATCTCACAAGCACTGGAAGGGTTAGGTGGAGATCTGTTTCACTTCTTTGGGATTCAAACATTATATCCTACAATCAGGACATCAAACCCATTGAGCAGGTGAATGGGCCTGGAGTAGATATGAGGTCAGTGCCAGGATGCATTCAACACAAGACTGCATTTATGAAGAAATAAAAAGTTTTCTTTGACACCAGCCCTCCAACTTCATGCTTGTTATATGCACCCACTTGGACACCAAATGAAGTTATTATCCATTTTTTCCCATTGATTAAATTGTCATCTGACACTCACTGCAGGATGTGGTGTGAGTCAATGGGGTACAGGACAGTGTAAACCAGAAAGCTGCATCAGAAACAGTGTCCCTTGCCCTCCCATCACCTTGAGAAAGGTCAAGCAGCTGCTGTACCCTGACTGCTGGGTTTTGTGCAGGTCCTATGCTTGGCTCCCCAGGATGCCTGTGAATATTCCTTTCCTGTCCTTTGCTTCGTGCTCAGATGAAGCCGGGGTGCTTTTAGCTGCTTGGAAAGACCGGAGCCCTTTTCCTATTTCCCATTCCTCTGACCGTTCGCTGCCCTGACTGTGCTCCAGGGTCTGGCGGGGGACCGGAGCGGCGGCCGGCTGCGCTGCCCAGGGCAGCCGCCCTCTGCAGCGCCAGCCCCGCGGCCCCTCCATGTCCTCCCGCCCCGCAGGAGAAACTTTTCCCGCAGGAGCCCGCTCCCTCCGCTGCTCGCAGGGGCCGAGCTGCCCCCAGCCCGGCGGTTCCCAAGCCCGCCGAGGATCCAGCACCCCGGGGAGGGGGGTCGGACCGGGCTACTCCCCGCTCCCCTCCAGCCCCCTCCGCTCCCGCGGCGCCTCGCCTGGTCCCCGCCGCGCTCCGCGCCGCAGGTGACCCCCCGGGGGAGGGCAGGGGCCGGGAGCGGCCGGGGGAGGGGGCGAGGGGCGGGGAGGCCGGGCTCGGGGGGTCGCTGTCAGCGGCGCCGCTCGGGCACGGCTCGGCGCGGCAGCTCCGCTGGCTGTGCGCGGCGCGGCTCGGCGCGGCTCGGCTCGGCGCGCCATGCTCCGCAGCGGCCCCGGCGCGGGGCTCGTCCTGGCGGCGGCCGCGGCGCTCTGCCTCGGCGGGGCGGGAGCCAAGGTAACCCCCGGCACCGGCGGCACCGGCCCCCGCCCGCACCGGGCAGGGCAGCGCCGCAGCGGCGAGCCCCACGGGGAGGGGGTGCCCAGGAGCCCCGCCGGGAGGAGGGGAGGGACCGGGAGTGCCGGGGCGAGGGGTGCAGCAGGGCTGCCGGCAGCCCGGGAGAGAGGTGCGCCGGTGCTCCCGGGACGCGGGATGCGCCGCGGACCCCGGCAGGAGGGATGCAGCGCGGCGGCCGCGGCGGGGGCGGCTGCGGGTCCCTTCGGCCCCTGCCTCTCGGCGCTTGCGGTGCAGGGCTGGCCGGGGACTCGCCTCGGAGTGCCAAAGGCACCGCGAGACGGGATGCTCCGGGACTCCGGATCAACCCCTCCGCTTCGGTCCGGCCGGACCCGAAATCCGGTGAAAGCCCAATGACTACGGATTCCCAGCAGAAATGAGAACACTTGCCCAAAGGCATCCCTGCCACGGGCACAGCCTAGCTTGGGGAGTCAAAACCAAAAATACCTCGTGCTGTTTTACGGTCCCCACGCTCCCTCTCCCCGCTCTTGTGCACCTCGGCTGCAGCAGGGAGAGCAGGTGAACTCTGCAAGTGACAGGTACAGCTCCCGGGGCAGAGACCCGGGCATAGCGGAGGGCGAGTGGGCACGGGGAGCTGGGGGAGGCTGAGCACGGGCGGCACCCGAGCTGCGGCGGAAAGGCAGAGGAGGAAACAGAGCACCCCACAACCAGGAGCAGCTGCAGAGCAGTCACTCAGCTTTGGGAAGGATGAACAGTCCTGGTCCTGCTGAAGGGAGTGGGACTTTTCCTATGGACCCTGATAGAACCAAGGTTTGACGCTTCTAGTATAGATTCTCAATTCTATAAAACATGAGCCACTAGAGTATAAGAAAATATTATTCCATACATTTATGTCTTGTTACATATATATGTCTATATAAAGAAAAAAAAGGTGTGGGGTTGCTTCCTCTGGTGGCAAACAGCATTATAATTCTGCCTGATAAAGTAATTCCCTGCCACAGCACATGAACACAGCAATGACTGTGGTTGAAATTAAGATGTTTTATCTCACTTCGGTATCCTAGTGAAGATAGCTATAGTGAGAACTTAATTAAGCCACATTTCTAGCCCTGAAATACTAACTTTACCAAGATCTATTGAATTGTATGGTTGTGGGGCTTTGTATTTTGTTTCTCTTTCAAGTCAGGATTGCATTGCAGAATGCAAGCTTACCCTCATCCAGTTGCATACCTCTCTTATTAAACTACATAACTTGCTTGCTTCCTTGAATTATTGCATACTTCCTATGCTGTTTCTCTTCTGCCTTTGCCTGTCCAGTCATGAGGAGCAAGTGCTGGCTATGTGCTGTGCATTTGGGGGTGATAGGCAATGGTGGGACTCTGAATGCATCAGCAAACTCTCTAATTTTTGCTAGTTTTTCTCTAATGTTTCCTAGTCAACTTCTATTGTTCTTTAACTCTGAAATCAAGAGTGTTTGATTTCACACCAGGCGGTAACTGAACTAAAGTATTGACCAACTGCACTACAGAAAAGAAACTGACTCCTTATTGAAGAAGCAGCAGTCTCCTGCCTGCTTTCCCCGACTTGACTTCTTGCTGTGTCAATTATTTTTTTGATCATGTTGTTTATAAGCTCTTAACATACTGGACAATTTCTTTTGCAGAATGAAAAGCATTTTCTATTGCTTATCTTCCTAAATGTTACAGGGAACTCTGTGTCCAAACAGACGTGTGTGTACATCTCCTGCTCCCTGTTTTTATTATTTCTTGGAGTAAGTTGCACTTGCTCTTCACTCATCAAGGACTGCACTGTGCTGCGTAGGCATCACTATTTTTAACTTTTTGGCTACACTGATAGTGTTGCTATGCTAGTAAAGAAATATACATCCCACTCTAAGTAAAGTGGTTCAAATGTAGTTCAATTTATCAGTTGAAAAAAGGTATTCAACAATTTATGAGAAATTATTTGTCTTCTGGCTTAGAGTTAACAATGTAAAAACATAACAGAAACTCCCTTGGCAGAGGCAAAGTCTGCATGAGGTACAGGGAACTGAATTGTTCTTTTCATCCAGGAAGGTAGTCTCTGCCAGTAAGAGCTGAGAAAATTTGTGATGCTGTGAGGTAGCGTGGATGTTTGCAACATGTTTTGTGGCAAAGTAGAACTCTCTCTGGAATCCTTCACTGGGTACTACAGCAATTTAAAAGTAGGAGCTAGATCAAATGAAAGAAAATTTGAAGATAAGGCGCATGATGTTTCCTCCTGCGTGTCTGTATCAAATGGAACAAGATGTGCAGATAAGCAGCTTGTTTATCCTGAAGGAAGAATGTAAGCCTGATGAAAGACTAACACAGTCAAAATTATGTCTCTGTGTGTCCATTAAATATTATCTGTTTAATCAAATCCCTGTGGAGGAGTTCTCTATGCCAGTGCCATCCTTCATCTGGTATTCCTCTGTTCACTTGCTGGCTTAAAGAAAAAAAAAATCAAGCCTTTTCTTGTTCTGTTTAAGAGAAGAAATCTTAGCAATCCTAGAACCTCTACTGAAAGTCTTAGTCCTTTACCCAGCAAGAACTATGGCAAAATTCCTGCTGGTTTCAGAGGGAGCAGGATACTTCCCAAGATCAGTGAAAGATTAAAAAAAAAAATCAACTACTAAAATATGCATCTCAATTAGCAAAGAATGTGGCCTGATTAGTAAAGTGTATGAAATTTCAGCTATTAAATTCTACAGCCCTGATCAACAAAGCACGCTGCACAGTTGGCAATGTATCCAGGATCTCAACTACTGAACTAGTCTCCTACCAGATCAACCAAGCATGCAGCTGAATTAGTAAATTATGCAACTGGAGCAGCAAAATGTGCACTTCTGATTGGAGCAGGAGGATAAGGAAGGTCTCAAATGTTTTGAATTGCCACACAATAGGTCTGTCAGTGGTTGGCATCTGCCTTGAGAAAAGTAGAGGCAAAATATGTCACTTTTACTAAGTCTTTCTGGACCCTTGCTGCACTGGAAAAGTATGTCCCTCAAATAGCTCAGTGTTTGTTAGCAGCAGTCCTATTCTTTACCAGATGTACTGCACATCTGGCTTCAATCCCAGCAGCTGCCAGGTGTGGGGGTTATTTTAGTAACACTTTATTGGGAATTTTAGGTCCAGGTAGCTTTTTCTTTATTCATCACTGTAAAGCACTGGGTATGCACCCCAGGCTGTATTTCTGTCTCAAGAGATGAAGCCAGTCAAGACAAATAAGGCACCTTCAAAGAACCTGAAAGTTTTACTGGCAGTGAACTTAATATCTATTAATCTTTTCACTGTTTCTGAAAGTACTTTGTGCTTGAGGAGCAGAGAAATGATAGGTCTTTCCCGTTTTCTTTGTATCTTGATTAATTGCCATAACTGCATCCTATTGTGTTTACAATGTATCTTGGCAGATCAGATGTTTACCGTGCAGAGAGTTTGGATGTTTGGCCAATTTGGGAAGCAGCTATATTCATATATTCTGAAGCAGTAGAGCTGTTTCTCCCTAGCTTCTGTGTATGTGCTTTAAAAATCTGCTCACAGTAGCTGGTTCTGAACTTCAGAAGCTGTTTTTTTCTTTAGATTATTATTTTTGCTTTATACAGAAGACCTGCAGCTTGTCCTGTTTTAATAAAGATGCAGTTTCAGGGTTTCTATAAACCACATTTGTTTGTTTTTTTTAATGTCTGGAAGTAAACTGTGTTAAACTGCCTGGGCTCAAGGAAGGTGTGAGAATTGCTGTTTTATTGCACTGTTCACTTTAGTACCCAGGAGCCTCAAACATTATTTGAGACTAAAAATTATCTGGACTTGTGGGGGGTTTTTTTGTTGTTGTTGTTTTGGTTCATTTTTTTCTGGTGTTGGCTTTTTTTTTTTTTTTTTTTTTTTTTGTGATGTTTTTGTTGTTTTTTTTTTTTTTAATCCACTAAATTTGGTTCATAAAGCTGGCTTGCATTGAACTTCTTATTTACCAAATTTCTTCCTCATTTCCAAGTCAGTTCAATGAATGATTCTATTTAGGTTTTTTTCCTGTTTAAAATATTTCCTACTGAGTCCAGAGCAGTGCCCTTAAAACATAATTGATTTGGGTCATTGAACCCTTATTTTTCATGCATGTTAGTTTACATCCCGCCACTGGTCTGACTGGTATTTAAATTAGAAAATTGCAGGCGGATTTCTTCTAGAGGCTAAAGTTCACGTGGAGTCTCTGGCAAAATAAGATCCTGGAGTACATATCCCTGGAACTGGGCAATGATTTGTAACTCTTTTTTAATTCTGTCTGGCCAGAGTGTTATAAATCTGGCGCTCCCTTGTTAGCTTCACGCTAAGCAGCAATAATGTCCACAGTGTTTTAGTCCTGATAATTCTAATTACGGAAGCACTGAAGAAGCTGAAAGCTGAGAAGATGGACAAGGCTGGCCTCAAGTCCTGCACAGCACAGGGGATTCTCTCTTTGTAGAGCTGAACCATAATTCTCTCATTTGCCAAGGCCAGCAATGGAAGCAGCGGCCAAGGTAAGAGAAACAAGCCACAGTGGCAGGAGATTTCTGGAGTTATGTAGGTAATGTTTGTGAAGAAGGAGCTAAAAGACTGTAGTGCTGGTAGAGATACCAACCATACTTGGGGTAAAACCGCTGAAATATTTTTTTTCTTTACTATTTAAGAGGTTGGAGCAAAGAATCCTGTTGCACTGGTTTGCAAAGACCCAGCAAACAAACTTTCCTGTGGTAACCAATAATTACTATTCTCTCCTCTGCTTCTTTGTGTGACAGACCAGGAATGGTGGTAAAATAGTCAGGTCTTTTTCTTCCTGCCTCCCTTTCTTCTTAAAAAAAAAAAAAAAAAAAAAAAAAAAATCCTGGCATATTTTGTACCAGAGAGTGGCTCCCAGCAGTAGTGTAGCTAGACCAGGTCTGGTAAAGCACTTCTTCCCATTACACACTGTTCTTAGTATGCACTGATATCCCAGATCTATAAATGATAAATATTCAGCCTGGTGTTTAGAGACTTGCTTGAGTGTGGGAAGTACTAAGTAGAAAAGTCATCTTGTACAAATTCATGGCAGGACAAGGGTGGAATAGGGACAGGGCACTGTAGGGACTTGCATTAATATGTGTAATGATTTTACAGCAGTAGGGAGAAGCCTGTCTGTCAGCCTTGGTTTTCAAACTCAGCATAAGAACATTATCATTCCTCTTACAAGCTCTCAACAGCACATGGCTCCATGGTTCATTTTGAATATCCTTACTCACATGATTGCCAATGGAAAGGAGGTACCAATTTGAGGAGCAAAGGCTAATTTGCCTGTATTTCCTTTCTGGAGTTCTTGGAGCCCTACTGCAGCTCACAGAAGTCATCTGAGACTTCAGGAGGATTTAAATCAGGCCATAAGTACTGCTGGCTTAGATTAGTAATGATGTGCACTGAGGACAGCATCTGTATTTGGGTTTGGGTGGAGCCCTTTCATGGCAGAAGAGTTGGTAATACTTCTACAGTACCTTTCATCAGAGGATTTCAGAGTTTCACAAATATCTAATTACAGAAACTATTAAACTATGTGAAATCCTTGGTCCTGGGGGTGTACAGGCAACACCATTATGCTTCAATAGAAAGCAGGGGTGGGTGGTGTTCAAAGTGGCAAAACAAAAGCGAATTTTTCACATGCAAGCCGTAACCTGCTACACTATCTCATTTTCATCCTGGGTTTTACTCCTCTCATTTCTTTATATTAGCAACCAGGTTTCAACACCAAATGAGCTAAACAAAATGGGCTGCCACAAGCCTCCATTCAGAACTACTGTCAGCTCTTAGGAAGGGAATTTGGAAGTTCATAGATCTCTTACTGATCTGTTTTCATAGTATTTGTATTTCTTTATTCTGTTAAGGTGTAGCAGGACATAGCTAGGGTCGGGTGCCAATCAATAATGACAGCTTCCTGGGTGCAGGAGCTCTGGGATGATGTGCCTCTGAAAGTCCAGCCTGATCCAAATCCCAGGAAGTTGGTCTCAGCCTTTCCAAGGACAGTGTTCCTGCTGTGTACTGCACTTAATTTGGGATTAGCAGTGGGAGATCTAATCCCTTTATTCTGCATAAATCCAGCTCTTTCCTGGTCTTGGTTAGTAAATATTCCACTGTTTTGGGAGACTGAGTTTTTATTAAAGGGATTTTTTGACTGAAAACATGGAGCCTTTACTGGTAGCACTGAGGCTCAAAGCCCAGGCTGCCCATGCCCTTGAGTTCCTCCTGTGCTCCAGATCTGCATGGGTGGGCACTTCAGGAAAATCCAAGACCTCACTATTTGAATACAAGGGCCCCAAGGAGTTGCTCATCGAGACTAACTTTAAATGCGAGCTTAGCAGGCTGAACACTTTGATTTGCCTCTAAAATCAACAGTAACTTATTCCAGGTTTCCTGGTTGAAACCTGAATGGGGAAGAAGAAAGGATGTCTGCAAAGCAGATTTATTTAGGAAAACAAACTGCTCACTGGTTGGGACCCTGTAACAACAAACCCAGGCTTAGTTTTTCCTCTGTCTGCAGTATCTGTGATACTTTTTTCTGCTTTCTCCCAACCCTCCCTGCTGTGCCCTCATGGTCTCTCCTTATGTGTAAGCAATAAAGTAAAATTTACAAGCATCCTGCTCTCTGAAATCCTGGCAAAGACAGAGTCTTGGAAATTTCCCTTTCCAGAGTGCACAAGAGGAGACTAATGCTGGAGAACAAGGTGGAGAGAAGTGCTGTGGTTTGTGTCCCATCTAAAACTAAGGATGAGCACTTGGACCACAGCAGATCC
This sequence comes from Sitta carolinensis, assembly GCA_032173965.1. Taxonomy (NCBI): domain Eukaryota; kingdom Metazoa; phylum Chordata; class Aves; order Passeriformes; family Sittidae; genus Sitta; species Sitta carolinensis. Next base: position 6,838,336 of record CM063296.1, on the reverse strand, counting down.
CTGGATGCTCCAGCTCCAGCTGCAGCAATGGCTCATGTGGAAGACCAGCTAAAAAGATTGCGTGAAAGGGAGAGGGTTTTTCTTTGTTTGCATTTTAAAGATCACTACCCATGTTTTCTGCATAAGCCTTCCCACCTGCTAGTGACGTTTAGTGACACAACAACCTGGTTCCCAAAAAGCTGGGATAACAGCTCTGCAGCAGGGTAACGGTGACACAGAGTATTTGCAGGTTTTGCCTTCACATATGGAATGTTTCCTTCTCCATATGTTTGTACAACAGGCTGCCAGCATGTGAAACGTTTGAAGTATCTGAATGAAACAATAGGGTCATGTAGCTGGAAGTCCAAGCACAAACAGCTCTTCTTTTGGCAGGCCAGTTTACATGTATATGTGTATGTTTCGTTTGCTTTTAAAAGTCCAATTTTATTTCCCAGGAAGTGGCCCAGCAAATTTTGCATGGGATTGCCTTTCAATTCTCCTTTTTTCTGTTTCTTGTCCTTTCAAAATGGAACAAAGCAGTTTTGGGCACCTAAGGTGCATATGGATTTCATTATTTAAATCTCCCCCATGTATCTGGGAGGTGATGTATATGAAGTTAATTTGGGAACATTGATTTTACAGATTCCTGTATAGATTCCTATAGATATACATAATTTGTACAATGGACTTTTATACTGAACTCCACAAGTAAACTTTTACTGCAGGACCATAGCTTTTGTTTTGTTATATATTCCATCTGGTTACCAAGCAGTAGAAGACAATCTGACCATGTTTCCTACTCTTTAATTTGAGCTGCTTTAAACAGCTCAATTTATAGAAAATGAAAACCGGATTGATCTTCGGGAAATTGCCCCATCACCCCTGTCAGTTCCCACCAGCCCTATCATTTACTGTTAATTTTTCTATGGTGTGTTGTGTACACTTTGTTAATGAGAACTTGCTCCAGTAGAGAATAGACCTATGTGACCTATTAAAGCCCTGAAGCAAATGGCCATGGCATCTTGAACTCTTCATTACACTGCCTTACTTTTATTTACCATGGTCCCATCATATTCAGGATTATTTGCCTGAGGAGACACTCTAAATGATGCCTTTGTTTCTCATTCTAAGGCTTTACATTTTTTTGTATGTTTGAATGAGGGTGTTTTCTGAAAAAGGAACCCAACAAACTAGAACATGGATAGAAGCTTTGTATAGATGAAGGATCTTATTTGATAGGGCATCTTGCATTTTTGTTGGAAAATCTCTATTTGTCTGCTGAGTGTCCAGTCACAAGAGTTAGCTTTGTTTTTTCTCCCCTGCAAGGATTAGTCTGAAAGGTCTACAAGAGAAGGCTGGGAATTCCAGCACTCCCTGGTGGATGTTATGTTAGATATGTTGTATGCTTCCTTGGGCATAAAAGCTGATGTGATGAAAGGGGAAAGCCAGTGTTCAGACTGCTCTCAGAGGGACATGGATCACATTTGTTGCATGAGCATAGCACAATAAATTTATGAGACAGTTATGAGAGGTTTCTGCTTAAAATAGTTCTGCTTTATGGGTATAATGGTTATGGTCCCCAAGGGAACACTGCCTAGTCAAGTGGGTCTTTCCAAGCGTTGGCTTTGCATATTTTAAATAGATTTTTCAAATCATTTGATAGAAAAACAATCTGTCTTTTGTCCCTTTCAGACTGAAATGAGAAGGAAATTAATATTGTAATGTGGGGCTGCAGTCGATATAGAGAACAGTTCAGAATAAGACCTGACTCTTAGTTTCTAGTAAAAGCATCTGGATGTAAATGAAATTAAAGAAAAAATGTCCTGTGCCTTGGTCTAGGTCTCTTCCAGAGCATTTCTATCTGTATTTCACACTCTACCAACATTTTATCCATTTCATAAGCATGTCTGCACCTTGACATGCAACTATTGAGTAATCAGTGAATGCTAGGATTACTCCTGCAATGATAACTTCAGTCTGGGGGTCTGACAGGTAGCAAATGTACCCACGAGCTGCCAAGCCCAAAGAAAAACTATTCATCATAAGCATTTCTATCTGTTAGATCATAGCTCTAACTTGTAAGGGATCTTGTAGGTGAATCCAACTCCATCCTAATTAGAGAATTGGAAGGGGAGAACTAAAACTTCTGCCTATTTTTGATGTGTAGAAAAGAACAAGAATTCTTTTCAGTGTTCTGAGATGTCACCTCTGAGCCCTTATGTAGCTGAGCCAGCAATGAGCCTCCTGCAATCCCACCTTTGCTGAGAGGGGGACATATTCTTCCAGAGGGCTGTTAAGGCCATCTATGACTATTGCTCTGAATTTCCCTCTGTAGGAAACAACTCTGCTTCTGCCTGCAGAGGAAAATGAGCCAAATTAGCCAGCAAAGCCTTGCACTTGTGTGTTCTTCATCTTATACAGGAATCTTGCATCAGGTACTCAAAAAGGTCTGTGGCTGAGGCAGAAAAATCTGCCCCACTGCTCATAACTACAATGTAGCTTGGCATCTCTGGCCTAATGAGGATGAACTGGTTTTCCTTCTCACCAGAACCTCCCAAAAGCAGCAGAGCATCAGGGCTGCCTTTCCTCTGTGTGCTCCAAAGGCAAGCACGAAATGTCAATGTATGCTCAGACTGCACATACTGCTGATCATGCTATGGAAATCTGGGCTATTCCATGGCTGATTGTTCCGAAAACAGCCCCTGCTTGTGTCCCCGGGAACAAGCATTTTTTTGTTGTTTGGGAACAAGCATCTCTGGAGTTAAATGAGGAGGGCTGTTGTTCTCCACGGAGGCTGGAGTGTGTCGCTGTGCCTGGTGGTTGTCGGAGTGCCCGTGTTTGTTTTTGTGTGATTTTCCTTTTCCCCACCTCCTGTTCTGAGGGAGGATCAAGGAGGAGGGATGGTGACCTCATGGTGCAGTTATGCAATCTGCCAGAGCCAGGTATCAAAACACGCTGCAGCTGTGGAGCTGGGACCTCGCTGTGGCTGGGGGCCCTGGCCTCCTGGCTCTAATGAGATCACTGACCTTCTCCTGCCACTTCTTCTGCAGCTGCTTTGATTCCCAGGGATTTGTTGTGGCCATGCCTGCCTAACGGTTTGGAAAGCTGCCGCAGGGAATGCTGCATCCCCGGGCAGCCTCTGGGAGCTGGCACTGGAGACCTAGAGCAGGTGAGGGTACCCTGAGCCCTGCCAGCCTCTTTCCATCCCAGCAGAGCTTATTTGCCTCCATCCAAGGGCGTGCAAACATTCCCACCCTCCCTGATTATTCTTTTTTTCCATAGGAAGTGAGAAGAAGGTTGCCTGTTCCCCAGTGAAATAAAGCAGTGCCTTCCCAGCAATCTTGTTGGGATGCTTGAGCTGCAGCAGTCACATATGGTAAGAATGAGAGAATAGCACGTCTGCAGTCTGAGGCATATTTGGGCCTCCAAGTCCTCAAGTCTCATTCAGAGTTTGCATTCTTTGCTCTAATTGCTGAACTGCATTCCTGCTTCCCTCCCCTACTCTTCTAGCAGTATTTTTGCTTTCCTTGTCTCTGGCAGTAAGAGGCTTTCACAGCCTCCTTCCCTTCCTACCTGCATATTTGTTCTCTTCAAACGTCCTGCAAATTATTAAAAACAATACAAAACTTGGAGAGAAATGTGAAAACAGGGCCCTGTGAAGCTGTCTGATGTGTGCCAAGAAGGAATACAAGACAAGTCAATTTCCTGAAAATGGGATTTGCAGAGTGGAAATGTCACATCCATAATCACTTTCATGTGGTGGAACTGCTGCTGCCCACCTCTAAAATAACAGAGCATATGTTAAAAAATGTAGGTTTGGTTTTGCTTAAATCCAGCAGGTTGCACTCACTTCAAGATGTATTAGGTCCTCGTTTAAAAACATGAGTGCAACTGCTCTGGTACCATAAATGTATTAAAAGCAAATGTATGCTCAGCCCAGCTTGAGTCCCACACTGAACCCTGTTCAGAGCTTGTTCGTGTGAGTTGGCTCAGGGAGCAAGGAGAGCATACAGGTGTGTAGAAGATGGGTTTGTGTTGGGACAGGGAGATGGGGAGGGCAAGGGAGACCCCTCAGCAAGCAGGGTACTCTCATAATTGATGGGAACTCTTTTGGAGATCAAGCTGAAAAATAATTATAAATAAAAAGACTAAAGAAAAAGGTGATGGGAAGCTAATAACTAAGCAAAGTGTCAGCAATTTTTGTTGTGCTCTGTCAATCCCGTGTCTAATCTGCTTCTGCTAACTCTGCTACTTTCAATCATCCAGAGACACTTGAAGAGTTGCCCTAATGTGGGATGAGAGAGTCTCCTTTTGCTGTTGCCTTATGCTTCAAACAGCAAAGGCAATTTGGCAGAGAGAGAAGTGGCTATTCCAAGGCATTTCTAGGAATTCTTGTACTGCCAGGTGGAAAAAAAAATAGGTTAGATGTGCTACAGCTGTATCTAGTTCATTCTAATGAAAGAAAATAAACCTTGCATGCAAAGATGAGCTGAAGATGCAAAATTAAATAGAGCACCAATTTTCCAAAGTCTCTGATAGACTTTGTCCTCTGCTTGGAAAAAGCCCTACCAGCTTTGATCTCTAGATCAGTCAGCTAGTGAAGGAAATGTGGTCACTTCTTAAACCAACAGACTGGAGTTTTCTATCTTGCTCTTGGGATAGTCTTTCCTCAGATCCTGTATTTGATGAGCATCCAAAAAGCTCAGACTTCCCTAGCTTGGAAATACTGTGAGAGGAGAACTTGGGGCTTTTGCTGGGAACCACAAGAATCGTATTTCTGGTAGCTTTGCAGCAAGTTCTAGCCTTGTCAGCAAGTAAAGACTTGTCTTTATTTTGTTTTTCCCTTTAAACTGGGATTGTGGAATGACAGCTTTCCCCTTTTCCTTCTCATTTTCTTTTTAAAACCCCAAGTTTAGCATTTTCTCTTTGCTCTGGCTGAATGCTTGGGCCACTTCACATTTCATCCCAGGTGGCTGGCTCTGTTCAAACGTCCTCAGGAGTCCGAGTGATCTTTAACTTGGAATGATCTTTCTATGTTTGGAGGGGAGAAGGGGGAAGTAGCTGGGATGCCATACCTCCCCCTCTATGTTTTGAGCAAAGATGTTGGTGTAGCCAGAATTTTAAAGAGGTCCCTTGGGCAGAATAAATGTGAAGGAGCTGGTGAAGAGCCTTGAAGCGTTTCCAGCTCTTTGAAAGAAACACACGTGTGTGCATGTGTGCACATAAGATGTTTTTAATTTTGGAGGGGTGAGTGATCCCAAATAAAGCTTGCTGGATTTTCATCCCACTGATGCTATGTTGAGCTCAGATGGCTAAATTTAATCATCCAGGCTGAACAATCTTGAATTCTAAGACTGCATCCATCTCTGTGCAGAAACTATTTGCTTACACCTGTGGCTTCTGTTGAATCAGCTGTAGGCTGACAAAATGAGGCTACTGTGGAATGGCCATAGACTGTCCTGTTCTGGCACTAGACAGCTGCAGTGGGTTTTGATTTTTAAATTAAGCAAAAAAAAAAAAAATCTATCTGTAGAGGAGTTCTTTCTCTTCTAGTCTTAGAAGTATTTAAGTAGTGGGGCTATTTTATGGGAAGGGACAAAACATAAAATAACCCTCTGTTCAAGTCATGGGATCATAACCAAGTATTCTCACTTCAGAATGGTTTTTTAAAGGGCCTAGGGTCTGCATGAAAAGCTTCTATCCTCACCTCCACTAATTACTCCAGTATTAGTTTTTTTCTTGTACAGTCTTCAAACAAAGACCAGAAACTGTTTTTACTTGGATAAGGAGTTAATACACATCTGTGCTTAAAAAGACTAATAAATGAAGCACTTCTTAAATGTTCAGTCAGTTTGAAATATAGTGGATCATTCCTACTCGTGCTTCTAAAAAGAAGTGGAAGTGACATTTTAAAATCTGCCTGAGACTCAAAATACTGTGAGAAATGCACAGAAGCTGAGATGTGCATAAAGCATTAATGAGGGCAAAGTGGGTTATGAACTTTGCTCATCATTTTCTTGCAAGCCTGCAGCTGGGTGTCTCTATTAGGTGTGTGGCTTGGCCCCTGAGGATGTCATGGAAATTCAGTGGCTCAGTTGTGTGTCTCCAGTTTCCTGTGCTGAGCTTTCACTCTGACTCTGGGTATGCACCTCAAGAACTTGCTATTTCTTGGGTATTTTATAAAAGAAAACAAGCTACTTTGGACAAGTACCAAGCCAGAGAATCTGAGATCGTGCTAACAGAAGAATATCAAACATCAAGACAGGATGTCCTCCTTCCCCTTCTTTGAAATAAATACACTTTAAAAATAAACAGTTTTTGGGATACAAGTGAGACTGTGTTCTCTAGGATATTGCAACCAGCAGCTCCTTGTAACCAGCATTAACACAAAGGAAGAAAAAGAAGCAAAATCTAAGAACACAAATGGGCTGAGGATTTCCCTGCCCAGGGCCTTGCATCACTTTGTTCCCACCTCTCTTCAGCAGGGCTTGTGTCTTTACAAGCTGAGCTGTGTGGCCATGTCACCTCTTACCAGCTACATGTCACAGCATCCTCCCACGTTCCCTCTGGGCTCCCAGCATCACCTCAGCACAGCAGCACTCTGTCCTGGAGGCAGGACAGAGAAGCTGGAGAAACTAAGCCATGCCTGCTCCCTGTGGTTCAGGCAGAGGCTGGTACCCATCCCTGAAGAGGCTGTGGGCCAGCTAGAGCTGCCACAACTTGCCATTCATGGCTTTTTGCAAGACCCCTGCAGGTTTTGAGCATGGGGTTGCTCTGAGCTGCTGCAAGGATTTTTCCTGTCCTGGCAAAGGGAGGAGATTGCTTCTGAGCGTGCCTCTGGTCCAGCTCTAGCCTGGTGCCTTCTTTAGGAATAATTGTGACTAAAGGGTGATAATTATATTATTAAATTGAATTAATCTTGTAGAGAGTGGGATTCCCTTAGAATGTGTTGATTCCCTGACAATGTTCCCACAGGAAGAATGCAGAGGCTCCAGGCCCACATTTGTAGGTGTTGAGTGAGTGGAGAGTAGAGTTAAGAGTTGTATTACTCAGATGATGATAACTACTCTTCCCAGTGCATATTCTTGGGTGGGCCTTATGGTAAAATCCCATCTGGCCAAAACAATAATTTTCTCCTTTTTATGCATGGGGATTCTGCTTTTCATCAGTGCCTCCTGCTTCTCAAGAGCTCTTTGATGTACAGAATCCAGTTTGAAGCAATGACACACTGGCTTTGTGCTGCACCCCTGTATAATACAGCAAGGGCTTCTCTTTCTTTGGGACGTGGTGCTCCTCAGGAAGCAGCTGCTGGTATCTGAGGTGAGATTCCTGAACAATGTCCTGCAGTCACTCCTGGCCACATCTGTTCCAGCCCAGCCCAGCTTTTTGTGCAAGAAAAACTCCCTATCACTGCATCACACATGGGTTTGCTGCAGATGTGCTCCTCAGAGGGCAGCAGAGCATTCTCAGCACCACCAGAGCACCACTTCCACAATCTTTGAGGGACAAGCACAAGGTCCTCCTCGTACTCCTTAGCCCTGTGTTTCCTGGTGCAGAGACCTCATAACTCTTTACACATGTGTATCTTAAATAGCTCAAAGCTGATGTCAGTAATAACTTCTCAGTCCAAACACCAGCACAGGAGGAGGTGAGTACATGACAATGGGGCATGTTTTAGTAATGGCACAAGATTTAAGCTTTCGAGTGGGCTGTGTAGTGTGAAAGAGGGAAATGCAACATCTTGGCATGTTCTGAAATATCCAGCCATTGTGTCTATGGCCAAGCAGCAGTAGCTGAGATTTGAGTTACTTCTAAACATACTAAATGCAGTTACCCAGTTACCCCAATACAGAAAGCAGATAGGATTTGTCTGACCACAATGGACTGGAGATTCAGTTCAAAACAACTGCTGGAAACATTTGGAACCTCTGGCCAGAGAGGAAAGTACTGAAAAGCAGATGAACAGGACTGGTAATCTGGTTCTCCCTGCTCATAATTCACCTAATTGGTGTGGGCATATATCAAGTGTTGTTTTTAAAAAAGACAACAACCTATCATTTGCAAAGATTAAAAACGTGCCAATTTTTGTTGCAGGCATCTGTCAAAAGCCCACGAGTCTATAGCTTGCTGCAGAAGGGAACATCTGTGTCTAATTGGCAAAACTCAGGGTTCATAATGGGTGATTCAAATGAACAAAACCATTTTGTCATTCATTCAGTTGGGGATTATAAACTAATCAGAAATTCTTCCCCCCTCCCCTTCCCTCAGATCTGTCTTGCATTTCCTGTCCCTTGTGGTTTTTTTTTCCCTGATCTCAGAGCAAGTCTTGAATCTTTTTGGTCTCACAAGCCATAATAAATGAACAATTCCCCCACACCCTTTCAGCCATATTTCTGGAATTCACACACTGCACTTCCCTCTCTGCCCAGGTTTGGGGGTGCAGGGCAGCTCTTGGGGGTTTTATTGTAGCCAGCTGATGGCTGCCTTGCATCTGAGACTCCTTGGATGTGCACAGAACGCGCAAGATATTCCTCCTCAAATGATGACAGTTCGACAGCTCTGAGCCAAAGTGAAGGAGGAAAGGGAGCTTATCCCGAGGGTGGGGGTGAGGGATTTGGGGGGATGCACTTCCCCATTCAGCACTCTGGTGATGAATCCCACGGGACCCGCTGACCTGCAGCTCTCGGGTGCAAACAAAGTCTCCTGGTAGTAGAGGAGGGGCTGTGAATGCCTCCAAGCGCCTTCTCAGTGTCTGAAAAAAGGCAACTGGATCAGTTCACATATTCCCCCAAACAAAATCTCAACCTTCAATCACTGCTAATTTAAGGAGGCTTGAGCCAATCTGTGATCCTCCCACATCCAGGAGTGCCACCCTGCGAGAGCAGCAGCTCCGGTGCACATTCTGCCTCCTAAACTGGGCACGTATTTTAGTGCAAAAGTTAGGTGGTGTTTACTGTTTCTTGCTATGCAAATATCTTATTTCAAAGTGAGTTCAGAAGATTAGTGTGGAACAAAGGCAAGACTGCACCAATATGCTGGGATGAAGGGAAGGAATACAAGAGAAGTAACAGAAAATCCCTCTTTTCTTCTTCCAAGCCTAAGAGACATCCTCTCCCCGAGGAAAGAGGAGCATATTCACTGGAAACAAGCAAGTTTTCAGTAAAATCCAAATGGTAACAAATGTATCTATAATTCTGATGTGAATTAGTAAATGGATCTGACTGTTAGGACCTGTAGCCTCTTAAATTGACATAAAGTTTTGCTTGTTTCCTCTGGATTTTTACCATGAGTTAGCTAATCCAGACTGAACCCAAACATTTTACCTTCTGGAGAAAAGATCAGTAAATTTCTATTAGTATGTTTTAGTTTTACATGTGGGACTCCTAAGGCATTAGACAGAGAATAATATATGTGTGGCAATGAATGTGGTTTCTTTTCCACTAGAGACTTCCAGCCATAGTCCAGCCCAGGTGCCTTAAATGAGCAGCCTGTAGTTTATTCCACTATAATTAACAGAAGCTTTGATTTAGATGACATTTTTACAAGTCAAATATTGGATTCCAAATTGAATACAGAACACAGTTTCCACCCACGTTACTGTTTTGGTCCTTTTCTGTGGCCATCCTCAATCCATGCTGAAATCCCCCTGAATATGAGCAGCACCTGCTGGAAAACAAAGGTTGTGCCTCGGAGAACAGGTCTGGCTTTTTGTTTCTATTTAGGAGCTTTAAACATTTGGCATTTTTTTTTTTTTTTCCATTTCAATATGAGCCAAGGGGAGGGACCAAGAGAAAAAAAATCTGGAGTATTTTGATCTTTGTGGCTTTATATGGACTTCATAAGCTTCGTTTGTTCTACTGCCAAGTTCCTTTGTGTTTAAATAGATAAACACACCAAGACGACTAATAATTTCCAATAAAAATACCACACCAAACCCAAAGCATTCCTTTTCTTTTCCAATTAATGCTTGTAAACCCATGCTCCTAGACAAGGCTTGTGACCTAAGCACTTCTGTTTTGTTGGGGTTTTTTATTTCCCTTTTCAAAAACAATTGCCTAAGGCACAGACCAGGCTCTGTGCTCTGGAAATTTATGAAAGAATCTTGAAAAAAGGCTCTGAGAGTGGTTTTAGGAGAAGGTAGTTATAAATATGATGTGCAAAAGCAGCCATATGCACCTTTAGAAAAGCACAGAATTGTGGTTAATGCCACCATTTATGGACTTCCTTCCTCCTTGGAGGCTGGAGGCTATTTGTGGAGAGGGAAGAAATAGCAGGTTTACATGGAACTGTCACTGTGTTATGTAAAATGCATGTTGGTTGCTGGTTTAATGGTGAGAGCTGGTTTCTGCTGTCACTATTTTGAGAGGCTTTGCACTTGAAAAAGAGACAATTTGCCCAATCAAAAGCAGCTACATTTTGTTGAAGTAAATAAGGCTGAATGTCCTTGGAACAGAAGATGAGTTGGTTGGATGAATCACGGGTGATCATCAATGCAAAGGTTCTTTTTTACATGAAAATGCTTTTGTAATGAAAATAACACGGAGTTTTAAATGCTGTGACACATTTTCCTTTAGCTTCTTAAGATTTTTCTCACACAACCAACTGTTTAGGGCAACATATTTGTGTGGTCAAAAAGTTGTATGATTGCCAACAGCACAAATTATCAGTAGTAGGAAGTGAGAATTATGTGAATTACTTATGTGGGTTATATTTCTCTTGGAGGTTGACCATCCAATGTACACTTCCATCGTCTCTTAGAGTGGCTTCCATTATTAGATTGATACTCCAAAAAAGTAGGAGCTAAGACTTGCACAAGCTTAATGAATTTCCCTGCCTTGAGGGTATCTTAAACCAATCTCTGAAGGGAAAGAAGAGACAGAACTTCCATTGGTCTGGCAGGCTGCGTCCTGGGTATAATCTATGGCAAGATGTAAGATTTTTTTGTTTTGTTTCCCAGGTGTATTACTCCTGTGGTGCAGTGGTGGAATCAATGGAAAGAGGCCTGATTTTGTCACCAGGTTTTCCAAACAACTACTACCCAGGGACACACTGTGTCTGGCAGTTTTTCATTCCCATGAGAACCCATCTCATCTTGGAAATATTTGACTTTGACATTTTTGAGAGCTCTAGTGAAACTCCAACCCCCTGGGATGGCTTTTCAGCCCCTGCTACAACAGAAAATAAGGACGTGCCTTCTCTTGAGGAAAACCTGGACTTTGCTGTCCACCCCACAAAACCCTCTCTGCAGTCCTCGCTGTCAAAGGTGGCTCAGAACCTGAGCAGCACTGGAGACCAGTCAAAGGACCTTGCTGGTTACCTGGATGAACTTCCAGGAACCATCCCAAAAAAAGATGAAGCCAAACAAGCATCTGAAGAGAACCAGTGGAAGCAGATGAAGGAACCCAAAGCAATTACCAAGGCTCAGCCAGAGGAGCTTCCATTCCCTGTGGCTGGCAGTGCCTCAATGCAGAGGCAAAATACCAGTGGCCTGGAAACAGGAGAGGATTTGGAAGGGAAGATGTTGTTTGCCCACCTAGCTGCTAGTGAGAGAGATGAAGTTACAGGAGAGAGCTGGACTCTTCCCTCCACAGCATTGCCCATGGAAATCTCCTCCAGCCTTCAGTCAGCAGTGGATATCTGTCCCCATGATGTATTATATGTTTCTGATCTCATCACGTTTTCCTCTCGCTTCTGTGGCCCAAATTCCCCTGTGAACAAGACCATGGTCTTTGGTTCATCTCTGGAAATGGTTGAGGTAATCATGGAGCTGATCACCACCACGGACCGGGGCCGAGGCTTTGCCATGCTGTTCGAGTACAGGAACATCACTGACCCCGACAGCGTGGGTGCTGTGAGGCACGAGGGCAAGGAGAACATGGTGATGCTGGCAATTTTAACAGGGATCCTTGTCTTTGCTCTTGCTTTGCTCTCTGCCCTCTGCATAGCTTGCAGGTAAGGTGATGGACACCTTGGGTTTTATTATGATATTATCCATAGGGAAAAGACCAGATAAAAGTTACATTTATTTTGTTCTGCTAATTCCTGCTGTCCTCCAAATGTGGTAAAGAGAGTACAGAGGAAGTCAATGTCACTCACTGCTCCTACCTTAGGCTCCTCAGTTTTCTTTCCTACTTCTACAGCTCCTGTACCTCAGATTTATTTTCTTTTTCCTGCAGAAATACCTGAACGGTCAGGACGTTCTAGGGCATTTTTTGTTTCAATGGCAGTGGTGCCTTTGAACCTCAACTTTTGGCTGATGGATGAAAACAGCACAGAAAGATCATCCTTCCCTGAGTCTCCTGAGCAGGCTGAGCTGACAGTCACTCCATCTTTTCATAGAGATCCCACAGTTTGGCTCTAACTAACCATCACTAGCACTCTGCAGAAAAGTAAATAATAAACAAAGTATTACCACATAGAATTAAGTTTTAAAAATATTTTTCCATCTCTAGCATATTTTATCCAAGAGACTGTGCAGAAATTTTAAATCCAATGCATTCAGTGTGTTAAGAAGTCATCTGCACATCCCTTTGATGCTGGGGAAGAGCCCGGAGCCATGCTGCAGTACCTCTCATTGTTCCCAAATGCAATCCAAAACGATCCAGCCAAATGAGCTGATGGTCAGGCTGGGTTGGGGATTTCCAGGTCCTGATGCTAACTAGTTAAATGGCTAAAACCAGACAGTTACACAAGCATGCCTCTCCAGTCAATTGCTTTTCTTTTATATATTTCTTTTCTCTATATCTATCCAAGGAACGCTTCTCCGCCCCCCAGCATATGTTTGCATTTTTCTATCTCCCTAGTGAAAACATTTTTGTAGAAACGGTGATTTATTTCTCTCCCTTCCAAAAAACTCAAAACAGAGCCCATGCTCCCCAGGTTTTTGTCAAAATAAACACCATTTTTCAAATGTTTTGGCTTCAATGAAAACATCAGGTAAAGTGAAACAAACAGTACCCTTTGCAGGGCTCCTCTCTGGTGGCTGGGCATTGGCAGGAGCATTCATTTCCCAGAGCCATCATGCAGCTGCTCTGCTTTCTCCTTTCCTGCATCCCCTGCCTCATCCTGTGTGCATCCTCCAACCCCACAGGCTCAGGGTTGCCCAGACAGCCCTCTCCATTGGGGCTGGTTTGACAGAACACCTTGGTTTTCCTCGTCCTGTTGGAGGCTGGATTTTAGCTCTGGCTGAATAAAACGAAATGCAGGCCAATCACTCTGGGCTCCAGAGAACATGGGCACAGTGTGGAGCTTAAATATCACCTCTGTTGCTGCAAATATAGAGATTCCTGCTTTCAGGGTCTGAGCTTTTTGTAGCTGTAAGAGTTAAACTTGCATGTGCTACATCTAACTAACCTTTTTGTTTTTAAAGAGCTCACAGAACACTAATTTAGACCACAATTTTTTGCTAGCTCTAAAGGAAAATGTCTGGTGGAAAATGTCTTCCAGATACCAAATACTTTATTTTTATACCCTTGCCAATCTTCAAGAGACAGAAACAGTCTCCCTTTGCTATGGCAGCAGTCTGGGCTGATACACATGTTGAGTAGGCTGTTCTTGCTCCAATACCCCTATTTAATTTCACTGAAACGATCCATGAAGCAGAGTATTATTTTCAACTCAAAAAGTACACTGGCAATCTGAGGCTCCACTGGCTGAGGTTTCCTCTGCAAAGCCTGTTTAGAGAGTCAGGCCATGCTGCTCACATTCACAGTTTGGCTTTTTGCTTGTCAGATGTTTACAAAATAATGTTCTGCTCTTGCTGAAACAAGAAAACAACAGAAAAACAAGTCCATAGGATTTCAGCCCCACACACCAGTGTTTCTGTGTTCTGGTTGCTGGGAATACTTCCTACCAGGGGTCCTAAGGCTCAGGATTAGGTTTGCTTCCTTTAACACTACTGGTATTTATGCTATTTATGCCTCTTCATTGCTCTACAACTTTTTTTTTTTTTTTCCCTTAAGAAAATATCTATATCTCAGCCAGCTATTGACTGACTGTAAATAGAGACTACCCCTACTTTAGAGACTACCCCTTTAGCCTCTTGACGGGGTGTTTACTGTCCCAGCCTCCTGTATTCCCTGCATGCTGTTCCTGGGAAGCCTTGATTACACCACTTTATTTTTTGTCAGACTTAAGAGCATTTAAGTGAGACCAGGTGGAAGTGTTGCCATGAACTGTGCTGAGTTAGCTTGCCTGTGTTGCACTGGAAGAGTCTTTTCTCCCTCTTGACTGTGGAAACTGCTTCGAGGGTTTTGGTCTCTGGCCCCAGAGCCACTGGCAGTGGTTGGAGCTCGCCCACCCCTTGCAGCTGTGGGTTTTTAATGCAGCTCAGAATAAGACTGCTGAGGTCATTCAGCATTAAGCATTAAACTTCTTTTAGATTGAGCCCATCAAGCTCCATTTTATGCTTCTTGTCCTAAGTAGAGGCTTGAAATCAGGTGTCAAATGTGTATTAGCCACAGTCTGTCCTTGCTGCAGAAAATGTCAGGGCGGCAGGGGTGGGCTGAGGGAGGAGGTGATGGTGCTTTACCAGTGCAGCACTCTCAGAGCTGGGACCAGCCCCCTGAGGCACAGGGACACTGTCCTGGCTGGACTGGGCACTGCAGAGGACACCAAGAGGAGCCTGGGAGCTCTTGGCCTTGTAAACTTGCCTTCTACTTTCTTTTCTTTTCGTACTTTATTTATTCCTCTGGTACCAGGTTTAGCTGTTGATTTTTTTTTTTTTCCATTTCTATCTGCTGCTTTGCTCAGCTAAAAGTAGCAGGCTCTGCCTTGCCAGGAGTAGAAATGGCCTGGGATGGGCTTGGCACCCACTGCCACTCCAGTGCACCAAGTCATCAGCAGTATCTGCTCAGGCTCATTGCATTGAGCAGGGCAAAGCTCTCTGGGGAAACTCCAAGTCTCTGCCACACTGCAGCTTTTGTTTGCTACTTGGGGAGGGAATGAAAGCTTCGGTTGTTAGTTGGCCAATAATTCTAATTACTTTTGGCCATGAAGCCTGGCTCGAGTAATGGGGGATTTTTTATTTTCTTTCCCAAGCCCCAAGAACAACAGATACGTTCACCTTACTTAATTTTAATCCTATTCCATGCAGTCAAACTTTTGCTGTATGGTTGCAACCCATGAATTGCAACTGCACTTTACATCTGCATAGCCTCCCAACCCTTGAGTGTACAGTGACTCCATCAAGCCTTCAGTGTTGCCATCTCTCCCCACCCAAGCTGTCCTGCTCATCACTGCCCGCTGCCAATCCATCACCTGGGGGTGAGAATTTGCCTTTGCAATAACCTGGGTTGCATCCCATCAGTCAGTGCCTAATGCTCCCAGGTCTGCACTGTCCCCTGGAGAACCACTGGGCACAGGCTACACTTGTTTCAGCCATTATCATGTCTACCAGTGCCAGCCTTTCTTTGTCATATCACTACATCTTATTCATCCAAAAGTTTATAACACTAGTTGTTTTGTAATCTCAGTTTCAATAAAAATGTGAAAAAATGGCTGAGGACATGTATATGTCTCCCTTCAGCCAAGGGGCACATTCATCCCGTCATCATCTGCCACGGCACTGCCTCTTAGTAAAACAGTCATACAAATGAGCAGCATCTGATGCTCTCTGCCTGCTAAATATAACCCAGTATGCAGAATTAGCTATGCAGATGAAATAATCTGTCTAGCAGGATAAGTAGGATGTCACTGCCCAGACTGAAGGATCTCAGTCCTGCTATTCAGTCACTAATGTGAAAGAGCAGCTGTCGGGGGGAGCCTGGTGGAACCTGGCAGAGGTCTGAGCTCTGTTCCTGCTTTTGCAGTGAGCATGGGTAGAAGATGACAGGGTCTTCTCTTCTTCAGCTGACTTTCCACCACATGAGCATATAATTTTCTCCCCTTGTTTACAGGCCTTGCTGCCTTGAGTCTTGGCAAGTATTTTGGACGCTCATAACCTGCTGGGTTCCCCTTGCAGGATGAGCAGAGCCGAGAACTTTCCTGCTGTGGATCTTTAACTCACTCGAGGGCTTGTTGTTGTTGTTGCTGTCTCTCCTTTTCAGGCAGAGAACGTGCCCCAAAAGGAGCTCATCCAACGCATGCAGTGACCAGGAGGTTAGTGCTAATGGCTTCAGCAATTTCTGTTTCTCTCTTTCATATTGGCTGTTTATCTGACGATGTTTACTGGGGCATGTTCTGAGTTGTAGAACAGGATCCAGAACTCCACTGTCGATATCAATGAGCTCCAGCTGGTGGTGCCAAGCCGGGAGAATGAAAACAACAACCACTCTGTGAGCCGGGAGCAGGCGGGTAAGAGTGGGGCCTCGGCCGGAGCGGGTCAGGGCATCCCGGAGCCCCGGGCCACTTCATCAGATCCTTTCTGCCCCGCAGCCCGCCACTGTCCCGCCCATGCACAGCTGGAGAGCCACTCCACAGCAGAAGGCCTTTGTTGTGGGGACTGTCCCTGGCTGCTCCCCCCTCCCTGGCAGGGTAATTCCCCTGGCAAGGAGCTCGCACAAGCGCAGCTCCAGCACGCTGCCAACACAAGCTGTCGCAGCACATGGCATTGCAGAGACACTGGGTTAGCAGAGCAAATGTTGGGTTCAGGCTGCCACAGACGACTCACACAGGTCCATAAACTGGGGAAGAGTTTCACCTGCCCCAGGACTAACGCTGTCCGGAAAGATGGGCTTTACAGTGCTCAAATTGTCTTTGGCCAACTCCAGCTCACAGAGCTCGCTGTTTCTGTAGGATAATAATAGGGATGGAGGTGCTTGGGGTGTCATCTACCTCAGCGTGCTTCCAGAGAAAAGCATCCCAGCCAAGCTGCAGAGAATGTCACTTGCTGCAATTTTGAGTCACAACGCATGAACTGTCCCTTTTGGTTAGTGGAGGCCAACAGAGAGCAACTTTATGTTGTGTCGTGACACACCATCAGTTTCCCAGTGAGCCATCAGCCACTACACACTCAGCTCTCCCAAGGGTATCTCCATAAGAAGCTAATTCTGAGGAGGTTGCAGCCAGAGTTCTCCTTGCCTGGACCAGATGAGAGGCCTTGTGGACACATGCAGACACACACCCCCCTCCATGGCAGTCCCTGGAGCATCAGGCTGCCTGTAGGAGCAGCTTCACTGAGGGCTAACCAAAAACTACAGCTCCCAATATTAGCAGGTATGAGTAAATAAAAATAAATAATGAGTTGAGCAAGTCTGCAAGTTTCTGATCTGCTGCGCAACCTCATGTGTTTAACACAAGAATTTCAGTTCATGTCTGTTTTTATTAGAAAGCAGACCCAAGGGTGTTTCTCCTCTCCTCTTTTCTTTTGTTTTTTAAAAAGCTTGCAGTTTCAGGAGAGCAGCCCGTTGACTTGAATTTTGTTCTGGCTGGTGCAACAGCCAGCCAAAGCCTGTTCTAGATTGTCTGGGGAGGGAGGGAAGAGGCTTTGTCACAGAGAAGTTGGAAACAGATGTTTTGGACTTTTGCAAACAGTCTTTATTGATTTTCTTCCTTTCTCAGTCACTTCCTGCAGAGGCAGCACAGAACGGTCTCCTCAGGACACTGACCCAGATGTGCCCTCCTCCATCTCTGCAGTGACCACTGAGACTGGGAGTGATGAAGTGTTTATCATTTCTGCTGGACCTGGGACCAGTGGGCTGAGTTTTACCACCTACAGGATACAGGTACATTCCCCAGCATCTCCAGCAAGCCCCCAGATGTCCCTTCTTGAACAGCACTTGTCATGCCTGTCCATTCATGCCTAATGCCCACCTTCTAGAAAGGCAGGGACTGAACCAGGCAGTTCTCCTACCTCTCAAGCTGAGCTGCCATGAAATGATGTGGACTGTGATCCCCAAGCCAGTATATTCCCAGCCTTGGAAGAGCAAATGCAGAACCCTACCTCATCTCTGCTAGGAAATAATGGAGATGTTTGCCAGCAGGCAGTAGCATCAACCTGCAGAGGTGTTAATTGGCAAAGCTGATATTCCATTAAAATTACCACCTGTAGGAACTGAAAGACCTTGGAGTCAGACCTACTCCTGCCCACCACTCCAAGTGATCAGGGAAGTTTCTCAGCTCCTCAGCTTGGTAGAAAGTGTCTCACCAAGCTGATGTAAAAATCAGCAGTGTAGGCCCCCAAAAAATGAAGTACTGCAAGTGAAAGCACTGAGGCCCTCACAAATTCACAGACAGAAACCTGAATTGACTGTGTAAGTTCTCTCTTATTTTATCTTTTCTCCTGGACTCCTGGTCCTTTATTTGTTTAGGAATTGATGATGGCTCAGAGGCCTCAGGTCTGGCTGTCACCTCTTCAACCTCGAGTGAGTGCAGACAGAGCACATTCATTGCAAGTGTCTGCTAAAGCCTTTCCCAGGTCAATACTCTCTTCTCCAGTGCCCTTTCTGTTTTTCCCACAAGAGGATAAACAACCAGCACAAGGAACTCACATGCCCAGGACAGGCCGTGTAATTCTTCTGTCACAGTTTACAAAACAAAAGCATTCTGTATCCCTGCACTTGATTAGGAAATTAGCCAGGAGGCCAGGCTGGTCAGGATTTTCCTACACTGGTGTAAGACACGTGCTGAGCTTTTCCTCCAGCTGGCCACCCTGATGAACAGAAAGAGGGAAAGAAGGGAAAATAGCTCTGGAGCCTTCCCTTCCCTTCTGTGGAGCAGGGCACTGGGAATTGTAGCCGGACTGGGCACCCTTGAACAAACACCTGCACTCCCCATCCTTTCCAGAGCAGGGAGCTTCACCTGGTGGCAGCCCCACACACATCCAGCACCTAGGCAGGGGGGAAAACGATTTTCTTGCCCCTTTTCCCTACTTCCTTCAGTCAGAAGGAACAAACACACATAAATCCTCCATTTCTATTCTGACATTGCTTCTCCGCACAATCTTCTGAGGGCGTTAATACATAAAAAAATAAAAGAACGTCAAAATAGTGAAAGTAACCCAAAGAATTAAATACCTTATTAAGTCAGGAAGCATCTCCTCAGTGACATCCATGCAGCACAGAAGTGAGTCAATCCCCCCAGCCAAACTCCTCAAAAACAGAAAGCCAGGCCTGGCAGCATGGCAGGGCTTTTTAAAAAGTCCTGGGCTTTTCCCTGTAGCCGAAGACAATCCCTTCCAGGGGTGTGGAAGTTGAGCACAGCAGACTAATTACAAACCTGCACTCAAAAGGGTTCTCAGCAGGCCACTTGGTCCTGAGGGTTCCTGGATGTTCCACGTGTTTACAGCCGAATTTTTCGCTGTGTATTTTTAGGGTGTGAAGTGCTGCTGGCCAGCCAGCCCCCAAGCCTCCCAGGGGAGCCAGGGCACGGTCTGTGGCCCAGCACCAGGCAGTGGGATGAGATATCTGCTGGAGCACAGCCCGTCCCTTGGCAGGAGCTGAGCAGCTATCCCCTGGGAGAACATGTGTGAAATCCTGAGCCTTCACAGCACAGTAAATAATGCCAGCAGGCTCACCTCATGCAAAATGCTTGACTGGAATTCGTCAGGTTATGAGGAGCTTTCATTAAAAAAAATGTCTTGATCTGTTCCCTGAGAAATTGTGTCTGGCTGCTTGGTCCTGTGCTGCCCCACCAAGTGTGAGCCTCAGCTCTGCTGGGCCTGAGCCAGTGATTTACTGGCTTTTGCTCTGCAGCTTTTAAAACCTATTTGAAGACACCAGTCCTGTGTTAAAAGGGAAGAGCTGGGAGAGCAAAAAAACCCCTCTGTTTGGGACTGGCATGAGGAAACGGAGGGTGGGATGGCTTTTGGGGAGATTCCAGGTGTCCTGCAGTAGTGTCATAGCTTTCTAAATCCCCTTTGGTTTAAAGCATCATTCACCTTTTGGCCAGCTCATGACTGTGATCTCTGACTTCTGATCAGATGCTGCAAGTTTCAAATGCAAAGGTTTGAGTAAAGACTATGATCATGGAAGTTTAACAAACATTTCTTGCCAAAACATTTACAAAAGTCTAGAAAATACATTGTTCATTTTACCAGTTACTTCCAGTGTATCTGTCTCAAAACCAGTGGCGAATTTTTACATCAGTTTGGAGGTATTTATTATATTATTAGAAAAATAAATCCTAAATCAGCCTGAAGGGGCCGCTGAGGAGAAGACAGCTGGCTTAGGAATTTATAAATAAAGATTGTCCTTTTAATAAAGTCTTAGAATAGGAGCTTAATATTGAAACAAACTTATCCAGAGCCTGATGCCTCTCCTGGCTTCCTACTGAGTTTCTTTTTCTGTTCTAGTGCTAATTTCTTGCCTCTCTGCACATCCATTTCCAATATGACACATTCACTAAATAGTTTCTTTGATTTGCAGAAACTTGGGAGATTCAGTTTCTCAGAAATAACAAATTACATGTTTCTGGTTTCTCAGGATTTTTAAATCCAGGACACTGTGGGATTTATTTTAGACACTCTTTAAGGACCGTGTAAACTTTGGGAATGTGGATTTTTCATTCTTCTCGTGACAACCATATTCACACAGCTGAAATTTAAAAATATGTATAGAGTTGTGTAACAGGAGGCTTAATAACAGGTGAAGTATTAGTAAGAATGAAAGGAGATTCATAGGAATTTCAGGGATTCTCTAACTTTTCTGGCTCTTAGCTCATATCAATGTCAAGGACAAAAAATGTGGTTTCAAATGCAACATCATAAAGTATGGAACAGATGTTTGTCTATAGTTCATTCCCTTGTCTGATCAGCTCTGCTCATTCACAGGGCTGGTGACAGCAGTTTAATGTAGTCTCACCTTCTGATGATGCCAATTTTATACCAGTCTGGGTGTCTTGCTCTACTCCTAAAGCATGTCGTCCACCTGAAGAGCAATTTTTATGTAAAATGCAAATCTCCTTGGCTCCAATACAGTTCTTGTGCTTCTTCTTCTATTCACCACAGACACTGAGAACAGATTATTTCCTTTCTCTTTATTTTTCATTCTTTTTCTTTTTTATTATTCTCTTATACAGGATAAAGAGCACCACTTACTTCAGTCTTTTCTCCAGAACTGTGCAGTTTAAAACTTCTGAATCTCTTCTTGTTTGCTTCTGGATTTCTTCCAGCAGGCTCCATCCCCCTTAAGTTTTATTTCCCCAGACACACCTAGAGCCTTCCAAGAGCCAAGTAGAGTGGAAGAATTCTGTTTTATACAGGGAAGTTTATGACTCTGATCTGTCAAATACTTCCAGTAACATTAAGCTGTAGACCTTTCATACATTTAGCGAGGATTTCTGATGTAACTGAAATTTCCCACTTCAGCTTTAAACCCGAAGCTGGGGAAGCAACTTAAAGCTTTCCTCCAGGGAAGCCAGCGAGCTTCAGGCAGCACACTGGCAGAACAACGAGCAGAAGTTGCATTCCTGTGTCCTCCGAGAGCCACTGAATCAATGTCTCTTGCACTAACAGCCTGTTTTCAAAGTGTTTTCAAAATGTTTTGATGAAGGATGTAAATGATCCTTATTTACTCTTTTCAGGACAAAAACCTGAAGAGGAGTGTGACAAGCCCAGCCTCTGTGTGTGACTGGCTGAGCTCTCACCCCACGGCTGCAGGGGCAGAGGCTGCTGAGAAGGGGAACGTGCAGCTGGAGAATCCCTGTCCCAGGCAGCGCACCTGGAGCGCCCGCACCTTCCACGACTTCCTGGCTCCCATACCACAGCTGCAAAAAAGATGGTGCAGCTGGAGCACCAACAGCCCCTTCACAAAGCTGGTTGACAGCAGTGTAAGTCCTGCAGGGAGGGGAGAGTGGTTGGGTCCAGTGTTTCCCGCTGCTCACTGGTGGGACATGTTTTCCCCTTGGCCAGTGCCTCACCTCTCTGTCCTGCAGTGCAAATACATCTCAGTCCATCTTCCTTGGTGTATGGGAAACTCTCTGGCCTAATTATATTATAATTTAGCCAGGCTTTCCTAAAATATTAAGCAGCTGTATTTTCCAGCACTCGGCACCTGGTTAAGAAATTATCCCCAGTCCAGAAGAACATTAAAAAATGCCTTCAGACAAGATAATCTCATTGAGTGTTCTGACATGAGCTTTTTTCCCCCTGGTTATGCCTTGAATTTATTATAATTGTTGTACTATTATTGCACTGCAAGGAATCCATAGGTGTGGCAGGGATATCTGGGTCTCACTGACTGTGCTCATCAAACCAACAGCTTGTTACAAAGCTAATAAAGGATGTTTCTTAATTTTTAAAGTAATAATGTAGGGGTTTGCTAAAGAATGAATCTTACCTCTAAAATAACCAGGAATTTAAGCTTTCAGTTATCTTAGGATCAAAGTTTTGAGAGAGAGCTGCTTTTCATGGCACGTCTACTAATTTTGTCCTATTTTGTGCAGGGTTTTTCTACAGCTGCAAGATCCCAAGGTGTGCCAACCAGAAAGGTAATCTCAGCCACTGAGATAGAGGGAGCATCAGAGACTGTTTACTCTGATTCATCTGCCAGTAATGCCTCGTATCCCCTCACTCTATCTGCACAGAGGCAGCGGAAGTTAACCTCCTGCAATTTGAAGAAATCCAGATTTGGAAACCCTTATTTTGGATTTTTAGCCAGTTCGCCTGACAGCAAACATGTGAGGTCCTTGGATCCCTCAAGACATCTAGGGGCAGCATCTCCAGTTAACAGCCAAAGCCCCAAAAATCTTCTAGAGGGCTCCAACCCACTGAAAATCAACTTGGTCAACGGCTCAAAAACAAAGGAGCTTATGGTAGAAACAGATAAAAACAAACCAGTTTTTGTTATTTCTGAAGAAGGGGATGATCAGCAGCCTCTGGTCCTGGCAGAACACCTTAGTCAGTGTGGAGATCACTCAACAGAGCAAAATGCTGTGTATGCTCCAGCCATGCCAGAGAAACAGCCGGTGGTTCTGACTGCAGAGGGCAACAGCTCTGCCACCTTCACATCGAGCCTTCCCCTCTGGGCACCATCCCCCAGGGCATACAGAGCTCATGGGAAGGCCCCCGGCTCCTCCAGGGACCCGCAGAGCTCAGCAGGTGGAGAGGCCAGCACTACTGAGCCCTCACAGAACTGCGACACCCCCGCTGCTCCTGCGCTGTGCCAGGCTGCAGGCCAGTGACGCCTCGGAAAGGTTCAAACATCAGTTCCCAATCCCAGAGGGAACAGGGACATGAGCAGAGCAGAAGCTGTGCCGAGCAGCTGAGTGTGGCAGTCACGTGTGGCAGCTTTGTTGAGAGCAGCCTTTGCTTCCCACACATTGGGACTGAGATTACCAGGATACAAACCAGAGCACAGCACAAATGCCATCTCCCCTTACGCTCACTAACCTCATCTCTCTTCTCCTGCATGAGATTTGGATGTAGTTTGTACAAGAAAGCATCGTCTGAAAAGGTACCTCAGACTGCAGAAACCCTTTTCTGGGATGGGAATGAAAGTAACCTGGGGCAGTCACACCATGGTTTATATCTGACATGTAAATCAGTACCCTGTTCCTGTGGTATCACTTGAGTCTTTCTGTTGGGAGCTCTGAGTTAATTTCTGTTTATAGCTCTGCCTGTACAATCCAAGCCTTGCCAAGCCAAGGGTAAGAATTCAATCATGCATGTTTGCATACAGTTTTGTAAACTTCATTTTCATAACTTCTGCAGTCTAGCACAAAGCTTACCAAGCATTAGCAACTCTAATATTAAAGAGCAAGGTTCTCATCTCCTAACTCTTTAGAGAAGTGTACAGACAAGCTGAGCAATCCAATACCAGATGCTTGTTCTATTAAAGTCCGATGTAGCTTTATCTTTGTTAGGTCTACATAGGCTTAGAGCACCTCAGTCCACTACATTAAATGACTCCTCATGGCAACAGGAGCATGTGTACAAAAACACTGAAATACTAGGAATAGTCTTCAGCACCCAACACTTGGATATTTGCAGCTGCTCTGATCCTATATCCACCAGCTATTTATTGCTGGTAACGCACATTGACTAGAGAACTATTCCCCTTCCTTTAGCAGGCAAGACTTGAAAGACAAAATTAAGGTGGGGCAAACTTTGAGTGCTCACTTCCTTTAGAAATGAACTCTACGTGGCTGTGCCTCCCTAAGTACAAATCCAGGGCATTCAATGGAACACTGAACCAAAGGGAAGCCTGCTAGTCCTATTGCCTTTAATAACCCCATCAGTATTTTAATTGCCTTCTGGTGATCCTTTCCTGTCTTTGCAAGAGACTCCTGCATGTTTGTCCCACAATTCAGAATTATTTTTCTTTCTTAAATGAGAAAATTTTCTCTGAAGCTGCATTTTGCAGCTGAGACAGCACATTGTTTTAAAGCAATAGTATGTCATAAAACAGGTGTCAGAAATCATCTGCACAAGTCTTCCCCTGTATTAGCTGCAGTGTGCATCCAGCTTATCTTAATCCTTCTCTGTGAAGGCATTTAAGGCTGATTCCTGAATATTCAACATTGATTTCACCTGCTATTACAGCTTCCATTTGCCACCTATTAATGTCTGAGATATGCAACACAAGACTATAGGTTTTGCCTTATATTTTTTCTATGTGTTTACATGTCTACCTAGACATAGAAGCCGTGCAGCTGGTAGCAGTGGAAGCAAAAACACATTTGCCCTTTAGCAGTTGACTCAAACATGAACAGCAAACAAGTCTCTGCATTTATTATTTCCAGACTGTATTGAGTAGTTCTGAAGTGCCAAAGTCTGGCTCCATGTTGGTTGGTTCTTTTTTGGTGGGTATTTTTGTTGTTGTTGTTGTTTTTAAATTAATACTACTTGATTCAAAGGGAAGAGTTAATATATTTATGATTTTAAAAGTATTTAGAATTCTTCAGTACTCTAACAATAGCTTTCACTGCATTAAATTCATATACATTGTAATTCAATGTTCTGTTACTTATTACATTTCGAAAAGTTGAAATACTAAAATCTACTTTTGAAAAGTACTTGTGTTCAATTATTGACAATAGTTACATTTGAAGGGCTGGAAAAAGTGGCTTTTTAAATAAAAGCATGTTTAACTACTCATTTCCACAGTGTAACAACACTTCATTTGTTTTGCTGAAAGCCTGAGTTGTGCCTCAGAGCACCAGGACAGCCTGTGGGGTACCCCACAGAGGCAGAAGAGCAGAAAAGCAAACTCCTGTTTAGATCCTTCCCAATTTCTCCCAGACTGAAGATGAGGTGGTTGTTTACACCGACCTCCTCCACTACCTGTTGTGTAACCAAAGAACAGACTTTGCCAACCAGGTTTGTCTAACTGCTGCCACAGGAGGTTTCTGTGGGAGTTTGTGTTTCCTTTCAGATCCTGCTGCCTGAACCCTTCCATCACTGCCTGCAGCAGCAATTGATGGGCAGTTATTCACAGGATTGCACCAGACACCCTGGCTGCAGCACGGACTATATACATATACATGTATAATATGTATATATATGTATATATGTGTGTGTGTGTGTATATATATATATATATACACACCCCCCTATATGTGCTGAGAGTGGCCCTGCTCCTGCTGGACAGGCAATATTGAACAGTGCTGCTCAGCCTCAGAACAGTGGTGGCTGATTTATCAACTATTGAAAGGTGATGTCTTCTGGCACTAGAAGATACTGCAGCCCAATGCCTGCAGATACCCCAGGGGAGACTTCAGTTCCTGACCTGCCTTTTGAAGTTTGTTTTTTTTTGTTTATTTGATTAGGGGTCTTTGGATTTTAAATTTTTTTAAGGCAGATCACTAAAATTAACTGCTAACAAGGTATTTGTGTTTTATTTTGTACCTTCAAAAGAATGTATAAAGTATTTTCTTCCTCTTACAGCTAAAGAAACTGTTTTGAATAAGTTCTCATATTTTCTCTCTTTTTTTTTTTTTTTTTTTTTTTTTTTTTTTTTTTTTTTTTTTTTTCTTCCAGGAACACAAACAGCTTCTACCCAAACTCTTAAAAAAAGTCACAGTGCAGAGTTAAGAAATTCTGAAAGCTCTGGGTGGAATAAAGCTCTTTAATACTCTCAGCTGTAAATATTGACTAGGATTAGTTTTTAAATAGTATTACTTATGGCATTTATTTTGTTCCTAACAGTATTATTACTTTGGAGAGCTATGCTGCCACTTCTAATGACAGAAAACCTCATCCCTCATGCCTGGGCTTGGATTCAGTGCAGTGCAGGGTTTGCTGCACAATTCTGTGTTCTGTAACCAAGCAGCAAATGGGATAAGCACTCCAAACAGTCACTGAAGAGGGGGAAAAATCATTCCAATCACAATTGCATGGGGGGAAAAATGTCAAAAAAAATTATGGAGCTAGCAAAGCAAAGTATTCTTTTCAGCAAAACTGAGTAACATTCATCTTTCTTTTTAAAATTAATTATTCTGGAATATACTAGTCAAACCCTCTAGCCAATGTGTTAGGTAGACTAAATAGGACAAAAATATGTGGGCATTCCCTATTTTTTCACTGTACAAACAGAGCTTCAAAATAAAAGCTTGAAGCTATACAAGCTGACGAGAATCAGGTGTGCTGAGGTTCTTACTGTCAGGAACTTAAACTGGTTGGGAGTGGAGGCTCAAAGGGAAAACAACAGATTTAACATCCAGGTAATGCATCCTACCTTGGAAGATTCAGAATAGCATTTAGCAAGAAAAATCCACTTATAACTTAGCAGCAAAACCAACTGAGGTTTCCTTTCAGAACTCTACCTTTTGCTAAGGGCAGTTGGTTACAAAGCTTTCTACTCAGAACTGTTTTGTTGGTTTTTTTTCCCTCAGGAGGGTGGCACATGAGCCTAACGAAACACATTTGACTCAAACAGTCCAGTCAGTAGATTTCATTCTAAACAATTAAAGATTAATTTGGATTGTAAGGGAAAAAGAAAAGGTAAGTCCTAAGCCAACACTTACCTAATGAAAGCAAGTGAAACTCAGCAGCACTGAAAAGAATACCCAACAGAGACTAAATACAGCTTCAACATATATTCATGGTCTGTCTAGAAACGTCTTTGATGTTAAACCTCATATGGCACACTTAGCATTTTTTATAATTCATTTCCTATGGAAACTAATGAGCTTAAGGGTGAAATTACCTCATTGAAAATCAAAATGGAAGTGTGAAGAAAAGAAGGATGACCTGGAAAGCAGATTTAGAAGCAATCTTTGCATATTAAGCATTGCTGTGGGAAATAGTATAATTAGTTTTCCTCAGAACTTATTCCTTGGAATTGTGTAAGTGGTATTTCAGCTCCCAAACATCATGCAGAATGTTAAATAGGTGGAAAAAATGCAAAATCCTCACATGTTCTTCTTAAAATCAAGATGTTTTTTTCCTAACTTTCAGTGACTGTTGACTTATTTTTAAGAGGGTAGATCATAAAAAAATAAGGCTCCTTTCCAGCAGACTTCTAACGGGCCATAAGAAACCAGATTTTCAGAGCATAATTTGGAATAAGCGATCACTTCCCAAATTCCTAACTCCTTTTACTTGAATCAACTCATTTCCCTAAGCTCTTGCTGCAGGCTAAGCCATCTGCCCCACACAGTTCTACCAAAGACAAGAAATTGATACCAAATGCATGTATTTTGTTTGTTGAATGAGAGTTAATGATTAACCCTGGACTGTCAAATACCAAGTTTTTCCTGTTAAATACAATGAAAAGTTTCAGAGCTTAAGCAGAAGTTATCCTGTAGAGTTCAAGTACTGAGCCACTCTGAGGGCTCTAGGGGCTGCCAGGAGCCATACATTTCTTCCCTCTCAGTCACACCAATATTCTTATTTATTCTTTATGGAGAAAGTGCTTGGAAGAGCTTTGGCTGTGCCAGACCTGACCTCTTAACAGTGCATAAATCCCAAATCAGCAGCTTCCTCAAACTAAATAAGTTACAAGGCATTTGTTGACATAATGGAGTATAAAATATTTAAACCCACCACTGCAAGTGCAGGGCCAGGCAAAATTACCGGTTTTAAAGGCTATCAGCTCATCTTTCCAGTGCACAGAACAACACTGTTGTCACTTTTACAGTACTTAATCTGTCACTTAAATTTAGTCTGACAGCTGGTTTAAGAACAGCAACATAGATTAGCTACAACATTAAAGGGTATCCAGCTTCAAGTACGGGAATGGTAGCAGCACAAAAATCCTGGGATGCTAAACTGCAACCTGAAGCTTAACAATTCTGCCATCACTGTCTTCCACCTCACTGGGAGGAGGTGGAGCCAAGTCCTATTTACTCAGCAAGGCTAAAGTTCTGTTCAGAAGTTGTACTAACAGTAGTAATTTAAAACCTTATAATTTATACAAATTAAATTATAGTAAAGATGAACACGGTACTACAGTAATTTCAACTAGGCTGCTGTTAAATCAGGTGGTAAAATGGTGTTGCAAGAAACTAAAACAGTAACTACTTTTTAAAAAGTAGCAAACTTTTACATTTGTCAGCATCTTAAAGCCCTCTTACTTCTATGTAATAGTGTTTTGCTTATATCATTTATTATACATCCTGTAGAGGTACTGATGATCCTTCCCAGTATTATCTGACACTTTTAAGGAGTTTGAGAATGACACAAAAACTCATGTAATTTTCAGTTACTACAAGTTCAGGGATGGTATTTGCTTGTGAAATCTCGTATTAGCAAGTGTTCAATACATCCATTTCTGTGGTGATAATATATGTCACAGAAGAAATGAGACAACTTCAGTAGCATTTTTTTTCTCTTTTTAATTAATAACTTCTTAGTTCAGGAAAAAAATAAACCACAAAAGAAAACTGGAAGAACTACTCTCCACCTTCTTTATAAAAGAACTTTTCTCAAAGAGAGACTATATATAACTTGTTCACCACTATGTCAAATCCTATCATCATCACCTCGGTTTCCACATCTATTCTATCACATCTCATGCTCAGCTTTCAAACATCTCTTATAAAGGAGGTGGGGATGTGCTTTAGACAGGTTAAAAATATGCTGCACCTTTACAGTATTTAAACAATTACACCAAGCATAGTTCATACATTTATCACATTAACTATCACCTGGTAACCATACATTTAAAAAGGTCTAATGTAGAGTATGTAATACCCATGACAGATACTCTTACTTACTTAAGAGCATATAAAGATCAGGATTTATTCACCCTCCCCATCTGCAAGTCAATTTCTGATCTCTTCCTGGTACAATATAAATGACAAAAAAGTCCCTTCATTCCATTGCACTACCGCAACCCTATATGCATAGAAAGGCAGATTAATTACCTGTGACAGGAAAAAGGAAGAGGGTTTTATAAAAAGAATTTGAAGAACATCTACTGCACAGGTACTTTAGATGTTAAGCACATGAGTTCTGCTATTTGGGTTTTTTCTCCCAACTTTTTTTTTTCTTACGGTCTCACAATACACCCCTACACAAACATAACTTGAGTAGGTGCAAGCTACTCCTGACCAACAAAACAACTTCAGCACAAGAGGCTTGAACACCAGCACAGTGCCAAGGCTGTGCTGAAAGCCCATCTGGGGTGTGGGAGTGGTGAATGAGAATGTAATGCACATTTCTGCATATAATGTGCAAAGGCTTGATCTCCACAACTGCACTTGATTTGCTACATGCACAGCCAGAGATGAAAATGAGATCAAAACCAGCTGGGAATGGCTGTCCTGAGAAGATACAATAACCATTAAAAAATATCTAAACATAAAATACAAATATGGAAGCAACAGAACATTGTTAATAATACTAAAAGACAGAAACACACTGTTGGTGTTAAAAGAAGTTTCAAGTAATATTCCAGATCCAATTTCAATCCTACTCACAGGAGAAAATGCCCAGAGATTAGGAAGAGAAGTCCACACCAAAGTGTATTTTAATAGCATAAGGGCATGGTCAACAGACCCATCCTTGCGACAGCTATTTTCAAAAATAAAAAATCTAAACAGAAAGACATCATTCTAATTAGCATTCATATTAAGATGTGCATTACTGGAAATAGTTCTTTAATTCACTCCAACCAGTAGACAGGATGTGCTGCATCCTTTGTGCTCCATTATATCACAAGATACTGTGTGTACACTTTTTAACATCCAAGTGTAAATCCTGCTCATAAAATAAGGCATACTTAAAAACAACATGGTCTCTACAGAGGTAACTTTGTATGCTTTCTTCTCATTCTGCTTTACTCTTCTAGGTATGATGAAAACAACGTTGGTCCCAGACGAGTTTTGTCAACATTAGCAACCAGATTATGATGAAAGAGATTATATCACATCAATTTGTAGGGAAGGGGGAAAATTGGGATTTCTTTGTTTTTAATGACACTTGGGACATTTCCTGAACGAGCTCTGCAGAAGGCATGAAAATAAAATCTACATTTCCTACATCAGTGACACCAGTGTGCCCCTTCATGATCCCTATCCAGAAATGCCTCCATATTGCTACAATTCATCCAAACTCACTTATTTTCTGTAAGATTGTTCCTTCCGGTAGAGCTGCTATATTCTGTTTTAAATTATAGCTTTTTCTACATTTTCACCAGTGTATGCATGCTAGAGAACAGCTGCATTGCAGAGGTACATATTTAGCACATGGTATCAAACCAAAAAAGAAATACAAAAAAAATGAACCAGTGTCCTACTGGCTGCTCTATGTCAAAAGCACTGTTTGGTCTTCTGATAGAAAACACTACAGAAGTAATATTAGCAGAAGTCTGTTCTGCTTCAAGTATTACCCCAACTTTAAATGCGATCTGCAAATTTTTGTGCAATTAACTTCGTAATTTCACGTGAATAAAAACATCAACATGTCTAAACTAAGAAAGGAAACTGTCCTACCTCCACTGTAACACCACATATATGGTAGAAGCTTTAAGATGAAACAGCTGTTTATTGGATGGATTTTTTTAATTAGCAGTATTAACGTGGTTTCTAGCCCAAATGCAATGGGTAGCAACAAAATACCGGACTACCGCAAAATGCAGTTACAAATATACACTGACAACTTCCTTCTTAAATATTAATGGCTCTGAAATACCCATCAGATACTTTACAAAACTTCTCTATTTTAAGTCTAACAATTTTTCTTAGTTTCTTCACAAGTAGTGCAAATACACTCCTTATTCTTAGGTCATCCCAAGATATGGCTGGTTTTTGTGAGTGTGATTTGTTTGTGATAGAGGGACACTGTAGCCATGAGCATGGAATGCAATGCTTGCTGGACTACCTTGGGGAAAAAAAAAATCTACCTTATTCATGTACAGCTGTAAAATTCTACAAATTAAAAAATTTCACATCAGGTTACCTGATGCAAAAGTTAATGATTCCCTGCTATGGGGAAACTGAGCAGATCCCCTGAAACCTTAAACTGTACAAGCAGTGTAACAGGTTTTTGTCCCTTCTTCAGACTACAAGTTTTCAGTTCTTGAATCGTGTTTGCTCACAAATGTGATTGAATTTCCTAAAATAAAGAAAAACAGAGTATTAGAATATAACAAAGTTTCAGGAGTCAGGCAACAACAGCAAGTCAGCATGTTTCACAGGGTATTTTAAATGTTAAATAGTCTAAAGCAGGCCATTTACACACTAAAATCTCTTTTTCAGAACCTGTTTAGATCATACTTTACTGCCTTTTTAAATGTAACAGGATTTTCAACATCTCTCCTGCCTAACCCTCATTAGTTTTATTATGCACACAGAAAACCTGTTATTAAAAAGCATTCCTCTATACTTCTGCATACTTCAAACCCAGAAGGCAATTAAAACAGGAATCGGTGAATTAATTTTCCTCTGCAAGATATTAGCAACTTTTAGTAGACAGCATTACACAAGTCATTAAGAACTAGAATTAACCAGGCTAATTACACATTTCAATATAAACACATTCTCTCAGTGGCTTAGAATCTTCTGGAAAGAAAAAGTCTCTCAGCCTGTATTATCTAAGTTTTATGGGAATGGCAAACCTGTCTTCATGGATTGAACAGCTACCATAATTTAGTACCAAGCACTTGTTCCCACTTCTCAAACATTTCACTGTTCACTCCTTATTCTTCTCTTGCTTGGGCCATGTGGCCCCTGACAAACAACTGAAACAGAAGTTGGGGTGTTGAATGTGTCACTGCACGTGGAGGAAATGGTGCAAAGGAGACCTTGAATTTCCCCCTCAGCTGGATTAGATCAAAGGTCAGAAAAACCTTCCCCACATAATCTAACGACTTAGAAGAACGATTTAGCTCAATTAAATTTTTTTTTTTTAAATTATCTGGATATAAAGGAGTGGTATGACAGGATTGTTTGCTTTTATGGATTTTAGGAACTAAGAGTAGCGGCTGGTAAAGTTCTAGGAAGGATTAATACTCGGGGGAAAAAAATGAAAAAAGAAAAAAGGAGAAGGAAAAAAAAGGAAAAAACCCTGAGTCATTTTTTATTCTAGATGAAATTATCCACAACATGAGCAAAGATGACTGGTGAGTACTTTGATATTGAATTAACGCTAACATTTCAAAACAAAATCTCCTCTGGGAACACAGACAGTTCTATAATGTGAAGTTACAGATAACAGCGGTACTTGAAATTACATCTGCAACTTAAATCCAAAATTATTTTTGAAAGCTATTTGGTAAAACCCTTGAATTTGTAAGAGACTGCAGATGAATATTTTACAAGTCTGTCTTATGATCTGCTTGCCTGAGCTGCACAGACTGGTTATTTTCAACCCACAGTACCTGAAATATTAAAGGAATTATGCTAAGCGTCTATGTACATTGCAATATTAGAAAGATACTGCAGAATCTACTATTCATTAAGGCAATTTCTCAATAAGGGGTAACAACTCCTCTATCTTAAATTACACTGAGAATTTAGAGAATTATTCATAAGGCAAGAAGGATTTTTCAGCCCTCCCTGAAA
Source organism: Sitta carolinensis (assembly GCA_032173965.1). Taxonomy (NCBI): domain Eukaryota; kingdom Metazoa; phylum Chordata; class Aves; order Passeriformes; family Sittidae; genus Sitta; species Sitta carolinensis. The sequence continues at coordinate 6,805,534 of CM063296.1, read as the reverse complement.
CCAGTTAGCTCTTAGGGAGAAAATTTTTGTTTTGTTTTATGAGTCTTTAATATTTGTCTTACTACATGTGCCTCTTTTCATAGGAATAAAACTGCATTGGTCACCAGAGGCCTTGATATTTTTATTCAAGAAGTTTTATTTACTTTGGAAGGACATTTCTCATAAATGACCAGGTGTCCAAGGCTGGTATTACGTAGAGGGTTAATTCTCTTTTCAGGCTCAATATTTCATTTTTGAGGCATGCCAGATTCCTTGGGTCAGAGATGGAAGACCTAGAAACTCCTCGGGAACCTGCTGTGGCTTACGTTACATGCTCCAAGCTGCTCCTGTTGCTAATTATTGTCACCAATTGATCCCTTCAATGGAAGCTGCACTTCACTAGAAGAATCCTTCCAGCCCAGTGGGTGGAGAAACACTCAGGAAGTGTCAGCCATGGGTTACAGCAGCTTACAAGTGCTGGCAGTGCCCTTGATATGCACAGAGGGCTCATTTCAAAGTTGTGTTAAAAACAAAAATGACCAAAAAAATCCCAAATGCTCACCCAGTCCTGCTTTATGCTGCAAGCTCTGGCACTTCAAAGGTTGCTTTTTAGATCACTGTTGGTTTGTTTTTTAAGGAACACAAAGCAAAACCACCTTCTAAAGTGTCCAACTTACATGGCATGATGTGCTTTGACCTGAGTTCGACAGTTGCGTCCCCAGTAGCAATCAGGACGTGACGTGACAGTCACTACAGGAAGAGCAAATGAAATGCTACATTTAGTACAAAAGTCACTAAAGGTGACCCAGATTATTAAGCCACTGCTAATGGTGGTACATCAGAAACAAGACATGACTGGCAAGAAAAAACGACTGTAGAACTATATTGTTTCACCTTCCTGGAAACAAAGTGTACACTTCGTGAAGGACAAAAAATTCGTTTTTAATGTTAAGTTAATGCAGACTTATGATGAAAGTATTTGGTTCTCAGTGCTGTAACTGAAGTTTTACCATTTAGTTTAACAGAGATGGACCTGATTAGACACTCAGCATTTGTCTAGATGTATTTCCATAAAAAAGAAAAAATATTAATTTCAGTAGAGTTTGCTGCTTTTCCCCACCTTCACACACATTACAACTCAGCTGTCCAGCAGCTGAACTGAAAAGTAATGCTACGGGCAAACCAGGTACATAATTTTTTAACAGAGTTCTCAACAGCTTAAGACTGGGAAGCTGTTGCTAACAGCAAGAACTAAATTGACAGAAGTAATATTTAAAAGCAAACTGTTGGAACAGCTTCTGTTCCAAACAAATTTAGGTCTGAAGGAGGCACAGTTGCTTGCATGCTATTTTATACTAAAATTGTAAATGCAAAGATTTAGAATCAGTTTTTGAAAGCTTTCTTACTCCTAGCTGAGAGCTGGTAAAATGTTAAATTGTTCAGAAGATGCATCATTTTATGTATTAAATGGGAAATAAATTAGATTACAGCAAATGGTTCCTGTTGACTATATACTGATTTTACTGAATTTCTCTTTTCACTGTGCAGATACACTTATTCCACACATGAGAAATAATACTGGAAGAAAAGGTTCCATTAGGGAGTCTGAAAATAACTATACACAAGCTTAGCAGCTGATAAGAAAGGCAAGGAATGTAAGACATCAGCCTGCAACAAGATTTGCACTGGGCTACATGAAAGTGCCAAAAGAGCATAGACACAAAGATTAAACTGATGTTAACTCTTTAAATTACTTTTCCCCTCCATACTGTGCAAAACAATCCCCACCTGGCAACTCAGCAACAGGAATATTCTGCCTGTACTGGTAGGCAAGTTCTCGAAAGCTGCGAAGGCCACAACAGTAGCAAAGCACTGTGTTCCCAGTAATTCTGTAATCTGGGGAAAAACCAGTTTGTAAAAATGTAAGGCTTAATAAATCAGATTTAACTAAAGAGCCAGGACCACACTAGTTCTGTACACAGAACTCCAAACTTCTTGATAACACTGCTGAGTTACATCCAGACAAGGAGTCATGCACGTGCAAACTGAACACAACACATACCTGACAACATAAAAACTCCTCTTTGAAGAGCTAAGAGACTTTCATTTAAGAGATTTTTCCATGTCAGACCCCTGGATGCCAGGTAATCCTGAAAAGAGCAATTTAAGTGTTTAATCCAGAAAAATCTCCAACCTTAAAGATTAAGCAAACCATTTATTCTCAAATATTTACAAATCTATCAGTAACTAGGTTTTTAGAATGAGCTTGCTGATTACAAGCAAAAATTAAATACCTTAATTAGCATGATACATTCAGACCACCAATTAAACCTCCCACAAAGTATCTTCTTTCCAGATCTCCACTTTTGCCAAAAGTTTGCAAATAGATTCATTCCAGTCACACTCTCGTTTACCTCAAATCAAGATTTCATCCAGTTTACCTAATTTATGCAATCCTATTATTGTATGGGCAAAGTATTTTCCAAACAAGTTGGTGTGAAATTTAACTTGTGTGGGACGAAATATTTAACAAGCATTGCTTTCCTGGCACGTTTTTATTGAATTATTTTTCTCTTAAATAATATTTTGGATGATTGTGTGGTGCTTATTTAATCAGCCTTTTAGAATCAGGTTCTGCAAGTGACACAGTGCTGCTGCCACTGTAACTATTAGGTAGCACATCACTTCCATTTCATCACTGAGTACATCTTAAACTTCGTACATTTGTTATTATCACACACAATAACTTTTAAACATACCTTTAGGATATCTGATTCATAGTGGTTGTTATTCAGGACACCATCTAAACACTTATCACCAAGATTTATTTCTAATCAGAACAAGAAGGAGAAGAAAAGTTACTGTTTCTCACCCAAACCCCGTGGTCCTCACACATTTTCTGAAGGTTCTTGTGTTTCTTGAAATAACATGCACAGGCTCATGTGAGCACCAAGTACATGACTGCATTCAACATTTGCTAATGCATGTGATTTATAACTTCTAGTGGCAAAGATAAGATACTGAGATTTTACAATTTCAGCTTCATCCACAAACACTACCAAGCTACACAAATTACCAGTGCTAGTACAGCATATTCCATTAGCTTCAAACTGCAGCCAAGCCATTCCAACTGTTTTAATTTATTTTTTTAAATGTCAAAAAGCCCTGAGTTTCAGAAGCCTGCATGTTTAAGGGGGCAAAGTTCTTTTCTAATCCGTTACCTCCAGATGTTCAGTGCTCTTGCACTGGTTTGTATGATTTTTTCCTTAGACTGAAACACACCATGTTTTTTTATGTTGGAAAGAATTGTACTCAGCAAGAGTAGCTTCTAAGCCAAATATTGTATGAAGACACTAAATTAAATCCTCTCAATGTTAAGACACATGCCACTTCAATTTTTTGTGTTTGTGATCTGAGGACGCACTTCTTTTGGCACGACTGTGCTAGAAATTAATCTGTCTCTCAAATGACTTAAGGTTCAAGACAGACAGACAGTATTGCAAAGTGAACAGGCTGATAAGAAAAAAAATTACTCCACAGTACCACAGAATGGTGCCAAGCAGCCAAAACATGCCATGCGAGTGCAGCCCCAGTACAAGTGACAGAAGGGCTGCAGACAAACTGTGCCTGTAAAATAACAAAGAAAACCCCTGTAAGGACCTGAACACAACAAAACACAGCAGTTACCATTCTCATAAATCAGTAACAACAGAGCCCTAATAAACTTGGTTTAAAAAAGGTACAACTTTCTCATTCAAAATACATTCTTTAAAGGACTAATAAATTCTATAAAGGAAGACTCTTCCATGCTGTCACTACAAGAGTCCACATAAAGAAGATGCATATAAAAAACAGTCTTCCATGTAAATTTAAGTTTAATAATAAATAAGGAGAGAGCTAGTTCTGTAGAAAATAAAATACAAAATGTACACACATTGCTGAGGAGCAACATGAGGATTCTGTTCACGCTCTGCTCTTCGGTCAGGCATTGGCTGAAAGCAGCAGGTGCATATTACATGACTTCCTTGAGCAGGACACACATATTCCTGAACAGCTGGATGAGTTAAAAAGGGAAAAAAAAATATTGAACAATTTACACAATTGCAATCTGAATGAGGAATCTTAGTGAATATTAAAACATAAAAACCTCAATGTAACAAGCAACCTTTTTACAAAGACTCAATGAAACAGCAGAAAAACAGCCTTCAGACTTCTAAACTGCACAGGTGTGAAGTCATTATTATACTGAAAAATATTTCAGTTTATAGAAAAGTTTAAGAACTTTTCAACCATCTTATCGACCATCAGCAACCCATTTTGATCAATCACAGCCAAATGTTGTATTTGCAAAGACACCAGCGTGGAGTTGCTCTAAGAGGGAGCTTGCTTAGCTCTGACTTAGTTCACTGTTGTAACACAGCTCACTGCTTAGCTCAGGGGAGTTGGAGATGTTCTTCAAGGCTCCCTTCCACCCCCAGCCGTTCTGTGACTCTGCCCCAAGTGTCTGAGTTGCAATATTTCAGTGCTGCACTGCTGGGGCACTGTGACACTGACCTGCTGGGAAGTTGGCAGAGGTAGATGGAGCATCTCCCAGAGCCTGCATTCCTCCTGCCTCTGTCTCCTGGCCAGTGCCAGGCACAGCTGGAACAGACTGTCTTCGGTACCCTGGGCACTGTCTGCATACTATATATGGTTGACTGGAAGAACAAAATAAAGTCAAATGAAATTATACCAAACAAATGCAAATACAACTTATATCGCTATGCTAGACAAGGTTGGTCAGACTCTCAAAGTTTAAATTTAGGATTTCCTCATTCAGTAACAGATGGAGTTTATGTAACTCAGTACTTTCCAGCTCTGAAGTCTGCTATAGTTGTGACAGATAAAAACTCTAGGTTTTGTAGTATTCCTCAAGAAGTTTTAAACAAAAGGAAAAGGGAAAAAAAATACCAATGTGACTGAAAGAGGAACAAAGCTATAATAGTTATCTACAAAAATTCTTCTGTTACTCTGTGAACATTTGAGCAAAAAGTGTTCGCTGTTGAAAATACAGAGGAGGCATTTTGGTACTTGGGAATTCCTAAGTCAAGCATCAGCTGCTTTGGTACCATACACCCAGTGAAAGCAGTATTCCAGAAACATAAGAAAACACAATCATTGCAAACACACTCATAGGGTCATGGACTGCTTTATCTCCTGACAAGATCTTAGCCAGAAACTTGTCTTTTTTTTTGTTCCCCAATTCAACATAGAACTGTTGGTCACAAACTGCATCTTGCCGGACTTCTAGGAAGTTCTAATTTTTGCTGATTGGTCAAGGTTCAAAAGGATGACCAGCAAAACTGTCTAGTTAATTACTGTCAAGAATGACCTTAATCTGAAAACAGATTCTGGCAATGGTCATGGAAACACTATCAGCAATATTTGTGAAACTAACTCAGCCTGTGGGTCTGTGCATTCAAATATAGGCACCTCTAATTCAGCACACAACAAACAGCCATACCTGATATCTGAGGACTCACTATCTACATCAGACAATTCCAGTAAATCTTCAGAACTTCCCTCCTCATCTGAAAAAGATCTCCGCACCTTAGGCTGCAACATGTCTTGAGTAATTTTGTTTCTGGCATCCATGCTCCGAACATCATCTTCATTGCGACACTTATCTGGCAGGAGAACCAAATTCAAATTTCAAGAGAAAGGAACACCTCACATCCCTTATCTGCACTCTTCATTAACACAGTTACCATTATAGTGTTTTTATTTCTGTGATACTTGGTTTTGGATGAGAGAGTTCTAGATCATCTAAAATTCCCCTCTCTGTTAAGGAAGTCTAGTATCAGGCAACTTAAGTTTTGTTTTCAAGAGGCCATGATCAAAGTTTATTAAATCTATATTCAAGTGTATTTTTCCAAAGAATCCTTCTCATGATTAAATAACAAATTGAAATGAAGCATTCTTAGCATACTCACAGTATTAAATCATATTCCACAGGTTATTATGTCATGTTAAATACACTTGTTTTCTGATGAGCCATGTCAGAGAAAACAGCAGAGTAATAAAACACACAAGAATTTTATAGACAACAGTGTGTCCAGGCATCAGTTATGCAGCTCATGTGTGAAAGCCACATGATTCTGCCACAGACATTGTTCAACTTGCCTGGATGCTGAATCAGATAAGCTTCAACCAAGTTGTTCAATATGTGATTTTTACAAATACGTTCTACTGGACAACGACAAGTAGGACATAGAGAAGATCTTTCCATCCATCCTGAGTAGCAGGCAGCACAAAAAGTATGCATACAAGGCTGCAAGCTGGAAAACAAAAATGGAGTAAAAATACAAATCTTTCATTTTCTTTCAGATACTGAAAAAACTATTTAGCATTGATTTGCCTATCTAGATGGGGTAGGAAAAGGAAAATCAAGAGGGCTTGTGAAAATGCTGACTATCCTGACCTCCTCAAACAGTTGTTACTGAATGTCTTGCATTATTACCACATGATTACAGCTTTTGTCACTCTTACATACCTTACACAGTCATGCAGCAGTTCTTGGCAGATAATGCAAGTTAATGTCTCTTCCATCTTATCTGGTTTCACATTTGATGTTTTTGCATCTTCAGAGCCAAGTTTAATTATACATTCACTTGGAGCTGCTGGTGAAAGATTTGGACACATATCTTCATCTACAAAGACAGGAGGAGATAGTTTTTAAAGCTTTTTTTAACTTTGTTTTATTCAAGTATTTAAAAAATCCCTGAAAGATATGCACTGATTCACTCTTCACTGGCAACAGTCCCAAAAGAGTTTCTTGCTTTACACACTACAGCTTCTGCTACTAAAGACATTATTTTCATGGGACCAGAAATCAAGTGAGTGAGACACAAGAAATAAGCTGAATGAAGGACTGAAGGTAGCTGCTGTAATTAAATTTTGAGAGGTGGGGGTGAGGGTTAAGTTGCAGAATACTATAGTATACTAGCCTCCTTTCAGTTTCTTCTTAGCAGGTTCCAAACCTTCCTCCTCCTCTTCCTCCCCTGTTCTTTGAGAATCTGATTCTGCATTTTCTTTCTCAGTGATTTCTGGAGTGATTGCAGGAGCTTCTGGCTTTTTGTGCAGTGCTCTTACACACATGGATTCTAAGATGGGGAAAGCAGGCACAGGAGTGACAACTGAGGACTGTGATCCTATAAAATAAAAACAAAAACATGAACATAGCTGCACACAGCTACGGGACATTTAAAAAAAAAAAAAATACTCAAACCCTGATGAGGCACATGTATCAATTCAAACATCTGAATAGGAAAAAGTGGAGCAGAAAAGCAAAGTCTGCATAACTTAGTAAACACACTCTGAACCAATCTAACTAATTGGAAGACCTGGGGGAAAACAACCTATTAGTTGTGTAACCCTACTTAAAATCCCATTCCTCTTTCAGTTGTGGAGTATTTATTCTTAAGACTATTATCCAGACCAGGTCTTCCTGACAAAGATGCCAGGCAGGAGTTATGCAATACTGATCATACGTAACAGGCTGGGATCACTGCAAAGGGAAAGCTTTGTTTCCATCGGAGCCAAAGAGGTCCCAACGAACTGCTGACAAATGCAGAAAGAAATTTCACAATTCCTTCACTCATCCATCAGGATTTACCCTGCCTGCTCATAGAGAGAAAGTTAAAATGCACATATCCACCTGGTGTTTTCACTAGAACTTTACAAAGCAAATCCTTAAGACCAAGACAGGGGTAAGAGATGAATCTTTAAAAACTGGAGCAACAGCTGATGAGCTGGACTCAGTGATCCTGATGGATGCCTTCCAACTCAGCATATTCTATGATTGTGTGACCAAACTTTAAACACTTGACCCAAGTCTCACCAGATGTAGATGGATTATCTTCCTGCTGAAGAGATGCAGACTCAACCGCAGAGGTAGAAGCAGCATTAAAGAGGTTTGATGTAGAAGTAGATGGCTGTGGTTCCTCATAGCAAGACTGAGTAGCTGACAGTGATGAGGTAATTTGGGTCTCATCATTACTTCTTCCTGTACTTGAGGTATCTTTGGTCACATGGCATTGGTTTTCTACATTAACTTCTACAGTTGGAAGGGGGGAAAGGAAAGAAAAATATCTGTGTGACAGTCACCACATCATGGCTTCAAAATTCCAAGGAATCAAACTCTCTCAAGAGGGTTACATTAGTCATTGGAGCTTAGCTCCTCTTCATGGATCTTGAATTACTTCCTTACCTACTGGTTCTTGAGTTGCATCATGTTTTGTGTTTAAGGATTCATAAAGATAAGCAACATCTGAAAGAGATTTTAAAATATTAATCATGCTCTTTCAACAAAAATTCACGAAAATTAATCCCACATAAACAATTTCTATTAACAAGTGGCTGAATCCCCCAAGTGTCTGACAATGGAAGAGGCAAATGAGGGGTCACCTCAATAGTACCGTGTTAATACTCCTACTTAGGAGGCAATTAGGAGCAGCACAGCAAGATCTTTTCTTCTCAGGAAACCAGGCAGAGCAGCTTTTGTGTGACGTTTAACTTGTGCCAGCCATGGAACCAGAGACTTAATCATTTTTTAAACCTAAAATCTGCTCTGTCAGAACAGACTGTATTTTTACTGATACTTGAATCAAAGTTCTCTGAAGAAGCTTATTATTTTTGAGCTCACTTCTCAACCTCTTCAATCAATATTATTTCGTTTCTTTGCAATATATGTGAACTCTCAAAAATACAGATTAGGACATGCCATAAGTTTCAGCCAGAAACTAATTTAGAATCTATTAATAAAACCAACTGGATAATATCCTTTTCTTTTCAATCTTACTTCAATTTAATATTGTTCCAAAAATTCCTCTACCTTGCCACCTTTTTGTCACCTCCAACCACCTACAAGGAAATAAGACTGTCTTAGTTTGTAGCAATCCTTTTTCTGATCAGAAGTTAAAATATTGCCTCCTTCAGTAGACTTAGAATGGTCAAACAGGCATGCCAAATCTAAATTCTTCTCTGCCTTTGAAGATGGAAAAGCTGAAAAAGCAAAACTGGAGGCTTGGTAATAATTTAACTACTTATTAACCTAAACAAAAATCAGTGATTCAGTTCATTGCCCGGAAAATTCACCCAAGTGATTCATCTAAGTAGCATCAAGTGTAATAATGCCAACTTAGAAAGGATTTGTGAGATTAACTCACAAGACAGAAAAATATAGCTTATCACTGCTTCATGTAATATTTACACCAGACAGCATAAATCTGTCTGTATCAAATTAGCAGCAATTTCATAAAGGAAGTATTTCAACAGTGTGTATGTATCCAGAATTTTTTTAATTAGCAGTTCATGCTTATTACTGTACGAAAACTGTAAATACAGCATTGTTCCAGGTTTACCAATTCTACTTTCACTGCAGGGCTTTCCCATTCTCCCCCCCCCCCCCCCCCATTTTGCCTCTTCCCTCTTTAAAACAAAAAAAGCCAACATATGCACACAAAAAACCCACATACCCAAAAAAAAAAGCTTTTGCAGCCTTTCCTACTGGTGCCAAAAACTGCTTCACTGGATATATAAAGTATCACTAACTACCCCAGCAATTTGACTTCTAAAAGAAGCACTGGACATGTGATTAGAACCTCATTACTTACCATTCCATTCATTAGTTCTACCAAAATTACTTCTAGGCACATTTAAATTTCAGACAGTTGCTCAGATTTGTCTCTGTAAAAACTGGCACATCCATGACCTCTTCTCCAGAGACTTGTTTTTAAGCATATTTCTCTTTATAACAGAACTACTCATTTTTGTTATACTGATATTTCTTTCCCCTCATGACTCAAGAGAAAATGACTAAGCATGCCATTTCAAAAGTCTTATTCACTTACTGTTCTCTGGCTCATTTTTTCTGTAAACAACATAGATCACATCCCCAGTCTGTAATGGGTATGTCTGCTTCTTAACCACTTTCAGTTTATTAATTACTGTTCCATTAGTACTGTAAAGAGAAAGAAAGACAACTTTGCATAAATGTTTTCATAATTACACTGGAGAAGGAAGGGAAAACACAAGATATATTTAAAGAAGAAAAACTATTGGCTACCCCCCAAAAATGTAAATAGACTAAAAATTTTTTTTTTTAAAAAATGAAAGTCTAGAAACAGAAAGTTTCTCCCAAAGACAGAAATGCAGAGCTACTAGAACTTCAAAGCTCATTTGCAGCTACTGGTAAAGAGATGGCAGTCGACAGACAAAAGACCCCTGATATTTGGCCAACATCTCCAAATAATTAGATGATTGTTACTGTACAACAGTCTCCACCCTTTAAGTGTAAAACCCAAAAGGACAATATGAGTACTATTCAAAAAGTTCCAGGCCATGTTTTCCAATTAATACTGGGAATGTCATAAGACATTCTGTGACAAAGGAACTTCTCCTGGATAGTCAGGGATGCCATGCAGTGTTAATTTTTTCCCCCTTCCTCCTTTAAAAAGGAAAAAAGCTAAAATTGTGAGGTTACTTGGACTGTTTGCAACTTGAAAGTGAGAAGTTAACAAGGTGGAAAAAAGTGATATATAATGAAAGACGAGTTGGAATGAATTACTTTGATATTGATAAAAAATTCAATACTTATAGAAGAAATTAAACTAGGGAAAATGAAAATGCAGAGCATTGCTGATTAATTTCTTTATCCCCTTAACTACGGGTAATGTTGTATACATACACAAACCATTAACGTTTTATAACCAAGTCAAGCAATTCAAGTACTGAATAATTCCAGCTCACTTGCAGTAAGTATCCTTCAGGGCTGCAGCCCTCTCGAATTTCAGACTTCTGCCACTCAAAAATCTCAGCAATTCGTACCAAATACGAACGAACAGAAAAAATATCTGCTTTTCCTTCTCTGCAGAGCAGCTGCAAGAAATGCCAGCAAAGCTGTGCTGCCATCTCCTGGAGGCACAGCCCGTGCCCCAGCCCTCGCTGCAGGGCAGCTACTTGGAAATCAGCACCTTGCCCTCCTCTTTTCTGACACAACAGGATGAATTCAAAGCTCAAAAGGAAAAAGAAGCCCTTTGGAAGCACTGCAGCAAGTTTTGACCAAGGTATGAGTTCTAGGTCTTGCTGCTGCAGCTGCCTCCACAGTCTACCATGGTTGAATCAACTAATGCAACATAAATGAGATACCAAAAAAATAGAAATGCTATCAAGAAATGAAAAAAAAAAAAATCTTTGGGTAACGTTGATGAAACTTCAAGCTTCTCCTACAAGCAAGAAAACTACTTATAGGTCATCTTTTTCCCCTCAGGCATACAGATGTTGACTAGGCTGAAAGATATAATCACTAAAGAACCAGCAGAACAGAGAAATCACTAAATGACTGCCAAAGTTTAGCAATTAAGAGGAAAATAGTATTTTAGTCAGTCTGTTAAAAACAACACTGACTTTTAACTTCATACTGAGAGTAGTGACACAATTTTTGCTTCAACATAATCTTTTAAAATACGTTATCTCCCTCAATTGCAAAATAAATAGTGAAGTTTACACCAGCCTCTGAAACCTGTCAGAGGTCCTTTAATAAAACCAGGAAACACCAAATTTGACCTCCTCAGTTTTCCAGAAAGTATTTCCCATCTGCCCCAACTGTTCTAGACCTTCTTTTGTAACAAATCAGCTAAATTCAAGTAACAAGACTTGTCTTTTAGTGAATTTTAGCTTCTGTAGGCAATTCCTAGCCCAAGCATTTCACTACACACGGCAAGGGAAATGTCACAATAATGTATTTTACGAAGTAACTCCGTCATAACTGTCAAGTACCAAGATTGTTCTGGGGAACAATAACTCAAGGTATTTTTGGGGAAAGGAAAATCCCCAAAACCTCAGGCATCTAGTAACCACTCAGGCTTGGTCTCACAAAGCAAGATGCAGAAATAGCTATGCAAGACCTGCTCATCAAATTGACTACAGACTGCCAAATCTTTTCAGTTCTGTGGTTACAGAGACTTCAATGAGAGCTGACTAATGAATTACTTGGCACACACAGACCCAAATGAAGTAGGAATAAATGGGTATCACTTAACACAGAAAATCATAAGCTTTTCCTCAATGTATTAGTAAACTAAAGCAGTTGTATTTATCTCTCAGCCAACAACAAAAGGGGAAAAATTATTCAGCTCTCCGAGATAATTGTATTGGTCTTCCAGTTTCAGGCTTTACCATGAGGCTTTTAACAGATATGGTGACATCCCAGATTAATGTTGTGGTATTTTTTAACCAGACACACATGATAAATTATGACATTTGTACATTCCTCTGATGTTTTAAATTAAAGTCCCCATAAAATAAGTAGAAAGTACAATGAGAATGCCAAATATGAAGGCTGTTCATTAGGACTTGGTATTGAATTGATGCCAACTGGCTGTACCATTTTTCAAGGGGAGAAGGAAAACAGAACTATCAGATATAAAGTGTCCGTGCTGTGAAACTATGTCACAAAAGGTTCCAATGTCACTTTTTTAAACAGTGAAAGAAAAAAAATCATGCCTTGACTCAATTCCAATGTGGTTGATGACTCTACAGTTTCATTAGTGAACCATAAATTCTGTTTACTTCCCAATCCCATCTGCTGTGCAGAATTGATATGAACAGCTTCACTCACAACAGGGTTACTTTTGAAGTAAATGAATGATCTATGTGTTGTAAGAAACTTCCACATCCTTCCAAGAAAAATGCCTGTCTAATAATTTCTATTAATTATTTGCAGCCATCCAGGAAAAGAATGCAGCTTATGTTAAAGCTTCTGGGTTAACAGTTATCTGTTATTAAAGTGCATATAAACCTGAACACACTGTAAACTGAGTTTTCAATTCTATTAAGGCACAGAATCCCTTCTGTACTGTAATTCTCCACTCTTTCAGTGTTCATAAACATAGTTTTGACTGGAGGCTGAGAAGAATTTAGTAGAAGGGACACCAGCATCAATTGCAGATCAACCTCTGATTTACCCACAGAAAGGGAGTGTCTGCTTGCCTGTTATAGGAATATCATCCTTGTCTAAACAGTCTCCTGATCTGAAATATCACCTACTACTTCGAATCTTAAAAGGAAAAAATCCTAGAAAAATCAAGAAATTACACTAGTTGTCTTTAAAACTTCTTTTTCAAAATGGAGAATCTACAACTGCTTTTACTGGGAGAAATCCAACTGCTGCCTCCACTGTGTTAGGTCAGCTTGTACAATTTGTTTTCTTTCAAGCAGTATAAAGCAACTAGTGCATGGTTTGGAAAATAAAGTAGAAACATATCCCAAGAGAGGGCGAGTCTGAGTATTTTACTGTACTATTTGCTAACTCTTTGCTTTTGTTACTTCCAAACTTTTATTTACTCAATTTTGAATGCTCTACATGTTTTCTTTCACCTGCAAACTTTGGGTAATTCCTTCCAAAGTACATTCAAGAACTCATTATGCTATCAGAAGATAATATGTTGGCTGCCTACACATATTTGATTATATTCTTTGGATTAGATACAACAGAGAAACAAAGTCCACTCAGTTTGACTGTCCCACACTGACTGCCTCCTTCAATGCATTCCTCTTCACCAGAAAAATCTGAGCTTGACCACAGCAATGTTTCCAAATTATTTTTCACTTCAGAGAAAAATAGCTGACCTTGCAATATTTTTCTGTGACTCTGGGCATCTGTACTGCTAACTCAAACATTCAAGAATCATCTTCTTTCAGCCTGATTTTTTGAAACTCATCTGCTATTTGGCACAAACATTGGAAGACCCAGAAGAACCAGAAGAGTCTGCAGTCACATCAAACCTGTTTGGTTTCTCGATTCAGCAATTGGCAGCCACACTCCAACTCTCAGGAGGAGAGCACTCCAGAGATTGACTTTGTTAGATACACAGAAGTGTAACAGGCACAAGCAGCTCCCTGGCAATGCTCCATGGGTGCAGCCTTTCTGCTGCACTGCCTTGCAACAAGCCTCACCTTTGCATGAATATACCATACACAAAATTATCTTTAATTTGGCTTTGCTAGTTTTCTGTTGGCTACACCTTCTGCCTTGGGGGTGAGGGGGGAGTAAGGGGAGGGAAAAAAAATAAAAAAAGCCAGGAATGTTTCTCCATCATGCACCATTTATTTAGCTTGTTCTGTCATAACACTTGTCTGCCAGGGACAGTTTCTCAAGCTTATATTTACAGCTACACTCTGAGACTGCCATGATAGGCAAACGTGGCAGTTTGTGTTTTGGAACAACAACATGATAGGCAAACATAGTTTGTGCTTTGGAACGTCCTGAAATTTAGGACTATATTGGAGAATGACAATATAAACCTTTCCCAGACATCCCAGCTAATCTTTTTTCCCCATTTAGCATTCTGTCCCACAGCTTCTGGGAGTATGAACCCTGCAGGAATCTACCCAGAGACCTATCCTGGATATCCTGGACCTATCTCTAATTACAGCCTTGAAGAGGAGGGAATACATCCTTATCAGCTTTGTCAGCAGCAGATGACAACAAAGCAGGGGCAGAGCTGCCATTGGGGCACTGTGGCAGGCCAGTGGAATGTACCCATGATGTACAAAGAGGAAAATTTCAGGTTTTGAAGGATGTCATGTTGAATCCCTATTCCATCAGCCCAGAAGGCAATTTAATATGTTATTGTGGTAGCTCAGGGTTAGTATCAAATTCCTGCTGAGCTTTTCACAAAAGTCCCTCCAAGAATATTCTGGGAAACCAACCTTGTATCTTCCAATGACACTTGACCAGACTCTTCATCCACTACGATTTTACAGTGATCTCCAGACACCAACTTGTTGCCAGGGAAAGATAAGTCACAGCCTTAAAAAGAAAGGAGATTTTCCGCTGTGCTTAAAAATACACATTACACAGTCAGAACAGCATTTTACATGGCTATAAATGCAACACAAACTGACTCATGTACATCTGCAATAGTTCAAAATTTCTACTGTCACACAGGCAGCAACACAGTCCAGTGTGAGATACATAAATACAAGTGGTGAGACTGAAATGTGTTATCAGCACATGAGGCTACCATTTGAAGAGGTTTCAGTTTCCTTTTTCCCCCCAACCCTGGCCCTACAGATGGAAATTAAATCATAGCTACTCTTCTAGAGTGGCAGAGAAATAAATCCACACATATCTGAAGTGCTCAGTTTAACTCCTAAAAGCAAACATCTCACAGCACTCGGCTCTTTTTCCACATCATTGTGATGCTGTTTCATTGGATTTAACTTCTGTTTTATTCTGGTGTATTGGGAGGAAGTAGTAGGAACCAATAACTGATTTTTTTTTTTAAATTAAAAAATTATTACCACTGTTCTATCATATAGCCTTTTGTTTGTTTTTATATAGGGAAGTTTTCCTCATCTCTGTTGACAGCATTATTACATTAATAAAACTGAGGAGAATTACAAACCCAGGACTAAGATTTAGTGCTACACAGGACAAGTGTCATGACGATATCAGAGAAACCTTCCAACCTACAACTCAAGGGCTCTGAAAAAATCCAGCCTTTTTACTTCACTTTAACATTGAATATCCAAAGCAACACTCAAGGTTCTCCATCAATCTCTCACAAACGACTCGAAGTCTTTGCTTACACCAAACTTATAATTAACCACCATGATTTCCCTCCACCTATCTACTGTGGGTGAACTGACCTCAGCCTGTCCAACAACAGATCCAGAAGGATCCAGTAGCCACAATCTCAAACAAGCAATTCTAATGCTCCTGAAGAGTCCTAAGTATCGCTTATAAAGTCAAAATTTGGTATTCTAGGAACCATCCATTTAACTAATCCATTAGCAAACAGTTATGAAAGCAACTGAACAAGAATTCATATTTTTTTCCTGCCAGACAACCCTCAAACAGGCATCAGCTTGAACAATTTACCCACAGCTTAATGATAAGCAATCTCAATAGATATCACCAACTGTAAATTTGCAAGACATTTTTCCTACAAGACACTATCTGCCTTTCTCATGGAGCTATAGCATCTGGTGTTTGTTCATAACTATTTACAGGAAGTGACTGATCGGCCACATAACTTGAACTGACGACCAGGAAAAAGAAAATTAGCAGTCAAGGCAGAGTAAAAGGAAGTTAAAACACTTCAGTCCTTGTTTCAAATACAGTAAGTATGAAATCTTTTAAAATAAAGGCAAGCAGCACAAGTCCTAGACTCTGGGAATAAATCAACTCTCAGGGAAACTTTCAGTACTTGTTGGCAGTCTTTATATGGCCAGAAGAATTAAGGGCTTTTATGTGGGTGTTTTCTTTTCTGTGAAACGAAACACTTTGCATTGCAGTTCCAACTTACTTTTAACCACAGAAATGAAATGAGAAAGTAAACAGGACCAAAGCACAGAAACTTCTGAATCAACAACTCGTTTTCCTCATTTACACAAACTGCCACAGACTACCTAAAAGGCACACTTACTTTGAAACTTGCCCGTGTCACAAGATACTGAGAAAGAAAAGGCCAGCATAAAACTACTTATTTACACAGCTAAGAGGTAAATTGGGAACACAGGGTGGCCTGGCAAGCACCTCCAACGGGAAGCAGCAGACCCTGGAGTTCCCGTCCAGCTCCCAGCGCTGCAGAGGCCAGGCGGGGGTGGCTGCGGTGCCCGCACACCGCCCTGGGCCGGCGCAGTCCCTGTCCCACCTTTCTTCCGCCCGATGGTCCACTCTCTTTTCAGCAGCAGGACGTGCGGCTCTGCCTCATCAGCACCCAGCCGGATCAGCTTCCCCCAGGGCTGCGGCTGCTGTTGGCTCTGCTCGCCTCCTTCCGACTGCTCCATTTGGATTCACATCTGACAAAAACAAACAAAGCCAACCCAAACGCCATCATCACACGGCCCCCGGGGCGGCACAGCGCTCCGCGGCACCCCCGGGGCCGGGCCGGGCCCGCCGCTGCCCCGCAGCCCCCTCGCCCCGCGGGGCTCCCCCGGCCCCGCCGCTCCCTTTTGTGCGGCGCCGCGAAACCCTCCCCTCCCTCCCTCGCTCTCGCCTCGCTCCCCGTCGCCCCCCCGCAGCCAGCCCACCCCCTTCCCTGCGCCCCCACCCCCGCGGCCGCTCCCCGCCCGACGAGCGAGCGAGCCGGGCGAGCGAGCCGGGCGAGCGAGCCTGGGCGGCCTCCGTCCGTCCGCTGCCTTCCCTGGAGCGGGGCGGGGGCGGGCGGCGAGCCCCGGGGGCGGCGGCCCGTCCCGGCGCGGCCCGTCCCGGCGCGGCCCGTCCCGGCGCGCCCCTCACCCCAGCGCCGCGGCCCGGGCGGCTCCTGTCAACAGACATTGCCCCAGCAGCTGATGCGGCCGGGGCGGGCCCGCGCGCCCATTGGCCGCCGCGCCGCGGGGGGCGGGTCTTCCGCCGCCCGCCACCGAGCCGCGCCGCGCCGGCCGGAGCGCCGCCGCTTCCGGTGAGGCCGCGCCGCGCGCCGCTCGTAGGGACAAGCGGGGCTGCGGAGGGGCTGAGGCGGAGGCGACGCCTCGGCCGCCATCTTGGGTGTGGGCAGGTATCGTGGGTGGGGAGGGCCAGACAGGGCGCTGGCCGCCATCTTTGCTCCGGGCAGATCCGCCTCCTCCCCGCAGGCCGGGTGTGCCGGCCGTTTGAGCGGTCGCGTCCGCTGAAAAAGTGATGGAATTTAACTCCGGGATGTTGAGCGGTCATTGGTTTGCTAGCAGCGGCTAAATAAAGAACGTACCGTGCTGTTCCAGGGCCAGGCTTTAAAAAGCACGCTCCGACTGAGGGGCAGCCCCAGCTTTGCTGAGGAGATTCCTACAAAGCAAACCCTGGCACGGTCGGGGACCCGAGCAGGCGGCAGAGCCCTCTGACCCTCGAGACTGTCCTTCGTCTCTTTGTTACCGCATCGACCACCTCATTTCCATGTCCTCCATGCCGTGGTCCTTTGTGTAAAACACTATCGCTGCTATCCACTTGTTGATCCGCTCGTTTATACTGGCTTCGTTTCTTTTTCCGGGGGCGTTTGTGACACGTGCACCATAATTTTTTGGGGTCAATTAACACCCCGTATAAAGTGGCTTCTTATCCAAACAAATTGTGGTCCTGTTGCACAGCATCAGGAGCATCCTTCTAGTGACGGATCCTTTTATAATGTTCATCTGAAGGACTCAGAACAGTTTTATGTTCCTCAAAACAGGAAGAAGAAGCTGAGCTATCCTGGATGTCCCTGCTTCTTAAATTAGTCATCTAACATATACAGAGGAAGTGACCCCTTTTTTCCCCAAAACACTAAAACCAAAACTACTTGCAGTTCCTGGCATTGATATTCCCACTCGATTCACAGACTTGAGCTCTCAGATTTTGCTTTTTTACCTTTCCTGAAAGCCCTGCAGATCCCCTTGGCCACTGAAATCTCACAGTAACACCAGCCTGTGCAAGGCAGCTGGATGGGGCCACTGATAAGAGCAAAATTATTTAAATACAGCAGTGTTTGGATCTGCAGTTTTAACTGATACCCAACACAGTATTGCTCCACAGCCCTGGGTAAGGAAAAAAATATAAGTACATATAAGTCAAAATTGATGCATGTACTTAAGAGCTTTGTGTTATTGACCTTAGTCTATAACTCTTCCCTTAGTATAATCACATGAAGAAACGGTTCTTTGAGACCTGAATGTCTACATTCCTCCAAAAGGATTTGTCTGTAAAATACCTTGCTTGCTCTCAACTTTGTCCTCACAAATAGAGCCTTATAGAGGAATAGAGCCTTTATACATTTGAAGAGAGGCACATCAATGGAAGTTACAATCACTCAAAAGCATTGTCATGGTGCTTCATTTTTATTACTGCTCACAGTGACTGGTAATTGTTATCTCTGAGTGGCAGAGGAAAATACCAGCACATGGGAGATGCAACTAACAGCCCAACCACCAAATCTTTTGTGTAAACTGTAGCATTAGCTGAGGGAGGAAGTTGTTTTGTTATATTGTGGCATTGAGAAAACGTATTTTCCAAATATTCCTGCCAAGAGATCCCTCTGCAATCATACCAAGGAATTACTGCACCTCGGTGATAGCACAGAGCAAGCAAACGATTGGTTCAGCTCCTGCAGCTCTCCCAGAGTATCCATGTAAAAAGACAGCAAGTGAAACATACAGCTAGCTTAACGAGTCCTGTGTGGATAGGAGACTCAATTAAAATTAAATTATACAACAAATTAGCTTTTAAATGCTGCACTGCTTAGCCAGCCAGACAAATAATAATTAGAGATGTACTGATCTGCTATGTGCAGTTGACTGCTGTAACTGCTCTCCATGTACACTCTCCACACTTCCCTCCCAGCTCAGGGTAGTTTTATACCACATTCCAAGTAATCCATCTCTCAGCAGCCCCATTTTGTACTTGTCACCCTTCTGAGCTGGGCACAATGGACAGGATCTCTTTCCAGAGACCACCTTTCTCCCATCTGCTTCCTCAGTTAATGTTTGCTTAGCAATATTCCTCCCGCTTCTTCTTTGTTCCTAGACTCCAGCTCATTCTAGATGGAATTAGTTTTCAGGCTCTGAACTGTATAGGTACACATATATCAGGAGAAAAAGAAGCTACAAATATTACTTCTTTTTTTCCCTACAAGTAGCGATACACATACCAGGAGTTTGAAAATACCCCATGGTGAATTGAGGGGTACATGCTAGAAACTGTCACCTCTGATACTGGTTCTAGCAAAAGAAATTTAGGACAGCCTTTACAAAATACAATGTAAAAATTAGTTCATTGAAAAGGACCTGAAGGCAGCTACTCAAATCCTACTGTAAATGATCAAATGCATTTGTATTGCATTAATGTTTGAAGCTCTCTATCACCCTGTTATAGATAACATTCAGAAAGACTGGTGCTTTTTAATTTTCTCCTTGATTTTTTTTTTTTTTTCACCTCTGGAGAAAGCAATATCAAATTCTTAAAATGAGATCTGGCAAAAGCAACTTGGAAAACATATTTCATGATTTAACTAATAACTATGTGTTCTGCATGGAAAATAAAGTGTTTAAAATTATCCTAAGTCAGATAGAGTAATTTATCCCACAGCCATCTTCAGCTGTGTTTTCCAACCACTGGCTGCTTGTCTGTGGGTAAGAAAAACCAATTTTGTAGTGCAAAAGAAAACATACCATGGAAAGGCTTTTAATCAAGCATGTTTCCAAATACTGATAGCCCAGTCCTGCAAGATAATCTATGTTTCTGCTATGCTGTAAATAAGAATACACTAGTACATGAAGGGTTTTCCAAGTCAGGCTAGATTTCTTCCTTATTATGTGGTAGAGAAAGGAAGGCAGCCAGAAACATCACATGAAAAGGAAAGAATAGTGTCACCCTTGAGTTACAAGGTTAAGCAGCAATGAGTTTGAGTACCTCCAAAGGGAGGACTCCCTGGGAAATTCAGAGGACCTTCCCGGAAAACAAACAAAACCAACACACCAAAATCATGCACAGGGGAGCAATGAAGCTGTGCAGCTCCCAGGAGAAGATCCTCTCAGCAGGGACCACGGCTGAGCTTTATTGGTTAGTGAGAAGGAGCAATGAGGAGAGGCTGCTCTGTGCCCAAGTGGTAAACAGAGATCAAAAATAATGCAATTGTTGTTCACACTTCCCCAGTGAGCTTCACTGAATGCAGCACTGATCGACAACATTCCCAGCTGTCTTTGAAACCACTTTGTAAAAGCAGCCAGGTATTTCCCAAAGAGAGCTAAGAATAATAATTTTAATGAAACCTTATTGACATTTCTCCTTAGAAATTGCTAACAACTAACTATTTTGTTACATTCCAATGGAATTTTAAAGTAGTATAAGTATATCTTTTGGCATTCTTTACACCCTTCTTCCCTCCAGACTGATGGGGGAAAAGCAGTTCAGATTCTTGCTTTTGGCACTTTTTAGTTTCCAAACATCAAACTATGTAGATAGCTTGCAAGCCCCAGAAGATGGACTCTTTTGTGGAATAATGAAAGCAATTCCACTTGATTAGAAAAATGGAACTATTCCTAATCGTCTTAGGTTTTCCAAGACATGGGTTTGGGATTTTTTGTAGCTCCAGGCACAGCCCTACAGTAAAGTCTTCCCCCACCTCACCTGACTGGAGCCCACCCTAGCAACAAGTATATGGACATACACTGACTCTCATTTTTTTTTGCCCAGATTCAAACAGACCTTTTTTATGGTCCTTCTTGTCACTTATAGGTGACAGTCCAAGTTTTCTTTTTGATCACTTAATTCATGATGTTTGAGAAACCTTCCAGCACTTCTCCAGTAAGCCTTAGATTGACATGTTTAGTCTAAGGAAGAAAAAAATTGCATGTATTATCTCAGGATGAAAAACTGCCTACAGAAAAATTACATTAGTATTGCTACAAGGAATCCATAGAAAATTGGGAAAATTTACAGTCTGGTTAAAGAATTGATTACACCAAAGGGGATTTAAAAAATATATCTCCTTTGAGTGTTTTGAAACATACTTCCTCCAGGGGGTGCCAGATTAACATCACTGGAAAATAAAAACGTGTGAGTTATCCACACTGAGGACAGAACTGCCCATCCTGCAGATTTCAAAGTACCTCGTGAGTGATGCACCCCTCTAGTCTGAGCCGAAGGCTCCAGTGTCCAGAGTGAAATTTTTCAGCTGTTCACTTGTAAAACTCTCTTGAAGTTGGAAACTGCTGACTGGTCCTACAATTAATGTCCCACACATGCTCTGCCAAGTCCAGATAGGACACATCCCTCAGAACAGAGCTTTAAGAGTGGCTGAGTGGAGAAATATATCCATCTCAGCCTTTATAAAAAAAGAGTCCTTGGGAAGGAAGAAGTAACAAATGCAGTGGCAGCTGTATGTAGTTGTGTGTAACCAGTTTATGAATAAGGACAGAAACCTGGCCACAAGAACTAAAATGACACATAAAAGCTGGAGAAAACATGGTCAGGAGTGTCATCAGGTTTTCTATAGGTCTGCAGGGAATGTCAGCTATGAGTAGAATGTCTGTAAATGTCATCAGAGCAGAGGAGAAGTTTCACTGGCTCAGAAAATAGAGACCTATCAACTTAAAACAGAAACTTTGCCTGGAACACGTGGCTATTTTACTCTTAGGGAAATTGATCTAATCACTATTTCCAGACAAAGGAGCAAGGAAAAAAGAAAACTGTTGAGAAGTCTCATAATAATATCAAAACCTTTTCAACATTTCACTGCTCATGTTTTTCTTTTATCTACACAGCGGCCATTCTGGTTCCCACAGAAGTATGACTGAAAGAGTGCCTGGTTATCTTCTTCTTGACAGTAAAATCTCTGCTGGATAAGTATTTCAGGAGAAAATTTCTGTGACACTCCAATACTAAAAGGTAAAATCTCTGATATGTACTTAATTTGGCCTCTCACAAATTTACTTTTCCTACTTTGAGATTAGCAACAACAGTCAATGCTAGCAGTGAAAACCAACATAATTAATCCATAATATCATATAAGCGTGGACACTGTCAGAATGAAAGAAGACCCTGAGTATATTAATCCATTATGAAAGTGATCTTGGACCCAAGGCTGTCAGGTAACACCCTACTGAGATGCAGAAGAGATGCTCATTATTCCAAAAAATCATCTCACTCAATTCTCAGCTGCATATAACAGTGGAGCTCCAGTGCAGTCACTGATCAGCCACTTTGCATCAGCTAAAAATATGATCACTTCTGTAGGCTTTGAATTGCTGTGGAAGCACAGCAAATTCATGAACCAAAGCCTTGAGTGCTGGGAATGGTTTCTGTGACCATGCAAGGAGCTGTGCCTGGTGCAGGCACTGAACCAGAGGCAACAGATGATCATTAGAAACCACTTGCAGTACATACCTGGAAGCCTAGTAATAGTTTTTGTTAATGAAAACATGCCCTGAATTGCATGATCTTCACACTAGACACTGGGATTAATGGAATATTTTACTTTATTCCTTACTTTCTCTCAATGCCATATTCTAGAGACACATGGATATTTTTGTTTGGCACTACCTTTGCAGATGCAGGCTTGCACGCTAACCTGGTTTACACTGAACTGTCCTCTGAGAAAGGGAAGGCTCTGTCTTCTATGTCCTGTACAGAAACAAAAGGTCCCATAACATCTTGTCTGGCTTATTACTGGCAGGGAGTCAACCCTGGGGGATGTGGCAACATTTTTTATTTGTTGTTTGATTTCTTAAAAATCCCTGCTGTGGATATTAAGAGGAAATCAGCCATAATTCAGGAGCAGTAGTTCTGATGGACAGTGAGATGGAAGGTTTCATATTAAAGCCTTAGGAGGCCAAAAAGAAAATTGAAAATCTGGAAGTATTGGCTGATGGGCACTATACTTTCATTATAAAGAACACCAAGCTCTATAAACCTCTTGGCAGGAGGTATAAGAGCAGAATGAGAACAGTGACCTTGAGATCAGTGTCAGACAAGAGAATAGTAGGTTTACAACAAAGGCCAGGTAAAGGAGAGGAAGAGGAAATGCAGGTCAAGGCATCAACTTTGACCTCATTCTTGGCACTCCTGGTCAAAAACATGTCCACATTTATAGTTTCTTTCTGTAAACCAAATCAGATACATGTTTTCTCTCCATCCATGAAGTTGGAACCCCTAATTATGTTCTCTTTGTTTTGCATCTTCACTGATGCATTATTCTCTCTGGTTTTGTCATTTGGTGCTTTGCCCATTCCTTTTCCTAGCCAGTGGCCTGCTTTGACCAAATCACTTTCTATTTACAACCCTCCTTTGATTCACCATTCTTTAGTGCAGCAAGGAAAAAGCTATTCTATTAATTTTCCAAGACCTATTTTGGCCCAAGTCTATCCAGTCTATCATTTTAATTAACTTTTAGGAGTCAAAGCTCACCTCTTACCTGCCAGATTTCCAGTCTGTATCACTTCTTTGTTCCATTTTCCCACATTTCCTCCTAAGCCTGGTCTCAGGCTAAAGAAATCAAGTTGGAGACCATTATTTGGGGTAGGCTTTGAGAAGCCAAAAAGCCTGTATTATCTGCTAGCTAATTCTGGAGGCGACTGGCTATGATTTATGAGGGTGTTGGAACACCCATAGCTCAACATCCACAGCCACTGAGAGCATGGGACAACGTGGGTGTTGGCACACCATCACCATGTGGTTTTTCATATGTGAACCTTGGCTACACAAACACCCTGCATTCAGCTTTGACAGACTGTAAAGCACTGTAAGTCACAATCCCAAAACATTGGTCTTGTTACTCGTTTTATGGCATTCTCATCTTTTACAGCAGTGTATATGTGGAGAAGCAATGGTTCAAGAGCTTGCCTAAATCATTGGTTTGCAGTTTATGGTCTGCAGAGCCTGGCAAGCCCATGAAGAACTTCTAAAGAGTCTGAGAAGAGTGATTGAGAAAAAGAAAATTCATATGTGCCAGACAGCAATCTACATATGTGAAATTCCTAAAGGAGTCTGCACTACTGCTGGAAATTTTTAGGGATCCACAAATCAAAAAAGGTTGAAAAACCACTGACCTAAATCTTCTCCCACAACAGCAAATGGCCTAGAACTGCAGCAATATGAGAACTTGGCACTAAGAAATGGCATGACAGCTAAGCAGCACAAAATCTCTGCAGCTTTTCACAGATATAAGTGGAAGGGAATAGGACAGGCACATACCTGTTTTGCCTTTGTAAGTATTTGTTCAGGGATTACTGTTAAAACAGACACAGAGAATAAAAAGGGCTGTTTGTCTCAATGCTTACTAAGTAATCTTAACTACAAATTACTGCATGCAACAAATTTGGAGATGGATATGTTCCTTATACAGATTGGTCATTTCAAAGGGTGAACTTTCACTAATTCAAAAAAAAATCAGAGAAGCACAATCCCTATTAAGGCATCATGTCATTATTTCAGTGGATTCTCTGGAAATAAGCTTGTTTCTGTGCTAATTTTTCTTCTGGCAGAACCAATTCATTCTTGGCCTTTACAAGCTGGTCTTTTACATTTGATTCAAAATTGGATTTAGGCCTCTGGAGATATCTGATGTCAGCCTTCCTAATGTAGTGTCAACATGAAGACACAAAGAGATAAAAAGTCAGTTTCACTTAGGATATCCTTTTTCCAGGGTCTAACCTGGATTTTTCACTCTCTTTCACATTTGCAGTCTGGATCATTGCATCTTCTTGTTGTGAGTCACATTAAGCAAGAGGGCAAGAGAGTGCTTAGCCAACCTCCCTGGTTTATAGGCAGGGTCACTAACACAGCTGGAACACATACTTATGCTTCATGATATCACCTCATAAAACGATCACATAGCAGACAAATTTTAAGTGCATATTGGAAAAGCAGAAACTCTGGGGTCAGGGTGGCGCAGAGTGGAGGAAGGGTAAATGTAGGCTACAATGAGAAATAATGAGACTCACTTTGCTGGAGGAAATGGTCAAACATTAGCATTTCAATAGAAGAGGTCAAACCATTTCATCCAATACAGGATGTCATTCCCTGCAGACCAAGCTAATACAACCCATAACATCTGTACTCTGTACCATACTGTTTAAATATGACATCCAAACTGTGGGTTACTCCCCACAAAGACTTCTATTATCCTTCTTGCCTCCCTCCCTGGCCCAGCATGCAGTCTGTCCTCATCTGGATCACATGAATTAAACAACTAAAAATGGGACACAAAGAAAAAAGAGAAGAACACAGAATACTCAGAGGTGTCAAGGAAAACTGTGTAAGCACACAGCTCAGGTCTTTCTTAACACACACAGAAAAAGACTGAATTGCAATTCTTTGGACAACCTTAGGTCTATCCCATCCAGGCAGGTTCATTTACTCTTTTGTTGGAAGTGTGAAAATGCTGTGACCAAAAAAAGAAAAAAAACAGAACAAAAAAACCCAGACAAACCAGAACCCCACCTCCAAAACATAAAAAAGCAACCAAAAAACCCCCAAGAAAACCAACATGAAAACCAACACAAAAACCAACCTAACCCTCTTCCCCCTACATTTCCCAACCTGCAGCACATTCAGGGTTCCAAACACCTAGAGACTCAAAATTTTGCTACCATCACCACCACAGCAGAGCAGACAGTAAAGCTGCTTTTTGAAATGTCTTGCTTAGTATGTTATATTTAACAAAGGCAGTAAAAGAGGTATTTTGTTCCAGGCCTTATATATGGCAATTGAGACAGGATTTCAGGCCACAGGTAGAACATCGCCTTTCTGCCATATTCCTGTCTCTTAAAAAGGTGAGGAAAATCCTCATGTTCAGATGAGTTCTGCTCAGTTTTGCAGAAGTCTTGTGAATTTTCCTTGATGCTGTTTTCTCCTTTGTTTACACCAATGTCTAATTTAACACCTTCTATTTCACTGTTCTCTCAGCAGTCGCTGCCCAACAGCACATCCTCCCATCAGCTTAGCAGTGTAAACCAGCCAAGAGCACATTAAGCATTTGATTGGATTCAGCTGGATCTTTCTGCATTGTGGGAAGAGCAGACAAGCATTTGAATAGAGTTTCTGGGTGTTGGTCTGGACATCCACATCAATCCCTTGCCAGAAAGAGAAAAAGCAGCATCACATTTTTCATAGTGCTTTTCTTTACTGACATTTCCTTCCTTCCATTAAGCAAATGTCCAGGAGAGATAAATGAATTGCTTTGTATATCTAGAGGATCTTTGAAACCCTTGATCTAGCCTAAGTGTGCAAGAATGAGAAAAATAACAGGGAGCCGAATGGAGGAAGGAGATTAAAACACACAAATTCTCAGATAGAAAAAAAGTAATAAAGAGCTAGAAAATGGAGGCATGGCACAGGAAACTAACTCAGACATAGAGACACTCCAAAATAACACAGCTGCTAGAGGAGAAAAAAATCAACATGGAAGGACCTCATGCAGCAAAGGAAAGTTGATGTTCGGCAATGCTCAGAAATTTTAATACTGATGTGTAAAATTAAACCATGACAGCAGAACAGGCTTATCTGCAAGCGTCACGTTACTTCCCCTGGGATCACTACCTTCCCACTGGTGCTTCTGTCATCTTCTCCTCCCCCTCCAAATCTTACTTGACCTGAATTCTCATGATTTGACTCCATAATCCTCTAGTTTCCACTGTATGCACACAAAAGATTATTGTACAAAAGCGAATTCCCAGGGCCTTGGGCTTTGCTTCCCATTTAGTTAAAGAATTATCCTACAGTAGTTTAGATGCTGGGAAACTTGTCCTGTAGATTATTGCCTACAGGGCAAATGCTGAGGAGGCTGTTAACGAGAGAACAGATGTTCAGTGGCTTATGAGCCTTGCTGAATGTAAAAATCTTCAGCACACTGCCTGTCAATAAGCCTCTGCCTGAGAATCACAAACCTTATGGACAAAATTCACCCCCCTTGTAAATGCATGGGCTTAGGCAGAATTATGCTGAGGAAGAAGCTGTTCCTTCATCTGCACCAGAGAGCCAGGGTTTAAAAGCTTGTATAGACATTGAGATTGAATGTCATGAAAAGTTAATATTTTTAAACAAAACATTGTCTCTTTCCAAGAGAAAATGCAGCTCTTGGATCTGTTATGACACAGCAGGCCTAAAATAAACAGATTTCAGTGAAAAATTGATATTAGGGGTGGAAGATTTTACAGTGACTGGATTTCTAAGCTTGCCTGTTTCCATAAAAGGATGTTCTGCTTACAGGGCTTCAGTAGGTGATGTTCCAGGGAGCAGTAACTTAAGGGGGTGTGGGTACCTCTGGACTCTCCTGAGCATCACTGTGCATCCCTGCATACCCCTCTGTCTCCTTCCTAAGCCACCTGTAAGACCGTAGACAGTCTCCTAGGCAAAATGTGGAAAGAGTTTAAGTCCCCTCTTCCAATCTTCTGAGCACCTGCAAACTTTCCACTACCAAAGCAGTACTGTTCTCTCCTTTTCGTTGCCTGATGAGTGACCCTCAGAGCACATCCACTCCAGTGAGGGCTGAGTAGCTGATCACAATCAGCTGATGCTTCTGAGTAGCTTTTTCTTTGTGAAGTTTCCTGACAGAAGACCAAGATATGCAAGTAGGACACTTGCCCTCAAGCTTCACCCCTTCCAGCCATCCTTCCTGGGACAAGAGCAGGCTGACCCTGCTCTGCACCTCATCTTTGCCGTGGCAAAGTTCAGTTGTATCTACATTGCTGGAAAGCCACGAGTTCCTGTTGGCCTCAGATTGTCACTTCAGTGTTGAAGTGTAGTCACTGCACTCTGAAGCTGCTTGGTACAATGTTCAGGATCCACTAAGGAGTCCTTACAGCTGAGTGTGCCATATCTCTCTGCCTTTGCCAAGTGGTGCTCAGAGTATGGCATGAGAAGGGAAGGCAAATGAGCAGGGTCTCGCTTCTATCATGGAATCCATGAAACCATGAAGGGGCTGTTTTTCTCTGTGAGTCCTCTGTTACAAGGGCATAACCACATCTGAAAAATAAACAAACTCCACCATGTACAACATTTAACTGAAAAGACTGACTGGCAAGCTGAAACCTGGGAGACCTGGGTCAGCTACTGGACTGTTTTATGATGTGGAACAAATCACTGTGCTGTGTTCACTCCTCTGTCCCATCCCAATCAGATTGCCAGCTCTGCACAGACAAACCTTGAGTTTTATTAAACTTGCATACTCTGCTGAGAGCACTGCAACCCTTGTCTCACCTGAGGCTTCTAGATGTTCTTGTAACACACATAACACTTTACAGTTCAATTTCTAATGGTGGGAAGTCCCATGAAAAATATATACTATATGCCTTTGTATATATAAAAGTGATTGTCATGGAAGGATGCCACAGAAAATACTGTAATTCCAATCTTGTCTTTTGGAGGTAGAGATCTACTGCTGCAATGTGCTCACCGCCGGGTGGAGAGCACAGGAGCAGCAGCAGCTCTGCCAGGATAGACACACAGAGTCTGCACAGGAACAGAGAGGGACCCGCCCTGCTCAGCCTCCTTCCTTCCCCTTGCCCTCTCCCTGCAGGCAAACCACAGCTGGCAGAGCAGAGCTATCCCAGCCGGATCCTGGCTAGGGTACCAAGGTGAGCACCCCAGTTCTCACCAGGACTGTCACCATTTACTGTTACCTGACCAAAGTCCTCTACAGCACCTCACTGCTCCTGTGACCACCCACCCAGCCCTGCTTGGCACCGGGGCAGAGCAGGGCCACAGCAGCTGAGGGTGAGTAGGTAAGAGGTACATCAGCATGTAAAGCTCCAGGAAAATGTAGAAATATTAGGTTCTTCGAACAGTGCTGAACTTTACCTCACTTGCTCCAGCGTTAGGATGAGCTTGTTAGTAGCTCTAATGCTTTGCTCTTATACAAAGCTATTTGCACGTTTCCTGAGCCCTCCGGTGTCCGCAGGACAAAGCAGGATCTATGGCAGGGCTGCACATGCCTTGCTGAGTTTGGGCAGAGCAGGGAGCTCCCGGCCCCGGGGCGGGCGGCCCGGAGCCGCCTGCGCCGGCGATGCCTCCCGGCTGTCCTGGTGCTCCGGCGGCACTAGGTGGCAATGTGGATCTTCAGCAGCCCGGGGATGGCAGCCGTGGGGTTTTGCCCGGCGGGTGGGCACCCCCGGGCATCCCTGGGCATCCCCGCGCCCCCCTGCGCGCTCCTCTGCATCCCGCCCTGGAACCCCGCAAGACCTCCGGCGGTCTCCTGGGCAAAACGTGGAAGGAAATGCTGCTCGGGTGGCTGTCGTTGTCCCGTGCCTCCAACGACTGCTTCTCTTCCCAATTTAGATTTTATCCATCTCTGGAAATAAGAGCCGCAGCCGGCAGCAGGGCCCTTCAGTGCCGGCCACAGCCCGCCCTGCTGTGGAGGGAGCAGCATCTCCCTGCCCAGCCTCGCCCGCTAGTGCTGGGCCCTCGGTATCCATGGGAGATGTACGGGGCAGGAACCCCACGGGCAGGCAGCCCAGGTGCCAGCATTGCGTTTGTGCCCAAGCTGGCATCAGGCCACACATCTGCAGCTCAGTGCTGGGGCACACCAGCCCGGGCTCCACCAGGCACTGCCACCACTCGCTGCCTTCTGCAGATTTTCTGCCCAGAAAGAGTTAACATTTCCTTTCCTGAGTCCAGAACAACATTTCTGAGAGTTGATTTCTGGAAATTTTATTAATCACCCTTAATCCAGTGAATTTTTTCTTTAAAAGGAAAGCATTTTTCTTAATAAAAAGTCACAGACAGAGATTTTTCTATTGTTGCCTTTGGATGGAGTTTTATCTGTCAGTCATGCATGGGTTTTTAAGAGGAAATTTTCAGATGAATGATAAAGGACACCCTGAACTCTGCAACACAGAGACGATCTGCCACTGGGTTTCTAGTTTCTGTTTAGTTTTTAAATCTGCCATGCCAAGGAACATTTAATATTTCAGAATTAATGGGCTTATCTCCTGTCTTGCACCTTACTTCTTAGGGTTGTCTCCCCTCTGAGTTCTCTCTGTGCCCATGGCACAGCTAGAATTAGCATTTCATAGCAAGAGCTGTGCTCTGCAGGAGTGAGGGATGGTGAAAACTGGGCTGTCAGTCCATGCAGACAAACTCCCCAGCCTAATTTGTGCTGCCTGTTGCACCAGGGACTTACCATTAACTCTGTTGTCATTCCTTGTCTGCTTTAACATGATTGCTTTCAAGATTTCTCTCTCCAGGAAAACATCTGTGTTTTGGATTAGTTTTCCCTAGACAGACTTACTTACAGTTTTCCACATTAAATCTCCCTATTTTGTTGCTTTCTAGTCTATCTAGGTCCTTTTTTTGTTATTATTCCTCCAGGTGCATTAAAAAATCTCCCCATTTAGTGGAGTCAGCAGAGTGCTCTGGTATCCCAATTTACTCTTTGTATTCAACTATGAATGAATCACACATTCCTGGATGTCCTTCTGTAACACAGTGCATTCACTTCCTGCAGTCCTTTGTTTACAGTTCATGCTTTTGTCATCTGCATGACTGTGCCAATTCCCAAAAGGATTTAAATTACTGTTTCCATCAGTCACATATGAAAAAGCTGTAAAACCCAGAATAACTCCCCCAATTGTTCTGCTTATCAGCCATAATTACATTATCTTTTGAATGTTAAAAGATTTTCCTCTTAGTATCTGCATTATTTTACTAAATATATGCTTACAGTAACTTCCAGATTACTTTTGATTCCTGCTTGAAAATTGTTTGGCTATTTAGTTTTCACCCAGTATAATATCAACTGTCTGTTGCTTAGTTGTAACTAGCAGAAAATATTACTTTGTCCTTTAATTCATGGATATAACATTATAAATAGGCCCATAAAAGAAATGAAAATTTTTGAATGGCAGCAATCATGCCTAACTACAGAATGAAATGAGATGGTGAGTGAATTTAGAGTACTTTTTTCTGCCCTTTGTTTTATTCATGTATTGAATTCAGGATGAAAGCCTATGTAGATCGTGTCCCCAAAACACCTTCCCTCTTGTCAGCATTCCTGTATTTCATCCACAGATGCTGTTATTTTCGACCCTCATGCTCTGAGGTCAAATGCTACACAACCTGTCTTGATAAAAAGCAGCAGAGCTGGTGGCTGGGGAGCTGAAGCTCCCCTCTATGAAAGCCTGTGGGAAGGCTCCCGTTGAAGGGCACGCAGATGGCAGAGGTGCCCGGAGTGCCAGTGCAGCCCAGCCACTGCAGGCAGCCCCTGTCCCTGCTCTCTGCAGCTTCGCTCGGCCCTAGGAGAGCAGAGGGGGTGGCCGAGCCGCTCGCCTCATTGTCTGCCTGGTGTCCAGCACTGCTTACAGCCAGAGCCACTCCCACTTCCCTCTGCTCTCTTCTTAATGGAGACACGTCCTACATCTCACGGTCACTCTTATTCCTGGTTGGATTGCAATTTGAGCACTGCACTATGATTTTCTCCAAGGTCTTCTTCTTTCTCTCAAGGCATTTCACTGTTCTCTCTTTGGAATGCACTTGAGAGACAGCACACAGGTACTGTGTCCTTCTGATGAGCCACAGGAAGAGGATTTTTACCTCTACAACTGGCCTCTTAGGTCCTCACATACCTAAAACACATAAAGACTCCCCAGTTTGCAATATTTCTCCCCAAACTCAAGTACTCCATTGCTTTGATATCACTGAGACACGACTCACTCCTCCTCACTCCCTTCTGCAGGACTTTTTAAATGTTCCTGATTCCTTTGCGCATTATTATTTTAAAGCTGAGCACAGGGTCAAGGAGCTCAGTTCCCAGTGTGCTTTCTGGATGATGTGGCCAAGACACTGGTCACACTGGGGCCTCCTGCTGCCTACCACAGAGCATGAATTCATCCTTCATATAGGGGAGGATGGCAGTGCTCACCTAAAGGCTTTACTTGGCCTGATACTGATCTTCGAGGCCGTTGTGCTTTGCCTTATGTCCATTCTCCAGATCCTCCCACTCTTGCCCCCTTTATCTTCACTGCGGATGATAGTGAAGTGTGGGCACAGTGGAAGTTGGAGGTTCACTGTGATCATTTACAAGAACAATTAGCAAAAGCCTATGCTCACGTGAAGCCTCCATGGCATGACAGAGTGTAGGGCATATCCTCCAAATCCCATCCCTGCTCCAGGCTGTGCAAAGTCCTGTAGGATCAGAACTCCCAGCTTAGCATTGCTGACAGGCAGACAAAGGCAGAGACAGACAGTGCTCATCCCTCATCCTTATTCAGCTGTCCCTCCTCCTCCCACCTATGAGGCTTTTGCTGTTAGAGCTTAGAGCATTCGGCTGTCTTCTACCTCCATCATTGCTTTGATAACTGAGAGCAGGGAAGGTATTACTTAAAGAATCTGTGTGACTGTTAGCAAAATAAACAGGAGATGAAAGATAAGGCAGTCTCCTTGGTGCGTAATTACCTTAAAGGAAGGTCTGTTTGCTAATATTGTTGTTTTGATGTGCTAAATAGCTTGGGCTTAACGCCCCAGCAGATACTAAAGCTAACTAACTAATTCCCGATGATGTCATTCCAAGATTACAGAGAATGGGGAGGTAAGGGAGGAGTATCCAGAAGGCAGTAGTGTGTAAGGAGTGCTCCCAAATCACCCGACGTGACAGACGGGAGGCTCTTGTTCAGAGACAGCTCTGCTGTCAGCAGAACAAAACCCCACCAAGTGATGCCTCCAGGCAGGCGGGTGGCTCTCTCAGAGTCACCTACTCCCTTCCCACCAGCCTGCTCTTGAAGAGTTGCTCTCAGGTGTGCAGCAAGGAGAGCTCTCTGCATGCACTGCAGTGCTCTGCAGGGAGAGCTGGCTCCCCAGTTCTCCCCGTAAGGGGGATTCTCTCCCTTTGCTCTGAACTGGGCTGGAAGGAGCTGCAGCTGGTTTGTAGGCAGCTGGGTTACCTGTGTGTGTGCATCATCTGAGCTGTGTGTGATTGCAGGGTTCCACTCTCTTATTTAATTGTCTGCCTGGAAGCATCTTCTGACCTAATTATGCCCGCAATTGTGTCACTTGGCTTGTCCTGCGTGCCGAGTGGCATCGCAGGAGCAGGGCCCCTGTGCACATGCTGGCACACAACTGAGCTAATGGAGACTGACAGTGGGTATTGGGGTTTTTAAGACTAAGACGTCTCCTGAGGTGTTAGTAATCCCCTAGAGGTGCCATTAGCTTATGATAACCACACCTTTGAAATTGTTTTATTGCTTTAATAATGTGGTGGTGATGGAAAATGGGGAACATGCCACATTTATTATTTATGCTGGTAAAAGATGAAAGTTAGCAATTAGAAGCTTTAAACCACAGGTTCAGCAGAACTACATGACTTACATTTATTCCTTTTTGGACTATGCACCCCAGCACTGGATGCCCTTTACTGTTCAGGTTTGTTATGTTGAGCTGCCTGCAGAAACCACGGCAAAGTGGTAGGGCCAGCACAATTAACATTGTAAGATGGATACACATCTCACTGCAGGGATGGGTGGAGATTTCCTGGTGGGGAGCTGTTGGAACAGTACTTTATGATATCTGAACTAATCTTGTGCTATGATAATTCTGTCTTGCTTAAGTGCTTGCAGCCTCTCTGTGCTGCGCAGTCATGCTGTGGCAGCTGCTGTGTGCATCTGATCCAAACTCACTGCTTCCCCACACACTTAATTGGTAAAATTGCCACATATTGTTTATAAAAAAGCGTGGAAAGAGTGAACAGAATCTTGGTTCCAGGACTGTAGAGCAGTGGCTCTGCTGCCACACAGCTGGGAATCACACACTGTCAGCTCAAGGCAACACAGAGGATGCATGTTGTACCATATGTGTCATGACACCTACATCTGGGTGGAGCAGCTCTACTGAAGTAAAAGAAGCTGGTGCAGCTGATGATAGAGTATAACATCAGGACTTTCAAGGCTGCCATGCTCCCCAAGTGTGGAGTTTTTACCTCAGCACCCAGAGAAAGGAACACCAGTGCCCCAGCAGAACTGAAAGGAAAGGTAGGAAAAGTTAGGCTTGTCATAAAAGAAGCATGTGAAGGCAGCAACTGTCCATGCCTGGAGCTGTAATGGAAGCGATTTCACTAATCTGCCTTGCAGGCCACTTTCTCATTCTGTGTGATCCTCCAGCAAGGCTGCAAGCGTGTTTGATCACTTCACCTTAGGATCAAATAAGCAGAGGGCTGACTGGGTGTTTTATCTGCAGTTGGCAGAAAATGGAGGTGAGAGAGAGCAAGCAAGTGAGTTTCTATTAAGAATAAAGAGATTAATGCATCCAAATTTAATTGGAATTGCATGAGCAGGCAAGAGGTGTCAAGCTCGGAGTTCATGCATACATTGTGTGGGTGTCCTATGTACTACATTTTTAACATCTGCAGCATGACTATCTCTGCCTTGTACTTTGGTCCTTGCTATGAGCTCTCATGTTGGCTGCTGATGTTGTGCATCCTTATTTCTATTGCACACCCTTGTGCCCTTTGCCTTTGCACTGCACCACTCCCACTGACAGGCTGTGTGCAGACAAAGGCGAGCCAGGACCTTGTCCATGACTTGGTTTCTCCTTGGCTCCAACAGCATCAGTGTTAGCTGTGTCACACCCATGCCCTTACCACAGCCTGCAGAGAAACCTCTTCCCTGGAGCAAATTTGGCCAGTTATAGGCTATGTCCAGAGCCTGGTATTGTGAGGGAGCAACACTGGAGTGCAGCGCCTGGCCATGCAGGGCAAAGCAGGACCCCTGAAGTCATTAACATTCTGCTATTGGACTCTCTGTTGCTCCTTTTGAAGGCTGATTCCATGGCTTAACACAGGAAGATTGCATTAACCTCAGTCACTGGCACCCTCTCAGAAATCACTTATGCAGCCTGGGGTGTCAGCCTGCATCCCACACCTGACAAGCTCTCACTCTGCAGGACCTGATTGCTTTGTGTGTGTCTTTTTTTTCTCCAAGCAAAGTCCTTAGGGCTGAACATGCCTTCTTAAAGAAACTGCAGATGATTCCAGCCAGGCTGGTGCAGTCAACACTGCCAGTGAGGGCTGCTGCCACTTACAGAAGGGAATTTGGTTTCAGAAACCAAAATAATGGGTGAGAGGCCCATTCATTACCTTCTCATATGAGCATCACCCTTTGACAAACCCCATGCTTTTGGTTCAGGTTATTCCTGTAAGGTTGCAGCTCAGTAATCCCCATGGGCAAAGCCTGGCCAGAAGACAGGTTTTGTTTCTTTTCCTCAAGGCTGTTGTCAGCTGTGCTCAGGGGCCTTCCCCAGCCGCACCGGGGGGACCAGGAGCCCACCCTCTCTTGGAGGATTGTGCTGTGCAAGGAAAAAATGCTCTGGCTCTTCTCATGTGTATTTGGGGCAGAAAGAAGGTGTAGTTTAGATTAGAGCACTGCAGCTTTATCAGTGTTTATCAGTGTAGGAGTTCTGCTCCGTGTAGCATAACAGCCTCAAGTCCTTTTAAACCCTGACATCAATATGTGTTGATAAGATAACACTGGTTATCCTGTACTGGTTGCTCTAGATAAGATAAACCCTTTTATGCTTTAAAACTGGACTCAAAGTTTCTGCTATGTTTTCTTTTCCTTTTAATGTAGCAAACTCCAGAAACATTTTATTTCTAAGGGAGTTGTATTTGTTAAGAGCAGATAAAAATAGTACATATCGTAAATTAGACTTTCCAAACTTGCCTAAGGAGCATGAAACATTTTCTTTCAAAGACTAAATAGAAATGAGCTAGTAGGAGGTAGATTTCAATGTCTTAGAAAATTGTTGGATTAATTAGAAGCTAAAATTATTCCAAGTAAATGGTCATGCCTACATTTATTTTGTCAGAAGTATGTCCACACAGGGATATTTCAGCAACAGTGGATGTTAATTTTAAGGTGGTTACTTTTGATTAAAATGAAATAACTTTCATAGTCTTGCTTGAGACAGCAGTAGTTTGCATTTAAAGCTGGGACTGAATATCTCTGTACAAGCCAGCATATCCATAGATCTACAGCACTGACTCTTCAAGTAGAGACTATATCTTCAGAGAACTTAGAGATACTTCCATTCATTAGTGAGTTAAAATTAATAACTAGGTCCTCTATGAAATTTAGCACTTTAGTCTTGTTTGTCCCAAATGATTTTAACAATGGAATAACAGACTCTTCACATTTTCCATATAATTAAAATTAATTGAAATGACGTGCATTAGTTGCAATTAAGCAATGCAGCTAAGAGTGGTTGTATGTAATTGCTATGATTATATAGAGTACAAATAATCTCAAGGAATGAAATGGAATTATTATGACAGAAGAACTCAGCCCCTCACCACCTTCCCATGACTGATGGTCTGCACAAGTGGAAGGATGTCTGTGGGATGAGGCAGTCTCCATCGGAAGAGGATGCTTTGGGAGATGAGCTGGCTCAGATGCCCCTGTTTTTAAGTTCATGTGAGTGCCCCAACCCTGATCCTTAAGGGCTGCCCTTTTCCTCAGCTAGTGAGGGGGACAAACTGAAGTGGGAATGCAGGCCCTGTAAAGCACCGAAGCCTTTGGTAGAGGGTCTGGCACAGCCTATAAATCACTGAATTAGCTCCAAATGCAGCTCCACATTCACCAATCCATCCCAGTGACAGCAGGCATGCCCTAACCCCAGCACCAGGTGCACTGCAGGAGCTGTTCAGCTCACAGAAGGCCACCCTGTGGTGGCAAACTCCTGATTTTAGCTCCAGTGATTTCTATGTCCCTGTGGAAATGTTTTGTGGCTGCAAAGCAACTCCAGGCCACGTTTTTCCAGCTGCTTCCCACCAAAGCTGCCCACAGCAGTGCCAAAAAGGGGCAAGGAAACAAAAACCAACATCCCCCACCACGCCATTTCTTGGAAAGCTCAGTCTGAAATGATCAAGCCTAAATCCCAATTCTGTAGGTCTGTAGGTCACTGCAGGGTCATGTTGAGATTGCTGGGGATGTCATACCCATAAAATCACCTTTTTTTATTTGTTTGTTTGTTTGTGCTTTGCTTAGGCTTTTAGAGCAGTGTCTTTAAAATGCAGCTCAAATTGTGGGTTCCTACATTCTTAAGGATGGTTTGGGAAATAACAATTCCCTTGTATTATATTTATTTTAGGGTGGTTTTTTGTTTGGTTGGTTTTGGTTTTGGGGTACGTTTTTGTTTTTTCCTTTTTTTCTTTTTCACTGCCTCAGAGATATTGAGCTTCATTTCATGGAAAACCCAGGGAAAAAGTGTTTGTAGGGTTTTTGGTAGGGGAATAAGCCCAAAGATTTGAAATGATGCTGTTGTAATCTGCCCTCTTGCCACCTGCAGCTGGTTTGTGCATGACAGGCCCCAGAATGCAGGGCTGTGTCATGTCTCGCAGGGTGTTAGAAAAATGAACATTTCAGCAGGGTTTTGGCCTCTCCAGCACATAGGAGTGGGAGGGATATGACTCAGCTTTGCCAGCTGTTCACATGCCCTGTCCCAAGGCAAAGCAGCCCCCCTAAAGCATTGGCCTGGTACACCAGCAGCAGGGCAGATGCAGAAGTCTGTGCTCAACGCACAGCAGGCAACAAAGAATTGTAAACTGCCCAAATTTCCCTTCTTAGAGTGCATTGGGAATGATTGACAGGGCTGCCAAGCAAAGCCTCTTGGAATGTACAGCACATGGAAACCTTCCTGGTGATTAATGGGGGATTGTGCTTTGGGCAAGTGGCTCCTGAAGCCTCTCCCACCCTGTGTCTGTCCCCAGCTCAGAGCTGGTCCCTGCCAAGGAAGCTCTGTTTATTCCCAAACTCCAAACACTCCAGAGGAGGATGTAACCTTCAAGCACCCACTTTGGCTAAAACCTCCTGGCATGCTTAGCCTGCTCCCCATGACATCCCAAGAATTCACTTCTTCCTGTGCTGTTTCATAGCCCAACATTGTAATACCAATTTTATCCTTGAAAGACTCATCTGTCTGCCTTCAGGCTTAGCAACATGACTGCAAGGAAATATTTATTTACACATAGGTGTAAATTAGTGAAAAATATGGCAATCTGACTGATTTCTCTCATAATTTCTTTGTTAATCTGCCCCCTGTGATGTTTAGGGTACAGATTTGGGCAGCCTAGGGTACCCAAATGGTCCATGTGTGCTTGCACTAGCATTATTGCCATGGGGAAGTAGAGACATTTCAAAAAAATTAAAAAAAAAAAGCAAAAAAACCCACTCATGATGGACAGTCCATGATATTACTTGGGAGGGTGGGTGAAAGTGAGAGAAACCATTAACATTTTACACCATTAGTCAGGAGCCTGGGACCTGCTGTAGCAAATAAAAACCTCATATAATTTAGTCAAGGGAATTCAGCCAAAAAAATTAGAAATTTCTTTTTTTTTTCAATGTAATAACTTTTTACTCCATTTAATTTCTAGTTTAACCATCTGAATAGATAATAGAAAAGTACTGTGAGCTAGGGAATAATCTGAACTGAGGGAGAGAAAAAAATGCTGAGAAACTGGCAGGCATGTTCACAAACTAGAGTCATCCAAGATACCAGAGAAACCAGGAGGCAAGTAAATCAGGAGAAAACCAGACCTTCCTACCCCATCCCAAGAAACACAAGGAACCTGCTGAGCATTTCCATCTGGTGGGAATGCAGACCAACACAGGATCTGTGTACACAAGATCCCATCAGCAACCCCTGGGCTTGCAGGTTCAGTAACTCCCAGTCTCCAGCTATTTCTGCTGGAGAGATCAAGTCACAAACTCCGCAATGGGTTTTATTTTTTATTTATTTATTCTGTTTAAAAGCTAAAATACTAGCTTTTGTACAATTGTGGCTATACTCCCATCATTTTTGCTAATAAATATCTTGGAATGGATAATGATATCCTCATGATACTTTCTTATCCTCCTCAAAACACTGAATACTTAAGAGTAATCAAGAAGCCACAGCAACTGCTCCTGGCAGGAAGCTGCCAAGCTGTTATGCAGAAGCCTGACCAGCATTATTTGGAACAGATGCACTTTCAGCTTTGTAATTTTCAGCCAAAAACAACCGCAGTAAGTGAAAGTAAAGCTGTGGGTCAAAGGAAGGCAAAACTGTATGAGAATCATGTGAAAATATTTTTGATTTCACACATCCTCTCATTTACAGCACATGCTTCTGAAACGGTCTGTGAATGTTGACGTGCAGCTGCAGGTTTGACCTTTTGTCCATGGCCTGGATTTGCCAACAGTCAAGGCTCCCTGGAAGCACAGGGCACCATCCTGCTGGAGCCCTGGCACAGCCTGTGCCACAGCAGGAGCTCCTGGGCCTCCCCAGGCTGGGGATGGGCCACACCTGAGACTGTTGCTACCTTCAAGCCCTGCCAGCCCTTGGGAAGGGCACTGCCTGGCACTGTGGGCCGAGCAGGGGGATGATGGTGCAGCCAGCAGCCTCTGGCTGGGTAAAATCTTCAGTCCTTGTGTGAGCCCAGAGCGGGCACTGATGTAGGCACAAGGAGCTCACCTGGCCCCAGGGAGGCAGCTCCCATCCTCAGGAGCTCCCAGGGCTGCAGGGCACAGGCCACAGCACAAGGGCTGCAAAGCAGAATGAAGCTTTCAGTCATTATAGCCAGGCAGGCAAACCCTGGTCTCCCCAGCTGGATGAAGGCTCTGCTGGGCTCATGCCGCTCCCTTCCTTTGCTAGGCAAGCTCAGTTTAACAGAGCTCAAGAAACAAGCAGGTCTCAGGAAATAAATGCTTTCAGTCTCTCTTTTTTATTGCCTGTAAAATAGCAGGAGGCTTTCAAAGCAACAGCAAATCCTGTTAAAAAAAGTAGAGAAAATTAAAGAAATGTTTCTTGTCTCACATCCAGCCCTTTTCACCTTAACTTTCCATCATGGTACATAAAATTTTGTATATTTTGGCAGAGCAGAGAAATAACTTTTCCCCTTTCCCTTCCTTGCACAGCCCAGGAGCTCTGAGTGAGCTTTAAACCAGTTTTGCACAAACAGAGAACGGCCAAATAATAGAGCAAGAAAACAGCATTAAACTTTGTAGACAATCAACTTTATTCTGTGCACAGCAGCTAGTTTCTCCTGTTCTCAGCAGAAATAAAAAATTTACAAGTGTTCTGGGAAAGCATTAAAAACCAAACACATCCAGACAAAGTCTAGTGCAAACTACTTGGAAATAGATCTGTGCATCACCTTCTGAAAGGCTCATTCCAGCTGTGCCGGTGTAGCCAAGCTGACGGCAGCCAAAACAAATACACCCTGTGAGTTCAGGACAGGATTGGAGGGTTGAGATTTGGATACCAGTCATCCTTGTCTCCCAGAGAGGCAGTCACAGTCCTCTGCTTGTGAGAATCTCCTCACCAAAGAGGTTTTCTGCATCATTCCTTGCACACTGGCACAGAGTAAGGATGCCGACGTATTTTGGGAAAAGCGGAACCTCCCAGCACCAGAAGGAAAAACCCAGCTACTGCAGAGGAGGAATCAAAGATAAGAGGGCAGGATGCATTCCCAGGCCCACACCCCAGCCCTTTCCACAGGGACCATATTAGGTTTGCTGTACGCTCTTATTGCACTGAATGTCATCTTCCAAGCATAGCAAATAACATTTTCATAAAGCACTGCTTTTAATCAAGCACAACCCCTCACGTCCCCAAAGGAGCTATCTGGAGTCTATCCCTTTTCTCTACTGTTCTTTTTTGCCCCCTTTTAACTCCCTCCCTTAGAGGCCTGTGCCTCCAGCAAGGAGGGCTCCGTGTGGTTCCCTTCGGAGCTCATTAACACGGTCCATCCATCAGGCCACGAGTGCGAGCGGGAGCCGCACGGCGCCGCGGTCCCGCGGGGCACAGCCTGCGCAGGGGCTGTCACACTGAGCGCTTTAATAACCCTGGTGAGACAGGGAAATGCAGCCTGGTACCTGATTACACAGCCCCACGCAGGCTGGGACTCTTAAGCAGGATGCCAGTCTTTTTGAAGTAGTGGGATCCAGGAAGCCTTGTGCTTATGCAATATATTAATAACACTAAATTCAGTGTCGTCCAACAGGATGGGA
Source organism: Sitta carolinensis (assembly GCA_032173965.1). NCBI lineage: Eukaryota > Metazoa > Chordata > Aves > Passeriformes > Sittidae > Sitta > Sitta carolinensis. The sequence continues at coordinate 6,764,092 of CM063296.1, read as the reverse complement.
TATTTGCACACCCAGACCCTGTTGCAGCTGGGGTCACATTTGAAACTGCCTAAAATGCATTTCAGAGCATCAACCCAAAACAATATTCTCATTACAACAGTAATGGAGACCAGCCCCTTCCCAAACCTCAATCCATGACCTTCTGTGTGACCACGAGTAGACTGGCAAGCAGCTGGTGTGGTTGAGCTCCCCAGAGTCAGATAGTTATTTCCTGCATGGCAGACACTTCCTATTCAACACAAAGAAAAAGCCTTCCAAATATGTTTTTTAATTGTTCCTTTATCAAGAACTAACGCTTGGGGTGAGGGGTTGAACCCCTTTTCATGGACAGTTTGCATCCCGTGAGTGCTCCTGGGCAGAAAGGCAGAGCTGCCTGTGCAGAGGAGAGCACTGATGGCTGATGAGCACGGCCAGCCAGCACTGATATAAGCACACTCATAGCTAAACACGTGGAGTTGCTGGCCAGATTTACCAGCCCTCCTGGCTGGCTCTGGGCAGAGCCCATCATCTCTGAATCTCGGAGCGCAAGGACCGATCAGGAATGAAGTAGACAGAAGGCTTGTGCTCTTAGGTGCAAATGGTTCATTATGGCCTTTTTCAGACTGTGCTGATGAGAGGAATCATTCTTCATTGATGAGAAATCCTGCATTTTCTTCTCTGGGAGAACACAGCTTTGTTCCCTTCCCCCATTTAATAATGCACAATTTATCAGGCTAAATTGGTGAGCCTGGTAGCAAGTGATTCAAATCAACTTCAGTGGCTATGAGCAATCACATGTACTTGAAGAAACCCACTTATACCACTTTCAGTAAAACCTGAGGAAAGCTGGCTATGAATGCACTACCATATCCTATTAATGCTCAAGAAAACCCATTTAAATGAACATCTAATGGCTGATTGAGACTTCTATAATGAAACTCCATAAAGAGTCAGCTCCTTCCTTCAGGCTGGCAGGCCAAGTGCCTCCATGGCTCTCTTCTTGGGTAAGAAAAACAATTGGATGGAATCATAACTGTGCCATGGGCACAGGCTCCCTGCTTTTCCAGGGTTGACACTCTGAGCCTCACCAAGAAGGGCACAAGGTATTCAGTCTCACCTGCATCTCCTGGTACTGTAGGAAACAATTTATTAGCCTGTGACCACTGTGCTTGGAAGAGCTGCTCAGACCTTCCCCCTACGCAAAGCACAAACTGCTTCCAGTCCACAAATCCCAATAGTTCTCTGCTGGAAGAAACACAATTTCTATGTGTCCCCATATCTTATGTTAGCCCAGTGTTTGAAGCCTGCCCAACACTGGAGAGGTTGCATAGGCTGAGGGTGTGGAAGGAGAGGGGAAGGCATCCCTGCCAACCCCTGTGCTCTGCTCCTTCCTGTCCTCAGGAACATCCAGCAGGGATGGACAGCAGGGAGTTGCTGTGCCCCACAGCCTATTTTAGCATGCAACAGGCTCCCACACTCAGCAAAACAGGAAATAAATGGCCACAAACCTTTCAAAAGCATTTACATGCCAACTACCCACCTCCTCTTCAGGGCAAGAGGACCCTAATGGGGAAACATCCCTTTGTCCTAAGAAGAAGAGCCACTGTTCCCTCTCCATCCCTACAGACCCATCACAGTCTTCTGATGCCTCCCAGGTGCCCCAGTTCTGGGCAGACTGGCCCTTGCCAGCACTGTGCCCATGGGCAGCTGGCAGTGGGATCTGGAAAGCCTGGGCTGCAGTGTGAGCCTCCTCCAGAGCCTGGCCTTCCCAAGCCCTGCCTGGGCAACAGCCACCAGCCCCATTGATCCTGAGGACTTGCATCACCCCGCTGGAGATGTGGGTGGTCATCAGAATGGGGATGGGCCATGCTGGGGCCCTCCAGCTGGAAAGGCCATGGGTGTCTCTGGAAAATGGGGACTGTCCTTCCATTGCTGCTTTTGTAGTAGCAACTGCTGAGCTGAGATAAAAGCTTTTGTTTGCCTTTTCTCTCCTACATTCCTAATCTCCCCCTGTGTTGGTCTCCCCTATAGTCCATCAAGCAGTTTTAATCTCTAATTGCATATGACTGATGAGCCTGAACTCCATACACAGCGTTGCCAAGAACCACTTTTTCGGAGCCTGCTTTAGCTCTTTAGGCCAGTCATAACACACTGCAGGACCATTAAGAGTTTATAGTTTGTATACATAACACCCTGGGAGTACCAAAGGGTGGTTTATCCAAACAGAAAAGAATTGAGATGAATGAATGCAGAAATGACTTTTGGCCAGGAAATACTTTAATTTTAATTAGGGGGGAAGGGGGTGAGAGAGGAATGAAGAGGCTTTCTTCTCTCACAAAAGACAAGACTAATGAGTTTACAGCTGCAGGCGCTGACCTTGGAGCATCCCGTATAATGCTAGTGCTGAAATGTTTGGATGTGATGTTAGACCCGATAACCTTGCTTCTAAAAGGAAGAAATAAAGGGAAATGGCTGAATAGGGAGGGATTCATTTCATGGGGATGTACGGACATATTTATTTATTTTTCCCCCTCCTGCATTCCCGTTCAACTGCCTTTGGCAACACAGCCGTTCACCCAGCTGCTGAGCTTCATATAGGCCTCATCCTTCCGCAGGAAAAACAAGTCTGTTATGGCAATTTTCCCGTGTTTAGGACTGTCCCTCATCCCAGAGCCGTCTCGCAAGCCCGCGCCTCTCTGGAGCCCTGGAGCGAAGGGGGTGCCAGCGCCCGGCGGAGCCGCACGCTCGCACCCCGTGCACCAGGGAAGGCGCAGCGGGGCTCCTGCTGCAGTGGCCTGGAAAGGCTCAAAGCCCAGGGCTGTCCTGGTGCGAGGATGTCGTCACCCGCTCCGCTCGGTCCCCGCTGCCCGCAGCGCTGGCTCACGCTGTCTCCAGCCCGGCAGGAGCGTCCCGGCTCTGCTGCCCCGTCCCGGAGCCACTGCCACCGGGCTGGGCTGACCCCGCCGGCCGTGGGCTGCTCCTGGGCGTGTGCCAGGGCAGCAGGGGCGTGTGTGTGTGTCCCTGGGCCTGCCGGGCTCTGCCTTCCGCCTGGGGACACGGCTGCAGGGGCGATCAGGGCTGACCTGGCCCCTCCATCCCTTGGCAAAGGGCGCGGCTCGCACGGCTTCCAAAAGCCGCTGCTCCCTCCTCCCTGCCCAGCCTGCTCCTTCCGGCCTGGGCACCTCGGCTGTACTCTCCCTGGAGCTTCCAGGTATCCTGGCATCTCCCTCCTCCCCCGGAGCTCTTCCCGTTGCCCTGTGAAGCATCATCTGGCCCTGTGGATCCTCCCATGGGCGCTGCCGTGCTACAGCCAGAGCGGTTATTAAACCCTGAGTGTGAAGCCGCTGTGTGCTGCTGTGGCTGTGAGGCCAGCTCGGCCTCCAGGGAATCAACACCCCCTGTCCTGCGAGCTGGCAGCCAGACGGGCTGGAACAGTAGTGCAAGTTAACGGAGCAAAACAACCATCGGTGTTTCCTATTAAAAGTATTTTTATGATGTTGATTATTATTAATATTATATAGGGGCTGTAATTTTCTCCCGACTCACTCCAACATCTCACAAAATAAACAGTTGCTGTATTATCCCCTTGTAAATGAGACCACAGGATTGTAAACTTTAATTTGTTACTTTTGGCTGCTCTCAGGTTTGGCAGACAATTAAACCAATTCATTAGTTCACAGAGGCACATTTTTGGCCATGTGAGGCTGTGTGAAGTCATCCAGTGAACACATTGGAGGCAGGGTGTGGAAAAACCATACTGTGCCTTTGCCACAAGATCTTCAGTAATGGTCCAAACAGGCCACTGTGGACTTTGCAGACCAAGGTGGGAGAGGGTCTCCTTGCTCCTGTGGCTCTGCTGTGCTCTGGGCACGGGCCATTGGCAACCCAGTGCCTCTGTGTGCTGGCCAGAGAAGGGGCATTGATTCTGTAACTGACAGCAAAGTAGCTGTGTCGTGCCTGAGACTTAACCTTTAAATTCTGCAGAGTTGGACTAGTGAAACTCCATAGGGCATGGCAGAAAATGCTGAGCCCTTGGAAAGGCTAATCTGGTTGTGTGTGACCTCCAGAGCCAGGCCCAGCAGCTGAATTAATTCCTTCAATAGCTGGGCTGCTTTCAAACCCTGCTTTCCCAGCTGCAGACACATGGTTAACCTGCAGAGCCCCATGACAGCAAGAGCACAGCTTTTAGCCTTTTCAGGGCCACCAGTGGTATGTGCTGGGAGTTAAGGTGGGTTTCTTTTAAATAGAAGCTGTAACTGTGTTTTATGGTAGTACCACCTCTCCTGTCCAGAGTGGCTTAGTGCAAATCACCCCGCAGATGAGGTTCCCTTGTCAGACATTTTTCATTCTCTGTAGTTTCTTAGATGTCCATTAACAAACCAAAAATCCTGAACCATCTTAGTCTTGAAAAAAGCCCCATAAAATGAATCCCTTTTCCTTTGTTCCCTCCACAGGAGGAGGCTTTTTTGTAGCATTCAAAAGGAAGGAAAGATTTTTGAATAAAGAAACCTAAAAGCTTCCCCAAACTAGTTCTCACCACTGTGTTTTTCAGTGGCTAGCACTTTGAATTTGGATTTGCAGAGTTCTTCTGCTTTGCAATTTCCTCTGAGTGATCCCACCAGCAGTGTGTCTGGGGAACGTAGCTGGGCTCTGGCCCTCCATCAGCTGGAAATGCTGGAGAGAAGGGGAGGCTGTGGAGGGGAACGGAGCATTTTTGAAAAGCTGGTCACTTCCTTCAGTGTCTTGACTGGTTTTTCCTTTCCCTGAAACAATAATATTAACAAAAGTGTTCTCGATAAAACAGTGGGCAAATGCTGCAGAAGAGCTAATTTTGAGTTCGTACATGGCGGCAGCTCCTCTGGAAAGCAGCTGCAGAACCCTGCCCACCCCACTGAGCCACTGAGGTTTTCTTCCAGGGGTCCTCCTGCTGCTGGTGTGTGACCGAGGCTGGTGTGGGTGTGAGCTGGGCCCTATCTCCTTTGGGTGTCAAAAACCTCCTCTGCTCCTCAGACTGCTCTGGGGGGAGACGGAGGGCTTCACCCTGCTGCGGGCAGCTGCACTTCGCTGCGTGAATTCCAATCAGGAGCTGGAGGAGGAGGACGACGACGAAGCTGGCTGAGTTTTGAGTCAAAAATAAGCCCTGTATTTTTCTCCTTTCAGCTATTTATCAAGGCTCAGTGCAAAGGGCCTGACACCCGGCCAGCAGAGCCCGGCTGCTGTGATGTGTGTGACACACGAGCCGCCGCGGAGCCGGTAATGAGGGACCTTCTGCTGAACGGCCAATTGAGCAGCCGGTGCCTCGAACAGCTTCATCTCGCAGGGACGGCGGGTGGATCTCTATTTTGACACATCCTCGCTGAATGAGGAAGAGAACAAGCAGAAAATGGCTGATGATAAATGCAGCAATTAGGGAAGCTTAATGGAGCAGAAGGTTTTTTGTGAGAAGACAAAGAAATTGCCGTGCCGACACCTGCAAGGAGGTCCCAGCCGCTGTGCAGGGAGCCTCCAGCTGTGCTGCAGCAGCAGGGGCTGGGATGAGGGGAGCCGACCTTTTTACTTCACACACACATCCCTCAAAGGCTTTGGAAAAATATTTTCCAAGTTAAACTTCAAAACATCATTTGATTTTTCTTTTTCTCCATTATGTTCAGAAATGGGAGCCTGTAATTTAGGCCTGGTGTAGCCTTCCCCCACTCCTTGCTTTTTATTCAGTTCCACATAATACAGTGCACTACTGGGAAAGGCATTTTCCTGACCAAGTATTGATCTTGGTGCTGTGAAAGAGCTGTGGCCTCAGCAGGGGGATGCCATCTTGCTGGACACAAGTGGACAAGAAGCAGATCCCCCGGAAAATGCTGCTCGCCCACAGTGATGCCCAGTTTAGCTGAGTCCACGACCTGCCCTGCTCTTCCCAAAGCACCCTGCTTCTGAGCTAAGCCCTGGGCTACCAGCTCCCCAAGATTTGAGCAAAAGTGCTAAATTCGTTTGTCCAAGCCCCATTTCTCCTTATTTCCTTAGCTGGACTTTCCCCAAAGCCAACTGCCTGTGCTAAAGGGCACCAAGAAGCACTGGGGAGAGCTCTGCAAGCGGTTTTGGCATGGGGACACCCAGGTTTTGGTGGCAGGCAGTGCCATTTTGGCCTCTCACGAGACCATTAACCAAATCCCCCAACACTGCAACACAACTATTTTCTTAAGACTTCGGCAAAAAGGAATTTCCTGAAGGAGGTAAGGGAAAGGTTTCCTTTTTTTTTTTTTTTCTTGCTTGGCACAAGCCAAGGAAAACACAAACCTTGTTTTCCCCTGTTGACGGTTTCTCGGCTCCAGCCTGAGCTGCACACCACTGATCTACCTCTGCTCTCATTCTGGAATTTGCTGGGCTGCCTGCAGCACAGCTGGTGTGTCTCGCTCTTCCCTAAGCTCTCAGGATATTGCATTCCTGACTAGCTGGCTTCTCATGCTTTCCCTCCTCTGGGCCCGGGTGGGGCTGGCATTGCAGACCTGACAGTGGAAGGCCAGCCTGCTGCCAAGTCCTTGGGCTCTCCTGCACCACCCCTCTGTCTAAGTCCAGGTCACCAACAGCTAACTATGCATTTATGGTATCTACATAGTCTGGAGAGGACAATTCCCATATGCTTATTTTAGGCAATAGAGCTGGCTTTTTAGGGAAGCACTAGATCTTTTTGTCAAGGAACAGTTAATATTTTTGACAATTGATCTGAGGATTTCTTACAGCTTTACAGGTTGGCTTTTTTCCCTCACTCCCTGATATCCTGGTTGTCTATTTTACTGACTGGGCCATTAACTGAAGCTGGTGCACTCGTCTTCCATGGAGCCCCAGTGGGTGTGTGGCATTTTAGACAAAAGGTAATGTAAGTGCAACCACTGGTCTCCTTCCTTATGGCTTCTCGAGTATCTTTTTAAACACAGGTTGCCTGAGGCAAGCCGTGAACCTTCCAAATCCCATCTTCTTCCTCCCACCCGCTGTCATTTGTTTGCTAAATTTCACCCTTTTCTGGTGACTGAGGGAAGTCTTTGGGGAGACAGCCAAAAGCAGAATAAAAATGGTGAAAACGGCACAAAATGAAAGCTGAACAGTGGTAGAAATGCATAAAACCCAGGAAGTCCTTCTGTACCAGTTCTTTTAGCAGAAGGCAGCTCAGCTGGGGTGGCTTAAAGGAATAAGGCTGAATTAATTACTTTCTCTGTTTAGGTAATAATACCATTAATCATGATGAACCATTTTGTGAGAAGGCTGATACTCGACACTGCGTAATTCCACAGGAATCTCACTGTAGTGCAGCATTATTGATGGGTCATCCTCCGAAGGCGTGAGAGCAATGCCTCCTAATACAGTAAATGGCAAACCACTGATTTTCTTTTAATATTCAGACCACCACAACATCAGTCATGATGAATTCTTCTGGCACCAGGGTGGCTGCAACAAGCAATCCTTCAAGAATGCCAGGGGAGCGTGGCATTGATTTAATGCTCACTTTTTAAGTCATACACAGACCAAATGCTTCCAAAGGGTATGGCCCATTTTGGCATTTTTTTCTGAAGTTTGCCGTAACAACCTCCTTGCTCACATATACCTGCATCGGGAAGCTATGGACTCTTAGAGAGGTTAGGGGGGCTCATTAATGCAGGTCCATGTCAGAGATGGTGTCAAACAAGATCCCATGTTGGACACTGGCACCAGAAGAATTACAATCCCCCTGAGCCAGCATTATGAATCGTTATGCTGAGTCCAACACGCTTTTCACATCCACCATGTGTTCTATGTTCCTCCAATTTCAGCTGGGAGAGCAGGTGCTGATTTTTAATGCCTATTTTGTTTTAAGCCTCCTTTCATCAGATTAAGGACCCTGCTATTTTATTTCATTCCATTCTTTCACGCTCGGTAATTTAGTCACACGCAAGCCCAACCCCAGAAGCTGTGACACGCTGTTGAGGCACCGTGGCCCACGCTCCGGCAGCCGCGGGGGGACCGGGGCACGGCTCCATCCCCGCGCACGGCTCGGATGCGGGAAGGGCTGCGGCGGCGAACGGGAGGTGGAGAGCAGCGCTGGAGGCGATGACCATTCCCCGGTGACGCCGGCAGCAGGGTCCCTGCACACGGGTGCCTTCGCTGTCCTCGGCCCGGCGGGGGATGCTGGAGCCGGGGCGGCGGGGCGCAGATGCTGCGGGCTGGGCGCGCTGCTGCTGCGCTCTCCTCCCGGACCCCCACATCCCCCCGCCGGAGCGTGCAGGGGCCGTGTGCCTTCTGCTGGGCAGGACTCGCAGGCAGAAGCAAATCCCTGTCCCAGCACCAGCCCGGTTCCGCCAGCCGCCTCCTCCCAGCCGTCAATAAACCATTAGCCTCGAGTCAACAGCGCTGGCTACGACACACAAACACTCAACTGCCTTTTTCATCCAAAATCAATGTTGTATTTATCTTCATTGATCTACAAGGAAACTGAATGTTTAAAATTACAGGGGGTGCAGGGGGGAGGACGGGGAGGGGGGGGAAACAAGAGTTACAGAGCCAAGAAAATAGTAGCGGATGGCTGAATTAACTAGAGAGAAAAAGCCCAGGATATATAAAACATGGACACTGAAAAATAAAATAAGGGAAGGGGGGATGGTACAGCAAGTAAAACATGGCAAAATTTACATATGGATGAAAAGTAAAATTGGAAATAAAAAATAAATCATGCCAAAAAGCAGTTCAAGGCAGAACCACACTGAAACAAACATTTGCTTATGGTCTTCATGTACTATAGATAATATATCAGAATTTCTTTTTTTTTTTAATCAACCATTAGACTTTTTTTGTTTGCACTCCTAAAATTCTACTTTGTCTTGTATACAGATTCCAATAAGAACACTGCACAATTAGCACAAGGGGTCCACGGAAAATTGTCCTTGCTTGCCAGCGATCCTGCCCACAACACAAAAAAAGAGAAAAAAAAAGGAAAAAAAAATAAGGAAAGGGACTGCCGCATGGTACTGTGCCAGTTCCATCTGCTTTTGCCAGCTTGAAAAGTAGGAAACCAAAATTCCCTTCCAGGAGCGTGTGTCTTTCTCTTTCCTTGACGAACTGTCCCTTGTGTTTGTACAAAAAAATTCAGTCTCTCTTTTTTTTTTTTAATTTTTTTTTTTTTTTGTTAAACACAAGCATCCTTCTTCCTGTTCACATGCCATTGCCATTCTGTCTCCAGAGTTGCGAGTTGGTTGTTTTTGGGTTGTTTTTTTTTTTTTTTTTTAATTTTTTTTTTTTAAAACCTTCCTCCCCCCAACATCCACTAAGACCTGCCTCCGAGTTCTTGCATAGTTGAAGTATATATGCCGTACTGAGCTTTCTGAGTGTGAATTTCTGACTGTGACAAGAGTATGAGTTGTAACCATGTTAACAAATAACCAGAGTGGTTCTAGAAACCATTTTTATAAAGTCTACCTATGTTAAGAATTTAATATTGGTGTACATTTATATTAACAGAATATTTACAGTTTGTTTTCTTTTTTTTTTTTTTTTTGTTTAAAACAAGAAGTCAAAAAAAATTCCTCTTAAATTTCTGCATAATATAATAAGGCAAAAAACAAACAGTTTTGTACATTATTATTATTATTAATATTTTAATATATATCTGTAACTTCGGTTCCAAAGTACCAAGGTAAGTGATCAATTGGCCTCAGAAGGGAACCTCACAGTGGACTGTAAAACTACAGTATTTCCATAAATAATACTTTTAAGAAACCCTGGGTATTTTTTTTCTTAAGGATCTGAGGCCTTTAAAATGCAAATTTAACTAAAAACAAAAGCAAAATTTCTTCTTTTTTAAGTGAATAAAGAGCACAAAATTAAAAAAAATACAAATTCATTAAAAATGTTTCTCACATTTGGGAAAAAATGTACAAACTTGATATTTTTAACTCATTTTTTTTTTTAGCACAGAAACAAAAAAAAAACCAAAAATCAATACCTATATATTAAATTCCCATTCTCAGCAACCTTCTTGTTGGAAAGTCCCCAACCCCGTTATTTATGGAAATGTGCTTAACTTCTACAAATTTTACATTAAAAAAAAGTTTACAGCAGTGCATTTTGTAAAAGGTTTGTTGTTTTCTTTTTTTGTTGTTTTTTTTTTTTCCTGTTTGTGTTTTTTGTTGTTGTTTTGTTTGTTTGTTTGCTTGCTTGCTTGTTTTATGTACAGGTGAGTTTAAAATGCAATGTTGGGGACTATCGTGCCTCTACTTCTTTGGGGTTCCTAGAGGGGGAATAGTCCCTGGACTCTGAGTTTGTGAGTGGAGTAGTCCTGCGAGGGGAGGCAGGTCTGGTGCTGCTGGCTGGTACGAGGGGCGGCGGGCGCTCAGCGCCGCGGTCGGCGGGTTCCTGTTCAAAATCCCGTTGTGCATGGCAGTGGATGGACTCAGTCTGGGGTAATGCATCCCGCTCAAGTGAGGCATGAAGGATGGCACGTGTGCCAGGTGGCTTTCGATGGGGGACGAGTGCAAGTGGTGCATTCTGGCACGCTCAAGTTCTTCCCGTAAGTGCAAGCGCTCGCGCTCCTCCACTTGCCGCAACCGCTCCTGCTCTCGGCGGGCTTCCAGAAGGTTCTCGTGGTTGTAGTCGTGTGGTTCCCTGTCTCTGTAGGAACGCTCATGGTCATAAAAGCCAGAGGTGGTGGGAAACCTGTGGATAGGATCTGTCCGGAGCTGGAAGTCCATTCGACGGTGCAGGTCTAAACTCCGGTAGGCGTCTCGCAACGGGTCCCTCATCGGGTCCCAGGAAAACCCGGGGTGCGGCAGCCTCTCTCTTCCTGACAAAGGGTTCATGCCTATGAGCGGGGTCATCATCCTGCTGCGGTCCAGGACATTCATGTTGTTCATCTGGTGCACGCTGCCCATGGAGATGGGCATGGAGGCAGCCATCGAGTGAGGCAATGATAATCCATGGAGAGTGGGCGGTGGGGGATGCTCCACTGACCGGGAGTGCTGGGAAGGCTCAGACCCAACCACTAGCACGTCACTGTCTTCCTTCCTCTCCTCCTTGACTTTGATGTCATTCTTAATCTTCTGGAGGTCGCTGGGAAGCTCTGTCTTTCTCTCCATGTCCTTGCTCATTAGATTGGTAAGCTTCAGGCTCTCACTTAGTGCAGGTTTGCTGTACGGGGATACAGACTGGATTACTGGCTTTGTGTTGTCCTCAGAGGGTCTCTTATCATGGCTTGGAGTTTCCTTCACTGGGGAACGGCTCTCTTTGATCTTGTGTTCAGCTATGGGCGGCTCTCTCAGCCGGTCAGGGTGCTCTCGCTCGGGCTCCTTGGACCTCTCCCTGTCCCCGAGGCTGACCTGCCTGATGGGGTCGCTGGAGCTCTGGCTGTTGCTGCGGATGAGATTGCTGATCTGGTGAGTCACTGGGGCTGACGCCGGCGAGGATCTGTTCGAATGTCTGTTTTTATCCATGAGGTCTCTGCAAAGACAGAAGGCACATCCTTGGTTATGTGTGTACAAACACACCTGTGATGTTGGGCATGCACAGTGCTGTGCCCAGTTGTACACTTTGAGACTGCCCAGGAAAATGATTTGGAAAGCTCTACAAACATCAGCTACAGCTGTGATGCTATGCTAAGCCATATGGACTAGCTGTCTTTACATACTTCAAAGAAGAAAAAAGTTAAATGTTCACAAATGTAGGACTAAACTGGGAATGTGGCTGGAGGAATACTATATTCACCTTAGACCATTTCACTGAGAAATGTAGGGAGAGAATAATTCTAGACAGCTTATTTTTCTTTAAAAAAAGCTTACTGAGTGTTCATCTGTACATCCTGCTGCCAGACAATGACCTTCTCATCTGTAAAACTTGGGTTCCTTTCTTAAAACACAGATCCAGGCATACAAATCAGAAGCCTACAGAAATGTAAGCAGGTCCTTCCCAAGTGAGCCTCATTGTCTGGAAGCAGCCATAAACAAGGTGAAGCTGATTTTCCTATGGAATTGCAAGACTTTTTGTTGTTGGCAGTTCTTGTAGGTAAGCCAGGTGCTTCAGGAGAAACATCCTTGAATCAGCCATGAAACTGAGCAACTGAGCTGCGTTTCAAGAGGACCTGCTGTGATAAACAAGGGGTCTGATGACAACATCCATGGTTTAGAAAGAGAGGCACAAAGGTTTACATTTCCAATTGCACCTTGCCTCTGAGCAAGCCAATTAGTCACAGTTAATCCCACCTTTTTAACAGGGGAATAAATAATGCTCACCTTCTAAAAGCACTTTGCTCTGAATGAGAGACTCTTTAAATGCAAAATATGATCGTGTGATTGAGAGAACTGCATTATGCAGCTGAGAGGCTCACTGATGCTAAGTTTTGTGTTCTGTTTTTGAGAGCTACAAGACCTGAGCGCTGAAAGCTGGAGGTGTTTTGGAGAACTGTGTAAGTATTTATCCCTTATGATTACATTTGCTAACCCAGCTTTCTTCCTCTGTAGTCCTGATTGCCGGTCAAGGACATGGTTTATTAAAGCCATGGCCAAAGGGGGATGCAGGGGACAGCTTAAGCTAAATTAATAGAAGTGTAATAGAGCTGTTAACCCCTGTGTGAACACTCTTGAGAGAAAAGTAACCTTGGTCTGCAAATGAATTCCACTAGAGCCAAGAAGGCTCAAGTTTCCTACCTGAACGAAATCTGTGCAAGCATGTCAGACAATTTAACCTGTAAAGCAAGATTTTCAGCCTATTGCTTCCATATAATCTTGTTCACAGGTACTGCCTGAAGATCTCATTAAAAGCACTCCAGCAAACTATGAACCCCTATCACTAGTAAAGTCTGAGACTTGAGGGCTGTTACTGCCTAAGAAATACCTGTTGGAGACAACAGGGCTCTGAAATATAAAGGCTTCACGGCTTCAAAATCATATAACTGGGAGCTAATGAAGTAACTATAGCCCAGGTGATACAAGCCTGTCATTGTTAATAAGGGTTTGCCCACAATGCAATTTTTTAAAATCGGTTTTGCTAATGGATTCATGCACACTGCTCCAGATACAGGCATTTGCATTTTTATCTCGTTAATGTCCAGCTAACATTTGAATACATCAGCATAACTGTACATTAATGAGAACTGTGACTGTCTCCAAAGGACCCATTGCAGTTTCAGAATATACAGCAATCTTAAAGCAGCTGCATTGAAAACAACCAAGTTTTCAGTACACTGAAAACACAGTAACACACTCAATTCCTCAGCCTGGTGCATTTTTGTTAACCAACTAGCAAGGACTGGGTTATTGTATTTCCACAGAAGACAAATCCTAAAAGGCAAAGAGGAATTTTTATTTTTTGGTGTTGCTAGTACTTATGTTTATCTGAGGAAAAGGCCTATCAGCTGCTTCAAGGATCAGCAACATTTTAGGGAAAACGGAAAAAATACAGAGGAAAAACAGTCCCAGGAGGAAATGGTCAGGAGCCCAGAGTGCTCACCTCTCTTTGTCTCTGTCGTCCTTGCTCAGAGAAAGCTCCCTCTTGTCGGGCTCCCGCTCCCTGTCCCTGTCGTGGTTGGTCACCGAGGAGCTCCGCTCCGAATCCGTGGGCTTGGGCCACTGCGGGGGCGTTGGGAAGGACGGCGGCGTCCGGTGCAGTCTGTTCCATGGCTCATGGGGGTTATTGAAATTCTGCAGGTTTGGGCCATCTTTGTGAGTAAAAATGTTGTTGTGAGCTAGAATAATGGCAGGGGGAGGAAGAGTTAAAAATAATTCAAAGCAAATCATTACACAGACATTTTTCACAATATTAGTCACACCAGGACTGTCTTTTTTAAGGCTTTTTAATGGTGAGGGGGAGCTACTCGTGAGTGGTCACAGGTAATTCCAACACTGGGGGGTAAGATCCACCAGCTCTTTTAAGGCTGTTGTTGGAGGAAGCTTTTTACATTTCAGTAACTCAGAGGCTACTGAAAATGCCCAGCTTCTCTTCTCCCCCCACCCCAGGCAAGGGCTCCAGCACAAAAGCAGTATTTTTCCTCAGTTTCTCTCTCTGGCAGAAAGTTTAATTTGTGGGTAGTTACAAGCAATCAGCTGCCTGCAGCTGAGGCTTCAGGGACTTTTTTGTTGAAGAACCCAGACTATTTGGTGGTATGTATGTGTGTGTATAAACACAGAGCTTGGCTGTAGGCTTTTCAGAACAGTCACTCAATTTTCCTCCATCCATCTTCAGCTGATTCCTGTTGCACCATGAGATGCACAAGCATGCTTCTTATGTGCTCTCTTATGTGTGGCTCTCAAGTATGTTTCGCCTACAGGTAATATGTTTTTGAAGTAGAATTATTTTATTCAGGTTATTTAAACTTCAGCCAACGGTTACAGAGGATGTCTACAAGAATTAGAAGTATCAATAGCTGCTCCACTGTGCATCTTCACTGGTGAAGGGTGTTACTTTAGTTGCCCACAGGGTCCCAGAGCTCGGTGGGGTTTTGCAGCTCCAGTGTCTCTCTGAGCACACAAGGTACCAACCCTCAGCAGGGAGGAGGCACAGAGCACAGCTACTGATGTCTGTGACATGCAGAAAAGCTCCCACCGCAGAGACCTGGAAATCTTAGGTGCAGTGTTTTCAGATAGGAGAATGGAGGTTAGGAATTAAACTTCTTTAAAAACTACCACCAGCTGCTGTAAATATTAGCATGTGGCTTTTCTGGAAGGGATGTTTGTCTGCAGTAACCCAGCCAGTACTTACTCAGAGCATGACTGCCTAATCCTCCAAAGGCATTGCTGCCTAAGTTCCCAAGGCCGCTGAAGGTGCTTGACCTGCTAAATGGATCTGGAAAGGCAAACAGGGATTTAGCAGGCATTTAGCCAAGAATGTTGGAGAATGAAACGCACCCCTCCCCTTCTTAACGGTTTGAATCCAAGTAGGATTAGGCCAGACTTTAAGCTGATCCTTCTCATTGCAAGGTTCTTTGCACAGAAAATTCCCATCATGTTAAAATGGAGAAGGGATTCAGTGCTCACTCTGCAAACAGGTGCTGTAATAAACTTTTGTATGCGAGTCAGAAGTGAGTTAGAAATTAAGGTCTAATAGCTGAAATTAGGGTGGCTGCTGAGTTATAACTCTCTTTCCTTATCAGTACTAATAGTAGAAACATTGCAATTGCCTTGAAAGAAGAATCTCAGCAGGCCCCTCGGCCAGCATTGAGGAGATGACTGTCTTGTTTCTGCACTTATTTTCCAGTAAATAAAAAAGTTTTCACCCATCACCAGAAGAGGTTCCTCTCTGAGAGCACATAGCCCATCTCAGGCTTCCACACTCCAGATTCCACGGGTTAAATCCTACCAGTGTACTTTTTTTTTCTTTCCTATTGGTCATTTCTAAACAATTCCTCCTCCTGCCCACTGGCTTTTTGACTGTTGCCTTCAAGCCCTTAACTTGCCATGTTACAGGAAGTAATGCTGCTCTCACTTCCTCACAGATATGACATTTAAAATATCAAGGCAAATGGCACAAATAGTTCGCATCTTTAAGCAAACAGCTATTTGCTTATTTACTTATTTTAAAACAGATGTTCTTGCCCTTCCTCTTTGATCTTAAATGGCTGAGTGACTTGGTAGAGATAGTTAATTTTGACAGAAAGTTCAGGAATCGATGTAAATCTGGGTATTTGCAAGAGAAAAAAAGTCTACTAGGTCATGTGGCATGCCACATTTACTGATTGGATGAATGATACTAAAACATTAATCAACAGAGCTTGAACTTTAATTGGCAATGAGCTGCTTGTGAGCTTCTAAAATGAGGAAATTTGAGAAAATCAGGCTCTACTTACTGCCAATTAGGAAACTGAAAGGCTGGCAAAATGTGCAGAACATCTACTTGCCAGGAACTGTTTCCTGAACTCTTTTAAAGAACTTAGCAAGACCTCTCATAGGTGGAAAATGGTACAGGAGGAGCCCATTTTAAGCTGAGGCTTGTCTGAGGTATCTTTGCATAAATTTCCCCCATTTCTTCAGGCACATTCAGGAGCACAGGACTCTGCAGGTCACATTTTGGCTCCGGTGCAGTGTCCCAGCAGTGACAGATGTGACAGCTCTGCATTGCCCTCTCCTTTGGGAGACACGGAGGGCATGTGCTAGGAGCTGGCAGGGATGAGAAGCTGGCCAGCTTCTGGATCCTGAGGCAGTTTAAGCCTTTCCCTCCCTTAGTGCTACAGTGCAGGACCACACTGAGAGGCAGGAAGGGGCAGAGGTACAGAGGTGAAGGCAGGGTTACTTACACTTACCTGCCAAGTGGTTCGTAGGCAGGAAGCTGCTGTGGTGAGGTGAGGGACCGAAAGGCGTGGTGGCTGGATGTGTCGCACCTGTGACAACAAGGTCCCTCTTTAGTTCAGGGGCAAGTGACTCCTTGTTTACACAGAGCTCCTGGCCATCACATTCAAGAGCTGGATGCAAAGGCCACATTTAAACAACAAAGGCTGGATTTGACCTCAAACCTTGCCTGAGTGAGCAAAAGGCTGGATTTCCCTGAGAGCCCTACCAAGGAGTCTAACAGGGAGGCAGGAGGAGACCTTGCACTGAGAGCTGCTGTTCACCTGGAGTAACGAGGAAGCCAAGCTCTTTGTCTGACATTTTCAGTCATTATTCCATGTTTACATTAAAAAGGGTCAGCCCAGGTTATGGGCCCAGACAGAAGGTGCTCGGAAGTGACTGATTAGAGTCTATATGAAACACCAGTTAATGACAGGCACGCAGGGAACATCAATCATGCTTCTCCCATGAGAGCTCCAGCTACGCTCTCACATCTGTCTCTGCATCCACAGGCTCCCCCCTGGTGTTTTTCCCCTTTCCTAGACACTGCTCATTGCCATGGGGCCATGCTTCCTCGTGGGAAAGAACACCACTGCTGAGCATGCTGGATTACACGAGGCTGAGGAGATGGGAAGGAAGGGGGTGAAACAAGCAGGTCTACCTTGTATTTCAAGGTGGGCCAGGCTCATGCAGAAAACTGCTCTCCTTTCAGAGCAGAAAGTGAGAGATTTTCTTCCTTTGCAGGCAGGCGTATGTGAATCTGAACAGGCTCACAACCTCACTGAACAGTACTGGTGTCACCTGTCACTGGGGCACTTGGTCAGCCCTGACCTGGCCTTCCTTGGAGACAGAGCCCAACCCCTGATGGCTGCTGTGAAACACTCATGTGTCCAGAACATGAATAAACTGTGAAACCTGGGGGGGAGACAGAGCTCTGTGTCCCTCACCAGCTTGGGCACCTCAAACCTAAGCAGCCAGAAAATGAGTTGAGGAAACTTAAGAGAGACCATGGCAACGAGACCTATCTAGTACCTCTCTATAAACATTCTGACTGCTCCAATGCTTCAAGACGGATGGAGACTGTCATCTTTCTAATCCTTTAAGATTTCAGAAGGTGTATAATGGATGGGAGATTTCTTCAAAGGAGACGGCTTACAAACTCCACTACATGGGCTGATAATAAAAAATCCTCTGGAGAAAGCCAGGAGCAGCATTGCAGGCTGTCAGGCAGTTATTAAATAGACCGTCTGCCAGGCAGCCCAGCATCCGTCCTGGAGACAGGTGGCCCTAAGATAACTTATGTCTCCCCCAGTAACCAGGCAATGCAGCAGAACCAATGATTCACATCAATTGCACACGTGCTCAGTAAGGTGAAAAGAATGCCTCAGATATTCCAGAGTAAAAGATTTATTCCTGCACGCATTCCAGCTGCAGTGTTTGCTCACGTTGACAGCACTCTTTACCTGGATTTACCATGGGATGGCTCTTGTGATTAATATACTTGCAGACAAGTTGTTGTAAGGTTGTTTCTCTCTACTGAAAGTTTTCTATTAGTTTGCCTTCTTTAATGTTTCTATTTCATACTATTTTCCCTCTTGCTTTTACGAAGGAAAAGCAAGCCATGCTTGCATCTTTTCAGGGAAAAAAACTCGAGTTACCAACTGGACAGGTGCCTTTCTGCCTGTTAGGGTAACTCTGTCCAGAACAGCCTTCAGTAGCAAAACCAGACATAAAACAAGATTCTTGTAATGACAACACAGGACAGACTGAGCACAGTGATAAGGGAACAACTGCCACAGGAAAACAACCAGAGGTTTGTAAACAGCTGTGCTTATGCACCCAAGTAGATGCAATAAGTATCTTGGCCTTGTACTATCAAAACACCTTTAGAGAGACCAAAATACAGGATAGCAGCCTACAATGTAGAGCTGGTACCAGCACTGAATATGTGTGGTAGAAATGTGCATTCCATCCACAGACAGAGCAGAAAGACAGATTGAAGCACTGGTGAAGTTCCTGAAGGCTATTTTGCATCTGCATTTGAAACTCAATTCTCACAGAAATTTCTTCTTGATTGTCATCTGTTGCTTTTCTGTCATTTTTGGGACCAAGTTTAAAACGGTTCTAATGTCACTAATTTCAACAGGGTTGAACCAAGGCTGAATATGACCATGTCTGCACTGAGTTAGGGAGATTATGCAATACTGCATCATAAAACCAGAGTAACATTAGGGAAGAAAATTACATTATTTGCCAATTAATTACATACATAAAAAGCTAAGTTATGTCTTGTCAATTGATGCAGCTCATTCAGAATGCAGACTTTGGCATCTCAATCACAGAGAGAAAATGTGAAGAAGTTAAGGAGAAAATAAAGCCTGAGAATAAAAACAACATTTGGCATTTGGTAGACAGATGTCCACCTGAATCCACACTGGCCTCCTAGACCAGAATGGGAGAGCTGCAGTCTCCCATGGTCAGAGCAATGAGAACAACACAGTGAAGGTTACTGTCCTTTGGTAATTGCATAATTGTAATTACTTCTCCAACAGATTGGAAAACAATTGATCAGTGTAAACTGTATTTAATTCTTTGGAGCTTTTTGTAAATTCAATATATTATTTTAAGCCCCTGACTTTGCTGAACTTTGTAACACATAGGGGAATTTTCTACTTAAAAACCAAATACTTAACAATACACATTCTGTGATATTTTCAATGCTGTTATTGAAGTTTTCCTTTTACAAAAAACCCCTTGTTTTCAGAAAACAAACAAAAACTTGGTGAGTGGAGGAGCTGAGAAGTATAACATGGCAAATATAAAAGCAACAAAGAGACTGGGGCCACTTCCAATCCTGTGCAATGGAAACGTTTTCAAGTGTTTTGTCAAAATTGCTTTTAAAAAATAACTCTATAGCCTATTAATCAGGCACTTAAGAACCAGCTGCACAGACAGGACTGTGAGCCAAGTGCTGCAGTTCAAGGATGTGCAGAGGATCCTGCACTGGAGGTGGTGGCAGAGCCCTGGTCACAGCAGTGTCTCTGCACCCCTTGAACCAGCCTTGCTTCTATTTTTGAGGCATAGGTAGCTGTAAAGATGCGCATGACATACACTGACTATTTCTTGGTTTTGCTTTTTTTTTTTTAAATCAACAAGGAACGATCTTCCCTTACCTGTGGTAGAAAACAGAGGCCTGGCAAGATCTTGTGGATAATGGAAGCCTGGAAACACTCCAGGGGCAGGAGGTCTGCTGAACAGGTCGAGTTTACCCCTATCTCTAGCTTGTGGGGATCCAGCTGCATTTGCTGTCAAATGATATAAAACCAATCTCATTATACAATCTCCTTTCTTATGGGAGAACAAGAGAGGGAGTTAAGGCTCATTCCTCCTTAGCCCTGCCAGGGAGAGTTAGCCAGAGTGACAGCAGCGTCCCCGGTCATGCAATGCAGCCGTGGCCGTGCTGTGCCAGGCTCTGCGGGGCCATCCCAGCCTGCAGCCTCCCAGCTGCCTGCCCCACCCCGGGGTAAGGTCTGCAGGGAGCACCCAGCCCCTCAGCACATGCTGGAGCAGGAACACGATGCACCCAGTGCACCCCAGGAGCAGTGAGTGCTCTCAGCCTGACACAAAATACTCTGCGGGCACAGAGCTGCCGAGGGCAGCCTCGAGAGCTGGCGATGGGCCCGCCTGCTCTGCCTCTCCACTTGGAGAGAGACGTGCCCATACTATGTCCTTCAGGCAGCCAGGACAGCTCAGTGTGCAGGCAAGGGGCAAAGGATGAAGGGGCTATGAGGCCCCTCCAGAGGCTGCTTATATTCTTGGTCTGTAGAAGTGAGCGTGGCCAGAACTGCACCTTAGTCATAGAAGCCCATTAATAGCTTAAAGATTATACATTTGCTAATAAAAATATATGGACATACACCCCTTTTCAGAGGCACCTACTTAAGCAGAGAATAGCCTTCATTAATGGGACAAAAAAACTACTGCAGGAGATATGGAAAAAAAAAAAATCTACACGAGTTCCTTTATCAGCTATTCTGCCTGCCATAGGGAGCCTCAAGCCTGCTACAGCACCCCAGGAGACCTACATCCTGTTGCCTCTTGAGTGCTAAACCCCCTCCCTCTGCCCACCATCACAGCAGCACAGGAAGCCCCACAACCTCTAACACTGATGCTATCAATCTACTCTCCTGCTCTCTGCTCTGTAATGTTCTTCACTGCATCGGCCATTTCATTACCTCCTCCACAGGAGGTACTAATGCAGAAGGGAAGCGACATGAAACGTGCATGCTTTGTGAAAAAAAGATTGACTTGGGGACATTACTCTGCCCCTCACTTTCTTCCCCTCTTTCTGGCCGTACACCCTTCCACCCAGCTCCTCTGCCCTCAGATAAACTTTGCAGTTGCTACAATAAATGTTAAAGGAGTGTAAGTATTAGCTAATCAATACAGGCAAGTTTGAGAATCACCACAGTAACTGCTTCCTGCCCATTACTCACTCAAATACAATCTGTAAGCTAAAACACTTGGCTTTGTTCCAGAAACCATCTGAATTACCTTTATCTTTTGCTGGTGATGGTAGATCTGCCAGGCGATCTGTACATGAACCGCACACCACTTCCCAGGTTTCTGCAGTGGAAAGCACAAGAATTTAGATTAATTTATACGTTAGCAATCTACATCAGATAGAACATTTCATTTCCCTTACTGTCAACCAGGCAGCTAAGCAATGAGAAAGGCTGATTACTAAAATGGCACAATGGGTGATCAACATTTTTTCTGTACTGCAGCAGATGATGTTTAAATTAAGAAGGAAACAGGAAGAATGTGGGATATCTTCCCCATCTTATGGACATCTGAGATCCTGCCTTGTTCTTTCCTACTTGCACCCTCCCCCCCCTTCCCAAACTGAAATGAACGGTAGCAAAGAACAGTATGCCATGCTTAAGAGAAAGCAACTAATGGTTGAGAGTTCTGTTTCTGAAAAGAGCCCTGTTCATTCACCCCTGCTGCACTGCAGGCTAAGTCATGCGTGGTTATTACGGCTACTGGCTTTTGGGGAGGGCAAGGGTAGGGACAAACAATCCCCAGGATGAGCAGTGCCACACTGAACAAGTCCCTATTTTTAGCTGAGCTGTGGTACTTGCTGTTCCACTGTTTATGTGGAACATCAGCACATTGACCTGAGCCACCACGAATCTGTTCACTGGTGAATGTCTGCCCATGCTCACAGTCATTTATTTCTGTGACCCTCATTTCACACCGTGAACTGTTAATGCACATAAATGGATGCAAAATAAGGCTGGGATTCAACCTAAATGTTATTAATCAGAAGTGGCAGAGAGCTAACTGACATTTTGCCTTAAGTAAAGGAGAAGCATGAAATTTTCTACTGGACATGTTAAATTTCAAAAGCACATGCACAATATTGCAAGTGTCTGTGTATAAGTATGTATATAAAATCCCCCACAAACCTTACTTACTCTTACAGGAGGCCTATAAGGGTCTGACACCTATGGAAAAAGCAGAAATAAAACAATCAGTCTTTCTAAAACTAGCCAATAAACAGAAAGGTGGGGAACTTCCTTCCTCTGAACAAGTAAAAGCATTTACAAAGCAATGCTCCAGAGAAGTACCCTGTGAAATGGGAAACCTAAAAGGCGTAAAGAAGGCTTAAAACTTCTCTTTCATTCCTTGAACCAAACTTAGCAGAATTTTATGATAAACAAAGCAGCTTCATGCCAGCAACTGAATAGTGCCAGTGCTTTCCTGAACCTTGCAATTATTCTAAATGAAGTGCATAAAAATACTTTCCAAGCAATACTGAGAGAAAAGACATTGAAGGGGTTTCCTGCCCCATTTTCCTCTGACTTTTGAAAGAAGCCAATACATCCCTTTGAATTCATGGCTGGTGGAGATTACTGTCTCACCAGCAAAAGACAACTTCTCTCCTCACTGCATGTTCCCAGTCTAGAAGGCCAATTTGTTCACCAGCCTGCTCTCCTTTTGTAATCAGCAATCACTGTGTTTACTGTAAGCCCAGATAAACTGAGAATAGGTTTATATATTGTTGCCTACCCCTGGAGTCTTCTGCAGCAGCGTATGGTGGACTGTGCCTGGTCTACCTGCTACATCAATAGGGTTTGAAGTCTGAAAGACAAGAAGAGAGCGTGAATAATACTGTATCACACCAGTGGTACATTTAACATCTCTATCTGATGTTAACAGCATTAATTAGTGCATGTTTGCACTGTGCTTTGAACACGCATATTGCTACATTAGTGCTAAATGTTATCTCTTACTGACAGCCAACAGCATTTATCCACCATGTCATTTATTATTACTGAGCAGCAGTAACAGTATTCCAGTAGCACCCCTAAGCCCTGCTGAGATCACACCCCGGGGTGCTGTGCATGGGAAGAGACACTCCCTGTCCCCCGAGCTTATTCTTTAGACCAAACAGGCGTGAGGTAGGAGAGAGAAGGAGAGAGGAGGCCTGACTCCCTCCATTTTCCAGGCAGCAACCAGCACAGCAGTCAGGAACAGAATAACTTGAGAATAAGTCGAGCATCCCAGCCCCATACTCCACACACTGGACCATGGCCCCTCTCTGACTGGGGCCAGGTAACACAATGCCTGGACCAGCAACAGCCCATCTATTTGCTTTGACAAGGCAAAAATGAGAAACCTTAGAAGGTGCTTGTGGGTCTTTTATAGCTTTGCATTGTTTACCCCATCATTTTCCAGCAAGAATTAAACACCTCATTGAACGAATCCCTGTTCCTCCTCCTGCAGATCCCACCTGTTGTCCTGTCCTAGAGGATCCCCAAGAACTCGTTCATCTCCTCACTCCGCATTCCTCCATCTCCCACTCCCAGAGCAACTGCACCTGGTGCCTCTGCACAGCTGAGTGCAGAGGGGTTAAACCTCATTCCCCAAGAGATTATTTCACTCATGCTTTAGGTCAAATTATAGCAGATTTCAAACAGTACAAGGCATAAGCATAACCCTGGGTGTGGGAGGGAAGATGGGTTTTAGTTTGTCTAAGGCTACATAACTTCCAGACTCATTAAAAAGTGAATTCTCGTGTGTGTGTAGGTAAGTCAATGCACTCCCCAGGCAGATTGGAGATCTCAGGGCCTCTCTGACAGCTGAGGTAGATATAAGGTGGCAAATAAGTTACAGCTTTCATACAGGCCAGAGCCTTAAGATCACAACATGTTAATAGCATGGTGTCATCCTGTCCCTTTGTCCCCTGGAGAAAGATGTGAAAGCTTCCTCCAGCAAAGCAAACTGAATACTTCTGACCTTTTCAAGTTCTTAGCTTGTGAGAAATGGCCTTCGGGAAACTCACTGAGAAATTTACCGTCAGCCTGGATTTATGTGCAGTGGACTCACACGCACAGCTGTAGGCAAATGACATGGGAAAGGGAAAAACAAAACCAAGATCTCTGCTTTGGAAAGCAAGAAGTGCAGGAGTCAGAGTGCCAAAGCCAAATCATCAGGTCTGTAGTGATTATGCAGGCTTTAGCCAAAAAGCTTGGGAGGGAGAGACCACGGAAGAACGATGCAGTAACAATGACTGGAGTGGCTTTGCCTAGAGTTCAGCTCTGCCTCCTCTGGGAAACTGGAAAGTAATGTGCCAAAGCAGCAGATCCATTTTTCAACCTAACCCTCTTTTTTTTTTTTCAGATGTTAATATAAATTAACAGTGCAGTAAATACTGCACTGTGCAGAGATCAAATGATGTCAGTGATTAACCACAGCACCAGTATGACCTTGCACTGCTTAAACTCAAGCTAGCAAATGTTGGATGTATCTAAAATTAATTAAGAGGTAGTTATAACAGCACTAGGAACTCCTTAAAAATGTAAAGGGTCTGTGCTCACTTTTTTCTTTCTCACTATGTGACTGCTCCTTGGCCTAGTGGTATTTTACAGTGAGATGGGATCTGTGAAGCTCTGTGGTGAAGATGGAAAGCAGAAGGTGCCATTGGTATAGCAGCAGCTCCTCATGAACAGCAAGGAGCCTTAAGGCAAAATAGCCCTGGCTGAACGTGAGCAAAATTTGTCCAATTCTACTTATTCCTGCAGCTCCTTCTCCTGGAAAAGCAAGTTCACACCCTGACTACTGTAGGGACTCCCTGTCAACCCTTGAAAGAATAACAACAATTAACACTGGCAGACAAATTCCATCAAGGGATGGATGGCCGTGTTCTGTCCCTCTTGCCCCTGTGTTTCCATGAACTGCTCCTTCTCTAGGCCTGCAGCCACCACACACAAAACTCCCTCTGAACAAAGCCATTTTAGAGACTTTGCTATTTGTACTGTATCCCTAAAACAAAATAATAACAAGGATTCGATGGGCACTGAGGAAATCCTCTGGCTTCCATTAAAAGCACTAAGAGGGAAGGTTGTAAAAGGCCTTATTTGCAGCAGCTGCTAATTGCTGACTTCCACTGATGTCAGAGAAATGTCTGAGGGAAGCATATCCCTCAGACCTGCCTGGTGTGGGTATGGAAATCACCTTCCAAATGCTAACAGGAATGGCCTGGCTACAGTGCTGGTCCTTCAAGCCTTCTTAAATAGTAGCAGAGTTCTATGGAAATGCAGTTCAAGATAAGAAATCTCTAAAATCGCAGCATGTAAGGAAGCTGAACATGTCACCTTACAAATGGAGTACAAACTCCATTTCCAAACAAATGCTACATAGATACAATCCATTATTTCTTTTTTTTTGAGAGATTTAACAGTTCTGGTACATTTAAAAATAGTTAATAAAAAGAACATGTCTGGGAGGGAAAAATAAAGCAGTGCACACCACAGAATTTGCCAAAAAATGGGGGTTATGATGGCAACATTTCCAAATGCCAATCAGTGCTAGTTGTAATGACATGTTACAGCTGCAGTGCACCTTTCAAACACATTATCTCAAAGAAGCTTGCAGGCATTAATCAACCCTTATAAAACCCACTGCAAGATAACTTTATAGATGAGGAAGCTGAGGAACAGAAGGTTTAAGCGACTTGCCCAAGGTCAGACAGTGTTGGAGCTGGGAATAAAAATTCAGCTCCTTCAAATTGCTCTTACCCACTTCCAGCAGTCTCTCCCTATTGTTCCCACACTTGTGCAGTCAAATTCTCATTGTTTTTTCTGGAATAAACAGTTTATCTTTTGCAATCTCAGACCATTAGGTTTATAAAATGATTTGGGACTCATCGGTCGATTATGAGCTGTAAATATTTCAATCAAAATAATGCACTTCACTGTATGATTCTCCTCCAGTTTCAGCAGACCTCCCAAGTGAACCACTACATCCTTTCCAAGGAAGGATCTGCAGTGCCAAGAGAAAATTTCTGCTAAAGTGTTGGCTGCTTTGTGCAGAGGATGCTCACAGTTCTGTGGGGTGACCCTTTCCAACCCTGTGCTGCACTTCTGCTATTCGAATCATGTGCTGCAAAATCACCAGAGACAAGACTCTGAACACAGTTTCTCTCCCAGCAAAAGAACAAAGCCTTCAGAAGAAGAAGTTTGTACCTTCGGTTGAAATGCTCCCTGAAGTGACCCAAAGGGACCTGAATGTGGAAGCATGGGTGGCATTCCAGGCATTGCTGGAGGATAGGTTGGAAAGAACTACAAAAGAAAAAGAGATGCTTATGTCACAGGATGACTTGAACAATAATGGAGGTAGGTGCCAAGCCTGGCACATACAAAAATAGTACTGTGCTGAACAAGTGCCACAGTGAAAATACACAATAAATTTGCTTTCAAAATTTTTAAGAGCAAAGCCAAAACTTGAAAAATGCACTCATCTGATAAATTTTCTAGATAGTGCTGAACAAGTGTGCCTTTAAAAATTGTGGACTATTGCAGGAAGCACAGAGCATAATTTGGGGTTTATGTTCACTTTCCATTAACTTTGCATTTTTCTGCTGTTGCAAACAAATTGATCCTGTTTAGAAATGTGACCTACTTTAATTTTTAAAGCAAAAGGAACCACAAGATGCTGCACTGCACTCTAACCACAGGCAACATGCACACCACCTTGTAGTTGTGTAGGCTGGGTGAAATTTTCCTTAGGCCTCTCCTGAGCACACACAGCAGTTTTACAAGTCCCAAAACATGTAGTTTTTTTTTTGTGCTTTGGAGCAGTGGGGAGCACCAGGAAGAAACCACCAGTCTGACTTACTCCTGTGACCTGAGCAAAACCTTGTGAAAGAGCCATGCACTCCGGGCTGCTGCACTGGGAGAAGCACCAGCTGCAAAGGTACTGCAATGACCACTGACTGAGCAATTCCTGCGCATTCCCTGCCATCCCAGGCACAGCGATACAGAGCCGCAGCAGCAAAAATGCAGGAGACAGAGAATTTAAAAAAAAAAAAAAATAAAATAAATAAATAAAAAAAAAAGCCCAAAGAAAACTTGGTACCTTAAAAACATAAAATTCAAGACGGAAAAAGAGCTTTAGAAATGAACGGGTCAAAAGGCTACTCGTCAATTGAAAAGAAGCAGAAGTAGAGCAAGCAGAACCATTAACAAAGAAACCAACGAGGAAGGTGAGCACTCACGTTGGAATGTCGAAAGTAAGGGTTGTCTAATTTGGGAGCGTACTTGTCAAACTGGAAAGAGAAGAGAAAAAAAAAAGGAAACAGGTGAGTTTGGTTTTGGCAGTAGCAGACACATCAGGATTTCAACATAGACAAAACATCACGGCCCGTGTGTAAGCGTTTAATAGAGCAGAACTGACTGGTTATTGCACACTTGCTCATCGGGGAGATGATTGATTGATTGATTGATTTCCCCAGGCTAACACAGAGGAGCCCCCAGGCCACGCTGGGCACTGCCAAGGCTCACTGCAGACCCCTGTCTCAGGCACTGCCTGAACAGGCTCCTGCTCTGGGAAGAGAGCAGTCCTGATACTGCAGCACAGTGAAACACAGGAGAGTTCAGATGCAGGTCCAGACCTGGGATCTGCCCCTGAATCACTGAACTAGTCACAGACTAGCAGGTAAGAAACACTTTCCATTAGATCCCAGCATCTACTGTGGGGCAGCCAATACCAACTCCCAGTTTCCTGGGCTCCTGTAAGCACCAAAATTATTTGGGAAAGGGCTGAATTACTTTGGATACACAAATCTCAATATATTCCCCACAACCCCCTGCAAAAGGGAGAGCTCCCCAGAGAAAAGGTGACTGTAAACTTTTTCTATTCCAGCATGGGGTTTTAACACCTCCATGTGTGTAGTCTGTGCCCTGTTTGTCCTGTACCATGTCAGAAGCAAACCCAAAGCACACACACATTGCATTTCTGAACAGTATGTACATTCTGCTGGGGAGAAGGGAATGGGGAAGAAGGCAGGGAAGGGAGCTGTAGGACCCCAGGAAAAGCTGCTTATTTGGCAAGTCAGCTGCTGTTTCACACTCCTCTATGTGCAGGAGAGTAGATTTGTAATTTCATTAATTACAGTTATTACTGGAGCCATGTCCCCTCCAGTGTAAATACCATAAATTACCAAACACATGCAGCTGCAATTTCAACACTCTTCTCTGGTGTTGGGATTAGCAGACCTGATCTAGTGGAATATAAGAAGATGTGAACGAAATATAACAAAAGAACCTTGCAAGTTGTTTTTGGTCTGAAGGCTGACATCAATAGGCACGGGTGGGAGGGGAGGGAGCTGTTCCCAAGCTTGGGTATCACAGTACTTAAATAACACATGAGACTTCTGAGAAAAGATTCAGGATTGTTTTACACAGACCAAGCAAAGAAGGGAAGGTGTTTACACACAAGTACACTGAGCAAACACCTGGGGCTGGATTTTGGGTGGATGATATTGCTTTTAATTGTCTCGCTGCTAAGCAGATTACAACCCAAGAATGTCATCGAGCAGTTAGCAGTGGGAAAGAAAAGTGGGAAACACTATGCTCCTTGAGTCCTTAGTAGTTCTTCCCAAAGGCTGCTTTTGCTAGCCTTAAATAGGGCTGTTTCTGCATTTTGGACACAGTGTGAAACTGAGGGGGGGGAAAAAGCTCAATCTTGTGCTTTCAATCTCAAAAAGGTAATTGCCAGAAATGGGGAGAGAGTGCGTTTTAAAGTACTGACAAAATCCATTTGTAGCAGATCACTAACAATTTTGTAACAGCTGCAGCAAAGTCCCATTGTGTTACAAGCAAATTCAATGACCAAATGCTTATTACATGGCCAGGAGGGTCTCTCCCAGCAGAACCAGCCACACACAAATTAGTGCTTGTTGATGTAATCAAGTAATAAAATGCCTAAATCAATACAGATCAGGTATTAGGAGGAAGAGGGACAGAACTGCTCTCAGATGAGATGCTGCACTGTGGTGAGAGCTCTGGGTAAGCCAGCATGGTCTGCCCTGCACCCAGCAGTTGTGGGGACAGTGTTTGGGGCTGGAAGCCACCCATCCTGGTTGGTGTCTTTTGATGTGTCAAGGCAGCTGGCTCTGGGAAAGGGGAACAGAAATACACAGCAGGACACACGAAAAGGAAACTAAAGGGATTCTGGACTTGTCTCGTGGGTGCTGTATCTGCTCATGGGTAGCAGCATGGGGGACCAGGAGGCTTGGTGTGGGGGCTCTGGGTGGAAAGGGGGTCCCTTTGGGAGTGCTGGCCTCCAGGTCGGAAGGGCAGGGACAGCACACCTGGCTGAAATGAAGAGGGCTGGGTTTTGTTTGACAAGAGTGGGTTAGGCTTTTTGACCAGAGATGCTCTACTTATCCTCACATTTTGGGCTGGGGTACGCACCATGGGAGGTGCAGAGGGCGGCATGAGCGGCGTCTGGGGCAAGCTGGATGGAAAAGGAGTGAATGTGTGCTGGTGGGTGTGTTGGTGCTGATGCGTGTGTTGGTGCTGGTGAAACTCCGCTCTCAGCAGCGGCACCGGGCCAAGTGAGGCAGCGGCCCGGTCCGAACTCTGAACCAAAAACCGGTTGTTCAGCTCTTGCCTGAGCAGTTCGTGATCTAGAGGAGAGAGAGAGAGAAAAAAAAAAGACACAGAGGCCCGTGGGCCTGTGAGTACCACAAAGACGGAGGAGAAAAGTCAATATTCACCTGGCATTCCCTGTTTCTGCAGGTCATGCTGTGGTGGTTTTCTACGTGAGGACTCATTGGTGGAGGTAAGAGAGATGCCTGTGACAAAGTACCAATCAGAATCCCCGAATGAGGCTGGCAATACATGATTGGTTGGTTGAATGATATCAACAGGCTGGTATCTAAAGACAAGAGAGAACACCATGAGTCATCACAGCAGAAAACATCATCGGGGCTCGCACTCCCCGCTCCCGCCCGCCGCCCGCGCCCCCCCGGCTCTGTCCTCCCCGGCTCCTGCTGCCACCAAGCCTGGCTGGGATCAGCCCTCAGAGATCCAGCCTCACCTCTGGGATCACCCCCAGAGATCCAGCCTCACCTCTGGGATCACCCCCAGAGATCCAGCCTCACCTCTGGGATCACCCCCCAGAGATCCAGCCTCACCTCTGGGATCATCCTCAGAGATCCAGCCTCACCTCTGGGATCACCCCCCAGAGATCCAGCCTCACCTCTGGGATCATCCTCAGAGATCCAGCCTCACCTCTGGGATCAGCCCTCAGAGATCCAGCCTCACCTCTGGGATCACCCCTCAGAGATCCAGCCTCACCTCTGGGATCACCCCAGAGATCCAGCCTCACCTCTGGGATCCCCCCAGAGATCCAGCCTCACCTCTGGGATCACCCCAGAGATCCAGCCTCACCTCTGGGATCACCCTCAGAGATCCAGCCTCACCTCTGGGATCATCCTCAGAGATCCAGCCTCACCTCTGGGATCACCCTCAGAGATAAAGCCTCACCTCTGGGATCACCCTCAGAGATCCAGCCTCACCTCTGGGATCACCCTCAGAGATCCAGCCTCACCTCTGGGATCACCCTCAGAGATCCAGCCTCACCTCTGGGATCACCCTCAGAGATCCAGCCTCACCTCTGGGCTCACACCTGCCAGGCTCTCGGGAGCTGTACCAGTGAGGTGCTGGGCAGTGCCCTGGAGGCCAACAGCTCCCTTTAAAACGAGCAGTACTGACCTTCATCCTCTGGGCGTGTGACAGTCAGAGGCTCACACACACACACTGAAAACTGATTTGTGTTAAGCTCTGACATATATGTACTTCACAGGCAAAATTTTGGTAAGACCTGCAGTGCAGAGATAACCGTGGGTGTGGTGGCTGGAAGCTGCCTGCTCAGACATCCATCCCTGTGCCATCCCCCCTTCTCAGCCCCAGGACATGCACACAATGACCAGAAACATCTACCCTATATCAATCAAGGCCTTCTTTGCAGTAAGTTTTCTTTTGCAATCTTAAATAGCAAGCAGTCCTTTCCTTAACTTGTAACAGGCTGTAATTCTTGATTTTTTGTCATTGCCTCCAGGCTATTCTCCTCTGAGAAAATACAGAGGAGGAATCAGTGGGAAGAGGACAAACATTGAAGTGGCTCAAGATCTCATCATCTCATCAAGGTTGCAATGACTGCTGAAACAGAATGTTCCACCATATGACGTGGCCTTTTATCGGCATCTTCCTCTGGAACAACAACTTGCATTGAATGTGGATGTGGTTCAGGGCAGGGGAAGACACCAGTGCCTTAGAAATGATGCCTCTGAAGACAACAAGGACCAATGTCCACTTCTCCAAAATGTCTGCCAGTATGACAATTAAATCTATCTGTGGCTTTGCCTAAGAAGTTCAAACAGGGATTAGCATCCAACATGTTATGTATTTTTAAAGTGAAGACCAGCCTGTGTCCCCAGCTGTGGATGACACACACCCAGTCCTGACTGATGTACTTGCTTCTGAATTTACATGAATCCACTTCTTTCACTGTAACAACCCCTTTAAACTACAGATCTGAATATAAAGGGGCAAAAGAACACCTGCACTTTAAAGTTTTATTTCATGTTCTGCAGGGATTCCTTTCACTTCATTTTTTTACAGTAACGTTAGAAATGTCTAAATCAATCACTTTCTGAAGTGACATGGTTAAGATCTTTAAAAACAGGCACTCTGATGGGGAACTTCAAGGTCTCTACTACCACTTAGAAGCCTACAATTGAAAGTCACATTTGAAAGCAAATTCTGGGTGCCTAAGTCATTTGCTTTTCAGTAATAAATGTACTGCTAAGAGCAGGTACTGTAATTAATACAAAAGCAGAAAGTATATATATTTGGGATTCTGAAGCCTAAGGCACTGGAGCAAAAGAGTCTATAATGGGTTCTCCTTGGATTGAGCAAATAAGACAAAAACTACAGGCTGAAAGCACTTGGGTCCAAAACCTAACCTCTTTAGAGAATATGAGCATGATTTCATGTGTGTGTTTACGCTTTTAAATCTGGCATGACTTAAAGAAACCGAATCCTTCTGTTAGCATCTAGATAATCCACTTTTCTGGAGGGAGAGATAAAAGCAAGTTGGCAGTTGTAAGTGCTCTAATATCCAATTTCTTTAAGAGACTGGAAGTCAGACTGATAGATTTGCAGCTGGCTCCAGTCCATAGCCCTCTACCACAACTTTGGCCTCCGTCAGGAAAAGGCCTGGAGATGTTTGGAGAAGCTGTGTGGCACTCGGAGGAGTGGCTGCTTCATAGTAAGGATGGAATTGCAAAGGAATAGCCCATCTCTGTGAGGGGCTCTGAGCAATGTCTGGATCAGAACTAAGTTCTTGTACCTGCCAGTGATGTCAGGTCCAGTCACAGGATAACACAACCAGGAGCAGGGTGTCTGAGCAGCCCCTGGGACCTGTGAACACCGTCCTGCATGCACACACGAGCTGGGCATGGCACTAAAAGGTCACTCCTGCTCATGGTGCCCTCACATTCAGGAGAGGAGAGACACACACCACTGTTTCCTCAGTCCATCCTACATCAGGGCAGCCCTGGAGCAGAAGGCAGAAGCCCAGCAAGGGTTGCTTCTAAGTTACTTGTAATAGCTTTAGGTTTCAGAAGGAAGAAATGCCACCAGAGGCGTATTCTTGTCTTACTCTTCAGGGCTGCTCAGCAATATCGTTTGCTTTTAAGGAAGTTTTATGTGAATGACAACAGAAGCTCCTGGCTCTGCAGCACTCTATATTGATTTTATGATGTGCCACTTTGAAGGCATTTCATATAGTGCAGACAAGAGGCATTTCACTGTCTGCAGGGTTAGACACCCAGACCTTTCCCTCCACTAACTTTGGCTTCTCCTACTTAAATTGCAGGAGAAATCCTTTTAGTAGGAGCAAGACTGTTACTGTTTCCTGGCAAGCTGCTGAATGTGAATAGGTCACTTGATCTTGCATCTCCTGAAGTTAATGGTGAAAACATACTTGCTTTCAGTGACTGCAATATCTTGCTTTTAGAGAGCGCTTTGCTATTTCCTTTTGCTACGCTTTCAAAGTCTCCATCACAGTAGTTCTTCGTCTTAAACAGGGGAAGCAATGAATAGGTCTCCCACAGTGCTGCCAACATCTTCCCAGCCATGTGGTTGAAATTCTAGATGGTGCCAGGGCCTGTGACAGCCGCCAGCTTTGGCCTATGTGGTCCTGTCTCTGGCAGGGAACCCACAGCACTTTTGTCTATCAGCATTCTCAGAGCTCACTTTGGACCAATTCAGTTTTTGGGGTTTTTTCACTTAAAGAAGCAGTAATAAATAATGAGACATTATTTAGCTCCTGGAAGAAAAAAAGGGGGATGGAAGACCATCAGATTTTTCCACAGCAAATCTGTTATTTCCTTATTCCTTTAACTGACTTCATAGGAAACAGAGAGTGTGTTTTTTGCAAAATGCTTGTCCTGTTTAATCCCTGCTGAGTTAGTTGTGGAGTCAAATGCCAGATCAAAAGGAGGCCCCAGCAAGTGAAAGTTGCTGGGAAGTCTCCAGCTGCCAGGGTCTCTTCCAGGGACAGCTGTAGGCTAATGGATAAGCTATAAACAGGACATTTAGGGCAGTAGTGACAATAGAATAGGGGCCAGGGTGAACAAAGGAAACTTTTTAAAAGGATGCAAAGACACTGAGAGTAGAACGGCAGAGCTTGTCAGCTGAGCTATCTCTGACTCAGACTGAGAGGCCACGGAGCCATGGGCACAAGGCAGCTGTGCTGCTGCAGGCAGAGGATCCTGCTCTGCCAGCAGGATGTGCTGCTGGTCGAAGGAGCAGGCAGGGGATTCAGTGAGATTCAAGTGCTCGATTAGAACAACTGAAACAGTATTTTTTCATCAGTTCTAACAGCAGCAGCTTTCTTTGGAAAGGGGAGAGAGAAGGGAAGAATGGCAAACTGCACCTCAGTTCTCTGTTAATCAAAAAATTTCTGATGACTGTGGAATGCCCCACTGGACAACTTATGCCCTGAATAGGACTTTTTTTTTTTTAAGCATTTGTTCTGAAGACTTCCTATAGGAAGCTACAGTGATGTGTCTACAATCTCTCATCTGGTAAAGCACATCAAGGTCTCCTACCTGTTTCATGAACATTGTCACAATTCCAGCACACACTGAGGGGTCTGTGTCAAGGTATTTCACCTGCCCACCAGCCAGCCCATCTCTCAACACCCTCCAGTGCATGCACGGCCGGAT
Organism: Sitta carolinensis; assembly: GCA_032173965.1. Taxonomy (NCBI): domain Eukaryota; kingdom Metazoa; phylum Chordata; class Aves; order Passeriformes; family Sittidae; genus Sitta; species Sitta carolinensis. Next base: position 6,730,255 of record CM063296.1, on the reverse strand, counting down.
AGCCCGGGCAGAAGAAGGCACCTACCCGCAGGGTGCCCTGGTATCACGAGGCTGTTGGTGGGTAACGCTGGTGGAGGTGGCAGCGTGGGTGGGGTGGCGAACATGGCCGGATGGTGCTGGTGTTGGGTCTGTGATCTGAGAGAGAAGTGCGAGGTAGCAAGATTAGAGATGGAGAGGGGCAGAGCCGGGCCGGAGGAATGGTGCGGCGGGATCTGGGGAGACAGGGGCAGGTGTTTCGGGAGGCTGATGCTCGTTGCACTGCTAGCACTGCTGCTCCGGCTGCCAGAGAGAGACGGGAGGGAGGGGAGAGAGACACAGAGAGACTGTTACAATACAGGCCGAAACGGTGCAAGAAACACACTGCCAGAAACAACACAACTATGGAACATTGATCTCCCCAGGATTATGCTTCTGCTTGTCTTAATGGCAGTGGAGACAGTTAACGAATCTTAATGAACATCTCCAACAGGGCAGAATGGGCCCCGGGCTCTCTGGAGGGACATCTCCTCCGGTGCTGCAATCCTCAGAGCAATCTGTGAGCACTGATGAAGGCCACAGAGGAAGCTGGATTTTGCACCTTTATGGAACCTCTGATGACCTTGCAGTGTCCACGTGGATCCTTGTAACCAGAGGACACAGTGACACCAGTTTCTTTTTCTGTTGCTCTGGGTGTGTAGCATGAGTGGCTGGGACCCCGTTGGATCTGCTGCACATGTGCTGTGCAGTTGTAGTCACACAGGCATGCAAATGCACACCATGTTAATAATTTTTCTCACAGCAATTTGTTATTTTACATCTATTATATTACTCCACTGCAAGTGATCTAAGCTTTGTGGGCTGAAACACACTATCACTGCAATTATTTGTTGTGTAATTCCCACAATACTGAATATCTGTTACAAAACCTCAGAGAGATCTTGAATAGTTTGAAATATTATTCGCCATTTATACTACGGTGGCATTTACAAGGCAAAACCACAACAGAGCTTAAGTATGCAGGATACTGTGAAATACACATTAATGGCAGCTCTCTGTATTCATGTTCTGACCTTTGTGCAGTCAAATATTATGCTTTAAATCAGTTTTCTCATCTTGTTAAAACTAGCCTTGCTCTTGCTTGGGAGGCAAGGCATGTTTTCTGTACCAGCAAAAAGACTATACAGGTTCCAGCTGACTGACTAAACTCTTTTCTCTAGAAACATTTTATCCATACCATTTTCACCCACCCTCCTTACTGAATGGAGGCAATTTAAACAGCAGAGCTAAGCCTCCTGCAAGATCTGAACATGTCAGATTGAAGCAGATTTATCAGCCTACACAGGAGCCCTGGTCTCAGGGACACAGTGTTTTCCAATACAGATCACAGGATATTCTGAGTTGGGAGGGACCCACAAGGATCAGAGTCCTAGACAGATATCCCTCTTTTGATGCTGGTGAGACAAATAACCAAATAACCATGAGCAATGGGAGTGTTTCTGAATATGGAACAAAGCTGTTGCCCAAACTCAAACCACTTAAAGTTTCTAAGCTCAGCCAGCTCAGACAAGACCATGCAAAACGTTCCTTGAAACTGGACTGAAAGGAACACATGCCTTTCTCCCAGAAGGTGTGCATTTATCACCTCATTTATCACATTTCAAATGCACTGATCTACCACAGCTGGCAAAACCAGCCGAGAGTCAGCCCACGAAGTCCAACATCCAAAGCAAGGACCACCTTACCCCAGATGAGTGCTTGCCTTGCCTCCCAGCCATTTCTACCTCTCTAAAACAGGCTTTACCCTGCAGCAGCCTGAGGATGACACAAGCATCCCTTGCCCCTACCTGATGTTATTGAGTCCGTTGTGGGCCACCTGGTGATGCACTTGGTAGTTGAGAGGCGGAGGGATGTGGCTCGGAGGCTGGCTCCGCAGGTCAGGGATCAACTGGGGCTGCGACTGCGGCCGAGGCTGGGGCTGCGACTGCGGCCGAGGCTGCGGCTGAGGCGTGAGCCTGGGTGGTGCTGGTGCTGAAATCACTGGCTCCTTCTTCAGCAGGGGGCTTGCTCTGGCACTTGACGTGGGCGCTGAGGAAGTCGAAGTCACAACGGCAGCGACGGGCTGGGGGCTGGGGATGGGCAGGGCGAAGGGCACGTCGGTGCTCAGCTCCCGGCTCCGCTCTAGCCCAGACACCTTTGGGACATTGGCTGCTTTCGCTTCTGGCTTGTCATTCAAGGTGGGACCTTATGGAGCAACAAGAAAAAGAACAAAGCACATGCTGAGAGGTTTGCGTTTCTTCCTCTGCTTGGTAGAACACATGCCTGGGAAAAACCAAGTCATGTTTCAGCTGGTGGGAGCACCGTGGGAGCACTGCTGCTACAAGATGGATGTGTGTTTGAGTCTGTCCTTCCGCTGCCCTTGACTGGCCAGTCCACAGCACTTTTAGCATGTGTGCAAGAGACTTAGCTGTCATTAAATGAATGCATACTACAGAGAACACACAGCTTTGTGACTTCTTCAGGGGCCCAAGGTTATGTACAATAGGAGTGTGAATATGTCTCAAGTTACTGCTACAGTATTTCCTGCTCATCCTAAGTTTCACGCTCATGAAACACAGGCCTCATCATTAAGACATTTCATTTTCTCAATGCCCTTTCAAGGTAACCCACATCGGACTTAGGCTCAGCTCCAGCTACAATGCACCATGACCCAAGCATCAATCCTCAATGATAACACTGCCTGTCTTCTAGGATGGAGACTCCCTGGGATCTCTGCAAGGATGGGACAGCTCTGCAGAGAAGCTGTGGCACTGCTGTCCCCATGCCATACACTTGTGTGGAAAAACAGAACAGAGAACACTGGAAAAATCCAGTCAGAAGTTCAGTGGGCACCCAAATGTAGTCCTGTTCACCCTAAACAGTTCAAACATCTGTATGCTCGGCATGCTGAAACTATCAGGAATGCTGCAACCTTGCAAAATGCACCTACAGAGAGAATTCCATATGGAATTACTTCTTCTGTGGTGCCAAACCCAGCCATTTCTCATAATTAAGCTAAACAAAGCATCCCAAAGAGTTAAAAGGCTGGAAAGGAAAAAGGGAGGAAAGAAGAGATATTTCAGATCAAGCAGTATCCAAAAAGTTGAAGACAACTCAACTGAAGAAAAGACCAACATGAAAGCAATTCAACTGCCACTGTAACTCCCTTTTCACCCTAATCAGTGCACCCTTGAGTGCACACACACCCACAATTACAAGAAAAGCTCTTCATGGGCAACAAGCCCTAAGGTTGTTGGTGTGTTTCAAACACACACATCTCACTGTGCACACAGCACCTCTGACTTTCAGGAGACACACTTTTGTTACCCACCAAAGCGTGCCAGGGCTGCCTCCATTTTGCTGCCTTGCAGACACGCAGGAGATGAGACCTACACTCCTTAACATGCTCCCAACACCCTCACAAACAAATTCCACCTTTGAAATTCTCCCGTCTCATCAAAGCAGAGAGCCAGTTCCTGATGTAGGAGGGTGTGGAAACAACACACAACACACCCCGTGAGCTAATTCTGGAGACACTCTGACCAGTGTTTGTGAGCCAGCCCATGGGAGGCCAGAGCCCCCACTGCCACTTCCACAGCCTGGGTGCCACCCTGCTGGCATGAGATGGGAGGAGGACAGCGATGAATCAGAGCCTGCAGCACACCAGCTCATGTTCTGCACCCTGAGTGCCCACGTGGTGATGGCATCTCCTCCCTTGAGATAAAAGGCAGCTTCCCACACTGCTTCTGGCTCTGCTTGCACTCTCACCAATGCATTTCCCTCATCCATCAATCAATCAGCTCATCACTGTATATGTATAAATTCAGAATGTGAGAAGAGGGCGAATGGAAACATATGAACTATATTTATCAGCTGAAAATGTCTTGAGGTCTTGGGGCCTCAAACCCACAAGTAACAGGAACAGAAGCCTTACCAAACAACAGTATTTTGGCTGGCAGCAAGTACTATCAACAATGTACTTTCCAGCACCTTATATATCTTTACAGGTTTGACACAATGTCTGGAGATTCTAAATTACACTCTTCAATAAATATAAGCCTCTCATTTCAGTGAATTTCTTTATCAAATATGAATTCATGCATCACAGGTAACCTGGTTGTGAGATGTAGCTAGACTTGGTTCCAGTGGTATTTAGAATTTACTTTTAAAGTCAAATTCTCAATGCTCTTGCACATCATTATTTTTTATAATGCCACCTATGTTTGCAAAGTTCCCTCAGATTTTACTGCTAACAGTTTAAACATTGTCATTGCTTAGTCAAGCCAGGGCTCCCCGCACTGCATTTTGGAGCAAGTGTGTTCACAGCTGTAGATTCCACTATTTTTCAGGAGCTACCCATTAAAAGCAATTGGGTTTCATTCCTGAGCATAGGTTTCCTCAGAGCCCATTAGCTCTTTGCATCCAACAGGCCTCCTCCTACAGAGTTAAACTTCATATTGTGTAATTATAGGCAGTGTAGACTAATGGTGTATATTCAAAACACACTGGCATCATGAAAGTTAGTTGAGTAAAAAGTCAATTAGATCCCAAACAAATCAATAAAGTCCCACATTAAAAGCAGCTGTTTGACCAGTTTTATGTGCAACTATTGATTCCCTGTGGTTTCAGCATTAGTTCTCATTTGCAATTTTCTCAAAGCAAAAGCTCAGGCTCCCTTGCTGACTGAATTGACCAGCCAAGCCTGGTTGTGCTGGTTAGGACTTGGGGTACATGAGTAATTCCTGCTGCCAACTTCCATCTCTCAGGATGCAGCACTGCAATGTGTTTGCATTTTGTTCTCGACAGCAATGAAAGTACCCACATGCCAGTTTCCCCCTCGCCAGAAAAGCTACATGAGTGGGAGTAGCTTCTCTCCTTTTGCAGCCATGCTGCACAAAAGCAGAAACACTGAGAAGGGAAGGATATGATGTGAATTCATGGGAAAGATGGGAAAAACATCTGTTAGAGCAGTCCCCAAGCCTTCTCAGCCACCACACTGGAAGGGGACATTCTGGTGTTTGGTGACTTTGCAATTTCTCCTCCTGATGGCTGCAATGGACACATGGAAGTCTCTGAGCTATCTCTCCTGAAATCCCTCAGAAAGTTAGCCTTAATGATTTTATTGAGGGATGTTACCCATTCTGATCAAGATCTCAAACTTTGTAGTTTCTCTGCAGGATGCTTGAATATCCCTCCTAAGAGAATGACACTCCTGGCATGCCCAAGCTCTGACCAGGCTGACTGCTGCTGACATATGGAAATATCCCAAGGAAAGCAACCAGATATTCCCTTTTGTGCAAGCTGGATCAGGTTGCATTGAGATCCTTTCGGAAATTTCTGTTCTTGGGCTGCTAATCCAGCCCTCCTGAGCAGGTAGACCCATGGAGCAGAGCTCAACTGCCCCAACCAAAACACAGACCCACCCAACCACACCACAATGTTCTAGAGGCAAAAATGTGTTTATTTTTACCGAGTCCTAGAGTAATTTTCATGCTTAATGATAACAGGCTGAGCCAATTTGCCTAAGACTTGACAGTCAGCTCCAATAATTCAACCTTAATTAAACCTGAACGCATGTCAGTTCAGCTTGTCCCTTCACAGGAAATCTGACATTTGTAATGATTCATGTTCCAGCCATGCTATGGGAAGGCTGGATCACATCTGCCACTCTCTACCGTGCAGAGCGCTACCCCTTTTGAGCATGCCAACCTTTGTTTATTTTCTAACCAAAAACCCTGGACTTCTTCCATTGAGAGGTTTTCTTAAATGAACAGACATGTCTTGATCTCACAGGGATGAATGATGACTGAGTGTGAGAGACAGGGAAGAAAAGGCTGAAACTGCTCTAACAAGAAAAAAAAACCCCAGCAACCTGGGATTAGCAATTCTTGCCTCCCTGATCGACAAATTTGTTCATCTGGAGTGTTGCAAAATGTTAACCTCCCCACGTCTTGGGCTAAATCCAATTCCAACTTCAACTGGTAAAGAAGAAAACTTAACAATTTTTAAAAGCACAGAGAGCTTTAGCTCCTGCTGTGTAAATCTGTAGAAACCGGAGGTGAAGTTTAAGGGAAACCCCAAAGTCAACAACAGCTTAAATTACTGTATAAATTGTGCTTCAGGAGGAGTTACCCAAAGCTGAGAGACCATCAGGCAAGACCCCATCTGAAAGTTTCCTGAATTCTGAATCTGTGACTGGAATAACCGTGCACTGCCCATCCCCAGGGCTGCACAGGGTGACATGCCTGCCAGTGTGTAACTACATGGCATTGCAGGCTAAGCACAATACAGAAAGTCCCAGACACAAATTAAACCTTTCTGTTACAGGAATTTGCTTTCAAGCTGATTAAGAGTAGCTCAAGTGCAAGGGATTAAACATGTAAAGGCTGCTTTGAGAACTCCAATAAGCAGTTACTGTGTTATACAAACAGTACTTAGGGCAACAGCAGTTCCAGCCCTGCCTCTTGCTCTTTGCAAGCTGCTGGTTGCTGCTGAAAGGGGACTGTCAACACACGTACAATGTGATTGGAAATAATCTAATCTTGCTTGCACGCCTTTCCTTTGTCTCTTGAAAAAAAGAAAAGTGGAGTCATTCAGACGTCTTTCTGCAGCCTCCCTCTGCAGTCTCCCTTGTTGCTTTCAAACAGCAAGGGTGATGGGGTGATGTGAGAAAGAAATTCCTCTCCTACATCCATCAATGACATCTTTACCAATGGCAGTTTCCCAAGAAACACAACAACCACCATCTGTAGCCCATCTATCCGCCCTGTACATATCCTTGAAAACAGACACAGGCCAGACTGGCTATGGTGAACCCTGCTCCATATTCCAGCAAGAAAAGCTACAAAAGCAGCACCACAGGAATTATACATGGTAAGAAGCTGAGAATTTCAGAGTGAGTTGGTGAGTCCCAGAGAAGAGTTTAGAAGCATCAGCAAGGGGAACAAGTAAAGAAGAGCGGGACTTTACAGCAGTAGGTCAAAGCAAAGAAATAACTAAATGAACCTCAGTGAACATTTTGTGGATTTTTAATTTTATTTTAAATTGAACTTTAGTTAGGCTGCTGCATAATGTATTGTGGATATGGAACATATCATATGCAGAAGAGAAAATAAAGCATTTTGCATTGACAGCGATAACACTGATACTGGTAGAGTGCTTACAAGTGAAAATCAATATTTAAGTGCTAATTCTTTATCCCTAGAAGGCTTTTGCTTTTATATAAATGGCTTTTTCATTGCATTTTAGGAGAGCAGCACTACTTAAGACTTTAGGCAATTAGGCTGTTTGCAAAGGTAAGGCAAGCAGAGCTACAGCACAGAAGCACCCTAACAAAGGGGGCACAGAGTTCCTCCACCTATTTTAATGCAAATCAGCTCAAGATAAGACATAAAGACGTGGGACTTGCACATAAAACTACCGTCTGGAAGGGTCCATGGTGTGCTACACGACGATTTTTAACATTGCCGAGAGGCAAAGGCCATGTTACATCATGACAGCAGTACTACACATCGGAGCGCGTCAAAACAATGTGCCACGGGCTCCTCGGAACAACGTGGGCTTCTGGTGGATTTCCCACAAAAAATGACAGTGTTTTCTGACAGAGAGAATACACTGAGCACAAGCCCTTGTGCCTGCCCTGAGCCCGTGTCCCGCCGCGGAGCCGGCCCCTGTTCCCGGTGCTCCACAGCCGCCTCCAAGCCCCGGCGGGGGCTGCGGAGCCGCAGCCCGGGCGGCGCTCGGCCCCGCTCGCTCCATTTGCACGGAGCTGTCTGTCAAGTCACATCGCCCCGCCGCAATCTGAAACAGCCTCCCAACAGCTGCCACTATCAATTACCCTCCCGGCAGCCCTGACTATCAGGAAGGGAACTGGAGCGAGCACTTGCCAGTTTTAATAAACTGTGTTGCCCAAGTCATTTAACCTGCTAGATTGCTGTATGCTGGGGCTGTAACAAGCCTTCAGCTTTTCAACCTGGAAGAAAGCAACAGTGGCAAAAAGCTGTCAGCTTGGTCCTCAGAATTAACTTCCAAGGGTGTCTTCCCCCACCCACCCTCCCTCCCGAAGCACCCAAGTTTAAAAAGTGAAATATCTTCAAGCCGTTTCCATAATGTCGAGACATGGAAAGTAGCTCTTGTTTTTATCACAGAACCAGCAACTCCCAAGAAAGAAGGGCTGACGTGCTCCACGATTTCCACATTAGGGGCACGACTGGCCAGAGAGTTCCTCTCTCCTGCACCCACCTGGCACATCCCGTGGGCACTCCCCAGAGCCAGCTCTGGCCAGGTATGGCTCACCACCACCCCAGTGATGCTGATGCAACCCAAGGGCTTCTGGTAACCCCTACTACCTCGAGGGCTTTGCATCCATCCCCCACTCTCTGTATATTAAAGTTTCTCCCCAAACAAAAACCCAAGCGTGGCAAATTTACATTTACTTTGATTCTTCCAGAAGCAGTAGGAAAGATTTCTTAAAGGAATACCTATTTAAAATTAAAACACTTCCATCCAGATCAGTGTTTTTTCAGTCTGTGGCTCACATACATACCAAGATGTTTGTGACTGTTAATAAGAAAAGGCCTGCCATCACTAGGATTAATTTGAACATAGGAATCTGCCGTCCAGCAGAAAGCTTACTGGACTCTACAAATCAAAAAGAAAATTCAAACACACTACACTGAATGTTTTCCTCAGCCAGCTCTGTAGATAAGAGCCTTTCTTGAGAAAGCTTGAAGCACAGCAAGGTTTCACCCCCTCCTGCAGAAACTGAAGAGCAACAGCAATAAGATCTATGGACTTGATGCCTATTTGCTGCCCTATGGTTCTTTAATAGGATGTTTTATTCCTAGAGATTTGGGAGCTTTCCATGCTCTATCGAGGCATGTTAGCTGTAAGCACACATGATGACACACCAAAGCTGCAGGAGCTGAATGAAAATGGGTGCCAAACACAAGGATTGGGGCCACAGCATAAAGAAGAAGGATCACCATTCAAATCCCCCCAAAGTAAGTCACACTGCATTTTCCTAGCAATGCTGCTCCTGGCAATATCTCAATGCAAAGCTGGAACTGGATTTGCAGCTAAATCACCTACTGTGGATGCTGGCGCTGTAATGAGATTGAAAGTTTCATACAGGCTTTTTAATCCAGGGCTATAATGCTGGATCAAATGGGTTAAATCTCTTCAGCACCGCTCCTAAGCAGATGCTGAATGCCTACAAACCAGTGACGTAGGAGCCACTCTACTTCCCTGGCCAGAAAACATTACTAAAGCTTCTTGTAGTTGTATACTAAAGGGGTGTTTGTCTCGTTCTATTTTTTAATGTGTGATGGCCTCTTGTACACCTAATCTAAGTGAAAGAAAAGCAACAAGGTAAATAAGTTATTTAGAAAGACACTCCCTCAGTACGAAAGCAAGCAAGCACATATCCTCAACTCCAGCAGTAAGCTTTTAAACAGACAGAATGTTAAAAACCAAGGAATCTTTTGATTTTAATTAGGCAAACAAGGGCAAATAATAAACCATCAACTACTACATTACCAGAGAAAATGTACTACTTTTGCTGTTTGAAATCCATATCGATTCCCATCTAGCCTGCGAGTGAGTTATTAATCACTCCAATTAAATCATGAACACAGGTCTTTACACTGAAATTGAACCCCCACCAATAGATCGATAACTCAAACCTCCAAGAGCAATTACTGCTCAGCATAACAGAGCAGCTTGTAACACAGAGCTCCATGCAGACCACAATTCTCTCTGTCATATCCTTCACAGGCAGTGCAAACAAACTGGGAAAAGAAAGATTTTATAACTATTATTTTCAAAATAAACAGACATCTGCTTAGAGTTACCTAATCTCTCACATCACAGAGGCAGATCTGCCAAGGTCACATTGGAGACATGATTACATTTTTTCACAATTTGTTATTCTAGCAAAGCCCTGATAAGATTGAACTATTGAAGTTCACACTCTGGTTTAATTTCAAGAGGTTAAATGCCAAATCCTTTTCTTATTGCTACAAGGAAAGGATCTGCCAGGCTGCATAATACCCTGTGTGGGCTAAGACAACAATTTTGTTTCATCTGCACAGTCTTATGAAGGTTTTGATTCTTTTTTTTAAATGACATCAGAGAGCTCCAAACTCCCAAAGAATGATTTAAAGTAAAATCAGAAAGTGAGACTGTTCCGGAGGAGCGTGAATGACCTTTCGGATCTTCCAGCCTGGAGAAGTTAAGTCAACGTCTGGCTGAGAAAGCACACTTGCTAACCAAAACCAGAAAAAGGCAAGAAAGAACATTCTGAAACACCAGATCATCTCTGCTGGGAACAGATGATTGCCCTAAGCAGCCAAGCATATGAAGGGTCACAGAAATCCCCAGCTCTGTCATGGAAGACAAGCGATGCCTGTCCTGATCCAAGGAGAGAAGAACTGCCCATTCTTAAGCTCTTGGCCCTCCATCCTTTACAGGTGAGAGATGTTTTTCTGAGCATCCTTGCTTCTGACAGGCTGGCCCCTTCCCACAGCCCTGAGCCCAATCCATCATCCTTCATTAGGGGAGCTATTGGCACCAATTAAGTGGTGATGGACCAACACCAGAGCTAATCAAGATGAGTTCATACCTTACCCTTCAGCCTACAGGCACTGGCCCCTGCCTACCTGCTTCCCCTTGCTGCTGGCATGGAAAAATGGCACCAGATCAGACAACTCAAGAAAAGCAGCAGGCAGAGGGGCAGTGTTACTGATGGGGTCTCACCACAGCTTCCTCCACCAGGCAGCTTTTACCAAAGGAAGGCAGGGAGATTATCTATTCCCCACTGCAGCAGAGGCAGAAAGAGCCCATAACCCAGTTTTCTTCCTCCCTAAAGGTCAGCGAACAGATCTGTTTAGAAAGATTCTCAGTAACTTGAGTGAGGTCTGTATGTGATGTTATGGCTGGAGCTGTGAGGATGCAAAGTTGTGCTGCAAGGTGACAGAGCCTCTGCTAAGCAGGAACTGAGAGGAGTGAGCGACCATGCACCAATTAGCAAAATCCCATCTTGTTTATTTGTTATGTCCAGCCCTCACAGCTCAGTAGCTGCTGTCACATTAGTGCTAATATGCTCATAATTTGTGAAAACAACACTTGAGATCGAGTGCTTGTCAAGTGGGGCCACTGCTTTCCAAGCAGCAGCAGCTCCCCACTCCCTGCATTCTCCCACTGCCCTCCCTCTTTATTCCCAGGCACAGGGAGGTCCCTTTCAGGCACACCCCTCCCATGGATTCAGTAGCAGCACATTACTACCCTAAACCAACATCTTCAGTTACTTAATTGTCTCCATTTAACTAGCAGCTGTGACGTAGCACCTCTTTCCATTAACTTGGTTGAGAATGTAGGGTCAAGATGAAGAGAAACTGGAAGAATTTTCCTGCAAGTTTAAAAGCAATAAGGTGTCACTCCTCTTTGCATGATCAAAATCCAGCTCCAGAGCTGCTGGAATGGCATCTTAAGAAAAAATTGAGATCTTGAAACTAACAGACTGAACACATTCAACAACATTTCCAGTTGCATCATGGATAATTAAAATATTTAAGGGACAAGCTGCAAGTTGTTAATCAGGGAACATTTATTTGAATGGTGTGTGCCCTTTGGATTTGGTCCCTATGGCAACCAAAAATTCACTCCAAAAGGATGTGCTGGAAGAAGCATGTCAGGAGCTGCCTCAACATTTTAATTCACAGAGTGAGCAATGAATAAATACAGCTACTGACAGCACAGCACAGGCGAAAACCGTTTGTAAACAGCATCAGGAAGTCACAGATGGCCTTCTGCTTTTTAAGACTGAAAAAGTTCACTCATCCTTTAAACACACCCACTGTCAAGAAAACTGGACTGTGTTGCACACGAATCACAGCTGTTAACTACTGATAACAAAAGTTCTAGAACAGAGGAGCTTTCCTTCAGTTCTCAATCCTTGATTTTTTGTGATATGTTTCCACTCCTCACATTGGAAGGTGTTGCATCTTCTGAAAAATCTTTTCTATCTCACCTGGTTCAACAGGAACCACACTTAAAGAATGGAACAGCATCTGAGGGATGGCTTTGCAGAATGCTTGAGAAGAAAAATGTGAGGGATGATTGTTTTTTCCTTCTAAATAGGAAAGAGTGGTTTGGTATGCAATAAAGGGAAGAAAAGAACACTCCACTGCACTGCAGAAGGCAAACTCCTTCAGCATGATCTCAGTGTGTGAAGTGCAGCTGCAAAGCTCCTTCCAGCTTTCTCCTTTGATGAAGTGTGAATTCTTCAATGGGCAGTAGAAATTCTGGAAATATTTTAGTGCTGGATATGCTGGAGGATAATGTATGATCTGGCATCTAGTAAGACCTAACAGAGGAACACTGTGCCATGCACTGCAATGGAATCACACCCTATTAATGAAAAGGTACTCTTGAATCTCTTCTTGTGTGAGGGTTTATGGCTGTGGAAAAAAATCTTATGAGCCTGGAGGGTGCAAGGCAGCAGGGACTGCTGTGATGCCAGCCTGGATGTGCAAAAAGCCTGGAACAGCCACTCAGCACCTGCAAACCCAAATCTGTGCTGTACACTCCTCTTCCCGCTGACTCCTCGGGGTCCCTTTACATCCACTGCAGTGGCCCTGCAAAGATCATCAAGCACAACGATTTCCACAAGGCAGATGGATGGAATCTGCTGCAGGTTGTCAAGGCCATGGAAAACCCTTGTGGATTCTGACGTGCATAGACTGTAGTGAGGGAAATCGTTCAGGAGAGCATTCACTGCCCTACTGACTGAGGCATTTGGCTTTCTTGGTGCCTGGGGTTTGCAGGAGCCCCAGCAGCACACAGCTCTGAGCTCTCCCACTTCCCAGGCAGAGCCACAACTCTCACACTGCCCATGTTACCCTCTGAGCTGGAACTGGGCAGGCACTGCCACATCCAACCTCTGTCTCGGGCAACAAACAAGTACAGGCTCAGACTCCTGCAAAGATTATCACAGGAATAGTCTGGTCTGAAACTGCTGCACATTTTCATTTCAGTACTGGGTGAAAGAAAAGAGACAAGGAAGTATGTGGGCATAGCCTGCAGATACTTTTCCAAGACAGTAATTGCTGCATAATTCATTTTCTTGTTTTTACATGTTTGCCGTGTGTACCAACAATCCCTCTGAAATCACTCTTTTTTTCTTCAAGTCTTCTCCATGTCACAGTTTTTCCAAACTGTACAAACACCAACATGCCTAGAGCCCAGTACTAGCAGCTACTTGGGTTTGGCAAATTCCTGTATTCCCAGATTCTTGCACATTAGGAGAGGAAGGTGGGGGGTGTCTAAGCTAATTCTTAAGAGTTTCCACTCCACATTAGCACAGCAGACAACATCGTTCACTCATTATGTCTGTATTTCCTTTCAAGCAGTTCTCTGTGAAGTCAGAATCGAGCCTTTGTATCTCTACCCAGAGCCACCTGGCTCCCCATGGACTCCAGATCCCACAGCCTGGAGGAGTGCTGCCCTCTGCACGAGGGAAGGCTCAGAAATAGAAGTATTTGCAACTGAGAGGAAATCTTAGCACAGCAAGAAGCAATTCAGAGCTTCTGTACCAAAGAGGCTCATGGGGAAGTGCAATGATGCAGTTCCCCATCTCAGCCCTTCAGCAATGGTTTAAGGTACTTTTGCTCATATTAAACTAACTGGAGATGACATCCTAGATCCTTGCAGGGGGAGGAAATGCATTTATTCTAATGGACCTCAAAATGGTTAATCAATTCAATGATTACAAATGAAATGCCTCATCTCTCAAGGGGCAGAATCCAAGGGCATGTGCCACGTTTTGGTTTTGAGGACACAATATGGTTTTGTTTTTGAGGACAACACTCCAAAGTGCCAGCGGTCGGTTTCAGGGAAAACCACCTCCTCCCACATTAACATATTCATTTGCAAAATCTATCACATATGTTGCGTGCAAACTGGATGAGAGTTGATTCAGCTCTGACAGCATGAGAGCCTCTAGCCCAAATATCTGAAAGTAATAAAATCCACACCATTCTCCTGATTCCTCACCCTAACAGAGAAGTGACCTATATTGGCTTTGCTCTGTCAGTGTTCCCAGAAGACAGAAAACAGTAGCATTGGGGTTGTGGACCTCACAGTAGGGTAAGTGTCACAAGAAAAACACAAGCAACAGGGCTTTTGTTACAGGTTATGCTCACAGCTAATGGCAATGCCTGGGCTATCACATTCTACCTTGTGGCTGCTCCACAAATAGGAATCAGGCCAGGAGGGACAGAGCACCCATTATTTTATGCATAGAGACAGGAAGCAGGGGAAATTATGGAACAACCTCTCACAGACAGCAAGTATTCCTGTGTTTTTAAGAGGGTTCTCTTCAGCCCTTTGTCTCACAGCAAGCTGGCTCTGAGCTGGGCTGTTCCCAAGGAGCTCTCAGCCTGCCAGAGCTCAGAGAACCTGCTCTGAATGAGTATGCTTCTTCCCATGAATTTGTTAAAACCAAAGCCAGACTCCCCTTACGGTGGGTGCTGCATGTTTCTGAAAAATCCTGTCCTCTTTTAAGACTGAACGAACACAACTACAAGTGGCAGGAAGGAAGCAAAGATATTCCCCATTATGAAAGGTGGGAAAAGACACTGAGGGAGCAGTCAGCATCTCCAATGCCACACCACATCTCTGGGGACCAAAGCTTTGCTGCATCCACAAGATAAATCCACCTTCTCCCCCTGTTCCCACAGCAGCAGGGATCAACTCCCCAGTTACCAGTGCTGGATGCCAGTAAAGGTCTCCCTTTTCTTCCTTGTGTAAGGCATTTCCCTCCCCTTCATTTTATAAATTACCAGAACAGACATTTAAATGTTCAAGAATAATCTGAACAGAGTATTCATGCCTTGGGCATTTTCATGCTCTACAAGGAGTGAAACAAAAGGGCCTCATTTAATACATCCCTACAGCATTCCCTATTCCTGCTCTTCCCTTGTGAATCTCCAAAGGCAAACTCCCAGTGGTTCAAGGCTCCTGAAATACCCCATCCCTCCCTTCTCCCTTTTTAAGATGAGCTTCTAAAGCAAATCTTGCTGTCTGATGGGAACAGGTGGTAGGAATCCTTCAAAGGAGAGAAAAAAAATCATTTTTAACTAATAAAAGGAAAGGAAAAGTCTGATTCCCGTGGTTTTCCTGAGCACCTGTGGGAGTCACTCGGATGGCAGGCACATCCTGCTGCTCTGTGCCCCCCTGGCACCCCAGCCCTGCAGCTGCAGGATGGGCAGGATGAGCATCCTCCCTGTCCCTGCACCCCCTGCTGCCGGGATGCCAAGGAGCAGGTGGCTCTGCCTGCTTTGTGGGGGATTTTGGGAACACTGCTTCACTTCCAGAGCCTGATGGGACAGGCTAAGGGCTGAGCCTGTCTTGTGCCCTGGATTTTGAGATCTAGCTTTACAAAACTGGCAAAAGCCTCTATCCTTTTCAAATGTATAGAAACCATCCAATGTTTGAACAAAGTTTTGCGCTAGATCAAAAAGCCAGACCTGCAAAAACCTCCTTGGGGCTTTGCTTTTATTCTTTAGCAAAAGCCCTCTACAGTAACTTTCTGATCTTCAGCCTTGGAGAGAAACATCACAATACATTGAGGTGAACAATATACCCTAATCTCTTGCCTTATACTTGACAGGTAAAGAAGTCTGACTTAGAAAGGACCCCCAGGACATGGTTGGCAAAGGCAGGGCTTGCTGTGTGGCACTTGGAGACAGCAGCTCTTCTGGAAAGAACTGCAGCCCTGGGACAGCAGCTCGCTCCCCACCTCCCCTCCAGCCCTGCCATCCACCTTTCTTCCTCCCTTATTGTCAAAGCTGATGAAGGGAGAGGTGACAAGCTGGAAAGGCATGGCCAAGACTGGAGAGCGAGCATTCAAACACCCCTGCTGTGCTCCAAAGTGCTGTTATGGCTGCTCCCTGTGTGCAGGGAATTAGGATATGGTCTCCAATCCAGCTACAAGCAAAGGAGGCAGAGGAATAGATGTGCTTTCTGCAGACCTCAGGTATTGCTTCTTTCCTGTATTTGCTGGCAAGCACAAGGTACAAAAACATCCATGACCAGGAGCAAACGCTGGAATCCAGGTTTATCTGGATGTGATCTAAGGGATACTTCACTATGATGTGGCCAATGCACACAAACAAAGTTGTTTGTTCAAGAGTTAAAAGGAAGGGATATTTCTTCCTATGGAGGAGGATCAGGAAATTAAACCTGGGCTTGACTGAGCTCTTCCTCCTTTCTCATATGGGTTTCTCTCCACAAAGAGGGGGTGGCAGTGGGTTTGAATGTTCTCCAAATGTGCTTTCCCTTTCCTCCACAAGAAATGTATAGAGAAAAAGGATGAAGTCTTCTACAGATATGCCACATTCAGAAGCTCTGGGCTTCTCTCCCATATCTTTAGTTCTCCATACCAATTTTGCCTGTTCACAGCCTGAAGTTATGCCCACCCCACCCCAAGCACTGCACATACATTTGGTGAAACTCCATCACTGACCAGCATTTCAGCAGCCAGCCCCACTCCAGTGCCAGAAAGTCTATTTAGTCTGTAAGACTACAGAACCCAACACACTCTTTACACAGCCTGGAACAGCGCTGCAGTATTTACATCCCTTCCAAAGAACCCCAGGAACATTTATCACTGTATGGTCACGCTCTACTTGTCACACACCAGCACCAGCATCCTGGAGAGGACTGGATTACAAACAAGCGCCCACCTCAAGTACCTTTAGGGTATTCAGCATGTTGTGGCTGCACTGAATTGGTTTCTGATCAGAAAAGAGAACACGTTCTTCAATCACCCTGTAGAAATGTTTTCCTTATGGGCAAACTTCAGAAATACCCACCACCCAATATTGAGGTTGTTTTTTCTAAGAGCTAAGGATCGTAAAGTAGCCACGTGTTTAAACAAGAGGTCATTATCCACCAGATCCAGGGTTCAGTGCAAGCTTCTAAGCAAGGAGCAATTTGAAAATAGAGCTGTTAAAGCACTAACAGTAATTTAGTGTAATTTAAGTTTCTGTTTTACTGA
This sequence comes from Sitta carolinensis, assembly GCA_032173965.1. Classification (NCBI taxonomy): domain Eukaryota; kingdom Metazoa; phylum Chordata; class Aves; order Passeriformes; family Sittidae; genus Sitta; species Sitta carolinensis. Next base: position 6,713,181 of record CM063296.1, on the reverse strand, counting down.
TTTTTCTGGCTAAGATTCATAGTGCTATCAAATTAGCATCTGGTTATCTTGTTGAGGGGAGTAAAGTCAATAGTCTAACAGGCCCATTTTGCTTCTCTTTACTGCTGCAATTGTGTGACTTCATCAATACTAGGACCTGAAAGCAAAGGACACAAGGACAGTGCCCTATGGCAGATGCCAAACTTCTGTTTTGTGTGTCATACTGCACAGTCCAACATACAGGGTTTCAGACACAAATTAGAAGAAACTATTTCTACTCAAGATGCCATAATACCAAAGGTTTAACACTAAACTTATCAGTTACCACCCAATTATAGAAAGTGAGATTTTTCAAAGGCAGGAAATCAGCAAGAGATTGAGAGTTTGACCCAAACCTTTTAAAGCTTTGTAGCAGTTCACCTGCACCAAAACCTGGAAGCATTTCAGGACCAACAACAGTAGCATATAACAACATTCTTTATTTAAGCAAACATGCTCTCCTAAACTCTTTTCAGAGAAATCTGCTTTAGCCAGTACCAACCTCCTCAGTCTCTCCAGCTTCATCTACCCAGTGTGGTAAGAAGAGAAGCTCCTCCACATCCTTCCTTCCTCTCCCTCTCCTCCACCTCTGGACAGCACATCATTTTCAGCATTGGTTTGTGCTGCCCTCCGTGTTCCATGTCACCAGACTAGTCAAACTCACAGATGGAAGATGCCTTTCCAAGCCCACCTCTGGAAAGACGCAGATGTGGTAGGAAAAGCCCTGCAAGCTCCCCTTGTTCCCTTTGAAACCCGAGGAGAACAGATGAGCAGCACATTTGAAATTAATTACAGCAAAACCTACTGCATTGTTCTCTTCTCCCCTTCCTTTTCCCCTGACCCCCTCATTGCAGAGCTTTCACTGGAACCTCTGTGGCGTGTATATTTTCCTAAGGTTGCCAGGGCCAAAATGGTACAGCTGAGACATTCACAGAAGTCAAAGAAAGTGCAGGCCCAGGTTAGTGCACAGGGGTACAATAGTTCCTTAAGAGCGAGAGTCTCCCCCGCCGCCGCCTCCCTCCTCCCAAACCTTCCGTCTCTAATGAACCTTTGGTGTCTGTCCACAAAAAACAAACATCAATCAGGCAACAGGCTGTTCCTTTTCCCCTGTTGCTAGTCTGAAATAACAGGCATCCCCCGCTGGGCTGGGAACGCCACTTCCCTCTCCAGCACACATACGGGATAATAAGGGGGAGGCGAAGGAGGGAGGAAAACCCGCTCCGAGGTGCCAGAATACACAGCGAGACGTGCCTTTCAGAGCCAGAGAAAACTTGGGAACACAACAGCTTTTGATTCCTCTTGCCCCACTGGGTACGTTAATTATTTAATAGTTGGCTTGTGAATTGGTGGTGGTGGTAGGAACAGGGGGGGGAAGGGAAATCAGGATTTTCCCCCCTGCCCCCAGTCCCCTCCCTGTGCTGGCAGAATTGTGCACACACACGTGTGTGTATGTGTGTGTGAAGCTTTGGGCATGCCTGGCAGCCTTCTCTGCACCCTGTCCTCTCTCCCCACCCACACAAGACCCTCCTTGTTGGCCAGTGACCACAGTGTGGCCATAGACAGCATGGGACAGCATCTGGATCAAATGATGCTTGGGGCAAAGAAACCCCGTCTGCTCTCCCTTTGGAGACAGATATTTTTCATGTATTATGCTTGGGGGAAGGGCACTTCAAAGTTTATATTGGATTTCGACAGAGTTGGAAATGGAGCTGCAAATCAAACAGAGATCAGCTTATGATTTGCAACCAGGGCTTTCTAGGTGTCTGAAGCAACACTTTGGAAAGAGCGTAGGGAAAAGGAGAATGCAACTCCATCTCATTTGGATGGAGAGGACTCACAGATGTTAGGAATATTTTTGATCAACAGCTTTCCTGGCACCGATTGTGGTGGAATCCACAACCCTGACGGCTAGCTGAGTAAGAAAGTGCTGGCAAGCTCCTGACTGCATGCAGGCAATTTGCAATGCTGCCAGTCAATATTTCAGTGAAAACAAAATTGCAGGGATCATATTAAAAGAGAGGAAAACAGAAAATAAAACAAAACAAAATCCAGTGTTTCCTTTTAAGAGAAACTCTGATACAAAGTGATGGGAAAGTCCCTTCCAAATCAAAATGCAGTCTTTGTTTGTTTCAAATTACCACGCTGTGATGGGAGCCCCACCGTGAGCACGCAAAGGCAAGTCTGCCAGCAGCAACAGAAGCAGGCACAGCAAGAAGTGGCTTTACACGGGGACACCTGGGTGGCATGTTTAGTACAGGCCCGCAGGAAATGATGCAGAAAGAGGTTTATAGTTGTGTCCATTTGGTGGAGGAAATGTATGCAGCAGGCAGGGGTCTGAGCCAAAAGCCTAGACCCAGTTCTCTTCAATCTTTGGGAGGAGAGAATTGATGAGAGAAAAGGAGAGAGCTTCTCTGGCAGTGTTCTCAACTCTGGCTCTTCATGTAGCCACGCTGGCCCATCAGTGTGAAGCAATGGTATTACTGGGAGAGACTGCAAGCAGTGTAGCCCGGGCAGTGTCTCCCACTGGACCAGCCCTGAGATGGCTGACAAGGGCTCTCGGGGGCATCTAAACTCCTGGTACAGCTCACAGAGCCATCTGGAGTATCTTCAGAGGGCTCTGAATTACTCCCACCTGCATGGCTGGCAAAAGGGTGCTCTGCTGCTCACAAGCACTGAGTCAGGCCCTTTTCTGCCCTGGCCTCAGCACTAAGCTTGGCTGACTGTGCTGCCAGCCAGTGGGGAGTCCCCAGATGTCAGCTGAAGGCAGCTTTGCAGCACATACTGCTAAAATGACATAAAGAGCCCAGAGACTGGCCTGTAACACAAAAATATTTCAGGCCAAAAGGTATATTATGCTCAGAGAACATTTTTGTTGATACAATGAAAGGCATAAAATAATCTGCTCCACTTTGGTTACTAAATTGATCATCGTAGAATGTAATGAACATATTCTAGTTGTTGGTTGCATGCTTCTAGCTCAGTTACAAAGACTGGTTCAATAACAAAAATAATGACATGTTCATTATTGTATAAACATTCAATGCTCACATTGTAAATTTCTTCCTCCAGCCATTAAGCCTGTATTAAATCAGGTTGTCTCTGCAGAGCTTGCACTGTGAGCACCTCTCCTGCGCCCAGAGAATGCTAGCCATGTACAAAAGCAAGTGGCTGGGGACAGCTCAGCTGTTTGGTAGCCAGGTCACATAATACTGAGGAACATTAAAATGTTAGCTGCTTCATCCAACAAGGCTGGCCCTTTTCTGCCACGCTGCTTTGCACAGAGCTTCCCAGGGAGCAGGCTCTGGCTTTGCAAGCCAACACAGCTTGAGGTGGGTTTGCAAACTCTGCTGTGAGCTTTGGTGATGCTGCCTGGTCTTTCACTTCCCAAGATGTCCCAAGGATGAGAACTCATGGGACTGAAGGGACAAACTCTCCTTCCACAGGTTTCACACTATGAAACACGGACTGTTCAGACAGATCTCTCCCAAAAGTGGATTGTCAACAAATATGGAAATACAGAACAAACTTAGCAGACACCAGCAGCAGATGCAGGTTCATAGATGTCTGCTTATTACCAAGCCTCACTCCAGCTGAGACTTAAATAGCCTCCTTTATGCACAACGGGAGAAGGAGCGGAATTGAAGGAAACTGGCAATTACACAATTTTATTTCCCTCCTAGCCCGTTTGCTGTGAATCAGGTGGCTCTGCACTCACACACGAAAGGTGCTTGTGAGCACTAAGTGAAGCACAAAGCCAGCTTGATGCTTTGCTTTCACTGGGAGGATGTTTTCGTATGCTTCTCTGGATGCGATGCAAAAGCACACTGAATGCATTATTTTCCGTTATTTTGAAGCACCACAAGTGCCTGACACACAGGGACTTCCAGGCTCCACTGTGTCTTTTTCAAGGCTGCAACCTCTCTTGAACATGATGGTGCTCAGAAACAGATGCCAGAGTCTAAGTTTAACACAACACTAGGCTTTGTCTGTATAGATGCATCTGCAATCTTCTTCCTCACCTTTTAATACGAACTTCAACGTTCTAAAATCTCTACGCTAACTCCAGTGGGGTTGACTGGCAAAGCACCTACCACCGCACAGTGCTTGGTGATGTGCTAGGGTGCAATCAGGTCCTCCCAGCTTTGCCACTCACCTTACTGACACTTCTTAAGAATTTATCTCCAACAGGGCAAAACATTAATGTCCACTTCATTGCAGAGAGATTTGGAACTCCGACTATTCCCTTATGGATAAGCCTTTAAGAATTTATTAGTGATGAAACCAGTATGTTTCTTCAGAAACTTAATAGGGTTCCATAAAATTACTTCAATAACTTTAAAAATTTAATGGTGAACAAGAACCTTTCCACAGGCTTTTTGAACTGTCCGACAGAATCCCAGAGTGGGGATATAATTCTGCAATAAATTTTGCAGGATGGTTAAAAAAATGTAAAAAGATTTTAATTTCCTATTACCTCCTGCAAGTCTTTGCCATCAATTTAAAGCAACTCCATGAACTAAAAGCACTGTAGTCACTTTTCTATCCCAGCGATTTACAAGAAAATATTTACGGTTTGGGGGAAAAAACCCAACAAACTAGAACAAGTATCCTTTTCAGAAACACAGACACGCAAACACAAGCACTCTGCCAAGTCCTGCTCTTAAACACTGGTGTAAACCCAAATAAATACAGGGAAGTCAATGGAGTCAGTATGGCTTTACCTGGCTGAACCGGGGCCGGGAGCCGGGGCCGAGTGCCCGGAGCAGCAGAGATGGAAGGAAAGCCTCATGCTGTGATCCCCAGGCAGCTCGGCAGCAACATTAACAGGCTCCACGGGGAATGTGTTCAGCCCTTGTTAGCAGGAAGGATGGCCAGCGAAGCACGGAGGTGAGGGAAGCAGCGAGCACATGCGTGCAGGGCTCACATGGTTATTAGAGGAGAAAACAGCAGGAACCCCATGGCTGAAAGCGAGCCCCGAACCCGGCCTCCCTCCTCCCCTCCCACAGGACAGGAACGGAGAGCTCCATCACTCACAGCACTGATTTCAAATGAAGCCAATGCACAAAACCCAAGCCCAAACCAGAAACAGCATGAACAGGCTGGTCGGACAGCAGGGTCCTGTCACCAGCCCCAGCCCTGCCCCGGGAGGAAGGCTTCGGTCTCCGGAGGGGCAGTGAGAGGAGCAGGAGAAGCAGCGACAGCATCCTCTGTTCCTGAAGTCTCTTGCTGGGACTTACAGACCTCGCCAGCGCTGCACACAAAAGAGCAGCCAGATCCATTTGCAATTAAACAGCACGCCCTGGTCTCATTGATCACTCGCATTGATTGCCCAGAAGGAAACACCAGCTGACCCGGGGTCAGATCCAGCTCCCCCGCACCAGCACTGCCCTGTCAAAGCCCTCGTGGCTGCCCAGGCCACCCTGTCCTGGGCCAGTGACTGCACTGAGGGGCTGCTGTGTCTGCAGCAGTCCCTGAAGGGCTGTTACAGAGCCCAGCACGGCTGCCACGGGTACCCTGTCAAAAACTGCTCCACTAACACAGAAACAGAGCTCGGGGGAGCGCACCTTGAAAGGGGCATCGCAGGGCTGGGAAAACCAGCACAAGAGCCTGGGCTGAGCAGAGACTCAGCTGGGGAGAACAAGGACACTCATCTGCAAGGAGCAAGGCTGATTTTAATCCTGGGGATGTGGTGGCCACTGCTCAGACCCACACCAGACCCTCCCCTCATCCTGCACTGCTCAGACCCACACCAGACCCTCCCCTGATCCTGCACTGCTCAGAGCCACACCAGACCCTCCCTCATCCTGCACTGCTCAGACCCACACCAGACCCTCCCCTCATCCTGCACTGCTCAGACCCACACCAGACCCTCCCCTCATCCTGCACTGCTCAGACCCACACCAGACCCTCCCCTCATCCTGCACTGCTCACCCATTGGAAGAGTGAATCAGGTTTAGACCCAGCGTTTAATTTTCTCAGAAACTGAAGCTTTACAAAATCTTCCATGAATAAAACATGTCTCTGAGGTATTTTAAAAGCAGATTTGAGAAGACCCAACAGTTTCGTGGGGGTTGCAACTGCTGCTCTTAACATCACCACCCTACAGCATCCTTCTGTGCTGAGATGCAACCAGGGACCGCAGCTGGAGACAGCACTGAGACTTTACCCGTTGGCTTTTGCTACTCAAGAAGAAAGAAAAACAAACTATAAACAAGGAGTAAAAAGATGGTATCTTTCAAACGTCCTTTAAAAGCCTAGGCAATGTAAACTACTACAGGCACTTGGAAGGAATTTCTATTTTTTTCTTCTGATTTAACAGTTTGATGGTCCTTTTATCTACTTTTACATGAACCGAGAAAAGCTAGAATGCCTACTCAATCAATATGAGTTTGTGCTGGCCCGTTCAGGATATATAATATTTTGCTTTTATAGTTTATTTTAAATAAAAAGTATAATTAAAGAAAATAAACCACCCACTTCATAACATTTATACAACGAAGACTTTATTTATTTTATTTACGTTTTGGTGGGCAAGGCACAGCATGCTGTTAGCTTTCTGTGATACTTAACAAAGCCGCATTTGAAATTTAAAATCTTTAAGGAAATGAACAAATTCTGGAGAGGAAGGGCAGTTGAGCAAAGAGACTTCTTACATTACCCTAGATAATTGTGCATATATATGTTTCTGTGAGTCTCTCTCTACTCCAAAAACATATCCATGACTTGGAAGCTTTAAATCAAAAAGCAATTTCAGTCTGTAATTCTCAAATAAATAATTAAACACATTTTATCTCCTACAGTATTGCTTCTATTCATTCTAATCCCACTGACAGGAATGCAGCAACATACCCCACATCCTTAAAATAACAAAACAAAACACAAGATACCAACCAGAAGGCCTGGAAATGTTTATAATTCAACTTTTCAACTCTCCTGGCTGCAGCCTGAAGCTACAAAGAAAGCTCTATGCTGGCTCAGTGGAAGGGGAGAAGCCCGGAGATGGCTGTGCAAACCATATGGCCACTGGTGAAAGCAAACCCTGCTGGCCTGCACGAGGCAGCTCTCACTCTGGGAGGCACACAACACTCAGTTTGTGTCAAAGTTAATAAATTATCCACTTTTGCAGTCAGTGTTTTACCAAACTAACCGGACAGTGTGGTTACAGTGAGCGGCCTCTCGCTTGTCCATCATCATTTCACAGACAGGGATGGCAATGGGCTGGACTAATAAACACACACAGAACAGCTTACAGGGGAGACAGAGAGTGCATTCCCACTCCCAAAGGCTGAGCTTTCCAGAGCCTAGCCTGCAAAATCAGAAAACTACAATACTAAAAGACTGCACTTACTGCACTGTTTTCTGTGTTTAGTTTTGGTTTGAAATGTGGGTAACTGGCTGTGACTTGGGTGATTATCTTGGTTATGCATGCTTTTTGAAAAGCAAAGTCCTCCTTCTCAGACCACTGTATCATTATGTCTATACATATGCAAGAAAAGCTAATTCATTCATCCTGGTAGTGTCAAAATTAGATAGAACTTTTAAAAAACAGGATGTTGGGATGGGCTCACACACTGGATTTATCATTAAACTCAGGGTATTCAGTACTGCCAACCCAGAATCGTTTATAAATCACCAACTATCTTTAAAACAAGGTTGAAGCCAAAGCATTCAGGCTTCTTTATGACTCCCTGCTGGCTCTGAAGCACAGAAGTTCTAGGCTCTCCTCTGCAGTCAGGAAGACTAAAGTCTCACCTAAATAATAAAATTAAATCTTAGATTTTGCTACAATCCTCTGAGAGCCTGGGTTTCATGAAAAACACAGAGTCTTGTAAGCTTGTGATAAAATCACCAGAGATGCAGCGTGGGGAGCAGAGCAGCTGCAGAGCATCCTGAGCACTGTATGAATCACAGCAATATGGTTGCTATCTAAATAAATGCATTACTTATTTTATTTATTATTACAGATGCTGCTGTGGAAATTTTTGCATGCCTGTAATCATGGTGGACTCTTGTCCAAAGGTTCAGCTGTAAATTATCATCCCCTCAAGCTCCCTGGCTACACAGGTAATCAAGCACAAGATGGTGACCTCATCAAAATGTAACCAGAACATGGGGATAAAACTGAAATCAAGAGACAGGATGCAGCTCAGATCCCACTGTGGACCCCACACAAGAAAACTGGGAAATTTATGACATCTCTCCTGACCTCCACTCATGTAAAACAAAGCTAATTGCATGGCCAGGTCCAGTGAGACTTGTTTTCTCTGTCTGTGCAGACCTTTCAGGGATGGAAAGCTCTCTCTCCTGGCTCAGTAAGGTAAAGCCCTGAAGGAGAGGTGGGCTTGATTACAGGAGATGCTGTTCCAGCCCAGACAGGGAATCTCTGACCCTGACAATTGGAGACAGAGCGCCGGGGGACAGGACCAAGGCATGCAGGCAGCATGGCAAGCCCAGGAGACACTGGGCTCCTGATTCCCCTGTCAGTGCTGAGCATCCTTGGAGCTGTGCTGCTGCTGCAAACCTGTGCCAAGCACAGTATTTGAGCTCAGCTGCTTTCAGGTTGTTTTCTGCTTCACCGGGCACTCACAGGTTCCTCCTGGAGAGCTTTCCAGTCCTGCCCCTGCCCCTCCTTTCCCCTCTCACCCCATCTCACAGTAATAACCATCAGTTTTTAACAGCATGTCCTACACTGAAGGTTTTGTAGTTCCAGCTTTTAAAATGATTTAGTGTGACAGTTTAATGCTGAATTAAAAAAAAAAAAAAAAAAAAAAAAAAGAGTAAGAAAAAGGAAGAGAAGAAGCAAAGAGAAAAAGGAGAGACAGAGACAGTCCCCTTAAGGCAACAACATTATGGAGCAGTGATCTCAGAGGAACAAGGGTTCTTCTCTGGTTCAGATGTGCTTGTCAGAGCTCAGTGTCGTCCCTGAACAAGAAATCTCTTTTGCTGGCCCAAGGCACAGTTTTGTGGTCAAGAGGACAGAAAATAAAGGGAGGGAACTTCAAAGAAGCATAAGCTGCATTAGCCCGCTGGGGCGGGTGGCTGGGCACATCCCATGGCTGACAATTATGACCTGCATGCCGAGAAAGCTTGCCTCCCTCTCGTCAGAGGGATAAGACACAGGCTGTGAGCTTTAGAGCTTTGAGGATGTGTACAGTTCATGATGAAAGATAGCACTTCAAAGCCCTCTGCTTAGAAACCCAGGGAGAAGTAAGAGCAGAGGGTAAGCAATCTTTTTTCCTGGGGGGTGCATATGCGGGGGAAGGATAAGACTTACTTTCACTGTCATTTATTATTGCCATGAAAATGAAGCCTTGCACTGTTTATGGAATCTCTCATTAAAAGGATCTCTTGATAAATCGCTTGACAAACATTCATTAATTAAGTCTCTGAGCGCACTTGGCTGACAAGCATTAGTCTTCATTTTGCAGGAGGGGGGAAATTGAGGCATGGAGCTCAGTGAGCCCCCAACAACCAGGGCAGGGCTGGGTCCTGGCCAGCCATTCTGTGCCACCAGACAGATGGATTACACTGCTCCCTCCATGCCCAGCTTGATTCTGATCCAAAGATAGGAGCAACATGCTGTCTTCAACAGACTTCAAAGCTCTTTTTCCCCCCACTGCTGCCCAGCGCCTCCCGGGGCTGCAGGGCAGACAGGGCTGTGAAGGTCTGGCTCCTCCATGGGCATCTTATACCCTGGGGGCTCCTGGACACCTCTTTCATCTCACAGGCTGCCTGGGGTTATGAATGGAGAAGCCCTGGCTGCTGCCCAGGCTCCACTTTTTGATGGAGGTTTTCCTGCATGGGGCCTCTGACCTATCAAACCAAGCAAGGGAAACAGCTCCTTTAAGACATCCATTTCACCCTCACTGCCACAGTGGCCTTGGGTTCAAACACTGGGGACTCAGCAGGTCACCTGGGCTGCAGCTGCCAGGCTACTGTGGTACAAGAGGCACCACCTCTCCTGCTTTCCCTGGCATACAGCAGCTCTGGAGCAAGGACTGGTGCGAGGAAGCTGAACTGCTTCCAGCCAGACCCACGAGGGAAGCCCTCAGCTGGAGGGAGCCAGCAGTGAGGACCCAAAGCTCAAGTCCAGAAAATACAAACTACCCTACCCACACACTTTAAAATATGATTGCAGTAGGCAGGAGGAGGTCCTTGCAGTGACTTAGGGTGACTGTCCCTCTCACCTCCTCAGCCCCACAACTGATCTACCTTCCTGTCCCTGACTGACACCCCTCTGCCTCATGCTCCTTCCTGGAGACAGAGGGACAGATTTGGCTTTTGCCTCTGCTTCCCCTGTCTTTCCTGGTACTCGCCCTTCAGAAAAAGGAAAGGCTGGCTGGCAGATTCCTGTGAGAAAGGAGCTGCATGAGAGAGCAAACAGACCTTTATTATTTGTTTATTGATTTATTCTCCAGGAGGATGTAACACCCGGCCCTCGTAGCAGCAAATGCCCTTGTAACTCTGTACTGCAGTGACAAGTTGGCCAAACACTTTTCTGCGTCAGAAAACAAAGACTGTTAGCAGAGCAGATCAGGGCTTTCTGCTTTTACTTTTAATTATTATTTCCTCACACAGAGGATTTAATCTCCTCTTCTGCTGGAAGCTCAAAGTGCCCCATTCAGCCTATTTCACAGCTGTGACTACTGAGGTCACCCCGGGTCAGGACACCTCTCTCTGCAGCATAATAGTGACTGGTCCCCGAAGTGGACATCCACGCCGTGCATCTGCTGCTGCAGATGAACTGGAGTCAGGAGGAGGAGCACGGCCACCCCCGTGGCCCCGCCGGGGAGGGGGCAAAGGCGATCGTTACCCAGAGAGCCCCGGACAAAAGACGCTGCTCCTCCAGCCTTTTGTGGAGCCCTCAAATGCGGTCAAAGGTTACATTTTACAGCTGTTCCAGCCTCAAATAAGCGTAACCCGGCTATCTTAATACTTAATTGCACTGCTAAGCTGCTGATAAACTAGGACAGCATAAAACAAATACACAGGGCCAAACATATCCCCAGGGAAACTTTGTGGGAACAGAGGGAGTTGCACCAAACAATGAACTGGGAAGCAGGGAGTTGCACCAGACAATGAATCCACTTCATGTGTTTTAGGAGCCTGGTTACCTTCAATAAAAGCTGCAGCATGGATGCAGCACATTTGCTAGCTAATATCTCTCCAAAAGGGCCGCCAGGGTTTACAAAAGAAGGGCACGGTGCAAATGCCCACGGGAGAGGAGCAGCACGTGCCGCGCCGTGCCTGTGCCCACCAGGACACTGTGCCGAGCTAATCCCCTCCCCACTGAGCCACCACGGCTCCAGCCCCGGAGAACACGGCCTTAAATCAACGCTCTTATCTCACAAAAGGAATTTAAGTGCAATGCTTTGAAAGTCACTTTCTCCCGGCCATATGGCATCCCCGAGCCTGGTCGTGTAGGAGCGGCGTTCATTTGCATGTGCAAGAGACAAATCTGGCTCTTGCATTGCGGGAGTGATAACAGGGCGAGGGGTAAAATTTAGCACTGTTTGGGTTTCTGCACAAAATCTCTGCCGAGGCAAATTTCTCTCACCTCTCAAGCCAAGTGCCAAATGCTGAGGTAGCCCCAGGAGAGTTTGCCCGCGACCCCATGCCATCAGCAAGGTACATCGGTACACGGCCAGGGTAAAAGGGAAGCCTGAGACAAAACCCATGATCTGAACCCAAAGCTGGCAATGTCTACACCCACATTAAAGCAAACAGGAACAGGCTGAAATTACAGGGATATAAACAGCACTGAACACAAACTTCAAGACAGCAAATTCACAGGCATTCACACATTTAACTTCCTGATAGGGAGGTATTTTGAAAACTCATGTTGCTGAGCTGCTCCATGATATGAAGGGGTGGGGGATCTTGGGCTTCAGCACAAGGAGGAGCCAACAAAGCTGCTAACGCTTCAACATAAGCCTCTCCAGCAGATCTCTGTGCCAGGCATTATGCAGGATGGCAAGATTTTTGTTTTGCTGAGGCAATGCCGTATGGGCAATCTGGTTTGCCTTATCAGTGAGCCAAGTGAGAAAAGAGAAATGTTCTTCCCCACCATTTGTTTAAATTTCCCTCTTTCCCCCAGATAAAGCTGCATACTTTTGTAAAAATATCTACAAATGTAATAACATAATGGGCTTGTCATCGATTTCCACATTTGGCATTGAGAATCTGCAAAGCTTGGAATGAAAGAGAATTCCTAATAGTTACTGCTGCTGAAGAGCCCCCAGCTAAAAAGCGGGCCTGGATCCAGGTGATGGAACACACGACCACCAAAACGCCCTTCCATGTCCAGCACCTACTCCTACACAACTGCAAATTATTCCTTTCTTGGCCCCACTGAAATCATGCAAGAAGGTTCTTGCATTCATCACTTCTTGTTGACGGGCCTCATCTCCCCTCTTTGGGGTATTCATATGCCCCTAACATCCACTCCTGCTCTGAACTGATTTTATTTTGCAGCTCAATGCAGAGCATACTGCAGCCAGCCACAAGCCCTGGCAATTAATTTGGAGCTACACAAACCTCCTTGCATGGCAAAGTGGAACTATACCCAGCACAACGCTTTCCACCATGTACCACGGTTTGCCCTCTCCAAGGCCATTTCTTTGCCATCTCTGCCCAGTATCCATCTCAGTGAGATTATCCCTGGGAGCACAGAAGCAGAGCAGCCTGGTTTTATGGCTGTGCCGAGCCCTCAGAGGAGAGCTTGGCGTATTTAGAGATCCGTGGCTGTACCCCCAAGGGGATGTGGAATGAGGCAGTCTCTTAGCAACACCCCGTGCCTATCACAGGTAACTGTCATTAACTGAGGAGTGGAGCTGCGCCGTGCCGAGCACCCTGCACCGTGTCCTGCAGAACCCACACGTACAGGCACTAATGCTCCGTGGGCAACTGGCGGGGGAGAGGATGTGCCAACCCCTGTCAGGATGACACAGACAGCACTGAAACACTGATTTGTTTAAAAGAAATGAGGATTTGATTGTATTAGAGGGAGAAGCATATTCCCTACAGTAAGGGCTGACTTCTCTTTGTCAGTAATCCCTCTCTCCAAGACACTTAATACAAATCTTACTGGAAGGGAAGAAGTCCCACCCCACACTGAGACAATGCAGCTCTAAATTTTAACTTAAATCATCACAAGCCTGTAAAGCTAATCTTTATGACAATGTGTGTGGCCATGCTACAGGCTCTGGCAAAACTGATGTCCTGCTATTTGCACGATACAGATTCGCAACCCAAATCTCTTGCTGTAAGATAAGGAAAGCATTTCTCCAGATCACTTACCTTTATTTGCTGCAGGAGAGAACAGCTTCTCAGAGCCTACAGAAGCCTGAAAAAGGAAGAGAAAGAGAGGGTGAATAATCCTGAAGGAGAAATTCGGAAGGCTTGCTCACAAAAACACAGCTCATAAAACAAGTGGGTTATCTGGAGACCTGCAGTTGCGCATTGCACCTGGAGGGTGCAATGTTGTGCCATTAAAGAACGAGCATGCATCCTGAGGAGATGAAAGCCAAGCAAGAGGACTGTCCTGATCTCACCCAACTACATCCTCCTGTCTCGTTTATTTAGGCAGCCATGCAATGCACAGCTATTTTTTCCATGATTCCTCATATAAAAACAAAACCAGTGAAACTGCTATCAAGCTGAAGAAAAAAAAAAAAAAACCAAACCAAAACACATTTCAAAGGCTCTCTCACTGAAAATAAGCTCAATTCTTGCTGAACATGCAAAATGTAATTTGTGTATTGGAAACACAAGTTGCAACTGAACACATCTGTATGAAGGAGGGTGTTGTTCAATATTATGCCAAATGATAGGTACATGCTGCTATGCACTTAGTTGAGTATGAAATAAAACGACTTCCTCTTGGAAGAAGCCCGTATCCTTGCAGACTGGGTTGCACTATGCTGTCTGAACTCCACAGCAGTGTATTTGTGCTCCTCACAGCTCTGGGAAACAGTTAAAGAAATCCAATTAACCTAAACCTTGTAAACAGCTTCATGATAATCAGGGTCACTGGGTTACAGACAAGATGATAACGACAGACAGGGAAAAAAAGTCCATTCATCGTAAATAAAAGCTTTTATGAGTTAATTTGATGGCTTCCTTTCCTCCCCCCACTGATATCAAACAGTCAACTGATTTCAGCATAAGCTTTTCCTCCTCGCTATCTGATAAAATAGCAAGCAGCCTCTCCAGAATCAAAGCTGGTCTGGGAGCAGGAGCACGGTCAACATTACCACCATCTACAAGAAAGTATCATCAACATGTTGACACTGACTGCTGCATGAAGAAAATGGGTGAAGTACAAAGCTGACGAGCAAAAGATACTGAAAGTGAAAAAAGCCTTTTTCCCCTGGCTCTGCTTTAAAAACAATTAATTAATTCAACACATGGCTGAACTAAGTTGATTTTACTTTTGATTTTATTGATTTTATTCTAAGGTGCCTTGGGAGATTTGCATGATAAAGAGCACTACAAATTGTATTACATTGTTATATATTTTAAATGACGACTCAGAAGGAAAAAAACAAATAGTAAAATGCAAGAAGTTCTGCATGAGATATAGTAAGAAGCAAGAGTGATCCATTAATGTTACTTCTAAGAAAAGTGGCACTGCAAGCACTGAATGTCTTACTTAATGCAAATGTATAAAAAAGAGAGGGAAAACAACATGAAAAATAGGTTGAGGCTGAGACACATAAGAAAAAAATTCTGAATTATGTCCACGACAAAGCTGCACGTGTAGCTGTGGCATGTATGATCATTACACAGCTCAGCAAAAAGATCCTAAAATCTTAGGGAAAATCAGTTACCTGCACGATCCCTTCACTGCATGGATTAAAAAGAGGAAGAACCAGGATTAAACAACGTTTTGCCTAGGCTGGTTTGCAAAAAAAGTGTAACAGCGTCACACAGCAGCAACAACAGTGGTGCATAAAACGTTTGACAGCCAACTCTGAATTTACAACCCATTGTTAGGAGATTTTTCACTTATAATCAACACCAAGTCACGACAGACGCAGAACACATCTGCAGGCTCTGGGAACTCACCCATGCTAAGAGCTCACACAAAGCCAGGGCCTACTCTCCAAGCACTCCACAAGCACTCGGACACGTGGCAGGTGGATAAATAAGATTCCCCATTTTACAGGCAATGAAACTTCGGCGTGGCTTGCACTGAAGCCCCAGCAGTAAATCGGCCACTGAGCCACAACTCCTAAGTGCCGGGTCTGGATGCTGGGGTGAGCAGCCCTCCAGAGGAGCCTGCTCGGGAGAGCCCTTCCTGGGCAGCAGCAGGACCTGCTCTGCCCGTGGCAGCCCCTCCAGCTGGGAGCAGTTTTGTGTTCCCTGCTCTGGAGAGCCTGGTCTCACGGCCACACGCCGTGGCAGCCACCAGCTCGCTGCCCTCTGTGCACCTCGGGGTCAGGGCACGCCAGCAGCGCTCAGCCGGGAGCTAAAGATCTCAGGCTACAGGTCCAGACTGTACAAAAACAATGTTTAAGGAAGTCAAGCCAGAAAATTCACTTTAAAGACAAAGTAAAACACCCGGATTATTGCTCAGTCTTCTGCTATCAGCATGTGCCTCCGCCTTCCACAATCAGAGTCAACATTTACAGAGCAGCGTTTCAACATCGCAGCTTCAGTTCACAGACACAAACCTTCACACCTAGCATTTACAGTAACTTTTGCTCTCACTTCTGGTGATTTCTAGCTCCAGATCTGAGCAGTTTTTGGCACGAGCACCATTCTGAAACAGTGAGTGCCTGTGCTATAGGGTATTCTGCGAGCTGCTGTAAAGGCAGGAGGGAAGCTGGGGGAGGAAGAGCCTGAATACATCATTCAACCCTATCAGTCACCCTTTAAAGAAAGTGTACAATAAAACCTATGTGTCTGAGGGAGCCCACTAATGAGTGAAAAAATCCAGCAAGCCAACACATCTGCCAAAACAAGTTCCCTCCCAAATAGTGCTGTTCCAAGCAAATCATTTGCATATGTTTAAGAAGGGATTTAAAAATAATATTAATAAAGTGGAATTCTTCCCTTGTGAACAAAACCAGGCATTTGGAGTCTTTTATGCAGAGTTCAAGCCATCACAGGAAATCACATGTTCTTAGATTGCAAAATGAAACTAAAAATTTCCTTTTTTCCGCCCTCTTGTTGCCTCCTGCCCATCTCCATCTGAAGGACCATGTCACGAACTCCTCGAGTTCCTTTTTGCTGCTGCATAAGGCAGCGAGACCTGCCCAGCCTGAAGCTCACAGACAGAAGACACCTCCACCTTTCCTTTTCACTGGCTGCTCATGTCCCTGTGCCCCGGAGCACAGCCCACAGCCACAGAGCCCACTACAGGCTTGTGTTCATCAAAACGCTGCTTGCGTGGTCCCACCCTCACCCCCAGTGACAACCGTGGCACTTGAAGCCGATCTGACATCTGTGCCCAGAGCAGTTTCTGCGGTAACCTCACGTTGCTGAAACCTCTGAGACCCAGCACCCTTTCGATGACACCAAGCCTTCCAGGTCCCCTTTGTGGCTTATTCAGTGAAGTTACCAATCCTTTGTCACCTTTTGATTTTCTTTCTTTTCTACTCTAGACCTAAAGGGGAAAATGCCTCCACCCAGTTCTGTGACAGCTTGAAACCAGGCTGAATACACTGCAGAGGAAAATAACATTTCTGCCCTTTTCTGCTTTGCAGAGAGCAAGCAGAGGAGTGGTGCTGCAGTCCCTCCCCCCTCCTCCCCTTGAACCCAGCACATATAAACACTGATTCAATTTTCAGCACTAAAAGCTCAGCAAAGGCAGCTTTTTCCTCAAATGTGAGGTGGTAACCACAAAGGATGTAGCACACCCTCTCCTCTGAAGGTGAGCAGTGAGGCATAATGAAGTCCGTGCCTCATCCATCCTGGTTCCCACAAACCCAAGGCAGCTGAAAGGTGCGAGAGCTCTTGCAGATTAATAATTTAATGATTATATATAACAGAACAACATCATCTGACAAAGTCTGCACTATAAATTATGTCAGGCCTCACAGTAATTACTTCTTTTTTTCCCTTTATCCGTAGCCTATAAATGGCTAACAGGGAATAGAACTGTTCCTTATCACCAACAACAGAGGCTCTGTGGACCTTCATGCTGTCTCCTGGAGCACCGAATGCCAGATCCAAGCCTGATACTCCAGGAGCCTGATAGCAACACACTGGGAAACTGCTAATAAGGCTGCAGTTCTGCTTCACAAGGAACAAGCAAAGTAGTGTCAGGGACCTGGTATGTATGTCACATACAGGGCAAAAGCCAAGAATTCCCTCCAGATGAGTCCAGTATGGCAGGCAGAAGAAGGAGACAGTAAAATACAGTTTAAATTTTAGATATGGATGGCTGCCTATCTACTAGACAGCCAAGAGCCAGTCTCGAGAGAGACTGTTTGCACAATTACTGAACTTAGCAAGCACTAAAAAGCTCACAAGAAAACCCTTCCCTGTGAGATTTCCAAACTAGAAGTGCTGGATACACTTAGAAAAAGTTTTAGCATAAAGCACAGATGCGACCTGAAAATTCTGGATCAATTTTCATTCTTTCCTTTGATCTGTCTCCCCTGCTTTTACCAACCACTCCAATGCCACTTGATCTCTGGTCCAGCAGAGAATTTCAGCACGTCAGTACTGCTTTACTACTTTGCAGTTCACTCAGCAAGTCATTCATACCAGACCCCTCACCCAGTAATATGAGAACAATAACTAAAACAGGAAGGTATTGTTTGGGTTGTGATTCTTCTGTAGGAAATGGAAATTGATACATATGGAAAGGTGCAAGAGAAGCCTAGAAATAGCACACATGCACACAAAACCCCAAAGTAAAAATCCCCCTTAAGACCAACAAAGTATTCTACACATTTCAGGATATAGAAGCAGCCCACGGGTAACACTGCCTGCATTGTCAGGGGATGTTTCAAGGTAGCCTACAGTCTTTCCAAAACCTGCATTATTTTTGGAGAGAAACCATAGCTCAGTTAGGAAGACAAAAGAAAAGTTAGACCTGCAATTCAGTCAATTTTGTGAACCTTCTAGGAATATCCAGCTTTGTGGTACACAGCTGGCTGGGACACAGCACAGCCCAGCTGTGTGAGGGATTAAGCAAGAGGGAACAGGACTTCTACAAATCCACACTGTGATTATCTTCCCACTGAATTTATACACTGGGCTTTCAAGAGGGCTCAGCACTCAGCAGCTGCCTTTGGGGCATCAACCTGACTGGAGCTACTGGCTGTGAAGCATTTCCAAAAATCCATTCAGAAACCTGAATGGTGACCAGGTTGTTCTGAAAAACCTGGTTACAGCTGATAGTTGGCATCATTTACAAAATTCTGTCTGTTGACCTCCAGGACAAATAAGGACTAATAATAAATTATTAACAGTAATAAAAAAATAATAAATTAGGGAATAATAAATTCCCTAATCAAGAATGAATCTCCACCTTTCTAGCAACAATCCTAAAAATACAATTGTACCTTCAGTTACACCATAACACAGCACAGTGAATCACGCAGCACAAACATCCCAAACAGCAACTAATTGAAATGGCAATGTCTTAAATGCCACAGATACTTCTAGCTCAACTGTGATTCAAGCCCATCGCTGAGAGGTAGTGATGAGTATTCTGTATCTTTCATGAATTTACTCTGTAGAATGCTCACTAGAAACAAAGTGTTTCTTGGACTGTACTTCCATCCAGCAACACTCTTGTTTAGGTTCCCACCTCACATTCATTTAGCACACACATATTCAGCACTGCTCTGCTCCTGGAAGGGACTGTCACCATGCACTCGCCTCTTTGACACTTTTTCTTCCAAGAATGCTCATTTCTCGCAGCAGTTTATGTAACCATGACTGTTCTTTGCGACAGCCCCTTTGAGAAGCTAGCACAAGCCTGGGAACACAGATTAAATTAGGCCATGGAGAGCACAGAAGCAGAGAGCACTGGTCCTAATTCACCACTGAATTACACTGACTTCACACAATGGCAAATGGGAGGGGAGGCGAAGTGGAGGAGGACTGGAAGGCACCGCAGGAAATGCTGTATGGAGAGTGACAGTGCAGGGCAGCGAGGAGCCAAGCTCACTGCTCCCCCACCAGTTCAACATCTTGCTTTGGTCCTTTTTGGCCAAGACAGTGATAAGCTTAAATTAATCATGTTTTGAACCCTGAGCATGTTCCTCATCATTTTACAACCATTGTGGGACTGAACAAACTAGTTTAAATCGAGCAGCAGCAGTAATTCTTCAACATATGCTGCTGTGGTGTGTTGCTTATTGCACAGATGTGCCTCTTCCCGTGACAAAGGGTGACTGAATCCTCTGACACAGAGGGACATCTGACCTACAGCATGTCTGCCATCAGAGCCTCAGGGCACAGGCCTGCTAACTCCTCTTCCCTCTCTCCTCAAACCATCCCCCCAGCCCCTGGGGAAAGGCTGCAGCCCTGAGTTCTCCCCTTCCCATCCCCTCCATTAGCGATGCTTTATGATTCATCTTCCTCTGAGCAGTTGCTGTCTCCCAAAGGAAAAGATCAAACTCCCTCTCCTTCCCAGCTCAGCTCCAATAAATAAATAAATACATGTACTGAAAAAAAATTTAGTGAAGGAGAAGGGAGGAAGCTGGGGAATTCCTGGACCTCACCTCATAAGACAGCTGCAGAAGGTTCCTCAGCTGTTTCCAGAGACACCAATGAGAAAAGAAAATTTCCAGCTGTCCCTCATTAAAACCAACCAAAATACTTCCTTAATGCGCCTGTGTGTCCTAATTTAAATTAGGGTGCACTTGGTCCTTATCTCAGGATTTTCCTCCTTCAAACCTCATCTCAACAACTACCAAATCTACCTTCACTTTACATCCCTGCTATGTTCCACTCTAATCAGCACTGATTTCCCCATAACACATGTTCACATGCTCCTGGGTGTTTTGGTCTATGAATGGCATCCAGAGGACAGTCCTCTCCCTCTGCCACTGGATGAGGCTGCAGCTCTCAGTGTAAGTTGGAGGCAGTGATGTGTTTGTGTTAAAGGCAACTGAAACACACCACAGTCAGGGAAACAGTTCTCCATGAACCACTGAGAAAAGGGCTTTGTGTGGTCTGGTTTAAAACACCTCAAACACCAGGGCCCTCATGCCTTTCTCAGAGAGCTGACCCCCTCCCAAAACAGACTTTTCAGCCTACCCTTCCACATTCAAAATTTTTTCATCGCCCAGACATTTACTTAGGCAAGCACAGATTTGATTACTCATTTATTTTTTGCTACAAATGAAAAGGGAAAACCAACCTTCAGGTAGGAAAGGTTGGGAATGCTGTGTTACACACCGCTATAGCAGTTTGTATTATTGCCATTACAGCTTGATCCTATCTAGTCAGCCCATCTATTTGGCAGGGATATGGCGTTTTATTTGCACTAAATCAAAGGGAACAGCGAGTGCTCTTTGCAGAACTATCTAAAACTTCTTATAATGCAAAGGCTGCACTGCAGGAAGAGTGATGGGGAGAGCAGGGACTGTGCTGCGAATGACAGGTGGCAGACTGTTGTTTGGTACCTACCAAATTACTCTGCTGCTCCCAGGGCTGCCTTGGCATTTCATTATCCCAACTCTCTCCTGGAAGGATGCGGACATAAATTCACACCTCGTGTCCTGGTTTCCGTCAAACTGAGTAAGAGTGCAAATGCTGGCACCAACTGGGAATGCCAAGCAGGGCTTGGCATGCTAGAACAAACTCTCAGCTGTGGTCTTTGCCAGCTACCTGCATTTATCATTGTAATGGCCTGCCAGACAGGACTTGGCAAGCGACGGAGGAGGGCGGGAGGAGGAGGGCCAGGCTCTGCACTGCCAAGCAATTCATTCCTGTAGCTCCTGCCATCACTGTACCAGCAGGGCAACCTTCATTTTATTTTATCTTTTAACCAATTATGTGTCACCCAAATCCCACCTGCAGCTTTCTCCAACACAAATGGCTATAAATCACAGTTCAGAGACCAAGAGGGTTTTGCAAGACATTTGATTTCATAAAAAGGTCACTGTCTGTCTGAGGATTGCTGCAGTTCAAAAATGAACTGAATAACAACCTGCATTGGCAGACAGGGAAGGAACTGCTTCCATCGTCTGTTGCATGTTGTCAGATAATATTAGAACAATTAGGGAGGCCAACAATGGCAGGATCATTAGGATTCAGCTGAACCAAAGCGCTGATAAAAATTCTGTGAAATATCTCCTCCTTTCAATTTTCGAAGAAAACATAATCAAATCAATAAAAAAGGGAAAATTGCATGAGCACACCAGAAACATTCAACATAACCTCCTTGAGCAGACAAACAGAATACATGCCTGTAATCACTGCAGCCTGCTCCAATCTGCCTGGGTATTCCAGAGCTTAACCCCAGCTTTGCTATTTCTCAGTGTACTACTCTGTGGTCTCAGACCACTCAGAATGGTCTGCTCTCCAGGGAGAATGGTGATTCTTGTTTTTAATCCATATGCTGGATACATAGCGGACTCTGTATAGAATTTTATGTGAACCATATCACAGAGCAAACATTTAAGGGTGCTCAAAAATCATTTGACACTGATGCTGTTCTGGACGTCCTTAGTGTCCATGCCTTTCTTGCAGTTGACAAGAGAGCCCTGACAAACCAGCATCAAATTCTCTGAAAAGCATCAGGTTAACTGCAGTAGTACATGAGACACAGAGGGATGGCTCTGTCCTCCTAGCCCAGACCATGGCATGTGACACACGGACATCCCTCTGACAGCACTTCCCCGTTGCGCATGCAATCCTGACGTGGCCCTTTCCTGGCCTGGGGGTCAGGGAGCTTATCAGGCAGGCAGCTCTTGTCTGCTGCCATTGAAACTTGCTGTCTTACCCACAGCAACCTCAAAGGAGTGCCTCTGCAGAAGGCTCTTTTGTTGTTGTTGTTTCTAATTCACTGCTCCAAAATATTTCTTGGCTGCATCCCAGGGCTGAAGCCTTATCTGCCCATCCCCCCGGCAGACACACAGCAGCTGCAGAGGCTTATCACAGTTGCCTGTCCACTGAGTTTACAAATTAACACCCTATCGAGGCTGCACGAGGGCTGATTAATCAGAGAGAGGCAGTCTGAGGGCCTTTATCACCATAAGCGGCTGCTGGGAGAGAAGTCACAAATCTCTCAGGAGGCCAGAGATGCCTTACAAATGAAAGAGCAGGAGGCCAGAGAGGAGGAGGGCCCAATGGTAGGGGAAGCAGATATTTTAGAGATAGTGGTGGTGGAGGTAATGGAGCAGTGGGAGGGGGGAGCTGCAGGCAAACGCCAGTACATTATGACAGCTAAAAAAAAAAAAAGATAATTAACAGCCTATACCTCATGATTCTAGCTTTCCATCCCCCGGGCTATAATTTAGCCTATTGCTCCTTTGCTCCAGAGGACAATAAACATTTATTATGTTAAACACATAACTGTGCTGCACAAAAGCACCGTTCTTTCCCAGGTCGCTCCTCGCACAGCTGTGCAGCCCAGGAGGATGGATGGGGCTGCTGAAGTGGGCTCCCCTTCATGCAGAAGATTACCCAGTTTGGACACAAAGCACATCCCTGGCTTCACCCAGAGCTGCAGTGTTCTGATGTGTTCATACTGAAGGAAGGCCAATCCCACGGGACTCAGAGCTCTTGGATGGGGCCACTGGCACCTGACAAGCAGTGCCAGGCTGTGCCAGGTATGGGAGCAGCTCCTGCAGAGATCCTGTGATTCAGGCAGGCTTCACCACCTAAGAAGTATCTTCTCTTTTTAATTCAGCAGCCTTGCTAAGAGGTTTACTGGGAAATTTTTGTTCCCACCAGAATTATGTGTAGGAGAGATTCTTTTTACAAGATGAATATTACAGTCATGTGAGTTGTACTGGAGCACTGCTGGCCCTGCCCCCTCCAAGCACCTCAGCTGCTGTAAGAGCACAGAGATTTAGATTTGCCTCTGCTAGTGGACTTTGGTTCAGGGATTGCTCACCTCTGCTTCGGTACTGGCACCTGCTGCAGCCCTCCAGCTTCGTGCTTGTGGCAGGAAAATGCAAAATAATTATAAAAACCAAGGGGACTCACACTAAAAAGGTTTAAAATCTAATACAACTTTAAAGGAAACCAGTTTGGATATCTGTCTACATTTGTCAACATTAATTTCTAAATTTAAGTTTTCAATTTTAATACTTGAGACCAAGATGCACAGCTGGATTTTTCCTTTGAAGTGTAATACGTATGGAAGCTGAGATTCCCATGCAGCAGCATGACTGCAGAAGGTAAAATTTTAGTAAAAGTGTTACCAACATGAAGACATTCATAAGCAAACACTGTAACCACCTCCTGTCCAGTGCTTTCTATTAACACACCAGTAAAGAATTTAACAAATAACCTCTGGATAAAAGTGTCATTCACTGCAGCTTTACCACCAACAGTGCTGGGTGTGTGCATGATCTTGGGGAATGGCCATTCCCATTCTGCCCACGGAAATTGCAGAAATAGAGGGCTGCCACCACCTAACTCAACATCTTCAGACTACCTCTTTTCAGACAGCACCGGAAAGTAAAATCAAACAAAAATGAATGATCATCTGCCTTCTCCTCCTCTCTTGATCCAGTGAGGAAACTATTTCCTGAACCACCTGGATTATTGGTCTACAAACCCTTGCAGATGCCCAGTTTTAACACTATCCATTAGGTTAATTAGAACTGGGCAAATAGATGCTGAGTATGAGTCCAGGAAAGGAACGACAGCTTTTTTATTTGAGAACTCCCTGCCAGGCTCTGTGAAGCAGACAGCTGCCCAAGGTCTTCTCATAGCTCTCCTCCGCCAACAGACACCAGATTAATTTGAGCTGGACTGGACCCCCACTCATTATGTTCAGCAGACCCTGGGTAATCAGATGGAGAAGCTACAGGACAACACCTCCTGTCACCCCCATCACGAAACAGCAACTCTATACATGAAAGAAACATCAAATATTCATTAGGTAAATAATACGAATGTGGTAATCCCAAAACATGGTGAAATTCTAGAAGCTGTCTCTCTGGTGTTTATTAGATTGACTCTTTTAACTTCATTATCAAGTCTGCCCATCAACCCTTCCCCCTCTGTCTCAGGTCTCATGTTTCTACATTTTAGGGGAAAAAAAATCTCCGTTGAACTGCTGTTCCCCACAGCTCTGTCCCCACTGGTGGACACCCTCACCCCCCACGGAAGGCACACCACAGCAGGCACGTAGTTAAAGACCCAACAGAAGGGATTAGGAACACCTTACAAAAGGATAGCATAATAAATTCCCCTGCAAATGGAGGCTGAAGAGGGAAAATGATGGAAGGAAGCCTGTGGTTCACATCTGCAAAGCATCTGGCTTCCTATCCCTCATTCATTCAAGGGCAGTGAAGTGCACTCACCTACTTTCTACAGGAAAGGGTCAACAAGCTTTTCTCCTGTGCTATACAGCAAGTCAAGGAAGAAGCTCTCATTGTCATACCTTGATTAAATATGGCATTAACTGACCTCATCTTCTGTATAAGAAGGCGGTGAATGGGGCAGTTCCCCATTTGAAGCCAACATATAATCTGTCTTCTCCAATTAGACATGCTTTGCAACAAGTGTGGTGGATCCATTTATTTCCATACTGCAATAATACAGATAAATCCACCTTTGGCTCCAGTCCCACAGCTTTCAAAGCCGGGGCTCTGCATTTCCAATTGCTGCCCCCTTTTTTTTCCCCTTTCCCCCGCCACCTTTCTGCTGCAAAATGTCACCAATTTACTTTAGCCTGGGGGCCCATTTCGAGTTTTACCACCAATATACGAGAAATGCATTTTTCAAGCTGTTACCACTTAACTGTACTGATATCAGCCACTCAGGGGACACAATATTGTTTACACATCCTGCTCTATGGAATAAGCACGGATGCCAAAACTCTGCCTGGGTTGTGAAGGAGACGTTTACTCTCTGTTTTATGAGATTTCCTCGATTTGTGGCTGCCTCAATGGTCGTAAAAACAGCTGTAAATCAAAAGAGCACCACAAAATTGCAATAACAACTGTCGAACTCGGCTCTAAAAAGCATAACTCCCAGCACCAGAAGGTGGAAGGCTTTTCTCTGATTTAATACCAGGTGTGGGGGAGCCCTGTGAAGTCCCTGTGCAGCACTGTGTCTGCCCACAGCCACCCCCCCACCAGCTCAGCCAAACCCCTCTGTTTGGCTGCTCCCCTCGCTCGCCCCTGCTCTGCCCCATGGAGTTCCTTCCGGCCCCTTTCCTCCTCTTCTCTGGAAAACAGAAGTCTTTTTCAAATGCCTGGAGAACACTTACACAAATATCTGCTGAATGCTGGGCCCTGTTTAAAGCATTAGAAGAGGCAGAAATGAGCACGGCTGTGATGGCTTTAGCAGGTGACCTCAGCCTGTCACCTTGCTGCTGGCTGCCCGGGAGAGCCCGGATTCCTGCAGTCTCCCAGCCCAGTTTTTAGGGAGTGGAGTGAAGGAGGAGAGGCCTGGTGAGACATGAGTTATTAACAACTGTCTTCTGGGAGCTGATTTGAGCTAAAATGGTTCCAGAACAGGCAGCTCCATTCGAGCCTCCAGCGAGCACTGGCCAAGCAGCAGATGCATGAACTCAAAAGTTTCTGTTACTCTGTGCCACTGGCTATAGTCCAAACCAAAGAGAGCGTTTCACCCGTGGGTAAAACAGCCTTCCTGGATTTTTCCATGCCCCATTCCAGTTGCTTTCACAAACAATCTTCTCATCCTTGTCTCCAAAAATCCTAAAAGACTCTCAGTTCCTGCATCTCGCCACCCCCTGCAATCTAAGACTAACTTGGCCAACAACAAACTCCCTTCAGCACCTCCAGCTCTGAGAAACCAGCTGTGGCACCAACAACCACACTATAAACCCTGGGCCAACAGAGTCACCCAGGCTCTTTGTGCCCTCTGCCCGAAGCACAAAAAACTTTCCTGGCCTCACCAGCCAGGCCTTCACTCTCTTTTTTAAACTTCCTCTTAAATCAAACTTCTTTCATGGAAACTTTCTTTCGCCATTACAGAAAGAGATCTCTATGTGAATAAGCCAAAGTATGTGAAAAAACGATGAAAGAAAGTTCATGGGAAGTAAGTTTAGCTGGTGCTCCTCTCAGTTTTTCTATCATCTGCAGCAGACTAAAATACACTTGAGTTCCAGTGTGTTACTGTGTCTCTGCCTGGCGGTGTGTTTTTCCAGATGCACATCCTAATTATGCTCTTCAAGCAAATGCCCTGTGGAGCGGGGTAGAAGAGGAGAAAAACTCTTTACAGTCACCACCATGCTGTGATCCATTCTGGACAGGAACTCCCCCTGCATTGAGAGGACAATTTAATTTCCATGGACCACTTGATGTGAAGGGAAAAGGATCTATATTCTTTTGTCTGAACCCCACAAAGTGTCAGCCCTTCTTTCCCCATTCTTCTAGTAGACATGTACATTCACATTCTTGAGAAAATCCCCAATAGATGGGAACAGTCTTTCACTTCCAATATATTATGCCTCCTTGCCATAATCTTTTCCTTCTTGTACAATGCCTCTTGACTTTCCTTTGACTCTTTTCTTCACAGTTTTTCCTCTATGAATACAATCAGAGAGACAAAACAAAAAAATCCCCCAAACCTAAATGGACAAAAAATGTTATTCAGAGCCTTTGCCAATGATGTTACTGGCAATTCAGTTGAGAAACCATCTGTACAGACATGAACTGATCTGACATAGGGAACAGATAGTTTTATTTCAAAAAGCTCTGTGTTCTCAATGTTCTGGGTACAGGAACTCTACAGGCCAGCTAAAGCTAATAGGGTGAATATGTGATCAGCTACACCCAAGCAGCTCTTCCAAATTCATTTCTTTTGTACTACAGCGAGTATTTGGGTGGGGTTGCAAAAAATATTAAAGCAGTCAAATGCATACCATGCCAACTGCTGACCACAAAAACAGGCCATTTCCTCACACACAAACTATAAGAAACATCTCCAGTAATTGGCTTGTATCAGTAACCAGCTATTTCCAACAAAAACATGGTTCTGCTCCATTTGGAGTCTGGCGGTCCTCAAGAAGGATGGAAGGCTGGAAGTGTAGATGCATGCCTCATACTGGGAAGGTGGTGTGGCAGGACATTCCATCTAACAGCAGTTGCTTTGATGAGGCATAATTGCAGGGCAATTACTAGGTTAATTTTCCATATATACCAGTACAATTTCACCCATAAAGTTTCATTTGCCTGCGGCAAGCGATAGATGTCTCTCTGTTTTGTGTTCTAAAACTCTCTACTATGTTTGCTTATGGACCTGTGAGTATGCAGAGCACCACTGATCTGGATTTGCCCTTTTCCCTTCCTGGTGATGTCTGAGGGGAAATGTTTTTCCAGTTACTGACTAATGCTTGCCATGCTCAGCCACCAGCTGGAATGTTTCCAGCACACTCAGAGACGTTGTTTGCCTTGTTGTTGCCACAGGCATGGCCATGGCTCTGGGCAGGAAAGCTGTCCAGCTGGAGGAGGAACATCACTGGTGAGTGTTGAGCCACCAGCTTTGCACAGGAGATGCTTTTGGAAGGAACAGGAGAGCAAGCTGTACTCAACCTTTCTTTGGCTGAGCATCTGCTCGTTGGCCAAGGCATCAACAACTCCATTCAGCTCTCAGGTCATTTACCCCCCCAGACAACTGCACCTCCAGGAGCCCAGTGCTGGGCTCCTGTGCCTTGGTCCTGGCTCATCTCCCTTTGGACTCTGTGTGGCAGGAGAGGCTGAGGCCACTGCCCTTTCCCTGCCTCTCTTCCAAAGTCCCACAACAGCTAACAGCTCATTTCACCCGAGTTTATTTCTGAAATGGAAGCACAAATGGAGCATTGTAAGAAACCTTTGTGATTTTAGCCCAGACATGACTGTGCCTGCTTAGTAAGGAGATGAAAAGCTTACAGTGAAGAAAGAAGCAGAATAATCCTGCATGTTAATACACAGTGACTAACACTTTCCTGGTGACAATCTCCTTGTAGTCTCTGCAGAGGGATGTGTGTAATGATCCTCCAGAGACACTATCTTGAAAATGCACAAAAGGCTCTGATCAGACCTCAGCATCTCTCGATTAGCTTAGCGAGAGCAGTGGAAGGGACATCAATTTTCTAGAAAGTGCATTCAGAAAGGCACTTGATCAAATGCTTAGTTCCATGTATGTGCTTAATCTCACTATAGCTGAAGCACTTTCCTAAACCAATGCCTTGTTTAGTCCTTCTGTGAAAAATGAAATGGTGGAAAGACTTCCAAAACCAAAAATGTACACCTGAACAGTCAACAGTTTAGGAAAATTCTGGATTTCTGTGGCTTTCAGCTTACTGTAAAACAATTTGGAAGCGCTGACTCTGGCAAATTGGAGGAGGAAATAAATAGAAAGAAAAACAGCCAGAATGGATGAGAGTATGTTATCATAAACATAGCCTAGCTCAGTGCAAAGCAAACGTATGTATCTGCTGTTGAGTATAACCTTCCTGGGATTTTATTGTTTTCTTCCCTTTGCTAAAACAATACCAGATACACCTCTACAAATCTGGCATGCTGCAGCCAATCCATCAGCTTCTCCACATTGAACAGACTGCAGAAAATGGAATTTTGCTTTCCCATTTGCCTCCTGGTCTCACTGCTGCTGCTCCCCATGACCACACTTGCGAGCCCTTCCCTGTGCCCTGGCGGGCTCCTGGGCTGGCAGCAGATGGCTGATGGAGCTGGGACTGCTGCTTCCTGTGCACTTAGTGCTCCCACTCAGACCTTGGTGTCTCCTGCCTAGCTGTGCAAGAACACAAAGCAAAAGGTGCAGCAGTTCTACACCCACTGAGCCAAAGCCACTTTTTAAGCTCATTTAAAATACCTATTTGACTAGGTATTTCTCAAAATAGGCACTTGTAAGTACAAGCTAAATGAGAACAGCAAAAAATAATCTAAGGCACCTAAATACTTTAGAATTTTGATTTCCCCCAAAACCATGTCTGTTGCAACTTTATCATTTTGGACAACGCAATTTTATGCAAGACCATAAGCACAATTCTACCAGACTAAGCTCCCCTCTAGCACAACCAAGGAAACATTTGGTTTTCTACATCCAGCCCAAAGCTTTCAGGTCCCAAGACTTACTGCTGTATTCAAGTAATGCAAAGAAGTCAATCCCTATGCCTCTGTCTTAATCTCCAGACACATAATTCCAGAGCCCCAAGTTCTACTCCAGCAACAGAGAGCAGCCTGAAGCATGTTCCGAGCTGGGTACTCACAAAGAACTACTGTGGATTTTGTTGTCTTTATTATGAACACTTCAGGGCAATGACCACCTTTAATTTGTGCCTTCCATAACATCAAACATGATATTAAAACCTCAGAAAGAGTTGGGCTTGTGCATGATATCCTGAAGGCTTTTTTTCTCTAAACCTCTTCCAGCATGTACAGACAAAAGAAATAATGTCATCCTGCCTCCAACACTCCCAGCCATCAGAGGCAACATTAACTATAACTTTGCTTCTGTTCTTCATGAGCGTTTCAGTGCATTACAAATAAGCACCTTATTCAAAGCTCTCTCCCCAATTTATTTCACTCCAAAAAAGGAGACAGATGGTAGAAGACAGAGGGTTTTACAGTAAGAGGGGTTGGATTTTTTTTTTCCCTCTTCATTTGTTCCCTGTGCTGTTCCTTATCCTCGGGGACCTGGAGTTTCTTTTGATAGCACTGGGCTGCCTAATAAACACGCATACAAGCACAGTCACAAGTATACATCCATCATCAAAGAGCCCTTCTTGTCTCCACTCCCACAAAGTTGATTAATGATTACGTGTTTAACACATACATTATACATGGGAGGGGGAGACGAAGAGGGTAAATCCAAGCCCTTGTATACATTTACATATATTTACATACTCACATATAAAAAGCAGAGGAAAGCAAAAGAGGGATATTCCCATTGGGACAAAAATCCATTTTGGTAAACATACCTCCTAGCTCCCATTTTTAAAAATACAAAGGCAAAGGAAAGGCTCAACCTGGTCTAAGGAAGAAACTGAAGCTTGAGCAAGCAGCCTTGTTTGGTTCCTGCAGTTCAATCCCAACATGGAACTGGTAACTGTGTTATCAGCAGTTGCATTACTTATGGTTTGTAAATGGGATCTAACAGCTGCAACCCAGTTTGAGAGAAAGCAAAGGGGTTTGAGTTTTAAGGGCGCTCCTGGTTTGTAATATTAATTCATACAGCTAAAATCCCAGTTCATCTACCAATAGATTAGGTAATTAATTCAATTAAATGGCACCTTTATGTACAAAGAAAAAAAAGTCTGTCCTGTCAGATGAGTCAATACCTAGATTGGTATTGAGGTGCTGTGAGCATTTAATGGACTCATGGTAGAGTGATGACAGACCAACCCCAAAGCCAGGCCTGACCCTTAAACACAGATGAAGAAGAGATGTGGAAGGGTACAACACGCCAAACTTCCTTCTCCATCCTTGAGGCTGAGCCAACCCTTGGACCTGGATAGCTGCCCATGTAAAATAAAGCTGCCTGAAGGCTGCTTTAATCATGCTGACTGCCAGTGGTCTCCAGCAATTGTTCCAGCAGCTGGGGAGCAGTGCCATGGTAAAGGATTCCCCTGACAAAGTCCCTTCTGGCAGCTGGGACAAAGCTGGCACTGGAACTGCTATTGTGGCTCTCTGTTCTCCAAAGTGTCCCTGTGCAGAGTTAATCTTCCAGCCACCCGCTCTGCTGGTTTTCAGACATCTTTGCAAGGTTCAGATTTAATACAGGGCTCTTGTGGCACACCAGTGGCATTAACCTCTGCTGAACCAATCCACCCCAGCTTTCTGCTCACCCAGCTCCACCAGCTGCAGCCACAGCACAAGTGCTGGTGAAGACAAGGTGAGAGCAGTGGCCACTGACAATGTTTTTAAAATATATTTGCCTAGTATTAATCCTAAAGAGTGGGAGGGACCAACTGATGAAATGTTAGGAAAGAAAACCTTCCATAACAGGGCTGGTTACAGTCCTAAGGCTGTGGCAGCTGGCCAGAGAGAAAGCTCAGCTACTTAGAAGGCACAAATAAGGAACGTTATTTTTTTTTTCTCATTTCTTTTTTACCTTGTAACCTTTTGACTCTGCATCATGACCACTGACTTTATGACTTTACACTTTCTATTACAGTAAGGCTCAGGGCTGCCACTAAAGAAGTCACTTTCTTCTACCTGTTCATCCCTTATTTCAAATATAAACATTTTCTTTAGCTCTACAAGAGTGGAAGAGATTTGTCTTGAGTTTTTCAAACAGAAAAATTCACAACTGTTCAGGAAGTCCCAGCTAAGACACTCCATTGAAATTCAGATAATTGCCAGCATTCATTGTCTTGTCTGTATCCCTTCCTTTGCTCCCTGATCTCTCCAAGTCCCAGCAGACCAGGTTCTTTCAATACACTTCACCCCACCACAAACTCAAGTGCACGTAGACAATTGCCACAAACACATCCTAACATAAATCTGCAGCAGCCACTGTATTCAGTGTATTCAGTATTCAGTTCTTTTGTGCTGAAATGAAGGAGTCCAGGGTTAAACTGGAGTCATAATCCATGGCAGCAAATCCTTCTGGTGTGCAAGGCCACCACGTATCAACACCAGCCACAGGGCAAGGGCCTGCATCAGCTCAGCACACGTGTTTTCCTGGGCCCTTTTTACCCCTGTCTCATTTAAACCAAAGCATTCTGCATTGCTACTGCAGCACTTTGTGGTGGATATTTCACATCTACCTGGGTTACAGCCAGATCTAGTCTTTATAACAGGGAAGTAATTAATAAAGAAATACAGCTCTATCAAAGCACTCTTTGTTCACCTCCACTAGTACAAACATATACCTGATCTCAGCCAGTGCTCATCTGTTTCCCAAAACCATTTTCACACAATGGAAAGAAGAGCATGGTAAAATATTAAAAATACCAAGTTATCCTTTCCCAGTCTAGAGGGAGTGAGCCATATCTGGCTTGCCCGAGTTCATATCTAGGTATGAACCGAACCAGAGCCAGACTCCTGAGATGACAGGTCAGAATTTAGACACTTTTGATTCTGAGACAGGGAAAATGATCACATTAAAGGTGGCTCAAGTGACATACCATGTTCCTTCTACCCTCCTTGGCAGATGGAAGTCCGAGTGCTGTGTTCCAAAAGCAGCAGTGCCTCATGCCATGACCATGGGTTATGTGAGCTGAGTGACCTATGGCAGAACGTGCTGCCTGCTTCATTATCTTGCCTATGTATGGGGTTTGAAAAGCACTATAATCAAATTCGCTTTTATCTTCCCTGCTTCTAGATTTCAAATTCTTTTACTTCAAACTGACACTTACTCTGGAGACTGTTCAACAATGCACAGCTGAAGCCTCAAGACTCTCTGCTGTCTCCAGAGGCAAACCTCTTGCACAACTCTGGCAGCAGAAAAATGACTCAACTTGCAGACTCTGGGGATTTTGGGGTTGAAGAAACGACAAACCATGCATGAAAACACAGTGATCGCTCTCTGCACCTTTTAAAGCAGGGAGATATCACAGAACAAAAACCGAAAAGCCAACAAGAGGCTCACTGGAGAGTGTGCAGGACAAGGAAAGTACCACAGCTACTAAACAGGTACCAGCACTCCTGCACCTGGCCTGAAGACAAGCTCACACCTCTAGCCCAAACGAGATGACATTTTTAAATCAAAGAGATTTTGAACCATCTCAAGGCACGGATGTCATGAAAATATGGCATGACTCAAAGATCTCCAAATACTGTTTGAAACAAAGATTTTGCTCTCTAGAGTAACTTTAGGGAGCTGATATCTTTGTTGTACCTTGCCAAAACATAAAAGCCATATAAATCTGTAGGTGGTATAAGGGCCATCTTCATCCTGCTGTTGGGTAGGTAGCCAGGAACGATGCCCCACAATAACCACACCTAAGACATGTTTCAAGAGGCAGCAGTGAAAAGCAGGGCACGAAAGAGCAAAAGGGGTTTCTCTGCAAGCTAATGCAGAGAAAAAAATTTTGGCTATCAGATTCAGGGTTTGGGATTCTTTCACACTGTATACAGAGAGAGGCTTGTGAGTTCACATTAAACACAAACACAAGGAAGTGATCCTTCAATGGTTTGGGACTTTGCCTGGAAGGGAGTGATGCAGATGAGCAGATGAGCACAAGGTGACCAAGAGAACCCCTCCCTGGTGCCTGAGCCAGAGCTCTGGGGGGAATGCCAGCAAATGCACGGGAATAATGTGCTGTGCTGCCAGCATGGCTGCACCTCTGCTCTCTGCAGCCATGCAAACCAGAGCCCCAGGGATTGCTGCCTCACTACACAGAGGCAGACTGAATGCAGGAAGACCTGAGCAGGGAAAAAAAATGTATCTTATGAGACAGGAAGGGCAGAAGTTGTCCTGCTGTTAGTGCCTTGGGTGGGCAGTGAATGCAGCGCTGTGCACCAGAATGAAATGAAGCCAAGCTAGTAAGAAACAAGGAGCATACAATGGAGCACTGCTGCTGAGATAGCCAAGAGACCAAGCAAGGTTTAAAGCTCACAGATGAAAGCACAGGACAACATGACAAGAGTCAGCAAGGTACTCCAGTGCAGAAGTAACTCAAACCTTGACATTTTGACTCTGAAATTCCTGTTCAAATATAAGGTTTCTCTACTGCTAAAGCATCGAAAAAATTTCATAGCCACGTCTTGAAAAACCCCTATCTGCAGCACAGAATCCTTTTTTTGCCCCCATGTTTGTACAGAACCTAGTGTGGTGAAATCCTGGTCTGCCATTCAGGCTTTCAGGTACAACTAAGACACAGTAATAAAAACACCCACCTTTGAAACAACAATCTTGAAAAAAACACTGCCCTTGGTACCGCAGATACCCCTGTAATAATCTCCACCATAAATTGAAAATGTCGAAAACCATAAATTGCACCAGGAAGTGCTGGAAATATTTAGTGCTACTGTTATCAACCTGGGTTTAGTTTCATTAGCAGTCCAGACATGTGGTAATGAAGAACCCATTCAATTCTCTATCTCTGCTAGTGGTACACTTCATGGGCTCGTGGAAAGCACACATAAACCCGTTATCTCTGACAGGGATGGACACATGTGTGCATGTCCCAGATTTGCAAATTGCATTGCAGCGAATGCAGCCTTCATGTCACTCAACTGCATAGCTGAGAATTTTACATTTTAATTTTTCTGATGTCTGGGGAGATTAAAATGAGAACTGGCAGCATGTGCAAGGGATACTGCACTTTGAATGCCTTATCTATAGTGATTCAGGCTTCCCGGAGCTCCAGATGAAGCAGGTTTTTCACGATGGAAGAAACCGCATTACATTGCTCCCTAGGAAGTGAAACAAAACAATAAAGGACGGTTAATCTCTTCTCTAATTCTGCTCTGTGGGACAACTCCTTCAGCAAGCGGCGCCTGGCTGTATCTACCTGGGAGGGGGTCATTTTACTTCGGCTTCCTCTTCTGCTTCCCTCTGTCCCTGGGAGCGCTCTGTCTCCCTGCTGCATCTTTCAATGGCTTTATCAGAGCTTGCACCAACTCAAGCGTGAGAAGTAGCTCTGGGCCCAGCAGGGAGAGGTGGGGGAGTGTGTCTGTGTGTGCCGCGGGCTGGGGGGAGAGAGGGGAAGACGAGGGAGGAAATGTTATTCTGTCCTTTGTCTTTTCAACAATTTCTTTTTAATGCAACTTGCAGAGCAGCATATAATTAGGGGTCTTGCAGAGCAGGCTTAAACTCAGGAGTAACCCTTCTAACGACCTCAGCAACGGATAATCAGGTGCGCGGCTGTGGGGCGCAGCACGGCTCCCCACCCGCCGCGCCGCTCGGCCTCGTAATTAGAAGCCTCCACACTCCGCTGCATAAAGGCAGATTGCAAGGACAGCGTGAAGCCCTTGTTTGAAGCTGGGGGCACAAAGATTGCAGTGCCTCTGATGGATGGAGACAAAGACTCCGAGACTGGAACGCTTCCAGCAGCCTCCGAACGCTCGCTGCGTTTCTGATGGACATTTTCAGGATTTCTTAGAGCGGCGAGGTTTATTCTGCTCTCTCTCCCCCCACCACCCCCGGCTCAGAATTCCTCCACAGCTCTCTAAGCCAGGGATGTGCCACTGTAAATGCACACGACTCCTGAGATGCTTCCATGGTTGCATTATGAGAAAAATGCATTGCCCCCTTTCCTCCATCTGTTTTTGTTAGTTCTCATTCCTGACTGGGAGAAACATGGTGACACTTGAAAAATGCTCAGAACATGGGGCTCCACCCGACCCCCCCAGAAACTACCAAGCTAGAATGGTGTTTTAGCTAAGTTCACACTGATTTGAAACTGTGGTAGCAAGTACTATGTTTAAGTTGTAGCTGATGTTCGTGAAATTCCCCTCAACACTTTAGCATGAACAAAAAAAAAATTCCCTTCCTAAAATCACATCTCTCTTTGCTGATCACAACTTGCTTTTCTCTATTTACATAACTTTAGGCACAGGACTAAATGAAAATTGACACTGAAGTGTATCCTAGCTACAGGAAGGAAAGATGAGGAGGAAGAAAAGGATGGAGGACAGGACCTTTGGGTGAGAAGAATGTAAGAGAGTGAGGGGAGTGTCAGTCTGTGTCTTATAGCCTGTTATAAAACAGTCCCTGACTTCTATTTTACCCCAATTTCATCAACTTTTTGCATCTTCTGAACTGTTGCCATGGCTTGTTTGTGGGTTCCTCTGCACCTGACCCTCCCCAGCAACGCTGCAGTTTCTCATCCCACTGCAGCCACAGCAAAGCAAAGAGAGAAAACCAAACAGCTCAGGCAACTTGCACACGGCACAACAACAGACTGACAAAAGGCAGCAAAGCCAAAAGTGCTTGAATAATAAAACTGAGGGAAAAAACCCAGCAGAGCCACTCAGAAGCTGTGAATTGCCAGACAAGCTCCCTTGGAAAGAGCGTAAGAGGCAGGTTCAGGGAAGAGCAATATCCATAAGGCAACACAGTACAGTGCCAGTGGTTTTTTCCCCTCTATTTATAATGACAAGTTAACAGGGGCTGGAATAGAACAAAACATGGAAGATTTTCATAGGAAAAATCAGGACACTGTGCCAAGGATGGCTGCCCTGAACTCAAGTTATCTGTGAACTCACATTTGTAGGCACTTAAAACCTAGCAAGATCATTAACAAGCTAATAAGAACCATCAGCAAAAGGAACATAACCTGGATTCACTAATGTGTTTCATTCTGAAAGATGAAAGGGCAAAGGCATCCAGACACTGACTTGCTGTAGCTAATAAAAACTAACAAAAGATGCTGTGATGTGATGTGAACTGTCTACTACCCTACTTTTTCCATACCAGTACAAATGCTGCTACATCAAAGTGGTCTCCATCCTATTCCAGTCTGTCTGCCTTGTGCTCTCCCCACTGCTCAAAAAGCACTGTAATTTTGTAGTGCTACAACATCCTCCAGAAAATTGGGCTGGAACAAACACTGTACAGCTCAGCTCAAGAATTTCCTTTGTCCTCTGCACAAACCCACTGAGCTCCATGACCAGCCCACTGTTCTCTGGAAATCAGCAGCTTCAAGGCAGCAAGGCAACCTTAGAGTGATGCAAGGACATCTCTTGACTCATGACTGTTTCTCATTACCAGGGTTTCAGGAGATACACTGTGGGTAGTCCTGATTTGGCAGTTCATACCAACCTTGAACGCTGTAGTGGTTTTGCTTTGGTTGGCAGCATACATGGACAAACCTGTTTATGCCTTCCCTTCCCTCTGGAATGATCTTACAAGCTTCAGATCTACATTTATGCTGATTGTATCACATATTTCAGCAAAGAGGAGCATGGTTTCATCACACAGCAGATCTGCTCTACTTTCTCTGCAACAAGACGTGTAGTCACCTGAACAAATCTTTTCACCAGATCTTTCTGGGGAACTGATGATGAATACAAATTTGGGAAACTACAAAGAGGTAAGCAGTAGAGGGCTCTTAGATGTTTACAAGCTGATCCAGATCTGTGGCATTCTACAAATGCCACAGAAACTACGTAAAACCACCTTCTCTTCTTTCAACTTCCCATGCAACACAATTGCTACAAACAGTTTGCATAAACTACTTCATCGATCTTAAATTTATTTAAGAAAGCACCTCTGCTTCCAGCCCAGTTCACACTCCCTGCAGCTCTGTTCCCAAGAGGACATGCACTAAATCCATCAAAGCAGTGGGAGAGCCTGGCTGGCCATGGAGTACACAGCCCATTTTGGCAAGGTCAGAAGAAAGGCTCCTGCCCAGTGAGGGGGAGCAGTCCTTCTCTCCTAAGCCCTGGCTTGTGGTCTCCCAGCCTCCCAGAAGAACAGGCCTTCCAATTCATGTACTGCCAGCAGTGAAGCCATGCAGGCAGAGCTGGCATGGCTCCTGATGACCTCGAGATGTGGCTCCTCAGCACCAGGTGGATACCTACGAGATCAGACAAGGAGGAGAACAGCAAGAGAACAAGAGATTCCACAGGGCTCTCCTGCCTCTGAGTCTTGTTACTGTTGACTCCTTTACTGTGATTAACTCCTTGACATCCTCCTCCTGTGACAAGTGGGGGAGGACAGACTGAACTTGGTGATTAATTTATCAGTGAATTGCATCCTTCCTTTTCAAACCTCGCCCCCACTGATGATCTTTATGATTTAGCACTACCTCATGAGAGGGTTTACAGCCTGATACAGGTTTGGCAGTTGTCACTTCACCACCGAGAAACTCCATTTGGGACACTGTATGTTCCTCCAACAGAACTGGTGGTAATAAGAGTTTGCAAGCTTCAGCCCACCCCACGAGCTCTGTATGAGGAAAAGAAATCCTCTCCTCCTCAACCTCTTCTTCAAATGACAGTAATTAGGGAATCTCATCACTCTAGACCTGGAGAGGGAGGGGACGTTCACGGTAATTGGAGACATTATATGAAGCCACACTGTGCTTATAAAAAAAGAAGAGTAAAACCACCCACAGAAGAAACCAGCCCCCTTCCCCAATCTGGCTGGCATTTCCTGAATAAACTGCCTTTTTTCAGGCACATCGTGTGCTTTTTAATACTGGAGACTACTGGAAGGACTCCTGCAGCCTGATTAAGTGTAATGCAGTGTAAAAAATAGGAAGGAGGGGGAAAACCCTTGGAAAGGCAATCGAAGTGAAAAATCTATCAACAGCACGGGGGCTCCAGTGGAGCCAGGAGTCCTGTTCCGAACATGCTCTGACTTCCCAGTCGTTTGCTCTGCCGGACACTCCGGGGACCCCAGCACAGCAAACTACAATTTCTAGTAAATATATCCCAGGGACACAATTAGTTTTTCAGCTGGGGGCATGATAAATTGGTCATGCATAATTCAAGGCCAGCACAGGCTGAGTATAAACTGCTCGGTGGCAGCTTCCAGCTCCCTGACAGGAGAATGCAAATGTGCTGCTGGCGCAGGGGCTGCTGGACCCGCTGCTGGCTGCACCTCCCTGCCCGCTCCCCTGCCCAAAGACCACTCCAGCCCTTCCTCCTGTGCATCCCTGGGTGATTTTAATTTCCCAGCGATGTATCCATCACTGTCCGATGGTCTTCTGGGACCCAATGCACATTGTTATCACAACAAATACCACTCGCCACTCCATCTACTCTGTTTTTTCCATATGCAGACACAAGAGAATGGTTTTGGCACAGAAAGAGGCCGAGGGACTGTGTGGTCTATTGTCAGCATTGGATGGCCTGGGGCAAGTAATTTCCAATCTGCTTCAGTGTTCCCTTCTACACAATGGAGATAATTCCAACCACGCAACTGCAGAGTGAGCAAGACACGCTCAGTTTGGAGCCTGATAAAGGGCTGAGAGGTGGCTGAGGATGTGCAGCCTGCCCCAACAGCAGTGTCAAGTTCTCTGAGCTTATTTTAGGTATCTAAATAAATACATCTGCCTGCTCAAAGCAGGAGAACAACAGAACTTGCTGCTTCACAGAAGCTTAGTGGCTTAGTGAGACATGAAGTGAAAACTCCAAGGAAACTTTGGGAGGCCTTCAAAGCGATGTCCTCAAGTTCCTCAGTGCATTCCAGTACACACTGGAAAATTCTACTAGGAAAATCATTACAAATACATTCTCAGGTACAGCCATGTAACTGAAGGCTGACAGACACGTTTCACCAGCTGCAGTTTTCCTATCTACCAAAATCACAAAACCAGTTCTCTGGGTCCATTGCCATTTTCTGGCATTTTAAGTCCAGTTTGTGGGAAAAATTCTCAAAAAGCAAGGCTGAAATGGAATGGGGCGTTAAGAAAGAAAAATTTTGTTTAATTTTGGCTGCATATCTGCAGATACAAAAGCCCTTAAATTTCATGGTCAGTTCCACATACCCAAATAGGTGAGTTTGATTTGCCTAATAGTGAAAATAATAGAGGTCTGTCTGTTTATTTTAACAGAAATACTGTTTGGTTTTTTTTCTCTTGCATAGAGCTGGGTTTTCCTTGATTGAGATGAAATAAAATCCAAGCAGAGATATAGAGGGTACAAATCTAGGGAACACAGATGTTAACCATGGTTAAGACTGAACATCCTCATCAACTTCAGTCACACCATTCTGCCAGTACTCAAAGGAACCCTATTAATGAATCCAGGAAAAAAACCAAACAGCAACAGTAAGGATACTTTTTTCTTCCAATTTAGTTTTAAACAAGTACTTCTTACCCAAGGAATCAGGACCCTACTGGCAAGACCACCACAGAGGAAATTTCAACGCTCAGTTCACTGCAACCCAGCTTTGAAAGGGCCAATGCCCTCTGTCATCCTCTTGTAACAGATGCTCTCTGAGCTCTTGTGACCAAGCAACATGCCACCTTCTGACATCCTTTGTGGGGAAGGTAAGAAGTCTAATGTAGCTAAACATTTCACTCAGTTTTTCTCTTCCTAACTAAACTAGTGTGCACCCTTGTGCACATATACACATGCAATTATCTGAAAAACTGTTACAATAAAAATTTCCTTTTGGTCTAGATGCTTCAGAAATAAACCATATATTTAACTGAACTTTGTGTGATTCAGCAAGTCTGTCTTGTGTGGACACCTTCACCCCAGAAAGAGATCCTTCAATGACAAACCATTAATGAGGCTGAATTACAGGACGAGGGTGATGGTGCTCCTGAGGCTGACACATTTGCAGGACTGAATCTGAAGACTGGATTTTGGTCCCAGAAGGTTTTTTACTCACAATGAATATGAAGCTCTGACAGTTTCTGATGTTTGCCAGCAGACTTTTGAGGAGCTGGTGAGTGCAACAGCAACAATTCCACTAACAATCTCAAGTGATGCCAAACTAAATTCTGGGCTGGAGCATAAGCCATTACAGAGCAGGAGCTGGGAGGGAAAGACCAAATCACTCACTCTTGGTAAGAATAACACTTCCTCCAAGACACCAAGCCCCTTCCTTTCCCAATTAAGCAAAAAAATATACAAACCTTTTAAAATTTAAATGTGTTTCAAAGGTCAGCTCTGTTCACATCATCCCACAGGAATTACATTTAAAAAACTCCACTATGAACAAAATTTTTTTATTTAGTGAAAACAGCAGGGACAAAATAGTGCTAATGAGGATTACTCTTTTTATGCACATTGGTAGGCTTTTTATCTTCACATGAGTCTTCTCCACTAAGACAGAATTTCCTGGCCCACATGGCACACTAATTGTTGTCCCAGCTATAAGGGCTGTCCACCTCACAGCAGCTCATAAAAACATAGAATGGTTTGGGTTGGAAGGGACTTGAAAGCTCATTTAGTTCCAACCCCTTTGCCATGGGCAGGGACATCTTCCACCACACCACACTGTTAAAAGTCCCCTCCAGCCTGGCCTCAAACATTTAATTCCACCTGTGAAAAAAATTTGTGCTGTCATCTGGGCAAGGTCAAAAGGGGAGCAAAGAGGAAGCTTCGAGATGCCACAGCAACACAACGCTCCTCTGGGATAACCACTGCAGAAGGCTGTCCATAAACATGGTGATGTGTGGAGAAGCAATACCCATGTAGTCACCATCCTGCAGACAGAATTCTGCATTTCATTTACACAGCTCATATCTACAACACACAGTAAGCAGAGTCTCCCAGGCATTTACAAGGCTAGAAAATTAAAACTGCAGTTTGGTCCGAAATACTAAAAAACCCTTGGTAGTTTCAGGGAGCCAAGAGCCTCTGAGAGGCTGAACCAGCAATTCCTTCCTGAGCTTCCATTGGAAAAAGATTAGAAGAACATTACATATAATATACCCATATGCTTTGTTTTGCTTTCTTTTTGTTTTGCCTTTTAAGAAACTTCCCCTCCAGAATATTAAAAGTAACAAATTAAAAATTTTTTTTTAACAAACACTAACCTCAGATCATTAGCCAACCTGGCAACAGACCAGAGAAAATTTATAGCCGACGTGCAACATCAGCTTTCATCCAGAAATGCTAATTTCAGTAAAATGAATAGTGTGTGGGCTTTTCATACTGCTTTGCATTTGGCTCCTCACAGCCCTGTTTAAAGCCTGGGAACCGGCCATATAGTTAAACTGCACAGATGTTCAACAATCTGTACTTGTGTTAATTACCCTAATGTGAGCAGAAACTCAACAGATCCCTGCTAATGAAGGAGAAAGTTTTCCAGTGTGACTACCGTATGTTTCATTGTCACTGTATTACCAAGCTTCTCCCCCTCCCTCCCCTGCCCCCCCAGCTCCCATTCTCTCCAGCTCCTTTGCATTCACATCACCCTCCTACCTCAGCATGCATGAATTGGACCAACTAATGACTGTGTATTCGCAACATGGCAGACACCATTAGGCTGATCGGAGGTGCGGCTGCTGAATTTTAACAGGCAATTTTAAACAAGGTAAGAAAAACAGATTCATCACGCTCCTGAATCTCTCATCCCCACCCATCTGCCATT
The DNA here is from genome assembly GCA_032173965.1 of Sitta carolinensis. Classification (NCBI taxonomy): domain Eukaryota; kingdom Metazoa; phylum Chordata; class Aves; order Passeriformes; family Sittidae; genus Sitta; species Sitta carolinensis. The sequence goes on along the minus strand of CM063296.1, from coordinate 6,671,154 downwards.
CTTCTGCCCTTGCCACAGCTCAGAAACACTCGCGAAGCGCAAACACACTTCCCCCTCCATAAAACACGGCGGCGTAGAAAGCAATGCAAATAGATGTTGCTGGGCAATGACTGGGGATGGGAGCACAGGCCGGGAACAGCCGGGAGCACGGGCCGGCTCGGGAGGAGCACGGGGAGGAGGCCAGGCTGGCTCGGGAGGAGCACGGGGAGGAGGCCAGGCTGGCTCGGGAGGAGCACGGGGAGGAGGCCAGGCTGGCTCGGGAGGAGCACGGGAGGAGGTCAGGCTGGCTCGGGAGGAGCACGGGCCGCTCGGGAGGAGCAGGGCCGGCTCGGGAGGAGGTCAGGCTGGCTCGGGAGGAGCATGGGCCGGCTCGGGAGGAGGTCAGGCTGGCTCGGGAAGAACACGGGCCGGCTCGGGAGGAGCACGGGTCGGTTCGGCGGGCACAGGCAGTGGGATGCTGAGCCCAAGGAGCGAGAACAGCCGGGCTCCACTGTGGCAGCAGCACGGAGAAGGTGTAGCTGCACACGGGAAGGAAGGCAGGGTTCTAAAGGGCGCGATGGGAAGGGTGAGGCAACGCTCAAGTGATCAGTGCTGCCAGTAGCAATGAGCCAATACTGCTGTGCAACTTAACCCAGCATTAAAACATACTCGACCTCCGAAGAACTGCCTTTCCCACTGAGGTTCTCACTTTCTCTTCCAGCGTCTGTCTGCTCCGCTCCCTGCTGCCAATCATCACCTCCAGGCACTTCTCTCAGAGCAATCTGCGCAGCAAGCAGCAGGCAAAGGGGGCTGGGGAAGGGCAACTGACTTGCCCCATAAGCCCCAGGTGACCTCTGAAGGGTACCAGCCCTGGCCAGAGCCAGAGTTCACATCTCCCGGGTGCCACCACTTCGCAGCCAGGCCAGTCTGCACCAGCAAATCGTGTTACAATGACCCTCATGGGAACGAATGTACTCGCCGTGCTTGACTTGACTGGCAGACTCCCACCACAGAGGAAGGGGGGAGGCAGTCAACTTTGCTCATTTATTAGATCCACCCTGCTAGGTCAGCCTCTTTGTTGTTCGCAGAGCTGACAACTGCAAACTCCGAGATGGGGCAGCAGCTGCCATCCAGAGAACTCCGCGTGTTCCACCCACACCATTCCACCCCTCTGCTCAGCACTGGGCACTCGCTGCCAGCTCTCCACCCGACAAAGCTCGAGCTCCCTCTCAAAAACCTTGGTCTTCATGAATTGAGGAGAGATGGAGGAGAAACGTCACGCAGAAAGGTGGGGAGGGGATCCAGCATAACCCAGAAAGAGTTGAAAATTATTCAGAGAGCACTTGGCTCTTTTCTCCTACCTCTTCATCATTAGCACTGGAAGCAACACAGCTGTCTAATGGCAACTTCAGACACCCATGGGCCAGCAAAGCGACATTTTCCACACTTAAATAACACTGAGCTGATTTAATTACTGCACTTAATAGTAACAAAAGATGTCTCAATTTAATCTTCAAATGGCCCTCCAAGATCAAAACACAGCTGGCTGGATAACAAGATGGCCTAGGCCAGCAAACAAGTAGGTCCAATTTGTTCAAGAGCCGCATCCACTCCTGGGTATGAAAGGCCAAGGAACACTTGTGCATCGAACGAATCAAAGGAAGCAGCGCTCCCATCGCCCCCTCCCTCCCCACCCGACTTTTGTTACAGACAGGAAAAATAAAAAGGCAGCTGATTCATGGGTAAAGAAATGCAACATGATAAAAGAACAAATGGTGATGTTTAGGGGGGGGAAAGAAAAGAAGTAAGAACCAAGATTAAACAGGTTTTGCTTTTATAATCCTTCAAGATGATTAGGAATGAATGAATCAGATTAAAATCACATGGAGACAAAGGAAGGTCTCTAACTCTTTTGTTTTTCTTTCCATACTGGAGAGAAGGAGATGGCTCATTAAGGAAAGCCCTCAGGAAACAGCTACAGTGAAGGACAACCCAGCTTCTTTTTGGGCAAGAAAAGTAGGGAAAAATTAACCATTTACTTCTAATGTTCTCTAATCGTCCATACTGGGCTGTGATTTTTACATTTTGCAAACTGTTCTAAGAAAGGTCCCTCTCTTGAGCAGCTTTCAACACATACTTGTTCTGACACAATGGCCTGGCCTCTCCAGGCACCTTCAAGAAATTTTCAAGCTCTTGCACATTCCGTTACAGCTAAACATGGAAAAGTTACAGCCAATCTTTCCACCATTGCAACATTTCTGCAATCCCAAGTGGCAGGGATGTCTAAATAAAGCTCTTGTGATGTACCTGGGATGTAGCTTTCCAACTCCCCCTTCCAGCTACTGAGAGCAACATGAGTGAAAAACAGCTCATATTTTTTAACTTATTTTACTAGCATTAATTAAAACCAAGTTTGCTATAAAGCAGGTTGTTGAACTTTGTGGGGTTACTCTGGATGAACAAGTCTGTGGGAACAGTCTGTTCATTAAAGCTTAGAAAGTTTTCTCTAGTAATTTTTCCTTAACTATTTCGCTTGATGGAGAATTAGGATAAGGCAACTAAAGTGTGCCAATTTTCTTGGAGCCCTGGATCATGTTTCTGGGGAAATATGGTTTCTTTGGATTTTGTTTTTCATTAAATACAGATCTCATTCCATCAACAGCAGTTCTTATGCAACAGATGATGTCATTGGCCACTGCATCATGAATGTGGAAGACTAGGGACACGGGGAAATTCCCTCCAACTCTGGTAACTCCCCTCCTCTCCCTGGATTGTGACATGACAGAGGAAGATGATGTCCATGTTCACAACAATCAGAGCCAAAAAAACCACTGGTTTGCTCAAATACCCTGGCAAGAATGAGACATCTGATCAGCCACTGAAGTGGGAGGGGCTGGGAGAGGTCCTGTGTCTCTCTCTCCTCCTCAACAGGGCTAAATCTATGTTCAAGTGGGTTTTAAAGGGCCCTGGTTATCTGAGTCTGCATGCAAATTTCAGACTAATTCCCTCATTGTTTATTTAAGTACCTTTCTTTCCCAGTGCCTTTGACCCTGGGTAGACCTGTATTTTCAAAACTCCATTATTTTGCAATAAACTGCTGAAGAAATACTCATTGCTTCAATTTACAGCCTCCCTACTGATCTGTGTTAAACTCAGGGACTGAACCTTCATACTTCAAACTAGCTGGGTTCAGACATCTGAATGGCAAGTATGAATAAAACTTCTCATCTCTCTGCCCAATTTCTTTCATTTAAGCATGACTGAACCTCATCTTAAAGCCACTTTCCTAATCAGCTGAAGTTCTAGATCAGTAACAAGAGATCTCAAGGAGGCACTCGCTGCTGAAGCTCGAGCAAGTGCATGTTTCCAGTTTGCATGTTTGTTTAAGTAAGTGACAAAGATGGAGGGACCAAAAGCAATTCCCTTAACTAGAATTCACAAGTGCAACCAAGTAGAAAATCTCCCGCCTGCCTGTGAGGAGGGAGTCAGACTTTTTCAAAGGCTGAAAGACGGCTCTGCTCAATGCCCGGCAGCGCGCACAAAGCGCCAAGGGTGGAATCCTGACCCCGCTGAAGTCAGCAGCAAAATTCCCATAGATTTCCTCAGGGCCAGGATGTTCAAACCTGTTCAGACAATTCATAAACCACCATTTCAAGGGCACACCTTTGCATGAGATTCCCAAGGGCCTTTTGAGTTTTGACTTAAATGCCTGGATTATTTTTACAATTCCAGTTATGGGTTCTTTGTTCGCAGGGAGTTAAGCAATACAAAGAACACAGCGAGAGAACAATGAAGGTATTACCATGCATGATTTGTCTTTAAAAAAATTCTTTTTCTTTTCATGAAGTTATAGATCCAATTTCAGTCTTTATTATCACTTTGCCATGTGAGAAAGTGGTTCTTAATTTTAATAAAGGAAGGGAGCTTCATATTTCAACAAGAGCTCAAATGCTTCCTGCAATACAGAAGGTGGAAAGCTTTTTTGCTAACAGTTACTGCAGGCCAGATTCAGGGAGGGAAAGGGAAATAATCTGCCCACACCGAGTAAATAAACCCTGTCTAGGACATATCTAACAGTGGGCAGTAGCCCAAAGACATCTTGTCCGATGAGATCATTTCTGCCCCCTCCATTTTAAGGGAAATTAAGAGCTTGCTCTGCCAAGCACACATTAACATTTCACTTATCACTAAACTCGGGGTCCAAGCAAGTACATATGCTACTGCAGTCTGTGGTGCACGACTGGACTGATAAAAATCTTTCCACTATGTTAACCCGTCTGGAGAAAGAACCACATATGCAGCTTTCACTGCAATCACTAGATAATTATCTTCCTCAAATCTACTTTTCCCCATAGAAAGGAGCCTGCAGATGAGAACCTAGGGAGGTTCTCATCTAAAACTTAACTGTATTCTATTTCATGTGAAGAATGACAAGTTTAACCCAATTCACAGAAGTAAGTGCCCCAATTCACACAGGCTTGTGTAGTTTACCTTTGAAAAATGCTACTAGTGGCCCACCATTCCACTGCATGCTACTATAGCAATTTTAAATCAGAAATGCTAGTTGGGTTTGGCCAGCCAAACCTTCAGAGCTATTCCAGTTTGAAATGTACTATGGAAATTTCTTTTTCCCCCAACATGACCAATAGCCCTATTATTTTACAGCCTTTCCCATCAGACCCTGTTTACATTAGTGCTGGAGCCATAATACTAAAATCTGTCTTTAAATATGGTCCTTGCTGGTAAAAAGTAAATATAGCTTTGCAAAATTGTTTTTTAATTTTGTTCCATCTCTGTTCTGGCAATGGAAATGAAGCCAGTTGTAACCTCAGTACCAAGAATCAGGTTTAAACACACCCATTGCTGGAAGTGAAATATAAATGTGATGCCACATACATTACTTAGATGATCTGTGACCCAACTTGGGCAGTGACCAAAGGACCTGACTTGGGCTGCAGCTACACACTCATCCAAATGAACAGGACTGTGGACAGTGCCAATACCCTCATTTTCCACTCAAAAACCTTGACATGCACAGGTGAGGTGTCTTGCCCATCAAGGGCATGCTGGAGAGGAGCACACAGCATGGGTGGGTGACCCAGCCACTGGGACACACCACCTGGGTGCTTTACACACTGCATCAGCACAGAGGGGCAGTGTGTTATTTGTTGCATGTGTTACTCACGGTTATTAATTCCTCACTCTGAATCTCTGTACAAGGGGAAAAAAAGCCACCCTAAGACATTGAGAACCATGTGTGGAACACAGTCCTACTGAGAGGGGACTAGCAAGAAAGTCAGTAAGACACCTCCTAGCAAACTTCAACCCAGACACAAAGAGAGAAATGAAGAAAAAGCAGCAGCAACTAGCATTTTTATCTTCTTGCTTGCATACAACTCCCAGCAAAGGGATTGAGCTGTGATAAAAAGTGCTGCAAGATACCAAGCAAGATATGGTGGCTTTGTGATTCTTTTCAGGTAGCTGAGTACAAAATCCCTGCCCCTTTTTCTCCGGGGGCCATTCATCTTCCCCAGGTGATGGAAAGCCAATCTCCCAGCAGGTGGGCCTGCTCTCGCAGACCTTAATGCTTAATTGCCACAAATCAATTCCAACCTTGATGCTCATGCTGCTGCTACCCCATCAGCCCCGTTTCCAACCCTTTCTCCTCACAGTGATTGCAGCCCAAGATCCTCTCACGTTACCAAATCCATCTTTGGACACAGCACCCAGGAAAGCTCCAGCTCTAGACACTGCTGGCTGTGGCCAGTGCCATGAGCTGACCTTACACAAGAACAGCCTCAAAAACATTTCAGCTCTGTGCACATGTGCACACACACATCCTTCTATTTTTATTTTTTGTTCAACTGGAATTAATCAGGAATGATAAACACTGTTTGTTTCCTGAAAGCAGCAGTGGGGGGATGAAAGATGCCTCTTAAGCTTATCAGCTTCAGTGCCACTGAAGAGAAAGCTGGCTTCTAAGCCCAGGGATAATAGGCTGTCCTTTCAGGAAGGTATCAGAGGTCTCAGGAGACGGAGCCAGCACAATGGTGTGACCTTCAGCTAATAAAGCCCACCCTAGAGTCCAAAGAAGCTTGGGGAATATTGACAAAAGTTCATATTTACAACAGCCTGGACCCTTTCCAGATACCATTACCAGTCTAGAGAACTGCAGCCTCTGTACGTACACAGGCTTTTATTCTGCCTCCTCCTTTCTTCTTTGTTCCCATGCTGGCAAAAAAAAATTTAGTCAGAAAATGGCAATTCTTCTGCTAACAAGGCTCCACCAGCATCCTTCTTAAAGAAGAGAGTTATTTAAAATTTCAGTTTCAACCTCAGCCCTATCCTCTACTTGAAGGAAACTCAACACTTCTTGCAAGGATTCTTGGTGCATCATTGTGCTCATCAGGAAGAAAGCATATGTGTTTTTGTGGAAAATCTGCTGATTTATTTATAATTCTTTAAACAAAAAGGCAGCCAACATATTGTAAAATGAGAATGTTGTTGGGTTTTTCTTCAAATAGGCACTGGCAATCAATGCAGCCCGTCAGAAATACATGCCCAAAGAATTTGCAGGAAGAAACTGATCCCCCCAGTCTGCGTTGTGGTTGGCAAAATGACGTTCAGCCCATAACTAGAGTGCACAGGCATGACTGGAATACAAATAACAATAATATTTTAAAAATTGTTCATGCAGTGAAAAAAGCCAATTTCAAAACATAAAAACTGTTTGAAGCTGGAGTTTCATTTTTCTGCCTCCTAAAATAGTTCCAAAACAAATATATTAAAAACAAAAAATTTTGGAGGAAATCTGTTTTCAAGGGTAATTTCACTGAAATCAATATAAAATCTCAAAACATTTAATGGAAATAACATCTTCAGTGACAGAACCATTTTGACCGCACTTTCCAGTCCAGTTTTATGCCAGTCTGCCATTTTTATTTATCTGCTTCATAATTCATCTTTGCCATCCTGAAACTAATCCTGCTGGGGCTCAAAAGGGATTAAAAAACTGGAACAGGTTAGAATTTATCCCAATAACATCTTGTAAAAGATGCCTCTGTATCATGGTGGTCTCGTCTACCATGCCAGGAAGAAGGCTGAACAAACTTCTTTGAAGACCACACATTTCTCACTTTTGCAGGTTTTTTTTCCAGGGAAGAACACGCTTCCACCAAGTGCTACAGTTACATCAGCTACACAGGCTCACAAGTAGTTTTCCAATTTCCTAGAGTTTTGGCCCAAGCAGGCATTTTATCCTTTCCCCTTAATCCCATCCAACCATTTTGCTGTCAGGAGAGTTCAGGTGATTGATTGCAGCCTGTCTGAATCCAGAGTTATCAAATTAGCTATTAATGTTGTGCTTAATGTGCTCACACAAACAAGGTCATTGGTTGCATCGAGACTAATAGAAGATGACACACACTGGGACTGCACAGCCCAGGGGACTGCAAACAGGATGAAAAAGTCTTTGGTTTATGGCCACTACTTCAGAATCAAGCCTACAGACATCCTATTTGTGCTCAGCAGTCCAGCTGGGATCCACCCACAGCACAAACCCAGGGGAGGTGCACTCAGTCCCCATCACCTCACACGGAGGTGCTACAGGCTCAACTGCAGCCACATTTTGACCCCTGTCAAGATTAACCATCCTTCCTCCCAGCCCCCAAACACTGCTCCAAATTACATTCATCCTCCCTCTTGAGATGAGATGAGCTAACAAAATCAATCAGCAGCAAGCAGCACTGAACTCAGGAATATCTGAAGATATATGAAGATATCTGAAGAAAAATAGAAAGAGTTAACAGCAGCATCAAAAAGATGAAGCCATATTCATCTTGGAAAAATACCAGCTAATTCTTCTGTGGGGAAATACTCCTCAGGACAAGTTGGAAAAGCGAAAGATATTGGGTTCCTTCAGCAGGAACCTGGAGCTCTGTTTGGAAAGCTGGAGCCCAGTAGGGCAAAATACCCATTATCAACCCACCTGAGGGCATGGGGACACAGAGAAGACTGCTCAAGCAAAGTAAACCACCATTTTCTATGAATACAAGAAGGTGCTACACATGATAACATGAAACCCTTGGAATCGATTTCAATTTCTCTATGCACTATTTCAAGGATGAGAGGTGACATCTCCTGGCTGCCACCTAAGGCCCTCACTGAGGACTTTTCATTGCTTAAACCTCTACACCAGCACTGTTTTATTAACAATAACAGTGAGTTCCTATTGAGAAGCTCCAGAAACAACTACGTCTGGTAGTAATTTCATACCTGTTTTCCATGGCAGAACCCCCTGGCTCTCAGGAAACCACGGGATATTAAGTGTATCCCAGAGAAACAGGCAGATCCAGGACACATCTTCTGCTGCAGTGGATGGGCAACTGCTCTGAACTGCTGCCCCCTCTACTTCCAAACCACAAATGCTCAGAAAATGCCTTGCTTTTAGGGTACAATTTTAATAACACATCTTGGAGTTAAGGCTGAAAAAGCAAGCTCCATTCTGAGAGGGTGCAATAATCCCACCTTTGGCTGTTCCCAGCACGCTCTCCTGCACCCTACCTTGGAGCACAAAAATAGGAAGAATAAATGGGCCTGGCTTGTGATGTTATATGATACAGCACACGGCTTTGTCTTTCTTGAGTGAAGAGGTGAAAGGAAAAAAGAATTGAAACTTAGCTTGATACTGCAAAGAATTAAGCCTTAATATCAGCCAAGCTGGTGACTGGACCTCGGAGGCCTGTTTCCCTCTGAATTCCTCCTTGCTGCTGTGACATGCTCACACTGAAAATTTTCCCCTGAGCAACTGCCTGACTAAAATACAGCACACCCTTACCATAAAGCCCTTTGTTAAAACATCTTAGCCATAAAGCTGCAAAACCTTGGCTCCCAAGTACATTAAATCGTTATAAACCTGCCTTCGTTTTAACCGCGCAGTATTTCAAAACACAAAGCGCTTCTTCCGAGAGATAGCACTTTAATGAGGAGAGGGGTAAAATATATAAACCAAACCTCATTATAGCATAATTTCCAGGAGACAAGCATGCTGTTATAAAAGGAATCCATGGCAATAGCATTTCACATAGCTTGAAGATTTAATACTTTTAAAAAGCCACTGCTACTTTCAGCCTTTGGTGGTGTTTTGTTTTGAACGTAACAGAAACAACCAAAATTATGGGTCCTCTGTCAGCTAGGTATTTTGTACTCTGTAAATTGTTGCAAATGGTGGATTCAACTCTAAGGCATGCTCACAAAATGTAACAGAGTCAGTAAGAGACTGACTACAAGTTACTGTGTGTACTTTTTCCTTTAAACCTCCACATTCTTAAAGGTTGCTATAAACATGATGCAGCATGGACATGGTAAATTACCCAAACCAGATCCAATTCATACTGGATTGAAAGTACTTATGATGATACAGTTTGTTCATGTGTTAACAGTGAAGCCAAGGAAGCCTATCACACTAGAAGAAAAATCTGGAGTATTAACAGACAAATGAAAGTAATGGATATAACACCATTTAATACCACCTGTCAGATAAATCAGGGTAACTGGCACATCAAAGGGACTGCAATTAGTTCCCAAAAATGAGAATACTCATTTTTCTTTAAATCTGAAACTTGATTGCTTTCTACTAAATGACAAGTGGATCAGCCTCCCCAGCCAATGAGAAAAATGTTACTGGAGAAAACTATTCTTCCTAAGAACAAATTATCTATCAAAGGAGCCTCCTGAATTACACTGGTCTACAAGACTTTTAAACTTAATCTAATAAGAATTGCCATTATTGATTAAAGCTCTTCCACATTAGTCTTCCAGTTGTAACTTCTGAAATGAAAGCTTAGCAATGATTAGGTATTTACTACAGTCAGTAGAGAAAAATAGTGAAAAAAAAGAGGACCATAAAGGCCACCAAAGAAACAATGTACCTCTTTTTTTTTTTTTTTTTTTTTTTTTTTTGAGAGAGAAGGGAAATAAAACAAGCAAAAATCCCCAACCCCCCCAAATAATCCCATCCCAAACCAAACAACAAGCAAGGGGAGATGCACTTCATGGCAGCTTTGACTTAAAGCACATGTAACACTGATTGATGGATACTGAAAGCAGAGACACCTGTGGAAAATTAAACCCAACCAAGCACCAAAATTGGGGCAGGTATTTTGTGTTTCTTGGTCCTACTTTAGAAAACTATGCAAGAAGGATCAGAATTTCAGGAAATGATCATTCTAACTACTGTCACAGATCTGGGTCAACAGCAGGGTAAAAGTTGACCTGTAACTGATGCCTATAACCTGGTTAGGATAAGCATTTCCTCTTATCTCTTCGCTGCGGCTCGTAACGAATGATATTCTGGACTGAAGGGTGCTTATGCTCCCTGATTACCAGAAGGCTCAACACTCAGTGCACGCCTACACGATGGAGTGGCACTTCTGACTGCAGTTCTCAGAGAGGGTAACTGAAGAGAACACAACACACCAACCCTTCTCCTAAATACAGCATCCATGATTTTGCCACTGAAGTCCTGTTTCTGAGGCACTTTTTACAATTTTCATTTTTACTGATGTGACTCTTGTTTCCAGGTTTAGAGCAAAAGGATAACAGATTCATCCTTCACCGTCATCACTCTCTTGTAATTCACAGGAGATTTTTCCAGCTCTTACCAACTTTAGCATGGCAGAAGACAGCAGGCTGGACGAGTCTGAGGTAGCATGTCAGCACCAAATTATAACAGGATGTCTGGTGTTAATGTAACCTAGCCTAGCACGTGCCTTCCCTTAGCTCAACTTTAATATTTTTCTGCTTGGCTGTGCAACTAAACCTCCAGGAAGAAGACAGCTGCAAGCAAGTGCTATTTGTGTTTTACAATCTTCCCACTTCCTCCTCTAATAGCTGAGGGTTTGGGGTGCTAGAAACAAGAAGACTTACCACAAATGTGCAATGAGACCCTGAGCTAACAGGTTAGCTGACATGGAACTGTTAACAGTGAATTGGCTTGGAGACAGTGGGGGGGGAAAAAAAAAAGGGGAAAAAAAAAAAAAAAAGGGAGACAGAGTGAGAGAGACAGAGACAGCAACCAATTCAGCTGCAAGAAATCAAGCTAAATCAGTCCCAAGTGCCCATGTTGGAGAGACTTGATCTCATACCTTGCTTGTTATCAAGGCACTCCTGATACGAGTCAGCTCCAGTTCCGTTGCGGTCTACAGACAAAACAAAAAGTTTCATTCATATCAAACATAAATATTAGAAACGTCTCAAATGGCAGCCCTGCTGGAGCAACACATTAGGTGCAAGCAGCTCTACTTCTTTGGGAGGCCATGCTGGTTGGCTGACAGAACCTGTGAGTGGTTACAAACAAGGTACAACAAACAGGCTGACACCAACCCACGGTGAGAAACTGCCTTCGGTCCTGGGCAGGAGGTGCTCCCAGCCCTGCCCATCTGTCTCCACACTGCTGATGGCAAAGGGGAGGGGATTACAGCTCCAGACTGCTCTGAGCTCCTTAAGCACCTGGAGGGTGGAATACTTGGAGTTAAATCTATCATTGCACTGATCTCTGTATTCCCTATGAAAGCACTGGTTTGAACCAGCAGAACTAAAACTACAGTCTGGAATAGACTTCTCTGTAGCTTGTGGTCCCTTCTAGGTTTTGGCTGCTTCATCATATTAAGGGCAACTGAAGATACAATAACATGCTTTCCAATTATTACTTTTCCACAGAAGCAGTGTTAACTGTAGTTACCACTGGGGTTATCTGATGCAGCAGCAGCAGAGGAGCTGGTCTGTGCCATGAAAATGGGGAGAGGCTGAGACTTGTACACGTGTGTGCTCCACACAGGGAAGAAAACAGACAGCTCCCAAACACAAGTGTGGTCACACAGGTGGCCTCTCACATCAGCATGGATATCACCTAACAAAGCCCTTCATCTGCATTAGAGGTTCAGTTAGATCTCATCACCTGTGTATAAAAATGGTTTCACCTGCAGGTTAGCAGAATCAGTTTACAACGTGGTTTGGACCTCAAATGCAAACCAAAGAACTTTCCAGCACAGCTTCTGCTCCTGCTTTACAATTCAGTTCAATCACAAAAAATGTCTGGATGGTCCTTGAAAAATAAAAATTAAACACATCTGTAAACCCAGATAAAGGTAAACTAATGTTCTTTCAGCAGCTTACATGCACCTTAACGCCATGCTACATATGAGGACTAAAGCAAATGAGCCCTTGAGGTGTTTGCACAACCTCAAAGAGTGAGGTTTTTTATATCATATGTCTAAGAATGCTAAAATCAGTCCTGTGTATAACTACCAAACCACTGGATCAGGTCACCCATGGCACATACTCCTACCACAGCAACCCCAATGGCACTGGAGACAGCTCCTCTGCTGGAGCAGCTCCACGAGCTGATGGCGATTACTGAAGAGCCACTCCACCAGGCTGAGCTGGGAGGCCAGGCTATCCCACAGCAGTTATTTCAGCATTACCATCCAGAGAGCCAGCACAACAGCAATGTGCTTATTTCTCCCTAAAGATGCTGTTCAGGGCCAGAAGTTTGTAAATATTGTTCACAACAGAAAAATAGACACTAAGGAGCACCCTGCCACCCCAGCACCTGCAAAGAACTGCATTTCTACACCTCCAACAAGTGACTGATCCCTGACTATGTGGGCTTGCTGGCATTGCTCTGGTGTGGCAAACACATTCCCACATCAGCTGTCCCTTTTATCTCTGCTCAACCATCAACTGGTGATGGCTCCTTGAAGAGGACGAGATCCAGATCCCAGTTAAAAGGCTTCACATTCAGCAATAGTATTTAATGAACAAAGAAGCAAAAATTGAAGTTGCCCCATGTTTGTGTTGTGTAAATCACAGATAATAGATCTCCCTAATCCTAATGAGGCCTTCCTATTAAAATCTTTATTAGCTTTCAGCTCTGCAGATTGCCCAAAGGCTCATCAGTTTTCCTATCTCTCAGTACCAAGATCTGCTTTAACTTTTACAAATAGCTCTAAGATATTTCTCAGCTTATCAGCATTGCCAAGCAGTCTGTCTTATCATTACTATTGCAGATAAAATAAATGAGCTCACGATGATATGAATAATGGCATTTTCTGTAGGCTGGTTTCCCATTACATTTTCAACAGATTGTAAACTTAAGCACAAAAGAGAAAAAAAAAAAAGAAGCCAGTATGTGTGTGTGTGGGGAGGGAAGAATGGCTTTTTTTTTCCTTCCCATTTACCTTCAGTGCCTTAGAGCACAGGCTGCATTTTTAAGCTCACCTGATGAGAGCTAGTAATTAATTTTGAAAGGGAGCAGAAACACCTCAGCTCTTCTTTCTCTGAAGACCAAAAGCCCAGTTACTTCTGGGATGTTTTTTCAGCTGCATTTGTTGGAGAGAAGCAAGGGCTAAACCACGCTCTGCCTAATGAAGCCATCTTCATTAGTTTGCTCCTTTCCCTCGCAGCCTAGGAACACCAGTCAGACTGGGAATTGAAATCATGAAAAGCAACAGAACTGCATTTGAATTAAAAGACTAAGCTACAAAGGTCTCCGACGGCTGCTCGGGGCTGATTAGCACGAGGCGCGTGTGGCACCATTGCGGCACAGAGCGAATTTTGCGGCGCACGTTCGCGGATAAAGGCAAAGCGTCCGCGGGAGCCGAGAGCCTCACACGGCTCTGCCTCGCCGTGACAGCGAGCAGGGAGGTCATCTTCTGGCAACCATTTTCTGCCTGGTCCCTGCAGCAATCACCACAGGGTTAAACGCTTTTCCGCTCTCTCCCCAAATTCCTCGCCCTGTCACTGTATCAAGGTTATCTATTATTGGCAGTGACAGGTGAAAATTAATCTCCTAATTATTTCTTGCTGCGTAATCTGCACTGAAGGAGTAACGTAAAAGGATTACAGTACACCTCTACGGAAGGCTTTGCTAGAAAGCCAATCATCCAGGGAGATAGAGGGGATGTGGGAAAGAGATATTTATGACGGATTTCCAACCATTTTGAAGGCAGAATACACTCTAACTTTATAACCGACAGCTCTGGAGGGAGGATATTCTTGCAGGTATCTTAATAGCCTAAACACTCTTTATTGTTGATTCCTCCAGGAAAAAACCCTCTAAGATTTATATCCATTATTGTCCCTGATTCTCCTCTGGAATAGCAGTTACTGCAGGAACAGCATCCATGTACAGATGTTTTTTACCCCCCACAGAAACATTAGGCAAACAATGTGCCCAGACTGCTTCAACTCAATATTAAAAATCTTGCAGCTACCTTCCGCAGCAATTTAACTGTAACACTTTTTCCACAAGAACATAAGCTAGACTGAGTACTTGCAAAAATAAAAACATTTTTTTAAAAAAAACCCTCATTTTGTAAGCAAGCTAGAAATATCTTTGGTAACAACACAAACAGCCACCTTGAAATGCTGGCTTCGTGTAAACTCCAGCTTTCCTCTTACCACCCACCAGAAAATAAGGTTTATTTTTACAGTACTGAAGAACACACATTTATCTTTAACCCTTTCCATGCAACCATATAAGGTACAAATGGGTGTTTTCAAGAATCTCGTTGTCTATGTCCATGTTAACAGCACCATTCTAGTTGAAGTTTCCAAGAACAATCAATCACAGGTTGTGCTCAAAATTACATTAGCTACCTTGAGAGATGCTATCACTACCTGTGCCAATGAGACAGTTTATGCAGGGGGCCCTGTCTGTGCAGCCCTGCCTGGCAGGTGACAGGACAGGGCAGAAAGGAAAATCACCACTTGCAATCAAGTCCTGACACCAGTATCACTCACACTTATCTTCCATTCTCGTGATGGCAACGGTGCAAAAACATCACTAATTCTTTTATGCAAACTCTCAGTGCTTAAATCCAGCACCACATTCCTAATTTTTGGAAAACCAAGCCATTACAAAAACCTGGACAGTAAGACACCCATCAGCAGTGAGCAGCCAGCACTGAGGTTTGTGTTTCCATGGACCAGGATCTTGCAGTGGAGGACAGCAAGTGACATAGTGACAGAGCCCCGAGCGGGGCAGGATCTTGCACTGGGACAGTGACACGAGTGACAGAGCCCCGAGCGGGGCAGGATCTCGCACTGGGTCAGTGACACGAGTGACCTACCAGAGCTGGGCAGGATCTCGCACTGGGACAGTGACACGAGTGGCCGTGCCCAGAGCTGGGGCAGGATCTCCACTGGGACAGTGACACGAGTGCCTTAACCAGAGCTGGGGCAGGATCTCACACTGGGTCAGTGACACGAGTGACCTTAACCAGAGCTGGGGCAGGATCTCGCACTGGGTCAGTGACACGAGTGACCTTAACCAGAGCTGGGGCAGGATCTCGCACTGGGTCAGTGACACGAGTGGCCGTGGCCCGAGTTGGGGCAGGATCTCACAGCTGGGACAGTGACACGAGTGACCTTAACCAGAGCTGGGGCAGGATCTCGCACTGGGTCAGTGACACGAGTGACCTTAACCAGAGCTGGGGCAGGATCTCGCACTGGGTCAGTGACACGAGTGCCGTGGCCCGGGCGGCGCAGGGGCGCAGTGCCGGCGCGCAGCCACACGGTGGCGCTCGGAGCTGCCGGCCGCCCCACCGGTCCCGCGGGTCACTCGCCGGCCGTCCGTCCCGCAGGGTCACTCGCCCGTCCGCAGGTCACTCGCCCCGGCCCGGTCCCGTCCCGCTGGGTCACTCGCCCCGGCCCGGTCCCGCCGAGGGTCACTCGCCCGGCCCGGTCCCGCAGGGTCACTCGCCCCGGCCCGGTCCCGGTCCCGCAGGGTCACTCGCCCCGGCCCGGTCCCGGTCCCGCAGGGTCACTCGCCCCGGCCCGGTCCCGGTCCCGCAGGGTCACTCGCCCCGGCCCGGTCCCGGTCCCGCTGGGTCACTCGCCCCGGCCCGGTCCCGTCCGCTGGTCATCGCCGGCCGGTCGCCGGAGCAGCGCGGCGGGGACGATCGCAACTCCAGGGACAGGAGCCGGCCGAGCCATCTGAAACGCTGCTAAAATCACCAGCACTCGAGGGTTGAAATGAGCAGCTCAAATTAGGCGAATTCCCCAGCAGTGACAGAGGTGTTAAGGCTGTTCACCTTTTCCTCTGTTGGTTTTAACACCTCTGGGCCGGGCTGCGGCTCCTGGAGCCTCGCTGATCCCTGGATTCCGAGCATCAACAGTGCTGAAAGGCAGGTGTGTGGAAATGGATTATTTACCTCCTTAAGGCAACTACTACTAAAAGAGTAAGACTCTACTTAAGTAACTTTCAACAAGCGCTTGCTTCTCCATCTGAAAGACAACTCCTAGGATCCTGAGGATATCACAAGGACTCTGAAAATATGTATCAGCCACCGAGTTTTGCTGAATCCACACATCACCTATATATGCTTCTATATATTTCATTTTCACCAGCATGAGGGTAAGGCAATTTGAGTTTACTCCATTAAGGCTAGCGATTTACTTCTCCTCAGGACCTATTTCCAATAGATAAACAGAAATAATTTAACAAAGCCTAGAACAGAACATAAGCTCTTAATGGTTTACCCTTGGTGTTAAGTAAATGAGGAAATAATTCACTGGCATCTCTCATTCTGCGGATGTTTCAATCTTTCAGTTACCTAATCTCTTACACAGTAGTTATGAGAACAAAAGAAACGTGTATGGAGGCAAAGCATCCACCTACTAACATATCAGTACTACTTCTAACAAGCCTATTTCCCAGTAATATGTTTTCCTGATGGAAATCTGAAGAACAAATTCCTATCCATAGGCATTTTCCCCAAATGCTCCATCATCAACCTCATTATGCGATACAGAACTTCTCCCAAGGGATATTATGTAATGGCAATCCCTCCTTCCTCCCCCTAAGGAGTATATTTCTCATTACATCTCCTAGTAATTGATCAGTCTAGGAAATCATTTCTGGTAAAACCATATGTTTCTTTACCTAGTTTAGAATTTCCATCTTTATTCAGAAGGATAAAAAAAGACTTTCAGGAGACCTTAAAATTTCCATTTCTAATGCATGATGCCAAGTTTTGCTCAAACATTCTATTAAACAAGGAATAACACATTCTTATACCTGCCTGACCTCAGATCCTGCAAACTCATAAAGTCATTAAAATCAACCATTTTACATTTCCTATTCTGATGAGACAAATTTTATTAGAATGAATCTGTAATGGATTTCAAAATACTGTTTAGTATTTCAATGTATCCAGACACCATGAGCCCTAGATATTGCAGATCTTTCAACACAAAGATGCTGAGAGTCAAGGAATAAAAAGAAAAGAAGAAAGAGAAAATATTTATGGCAGAAAATGACATACACATCTGTGCTTCCCAAAAGTATCATACAGCACAGACCAGCCAGCTGAAGAATGCAGTCCTTTTCACTGCCACTTTTGTGGCATATCATTACTAAACATCCTACCAGGTTTTACTTTAAAAAGCAACAACAGCAAACACTAATTTTATTTTACCCCTTGCTCAAAATTAACACTTCGAGATTGCACATTCTTAAAAGTCAGAGGAAAATAAGTATCAACTACTGCTAAATATCTGTAGTTTGTCACTGGAACTTGACACATACTCCAATCCCTTTTTTAACTTCAAAATACCAGAGCTACGTGTGACACTATTTGATTTAGCCAGCCCAGGCCACAAGGTCCAGCAGATGACTGCCTGTCCCGATAGAATAACACTGGGATATATTTCACTCCTTCATTTGTTTATGAGAACAGACTGCCCCTCTCAGATAAACAAGGCTTAAGGTTTCACTCAGAATAGCCCACCTTCCAAACAAAATAAAATTTAAAAAAGCCCCACTGTATACTAGTGAAAACTTGGTATCCAGCTAAAGAAAATACTGCCTGCCTTGTCTTATAGAATTAATCTCCACTGGAAAAGAAAATCAGGCATCTCAAGCTGGTGCCTTTTGGCTTTAGCACAGGGCAGTTTTAGGGAACTGCTGTCAGCAAAGAAGAAAATTCTTGAAGAGAGCATTAGGAGCCTGCCACTTGTGGGAAGTTAATGCTGTGTGTATAATTCAAGCAGCTCACCCTTGTAAGTCTGTATGTGGGGAAAATCGGATTTATACATAAACATAAACCTCTGAAGTAAATTCTGATCAGGGATGACCAGAGATTTAACTCTCTAGAAAGAACAATGGGGAAGACTCTGTTTTCCTGTAATACCTTGGCAGCCTTTTCCAGTTGAGCAAGGCTTTCTTTCAAGAATTGATAACGAAGTAAATAATTCCAGTTTCTGTGGCACAGGGGAGACCAGTTAAGGACGCTCTCCAAGACCCAAAGCAATCATTCAAAACAGTAACTTACATAACAAGAAATTATCTTTGTTACAAAATTAGGTTAAAAGGACCTCAGATACTGTAATGTTACAAAAAATCAGGACATGCCTTGAGAAGATTAGCTGGCAAGCAGCCTCCTGAGAAAAAATGCGCAACTTCAAGAAGATTTTACAAGCCTAAAAACCAGTTTAAATTCCAGAGAGACACACAAGCCTTTGCCATTTAAAAAGGTCCTTCTTTCCTTCCCTCTGCCCTCACCTTATTCCCGAGCTCTTTTTCCAAACCATCTTTAGTTAACCAATGACCTGGAAATCTTATTTCACCTCCCCCTCCCCTTTTCAAATTTGTCACTTTAAACATACAAGGTTTAATTTCTTAATTGGATTAAATTTTTCATTCAGTCTAAGCAGAGGGGCCCCGCAGCAGGCGCGGGGAGGGGAGCAGAGCCCGGCACCCCGCACCCCGCCATCCAACCTGGCCCGCACAACCTGCCCGGCCCGGGAGCGGCCGTGATTTCTCTGCCCAAAAGACACACGGGAAAAAAAATAATAATAAAAAAAAATTCTACGACGACCATTTTCAGACTTGCTATTCCTTTCGAGTAGAGGGGCTGTGGCCGCACCGAAGGGGTTAAACCGCCGGGCACGGATTTTTGAGTTTGTTACCATTTTCAACAGCCAGAAATCCCAGACCAACACCGGCCTCATCCGGCAGCCGGCTACAGCGCCGGCCAGCCAGCAACACCCGACAGAGCCAAGTGGCGATATTCCGCTAAGGGACCACCGAGGTGGGTGGGTGCTGGGAGCAGCCGTGCCCGCCGGGTCACCCGCGCCGCCCGGGGAAGGCAGAGATTCAATATTTATTATTCACCCTCCCCGCTCCCGCGAGGGTGGGAAGGGGGATGCGGTCGCACTGGAGGAATGTGCGAAATGGGGTGAAAAAAAAAAAAAAAAAGGCAGCCCGGGAGCGCATCGCATCCAAGCAGCTCCGCGCTGCTGCGCCTCTTTCTTGTCTTCTGTTTTATTTAAACACACCCAGTTTCTCCCGCAAAAAAAACCCTCCATAATTCTGCTCGGAGCGCTCCTCGGTTCGCCTCCGGGAATGGGCAAGGGACGGCTCCTGCCCCTCCGCATCCCGGCCCCCGCTCGGCAAAACGCGGCGCGAACCACCCCGAGGAAGCCACCGGGGCCGGCGGCGCGGCCGGGAAAACCGAACCAACCTCTCCGGCTGCACCGAAAACGGCGCAAGAGGCAAAGAAGAAAAAGAGAAACACACAGAGACCGCACGCACGGCGATTTCCTTCCCTCGGCTGACCGCAAAGCCGCCAGCTCCCCGGCTGGAAAACACTTCCCCCGCCGAGGAACGGGGCTCGGGGAGGGCACGAGAAAGTGCCCGGGGATGGGGGGTCCCCGGCGCCCACCCGCCCGCCGCTACTCACCGCGCGGCGCGCAGACCATGGCGAGCCCCGCCGGCCCGCCGGGCCCCCGCGGGATGATCCTCCGGGCGCGGCCGGGCGGGCGCGGCGCGGAGCCGAGCCGCTCGGGGCTCCCCCGCGGCGGCACAACGCGGCTCCCGGCCCGGAGGTGCCCCGGGGGTCCCGCCGGCCCCCGCCTTCTCCTCCCGCCGCGGTCCTCCGCCGCTCGCTCCTTCCCTCCGCTCTTCCTGCGGCTGCAGGCACAGCGTCTCCTCGCTTTTTTTCTTCTTAATTTTTTTTTTTTTTTTCCCCCTTGGTTAATTTTTTTCTTCCCCGGCCGAACCCGGGGCTCAAAGTTTGCGCCCCCTCGCCCGCTCAGCCCCGGAGCCGCCGCGCAGACGGCGCTACGGGTCCATCACCCGCGGGGCCAAAAACACACGAAGGGGCGAAAAGCCCACAGACGCACCAAAAAAAAAAAGGCAAAAAAGCAGCAAAAAAAAAAAATTAAAAAATAAGGCGACCCAGGCGGCGGCTCCGGCCGGCATCCGAGGAGGGGAGCAGGGGAACGCTCAGCTCCGCAGGCAGCACCAGCCCGACCCCATCCAGGGGCTTCCCCCGGCGGCGGGTTCTTTCTTTCTTTCTTTCTTTCTTTCTTCTTCGTGGTTCACGCCTCGGTAGCCATTATTCCCAAGCACGGACGGGGAGGCTCCGCACCGAGCCCGCTCCGCTCCGCGGCGGCGGTGCCGCTCCCCGGGCGCTCCGCGGCGCGACTGCTCCGCGCGGCCGCGCCGCCCGCCCCGCCCCGCGCCGCCCCGCCCCGCCCCGCGCGCGGCCCCGCGCCGCGCCCGCGCCCCCGCCCCGCCCCGCCGCGGGAGCGCGCGGCACCGCGGGAGCGCGCGGGAGGGGGACGGAGAGGTGCCAGAGGGAGCCTGAGTTTAGTGCGAGAACGCAGGGACCGTGTGTGCAGGAGCGCCCGCTCCCTGCCCTGTGACTGTCTGGGTGCGCACAGGTGTGCAGGGGCTGTGCGGATAAGGCCCACATCCAGGTGCACGGGGTGTGTCTGCACGGCAGGTGTGTGTGAGCCGGGTATGCGATTTGTGTGTGTGCGCTGTCCCCGTGTGCACCGTGTGTGTGTGCACAGTGTGCGTCCGTGTGTGTGCGCACAGCGTGTGTCCGTGTGTGCACAGCGTGTGTCTGTGTGTGCACAGCCCGTGTCCGTGTGTGTGCACAGCCCTGTCCGTGTGTGCACAGCGTGTGTCCGTGTATGCACAGCGTGTGTCCGTGTGTGCACAGCCCATGTCCGTGTGTGTGCACAGCCCGTGTCCGTGTGTGTGCACAGCCCCTGTCCGTGTGTGTGCACAGCCCCTGTCCGTGTGTGCACAGCCCGTGTCCGTGTGTGTGCACAGCCCGTGTCCGTGTGTGTGCACAGCCCGTGTCTGTGTGTGCACAGCCCGTGTCCGTGTGTGTGCACAGCCCGTGTCTGTGCGTGCACGCCCTGTGGCTTCGTGCAGTCCGTGTGTGCCGTGTCTGTGTGCGTGGCCCGTGTGTGTATGTGGCCAGTGTCTGCATGCACACAGCCGGTGTCTGGCTGTGTGTGGGGCAAGGTGCATGTGTGCACACGGTCGAAGGGTGGATGAAGCATGTCAGTGCTCTCTGAACCCCCGGGTGTGTGAATGCCTGGTGTGCGTGTGTGCACACGCTGCCTCCCCCCACCGTCTGTTGATGGGCTGAGCCTGGGCTCCTTTCCCTCTATTTTCCATGTTAGTTGCAGCCTCCTGTGTCCCTGAGATGCATTTGGACCCCCAGGGGATTTGGATCTGGGCAGAGGGAGAAGAGAAAAGCAAAGGAAATGTTTAATCGTGATTAACCTTCCCCATTGTAAAACAGTTGTTAGTAGGTATATTTAAAATATAATTACTATTGCCGTGATTCATAGGTGCTTTAATAAATGGTTAATCAATGGCCACAGGGCCGACAGTCCCCGCTGCCTGACATGCCTGGTTAGCACCTGCCGCAGTAAACGTGATTCATGGGGACGGGCCAGCCCCTGCCCTGCCCTGCCCTGCCCGTGCGGGATGGGGGTGTCACACCCACGAGCCCTCAGCACGGCCCCCTCCCCGCTCAGCAGCCCCTGTTCACTCAGCCTGCACCCCAACACCCCGCTCTGCACCCCAACACCCCGCTCTGCACTGCTGGCCCCCGCTCAGCAGGATTTTGGGGTGTCCCCAAACGGCCCCAGCACTGTGACTGCCTCTGGGGGAGAGGAAGGGAACCGCCCGAGCCCGGTTTTCAGCTGGCCTGCAGAAATGATCTGAAAATCTTCAGGGAGAAAGGCGGTAAACATCTGTATACTATTAAATCCATTAGATGTGTTCATTATTTTATATTGATTGGTATATCACTACACAAAGTTAATATATTATGATTATTAGTATATTGTTAAATCATTAAATACGACAGCAGACGCAATAAATAATTTCCAGGGGATCTCAGCTGACATTTAGAAATTGATGGGTATGTTTTTCCCTTTGCATCCTGGCTGGCTGCAGGACTGCAGCAATGCTCTGGCTGCTCTGACTGATCTCATTCCCCAGCTTTCCTCTGCAAGTGAAGGCAGCAGAGAGAGCCTGCTCTGCCATGCCCAAGTTTGCATTTTAAAAGATGAAGCTGAATTAATATGAGCCCCAAAGAAACCTGTTGGACGAGGATATTCAAACCACTTGCATGAAACAGGGAGCCACAAGAAGGATCTACACCGGAGCCTGTACCTTGGTGATGCTCAGGGAGAAGAACACCCTCTTGCAACAGCAACAGGATTTTCATGTGAAAACACAAGGATGGAGCTGCCCTTGCGTGAGGAGCATTGCCACCTGCCTCCTGCAGGTACCCACCCTGCTCAGGGAGCACAGGAGCACAAGCATCCCCAGACTCTCAGCCCAGACTGCAGGTCACGGGGGGTTGTGGATTTATGGCACAGCTCCTCACGAAGCAGCAGATGTTGGAGAGCATGCACATCTGTATCTTTACAGCAGGGGATCTGGATGCCAATCAGGGTTAATTCGGGATAAATTTACAAGAGTGCACAGCATGACCCAAGGTACCTCTTTATTGGCCTACTACAGGCCTGCTAAATGCATTGGCCAACTACCACACATTAAAGCCACATGAGCTTGTATGTTCAAAATGAATTTTACAGGAAGACACAGGGATAGAAAAAGGAGGAGAGCCTGTGTCACAAATGACATCCAGATGTGAAAACACTGTAAATACAAACATCAAAAGGCTCACCCCTCCACATTCTGCAAAGACAACATTGGAGAAAGGACTTGCTGCATTTAAACAAATATTCTCGGCAAGGAAGCCAAGGATCCTGCTGTCCCTGGTGCACAGCAAACCCCCATGGATCCATGTGGGAATTAGCCATTTATCAAGGCAAATATGCAGCAAATACTATGCCATCCTCTAGACAGTTCAACCTTGGACCAGGGGCAATGAAACAGGATGGAAGGGAAGGTGTTTTGCTAAGAAGACCAGAAGTTTAAATCTAATAACTCAAATCTGAAAACTGCACTCCAGAAAGCTGTGATTATTTAGCTAAAGTCTCCAGGGCTATGACATACTTCTTACTAGAATTGATACCATTCAGGGACAGGACTTAAACTTGCCAGTTGTATGAAATAACTAAATAAATAGGTGCCTTTTAAAGCCTTGTTATTTGCTGCTGGAATGATGGCCTAGAAAATCTGGGATATCTGGTAAACCACTCAGCAACATTGTTTTAAAAAGATCTGGGAAATGAAAGGCCATTCCCCTATAAAGGCCCAGAGGAGCTTCAAACCTCTCTTTGCATGGACCTAGAGATTCATCCCATCAGTCACCTGCCACACCATCCCTTTCCCTTCTTGCCTACTTCTGACTGCAGTAGAACACAATGGGGGACAAAGGTGGTTTGAAGCAGCACAGAATAAACCTAAAGTGACATCAGTGGCAGGGGAAACCACTAACACCCTTCCAGGAAGGCAGGGATTGGGGGCTAAGTGCACACAGGGTGCGATATCAGATGCTCGTTTTGTGTTCTGGGTTCAGCCCTCGAATGTGCAAACCACGATGACAGCACTGGGTGTTACTTGCTTGAACTCTCCCCTTAAGAGCACCACAGTCAGGCACTGGGCTGGGGCAGTGTGAAAACCAAGCTGAGATCAGGTGTATTCTTGTTTTCTTGTCTTTTCAAGATGCTATCTGGCCACCAACACCTTACACACAGCATGAGGAGACCACAGGATGGACTCCACACCGAGCTGGTGCTATTCTTTTGAAGGTGCTGGGACGCCAGGGTGTGGGGCCAGTGTGATTGTTCTCAGAGATGAGATGAGATGAGATAGGCTGGGGCTATTGTTTTCACTCAGGCCTGACTCAAGGCTGCAGGATCACAGCCATCCACTCCACCAGCATATCTGTCTCAAGTGGAGAGCTCTCCCTCGAGACAGGATCCATCAGAGCAGACTGATGCTTGAAGAGAGCACGGAAGACTCTCCTCTCACCCTGAGACAGAGCACACTTCTTTGGAGCTAAAAGCTTCAAGCAGTTTGATACTGGCAGTGCTGACAACAGACAGAGAAAGCACTTAACCATTGTGTTGCATAAAGATATCATGAGGAAATCAGGATTATACAGTAGAGAGAGTAGAAAAACACTCAGGAAGAGCTTGGATAAACTCCGGGAGAGATTCAATAACAGATGCCGCTGCCTCCTGCATCGTGTGTCCCCACCTGGGCTTCTGTTGGGAGGCAGCTGGAGAGGAGTTTTATTGAATCTGTAATTGAACCTGCCCCCAGGCTGGGGCTGTGCTAGGTACCTCACAGGGCCTAAAACAGAAGTGAAGTTACACAGGAATTTGCAGTGCAACTGTTAAAATATGCTCTGATTTGCTGCAAAAGCTGGAGTGTGTGTGTGGGGTGAGGGAGTGCAGTGGGGCCAAGGAGGAGTGCCAGCTGCTGCCAGGGCTGTGCAGACAGCACCAGAGCAGGACTGCAGCTCTCCATCTGTCCGTCCACCTGTCCATCCGTCCACCTGTCCATCCATCCATCCACCCATCCATCCATCCATCATCCATCCATCCATCCATCCATCCATCACCCATCCATCCATCCATCCATCATCCATCCATCCATCCATCCATCCATCCATCCATCCATTCATGCCAAAGCCTGCTGGTGACAAACAGCTCTGCTCCCAGGCCTAACAACACTGCAAAACTATTCAGCCATTGGAGGATCACATTACATGCAAAATCTATAGCTGCTCAAGAGCTTAATTTTGACATACAATTTTCACTTGCTGAACAGAAAAGGGAGGGGAAGTCTGAAACTGTCTAAACAAAAGAATGTTTTTTTCCACTGCACTTTCAAATGTTCATAAACCGAACAGAATACAGTTAGAGACGGCCCTTCGCCTCGGGGCATCCAAGGCTATGGCTCCAATTAAAGAGAACAAGGATACAGGAGGTGGTACCTCCAGTCTGATTGCTCTTGCCTGGGGCAGCTAAGCCTCATGAATAAACACTGTTGACTCTAACTCTCAACAAAACAATTACACGTTTGTTTTTAGAATACATTTTCTTAGCCTTTCCACTTGCAATTTTTGCTACTATAAACTAGCCAGGACAAGAATAAATACCTTTGTGATTCTCTAAACATCCTTGTAATTGCAGTGCTTCACTCATGAATGTGTATTTCGACATCAGAAAAGATCCTGAGCGATAAGACAAAATGTTTCTTTGAAGTAACTTTTCAGAATTAGATGCAAAATATTTACAGCTAATTATTATTACAAGAACTCCTGTACACACACTGCCAGCCACAGGAGTGAAAACCTTATGTGCAAATCCAGTTACCTTTGAAGAACAAAACCACAAGAAGACGGGTGAGACTTGTATTTTTCTGGACTCTTGCCAAGTGTGGTGCAGCCCCCGGGGTTCTCCCCAGGGATCTGTCAGCTCTCACAGACCTCCCTCCTAGCAAACCATCCCCAAAGGGATGCTCCTGAGAGATTAGGGGTCCTTCTACACCTCAAAAGTGCCAGCTCAGCTACCTCCTGGATGTAAATGAAAGGAGTGGCAGGATTTCTACTGCTGTGAGAGTCTAAACAGAACAGGTAGTGGATGAGTCCTCGCTTAACTGCGTTGGAGACCCAACACAGCTGTTATGGCAGCTAGGACAGAACCTGGAGCTTTCTCAAGGACAGAAGTAAACAACAACAGCCAGCCCTTCCTGGGCTCAGGTTACTTGTAAAGATGGGTGCAGAATTAAAGCAGAACTCTGGTATGCTGCTGAGGATAGTGGTGGAAAGGAAATAACCATTTACTCAGCTTTTAAAGGATTTTTTCCAGAAATCCAACCTATTGCTGCAAAGGAACAGCCAGCCACCAACCACCATTTCAAAAAGGCAAGCCTTAAACCGCTTAGCACAAAAGATTTTGGCCAATAAATAGCACTCTTTTTTTTTTTTTTTTTTTTTTTTTTCCCTTAGAAATGCTTCCAAGCTGGATTATTATCCTCCTTCTCACTGTTAGTGTGAGGATGAGAGAACATGGAATGGGAAAGTAAGGGAGAGCCTGCTAGCCTGTGGATCTGGGAGCGACTCAAGCTATCCTTGACAATGCTTGTTCCACATTCCAAGGCAGACTACAAGAGATGTTGCCTGCTCCTATATGTTATTTATACATTGTGTTAAGCAACAACGTGCAAATGAGCTGGAGTACAAAACGTCAGACACGGCAAGATGTTCCAGTGCAGAACAACACAGCACAACACAGGGAAGGACTCTCCGTATGGGACTCTGTATCCTAGGAGTGTTTATACTCCTTTGGATAATTGGGAGCACAGCCAGCTCATCCTAAAATATACAGCATGAGTATGGTTAGGCATCGCATCTGTAACATATACAACTTTAGATGTCAAAGCATCTTTGTTTGAAGTCAACAGCAATAAAAACTGCATTTGTACGAGAGCTTAGCATGTGGGAATACATATTGCTAAACCAGGATGTTAACACATGGCCCTCCTCAGTTGGCTGCTGCCAAAAGTATGCCTCTCAAAATTGGGATGAGCATGCCAATAATCTGTAGGATATTTTAAAACTTGGAGAAATCTACAGCTATCAGCCAGTATTGGAGAAAACTCTTTTTTGAGCACATTTACCTTTGGTAGAAACTGGCATAATACCCTCCACTTGGAAAGATTTGGGTCCTTTGCATATATGGACATGTGATGTGTAAAAAAACACAGAAGGATTTTTCTATCCTGTTTCATTTTGCAAAAACTTTGCTTAGTCACTTAGTGACAAATTATTCACTTGTGTAAGTGAAACTTTCAAATGTACACAAACTTTCAAATTAATACAAATGTATCTTTCAAGGTTACAATCTTGCTATTATTTCATTAAGTCACGCAGAAATTACACCAGAACTGTGTTAGGCTTATGGGATTTCTATGAATTTCCTTTCTCTATATTAAACTTTAAACAAATATTATGATTGTATTCCAAAGGCTTGAATGGGCTGATGATTTTGAAAGTGCTACTTTGGCATCACTGTACAGCTCCATTCTTTCATGTATGTTTTGTTACAACACAAAGAAGCTCTCTTTATGAAAAACCAGTCTTAAATCTATAGTTTGTGAAGCCATAATTTGTGGTTGCAATTGTGGTTAATTTAACAAAGCAAGCCTTTTGGTTCACAGTGCACCATACTTGCTATTTTTCATAAACTATCAGAGCAAAAAAAAACCCCCTTCAACATGTCAGATATATGATGATCCAGCAATGTTGCAATTTTCCAACTCCTATTTTGTGGTATACCATATTATATGCACAGGAATGCTACATAATTTATTCTGGAGCACAGCCCTGTAATTATTGCTGGCAAACTACTAATTACATACCGCCATCAAATCTAACCATTTTCCCAATAAAAAACCTCTACTTTCGTGCGGAATACAGCAAATCCAGCCCTGAGTGTACGCATGTTTTTATTTTAACACGCATGCCATATGGTATTGATCCTCCACTCACGTATATTTCACCTAAAATATCTGTACTGGCTATGGGATTCTGCAGGCTTTGCACTGTGGCACGATGCCATGGGGCAGGAGAGGTCTCAGCTCTGGTCCTGCACCAGCATCTCCCCCCCTTCTGAGGACCAAACCTCTCAGCTCACACAATTTCTGGCTTGGTCTAAGTAAGATTCAGGCTCTGCTACAAAATGGGGGTCTAGATTTCGAGCTCTCCAAACTCCAGGATTGGGGTGTTTGGAATTTTAGCACCAGTTCATCTTTAGGAGCTACAATATGGCTCTGCTTATGGGTGCCCCCCAAGAGTGCAGTCGTTAGCCCTGTCAGCTGGCCACAAATCTGCTCTCTGCATCCCAAGGAATTCTACGAGCCGTGGCACATTTCAATTGCAGAGCTGCACAGCTTTGAGATGCTTCTGGGGAAAAAAAGGAGGGATTGTGAGGAAGAGGGAGCACGCAAAAAAATTCCCCAAAGATGCTGCCCTACATACGCTGACATTTCCAGAAACTGGCCACAGATTCGACAGCCTGGAGAAGCCCCAGCGTTCCCATGCAGCCTGGGAGGAGCAGGGGCAGAGGAGCAGCAGGGACACATTGAAATGTGGATTTCAGCGTTCCCCTCGAGGCCGTGCACCTCGGGGGGTTCGAGGCACGGCTGTCCCGTGCCCAGGCTGCCCGTGGGCTGCCAGGGACCGGGAGGAGCGCTGCTGGAGCCTCCCAGGGAAACCCAGGGCGAGGCGGGAGCTGCCTGCGGCGCTGCAGGATGCCAATTAGGGATCGGAGGCTCCGGGCTGCTCGCCCGCAGCATCTGCCCGAGCGGCTGCGGGGCTCCTGCGCTCACAGCCGGCAGCAGCATCCAGCCCCTGCAGGGATGCGGCCGAGGCCAGCACAGCTCAGCGGCGCAGGGCAGATGGGGCCGGCGGCTGCAGGGGCTGCTCTCCCCCAGCAGCATTCCCCGAGGGCACCCCAAGAGCTCTGGGCAGCCAAGGGCAGGGGACGAAGCCCAACCAGCATCAGCCTCTACTGCATCATTTTTCTTCATTGACAGAACCCCTTCCTACCTTAGGGAGCTGTTCTGTCCCCCAGTATGACTTCTCTGGACTCTATCCCCCGAGCAGTGCATTTCTGACTTGGCAACGAAAACATCTGTGAGACTTGTGCCTTTTTAAAAACATGACAAACAGCATAGGTATGCGAGACAATTTTCTTAATTTTTCCCAATTTTTCTCCTATTTCCAAACTGCAGTCAGAATTGACTGTGGAGCAAACCCCCTCTCTCACTTGTCTGAAAGTCTGGAGCAATATAAGGAGCTTCTTGCACACTCTGATAATAACGTGTGAAATGAAGCAGCCAGGGGCGTTTGTGAAGGATGTCAGAAAAATCCCAGTGGAGTGCAGTAACCCCAGAGCCTCTGTGGCAGCACAGGGCACGGGCTGCCAGCACAGAGCTGCAGAGAGCTGCAAAATCTGGCCCAGTTCTGGTAAAACATGGACTATTTGCTTAAGTTTCTGGCATTTGCCCCGCAGTATCCTTAGCAGCTTTAACAAGAATAAAGCATGCTTTGCATGCCAAGCAAGTTGGCTGATCTTAGTCACGGCCTTGGTCAAACACAAGGAGTTGCTTGACAAGAAAGAACTGCCACTAAAAACGTTAAAAAATGTTAACAGAACTTGCAGCTTGCAAGTTCAGTGTTGCATCTGAAGCCTGAAGGTCTTTGGGAGCTACCCTCAACATTCATCTCAGCAGTTTCCAGGCACCAACACTCCTTTTCCTCTTTATATCTCTGTTATTTATTTCACAGCTACAGAAATGGTCTGTTAAAAAAAAAAAAAAAAAAAAAAAAAAGGTGACAGGTATAAGACTCAGCTCATATGGATAACTCTGGAAAAAGAGATTTTCTTCCCTGAGACTACTTTCAGGTTTGCTGCTATCAGCCGAGGATTAGTCAGCTAACATGGCATCTCTGTTGACATACATTTTCTCCCCACAGCTAAGGCAGCTAAACTACTTTATGCTTCAGAATATTGCAATGGTTAACCAGATATTTTCCAAAAAAATAAAAGCATCTTCTACTTATTAAATTGTAATTCTGCTTTTAGTATTGAACTGGAATCCACAAAGAAATAAGCACCTGAACACCCTTTTGCCTCTAAAATATGCTCAGCTGAAAAGCTTGAATTATGGTTAAATAAATAAACGAACAGAAGAAGTTGTTTGGCCATTCTTGCAAGAGCACAGAATCCATTCAAAATCTTGCCTAAGTTTTCTTCTTCAGCACATACATATTACAAGGATTAAACAGAAAGGGAAACTTACAGCTTTAGACACACTTTGTGTCTCAATACCAACTGCAGCAGCAGCTTCTCTGTAAGGATTATCAAGGCTACAGCCCCATGCAGCTGTCAGTCCCTGGGGCTGTAATTCAGCTATCCTGCTCTCACTCTATCCATCACATTTACACAAATCCCCAAGGTGGACTGCCTTCTAAATGTCTTTACCTTGTGCATTATCCTGGGGCTTAACAATCCAATATTGGTGCAGCCAAGGATAATTACTCTCCATTGATGATAAAACACCCTGAATCCTGTCAGGCATGGCAATTTGCATCTTACAGTGCTGAGGATCAATAGATACAACAAAGGAGTGAAACCTGATTAGATACTGCTGCCTCTCAATGGAAAGGGAAGAGCTGATTGTTTTGCAGGGTTGAAGTCCTGGTTAAAAGGGAAACAGAGGTCTCCCATTACAACACAGTCCCCAAGCCTGCTGTTCACCTAAAAACTGCTGCAGGGAGTTTGAGACTCCAGGAGAAAGTAGATGAATGAACAACCAGATCTTACAGACTCCTGGTAAAAAAGGAGAGCTATTTACTTGGGCCAGCATGGCTCATGCAGTTTCACTGTAACCCAAGAGAATACAGAGGGTGTGAATTGTCTGGAGCTCCAAGAGGTTCTACTTTCCCCCTGGTTTTATGGATTTACAGCATAAAGAGGACAAGTAAATTGTTCACGATCACACACTGCTTCAATAATGAGCCTGGAAATTGGCTACTGGCTCTGCAAATGGATCTCTTTCTGAAGAATCCTCTAGGAGCGTGGGCTCAGCCAAGAGCTCCTGCCCTGTCGAGGCAACAGAAATGTCATATATATTTAAAATAAGGGATTGCAGGATTTTCCAACCACAATTAACCAGGTAAGCAGATGCATGAAGGTGGAGGTGGAATAAAAAATTATCCCAACAGTCTTCAGTCTTCTGACACTAATCTAACACTGAATCTGATCGAAGATAAGAAGCGTGGTGGGTGAACTTCGGTTCCCACATTTAATCTAGAGAGACATCACAAGCTTCCTCCTCTTCAAGTCTTTATTTGGAGGCCAGTAACACATTGAGAGAAACCCATGGCTGGGCTGACAGCACTGCTGGGCTGCAGGCAGGGAACGCATTCCCACTTGGACGTGATTCTCCACCACTGACACTCCCTGGGCTCAGCTGTGCCCATGTCCCACAGCCTGCCCAGATTAGTGACACCAAAGCTCAGCCCTGGGCTGCACACCAAGAGCTCCCAGAAAGGATGTAGCTAACTGTGTTAAATCTGGGTTTTTATTTGGTTTCTGGTGGCAGAGCTACATTAAACTGGGACTGTATGTCTCCATGTTCTTGCTTGACTGAAAGAAATGCACAGTTTTCTTCCATGGAAATTAGTCAGCAAAAGAAAAGCTGAATTTGGGGGATTCCCAACCGTGTGAAGGATAATGTTTTTAAAAAAGGCCTCAAAACATGCAGAAAATAAAACAACATCAAGAAAAGAGCTAGGCACATCTTTTCAGAATGCGTGCTCTGAGGCTGATGAAGGGCTCAAAGCAAGAGAGAGGAAAACAGAGAAAAAGAGAAAAACTCTTCAGAAACCAGCTGGGAATAGTCTGTTCTTATCAAAACACGTTGCTGACACAGACCTGTCATGGAGCCAACATCTGCTCCCAACTCGCAGAGTCAGTCCGAGGCAGGCTGAGTGACTCCTGCACAGGAACACCAAGAGTTGATTTGGCACGACGGAGGCAAATGAGAAGAGCTTCTGAAAGCACCAGTGAGCAAAACGGGAAGGAAACTTGTTCCTTTGATGAAAAACCTTTTTATTTTGACCTACAGGCAAACTTGCAGATTTTTTTTTTCTGCAGAAAGGCATCTCTTCCAACATGGGAAATGGGAAAAAAAGCCTGATTCTGGACATCTGATGCATATGGTAGTGTCTGCTAAAGTCAACGGGGGGTTGCATATGGCAAGCCTGCAAACCTGAGGCTCATTAACATTATGGCACTGGATTATCACTATTTTATGGTCATAAGGATCTGTCTCTTTCATCCTGATGCCTGCTGAGTGATGGTGGATTCAGATGCCCCATATTAACCCCTAAGAGGAAATGTAATATTGTTGAGAAGTACCAAGCCCACATTTAAAATTCTTTGTCTCCACTCGTGCAGTGGAGTAGAAATATGCTTTCCCATCCTGATCTTCTCCTGAAATCTATCCCAACCCTTAAAGGCTTTCAGTCCCCCTGCCTTCTTCAACCTCCAGCATTTTTGGGGTGCTGGAGAAGATTTGCAAACAGTCTGAGACAGCATCACTGTAGAACAGATGGCAACTATCCCACCTAGGGTGAGACACCACACAGCATCCGTTGGATTCTCACATGAGCATCCAGCTCCTGGCACTGCCTGAGCCTCTACAGAGGCACTCGGAATTCTCCTGCGTTGTGGGAACCCAGCACTCCTCACGGAGAAAGGGACGTTATTATGGTTTTCCATCTGTCAGTGCTAACTGAAATGTAACTTTGTATTGGGCTCTCCACTCTGCACTCAGGCATGGAAGATTTAGAGCTTGCTGTTCTGTATTTGAAACGGGAAATTGGAGTGGAGCTGCTGAGTCATGAGAACAGGGGGCCTCTATCACCAGCTGCTTCTCCCTGGGGAAAACCTCTAATCCTCTCTGATGCACCTGGGTGCCATTGATTCCTCAGGATTCCTGCACACTCACACAGCCTCCGACTGTCAGAGGTGCATTGATTTGTGCAGCAGTGGAGAACAGAATGGATATAATGGAGGTGATTTTTAAGGTGATGATTGCTATAGGTGGGTGAAAATAAAACCATATTAAATAAGCAGCCATTAGAGCTTAAAAGTGAGCAGCCCAGCTGCCTGCTCCTGCCCTCTGAAAGGAGAATGATAACACTGCCACCTGCTCCAAAAACAGGTGAGCAGGAGCATAATGAATTCACAGGGTGTAAGAATCCTGGTGGAAACTGGCTCAAAATGCCCTTGTGGTAATAATGCATCCTCTTGCATCAGAGTGCACTCTAGGACATTGTCCTCATCTGAATGATGTTATGTATGGTGGAAGAAAGCAGAAAGAGAACTTAAATGTAGGAACCTTATACACAGCCACGACCAAGTCCCAGATAAGAGAATCTTATCAAGACAACGATGCTGAACCCTTGAAAACAAATGTAAACCAGCAAAACTGCAGGTCAGTTTACCAGGAAAGTTTCTGGTGATCGTTAACTGCTCCACACAATTGGAAGGGAGAGGAAAAAGGTCAGGGTAAAGACCTATTTCCCTATCATTTCATCACATCACTCTTCATATAAGCACCCTGCTGACCAGCCTTCTCCCAGAACTTCTCAGCGATTAGCACCATGCTGTTTCTTACTGTGAATTCGAACAAGAGTAGCACAAAGCTATCAGCAGGGACTTCAGTGATCAGAAACTGCTCGGCCAATTTTCACTATCATTTTTTCTATGTCAAACAAATGCCTATTGTCACCAGGCCTGCTCCTGTGGCATGTTGAGAGCTTCTGCAAATTGCAGAGCCCCCTGTCTCTGATTTTAAATCCCTAAAATGTTAGCTCCCACCTTATAGAATAACAGATGAGCAAAGGACAGGGAGCCAGGAGCTGCTGGTGGTAATTCTGTCTATTGATGCACAGCATAAGTATCCTGGGTACTCTGCCCTGCCTCAACCTTCTCTGCCTGCACAACAGGAATGGAAAATACCAGTATCTGCCCTGCCACAAGGCAAAGGGAAGACAAGGGTTTTTTTAAGTTGCAAAAAGCTAATTACTAGTTCAGACTACAGGTCCCATCACTGGAATTAGACGTAGCAGGACTATGTGAGCTGCTGGTGCAGTCACCACACATAACAGGCCTGCAACAGAGACATCCCAATGATCCTGTGCTTGTGAGATCCCCATCAGCTGTGATGGGAATGTTACACATTGATGGGATGTCCTCATTCAGCCACAGGACTCTGGTGGAAGAGGAAAGAGAAGGAGCAGGCAGGCTATGAAGTGTATAACCCTGATTTAATGCCATTAATGCAATTTGAAAATTAGCAGAGGCATTACAGGAAAACAAGGGAAAGAGAAATGGATTTGGGCAAATAAAGGATAGGTTTTAGAGCTTCCTCCAGCCTGCAGATTTCTTTTCAACAGCACATATATTGCATTTCTTCTTACAGCAGCCACTGTAGGGGCCAGGGCATTGTATAACAAGAAGAATGGTCAAACACAATTTTAATGTGTCTAGTAAGGCAGAGTGCAATACTTATATATATCAGAACAAGCAATGTGCCAAAGTGCCTGATGATAAGGAAGAAATGTGTCCTCGATCAAGAAAAACCAGTTTAATGTGCACACTGGGAGCAGAGTATTACACAGATACAGCTTTCTCCTGGCCATGTGAATTTAAGGAACCCCTGCTGGTAACTGAGATTCCTTGCAGACAATCAGACCAGAAGCAAAATGTTATAAATTCTAAAGGTACTGTATGACGTGAGATACATCCTCACATTTTATACAAAACCAAGAAGGGGAAGATAGCATGTAAGCATCTGAACTCCCATACAACAAATGCCATTTCAAGCATCATTTATTATGCTGCCTTTCACAGACTTTTACAATCCTCAATATGGTTAGCAATTTCAGCTGACTCGTAAAGCAGTTTTAAAATTCATCACTGAAAAAATGTTTATCTCTGTGTTTCCTCCAGTTCGGGAGTAAAATTAGACTCTTAAAACCTGGGGATGGTGTGTCTTTAATTTTGTTTAGAACAGAAAATAACTGTGATATGAAAGGTTTAATGAGGTTAGAAATCTAAAAGGAAATGGAGTGGGAATAGATTATCAAGAGAAATAAAGCCAACCGCTGGAGAGTACACTAATATTAAATATTAGGTTTCTAAACCAAATATATATAATCCATTTAGGGACTTAATGGTGGTTCTCAGAAGCACATTTATCTACAGCTTATGGTTCAACAACCAATATTATAACTCCATTTGTCATTGTTAGGCGAGGGGGATGGATGTCAGGGAGGCGAGGGTCAGCACTTGGGGAGGAGCTCGGGAGACGCCGCCGCTGGCCCTGGAGGGGAAGAGCTCACCTGCACATTTCTGGCTCCACGCTGAAGATCTGCCCTGGAAACACCTCACAAAAAAACCTCCCTCTTTCATTTTCCTCACAAAGAACAAAGGCAACACATTCAAGCAGGGATTTGTCTTAAATTAGGCTTTATACCCATTTTTCATTTGGAAAGATACTTACACGTGTGCCTAACTAAATGTGGGATTACGCACTTGATTAAAATTAGCGACATGCTTAAACTACTTGATGAATTGGGCCATTAGATACCTAAGTCAATACGAGATAAGGAGCTCTGAAAATCAAGACAAATTGAAAACTCAAAAATGGATTTTGGTCCTTGGCTTTTTACACCTATACTAATGAATTTACAGTAGACGCAAGGATTTAACTAAACCTCCTGATATCAACATCCGAAATGAAATCCCTGCTTAGGATACACCTGCTCTCTTTCTGGCTCTGCTGGGACTCCTGGGTAGGGAGGTGGCCAGCTGTGGGACAGCTCTGCCCTCTGCAACTCCACTCAAGCAGCTGCAGAAAAAAGCTCCCACCATTAAGAGTAAGAGACTTAGGAGATGGAGTATTTAGGGAAACAAGAGAAAGATGCATGGGTTGTCACACTTCCATTTTAGAAAAAGCCAAAAGAGCCCTGTGTGGAGACAGCAGCTACCTGGCAATATGGAGGGAGAGCTGCTGGATGACCTGAAATTCCTGATCACTTTAACCCCTCTGTGCCACAAGCACAGGGTGAGGTTTATAGGCAGAGGTAATTTTTTTATTGCACTAAATAGTTGGACAGAACACAGAGCCTCTGCAGTGGCCTTTTTGTGGGGGCTGTGTGCCAGAACTCTTGTCCTTCTGCCGCAGTTCCATCTGCTGGCCAAACACCAGGCACCCTCTGCCTCCCTCCACATCCTGCCCTGCTCTATCCCATCAAAGAAGGAGGCTGGTGCTCCATTTTACACTTGGGATCACTGTGTTATTTTGGTTACTCTTCTTGTTTTCCCTGTCTTTTCCTTTCTGAAAGGATGCCTGCTGTCAGGGACCCACCACTTCCAAGTGAGCACTCTGCCTGCCACTCCAGGCTTCTGGATGCAGCCAGCAGCTCTCTGAGGACTCCCAGACATGCTTCCTTTCTCTTTTCACAGGACAGGAGGGAAGCTGAGCTGGGAGGATGACACAGTAGGAAACAGAAGTGTGCTCCTTTCTCTTGAAAGGCTCCAAATCTGCTCCCTCTCCAGCCCCAGAGTAATTCTTGCGCAAATCCTTGGTTGACTGAAATCTTGAAATGTCACCAAGAACGGGAGAAAGCCAAAGGAAAATGCTTGTTTGAAGTGGTCAAAATGAAGCAAAACATACTCCACTACAAACAACACTTGGCTAATTCCAGCTTGAATGCTTTTTGCTATCAATGAAATTCTGAGGAAACAGGGACTTCAGCAGCACCATATGTTGGCTATCAGTCTGCTCAGGCTGGGTATTAGTGGGTTTTTACTCCTAACACCATCAATAACAGCAACTGAATTAGCTGTAAGAGTCACAAATCCATCTTTTGAGTGGTATGACCAAATTCTTTCACATAATTTGCCTGACTGACAGAAAAATATGTTGCTAGTGTTAAACAAGTCTGGAAACTTAAAATGTTTTTAATTCCGCAAAAAAAATAATGCAGAGCTTCTTGACTCTAGAGAGTTTCGAATCAAGACCTCATTTCAGAAAAGTGCTAATTTTGATGTTTGAGCTGATATCAGTTTTGCTGAATGAAACCTGCAAGCCTTTCTTTCCAGCAAACACAAGGAAGCACTTTTTCCACATTGACATGTCATTAAATTGTGGAATTCACTGCCACAGGATGTTGCGGAGGCCAAAAATATAAATGAGTTCAAAAAAAGATTAGACAAATTCACGGGGGATAAGTCCACCAGTGGCAATTAAACACAATGGTCTGGACATGACCTCTGGCTCAGGAAGTTCCTGAAGTGCTGATTGCCAGACACAGGGAGGACAACACTGGGGAAAGGTTCACCCTGCACAATCCTGGTCCTTGCCCTCCTTCCCTGCATCCCCTGCAGACCACTGGTGGAGCAGGGATTTCTGTGCTAGAGAAACCATCTCCATGTGGTAATTCCTCTGGTCTCCACAACATTTGGATCTGAATAAAGCTCTAAAATTTGTTGCAAACCGGGGAATTTGGTCACGTGCAGAATGCTGCTTTTTCTTCTTTTTCCAAAATCTTCACAGGTTTTCCATAATTCTCAATAAAAAACAAGCTTTACTAATCATTTCGACAACAAAGGATCTTGAACTTCTTGCCATCCCAATTTAAGAAGGAGATCCAAATAAGAAATTAAACTGAATAAATTGTTTATTTCCGTGGGTATCATGCAGCTGCCCTATTACTGTGATAAAATTCTGACGAAACAGCGAAGATATTCAGCAGAGTTTTTTGACTCTTATTCCTCTAAGTAATTTAAACAATGCTGTGTCCAAATGTCTTGCAAAAGTAGAATTATTACGGCATTTTATGCAGGAGGAGTTTGCTTCAATAGGGTGCAGATGAACAGGGACATTATTCTGAGGTCTAGAGCTTCTTTCTCAGACTTACATTTACAGTGCAATTCTTAAGTCTTATGATTGTTGTTGTTTTTCTTGAAGCCCATCTCTAAGTGTAATTCTGTGGGAATCTTGGTGTTCAATGAAACAGAAAATGATAAATTTCTAGCACTGTGAAGCTTAAAAATGTGATCTAAATGCATTCCCTCATCACCCAGAGGCTGGAGTAAGGCAGAGAAAAAGACCTCATTTAAAAACCAAGACCTCCCTGTTAAAAACATAACATTTTCTGGGAAACGTGATATTTGATGAAGTGACTCAAATCTATTTATCAGACTCAACCGAGTCCCACATTGCAAGCACCCAGATGTAACTTAAATTTCATATTCTGTGAACCCCAAAATAGCACGAGTTCTTAATCACATTCTTTAGTCTCATATCTCAGTTACAAAGCACAGCATAGATTTGGAATTAACCTGTATAAGTTTGCTGCAAGACATAATGAAACTGTCATGATCCAAAATCCTTGGCTAACAGTTAGCTAAGGATGTCTAATTAATTTAATAGCCTAATTCACAATAACATCCTGTCTATGTACAAATTTCCACTGTTTTAAAAAACAATTTTGCTAATGTGTGGCAAAACTTAGATCATTGTTTCAAATTCGATTTGATTTAAGCCTAGGAAAATTTACATTAAGATCAAGACAAATCTATTTAATCCTGGTTTAAAAGGGAAGAAGAAAGTCCATGTTGAGTTTTGCATAGTTTAAGTTCAATGATTTAAGTCATGTCCTTAGTTAGAGACAAGTAAAACTGTGAATACAAACCATGCCTGGGTCAGAATGAATTTTACTTTTTAGCACTTGTAAAAGTAACTCTTGGAAAAGACTTTTTCTTTTAAAAAATGCTCATTTGTGCTTTTATTGCTACCTTGTGCTGCACAAAGATGGTCCAAAACATTTTTTAACAGTACATCTATATACCTGCTGAGATTTTATCCACTGTACTTCTAACAAAAGAATCTTCAGCAGAAAGCCTGAACAGCTCAAGTAATACTATTTTACTCTTTTAAGCTTTCCATCTGATGATACTTCCTGGTCGTGCAATTTTGTGGATTCAGTAAGTCCTTAAGAGTCAGCTGGACAATGCACGACTAGCAGAAAATCACCAAGATTTACAGACCAAACAAAACCCCTAACTCCCCTAGTCAGCCTTTGGCTATCTCCATAAATCATAGGAAAACACTTAAACCTCTCTTTTTCCTTTTTAAAGCTACCACCTATAAACAACACCAGCATTTGTTCCTTTCAGTTTCTATTAGTCATAAATTTTGCAAAATTAAAGAAAAGGCATGAGCAGGGCCTGAGTATGGAAGCCAATTGGAAGACAGACATCAAGATGAATGCTAACCCAGCATCAAGTTCCACACCATCAGCATATTCTGTAAGTAGATCTAAATTATTTTTCAGTGCTGTTTTATTCAATTTGTTGCATCAGGTTTAGTTGTTTTCAGGTCAGATACCGGCAACCATTTGGTAATTGAACACCTCCTTAATTTCAATCAGAGCCATGCTATGCTAATGCAATTCTAGCTGTTTTAATTTCTGTTCTTTTTCCCTAATTTGCTTTTAGTCTTCTAGTCCCACAAGAAGTCTGTAAGACATTAACATTTCTTCTCGTCACCGTCAGTTGGGAACATACTGGAATCTGTAAGAAGTTATCCAACCTGGGCTCAAAAGCATCAGAAATCAGTGTGGTGACCCCAGCAAAAGCCAAGCAGAGGCAGTGGTCCCCGGCAAACCTCTCCCTCTGTTTTTTTTTTTTTTTTCTTGTCCCCTCATGGGGTACTTTTATTTATTTGGAGGCATTGGAAGGCAGGAAGAGGGTTGTTTGGTGCTTCTTAAGAAAAGTTTTGTTTCCAACCCATGGCAGCTTC
This sequence comes from Sitta carolinensis, assembly GCA_032173965.1. Taxonomy (NCBI): domain Eukaryota; kingdom Metazoa; phylum Chordata; class Aves; order Passeriformes; family Sittidae; genus Sitta; species Sitta carolinensis. The sequence continues at coordinate 6,631,484 of CM063296.1, read as the reverse complement.
TATTAGAAGAGAAACAAAGAGAAAGAGCAGATCCTGTTGTGGTGACGTAAAGCCTAAGAGATATTTCAGGGTCACCAGCTATCTTATATAGACAACATCTGGCAAAACCATCCAGCAGCAATATGGATACCAGCCCCAGGAAATACTAGTACGCATAGCCAGAAAAAAAAATATACTATTCTGGGGTTTATATTTAAAAAAGTCTTCTTTTTGTCAAGAAGAAAAAAGTGACACATCCACAAATGGCAGCGGAGACTTCCCGGCGCAGGCAGTGATAGATGAGGACTTTTGCTCAATCTCAGATGCATGGAAGAGAATAGTTTTTTGTGTTAAGAGATCATTACAGCTTCAGCCCTCCTACTGCACTGTTTCCTCTGAAATCAGGGGCAAGATTAAATCTGTTGTAGCCGAGCACTCTGTAATGGCTCTGACAGACGTTGTTTTTCCTCGGCCTCACATCTGGGAGTTAACCAGCAGAGCTCTTGAAACCAACCAGGTCAGCTCTTTAGTTGAGTTTCGTGTCTAATCAGCCAGGAAGGCTGAGGCCTCAGGTCACACATGGAAATCACTAGAGCTATTTAAGTCACCAGAGGTTATTAATAAATCTCCCACTATTTCCTTAAGTAAATAATTGGAGGCCCATCTTTCAAACAAGTTATGTCTGGCCATGTTATGGTACCAATTTTATCCTTCCTTTTTTCCCTTCACCAAGCAGGAAGAACAAATCTCTGGTGACAACAATGGCAAAACTGTGAATTATAAACATCCATGTGTCTCTCATTTGAATGCCTCCTCAAGTTTCCTTGACAGCTGCGGGAGAGAGAGGCTCTTAGTCTTTCCACCAGAGCCTGAGCCACTGAAACTGCTCTCACACCAGCAGAGACTTTGGGGGAAAGCCGTGCAGCTCTGGCTGCTGGGTGAAACAGGAGCCCTGCTCTCTCCATTAGGTGCTGTTAGGTAGCCAAGTTCAGGTCCTCCTGGGCTGCCACCAGGGAAATGAGGGGAAAGGCCTGACTGTGAAGCATGGCCAGAGGCAGAGCTCTGGGGGTTCTGGACAGCAGGAAGGGAGCTGAGGGAGGTGGGGGTTGTGATGCTGCATCCTCCCTTCAAGTCATGCACAGGGAGCTGCACCCAGGCCTGACACACACAGCTAACTTGTCCCATGGCCAAATTCATCCACGCCACAAATGACAAGCCCTGGTTTGCCAGAACCCCAGTCTCTCCTGGCTACGTTCCTCCTTCAGCTTTGGAAACAACAGACTGCTGGCGCTAAGGCTGATGTGCACGTTCTCACACACAGAGATCAACACCAGCCCTGACCACTGGCCATTGTTAAACTGCACCAGCAATCCTCTGAGGGGCATTTCTGCAGCAGGACTCCTGCTCACCCTGGCTCTGACAGAAAAATTCAACACGATTTGGCTCCTGCCTGCTCCTCCTGCCTAAGCTACTGCATCAAGCTCTTGCAGGTCTCGGGGATATTTATGGCAGCTGTGATAACCCCAACGCATCTGCCAGCTGCCAGATCCCTTCCACCACTGTGCTGAGTTATGAGTTGTCTTTGTTTGAACTTCTTTCAAAATGATAGAGTCTCAGGCATTAGGAGTACAGAATGGGTGCTTTAAACGAAGCCAAAGTCCACATGGAAATATGCGTCTTGTGCATATATATGTGTACACAAATATATCTGTCCCTTTACAGCAAATAATCTAAAATTTGCCTCTGAACAAAGAACAACAGCTCCATCCTTAAATCACATCAGCAACCAGCAGGTTAATAACCATCATAACCCTCACACACATGAAACTATTTTAATTTGCAATAAAACCCTTCTTTTAGAAGGGTCTTTTATAAAATGGAGGATCTGTTCCCTCTTGTAACAACAAATTCATTTTTTTGGTGATCTAAAAGACATTCGTACTTGAATGATGTTTTCTTTCTTTCTTTCTTAGTTTTTTCCCCTCCCTCCCTCCCTCCCTCTCTCTCTCTCTTTTTCCCTTGCTCTCTTTCCTTCCCTCACTCTTGCAAAGATTAATGCTTTCAATCTAAACCCCAGCCTTTCTGAGGGAGGATTCTCCTCACACCATCATTGCTTTGCGCCATTTCTAACAGGGGCTATCGACTTAATTAACTCTAACTTTAGGTCTGAATCTCCCAACGGAAAGCAAATGTGAGCTGGAGCTGCTTTAGCCAAGCAAAACCAGGCGATGCTGAAATATAATCCTGCAAGAGGTGGAGGGAAGGGCAGCCCTACCTTTGGGGCGTGCTCAGGCTGCAGGAGGGGCGCGCCAGGGCTGGACCCCAGGAGTCCCCAGGCAGGCTGGCAGAGATGTGGGGGCCCTGGCAGCACAGCTTTGTTCCAGAAGTGACATATTGAGGCTGTGTGAGCACGAACGTGTGGGCGGGGGAGCGGGGGGAGAGGTGCAGGTAGTGCAGCGCTCCGGCACCCGGGCTGTCGCCCAGGCAGCGCTGATGTGGGCACTGGAGGGAGTTGCTTGCCAATCCTTCTGGCAGAAGAAAAATTGCTACAGATGGCAACTGCCAGCAGGGAACGAACAGCAAAAACAGAGGAATTCACGACAGAAATTATGGAGAGAAAGAGGAAAAAAGCGTTTCAAATGTACCCGTTTCGTCTTTTCAGTTAAAGGAAAACCTGTTATCAAGAGCCCAAATGAGCAGCTCCACTAAAGCTGAGGGTGGAAATCACTGCAGAGCCAGGGAATGCCTTCAATTAAAAATCTGCCATGTGCTTCCACAGGCAGCACACACATGTAATACGCATATTTGCTTGTAAAGATGTGCCTGCACTTCATGAGTGACTAATACATATGTTTGTGTCTATGGCTCAGGAAATAGTTTGAAGACAAGCAAAATCTCTGGAATTTGCACACCGCACACCTTTCCTTTCTGTGTGACAGAAGGTGCCAGAAGAAGATGTTTGCTGTCCTATTCACTTAAAACAGCAAAAGCAAGGAGCAGGAAAGAAAAAAAAAAAAAAAAAAAAAAAAAAAAAAAAAAAAAAGGAGAAAAAAATACAGCAAGCAGAAACACTTAAAATGAGTTACTATGTCTGGTCACTCAATCCTTTAAGCCCTGCCAACACTTTTCTGTGATTAGTTAGTAAATCTGACAAGGCCTGCGTTTGTTCACAGCTTATTGACAGAACTGTATTGATAAAGCAATATCCAAGCCTGGGGAAAGAAAGCCCTCAATCTCATTTTACTTTCTCAAGTCTTTATTGCACAAAGGTGTTTTTTCCTGGATGAATTCATTTTCCTGAAACTAAACTTTGAATTTTCTGAGAGTGCAGCTCTTATATCATTGCTTAATAATTATTTATTGACTGGGTAGCCAATAAACACAGGAGAGAAAAAACATGTCACACGAATTTTTTTGTGCAGATTTCTGACCTGATGATACAGGGACATTTGTTCAGAGATCATGAGAGACAGAATGACAGTAGCTGTGGGGGTGATAATTTTTCCATCCCCCAGAGATACCCTGTGCTTTCCTGTTCCCCACGCCCCCACTCATTCTGAGGTTCTTCCTAAAACCTGCCCCAGTCTCCCTGGAGGTTTGTGTCATGGGCATCACATCCTGGATGAGGCTCCTGATGGGGTCCCTTGAGGACCCATTAGTGCTGCTCATAAATTAGCCAGATGGGGTTTGCCCTGACCCAGCTGCAGCAGGTTTGCTCTGGAGGGGAACCCAGGGCTCCCACCCCACCCAGAGGGAACTACATTTCCAAAGATTAGGAGCACTGGGATATGAAAAAGCAGGAATGGACAGGATTAAACCAGTGATGATTTCATGTTAAAGCCACATGTATTACTGAAGCCTAATTGCAGCATTTCACATCCAGTTTAATTTTATGAGCTTGATGAACCCAGAGTGTCAATACAGAAGTGGCAGTGTGGGATTGTTCAATGGTTGCAACCCAAAATGTAGGGAAATGGGTTCAGTAACAACCACTGGATACAAACACCATCAGAGAGCAAGAAGTGGTGAAATAACTGCTCCAAGAAGCTGGAGAAGACACCAAACACTTATTATTATGTGATCCCACTGGAGACTGTTCAATTTAAAGAGATCTAACAGCCACTGCTGAAGCTGGTAGTTGAAAGAAATTGTTGAAAAAACCCCTATTTGTTGGTGTTTAATTTACTTTTTTCTCTTTCTCTTTTCATTGGGTAGTGGAAATTGGCAGATATAAGCCAGCAAAGAAGTGGAACATCATCACCGAAACACAGAGTGATAGGGAAAATCCCTTTATCATTTGAGTTAAACCATCACCAGATATCAATGAATCATATCACAAAAGCCTATTTAGGCTTTCCTGGCATTACAAATCCAGAATGTCCTCTGGGCTCTTGTGCAATCACTATTGATTATGACTTGAAAACCAAAAAAGTCCTCCTTGCTTACAAGAAAAAAAATCACTCGTTCTAAACACAAAATAAAGCCGTTTTCAAAAATGGGCTGAAAAAAGGTGCAAACATATCTTCAAAGGCTATTTTCACTACTGCAAGCATGCACGTAGTAAGTCTTCTAAAATTTATGAAGGAAAGAATAAGTAGGAGAAATTATAACCAGTTGAAAAATGGGCTGTGCTAAGAAGAGGCTAATAAAGTACATATACTTCAAGGGGTGACATGTTTATTACTAATAATCTATAACAACATTGTCCCTTTATTCACCAGTGTTGCATTAATAAGGAAAGAAGTTAAGAACCTACAGATGTTACATGTGTTTTGAAAGGATTAGTTCATGTACCAATGACTTTCTGAAAAAATGGAAGTGTTACTACAGCTGTATTGCCCTGGGCTTCTGCAACACCAATTCAGCAGTGAAACTGGAGAAAGGAACAACCTCCAAGTGTGTGTTCACTGTGAGTGCTGAGATGTGGCAGGGTTCAGCACAGCTCTCCCTCCCCAGGTGTTGCTTCCTCAGGAGCAGATTCCCTTCTGGCTGAGTCCTGCTGATCCTCTCCAAGCAGAAACCCCACTCAGACAAAATCTGTGAGGAGAGAGGGCACGGCAGGCTGGAGACACAACTTGGCCATGTAGGGTCTTAACAGTTTTCTTATTAATACAACACTGGTGAGATGCCACAGCTCTTGCTTAAGCCAAGCAGGGTTGCAGTCTCACAATTCTCATTTTGACTGTAAACAAAGAGCCTGGCCCTCTGTGGTAGAGATCTGGGGATGACTTATTGTTAGAGCTGGATGTTGAAAATTATTGCTGTTAGCAATACTTTGTTCTGCATCGAATGCCATTTCATAACATAATCAGCTCAACCCCACCACAAACATGGATTATGCTCCATTCAGGAGGGATCTTAACAGTTTGTCAAATGATGTTTTACAACTGAGTTACCTCCAGTCTAGGCTGCTGCTTCAAGCACGGTTGGAATGGACAGAAGGAAAGAGAACCAAAGTTGGGATCTGAAAATCTATAGCAGCACAGTGGCACTAAAACCAGTGCAGGCCTTCTCACTGCAGCAATTTCTGAGCAATGCAAATCAAAATCTCCTCGCTACCAGCTTTTCAAAATACCTTCAGCTTCAGATATCCTGAAGCAATTCACCATTATGGTAAATAGCTTCATATTTAGATTTCCCGAAGCAATTCACCATTATGGTAAAAGACTCAAGATTCTTGCTTTTTTTGGAGAGGAGCTGGGCAAAACCCTACAATGGCAACAGCAGATACGAATGCTCAGCAATCTTAGCGCCAGGTATTTCAGAGGACAGGTCTTAGAAATTTATCTCTTTTTGCTTGTTGTCAGTCCCTGCCTTTCACTACATTCTTTGTTGACACACCTATGCCATCCTAAAACTTAAGCAGTTTAATCTCCATCCAGGGTGCATCCACACTCCAGACCAGACAGACACAGGCACTGCACACCTGCTACCACAAAGTGCTTCTAATGAAATGTGCCAGGCCACTGCCATTATATGCTCAACTACAAGCTCAGCTTATAACAATAAATACTCACTAATTGGTAACATAATTATTCACAATGCAAGGAGGAGGAGGGCTGCAGAGGGGAAAATGTGCTCTTTTTATTTTCAGAGTCTCTCTGAAGCCATGACATATCTACACATTTTCCTACCACATGTGCTGATCTAGAACTAAGGATGAGATGGATGCTGAAGAGAGCCATTTTCATCATCCCTGGAGAGATTTGTAAAACAAGAGGGAGGGTTTCTTATTCCCCTCTCACTGAAAGAAGCATTGGCTCCTTTCCACTTCCAATTTCACCATGGCTGCACACGACTAAACATCCATTTTGACACTAATGTGGAGTGGTGCTCTCTGCTAGGTCGGGTCAGCCAGCTCTCCTGCCTGACTGGCCAAGTGATTGTAAAATCAGTAATGGTATATTTTACACCCATATTTCTTAAAAAACATAATTACTAGGGAAATTATTCTTCTTTTACTCTAGTTTTTTTTTTTTTTCTTTTACTTATTTTTTTTTTTTTCCCAAAGACACATGTGCTCACTCTCTCATAACATTCAAAATGAGGTCAGAAACTTGCACATATGTGGCTGTGTGTGCTTTCTCCTCCAACCAGAAATGACAAAGGAGAGTTTGGCAAGGCAATAAAGGAATGGCCACAAATCAGCCAGGATTATCTGACTTCCTTTAAGAAAGCCATAAATTGTTTACAGCAGCATTGGTCTTTAATGGCAGAATGGGGGGTGATGGAGGGGAAAGCTTTAATCTAACAATTTCAACACATTGCCAAAGTCCTTTCCTGTAGTTTACAATAAAAGAACCTCCAAAGCATCTAACTTACGTTGGCTGGACTTTTTATTTTCGGGGAAAAGATCCTTCCCATGCTCCCTTCTCCTTCAATACAGAAATAGACTGGAGTGTAATGACGTTAAGTTTTAAAGCATTAAGCATCTGACAAAAATGCTTGCAAAGATTTTAGCACCAGGAAACCTCTAGAGAAACTGGACAGAGCCTGGGATAATACACAACAGACTCTTCCAAGCTTAATGCACTGGGAATTGGAAGTGCATTAGGATTTTGGCTGCAGCTGGGCTTTTTACGGCCACTGGATTCTCGGCACCACTGCTGCTAATAATACAGAGGTGAGGGGACATGGAGACAGACAGCTTGCTGTGATTGCCACTCACTGTACACCACAAAACAGTTCCAAACAGGAGAAGGCAGCAGTCTAAAAAAAATATGCTTTGGAAATGGAGCCAATCTGCACAATTCCTATATATGAATTTCCAACACTTCCTCCTTTTCCCTCCAGTGCAATTCTACATTCAAAGTTGTTTGGGTTTTTCCTTTTGTTCTTGCTTGTCCTAGAGGGCAATTGTGAAATTCAGAACCATCACTGGAATTTGGACAATGAATATTTGTAAAGTTTGAAGGCGCCCATAGTGGCATTTTCAGAGATAGGGTCTATGCCTCCTGTATTTCTTTGAATGTTTTCCACTTCAGGGCTATTTCTCAGATGGCACCATTGTGCAATGTGCATCTAGTACAAAAAAGGCAAACTTCTCCCTTGCCTGGTATGAAAATCCTCTACATCTTTTCCTTCTGGGATCAACCCTGCTGTGGTACCATACCTCTTTGTTCACATGCCACTATTGGAAAATGCATTTCTACTGCAAAACTGATGTAAATAAATACAGCACAGCTCACATGGTTTGAAGAGTTTGTCAACAGAAAATATCCATTCCAGACTACTGGCTTCTGAGAACTGGAATGTTTCCAAATCTATTTATCACATCACTTTATAGAAGCTCTTTCCTCCCTCCTCTTGATATTTCAGAAATTTATTTGCCTCCCATTATAAAAATAAATACAAGTGCTTTCCCTCCCCAATGCCCAAACAGTAATTAGTTATAATGATTGTTATTTATGTTGTGGCAGTGCAGTGGAGCCCCAGACAGAGGCAGGGACCTGATATGGTTACATGTTTATAATCCCTCCTCTACACGCCACTTAACAGCATATTGCTCAAAAGCCAGTGAAAGCAACTTCTTCAAGTAATCAAAAAGGAGACTGCCAGGAAAGTTTCCCCAAAGCTTTGGATAAAATTCCCATGAAACTGAGTGGTTCCCCATACTGCAAACTCCAGCTCTAGTGAGAGCCAGCCATCCGAGTTAAATTTTTTGTTTGGCTGAAAACAAACTCACAAAGCTGAAGTACAAAAAGGCAAATGTACGGTCTTTCCAGGGCAAGAGGGAAACCATTCCCCTGTTGAAAAGCTTTTCTTTAATAATTAGGGCTGAAAAATTACATGTATTTTCCCATGCACTGATGAGAAAGTTATGGGAAGGAAGGAAATGCAGGAAGATCCGAACAGCACAGAAGCATAGGATGAAGTACTTTTATGGATAATTGCCATGCAACTCTCTATTTTGTTCCTGGTGCTTAGATATTATTAAGTAAAACTAATTAGAAATGCAATAGATAAATGTACTCGGAATTCTTCATATCCTCTAAGTGGTTCCAATACCACCCATCAGGGACTCTGCATTTGCTGGGTAGGCAAATGATTTTCTCATAAAAAGCTGGACGACTCTTACCATGGATCATTTTCTCCTTTAACCTGCTCTATTACTGCTCCTCCTCTCCTCCTCCTCCAAAGTGAAATATAATATCCATCAGTGGAATAATGATTCCTGAGCTAGAGACACGAGTAAAAAGCAAACCCCCCTCCCCAAGCCCTCAGCACAGAAGGCTTGATGAGCGCAGCTAGTTAGTCCTGTCTCTAATTAATACATTTTGCTTTTCCTGCCAGGTGTGGCCCCATTTCTCACTCACTGGTTTCCCTCCCCAACAATTTACCCTTAAAAACAGAAACAAGCAATGGAAACAATAAAATACAAATAATGGATCAAATCCGTGTTGTTTTTTTTTTTTTTTTTCCCTTGCTACTCAAGAACTTTAAAGAGGTTTTGGGGAAAAAAAAAAAACAAACCACAAAAAAATCCCGACCAAAACAAAAACCTTTCCACTAAGTAATTGAGTCTGCACTCTTGTATCAGACATTCAATGCTAATTTGGAGTCCTGTCTTATCGCATTACAGACAAACACAGGGCCCCTTACATCAAGTGCAACAAAATAGCTACACTCGGCATTATTAATGAAGTAGATGGATTAATTTCCTATTTATGAGAAGCTAACCAACTGGCTAGCTTGCTGACAGCACTATTAATGATCCTTAATGCCCCACAGGCGGTAATGGGTCCCGCTGGGAGATCTAGGAGCACTGCAATTTGTATTGAGGATTTAGACATAACAAAAAAAAAAAAAAAAAAAAAAAAAAAAAAAAAAGCCAAAAAAAAAAAAAAAAAAAAGCCCTCCTGGGAGCAGGCAGTTGATCAGCGGGCGCCCCGGCGGAACACAGCAGACAAATAATAAATGACAGCCTTGCGATTAAATCAAACCTTCTACTTTAAGTGTTAAAGTGTCTGACTGTCACTAACAATCTAGTGGTTGTTAAAGCCTCCCGGGGCCTCCAGGAACAGACGCAGTGAGCTGGAAGGTAAAGGGGGGCGAGCGGCCACGGCAGCAGCGGGAGCCTGGCTGGCTTGGCAGGGGAAGCTGCTGCAAGGCAGGAATTTACACAGCCACAGAGCTCCAGCCCTGCTTTTTGAGGTACCACAGACCCAGGGCGCTGGAGACCCCAGAGTTTATAGGAGCCTGAAAAGAAAGATTTTTACCTGGGAATGAGACAGCCCAGAGATTCCCTACCCCCAGCTCGCCAGCCCTGCTTACAGCGGACTCCCAGCAAGTGGGAGTGGGAGTCCCATATATAAGATCACATTTGTTGTAAATGAACGTATTGGCTGCTGCTATCTAGGAATTTTAGTTTCCACTCATACGCCTGTGCATGCAGGATTGAAACCAGAGGGCCACGTTTCTAGATTCAAAGGGGACAGGCTGAGGTGTGAACAGAAGTCCTGGAGGCAACATGGATTTCATTCACTTAGTCTTGATAAATACAGCCATACGCACTCTATCTTCCTTATATTTAGTCCCCTTGCTGCCCTAGACTGATCACATCCCGAGGCTGGGTGACAGCTTGGAGAAATCCCAATGCCTTCTCTTCTGGAGATCCATGTTCAGAGATAGAGATGAAACGGGCAAGTAGGTGAGATGAAAGTAAGCACTGAAAAGGTCCTTTGCCCGTCACCCTCTGTCAAAACACCAAAGCAAGAGCCGAGGCTTAATAAGTTAAGGAGGCACAAAGCCAATGTTTTGTACTGATTGGGAGAACAGTCTCCTTTCTCTTTGTCATCTTCTCTCTGTGCCATGACCAAGTGTGGGCTTCTGTCTTAGATCTTCTTCCACACCACTTAAAAGTCCAGCACTACATATAAGGTGAATAACGTGAAGATTTCAAACAAGGTTAATGTATCTTTAAAGAAACATTTAAAAAGTCAAGGGCAGTTAGATGTTGTGCACCTGCCGTCAGTAGTACAATCACTCAATAATTTCTATTCAGTAATAGAAATAAATTCTTGTAATCCAACTCAGGTAATGTCAAATTCCTTCTAGGTGCTTTGTGAAAGCTCTGAGGAAGATTTATGGCTCCTATTAGGTTTTACAGGCACTTAAAGGTGGACATGACACAGAGGGGCCATGTAGTGGATCCCCCACCCCAGAGAGGAGCCCTCTGTACAGCACATAGCTGTGAGGAACAGCAGTCCAGGAGAGGGAACTGGAATTTTGTCTGGTTGTGATACGGACTCCCTGAGACCACTCCAAGAACCCATCAAGGGTGTGGTTTGATATCTGTTCTGCTGTCCTGCAAGAAACTCTCATGAAATTTATGTCATCATCATACCTTCACAGTGCAGCATGGGAAGAGAACCATAAATATTCAGCTCATGCATATCAATTTATTTTATTACCAATCCATGTGTGTTTTCTGGCAGAATTAGTATTTTTTGAATCATACATCTTCATAACAGGTCACTGAAAAGAACCCACTGGAAAACAAAGCAGCCAATTGGAATTTCTTCCCATTATGTGAGCTTCAGTAAAGAACATGTAATAGAAAAAACACAGTGCATAATGGGGAGCTCAAAGTGCTCTGGTGAGCACTGGCTGCCAAAAAGGTAGCATGGACAGAGCCACACTTATTTTTCTAACAGGTCATACAAGCTGCTCTGCTATAGCCTCTGGGTGGGGAAGCATTGATTTTTAAATATCACAAGCTAAAGAACAACGGATCTGACAAAATGTCAGTGTGGAACAGAGGCCTCCTGTTGCAGAGAAGGCAATGCACTGCCTTTGCCCTCAGGCAGGAGCCTCAGTCCAAAGGGTGAGAGATATGCCCAGAGGAACCTGAGGGCAAGGAGAGGCTGCTGGGTGCTGAAGCTGTCCATCAGACCACAGTGAGGGTTTATCATGGGGGCAGCAAGCAGGGGTGGCAACTGTCATGCTTTTCTGGCTCTGTGTCAGATACCACCTGAATTAATGCCCTGCCCCAAAGGGCACAGGGAGGACTGGGCAGTGTCAGAGCAGTGAGGGGGTCCCTGGGAGGCAGTGGAAGCACCAGCATTGGAGGGTAAGGGCCTCTGAGTGGCTGTAGGAAGGACACAAGTTTTGGGTAATGGTCAACAACTGCACATCATGTTTATGAGCCTGATTAGGAGCTCCAGCTTCTCCTGGTAAGACCACCAAGTTTTGCTTTGGCCGGTCATCACCTTTGGACATGTGGATCACTAAAGGCAGGGCTGTACATACGTCAGACAACAAAGTCATTATGTACAGAGAAAACGTTCTTCATAAGGCACCATCCTCCCATTCACCACACAAAGAATTAAGACATACTGGTAATTTCTTTAGCTGTCCCCTCCTGTCTTCCTCATGCTGGCATAAAATTGGACCCTGAGCCTTGTTTGCTTGATCACGCTTCCCCTCCTCCAACCTATCCTCGCCCCCTGCACCTCCCACCAATTTGCCCCCACCATCCTCGCTTGGATGGGGAAGGCAAAAAATAATAGTGACAACCCCCAGGGGAAAGCCAAGGGGCCCCTGCAAAGTGCACTGCGAAAAGGAGCGCGCCTGCTCACTCATCACATTTTGCATTCGTTCTGCCACTCGCTGTCAAATTAAAACGTGGCCAACAACTCATTTCTCCTGCTCTCACAGTTACAAATTAGTCCATTAAGCTGTCTGCAGCAAACCTTTTTTCCTCTTCCCAGTAATGGCCTCCGAGAATTCCTTCATAATCGCCAAGTCCTCCTGGGATGCCCACCGAAAGCAGATGGAGAAGCTCACGGGTAATACAAGGCACTTTTTAATGACACAACATGCTGTGGGTCTTTTTTTATTTTGGTTTTTTTTTTTTTATGTCCCTGTTCTCCCTTCATCATATTTCTCCCTTCTCTGCTTTCTTCCACCAGGAGGATTAGGAATTGAAAAAAAAAAACAGAAATAAAAGAGAAGCGTGGATGGAGGGGCATGGATGCTCCTGTGCAGAGGCTGACAGCTACAGGAAGGAGTGTGGGGGGGAATCAGCTTCAACTCCCTAATTAAAACCTCCTAATTGAATTATCTTTATTGAAAAATTAGATCTTCCATTGGAAGCGTAGAGATCTGGGAAGACAGACGATCAAGTCCTCCTGTAGATGACTAATCTGTTTCATTTATTGTGTCTCCTCCTCCCCAGGCAGAGGCTGCACAGATGACGACCGTCTCTTCCGCGGGCCAGACCTGTCGCAGAGCGAATCGCTCCTGACAGAACAAGTTGCTTAATGCAGAATCCCCTCTCTTAAGGGATGTTTTGGAGAGCCAAAAGGACTTGAGTGTTATTAGCAAGTAAAGGGCTAGTACCTGCTGGGAGTTGTCTTTATTTATTTAAAAGAGCGTCTTAAAAAGTGAGGCTGTTACAGCAGCTTGTTCATGCAGGTGGCAGAGGGAAGGGATTGCCGACCCCAGCTTTGGTGAGGGTTCTGTAACCCCCACAAAGCTGCTGTGTATAGAAACATGGCATTTAAAATAAGGCAAACAACATTTTCTGTACATTGCTGATGCACAGGAAAAAAATACACTCACTAAATACAGCCAGCTGGTATCCATGCTGTACGTTAAATAATAGCAGCTCCAGAGAGATCTTTCCTGTCCACCTGTTAACTCAAAGTTAGTCTTGGTGATGCTGCTCTGCTCACCCACAGCCCATGCAGCAGATGATGGTGGTGAGCACCTGGAGTGGAACACGGCTGGGACCTGTTCTGCACTGGCACTGGCTCCCATTCCCAGCACAGAGCTCGGGAGCCTCCTGCCCTGATCATAGAAGCTCTGAGGACATCACTTTCCACACAACCCTGTGCTGAAGAGTCTGGCCAGGAGGATGTGAGGCATTATACTGTGCAATAAGGAAAAACAATTTTTGGGGAACTTGGTCCTTCCTTTCCAGGTTACTGACATCAATTGAGTTCAGCCTCTATTTGATGTTTATGTGAGAAGAAGAGGCTGTGAGAATAGGTTGAATATGCCTCACATGTAGCATTCACTTCCCAAAACCACAGATGGAAGCCTCTGGAGACAGAGGCAAGATTAGTGGTGTCTAAGAAGATCCCATCCTAATTAATTTTTTTACTTTTTCAAAACAAGGAGGAAAAGCTTTTCCCAGTGGGACCTACCAGAGGCATGTTGGCAATTCTTGTTTCCAATGAACCGCCAAAGGGCAGAGAACACAAATCAATCTTTGCCCATTTGCCTTCCTCCCTTTCTCCCAACAAATCAGAAGATTGGCTTCAAACTTGGAAGATGAAAACCTAATTAAATAAATACAGTGGGCATTCCTTCTATTTGCTTGCTGACTTTGCAGTGGGGTCACTCCTATTGCCAAGTCTCCTTACTGGCTGCATAGATTAATTTATCTTTTGCAGCAAAGCCGAAATTCCTTATCTCATTGCAGATTTCCAGGAGCTGTGCCTTTAAGGATACATTTTGCAGCAAAATTATAAGATTTGGTGACACTCCAGTAGTCCCTCTTCAGCCTCCTCCCACACCAAATAAAATTCAGCGACTCGGCTGTCACCCTGCCGCTCTGCTCCCCGCTCTGCCATGAGTGACAGGCATGCTGTGCTCTCACCATCCTGGGGAACAGCCAAAGTATTCATGGATCTTATTGCTAGACAGGCTGTGATAAGGCTGTTTTCATGGCTACACACCCCGCAGACAGGCATAAAGAGAAACAAGAAGGCGGCAACAGAGAGTAAAGTCCTCTCGACACCTTTAGGAGATGCCGTGTGCTGGAGGGTGAGAGAGGCTTTTCCATGGGCAGGAGCTGAGTTATGAATGTATGTATGTCGAGGTGGGGAGGGGAAGGAATAAACCAGTTTCCTGGAAGTGAAGAAAAATTGGCTGTCTTTGTGAGTCTGAGGCCAGCTGGGAAGACAGAGGCGTGATTCAACTTTTTGTTTAAAGAAAAGCCACTCCAAGTGGCAGAAATATCCCAAAAAAACCACAACCAGCCCGAGCCCCAAACCTCTAAGTCCTGTAGCAGGAGAAGGAAAAACACAACTTTCTCTGAACACAGACAAGTCAATATGAATAAAAAGTGTCCTTCATGCATCATAAATTATTACTTTAGGAAGAAAACAGACAGTTTTTCTTTGAACAGTAATATACAAATATTCCCACTGGTAGAACACAAAAAAGGAGGAAGACTGCAAGTAGATCACTGCACCCTTGGATTTTCTTACCAGTATCTGTTCATTTATCCTCTTTTCACAACACAGACTTTCTGATTGTATTATGTTTATAGCAAATATGAGACAATATCCCTAGGCTTTTTCATCGTGTTCTTTTCCTGTTTTTACAATAAAGTCTGTGAAAGAAAGAACTCACCTTTTATCTTCCCTATTTACATGTGTACTCTAAACAAAGACAACAGCTAGAAGAAATCAGCTAGTAGCAAGAAATGCTATAGTGTTTAGTAGAAGGTGAGGGAAATAGGTACATGTAAGCTTGGACAAAGCAGGAGAACATCCATCCATGTGGGATCTGATTTCAGTGCAGACAACTAGCTAGAGAAGGCTTGGCCAGCATTAAAACAAATTCAGTGGCATTTGCAAGGAAGTCTGCTAGCTCTCCTCTATTTCTGTTGCACTGTTGTCCCAAAATATGATGAGAAGAGACGCGCTACTGGAAATGCTAGTTCAAATAAAAAGAAATCTCAATCATTGACACTAGGGTTGTACAGATGCTCATTTTAATGCTCCTGCCATGTTTAAGATTGCACGAAAAATCCAAGTTAATCAGCTGAAGTCCCACTCGCTTTCTGCAGGAGTGAAGTTAACACCTTTGCCTTGGCCAAGCAAGAAGGACTCTGGTTTAGCTGTTTGTGACAGCAATTGTGCACACTGATCTATTTGCATACACATCTCTTTAACTGGCTCACTGCTCTGTTTAAAACATTTCCTTGAAATCACCTTGAACCTACAGCACATGTGCAGCGTGCATGCCCAGATATAAATGCGTGTGTGAGTTCAGTGTTATCATCATAAAAATATTTCAGTAGAGTAGTGCTTCAGTTAAGCATCAAAACTCCATAGCTTATAATTTTATTTCACTTCTTGGGGCAATTTCTGAGAAATACTTCAGTATTTTTAACAGTAGATATACTAGAGACCATATACACCACTGCTGGCCTCTTGCTTCCATAAATCTTTCAAAACCAATATTTATACTCCCATGAAGGAGTGCTGGCTGCTTATTTTCCATCTCCGTAAAAGTGGCCAGATCAATAGCTCTGTGTATGTTACTTGGAAACATGTCACAGCAGCCTCTAAAACCTCTTTTTCCTTTGTCTGAAATCGATTTCTGTAATATGCAAATATTAAGAAAAAGGAAGCTTTAAGTTTCCTCTTAGGATCCTTTGTGAATCCTTTGGTATCCAGACACCACTACGACGGAAAATTAAAACCCTGCCAGCAGTTTACCGTCTCCCCTGAGCGCCAGCCGTGCTGTGATCCTAACACTTTGCTCCAAGCTATGAAATTCTGCAATTTGCATATTCTTCACTTTGGGATTGTTTCGGCAAAAAGGGAGAACACACGGAGCTGCCTGCCCTCTCCTCCGACAACCTTCCTCCCTCTGAAGATGACAAAAGAGGAGCAGGAGATTTCTTCTGCTCCTCTATGCCAGTGGAATGATAACACCACTCACTCTCTTGCTTTAGATGTTGCTGCACACCCAATTTTTTAGTTAATATGCAGGATCAGGAAAATTAAACTTGCGTTATGGACTCTTACTTTGAGAAGGAGCAAAGAGATGCGCTATTCACTGGAGCTTTTTTGTGAGAGACTTGATCCCCACCCCCCCTTTTTTTTTTCCAGCACAGCTTGAGCCCTGAAGCTTTTATTAAAAAATAAAAAAGGGGAAAAAAAACCCCAAACCAAGCAGTGTACAAAAGTGGGGGGAGTAGAGAAGGTTTAACAAGCTCCAAGTCATAGATTATAAGCCTCTGCTAAAAATTTATGGCTGTTTGGATCTTTGCCACACTGAACAGATTGGCAAGCTGATCAGAATCGCAGCAGGCTGCCTAATGAGTCCCACACAATTTTTCACCCCATATTTTTCCAATAAAAAAGCAGTTAAATACCAACCGCAGCCACAGCAGAGCCTGCCATCTGGCTGCTTTTTTCTCCAGCCATCATTAAAATGGTTCTTGGCAGTTTACACCTCGCTTTTTTTCTGTACAGATGTGGAACGAATTTTCTGACAACCCTTGGATGAAACAGGGGGCTTTATTGAGCTTTACAGATTAACTGCCTAACTTCTGGTCCTAATTTTAAGTGCCTTAGCACACCGGAGGCATCATTTTAAGTGAGCTAATTGTACGTATCTGAGCCCACCAGCAACATTTGGTGAAGCTAAAGTGAGATTCAAGATCCACGTTTTGAGGAGCTGTGTAACCCACACCAGCACGGTCACCAACATCCAGCCAGTGCTGTGAGTTCATAGGGATTAAAAATAATAACTACAGGCACCGTGTTTGAAAGCGTCTGTAGAGGAAACCAAAGACTTATGGTTGAAACCCATTTATTGCAGCCAAATGAGCACGAGCAGCTTTAGTTCTTGCTCTTTGCTCTGCAGCAGTTTGGTCAGTTGGGGAGTGAGGAGCCCTGCATCTGTGGTGACTCCACTGACCTGGCACAGCACAATGAAGCTGCAGCCCCGGGTGTCTGCTCAGATGTGTTTGAGCCACTTGCAAGCAGCTCCCCTTGACTCTCTGTCACTGTAAGATGAGAGTGAGCAGAAGGAGAAGAAAGATGATTTTGGTGTTTACACACCAAATACCTGTGTTTTACCATCCGTGTTTGAAAACAGAAATACAAAGGTCTTTTAGAAACCTCGAAAAACCAAAATATAGGCAAGAAGCACGTTTAAGAACTGCCTGTGGGCCAAGCAGAAGCAGAAGCAGACAGGAGCTGGATAGGAGTGGCTGAATGTCCACGGACAGTTTTGATTAATGCGGTCTGCGAGGCCGGGCAGGCTGGGGATGGGAGCAGCAGGGCAGCCAGCTGAAGTGCAGCTAAGATGCTTTGAAAACACTGTTTCAGTCTTTCCCTAATGACTTGTCAAGACCACAAAAGAAGCAGTGGAAGTGCAGGGCCTGGAGCCCAGGTCCTCTGAGGGCAAAGCTGGAGGGCTGTCAGACCCCTCTTTCTCCCGAAAGGATGACAAACAGCAGCAGAACATCAAGGAGGCTTTTTATGGCTTCGCTCTCCTTCGCATCCCTAACACAGATTATTACTTATGCCAATCATCTTATAATGACCAGTGGATTTAAAAAATGAATAATTTATAGGAATGTTGATAACATTTATTTGTTTTCAGCAAGGGCTTCACAGAATCATAGAAATGCAGTACAGAAAGGGACCTCGAAAGGTCATTGTAGACCCCCTACTTTGAAAGAGATTATGTGCATAATAATGTAAATGACCCTATAACTGTACTCCAGAATCAACATTTTCATTAAGAAATATATTGCCCTTGTAATCCAACTGGTTGGGTAGATAACCTTCGAGCACAAGCTGACGCAGCCACAGCTATCCGGGCTGGAAACAGGCAGGAACAGTGACCCTGAGACAGCACGAGTGGGCATTTATTCAGAAACCTACCAAGCACAGGCTGGAGATGAATACAACTGGCTGACTGTGCAATGATAGCTTTAATTAATTTACACTTCTGTGGCTGTCCAAAGAGGATGGCAGTTTTGGGGGACAGGAGCAGCAGAGCAGTCAGGTGCAGCTGCGAGTTGCTGTGTTGTAGATAAAGGGTTCCACATTCGTGTTCTACTGTTGAAGTCATCCTTGGCCCCCAAACTGTGATGTACCCTATCCCCATTACTGGAAATGGCTGTGCAAATTGCTGATGAAAAAGAGGAAAAAAATTATCTCCATCTCTTTAGTGGGTGCTGAAAGCTCCAATTTATCTCCTACTGATCGACCTAAAACACCAGTTCACCCTAAAAGCACTGATGTACTTTCAATGCACAACCCTGCAGCCTGCTGCAAACCTCATGGCAGTAATAAAAAGAATTGACTCGATCATCAGCAGTCAGGTCAGACAGTTCTGGGGTTCCAAACTCTGTAATTTGGGCCCGGGTAAAGGACCTGGTTTTACAGCAAAGTAAATTAAAGACTAACCAAATCTGTCAGAGTAACTTTTATTTAATTTTTTTTTTTACCGTTACACTTCTGGTAAATTTTGCTTCTAAGAACTATTACTGTATGAAGAGTTATTCACATACACACTGCCTTGACATTTGCACTTTTTTATATAAACATTTTTACAATATTCCATTACCACAGAACGCACCAGCTAATAGCCAAATCCCTAAAGCTGCTAACAATCAAGTCTGGCTCAGAGTTGCCTCTGAATAACTTCCATTTCTTCAATGCTTTTGCACAGCAGGATTGCTAATAAACAATTGGGCAGTAAAACTACAAGTCAGCCAGTACTGCCTCTGTCTTCTCCAGTTCAGGGAATTGCTCTAATACAATGTGGAAATATATCCTGTGACCAAGCAGCCTCTGGGAATTCTTACATTTCAGGTTGGATTGTCTTCATTTGGGTTATTTTGGGATATCCACAAAAATGAGTCCCAATTCCCTTTCCCTTGCTCTCTACCCCCCACAGTCATACACTCCACCAAGCAAAACATTCTAGCTACTTAAAATGTGGTCAGGGAATAAACTATTTCAAGGAAAAAAAAACAACCCAGTCTCATCTTAAATGGTTTCCATCCAATCAAACAATTTAGCCCAGAGGCTAAAATGATTTAGCCCTTACACAAGTCTCACACAATAGTGTTTGCATAACTTACTTGAGCTTTCTCTGCCCCATGGAGAGTTCCCAGCCCCCTGAGAAGACACAAAGGTAACTGTGCATTTGATCCAAGGCTACTTTTCATTCTATTTAGGAATAGGGTTATTCACCTAAACTGAGGGTCTGGTAGGTTACGTACATACAGCAAAATGTGTTCCACAGCTCCACCAACCACCACATCCTCTGTGGTGCAGCCCCAGTTGCATTTTCCAGCAATGGGGCCAATGAAAAGCAGGAGCAAGAGCTTCCAAAGTAGGGGCAAGGTGCTAAACAGCAGGTGTATCTTCATGCAGAAACCCTGACTACAGCAGCACTGGTCAGCCACATCACTATGGAACATTCCAAAATTCACATTTTAGGCTTTCGTGCTTGTTCCAGCCCTGCATGTGCTTTATTTTTATTGCTTATTATTGCTAAGTCAGTGCAACCAACACGCAGCCTTTACAGATAATGTTCTTATGGTGAGTCTCAAAACTAGTTTTAAGGTTATTAGTGAACCTTTCCTCCTCACTATTTTTAAGGGTTTATGCATTAGATTTGAGATTTCAGCTGTAGGCAAAAATATGGTGCAAACTGATGCTAGAATTTTCCCCCTCGATCCTATTAAAAATAAATTTGCTTTATTGCAATGGCAAAAGAAAATTCACAGTGAAAAAGGTAAGAAATGGATTAGGGGTATTTTCAAGTCATTCATTTTCACTCAAAAAATAATAACTTGAAAACACATTTTATTCCTAAGAAACAAGGCTTTGCTTTTGTCATTAAAAAATCTCAGCACTTCAAATCCATGGGATGTGTGCAAAAAAAAAGGAAAGTAAATAAGCAGAGAGAGACTCAGGACTTCTAAACAGAAGAGCTGGGCTCAGGATCTTACAGCCAGCCATTTGGATGTCTTGGGGTTATATAGTTCGAATTCCACATTTATAGGCATCAGCAGGAGTTTTGCCAATGACTTAACTGACTTTTATGCTATAAAGCTAGAATGATCCATTTTGATTAACTGCTCTGACCTCCTGCATAACACAGGCTTACAGCACAGGGCCAAGATTTCATCCCAAATCTGGACAGAAGAGAGATGCACAACATATGAGTCAGCAGGACAAGCACAACAACTTTAATTTTAAAATGCCAGATCGTGCTGGCAGGGGAAAACAGGGTGGATGATGGACAGTTCTGGATACTGAGAGGTTTCTTGAAATATTGGGAGATACTTGGCTATGTCAAGCAAGCTGACTGAGCTAGCTTTCATCTCTTGTTTTTAATTATCTTTACTCTCTCAGAATTTCCTTGTTGTGCTAAAAGTTGTCCTGGTGCAAGCCTCCTCCCCAGATCTAATCTCTTTGCTTGAGGCGACTGGGGCAGGGTTATTTTGACACGCAAAGAAGAGGACATATGTTGCATGCAAATGAGAGGGCCACAGCTCAGAGCAGACAGATTTTTTTTTTTTTCCCCCTGCCCCAGGCACTTCTGTTGTTGCTTAACAGGATTTCCTGGGGATCTAGATGAACACTTTCACAACAGGGTCTCTAAAGTCTGGCTCCCCCAGCCAGCCATCCGAGGGCAGCCTGGGGAGCGGGGCAGGCTCCGGGGGCTGTGCAGAGCCACCCAGCCAGGGCTGCTGCAGGCAGGGACAGGGACAGGGACAGGGACAGGGACAGGCTGCTCTGGTGCCTGCGAGGGCTCAGCCGTACCCAACTCACCCCAGCCAGGCTGACTTGAGAGACCTGCTTGGGCAAAAGCTGGCCCGAGGCCACCAGCCTGGCCAGCCTCACTCAAGATTTGTTGTTCTCAGGTATTAACATTGGAAAATTGGCTACTGTGCACTGGCAGTAACTTCTCAGTGTTATTTAATACATGTTATTGTATTCACATTGTAAAGGGCCCACACCCTGTTCTGATTCAAGACCTAGATACAGAGTCATTATGGTGCTATAAACACCACTTTTAAAAGCCTGACTATGTATTGACACAGTTTTTAGTATGTGCAGAGCAGACTCTCAAAGCCACTCTCAAACATTGTGATGACATTTTACACTGGGCTCATGTGTCCCCAGGATGGCATTAAACGAAACAGGACCATGAAACCTATGAAACAGCAAGATCTGTGCAAAATAATAGAATTTCAGAGATAAGAAATGGAGGCAACTTGGAGGGAAGGCCAAGTTCTGTGCTTGATCTGTCATTCTTGCTTGCCAAGATTGTAACAGACATCTAAGAGTGAATGCCACCAGGGGAAACTTGCCTTTTGCTACTAAGAAAGGTGCTTAAATTTCAAAATGCCAAAATGGTAGGCTGCCCATGCCAGACAAAAGTACTGAATACATGAATATTTAAAAAAAAAAAAAAAAAAAAAAAAAAAAAGAAGATAGTCTCAAAACACTTGGCACAAATCACACCATTCATTGCAAGGAATCACTTCTGGCCAAGCTATCCCCATGGGCTTCGAGGGCTGTCAGCAAACAGCACAACCAGAATGAACTTGCAGGTCCCTCCCTTTTGCGGGTCTGCTCCAGCCGGGACGGGACTGCTGGCTGTCAGGAATGGGGACTGGCTTTCTCAGGATTAACTAATTATATCAAAATACTTGTCCACCACCCTCAATAAGGCAGATTTGGAACAGAAGCAGAGGAAGAAAGTCTTACAGATGGTGCTGCCACTCGGCAGCTTACAACAGGGCTTGGGTGCCCTCCTGACCTTTGCTGTCTCTCCCCAGAGAGCAGCCCCACAGGCACAGGCAAGAGCAAGTCAGATGGGGTCAACAGATGGCTGAGAATATGGTGCACATTAACACACATTCTTCATGAGCCTGTCTCTGGCCTAGGAATAAGCAGGAGAGGGATTTGGCCCCGGAGCACTCAGCAAAGCCATGGTCAATACTGCACTGAAACCTCCACTGGCATCCACGTGGTAGAGAAGCACTTGCTGCCAGAGTTAAATATTTCATTCTTAATGCACTGTGGCATTGCTTTTGTGGTTTTGAGAAAGGCAAGTTAAATTCTCTTAAAATGTGCTAGGAAAACCCCTGATGTATGATTTGTGTACAAATGGATGCTGCAGAGCCCTGCATGTCAGACTCTGCATATGGGTAACTTGATAATCATATAATTTGCCTTGACGCCTCTCTAAAAAGACATCATTGTCCCTCTAATTTTGATTCCTTGTAAATAATCAATCAATTAGCTAATCTGCTCAAATGCTCCCCCCACTCCTTTATGTTTTCAATTAAAAGTGTGAAAGGCAAGTGCAGACAGATTTACATGATGTTCCAGAGGAAAGAGGCGGTAATGGGTATTTTTTCACTGATCTTATCAGGTGCCCTTTAAGTACACTTGGGGGTTTCTTGTGATCTTGGCTGCTAAGCAATTCTGAGCATTCATTTTTTTTCCTGATGGAAGACACGTCTTTATGAGGTTGTCCTTTGGGAAACTCCATATATAGAATATCCAGTAAACTACTTAGGAAACGGTATTTTCCTTTCAAAAGCCTACCTGTGCTTTCCTGAAACTCTTAGAATGTGCAAACTGATCCTTCTGAGAGTATTCTGACTTGGCAGGATATATGCAACTTTTGTAGAGACAGCGAAAGGCATCGGTCTTCCACAGGGCTAAGTCCTGGCCAAATTTCTCATCTTTGCTTCAAAGTATGTAAGTGTGCAAGTTCCTTAGCAAACTATTTGCAAGTGCTTATAAAATGACCAAACCAATTTACTTCTCCCTACCTTTTTTTTTTTTTTTTTTAGGCAGCCAAATCTTTCTATTTGAACTTTCAAAGAAAAGGAAATCAGCTGCAGGCAGACACACGACATGGAAAATTTCAGCTCCAACAGTTAAAGTTTGGCAAAGCTACAGGCAATTGTCAACAGCCCTGCAAGGGAAGTGCCAGACAATCCCCACATCGGGCTGGGCTTCCAGCTCCACCTGCAGCCCGGCCAGGCAGGCATGGACATTGTGTCAGCTCCATGCCCTCTGCCAGGCAGCTCTTTCAAATGAGTCAGGAGCAGTGATTTGTGGTGTGCATTGTGAGTGGGTTGATAATAATGTGGAGGCTGATGTGTAGAAGGCACAGCCTTACAACTGGGGGGCTTTATAGCGGGGGAAGATGGAAAGATGGATCAGTCAGGGCTACTCAGAACACTTGAAAGACTCACCCATTATTCATATGGATTTGGAGTCTACTTCAGACATTTCAGGTGACACTTGCTCCAATACAATGTTTACATATAATGTTAAATTATATCTTCAATCAAAAAGAAATGTTAATTCCTCAAACTCTGAATAACTTGAAACAACAAGTGAGGATCTTGCCAAGATAAAAATCAAACAAAGAAAATGAATTAGAACAACACAAAACTGAGCAGCAACTGGAAAGGCACAACACTTTTCCCCAAGTCAAAGGCTTACTCATGTATATCATATGAAATACTCTTTCTGGAACTGGCTAAATTTTTAAAGTTGAACACAATCAAGCTTAATAATAAATTCTATCCTTCTATAAGAGGCAAGGATATAGTTTTTAGCATAAAGCATTAGTGATCACACTTATCTCTCTTTTTCAGATGAGAAGTGGCATTGCCTCGTGGACTAAAAACGGCACAGCAGGTATGGCATTCACATCCCTGTGGGGTTATTAATTCCTGGGAGCACTGAGGCAATGCCACACTCACTTATTTCTGCTCCATAACTACCCTAATATCCTTTCTGTGACACAATCATTGCACTGGAGCTAGAGAGTGCCACTACTACCCTCCGAGCAACAGTCAGACATCTCAGTTATTTCAAGGGAAAATCTAGTTGCAAGGGGGGAGGTCTACGAATTTTAATGCACCACGATCTCACCTTTGGTATCATTTTCCCCTAATAAAACAGGGATGATCACACTTGCATATCTGTTAGAGTGGGACAAGGACAAGTTAATGTGCGTTCCACATTCTGAATGTGGAGCATAATAAGTGCATGAATTATTTATGTGTATAAATTTAAACTCTTTGATTGAAATGTAAGACTGGTTGATTAGAAATAAACTTCCTTCATCTTTGATACCTAGATGCTCTGCCACAGGAGCTTTAAACACTGTGGTCTCCGTGGTTGCACATTCCCATCTCCTCTTCAGTGCCAGCACTGGAATTCACGAAATAACACAGAAATCCAGAGCTGTCCCAGATGAAGAGCAGCAAAACAAAAATACCCCAAACCTCCAACTTTTCAGCTAGCTGAGTTTCCTGGAGCAGCTCACTGCCCAAACACAGAATGGTGGTGCCAGAGGGAACACGTGGCTGAGACTCAGGGGCCATCAGCTGCCACCAAACCTCACACCAGGTTAAACACCAGTCACTGCCCCATCCACCTCTTCCTAGAAATGTTTGGTTTTTACCTGAAAACACGTCTCTGTATCTCTAGTTATCTCTCCCAGTAGTACAGTAGCTTAACAGAGGCACATCAGTGATCTCCAGCACTTAATGTTTAAACCACCTCATTTAATAATCTGAAGAAAGGAGAAAGTCCCAGACAATTAAGTGACACAGTGATTTGTTATCAGGGGGTCTCAAAGGTAGAGCTGCAAGAATAAGAAATACGTATTCAGGAAACAAAGTCACACAACCAACAATACTCTGTGCAGATAAGGCCTCTCAATTAGATAAGTTTTCTTGCTGATGTGGATTTAAGTCAGAGTTCTCCCTGCTCTTTCCTCCAGACACCAGGCAGGCATTAACTAAAATGTAGCTTCCTGTAAGAAAGGCATAGCCCCTAATCTGAAAAAGGGACCTCTCATTACCCCTTGGGCAGCAAGGTTTTCCTGCAACTTCGGATCCTGTTGATACAATTTATTTCCTTAGTAGAGCAATAAAAGCAGTACCTGAGTACTCATCCCATCCTGCCAGAGCAGCATGCTCAGTGAGGGATTATAAGCAATTTTGTAATTTTGCCTGTTTTAGTTGCAGATGCTGAACGGAGAGTTTGTACATAATATGAAAAGGAATAAGAGAACATCAGTTATTAATGCAGCCTCATGAAGCAATTAATTTGCTGGGTCATTAACTCTCCATCTACACAGGAATTCTAAAATCCCACAGCAGAAAAATGCTGGTGTGAGTATGGCTGAAGGCATTTCTGTGTGGGGCAGTGTCTCCAAAGCCCAAGGCCAGGAGCTGCAGGAGTGTGTGGTAAGCCTGGTGCTATGAACCACGTGAATTGTGCGACGTTTTTTCCAGGAGATCTGCATGACCACCTCAGTGGAGAACACCATCCATCACTCCTCAGCTTTGCTTACAACTTTCCTCATTAATCTCAATGCATATTTAATTCCAGTTCACTCAATCCATGCTTTACACTAACCAGAAA
Organism: Sitta carolinensis; assembly: GCA_032173965.1. Classification (NCBI taxonomy): domain Eukaryota; kingdom Metazoa; phylum Chordata; class Aves; order Passeriformes; family Sittidae; genus Sitta; species Sitta carolinensis. Next base: position 6,605,814 of record CM063296.1, on the reverse strand, counting down.
TGCCGTACTGGGTTCATCTTTTGTTTCCAAAATACATTTGGCTCACTGTTTTTAAGCAACACAAATGGCATTTGTGCACCAGCATGCCAGACTGGACTTGTAATACATGTTAAGTCTTTCAGAACAGCTCTACAGCACAGCCAACACCACCCAGAGCTGCTGGTGTCATTGTGACAGCTGAAATACTATTTTTTTTAAATTTCTTTTTAAAAAAAGCTACAGTCTTGACACAAGGTAAGACATGCTGTCTTCCTTCTACCTAAGGCAGCTTTCCCTCCCAGCCATTATCAATAATCACCGTTCCAGCAGACTGATGCATATGCTGGCTGGCTTTGCCACATTAAGTCTCTCTCTGCTGGAAGAGGCATTAATTATAAGCAGGCAAGAAGAAACTTCTGCAGCATTGATGGCTGCTCTGCTGGGTGCTTTTCCTTGTACTAAGCTTGTTTTCATTAACTTTCCAAATAAATGATAAAAGGCACAGGCATGGGCAACAGAAAGACAAACCCACAATCAATGGAGTAGCTGGCTGGTTTCCTGTGTGTGTGTGAGGAAGCTTTGTTTAGGTCCGTGCAAGCGCACACAAGCTCAGGCTTTCCTGCCGAGCAGTTTAACTAATCCAACCAGGAGTATAAAATATTAGCTCACTAGGAGCTCCAGCACTTGGCTGCATTCTTGGGGTTGCAGTTCCAAGCTAAAACCAAACTTGCTCAGGCTAGGATGCTTTGTGTTCTGTCTCCAGGCTTGGTAAAAATCGGTCAGCAGAGAAGTGAAGCGATGCATTCTTTTCCTACTGAAATGCAATTTTGACAACTCTCAAGATTTTAATATAAAATACTGATGACTGTTATATTGATTATGTTCATTAATACCGTGATTATTAATTGTATCCATTAATTGCCACATTTTATATACATGTTAGAGTTCAGAGCATGGGCCAGAAAAGAGACTTCCCTCCAAGTGCTGCCCAGACAGAGCAAGAAGAATATCTGACTAAAGTTCTGCTTTAAAAGTTCCAAGTTTACATGTTTTAAAGGAGTGCTGTGCTTGAGCAGGATCATGGCTTTCACAGGCAACTGCAAACTAATCTTCCAGACCTCACAGATAGGTTAAAGAAAATCTGCACCCATCAGCAAAAACATCCAAAAGAAAATTAAAAAAAACATACCCCCAATCCAATACATTGTCCTAAATAATGATTTTAAGAAAAATCACACTATTTTCTGGAGCCTGACTCATGATTTTTAAACATTTGGGGTTTGCCAAACTGCTGGTGTAAATCTGGAACCGCTCCACTGACACCACTGAAACTGCACCAATGTAAAAATGGCATCAGGGAGAACAGAAACAGGCAGAGAGAATTGGACAGCTGTGACCACTAACACAGGCTGCACATTAGGAAAGATCAAAGACTAATTTTTACAAAACATTTTGGCTTGTTTTTATTTTACTGAATTAGGGTAAAACATGGCTCACATTTGCTCTCAGTAGCTTGACAGGCTAAAAATTCTTCTCTGACTTTTGGACACAGCATAATACCAATGGGTATTTAGCCAGCTATTTTTCAGAGAGGTATTTTTATCTCCAGTTAGGAGGCTTCAATCACTCGAAATACAAGATTATCTCTCCTCCCAACTGCATGACTGTGGTGAGGATGCCATAGCAGATAAACACAACCTTCTGGTCCAAAGTCCCATCCTGCTCCTCGACTTCATCACTCAGAAAAATCCCCATCCCCTTGGCAAGGAGAACAGAGACCAGCAATAATGCCTCTAAAGTTTAAACACATGAACCTTTCATCATGTTGGAAAAGACGAGGAAAAAAGAGCACAGGCATTGGAGAGCACTACAAATCAACTGACTGCTCAGCAGAAACAGAGGGCAAGGGGTGGGTGCACCATTATCTGGCAGGGAATGTGCTCTCCAGAACCACTGTTCACACCCGTCTGCAGAGAAAACAACTGTCATCCTCAAAAGCCCCTCAGAGCTCCAATTTCTAGGCACAGACTCTGTGTCAGGAAATGCCAGATCTTGGCAGCAGGCGTGTTACTGATAGGAATGATAAACCAGCAGGGTTATGTGTACATGTCTATCTCCAAGGCCAGAAGAAAAGGAAAGCTAAAATCTCCAAGGCCATTTTGAGGGAATAATCATAAAAGCTACAGAAGCATTTCCTGGTGTTTTTCTGGTATTGTGATTAAATCTGTTTCTAGCATTACACCTTTAAGAAAGATCAAAGGGAGGCAGTGAGGGAAGGAGGTGCACAATGACTTCCACTAATTGAAGCAAGCTGAAGCCACCAGCACCTTCTGGGTTTTCCAAAGTTTCCTCCTGTATCTCTGCATTTCCTCTGCCCTCCCCTGTGGCCTCCCTGCCTCAGCCTCTGCAAAAGCATCCAGATGACTGACACAACAGAGATGCCTTTTATAGCTGCCTAGATACAGGAGCAGGAATAAAACCATCCCAAATCTCAGTATAATCACTGGCAGAAACTCACTGCAGTTTTTCCATTGTTTCACTTCCATGACTCCTCTTTTCTGTCTTGAAGAAAGGACATCCAGGTTTAGAAAATCTTAACAACTTCTGTGTAATAATGCCAATAACACTGAAACACTGCATGCAACTCATCCCAGTAACAAAACCTATCAAAGCAAAGATAGGTTTTGTACTGGGAACAAAACTAGTTTCTCGGCATAACTGTGTGTGCAGCACTTTTTGCCAATCTCCTCCTACTCCAGACCAACCTAATTAAGCTGCTAGAACTTGTAGTGTAAAGATAACCGTGGCATCCCAAGTGGGGCTTTGTAATAACCTGACTGACTCAAGCGCGATAACACTGAGAGCATCGTGGATTCTGCACTCAGCCAAACAAATGCTCTTGGATACTCCCTCCTTACCATTTACCTTCTGCAGTGTCTTTGCTTGCCTTTCTCACCCATCTGTGCCTTGATTATAAGCTCTTGGGGAACTCCTGGGAGGTGCTGTCTTCACAGGAGAGGCTGTGAGCCAGGGTCTGCACCCGCCTCTACGGACGCTACAATTCCATCCACTCATCCCACGGCCCTTGTGCATGAGCAAGGAAGAGAGCTGCTTGTAAATGCCTCCAAGGGTCAAGTGCAACTCTGCCTTTGATGCTTAATAAAGTTTTGAAATCAAAACCACCATGTAAATGTTGTTCTTATTATCAGGTAGGTGTGCTCTGGTTTTCTTCCAAGGGAGCTCAGCTGCTTAAAGTGGCTGGTGCTACAAGAAAGTCTTGGATGTTCGACATTCAACTTTGCAGGGAGTAGACTGACATGAGAGCTTGGCACACAGCAATGAAAGAGGATGCAATCTGATTTGGCAAATTAGCCCCTGGGATGATGCAGTTGCCATATGTATTTAGGTGCCAAATTTCAAATGGAGCAGGGTGACCTGACCCTGACCTTTAGCTCTGAGCGCTAAATTCCCTCTCCAGGGAGCCTCTCTAGCCTGAAGCGTGTTTCAAAGCTGTGAAAAGAAAAAATGTATTCACCTGGGGGATATTTACAGCAGAACATTTGTTTTCACTTATGCTGAAATCTAAGGAGAGTTTTGGTAGAGTCCCTGCATGTCATTCATTCCATCAACAGGTTTTGCAGCTCTTCTTATGCAGGTGTCTGAGGCCTGTGCAAATCTCTCTGGCTGACCACAAGTATCTGATGAAATCTCTGTTCTAGACAATAATTTGTTCAATTTGGGGTTTTTCAAACAGAAGCAAACATCTTCTTTCTCCCTGTTTACCAAAGATACTGCAGGACAAGATAAGGAGGCCACCAGCTTCAAAAACTCGCCACTCTTAATAAATACACTCAAGAAGTTTACAAGGAGTATTGTACATAACTTAACCCACACTTTTGAGAAGCCAAGTGTTTTCTTTAGTTTTGGGTTGTTTTTTTTTTAATCATGGCACTGCAAACTAGTAGTTAACTTGCTAATTAAAAACAGTTGTCTAATGGATCATCAGGGAGCAAGCAAGACAGGTTAGAAGGAAGAATGAATGTTAACTAGAGATAACTCTCAGAACTTTCTGAGCATCAGACTAGTGTTATGATACCCAAAACACAGGTATGGTAAAGAAAGACAAAGGAAGGCAAGCAAAGGTTCAAAGACAAGGCAGATTAGTTAAAATAGTTATACAACTCAAAACAACTTTAGACCTTTACAGATCAGTTCAGTAATGAAATGTCACAAAAGGCATCCTCCATGTGGACATGATCTCATTTGGCTTTTTGCTTTATCATTTCAGTTGTCTTGCATTTATTTTTCTGAGTAACCTGGTATGGACACAAAGCCAGAAATCATCTCAAACACGCCTGCTCTTCTGGAAAGCAGTGTCAGTTCTAGAAACAACTGCCTTGCTTTTTGCCAATCCACTCAAACACTGATGGTTTGAAAACTTACCCAAACACTCAGATTGACATGAAAGTGATTGTGGAAGTATTTAGATAAAAGCTGAGATGAGCTGTATGCAGTGTTATGGACCATGCAGTAGCTTTGGGAAAGGCACAGTATAGATGAACCAGGCTTCCTTCTAGTCAGCTACCAGAAATATATCTTTATTTCAAGGAACTGAGTCACTTCTGAAATGCACGATTTGTTTAAATTACAGGAAATAAAGGTTTACAATCAGGGACAAACTTGGCAAAACTTGTTAAGAAAAAACAATGGTTTGTACCATCTGCAGAACCTGATCTCTGGAAGGCTGATACATCCCTGAAAGCAGAAGCAAAAGGCGAGAGAAGGCTTTGCTAAACTTGTGTTCCTATCCAAGTTTCACATAGAGAACATCTGTTTGCACCCAACAACATACACAGGCATTTGATAAACACTTTCTTGCTTCTCACTTTAGGATGGCTCTTTGGCTCACATAAAATGTAACACTGCTTTTTATACAGTCTCACTCATTTCAAGTGCCATAAAACCAGGCATGAAAAAAGCAAATGTTTAAAGATGCAAAGTAAAGCATTTTAAAAAATCTGGGGAAAAAAGTACTTCGGGTTTTCCAGGCAATCTTAGTTCAGCTCCCCTTTGCACACATGCTTTAGTTGTGCTGTGTTTTCAAAATCTGGCTCCCACATTTCCTCAGCAATCCCTTCACAGGCTCTGGTTCCCCAACACCACATCAGGCCCACACCTCCACCCTGCAGCACCTGTCATCTTCTTCCACACTGCTGGATGCCAACAGGAAAAGCTGTAAGTGTAAACGGATGTGCTTTTGCCATCTACCATATTCTCTGCTCCAGAACTTTGCTGGCAGCAAGGAGAACTAAGTGGAAGATCTCACTCTGCTGAAGTGTTTCAGCTGAAATTCACCCAAATAATTCAGTCTGAAGAAGACTCTCAGTAAGAAAATTCACAATGACAAACTCTGGGCAGATTGTAAAAGCAGGGCTTCATGGTATAAATTGTAGGACAACCTTGACATCTGGCTTTCCTTCCCATCCTTCCTTTTCTCCCATCCAGGAGGGTGGAAAAGACCTCTGTGTTCTGTGACTTTGAGAAGAATGAAGAGAATATGTCTCAAAGCTGTTCCAAAACAAACAAGGATAATTTATCCTGTATCCAGGATGACACTGAGAAGCTTCTAGCAGAGAATGAAGTCAGCTGCACATGACAGAGACAAATGCTGTTTCAAGGAAAAAAAATTGTGCAGAGATTGGACAAGATTTTCCATGCTCATTTTGCCTTTAGAAAATAACCCTGAACTTTAGACTTACAAGAACACACTGAGAGACAAGCATCTTTTACCTTGCCTTGGCAGCTTCAGAAGAATGCTAGGAATAAATCATAGGAACAAACAAAATAGTCATAAAACCCCCTTGCTGCATGACAGACTAGAGCAGAAGATGTACTCAGACAGTGATTCATGAGCAATGCTCCTGAAACTGCTATTGTGTCATTTCCCAACACCTCCCAGTTCCTACCAGCAGGCTAAAGCAGCAATTAAAGAAGTGGGAGTGCTCTGCAAGCCTTCCCTGTCTGTAACAGGCCCACATCCAGCTATTTATTAGGTAATCCAGTTATTGTGATGTGACCTTCCCTGATGCACAGCTGTCTAGTCAGACTGCAGCATGGCCTATCAACCTGGGTGTTTTCCTTAGGACGCAAGCTTCTGTTCCTCTAATAACAGAGGTTATTACAAAACACAGCCACTGCACAAAACACTGCACCTCCTCTGCATCTCCCCTCATCGTTTTCCAGTTGTCTGGAGAGCACCTACACGCCCAGCCACAGTGGGCACAGGTTGAGACCAGTCTCCTGCACCCACCTCTTGGGCCACGCTCCCCTCCAGCCCCCGTGGCACCTGGGAGGAGGAGGAGCATTCCACTAACACCTACAGCCCTGCCTCATTATCCTCTCAAGAGCTTTCTAATGGCAGTGCCACAGACAGCAGTCAGGCCTCCCAGGTCTGACAATGCTGCTCCTCACCTTGTTGGCTTAGGGAACCCTTTTAGAGCCCATGCCTCTCCTGCCATCACCCTGCTACATGAGCTGCCTGTAGAGGGGACAGCCTTTTTGTGAACTAAGTGTCCTGGTGAGGGAATGGTCCCTGGCTGGAGCTCCTGGGGGCTCTGATACAACACACAGGTCATTGCCAGCATCACCAGCAGAGCTATCTTTGGAAATCAGTGACAAAGCTGCAGCACTGACTATCACGACCCAGGAAAGTAATGTTGAAGAACTTGGATTCCTGGTCAGTGTGTGAGGCAAGTCCCTGTTTATACTCCATTTGAAACAGGCTTTTACAAGGGATGCAGGGCTTTTGCTTGGAAATAAGCCAAGGGAGGACCTTGGGCTGTATCCATTGACCTCTGATGACAGAGATTAGATAACAAGTGAATGGAAGTACTTTCAGCAGTGCTGCTGTGTGCTGAGAGACGTAATAAAGGGCATGTATCATGGCAATACCCAGCATATATAATTCCCTGGAGAGACTACCCAGTGATTAAAAAAAAAAAGCTTTTGGTATGTACCTGTTTGTTACACTGATTTTCCTGAAGGAGAGAATACTTTCCAGCTCACTCCTGCTCTGAAAAATGCTACACCCTCTGCAAACACCAGAAGAAAACTGAAGTTCTTGATGATCTAGGGTCACTTCAAAACACCCCTTATTTCCTTCGATTCGATGTTTTTCACACTATGCTTTAACATGAAATATTTGATACAGTAATAACCAAAAGTTAAGACACAGGAGAGGAAGATGTGCAGGTGGAAGAGCAGGTACTCTGGCCAAGTGAAAATGATAAATAAAACCAAAACCAGTAAGGGAGTTTCTGCACAGAAGGGATCACAGCAGCCTGTCCAGAGCTCTGCCAGGGTGGGGTCACAAGCAACACCCAAGCCACAGCCACAGGTACAGAGCCCAAAGCTTCTCTCCCTGCTCTGTGACTCCTTCACCCTCTGCAGGCAGAGGCAGCTGCTCTGAGGAACAAGGAATGCCTCTTCCCTGTGTGAAGCTTTACCGAGCCCTGGAATCATCTCAGAGGCCTTGGTGGAGCAGCTGATCTGGACAGGAATCCCAGTAATCAAATCACGGCGGTGGCTTCAATGCGATTTCCCCGGCACTGTACGAAAGGCCACCGGCAAGGATTACCCGGCACAATTTAATTATGTGTGAAAACAGCTGCAAAGCTTTATGGGGGTTTAGGGTTGTTGTTCTTTGGATAGGAGGGGGGAAAGGAGAGGGAATCAGACATGGAGCAAGCTGGCTGGGAATGACCTGTGATGGCAGGGAAACACCCTTTCATACACATGAGCAGAAGCTTAAGGATTGAAATACAGGAAGCCAGTTTTTCTCAAAGGGTCTGCTTTTCCATGACTTGTCACCTGGAATGGAGTCAATATGACCTGCTGCACCCCACATCCCCAGTGCCAGAAGAGATGACTGCTCAGTTCCTGCACACACCTTCATCCAGAGAAAAGCCAACTTTGCCACTGCTTACCTGTGCACTCATGTTAAAAGACCATGATGGCCTTAGGGACAAGGAGGTGCATTCTTGTTGATACTAGCTGAAATCTTGGTCATACTTAAATGGAACAGGATTTTATTGCTGCCTTTGAACAGGCCAGAGATTCACCCATGAGAACACAGTGCCTGGAGAATAGAAGGTAACAAGGTCCAAGGAAAAACTACACATTGTCTTTTATACCACCTTTTCCCTCCTTGATTCCATTTAAAGGTCCCTGTGCCTTGTAAAATATCTGTAGAGGAAAACAAACCACCACAGAAAATACTTCACTGGGTATTACATTCCACAGGCACGATGAGAGCTCATCAATGCAGTCTGTAAGCTGTTTGATTTAAGGACTCCACCAAACATGTCTCACACAAAAATTACAATACTTGTGGTATTTGTTTGTTTTTGTTTTTATTTCAATTTTATTTCTGGATTCTACTTTGCTCTGTAAGTTATTTTTCTTGCATGACAAGCAATATCCAGTTATTCATGCACTGCCTTTTTTGTTTTAAGTTTTGACATTGTGCCCAAATTTAAGACAAGATGCTTTTCCTAGAGGTTCTCCTAGCTTCAACAGGGTCTCCCATTCTTCTGGCTTTTAAAAACTAGTACATACTAAACCTAATACACATAAAACCAAGGCATAGTTAGTGACATCAGCCACAATTTCCATTTCACATGCGTGTATGTTCTCTGTCTATGCACAATGGTGCTTCCAACCTGAAAACAATGCATTCAAGGAAAGAAATATGGGTTTGTGTGATGGGATTTCCAACGGAGCCTTAAGGACTTTGGTATCCCCAGACTATAAAGAAAGTCCAGAGAACAGAATGCTTAACATCTCCAGCCTCCTTTGAATTCCCAGCCTTACTGAACGAAGAATAAAGAAAGCAGGAATCCACTAATTAAAGAGAAATGGGGCTTATTTGTCTTGGTTTCTGAAGTCACAGTTCTCCACTTCTGAAAACACAAGTTTCTCACCAGTTCTTTTCTGCCCTAAGGCTGTGACCTAAGCAGCTTAAATGATACACAGATTTTGGTTGAAATCTGCTCCTTATTTACTGGACTTCAAATGTGCAAGCAATTACTGAATGGGTCTCGTTTATTGAATAAAAGTATTTAGGCATTATGTTTACAAAGGCCTAGAAACATTAAAATCTAGTGAAAAACAATTACTTTTACAGAATACATCTGCAAGCAATATGAAGTCATTTTGTTTTTGTAAATTTCTCCGTAATAGACTTATTGTTGATGTGGAAAATGTTCACATTGCAGCAGTGAATAATTTTGAAATGCCAAACTTAATAAATGAGAAATTATTGCAAATAATATCACAGACCTTAAAGAAAAAAAAAAAAAAAAAAAAAAAAAAGACCAAATACCAGCGGTTTCCTGACTAGTCAATCCTCTTCAGATTGGCAGAACCTCTTCAGACTAATCAGGAAGAGTTAGACAAATAGTTATTTTATTATGGAGGCTGTCAAATAAATCAGAATCTGGCAAGCAACTGTTTTTGAGCCCTGCAGCCGGCCTGGCTTCTTTTCCTGTAAACCCAAGGCGGTTACAACAGACCCACGGATGTGTGTGTTTGTCTGCAGAGCAACGTGTAGGCTTCGGGCCTCTAAACAAAACTTCTTCCAAATCTGGGCCAGCATTTTTCTTGGCTTCCTCAGGTTTTGTTGTGGAACATGGCTGAGAGAAGAAATGTTTTCTAACCAATTAATTCAAGTCACTGCTGTTATTTTTAATGGAGAGCTCTGAAGCTCAGCTCACAAAGGGTAATGAGAAAATAATGTTTTAAACAACATCATCAGAGGAATTAGGCCACGGACTTGAACTGCATTATCCAGTTCTCGGTGCAGAGTTATTTTGCCCCCCCCCAATGTTTGCTCTTTACAATGGCACGATGAATGGGAATTTTGCCTGCGGTCCGAGCCTGAGACACAGCCACAGCTGAAGGTCAGAGAACAGCGAGTTTCAGCACTCAGCCACAAGAAATGGGCTCTTGTGCCACTCCAGCCCCGACTCCAAACACGATCCCAGTGCCCCTGGGCTTCCTGTCTTTGGGAGCGAGTGAAAAATGAGACCTGGTTTTAGCAGGGCACTAGGGCACAGGCTTAATCCACTGCTCACAGCACTCTGTGTGTTTAAACTGAGGAGACTGCACAGGAGACTTAGGTACATAATTGGCACTGCTCATTCTGCTGAATAGAGGGAAGAAGAGTAACTACACTGAGAGGTAACAACATCACCTTTTCTACCTCCATTCAATCCTTCTTGTGTTGTTGATCTGCCTTGGATAACATTAACTTGAAAGACAGCCACGAGGCAGAGGGAAGGCAAAAGGGAGACAGGGTAGGGAGGGAGAAGAAAGTTTGAAATTATAAAACAGAATGGATTTAATGATCACTGGGGATTACAGGCCTATTTGAAAAGTTTTCAAGCACTGCTACTGTACTAAATATATCCAAGAGCTGAACAGCCAAGAACTGTACCTGGAAACTGTAAGACTGCCCAGGCAAGAACTGTCCTTCCCCCTATCTCCTTTACATAAACTGGCAGCACTGACAAATCAATTCACACCAGTGACATGACCAAAGACAACACCAGTGATCATACAGACTAAGAATGTGGGACATAATAACTTTTGAAGCTAATAAGATGGCTTAAAAAATCCCTTTTTTAAAATTCTTTGCACTAGATCATATTAAAAGCAAGTAGCACAGACAGACTTGCACCTGCTTGCAGATGAAAATGGTAGCTAGTGCAGTGCTATACTTGATATGAATTAACTTCTAATACACATCTGCTTTAGTTCTAATTGGCTTTACAGTGCTACTAAAAATAACCGGCAGGCATACTTCTCCCCTTCCCCGTGTCTCAATATGAATTCTCTGTCTTATGGATCCTAAAACACAACACTTGCTGTAAAAACAAACAATCACTAACTGCATACCATCCTACACATAACATTCATTAGGTTTTGTGGGGAAGAGCCACAGATTGGTCCTTGAAGGCAGCTTGTCTCATGGAGAAAACCACCTGCCAGAGATCGGCATCTCACAGCCCAGGGCCACAGCACAGGCAGAGCAGAGGAGGTGCCACCGATGCTGTCAGACAAAAACTGAGGGATGGGAAAAGGACAAGAAACTCATGTTTCACAAAAAAAAAGGCAGACTGAAAATACAAGCATAGGAAGGAGACCTTTTTGGTAGGATATATGTTGTTTTATGGGAACAAGCTCAATAATCACAGTACAAAAAAATCTTACTTTCCTTCATCTTCACCTTCTGCAGGCAGGGTGAGGTTATCCACAAATTTAAAGGGGGTGAAAATGGCTGCAGTCAGTCAGAAACTGGGACCTGAGTGTCCATAATTTATAGTGACATATATAACACACGTTGGTCACTTCAGCCACCTTTGTGGCAATTAATAAAAGAACAGACACCTTAAAATCTTTGTTGGTTACCAAAGGTTACTCTGTGCTTTTATCCTTGCATGATACCTTAATTGAATTTATATATGAATGGGATCCCCTTCAATTTTAGGCTAATGTTCTTTTATATTTATAATATTCAGGATAGCGACACATGCTTGATTACCTTTAAAACACTTATCATGATTCCATTTAAAAATAAATGAAACCCATTTAAAAGTGACTTGTCCCCATCTTCTAGTATTTATGGACAAGGACATATGGGGCTGATTTCCCTCATTATTAAGAAGCACGTCTGAGGCTTAAATCATTTAAATTATTCATTGACAGCAATTGGGCTACTCATACAAACTCCTACTTACATAAGGAGTCCCACGGATAGACCAGTCAAGTGGCTGAGGATGGCTGAACAGATTTTGGGATGCACGGAGCATCCACAGACAGTGCTGGCTTTGATTAGGGTGAGGAGAACTTTTAAAAATGGGGCCCCACCTTCACTAATTAATATAATTTAGCTGAGACTTTCAACGTGGTTGTTCTGAATGACTTTTTCTTCACAGGTCACCATGAGTGAGGTCCTGAGGGGTGATCAGCAGCAGCGGGAGGAACAGGAGTGACTGTGCATCAATTACCTCAACAAACCCCAGCCTGTTACCAGGCATTTCTAGAGCACTGGGTTACATGGGGCCTCCCTTTTTGGTGTAGGTTCACAGTGATCCTGACAGCAGCCAGACACAAGGTGGATGTCTCTGCCCAACCTGGGCTAGGAAAGATTTCACAAGAACAAAGCTAATTCTAAGCAAATAAAGAAAATCATCTTCGAGCAGCAGAAAACACCCATCTCTAGTGTGAATTTTCCTGCTCCTGCAATACTGAAATCTGAGACAGGAGATGAATAAATCAACTGCATTGCTGAGCTTGGACTGTAACAGTCCAAATAACAAAGGCTGTGAGCATTTAAAATTCTGCTATAAAGAGACTTTTCAGCCTATCACAGACTACTGTGCTCTCTGACCACCTCAGCACTGGAAGACCTTAAGCTGTTAGCGTGTTTCCAATCAGTGGAGTCAGAGAGAGAACAGCAATCATCCTTCATGGAAAAAAAAAGTTATTGTTATTCTTTGCAACGTTTTACTTCTAATTAAAAAGACGTGTTTTTTGCTCTCCTCAGAATGAGCCAAAGGAACATGCACAGTTGATTTCAGGTCACATTATATTGCACATATTGCAGCTGATCTCACAGCTATGCGGGCAAATTACTGTTTTTTTGGCACAACTAAATCATTATCAAGGTAAAAGCAGACAGTGAGCACCACCAACACCTAGAGGTTACAATATATTTTAGGAAAACGTGGTCTAGCTCCTGGAAGAAGACACTTTCATATTTCAGCCACTTCTCTCTTCCCTGCCCAGCCCCAACTCTGAGCCCCAGCATATCCTGGACTTCGTTCCTATACGTGATCCTGATGGTAAAGATTTTGTTTTGTTTCTGTTTCCCCTAAGAAAGGCAAAAAGGCTAGTAAGTCTTTAAACTCTCAGTTCTTATGGCTGTTAATATTTCACATTGCCAGCAGGGAAAGGAATTAAAACTGCCAGTAGCTATCCAGATAGATTTTAAAATCCCCTTCCCTCCCCCTTCTCTCTGCTTCCCTCAGCTTCAGAGGATATTTTCCCCGCAAATTGGTTTTAAATTAAGGAAGGTGATGAAGGCAATGTGCCGTCTCAGCATTTTCCCAGGTGCACTTAATCTAATTTCATTAAGGAGATCAGGACAGATGATCGCTACAGTTGAAACATTAAGTCTGTCCATTTTTGTATAAAAAAACCATTAAGTCTGTCAAAGTGTCGGCGGGTGGGCTGTTTATTATTGGAGATGAAGGTATGCTTTGCTTCCCCAATAAACTGTCAGGAGTAGTAAACCACAAATTAAGTCAGCTGCTGCCAAAGATTTAGGCAAAGATCTCCAACTAATTTTGACACAGGTGTGGCAAAGGCCAAGGAAAGGCTTGGGAACCTTGGAAACTGAGCCCGTTACGTGTGTTTGAGATATTTCAATCAGACCATCGAAGAGTGGAAGACTGTGCACCAGTGGGTATGATCAGGACCTGATGCTGATGCTCCTGACACTCCAGACAGAGTCAATGGGAGCTGTGCTGCACCATGTGCCCCAGAGAACAACCTGCAGGGTTCACCTTGAGCAGACAAGAACGCCTAAAAGCTTCATTCAAGCCACTGCTCTGTTTTGAACTTATGCACAGCTCTGACTGAAATGTAGAATCACATTCCTCAAACAGTCATACAGGTATCAAACAAAATTAGAGGAAGCTCATCAAAATGCAGACACTTCGGAAAACCAAGAGCCATAACAAGAATCAAGTGCAGCTTTCAGACATTACAAACCCAAATGTGAGCCATTTGCTAAGGAGAGGATTTTCCTTCTTGAGAAAAATGCAGCTGGGTAGAGCTCGGTATTAAAGACCATCAGGAAACGTTAAAAAGTATGAAGCATTAACTGGAATTACACGATCTTTACAGTACACACAGAGAAACTAATAATGACTAACATGGAATCAGAAGTGACATTCTAACCTGAATTCTGTGATAAGAGAGAAGTATCATGTTTGCAGATAATGTGCTTTGAGCATCAAGGGTGGGCAGAGCAGAGTTCATTTTCCCACCTGAGGTGCAGCCAGGGCAGCAGCAGAGCCCACTAGACCTGAATCCTTTATTCCTGCCCAGGGGACCCAGTGCTGCACACTGTGCCCTTCTGTATTACTTAACCTGGCAAATGATTTTGGAATACAGGAATGAGAAACTCTGCAAGTCAAATGAAGGCCTGCAATTGTAACTATTGGAGCATGCACGCTCCAGAATTCCCATCTCCTTGGCATCTTTACGGTTAATTATATAATTCGATTTAATTAACTCAATTGCCTAACTCAATTGCCAATTCCTATCACCTGCCTCCTCTGTTATGTTCTATCTGATCACCTTCCAAGGAGTTACTGCCATTGCACAGGTAGCCCTTTGGAGCTCAGACTGCCTTACAATGTTTCTTGATGTGGGCAGACAGCTGAACACAACTGCTCCCCTCTCTATTGCCTTACATATTAAAAGTTTCTTCAAAAGAAGGTCCCTGGTAAGATAAGAAAATGCTCCTGGATGGGGAACTGGCACAGAGATATGTTAAACAATGGAGAAAGCAGACAGCCACGGACACGCTGACGCCAGCAACAGAACTGGTATTATCCTGTTGTGCACAAGAGCTGTCCATAAGATCTCTTCAAGCCTTTTATGTGAGTTAATGATGGATTTTTTTTTCAGTGAACTAGAAGGCTCTTATTGTTTGATCTGAAAACTCTTTTCTACATTTTCAAGAATGAATATGGGCACCACAGACTGTGATGACTCAACTTGTTATATACAGACTAATGCACTTAAAATTTGAGTTTTCGTCTGGATAAGAGAAAAACACAAAATCTTAGCAGGAGGGGAGCACACTGGTGCTGAAGCTTTGACTCAGTTTCATTTTTTTAACTGCATTCTTGCTTTATTTAAATATAAAGGTCAAGAAGGGCTATTATTACTAATAATATTTACCAGAGTTGTAGTTGAGAAGCACAACTTGGAAGGCTCCTCTCCCTCTGGGAGGACTCGCAGGGCTTAACTCAACTGCCCCCAGTCTCAGTGGGAACCTTTGTGTCTGCTCCACACACATGGTGGGTGGAACGATGGAAGCCCAGGGCATGCCAAGTCTCTCCCCCATCTGGCATTTCCCAAAGAGCAACTGAGTTTGCAGTGGGCTTAGGGGATGCTATTTTTCTGGTAAATCTATTCATGGAGAATGATGAAATAAAAAATTCACTGAGTGGTGAATTTCTGTCTTCCTGTACTGGCAATGACATTGCATTTGCCTGTTTATAGCACCCAAATCTTTCAAGGCCTACAAGGTTATTTTAAATTCAATATTTTGATATTGTTTAAAAAGCAGATCTGTTTTTAATAACAACATGCAGATTGTCTGTAAAACAGAGGCTTTCTTCCATTAGGAGAAGTGACAGTCTTAACCCAGTTATTACTATATGGGAGAGAGCTTTCTCACTAGCTTTCACTCTGTATCACTGGGTTTTCTGTCTGTAAGAAATAAACCTGAGCAGAAGCCCTGATTCCGTGCATGTATGTGCATGCACATGCAGCTATGCAATTCTACTGCATGATGCCAAGCCTGCAGCAGAGCCCAGCCACACACTTCCACGAGGACATTCACACTGCTGTCCATAAGCCAGAGCATCCTATGGCAAAACCCACTTCAGTTCTGTCTGAGAACCCAGCTGGGAAGTAACGGGCAAATGGAGATTGCTCATTATTAGCCACAGCTGAAAACTGTCATAGACTGAAGTGTAATGCTAACAGAAGTGCAAATACTGCCATGTGAAAGCCCTCGGTTTAATTCCACATTTGATCTTTCCCTTCTGCTACAACCAGTATGAATCTCAGTTTCTGGAAAAGTACCAAGTTTAATTTCTCAGAGAAAAGGACAATTGAATGATGGACAAAACCAGTTTGGGGACCTTGGTCTGGGTAGGCTTCTAAAATAGCAAATAACAGATGACCTGAAGTGGGAACTAAACTTCCAGCCCCACAAAAAACAAATCAGATGGAACCCCCATTTTCCATTATCAGATAAGATGTAATGAGCAGAGAAAGAGAAGTCTCCAGCAATAGTGCTGGAGGGGGCTTTTCTTACTGCTGAGTAATCTTATGCACAAACACACACACACAGAGTGACCATTTCTGCTAGAGCAACTCCTAAACCTCTCTTCATTGTTGCATCCCTTTCTCCTGCTGCTTGAACTATGATTTTTCCTGTGGGCTTGTGAACACCCTTTCAAGGTCAACACAGCTGAAACAACAGTGATAATTTCATTCCTCAGATCTTCCATACAGTTTATTCTTCTCATTGCTTCTACTCTTATCACCTCCATCTCACACTCAAGCTCACAGTTCTCAGCACTCTCTTTGACTCACAATACTCCTGACATCAAAATATTCAACCTGTGTTTTAAGTCCTGTATATCCTTGTTTTCTGTAATATAATGAGCATCTTCTGTTTATCCACATAACTACATTCTTGGTCAAGCTACCTCACCCTTTATTTACCATTTTGTCTTTCCTTTGGTGACAGCAGATGTAACCGTGTCCTTGTGCCAAGGAAAAGTTGCTGCAAGATCATTTTCCCAGTCTGTGGCTTCGCCTCCTACACAGCTTCTCACTTCCTGAATGGCAAACTATCACTCTTTGTGTTTTGACTCTTTCACAGCTTACCTCTTCTTCCCAACATTCGGCATTGCTGTAAACTTTCATCTCTCACTGGTCTGATTTGATCACCCCCTTGTTAAACTTTCAAAGCAGCACCTCCTCACTACTTACCACTGCCTTTTGCTACAGAGAATAACTTCCCATCCACGGCCACAAAGCTACCTGAGTTTCCCTCTCAAATGCCTCCTAAAACCTTCATACCCACGAATACCTCCTTTAGATTAATACCTACAAAATCAAAGCTGGACAACAACGAGGCAGCTGGCACACTGAAACAGTGCTGCAGTTGGCAGTTCCCCCCATTCACTTCTCTCTCATCTCAACCTTAAGCCATGAGCTGTTCTGTGTTTTTACAGCACGTAGCAGGATGGGAACCCAGCCTCAGGTGCAGGGATCCCAGCACCACCGTGCTGCTCCCCTCCCATCCATCACAGGCTAAACTGCACCTGCTCTCGTGCTGCTGCCGACTTCCTTCACCTACTGGGGCACTGGGATTAGCAAACTATAGCATGGCAAGGCTGATTCACACTGCCACAGGCATAGCCTAAGGAACTCACCGGGCTGCTGCACAAAGTTACGAGCAAAAAATGACTTCAATCTCAGAGGTTGCTTGCTATAACTAAAGCATAAACTACAGAACCATTATACAGTTAATACTGACTGAACTTAGAAATACAACTCCATTTTTTGCACATCTTATTTAGCACCACATTAAATGAAGAATGCTTGATATCTAACCCCTGATTTGGAGAGCTCACTTACATGGCAGGGCCATGTACTTAAGCTGACAACCCACAATTCCACACAGAGCAGACAGAAGACCAAGACTCAAAGAACCTGAACAGTGAATTACTTTTAAAGAAAGAAATAGGCGCCTTTTTTAATGCAATCTTGAACACTGTTATTAAAAAAATGAGAGCAACATTTTGGAGTAACGAGCAGAGATTACTCACTCCCTTGTTTTACACAAGTTGACTTTTGGCTTTTTGCAGAATACCATTTAACACAGCACATTACCAAGCTGCTAGCCACTTTTCACAGTGATGCTAAAGCAGGTAAGAGACAATAAGTGGAACTGTTGATGGTTTATATTACTCTATTATGTTAATGTTCACTAAAGTATGCCATAAGCTCTCTCATTACATGTGTATAAACCAATTCTCTGTGGTGTTATTCCTGTGCTAAATGCTATAACTACATAAATCTTGAATTAATGGAGACTTTATAGTTCCTGAAAATGAAGGGTAATTGCTATCTGTTAATGCTGTTGTTGCTATTAAAGGAAGTATATATTTTCAGTAACAATGTTTATGGACCGTGAGCTTCACATCTCAGCTAGTGCACAGAGAGGAGACAGTGTAATACAAGGATCAGACTGACTCCCTGTCTCTCCCTCCTCCCTCTCAAAAAGCACAGTATCATTTCCACAGCTTCAGCAAGCCAGCTGCAATCCTCCTTACAGCTGCAGAGCCCAAACCACTGTCCTTCACTGAGCATACAGTAAAGGAAACAGGATTTGCATTTCCATCACTGGGAACGCATGATTTACTCAGTTTCTCGCTTGGTTAAATGGCTGGACAGCTCACTTTATTAGTTTGGGTATCTTGAACAGTTCTGTGAGAAGCACATGGTGACAGAATGATAGGTGTGAGAAAGTATCATCCCACTTACTTCCTCTGAGATTTCAGCAGTGATGCAGAAGTGAAAGGCTACCCTTGGCCAGAGACAGTTCTCAGAAAGTAGATGGGATTGACAAGTCCCCAGCCTTGAGCTCCTCTTCTCTGATTATTAAAAACAGCAGTGCAATGTTTGGAAACACTCACAATCTGCTGTGAAACTGTACCTTCACTAAAGTAATGGCTCCTCTTTCTGATACACTGACTGACTATGCTCAATTGCTTTTCTCCCCTGGAGCCCTGAACAAGGGAAAAAACCCCAAACCATCAGGAGTGTGTTTATATTTTACAATGCAGTGAGGGTAAAACCTTAATTTTATTCTAACGTCTGTGTTTGAAAACATTAAGAGCTCAATAGTCCATACACCTATGAACTAAATAAATAGTGGATAATTACTAGCATCGTACAGAGAGAGAAGTAGGAGGTGGAAAATTTCAGTTTTGCTTCTAGCTCAGTCGCTGACTCAGTTTGTACTTGTACATGCACTTTTTTTGTCTGCTTTCCTCGTGAGTTTTATGCAGGCAACACTGAACCAGTGTTTATGACTAACAAAAAATGTTATGCAAATCAAAAGTACATTAGTAATTCCTGCCCTGCCCTTCCTCAGTGCCAGCGTATGTAGGTGTACCTCGAAAAAGCTGGTTCTTGCTGACCAGGCAGCAGAGCAGCATTGCTCTGCAGCAGTGGGGAAAGAAGCCGACCCATCACGTAATTTGGGAAGGCTGGGCTGGGCACTGTGCTGAATATTCCATCTGGCTGCAACAGCCTGGGAGCATGAGCAGGAGATACATTTTGCCATCACAGGGAGGAGGAATATGAGTGTAGTCCCTCAGGACAGTCACACCAAAATTTTTATAACTCTTTGTTGCATCAGTCGGGTTAGGTTTCAGACAAACACTGAATGAGTTTCCAGGGGAGTGCAGTATGTCAGGTATCAACAGAGTGAGTCAGGCTGCCCCTGTGTTCCCCAGCTGGAAGGCAATGTTGCACTTACATTATCCCCATGAAAGGTTTGAAGCATCTTCACTTCAACCCTGGTGAATTTACATGCACGTGCCCACATATTTGCTGACAAGAAAGGCAACCCCACTTAATTCCAGAGACCTATTTAATAGGACCGTGTCATGTTTCACGTCTCTGCAGATCAGGCAAGAGATAGAAATATGATGATCTTGTGCTGCTCTCCTTATGAAGAAAAGAAATGTTATTATTAAGGCAGAGTCACCTTAAGGAGAAGGTAGCTGGGAAATAGGTGAGCCTGGAAGGTCAAATTACAGTTACAGAAATGTAAAGAAATGTCATATTAATGGTAAGGAACACTGTAATAGCCTTTCATTTGCTGTAAAGGACAGCAAGTTACCAGCCAAACACAATGCAGCTTCCTCTGAAGGTAACCTCAGATCCCACATTCTGAAAGCTAATCAATGTTGTTCAGATTTCAATTTCTTCTCTACAAGGTGAAGTCAAACCTAATCTAACAAACGTCAGTCTCAGATGTAATGCCGCTAGCTGGGTCTACCAGTGTAATTTAGATAATCATTAATAGCATAGCTGTATAATAAAACTACATGTCACTTACAACTTCATCTGAGGTTTGACTGGCAGATCTTTAAACAGTTTTCTAAGTGATTGCTTTTACTTCCTTTGATTGGGCAGTCTGAGAAACGTTTTAACCCCATGGTATCTAAGCTTTTAGGGAACGATATTTCACCCTCACCACCCCTGCTGTCAGCTCTGCTGCTGTGTAACCTTGTAAGAAACAGAACTTGGGGAGAGGGGTGGTTTCAGGGAGTGACTTTATACATATATACTCATATAAATTTAAAATAATAAAAAAATAATGCACAGTTTCATTCAACACACGATTTATCTGTTTTTCTCTTTAATCAAGCCGCCATCTCAAAACACAGCTTTTGCCATACTCCAAGAATATTTAGTATCTGATGGGATTTTTAAAAGAAGAAGTTGAAGAAACCCTAATATTTCTAAAGCTCTAACAATACTAACAAAAAGCAAAAGACTTAACCAGGAGGAGCTTTCAGAGTAGTCTCCTGAAGCCCTGGTAAGCTCTGACGTGGCCGGGAGTGCTGCTGAGGACACAGGGCTATCTGAAGTCAGCCTTTACGTGTGTAATGTTGATCCAGGAGAAAACTCTGTGCCACAGCTTCTCAACAATGAATGTGGGAGACTGGACAGCCAAAATATAATTAAGGTTGGATGAAGATCTGACCTGAGACTGCCAGGTTTGATCTGCCAGAAGCTGGCAAGGAATAGTCAGATCTTTTATACATTTGATGTTTAAAAGCATGGTGCCACTGGTGCTACACAGTGGGACTTGTCTGTTTTCCTTGCAGAGGTGAACAAGAAATCCCCATACACAAACTACAACCTTTCAGTGACCAACCTCTGTATTCAAAAGAAGGTCAGAAAAATCATTGCTGTGATAAATATGCATGCAACATGACAAAACACTCCTTGACAGTTACCACATTGCCTTGGAGGGCAGGTCCCATCTTCTAAACTGATTACAAAATTGATGTCTTCAAAGGTTACTCTATAGAAAATATGGGCTCCTGACAAGCCATCAGAGGAAACTTCCTCTGAAGCAGCACTGACACTATAACTTGAGTCTCACCAAATGCTCACATAATAATCAATAAAGACTATTATGTTAACGGGACTTTCTTTCCTGTAAATAGAAGCTAGTGAAGATCACAGAGTAGCTGATCTGATGCGTTTTCATTCAATTGTAGATATTTTTAAATTTGACATGAAGACGGGACGAAAATATTATTTTCAAATTCATTCTTATTTTGACTATCAGGGAATTTCCAAGCACATGAAATAAGAAAATTCAGTCTTACCTTATCGTCAATATCGCTCTCGCTGTCACACTGTGGATTAAAGAGAGAAAAAAGGATTTTGAGAAACACCTTTATGTATAGGGATCTTTTGCATCATCCTCTTAAATCTTTTGGATAGCTGTTTATGATGTTCACAGTTCAATATAACACACTTCTGATGTTTGCAGTAATGCCTTTTACATTGCCAGCATAAACCAGACAAAGCCACATCCTCTCTTATACAAATTTATGGTGTACTCTTACTTGGATGGGGAAAGCAAACTTTAAACAAAAAAGACAACCAGTGATGCATTATAACAACCACCGTAACATGAGTACCACAACAAAAAGCATGCCTTTTTATCATCCCAAATCATGGAATATATAGTAACAGTTTTGCATTGCTTCACCTTGATAAGCACTTTGTCATCTAACAACGAAACTGTGAAACCGGCAATCAATTTCTAATTTAATGAGTGGTAGCAAGAATAGTAATTAAAATACATCATAAATTCTGGTACATTTTTTAGTTTGAATGAGATCACGATCCCAGGAGGAAGTGTTTACTTAAAGAGTTTTGGAGTGCAATCTCTTTCAGGCTCTGAAAATGAAATGCTCTATTTTCACAGCACAAATGATGGAAAGATAACTTGAGCACTGAACGTTTCAGAACATGCACATCTTGCTGGCTGGAGCTCAGAAAGATTTACAGTTTGGAACAGCAGTAAATCTCTTGGTGTCTGTTATGCTGACAGAAGTGGTCAGTGTGTTCTGCAGCCTTGGTGCCCAATGGGAATTTTCTCCTTCAGCCAACTGCTGATGGGGATGGGTTTCTGTGACTGGCAGCACCCTACAGAGTTCATTGGGTCAACAAGAGGGGACTCTGCAAGCCAGCAGTGACAGCTCCAAATGTGGAAATGGTCCATGAGAATGCACATGCTTCAGTGTCTTGAATGTAAAATAAGAAATAGATCTGTTTGGTCATTTTGTCCAGATTTCCTCCTGCAGTGGGGAAGGGGGGATCTTTCCTGTCACAGTCTTTTATCCTCAAGTCACACAGCTGAAATTTCAGCTGTTACATTCTTAGTTTTCTGCTGATTTATGATTTATAATATTTAATATCTTCTTCTTCTGTTTGGCACATGGAATGATTGACCCTAAATACTTGAGGAACCATTTATTTTTAAATTCTCTGAAACACACTGAGCACACAAACAGCCCCAATATATTGGAGGAATCTCCCACAGTGATCCTGCAGTGAAGAGTGCTCGGCTTCCCAACTGACACCTTATTCCCATGCAGTGAAAATGTTTGGTTTAAGGAATCTGTTTTTCTATAGTCTTGACTAAGCAGAACTCTTTTTCTTTCAAAAGGACACCATTTTACACTGCCCCACATGATCCACAGCATGTCTTTCACAGAGAAATCCGACTGTTTAGTAGGATGTGCACAGACCCAATTGTATGTGTAACCATTCTGGAAAAGAAAGAACCTGAAGAAAAATGGAAGAAGTAATAGGACTGCCTTGCAGGGGGGCCAGGAGCTGTGGGTGGGCAAGTTCTATGGGAAAAAAACAGTATTAATACCAGCAAACTGCACAAATCCCAGCCAATTGCTCTGTAGTAGGCAAGCATGTTGGATAGCCATGTCTTTACTAAATACCTTGCCATAAGCTATTTATGCCTTTTTTGTGACTTTTATTCTGTCACTGACCTTTATAAAAATTAATATACGAAACACAGTTTCTGTTTTTTTCTCAAACCAAAAGTAAAATCAATCCTGATAAATCGTCACGAGCAGCCATCTGCTGACTTCCCCAAACCCGCGTCACGCAACCACAAACAATTGGAAGCGTCTGCTCTGGGCCTGGAATGGCACTAATTGTCCATCACACCGAGACACGCTGAAACAGGTTTGCTGGGCAAAGGCTGCCCCAGTACCTGCTGCATTTGTGCTTGCTGGAGACAGTGATAATTCACACTGACAGAGCAACACATTCATCAAAACCGAGGTGGGGCCTGGGGGAGGATGCAGTCACAGCAGTCCACTTCTTATTATTTACATGCTCCTGAGAAACGATGGCTGAGTGGAGGGAAGCCTTTCACCTCCACCCAGGGGGAGCTCAAATCAAGCCCCTAATGCTACAGGGACTGTGCATTCCCCCAAATTATCAGCATAATGGAGTGGGTCACAAGGACCTTGTTATTTTACCCTTTAAAGCCTGTCCACGTGAAAGTATCCTAAGTGACCATTTTAATCTTGGTGCTCATTCAACGTGAACACTTGTATTTTAGATGCAGAATATTCTGACGATGTGATTTATTGTTCAGACTAAAGCATGCTACAGTAGAATTACACTTATTGCAGGAATGGCATAAAAATAAGTTTGCACGCTCAGCCATGGGTTTCTTCAAATTGTATGCTTAGGCAGTATCAACACAAATTTTAATTCTAACAAGGGTTTAAAAATTATATATTGCACTAGTAAAATAACCAAATAAATCAAACTTCAAAATCCATCGACTAGAAAGCATTCAAAATTATCACTAAATCTCAGATGCTTTAGCCTATGAGTCCTGGTTTAATAAAACCTCAGTACTGTAAACATTACCAAATTTAGCTTAAAAGTATTTGAGATTTAAACAATTTTTTTGAACTTTAGTAACCATTATTATTCAAATACAAGGTAGTATTTTAGTCTTCTTTGCTTTTGTAACAAAAATTGTCTTCCTTTTTCTTACTGCATTATGATGTTAAAAAAAGAGAGGAGAGGGTTTTTCTCGTTGAAAATAGATTTTAACTCCAAAATTTGTATACCTACAATGAGCATAAAAGCCTCCTGCAGATGATTTACACTACTAAAAGGTGCAGAATTGCTTTATTTAGATGCTGAATTTTGCTTTGTACCAATATGCAACTTTGTCTCATGTAGATCAGTGAAAGTTGCAAAAAGCCAGTGAACCATCAAATCCACATGCTAGATTTTATAAACAGACATATGAATGAAGCAAACATCTGCTCTCTGAGGAGACATTTTTCCCCATTCAGGATCTGTAAAGACTTCATAATTAATTGCTTTTAAAATGGAAAAGACAGCAAAGAATTTTGTTTCATTTTAGCTTACATCTTCCTTACTTTAATCATGATTGCATCAGTGTTGAAACCGCAGAAGGCGGCAGGGCTGTGGATGCAGATCCACATGGGACTGTGGCTCTGTGTGGACACAGAGCCTCCAGTGAAGCTGTGACTGCAAGATGAGTGGTTTAAAAACTGCATTTGTGGCAGTGAGTTGCCTAATTTCTTATTTGCCTCGTGAAAGCAAGTCTCTGCCCTCTCTGCAGCTGTGTAGGATCACTCACGTACACGAACTGGCCCTTGTATTGGTTCCTACCTGGCTTTAAACCACCAAAATACTTATCCTAATCCATGTGAGAACGTTCCAAACTGGTCTACAGGATGAGAGATCGTGGGGAAGAATTAACACATTGATATTTATAAAATTCGGGCTTCTGCTTAACATACAAGAAAAGAAAAACTTGAGACTCATGGCTACCAACCCATGCTAACTTCCCACCAAGTCCTGAAGAAAATGCAACCAGCTTTGGTGGAAAAGGCCCCAAGCTTCAGAATTCCCACAGGCTTCCTTTGTTTTATGTAAAGGGAACAGGCTCCCACACTCGCATCAAGAAACAGGAACCCAGAGGCTGCTGAATGAGCAACGGCACCGAAAAACCGATGACAGCAAAACCAAACGGGCCCAGACAGAGCTGTGAAAAGCAGAAGCACTGCTGACCCCTCTCCCTTCCCTTGGCCAGGGGGGTGCATGTTGAAAACCCCCGGTTTCAAAGGGCTGGCTCTGTTTTTGTGGGAACATCCTCCAGCCTCCACTCGCCTGCTCTCCTCCAGCCTCCTGCTCAGCCTGGCTCAGCACGGACACTGGGCAGGGATGCTGCATTGCAGGGATGTTGGAATGAATAACGGAGTCACAGGAGAAACTTTGGTTTGGCCACAGGGCATTTTCTGTGTCTCAAAAGCCAACTTATCCCGTGTGAGGAGAAGGAGGCCATTCGAAGGCTGAGGCCACCACCCAGCCAGGCTCACCTCCCACGCTGCTGTTGTTGAGGGACAAAAGCCCTTGTCAAAACAAAAAAAGTTAAAGAAAATGTGGAGAATGGCAACTGTTGAAAGCAACGGGGGCTCATTGAAAGACAAAAGCTTCAATTACCTGGATTTTTCTAAAGGCCTGTTAACACTCCTGGTCTATAAGCAGGACTGTAAACAGCCATTGTACGGGGTTCATAAAGGCTCCTAAAGGGATTATTCACTGGGTTGTGCCAATTGCCTCTCAATTCCACCAAGAATGTTTGCAAAGTCGACCCCTAATTGTGCAGCTTTTTGGGAACTATTTCTTGCAGTGACAGATTCCAGTCGGAAGAAAGCCTCCCGTGAGATGAGGTTCAGCAGGAACCACACAAAACTCAGGAATCAAAGACAGAGCACCCATGTGTGTAGGCTGGGCCTTTGGCTTCTCATTTTTTTGCTGCCTGGGCTGAAATCTCATTTTTCAAGACCAATCTCCATCGTGGCTTTCGCACCAGACAAGGAGCTGTGAGGCATTCCATCACCTGCTTCTGCCAACCACCTCAAGAGGGGACAAAGATGGACTAATGGCCACTGTAAAACAGGCTACAGCATATTTGGCAAAGGACCTTCTCTTACCATTAGACTGGCATCGAGCTCCTTACAACCTATATTAAAACTGTACTATGATTCTTGTTGTTTTCTGGTGAGTTTAGGAACCAGGAGACTGTCCTTTGACTCTTTTCTTACCTCCAATGTTTTAACTACTACACCACACAGCTTTTCTTCACATAATAAAAAATTATATTGATTAACTGACATCACATAGGTATGTAAACTGTCTCATACCAGGAGTAAGAGCTTCAAGAAATGAGAACAAAACCAAGTCTCCTAA
The DNA here is from genome assembly GCA_032173965.1 of Sitta carolinensis. NCBI lineage: Eukaryota > Metazoa > Chordata > Aves > Passeriformes > Sittidae > Sitta > Sitta carolinensis. Next base: position 6,579,585 of record CM063296.1, on the reverse strand, counting down.
GACTGCAACAAGATTGGCAATACCTGCATGTCATGTCACGATGGGTGCAGGGAAATACGGTTACTTCAAATGGAGCCACTTCCTCCAAGCTTTTGAGAAGTCACCCCAGCTTACCCACACAAACGTGGTTATCTCCTACTTCACCCAAACCCAGTGGTTTCTGATTTAGGTCGTGTCTACACAGTCCCAAGGCTGTGGGCCCTGCTGTGCCAGACACTGTACAGCACAGGAGTTACAGGCTCCTGCCCAGACAGCTGAGAGAAAGGCTTGTTTTTTTCCTCTCCACATAAACACACATACTTATAGATATTATTTAGATTATGATTAAGCAGAGGGTGATAGACATCTAAGTTAGCCATGTGAAGAAACAGATCCCAGCCTGGAGGGACACGTAATCTAACCAGTCTACCTGCAACTAGAACTGTCTGGGGAAGTGCAAGGCTGAGAGAAGAAGAGGCAAAAATATTAAATATACTATCTGTAACTTGACAATGAAAGCTGGCAGGGTAGAATACGTATGTAGAAAGTTGCACAGAATATATGAACAGTGCAGACACCTATGCAGCCTGCACACCCACTCCACTGCCATGTTACCGCTATCTTATTATTTCCAGCCATATTTAGTTACTGAATTTTCTTTTAATAACAAGGCTTGGAGAAGTACTAAGCTTAATTCCCGGGTTGTTAACATTTCTTTTAAAGGAAGGAGTAAAATCAAGCCTATTTTTAAGAGCCCTCCCTTCTCCATGCCCTGTGAGCTAACTTCCCAGGAGCAGTGGCAGTGCGTATGGATGCGCTTGTGTGTGCAGGGGAGGGTGTTGTTTCCTATTAAGTCTGGCATCAGATTCATGTCTGCAGGGGCTTGCTTAAGATGATAGGAAGAGAGAGTTTTATCATGAGCCAGACTGACAGAAAAGCTTGCTAATGGGACTTGAGGCATACACAGGAAAGAAAGTGCCAAAACATTAAGCTACCGCCAAGTGTCAGAGGGCCACTGATTTATTGCAGCAATTTTGCCACTGTGTCCTTTATAAGGTCCCACAAGTCCTTCCTCCTGGCAAGAAGCTGTGAGCTGCTGCAGCTCGGGGAGAAGTTTAGATCCAGAGCACAGAAAGTGTCCAAGCGAAAGGCGGGGGCCGGGGGGAGGACGGAAATCGAATGTTGACTTGAACTTGCCCCAGGCAGCAGAGTCCTCTTAGCTCCACTGCCTCCCTGACAGCTTGATGAAATGAGTCAGGGCCTCCCCATGGCTAGACCAGCTCAGGCTTCCAAGTGCCGGGGTAGAGCTGTAAGAAACAGATTGAGCCTCAGGGCAGCAATTTTTTTTTTTTTTTTTTTTTCCCTTTCTCTCCTCAGCATTTGGCTGGGGGAAGGGGGAGGTTATGAGCACTACAGATGTATAGGCTGAGCCTTTGTCTGCAGAGGGGGAGGGCGAGGGGGAGAGAGAAGAACAGCAAGAGAGTATTAGCTATGGCAGCCCAGAATAGCCCAGAGCACTATAACTAATTTTGAGGGGCAGTGATGCATTGTACAGGCTATGTGCTGTTTGGTCTGAGGGGGCCCCTGTTGTGAAGCAGCAATCAAGAGGACATTTTGTTAAGTGACCAACAGCTGTCATCTGCAAGCCCAGAGTGGGGAAGGAGGGAGCAAGGGGAAGGGAAAAGGGGAAAAAAAAAAAGAGCATTTGTCCCTGGGAGGCAGAGCACATTAATCCACCAATCTGCCACAGCTTTAACTCTAAACGCGCTCGGTGCCTCCGCAGACTCGAGCTCCACTCCATCAGCCACCCGGAGAGATGGGCACCTCTCGCCCTGCTCCAGCCTGCACGGAGCTTCTCTGCCTCTGTGGGTTGAGAAACCGACGCTAAAAATACTGTTTAAGTCTCTTTTCATTCCATAAAATTGAGTTGATCTGCTGCAGCTTAGGGTCAATCCCTCAAGGACTGTTTTTCCCCCCTTCCCTTTTCCATAGCACTCATAAATTAATCAGGAAGACCCTGACTAAGTCATTTCATGCTGTACAACATAAAAGAAAGTCCCCTGATGATCCATGCAAGGATCTATTAAAAGCGGGGGGAGGGAGGGGGGAAGGGTTAGGGAAGAGGGAGAAAAGGGAGAGGGGGAAGGAAAAAATCTCAACCTTTTTGATATTTTAGGATAAAAGCTGGAGGACTTTGTTACGAATTCTAGCCAACATCAAAACACCTTAAATAATTCAAAGAACATGTTAAAGGGAAGAAACTGAATGTTGCTCTGATGTTCAGTTGATGCAACGCAGAATATTACCCAAAACAGCACAGCCTGTTAAGGGAGACAGCAGCCTTGAGCATTTCAGTTCTTTAGAAAAATGTCAGAACCTGTAAAAATCATAATTTCCAGCAACTTTTTTTTTTTTTTTTTTTTTTTTTTTTTTTTTTTTTTTTTTGCATGATATAAACTCAGCGAGACTGAAATGTAGGTTTCTGACAAGCTGTTAACAAGACAACTTTAGAAATCTGTCTGGAGCTCTCAGGGAGATGGGCTGCCATTTCACTGCTTCGAAGAAGTTCATGACATGACAAGCAAAAATCAGGGAACAGAGACCTAAAAACCACGGTGTAATTTTCATTTGCTTCTGTCGTGAAAGAATTCAAGCAGAAATATTAGAAGGCTGCACAACTAAAAAAGCCAGGAACTGGAAAATCATTGCTGTGGTTTGACAAGCACATCTTTTATGCTGAAAATGGTTTCTTTATTATTATACCTATACACAGGAAAGCACTTTGGAGAAAAAGGGATAATCACAAATTATTCCTTGAGATCTACAAAATAAGATCTACAACTGCCTACTTTCCAGCCAAATCTAAAAATGACCTAGTTCAAGGGAGAAAGTGGCCACCTTGAAAAAGCTGTAAGAGCCACCAGATTTATCTTCCTTTCCCACATCCCTGCCCTTCCCCCCATAGGAAAGGTAGAAAAAAATCTTTCCATAGTGCAGCCTTTTAGCCTATACAGATGATTGTTGCTCCCTAAATAAAGACATATTCACTAAAAATAGAAAAGTCAGCATCCAATGCCATCTATACACCAGAGTTTGGCACCATGCTCAGGAGAGGCCTTCTGGCAGGTTTACCTATTATACCTCCAACTTCAGGCCCTAATATACCAGTAGAATGCTTTGCCATAATTTTGGATGAATTAATCATGCTCTTTCCAGAATCCATCTATTCTACTCAACGTTCACAAAAAAGTAGATATATTGATCAATCCATCTGTCTGTCTATTTATCTATCCATCCCCATATAATACACCTCTTTCAATATATAGTCTCTCTCACTTTCTCTTTCACTATTTGGACTAATTTTAAGTATTTAATGGTAGGCTGTTGTAGCTGCCTGGGAGTGAATTTTCTGACTCTGATTGACTCATTACATCTATGGTTGCAGAATCTCAGCACCCTTGGGAAGGCTTGGGAAACCCAACATACAATTTTATGCTTAATTTCAGCCTGTATTTGCCAAGAAAGAGAGTGATCAGACAATGCAGGAGGTAATTTTCAGTTGTACTGTCTATGATTACACCAAAGGGTAATGTGAATTATGGACCACACTTAGCCCAGCATTCACACAAAAAATGAGCTGATGTTTTTTTCACCTCTTTCCCATCTCTCCCTGTTTCCACACGTCTCCGGTGGTGCACCCACAGCCACACTTGGGTAATTGAAAGAACAGTGAACACAAAGTTGAATGGCTGACGCTGCATTTTGACAATTTACAAAATAGAGGAAACTCTGACAAGAAAAGGGATGCAGCCTGCTTCCCTTCTGAAGTGCTCACAAGCTCTTTTCACTCTTCCCTCGCTCGGGCATTGTGTCACCTGTCACTCATTCTCTTTTCGTTACACAGACACTCTTGGAGACATTACAGGAGCTGGATATAGGTTTTCACTAAGGAACAGAGAAACACACATTACTTTCCAATTCTCTTATTTTAGGCTATGACTAACACCATGTGCTTGCAAGAGACCTCTTGCCTTGCTGCCTCCCCTTTACCACGGGTAAACTCCTGGCTCAGAGTTACCTGGACCCCTGGCCCAGCTGCTTTGGTCCCTCATGCTCTCCTGGGAGCAGCAGAAACCAAGATGGGATTTGCAGTGAGTCATTGCACAGAGCAACTCTAATTTGGTATAATGCAAGGATGCCTAATGATATGTACAACAGAAGAAAAATGGCTTAAAGCCATTATTTATAACAATGAGAGGCTGATGCTGTTTGGAGAGGGGGTTATAAGCTTTCTCTAAAATTAAGGCGTTCAGGACTTAATGTGGATATAGTCAAAAGCCACTTTAACCATAATGATCTGTCTAGTAATTCCCCATTTACTATAAACATCAGTTTTCTTCTATTTGGATTGCAAATCTACTCCATTACTCTGCCATGTCCACGTCACTGTGGAGTCACCAAAAACTATTGGACCAGTGCAAAACAACAGAATTCGTTGAAGTACCCTCCTCTAATGGAAAGCATTTAGTTATTCTCAGCCGTGTGACTCCATGGTATGTGACTCTGTTTGGGAGCTCCATTTACATATTTATTTAGTAGAGAACACGCATGGCTGTCTTCCCTCCGTGCAGAACCATTATGAGCTGCAGGAAGCTGTTAGAGAGGATTTCAGCGCAGAACTCAGGAGGAAAGGCATTTCCAGAGACCTCCCTATCCTGCCTAATGACACCACCCTCTGGAATCAGGGTGATGGATTTCTGGTTATGAAACTTGCTGTGGTTTCTTACAGCTCACTGTGAATAAATGTGAATGTTTATTTCATTTCATTTCTACACTTAATTTCTTTATGTATATACTTACACACACACTTTTTCTCATGCTGCCTTTCCTCCTTACTTCTCCCTTTAAGACCAAGTGGTGCAGCAACAAAAGAACACACCAGGTTATGCATGAAGACACCCATCAGAGAACTCTAAAGTTCCCCCACAGGTATATTACAGCTTTTTGCATTCAAATTCAAGCTGAAGGCCCCAAAATGTCTAACATGAACATTCAAAGTGGGGACTAATTTTGGAATCATAGCTGACATGACATGATACCAAGGCAAATCTGCTCTGTGCCTTGTAACCACTTAGGCTGGACCTGGCAGGAGGAATGGCTGAAGCCAGGCTGAATTCAGGTGGGTGAAGCTGGGCTGCCCAGCTACACACCTGGAAACACACCACTACTGTGGGAAATAGAATATTTTAGAGCACTGCTTAACTAGAGATTCTGGAGAACAATCTAAAGCACCTACTGTGTTCTCAAAATGCATTAATTCAGTGGAAAGAACTTCAGCTCATTCTTCACTTAATGAATATATGAAGGTAATGTAAATCAGCTGCTTTGTTTTGTCAAATGTCTTTAGTCACTAAAAGTCCCTGTTGCTGTCAGGGACAAGATAAACTATACTTATATATAATTAATGTAATAATTAATGTTATTTAATTCCACTGCCATTTAACTCATACCAAGGTTTATGTTGTTGTGGGTAAAAAAATATTAAGTTGACTATAGCTACCATTAATGTTTGCATTATTGAACATTAAAATTCAAATCTGGTAAAATATTTAGCACAAGAATTGAGACATCTACAGAAGGAAGATGATTCCTCCAAGGAAACCCAGAGCCACTGCTTTTAAAATAAATCTTAAGGGATGGCTGCCCCACTCATCACAGGATGAACTATCCTGGAACAAAGAAATTCACCAAGAGAGAAACAAAAAAGATGTTAAATATGAAAAATAAAAACCACCTCTGCACACCTCCACACCCCCCAATATCCAGCAGCTGCAATTAGAATTAATACCATGCAAATTAGGTTTGCTTCTTTCCTTTCATTCCATTTAGATCTTAAAAATATTTAAGTAGGTAAGTCTTGTAAGTGAAGGACAAGCATTGCCTAGGAAATACATTTGGGTGTCTTCAATGTAATCTAAAGAATATAGCAGAGACTTCAAGTTAATTCAGTAAGAAAATAACATAGTTGGTTATTCACTCTTACAGAATGATGTCCAACCAATGCTAAATATAAAAGCTTCAACTGGAGAATACTCCTTTGGCCCTCTAAATGATGAACCTTTAAACACTAAGCAATTTTGAAAGCACATATATGTCCTACTTCAGGTAAAATTGCAAAAGCTTCCCCCTACCTGCTCCTCTCTTTCAATGCCCCTAGATACTCATTTGTTCTTGTCAGCCCCCAAAATGTCCATGATTGATGGAAATGCAATGATTTACAAATGGAGCCTCCTACCTCACTGTTCTGCTTTCAGACTGCCAAGGTAGCTTGACCAGCACTGACCTCCGAGACCAAGACAAGGGTTGGCCTTACATGCTGAAAGATGGGAATGTGAGTTGTCCTTAGCAAAGCCATTCTGAAACTTTCTGAAGAGGCTTGAGCAAATTTATGCTTCCTGTTGTCACCTTTTAAATTTGTATTTTCCTTCCAGAGCTGAGGAGGACATGCTCAGCTGTGTGGATAGATGTCATTTATGAATAGAAGTTCCAATGTGTCAGAGTGTTTCCTCAGCATTGATGATCCCCTGTATGTCTAATCCAGGCTTGAGCAATTGGAGAATAAAAGAAAGAGAAAACAACAGGAGGGGAAAGAAGAGAAAAAGAACAGAAGACTGAAGAGTAAAAATGGTGAAAAACAACTTATTACTCTGTGGACCACTAATGAGATGGGGCTACAAACACTGCTGGTAATGGGCTCTATCACCTTTTATTAGCACAATGAGGAAACAATAATTAGCTGGAACAAGCTATTATGTATTGTCACAGAGTCAGAACACATTGAATTATACACACCTTTTATTTTCCAGTAAGTTATGAAGAGAGGTGAATGTGAAATCTGTTTGAAGAACTGGAAAATACCTTGACCAGGATATTTTAACCCCTCTCAGTTAGTGTGCACTCCCTAGGAAGAGCAGGCAAGTTTTCCTGCTCCAAGGGGAGCTGTGGCACAGTTGGTCGTTCTTTTTTCACTTGTGAATTTTGCTGTATCAGCTGTGATACACCAACCAACTCATGTGTGGTTTGCAGGCACACTTAGCAATAAAATGCATAAATAGCAACTCACGATAATGCTATTATTAGTACATGTCCCTACTGCATATCAAATAACAAGAGAGGTTTTCACAGACTGCAGAGTAATCAGGTGTCTTTAAACATGCTTTAAAGCCTTTCATGGTGTGAGTGAGGGGAAGCTCTTTTCAGAGGTTATGCAAACTACTTGCACAGGTAACTGAAGGCTCAAGAGCTTCTGGGCAGCTTTCAGAAGCACAGGCTGACAATGACAGTACTAATAATCAATGTACAGCAAAAAATATTCTTTTAAATTCACACCTAATACTTGTTCATGAAGCAGAAGCAGTATTCAAAACAAACCACTGTGTTAGCTCAGTTGGATAATGAATAATTGTCACAATTACAAAAACAAATCTTTGTTTTCAATTTTCAGTAAGCAGAGCTTTAGAAGAACAAACTGCTCTTGAAAGCATGATAGTTTTTCTCCCTAAAAAAGGAAAGAAAGAAAGAAATCCTTCCTAGCAATTGCAATTATGATACTTTCATGTCAAATGAATTATATTACTGAAAATAAATCTTTCTAAGATGCACAAGAGGGTTATCTGGCTCCAGTCAGACTTATGCATTACTGGTTTTATATGTTGTACTCTACTTGATTAATATAGGTAATCAAATTATACTGCCTTCCACTGTGCTCTCAAATTCAAGGCTATAATGTTTTCAATGACAAAGTTCATAGAGTTGTATAAAAATGTACCTCATGCTGTACCAGCCCTTTATTGCTGTAGTAAAACACCATTTTCAATTTAGTAATAAGTGATATAAAACAGAGTGTCTTGATTGGCAGGGTCGTATTCATTATGCAGTGCCCTACGACACAACACAGCTCCCAATGAAAATTTAAGGATGGAATCTACCACAATCTCAGATGTTGATACTTAAGGGGATTAAACAATTCCTTTCTCATGAGTTCTCCAAAGGAAGGACAAGGAATTGCACACAAACACCCCCCCTATTATACACACACACACACAAGGATGAGGAGAAAGGGGCAGGAGCAGACTCATCATAACCTGCTGCTACTCCATGCAGGCTCTCTTGCACTGATGCCAATCCTACACTGTTGCTTCCCATCTGGAATAGGAAAGGAGAAGAGAAAGTGACAGAAAAAGAGGAAGCATGATAGTCAGGAAATCAGCAAATACTGGAGAAATCTTCCTGCTCTTCCACTGGCCTGACCAGTGACCAGGAGAAGCCAGTCTGAGTGTTTAACTTGAGGGGCCTTAATGAAGTTGTGTTATCAAGTGCTCTTCACTTTATGAACATCAGGATTCTCTAAAGAGCTGTAAATTAGCCTGTCAAAACTGGTAACATCTTAACTTTGCAGCTATCTTTGAATATGTAAATTGTAACCCTTCCCTTACTTCTTTTCCCTTCCATAAATCAGGAATAATTTCCCTTATCTGTGAACAAACCAGCAGATCTGTGGATTCCACAGAGGCCAAGTATTCTGGTGAGCCTTGTCATCACTGCAAACTCTATCTAGAGGAGAAGAATTATAAAGCCATTTTCTGTTGAACTAAACGGCAGAGATATTGTCAGCTGGTATCTTTTCTAAGCATGTACATTGAGCAAATGATATGATCAGGAAAGACAACTCTTGGAGTCGGGAATTAGTAATGTTATCTAGTTTTGTTTCCTTGGCAACTTGACCTTTCATAATTTGCCCAAAGGCAAAATATGGGCAGCATATCCCTTTCAAATCATACCTCAATAATCTTCTGATTAAAAGCATCACCAGAATGTGGCCTTGCCATAAGATGGAGAATTAACGACTCTCTACTAAATGATCCACTGATGTTGAATCTAATTTAAGTAGCCTTGCAAGAATATTTAACACTTAATGATAGGCTCTGTATTAGAGTAGGTTTAATCTAGGATGCAGCCACAGATGTCATAAGAAGGAATTAATCAGCATTGCTTCCACTAAAACAGAAATGCAAAATTGCTGAACAGAATGTATTAGAAACAGATTAAAGAACTGGGACTTAAAACATAAAAGAAACAGAGCTGATGCCACCCTCAGAGAGCTAATTTTAAATACAGGAAAACTTAATTTGCCTTTAACTGAAGAATTGGGGTGTTTGAAGTTACTAAAGAGAAGCTTGCGTTATCAAGAAGCAAAGAAAGGCAGATAGTATTTTCCTTCATCAATTAAAAATGAAAGTCCAACCCAAATATTAATGCCTGCCTTAACATCCCAGCAAAATGAAGTTATTGATGCTCTAGGGGCTATTGCTGCATTCCACATGAAGCTCTGTACTCAATGGAGTGCTGTGCAAGTTTCATTGATTTGAAAAACTCCTGCCTAATTTAGATAAGTTACCTTTCAGAAAAGCAAATCTTGGAAAAAGAGAAATAGACCCTATGGTTATTGAAACGTGTGCAGTTGGGGGAAAATAGGAAATACAGTGTTCGAAAATTCACTCTAAATGCCCAGTACTGACAGAACTTGCCCATCCAAAAGTTTGTGCAAAGATCTACACTACAATTATTTGTTGTTGCATCGTTCAGTTTATGCTCTCCCGTTGTTTGAGGACCTCGGGCTGCCCTCAGGATTTTTGCTGCCCTGTGTCTTTCATTAAAGAAGACATGTTAGAGAATGAAGGCAGAATGGAACACAGAGCATCACTTCAGAACATTCATATAGCACAAGTCATTACATTTCAGACAGTAACTCTCCTCTGTTCTTGATCTGAAGATATTGAGAGTGAATCCCCTAATCATATGAATCTTTAGAAGCACATGTAAAGAATTAAAAATTGTATTCTTAAAAATTTTTAGTTATATTTAAGGTTCCTGGTAACAACGAGGAAAACCTCAGCTTAACACAATTTTCTCCTGAAAATATCTAATAAAATATCCTCCTGAAAATATCTGTGTGCTGAATACTCCAATGGCCTGATTCAACAAGTCCAATTCCTGATTTAGTATCGTTCCTATTAAACGGTTTTGGGCACAGTTGAGTGGCCCTTCCTTGAAAAATTATGAAACAATCTAGCTCTGGTCCCAATTTTCATTGATAGCCTAATAGAACATACAAATAATCTCAGTGCTTGTTCCCAAATGAATGAAAAACTTACATAAAGCTTTGATCTTGATGGAAGAATCCATCAAGACTTCCCATTTGTCTCCCTAATTACTTGCTTTGATGCTCACGGCTGCAATCACTGCATAAGTTAATGTCCTGGGGTTGCCATGGCTACCATTAGTGGAGAGTGAGACATGGCTCTGCACATCAGCCACCTCTGCTCCAGCTTTGCTTCCCTACCCCGGCTCCTCCTCCACCAGGCAAGGTGGGAAGGTTCTCCTGTACTGAGCCAGAAGTTAATAAAACAGTTCCTATTCATGTTACTGCAAATGTTCCTGCTGACATCCACTTCACCTTTCTCCCTGCTGCTCATTCACTGGAGGTCTGGAAAGCAGTGAAGTGGTCAGAAGACAAGAGTGCAAGCAAGGACTTGATTCACTTCCTAACCTGAACCACAATTTGCCAAGTGTTTCTGAACCTTGACTTCCCTGACTCTTGGAGGACAAGAGCAATGCATCCTTCACCCCACAGTCCTGTTTTGAAACCACAGTGCTAAGAGAAAAGGAGCAATAATATTCAATCTTTTTCATTTAAAATTTGCTGTTAGTGAGTTCCCTATATTTCTACAACTTTCTGGTTATCTAAAGACCTTTCATTAAACCTCTACACTTCCTTTTTAATAAAGGACACTGAACAAGTAATGATGCATGATATACTTCAACAATACTAGTAATTGCTCATTGGAAATAAGAAATGAGAAATCACTTTCTTATTTGCTTATCTGATGACCTCTAAAGACAATGACACACATGATAAATGAACGGTGTGATGTATTTCCTCAGTTATTGTATTGATCTGATTTAATGTAATATCCAGAAATGCAGTACTAACCCATTAAGTATCAACAAAAGTTATATTTTGCTCTGAAGTGTGTTTGTAACGTAAGTCCACACACCAAGTTTTGTACTTTGTGCAATTAGTTCATGGAAGTTTTCCGCAGAATATGTTCTCAGAAATTTCCATTCTGAAAAGGATGACAAACAAATGAAATATGAGAGTGGGAACCATCATCCTACCATATTTCAAATAACTAACCAAGGCTGACTGAAAAATTCCTACAGCAACAACACAATGCTGCTTATTTTAGTTATTAGGAAGATAGATCACTTCAATACTCTGTTCCTGCCAAAGTCTTACGCATCCTTTTACGCGTAGAACTCTATATCTTTTTTGTTCTGAATACAGTATTTTCCTCTGGGAGGTATAGTACATGGTAAATATGAAATGTTAACATGTAATTAGCATGGTAATGTCTAAGGAAATTGCATCATGCTAGAGTTAATAGAGGTTCAGATCAGAAATAATCCTCTGAGCACAGACAGCAGGAATTACAAGTTTCTGTAACACAGTCACCTGAAAACCTCCAGGATCCTAAAGCACCTGCCAAACACCCTGGCCCCCCAGATGCTCTGCTGCTCCTTACCAACCTGTGGTGTTCAGCACAGCTCCACAAGGATCTGCCCTGAAGTTTGGAAATCATTTTGGACACAGCTTTTGCAATGAGCAAATGGTTGGTGGGATGGTGGAAATGACAGGACTCACACACTACAGAACCACGTTCTAAATATTTACCCTTAGTATGACACCAGGACACTTGGATTAGATCCTCTCTTGCTAATTTTCCTCACAATTAAATCCACTTATTTTACTCAAAGAGTGACTATTAAAAATAAATCTACTGTGTTTTTATTTTTGGTAGATCCTGTAGTTAAGTCACGCCTGGCAAGATGTGAATCAGAAGCACTGCACAAGCAACAGGGTTGCACTGGTAACAGACAGCCCAGCACAATGCCAATGCTCTCTCTGAACCAACCAGTACTGGTATCCTAACAACTTCTTACCATTTTATTAAGAAACAAATAGCAAGGAGCAAGAGGGAGATTCCAAATTAATTAAATGGGCTTAGGGAAGAAGAATCAATTTGGGCACAAACACTGCATGTTGTATTTTTTAAATTAAGCCAATGCTACATGCTACTTAGCAACTCCAGGAACCACATAATGACAGAAAACAGCTCAGTGAAGCAACAATCAGGAGAAGCAGAAATCAGAGTGGACAGATTAGAGCAATCATAATTGGACAATCCACAGAAATAAGGACAGTCATTTTTCAAATGACTACTGATAGTGCCAAATGTTAAAGACAATGAAGAAAGGCAGTAGGAGCTATTTGAGAAAACTACCTTTCTTCTGAAGAACACAACACTGACGAGCTTGGATTCATCTCTCCAATACTATGGCTCATAGTATGATGGTTTTAACACACAGAACATGAGACAGAATACATAAGCCAACATAAAATTCAGCATGATTAATATATGATTACTTCACGTTTGTATAATGCTTTGAAGATGTAAAGAGCTAATTAGAATTTCTGTCTTAGGCTGGTTGCTGCCCCAATGCAATCCAGATCAGTAAATAAGAAACTGCAGAAGTTTAAACTATCTGCCCAAAGATTGAAGAACCCATGAGACTCAAGGAAATGCTTTAAATTTCAAGTGGATAAACAAATGTATAAAAGAGAGAAGGAGATTTCAATGCCCCAGTGAAGATATTTAAGACAGATAGATGAAAATATTTAAGACAGAAAGATAGAGCTCATAATTATTTGAAAAGCACTGTTTTACCTCCCTCTACCATTACGAAAAATACTCCCATTGGTTCATGAGATAGAGATAGCTCAGGAATCAGTAAACATTTGCTGAACCAAAACTTCGAAATCTAATGTCCTTAATGGAACATAAACAAATATCTTCCCAAGAGTTGTTCTGTAGTAATGAGAAAGAAAAAAATATTTAGTCTGACGAGCACAAAGAAAAAAAAAAGTATCCTCAGAATGGAGAGTGGAAAAAGAGAAAAAGAAAAGAAGAAATTCCTGCCCAGCTTTCATCAGAAATTTTGAAATTGGACTTCAGTGAGGTGGTAGAGAATGAAATCTGTATCAGAGGAACAGTATGTGGCAGAATATGTAAAATCATTTACAGCCACAAGGCCATCCCAATACATCACTCTCGTGGGACCAACGCGGAGCCCGGGATCAAACCAGAATGCCATCCAGCAGAGAGATGTTGACTCTGCTACTGATCTGGCCTTTTCCTGCTTAATTAAAGCCACCGAACACTCGAGCTGGAAAACTGTAATCCCCATTAAAGTGTCATTTTAGCGGCAGGTGATCAGACCTTTCAAGCTACGCTAAGTAATTATGCTAGCAGGAACCATGAGTAGTATAAACTGTGGCCACGGGAAGGCTCTTAATGCCCAATCTGGTAACCTCTGAGGATTACCAGGAAAACTAGTACTTCCAGCTCCAGCCATGTCTGGATCCAGACCGAGGTGCCAGGAGGCAGCTGTATCCAGGGCAATGCAGGGAAGACGGGTGGCTCTAATCCTATAAAAGTACTAAGCAAGATTGGGAAACCACATCTGCGGGAGCAGGCACTGCATGCCGTCGTTTGAAATAAAGATGAAATGTACCAAAACAGTAGGCACAAAACAAGGAAATACTCAGTGTGTGAATATTTACTTTTGATCTCCATTAAGATGCAGAAATAGACGTGGAGGCTCAGAGAACAAAAACTGGTTTTGTTTTATGGAATAAGAAATGTGACCAAAGAAAGTCCCAGTAATATAAAAATCATGAAGAATTAAAACCACTACAGATGCATCACAGTTGCACTTCAAGCTTAGCAAAATCTCTATGAGATGATGTTAAAAATAATATTTGCAGACCTGGGAAAGTGGGGTCCCCTAGAGATGCCCCATGGTTGGAAGACAGATTGTCATGATGCAGAAACCACACTAGACCACTCATCCTCCAGTGCCTGAGTTACTGAAAAGAACTGAGGCAGAAGAAAGACAAAGCTAACCTCCTAATTACTGTTAAAATGAAACAAAGGCACTTTCTTATTATGCAGGATGCACATTTGTCTGTAGTGGGCTCTTGTAGAGGTCTAGGACTATCACTCACATAATGTATGAAAAGATGTAATCCCTAGGTATACACAAATCTTTGCCAAGTGTTTTTAAAGCTAGAGACTGTAGCAACACATATTTTGCAGCAAATATTTAGAATGAAATATTTCATAAAGTACTTCAGCACTTCTTTGAGTGTTTAATTTATCTGACATAAAAGAACAAGAGTGTATAGCATTTTCCTGTAAGTGGATGTAAAATACGCATTGCATGGATCCCTATAATTAAAAAAACAGCAAATCATTGTCATTAATGCACAAGCAAGATCATAAATGAATACATTATTAAGTCCTACTGAATTAATGTTTAACTGCAATAGAGTTGAAATTGAATGAGGCAATTAATCAGAGTAAGAACTGAAAAAAAAAAGCCACATCTGTCTCACTTTGAATACATTGAGCAAAACGACCTTCAAAACGGCACTGCCAATCACACCACGCCGCCCACTGATTTGACAGTCTTGGTGCCACCACAGAGAGAAAGTTTAGTCAGTGTAACAGAGACAAGCTTTCCATCTGAGTCACTTCATGGGTACATCTCACCCTGAGGGAATAAAACATTATGTCTCAAGGGTCTTATTTCATAAAATCATGAATGTTCAGATGGTGAAGATCATGCTGGTTATAAATGTGAACTACATCTGCTCAAAGTCACCAGAAAATGAAACTGGGGGAGTTGACATACATTAATGATAATTTTTACAGGCTTAATGCTCTTCAACATCTAGGGGAGGCTAAAAAAATTATGCTCAGAAGCTTTTGTTCCACGGATTGTGCTTTGATCAACTAAAATACATTAATTTAAATTTCCCCTCATCAGTTTTCAACTCTGTAGTGGAATTTTCTTTAACGGGTTAATTAAACTCCATCAGGTTCTTAACTGTTGAAAAGTCTTAGTTCAATTTATTTCAGAGTTTAAGGAGGAGTAAAATGATAATACTAATGATGATAATGACCCTTATCCTAGCTAAAGCTTTTTGCACTTCCCATGTAGAACAGTATCTATTGTTCACCAGTCCTACCTTTGACAGATCGGTAGGGATATGTACTTTTCTTCTCTGTAACATATTATGAATATTAAACAATATTTAAAAAGAAAAATCCATTGGTATTTTTGTAGCAAGTTCTTAAGCAATAATTATCTTTGAATAAAGATTTTTTTTCACTCTCAATGCAAATGAACTGCAAATTTTCCAAACCACGATTGTTTTACTACATCCCATTGATGGAGCAACTGGCATGTAGGTAAATCAGCATACTTGCTTCCCTTTCAGCAGCAATAAGGGCTAGGTTCAGGATTTTCTGGTCAAAAAAAGAGAAAAAAGGATTTATCAGATATTCATTGATAAAGCAGCTGATAATTGGGGGTTAGGAAAGTTTGCCAGAGAGCTGAAGGGTGGTTAACCTTTCCTACACTCCTGCTGTAGGAACTATTGGTAAGTGTGTTAAACTCATTGTATTACTTTACAACACACAATAATTTGTCATTTATCACAATATATTGTTTTTGGCATCAAAAAAAAAGCCAAGGCTATACTATTATCTTTCTATTAACATTTTGCAACCACATGTTTGCCCACAGTGCATAAAATGGGTACTGGAGGTGAACATGATGGATCTGTACAGCATCTCAGTTCTCCAGGGGAAGCTGGGGTCTCAAACTCACTGTCACAGGCTATGAGAAAGGTCAGCAAAACTAAAAGTTCATTTCAGCTATGGTAGAAAGCCTGAGGAATACAGATCTCATGTGCTTTCTCTCTGGTTCTGTTTATTGATGAGTACGGATCAGAGAAGGCTCTGGGAAGCATTAGGTGTCGTTTCCTGAGAAAAGTGCCACCTGGAATGT
This sequence comes from Sitta carolinensis, assembly GCA_032173965.1. NCBI lineage: Eukaryota > Metazoa > Chordata > Aves > Passeriformes > Sittidae > Sitta > Sitta carolinensis. The sequence continues at coordinate 6,563,568 of CM063296.1, read as the reverse complement.
GCCAAAGCTCTCACTGGACAAAGATTATTCTTTTAAAGGACAGGGAATGATATTCTTCCATATTTTAAGGGCATTTAGACAATTTCCCAGGATATATTTCCAAGCTAGCAATATTTTCTTTGGATACCTGTGTGAGATCTAGGCATGAGCTGTGATTCAGGGTGTCACTTTGGAGGAGCATGGCAGGATGGAGCCATCACTGGTAAAACAGGACTGCCAGGTCTCTGATACCAGGGCTTGTATTAAACCCATCACAACTGAACAGTTTATCAGCAAAGGAGGGCATTGATAATGCCAGCTACCTGCAGGGACAGTTAACCTATCATCCTGTTTCATGGGCAGGTGCAGGATGCCAGGCTGAATCCTGATCACAGCCAATGGTGTACGTTCTGTTGGCTTCCATGAGATTGATACTGGGAGCTGTAATAGAAAGGGTGAGCGAGGAGGAAGGAGGAGAAAGAGGAGAGCATGAGTGGGGGCTTCACTGGCACACACAAACCCAAAAGATAAAATCAACACAGCAATTAAGCTTCAACAGAAACAAGACAGTTCTTTTTGTTTTGGTTTGTGTTTTTTTTTTCCAGTGTGAATGTTAATTACTATGCCTTACAGCAGAGATAACGAGAGGGTTTTACTGCCTAGCATTTTTCAAACAAAGACATGAAAAATTCATGAGCAGGGAAGACCTTGGTGTTGAGCTTCAGTTTTCTTGTCAAATATTTCAGCTCTGGAGGTCCTTGGGAAGGTTACACAGCAATATTCAAGTCTAAAGGATGCCTGTCAGCTGGATCTAAAAGGAACAGGAGTTTTATAGGCTACATGTGACCTTGTCAATGTATTTTCACTGGCCAACGGCATCTTCCAGCATCATTCACCCAGTTACAATAAAACTGAACACTGAAATGGCTGTTCTGCTAAGGGCACAGCACTCACAACACCAACCTGTCCAAAACACAGCAACTAAGATGGTTCATCTGGTGTCATGAAATGCTGATGTCTGCACATCACTCTGAAAATGGTCCAAATGTACCTTTGTGCTGACAGACAGATATTGGGCTCCAGGGAAACTTTGTCAGTCACAAAACATTTATCAGGACTCCATGCAGTCCAAAATGTCACCTTTTAAATGGGAAGCAAGATCCCACTATGTCTGGCATGGCTTCTAAGAAGATCTAAACCCTCTTTTCAAGTAACTGGCTTTAGACACACGAATGCTTTGCAAGTTGGCTGCACCTTTATTAAAACTCAGCTGAGGGATTTTTTTAAGATTACAAAAGGAATTGCTGTTTGCTGACATGTAGGTCAGGCATAGATCAAGTGTGAGGAGAACAAGGCTGTTTAGTGGACTAACAAGAAACAAGTGTAACACAAAAGCTTTTGGGATCATGTGAAACTCCTTCCCTTCCCTAATCAAATTCACCATAGCAGGAGCAGGAATTTGATGAGGCCTTCAAAGTCTGAACCACTCAATGTTTTCTTTCCTTGTTAGCTTAATAAAGAGAAACCCCTCAGGTGAGTCACTAAGAACCACTCTTCAAAATCAAAAACTTCCCTAATCCGTGTTCCCATGCTTTTAAAAATTATTCTGCATCAAAATTCTCAACACACCACCTCTTCCAGAACAGACTATTGGACAAAGACAAGCCAACAACCTCACCACAGTCTGTGTGCTCTATCTGTGGTGATCTCACAAAAACACCACACATCAGTAGCATGGAACATGCTCCAAAAGAGATGCCTGAATTGTGAATTTGAGGTAATTTCTTAACTAATCTCACTTCCCAGAAAGCTTTTTTGGCAAGTAGACAGATTTAACATATGCTTAAGTCTCTGAACTTAGGCAAGAACCTTCAGCTAAAAATATTACTAAACAAGGAAAAACCTCTCATAATCATGGCAGTGTTTAAGATCTCAGTGGAGCTAAAAGTTCACAAATGTATACTCATTCTCTCCCACAGCACTGTTTTGAAACTCGACTCTTCTTCAGAACCTCAAATTTCCTGGTCTGAATAGTTTGCAGGGGTTTCCTATACCTGTGTTAGGCTTAGTTTCACATGTAACACCATATTTCTGCTTGTGACTCAAGAGCCTGGGAGGTATTTCGCTTGCTAATGTTGGTGCCACTAAACTCAGAAGGGCTTTGGCAGTCACAGATGTACTTACCAGAATTTTCTAATAATGACACTGGAATTGGAAGGCAACACTGGATCAGGTTTCCCAGTGCTGAGCCTTTAGGAGTAAAGGCTGCAGCCCATCAGTTAAAGCAGAAGACTCTGAACACTCATGAGTGATGCAGTCAAATCCCCAAAAGTGTCTGCCACCAAAATCAGGAAGTTTTAAGTTTCCAAGAAATACAAACCCTTACAAGCAGCCAACTCTTCAGCCAATATACTTTCTCCTTCACATCTGCTAAAATTTTACTCAACTATTGCCATCATGTCCCTGCCTGGGAAAGAAATGGGATTCAACTCCTACTCTAAAAGCAGTAAGTTATTAAGAATACCAAGTCTTTGTTTTACAATTAAGTGACAGGAAAGAATGCTAGCAGCTTCTTTCATAAACTGTTGCTGATGAGTGCCATCCTGGCCTTTGAAAGATAATCTGTTGATGTTTAGAGGAAACACAGTAAACAAGAGATGAAAAGTCAAAGGCAAAGTAAATAAACACACTGGCTTCATCAATTCAGTATCTTAGCTGGGTGATAAAGACAGATGCAGTGCATTTAACCTCAGCATGCCTCTCTCGAGCACTGACACTGCCCGGTGTGCCTGTGACTGGCACAGGCTCTGAGCTAGCCACACAGCTGCCAGCTAGCCACACTCAGCTCCCAGCTAGCCACACTCAGCTCCCACCCATCAGCCCAGATGTTCACTCAGCTCCCAGCTAGCCACGCTCAGCTCCAGCAGCCACACAGCTCCAGCTAGCCATACTCAGATCCCAGCTAGCCACGCTCAGATCCCACTAGCCACTCATGCCAGCTAGCCATGCTCAGCTCCCAGCTAGCCACCCCCACTACAACCAGCTCCACAGCCTGCTCAGTCCCAGCTAGCCATGCTCAGATCCCAGCTAGCCACGCTCAATCCACTACCACGCTCAGCTCGCTAGCTACACTCCTGCCAGTCCAGCCCAGGCACGCCACCCTCCACTGCCGCTGTCCCTGGCCCTTCTGGGTGCTCAAGGCACAACACTGCTCTTCCCAGCTGGGATTTTCCATGGTTCACTCCCTGGCTGCACTTCTCTGAGCAAACAATCTTCTCCTCCTTGGGACGTGCATTTTTGTTGCAGGAAGTATCTTTCAGAGATTTGCCTTCCTGGCAAAATTGTGAGGCTGGATTCTCAGCTGCACTCTAAATCTGCTGGGAACAGCGAGTGGGGATAGACAGCTGATGTAAAATTACTAATTTTGCTTTTCTAAAGCTGACACTGTACTCACTGTGTCTTTTGGACAGCCTACACTTGCAAATCCCATCCACATACGGCTGTTCAGTGCTTGGTAGACACATGGAGCATTCAGCACTAGGTGTGGAACATTTTAGAAGTTTCTGGTCCCAGTCTGAGCCTGACTCCAGCATGACTCTGGACTTTGTGACTGCTAAAAGAACACCTGGCCTGTTAAAACCCAGAACAATTCAAAATCCATTTGCTGCTCCTGTGACCTGAGCTTGCACCTCTTCATCATGCAACACTGTGGTGACCCACAAATGAAAAAGAAAAAATAAATGTATCTCCATAATAATTTCTGAGTCTGCACTGGGGAACAACAGAGCAGGGTTCAGGTGTCAATCCTGCACTGATGGCGAGTTTCCTCCCTCTCTGAGGTTACTAAGATCCTGACCATCTTCCTTCTGAAATGAGTGTTTGGGCTCCACCACTCACTTTCAGTATCAGTGAGAACGAATCCTCCGCAAACCATTTTGTTTCAGTCTTCACTCCTGCCAAGTGCCTTCTTTTTCTGTTTGTTTTATATCCAACAAAGCTGTTGCTTCCCCTGCCTGTTCCCTTGCACTGCTGTCTGTTCCTGCCAGGGTGGGAAGTGCTGTCTCTCATTTCAGATCACTGCAGTGTTGCAGGTGAAATCTGCTAGATCACAGAGCAGCTCATGCACAAAGAAGTTCTGACTAAAGGACAGTGTCCTGTAGATTTTCATATCAGTATCTCAGCTGGACCAATTTGTAGCTGGTCTGTGCTCTGGAGCTCCTCACTGAGAATATAATGGAGCAAATGAGGGCAGGTTTTGTCCATTGTTGCTGGCCCAAAACACTCATCAGCTTGAGCTGCAGACCCAGCAACTGCACCCTTTGCTCCAGTTTTAAATAAGAAAATGTCTCTATGTGAGTCACCAGCACTGCCAGCATGATCAATTTGGTTTCTACTTTACCAGTTACAGACATCCTGCAACTAAACCTCCAAAGGAGAAGACAAACCTAGTAACTGTATATAAAACAGTGGATCCCTCATGTTTTCCCCAGAGAGACCTAGAAACAGAGTTTGAGCTGAAACAGTGCTGGTAATGGTTTTGCAAAAAATTAAAATGTACTCAAAATGAATGCATTCAAAATGAAAACAGGGAACTTAAAGCTGGCCTATCATCTGCCATGGAAAAGGCATTTACTTTAGGTATAAAGGGAACTTCCATGGTACCAAACCACAGATACTCTGTCTCTGCTTATACCTTCAGACATCTCTGCTTGTGTATTTTTACATTATTACCCAGCACATTTATTATTCACGTTTGGGTCCAATCTACAAGGTAAAGTCCAATTTAAGAGACAGAACTTAGAAAGGACAAATCCTTCACCAAAGAGGAGAAGATCTGCTCCCAGATTTTTTTTCCTCTGAGAGGTTTATTTCTGTTTATGACTTATTAATATGTTTAAACTGTGTTGCTATCTTACCTTGACATTTTAAAGATCTATGTTTTAAAAACGATCTGTCTCCACCAGTAATGCAAATAAGATTGAGAATCACAGATTGGTCTCCATGGAAGCGTGTCCGTGTCCCCAAGACACGAGACCCCTCGGTCCCACTGGGGCCACGGTGGCTGCAGTTACACCCTAAATAGCTGGGGCAGTTTCAGGCCTGAGCTGGGGCTCTGAGTTATGACTGAGAGCCTCAGCAGCACCTGCACGTCCCATGCTTGGCTGCTGCTCGCTCTCTCGCTTTCATGAGAACCAAAATTCAGCCTCCTACACACCCACCGCAAAGAGGAAACTCCACAGAGACGCGGCCGAATCGCTCGTGGCCCATGGCTAAGAGGAGGGGAATGCACCAGGCAAAGCCACCAGAACTGTGACTAATCTGCTGGGTGAAACGTGGCCAGCCTCCACCAGCCTGACCTGTGAAATCACAGCCTCCTCCAGCCCAGGCTGATTTGCACCCGAGAAAATAAAGCAGCTGCAGGGTCAGTTTTATCAGGGCTTAAGCTCTTTTCCTGCTGAGCTTTATAAAAGATGGAGAGTACTCAAGTGATTGAGGCATCTCTTACAGTGGTTTGGTGACTCATCTGGGTTTAGAAAGAATTCAGGGTTTTTCCTTGCTCACAGGCCTGTATTTCAAACCGTGTTTTCTTTTGACTGTTCTTGTTTTCATTTCATCTGGTATCCATTGAGTAAAATTAGAAGCATAAAGCTTAAACTATATTGTGGACTGGTGAAACATTCAAACACACAGGAGTTTGTATTGAATGTAGGCCATTTGCTGAGGCTCATTATCAGCTAAGCATCACCTAACGAAGGCTGCCAGATTAACTGTCCTCAGCCATGCAACAGTAGAACATCTCCCTTGTCTCCAGCTGCCTATCCAGGATTTTTTTCCTTCACAGAGACTACTAGACACAAGTGGGCTGCTTTGGTTATAGTGAATGTAATCCTGAAGGAAGCTTTGAACATTTGACACTTGCTATTCACCAGCATCAGAAAATTGGCAAGGCACAGGTAACACAAAAGGAAAGTGTATTTGGCAATAACAGTAATGGGAAAAAAGTAGATTTGTTTTCAATATACTGAAAAATAAAGCAACTTTCTGGAGTTTAGAGACATGGTTACTCTAAAATCCAGATGCCAGATTGTCTTTGAACTGAGCTAAATGGTCTCAATTCATCCCCACATTCAGATGCCAGAACCTAAACCCTAGCTCCACGTAATTCACTGGAAAGGAGAGTGAAAAGACTTAAATAAGAGACCCTATCAGTATTACTGCCTTACTCATGTTAGGCATTGCTCTGTAAGCTGTGAATACAAAGACAAACTCATTTGAGACTTTACCAAGCTGTAAAAAGTCTGCACTTCTATTGAACTACTTCAGGCTCCCATTAATGGAAAAATGGCTGAAGATTTGATCCATTAAGCCCTGTAGGGTGCAGAAAACTCTTCCTGTTGAGAAAACTTAGTGCTGCTGCAGGTAACCATGTACCCACTTGGGAAAAGAAAAGCCAAAGAAGAAATCCAACATGACAGCTCAGATACTTGTCCCAGCCATGGCAGCACTCTGCAAGATTTGCCCAGCAGTCCACAGCCTGGCAAAGCCCAAGGGAAACCTTGCAAAAGAGCACCTGAGATGGTTCAGTCATTGGTGGTTTTGTTCATTTTTGTCTCGTGCTATAATTGACATCACAAAACTGGAACCTTCCTACTGCTAGTAGTGGAAGTTGCTCTTTTACCAAAATATTCTATCATTTTTGACATTAGCAGTATGGGAATTCACTATAATAGAGAACTATATTCCCAGGCTGCTTTTAGATTGGGTTAGCAAACAATGTATGAATGCTGAACTATTCCAACAGATCTGCTATTCTCACTCTTTTGAGAATAACAGAAAAAAATGCAGTTAGGCAGGCAAAATCCTCTGTTTTCTATATGAAAATAAACCCTGTAATGAAGAAACACTTTGTTTTTTAAAAAAAGGCTCTGGATTAAGTCTCAAAAATCAGCCTATCAACACAATATAAACATTCTTGCTAATTAGGAAGAAGTTCTTATCTATGTGAAGAGAACTAAGACTTCGGTCCACATTATCACACTATTAAGAAGGATGTTATGCCATGATTTCCACATGGGAATGCTTTTTTTTTAAATAACACCACAACACTTCTTTAAAATGGTGTGACAAGTGCCATGGCTCTTACTGACACTTCGTTATCTGAGCAGCTGGCTTTGAGAAGGAGATGTGGCACCAGAAATTGGGCGGCAGAAGCAGCCTGTCAGTCACGGGCACATCCTGTAGCCATTGCTCCATCTTTGCCATAACTGGCCCTATTTAGAAGGAAGGCAAAGGACTGGAATCTGTTATTTAGATGGTATCCGACAAGTCTGTGTGGCATTCAGGCCGTTCTCCAAGGAATCAGGGCTCTGGGATCCACCAGAGCCGTTGACTCCCCCTGGAGCTGCCGGGCTGGGGTCACAGCCCTGCCTGGGTCACACATTGAGAGGAGCCAAGTGCAGGCATACAGCTGAACTCATTATTATATTTTAAATGTTTCACGAACCTCAAAAACACATTAAGTAATGCAATAATAAAACTCTCAGTGAACCTGTGCAATAAAATCCATCAACAGAGGAGATGGGTAATATAATCTCTTTAGAAAAAAAAAAAAAAAATCCTCTGCTCTATGCCTGAATTACCTTGTGCACCACAAGATAGAGGATTTAGACTATGGCAACGGACTGAAATCTCTCTTCAGGGACATCCTTCTCATAATTGTACATTCATGCCTCTCTCCCCAGTAGTAGCCTAAATACAATTTACCGTTGCACACATTTTTATAGGGTTTCTGCAAATCCGCCACTTTATTACCACCCCGGTTATAAGGGGCCACACGGCAATTCCTAAGGGTTCACTAACTGAGCAAGATATTAAGCTTGAATAAAAAGAATCAAAAACGTCTATCTACAATTTATAGTTCTCTATAAAGGACCTTGGGGAACCGCAATTTGAAGGTGAAAAGTAAATGGAAAGCAGATTTCAGCTGAAAAATTCCATATGATCGATGGAAGACTTACTGAGAATTATCCAGAGAGGTTTTTAAGGTGTGCTAGAGGTAAAAACATCCAACTCCAAATTACACACAAGACGCACAACATCCCGCTGTGGATACATCTGATTAATCAGGTCTATTCAGAGCTTGGTAACAGCTGCCTTCTTTATGCACATCTCGTGAAAGTAACCCTATTTTACACCTTTCTTCAGAAGAAAGAAAGGTAAAAAGAAGATTTGAAGACCTCTGTGAGGGCCCAGAGTACCTTTCACTCTCCCAGTTTGTCTGAGAGATCCTGAGGTGCACAGGTGAAATCTCTGCTCTGAACCAAGCCTCGACCACTTGGGACTGGAGCAACTGACCTAACCCAGCTGTGCCTTGCTTTCCCTCTTGGAGAGTGAGGGAATTCCAGACCATCCACCATTTTTGTGTTTTCTGAAGCTGGCAAGAAAATGTTATAGGAATGAAAGCTATTATATCAGTGTTTTTTGTCTTCCTAAAGTTATAAGAACAATAACATACAGTCACTGTGACATCTAATTATAACTAGCAAAAATGGAGAGAAAAACTAAGCAGTTAATTATAATTACCTACAGAAATTAGGAATAAATTCAGGCATTTAATATGAGCAAAAAGAAGTGTAGATAATGTGCCAGATGCATGCTCTTGCCAGACTCAGAAGGTCTGAATGTGGCAGTCCATCACTAACACCATAATACCTTGTAACACTCGAAAATCAAGATCGGATGTTTTAGTGAAAGATAAACTATCTCTAGTGCTCCAACACCCCTCCACGTTTGGCTGCATGCAGCCCCCCCAGGCACATAAGGAACCAGGAATGGGGTCCTGATAAATGGTTCTTACTTCTGAAGAGAGGGGCCAAAACCTCTGCTGTCTTATTCCTCAGCTGCAAAGCATCCAGTGATGTGCTTGCCTGCTGAATCCATGGAATGGAATGTGCCTACAGAAATGACTTTGCACTCAAATGTTTTTTCCCCTGATCCCAGCCACTACTCCAGTACAGGATCTGTTGTGATGGAGGGATGAGATATTTCCAAGCAGTGAACTTTCTTGTTGATGAGAAGCAAAATATTTATCTCTGAATCTTTGGCAATTTTTGAATAGTGTCATAATCCCCAGAATCTGTGGAATCTGAAACACTGACATATGGTAATTAACCCTCTTTTCATCCCTTTTTGATTCAATTGCACAGGATAAGTATAGTAATGCATAACAGGTGGGGAAATCTGTATTTTATTTATTTATTTTTGCTTTGAGGTGATGGAGATAAAAATCAGAGACTGTATTTGATGCAGAATCAAATGAAGACGTGCTTCACTCAGGCTGCTGTATATCCATTCTGCCATGATGTTTTTATTAGTTCTCCTCCTAAGGCTACTGCTAGGTCCAGGAATAACAGCTCAGAAGCTGGGCTGTGAAGGTGACACTCTTCTGCATGTGCTGTGACCTTTATGCTGGTGCTCTGGACAGCAGCACAGCTCCACCAAGCCACTTCCCATTATTTATGACATTTCAATTTGAGCCTTAATAAATCACGCTCAGAGAACAGTGTGATTTCCCAGCTAAGGAAATGCATACAAGGAGGAGGTAGGTGCAATCAAATGTCTTGGGAGTCCATGGATGATGGGCTATTAGAGGAAGATGTGTGGGGAGGCAACCTTGGTTTTACATTGGCAGACTTTCAGTGGAGGTTTTTTCTGGAAATCACATTCCCTGTTGGCGCTTGGTTCGTCATCCAACCCTCCTTCCTCCTCCTCCTCTCCCATCCTGCTTCCCCCCTCAGCTCTCGAGAAAGCTCTTGGCAAAGACTGTCTCTAATATGTGCTTGCATATGGCAGAACATCTATCTGGATGGAAGCAACCACACATTAATGTATAACACAAATAATGAACAATGATTCATCAGAACAGGCTTGATAGGAAGGGCTGCTTTTTTCAAATCTGGGCCTCAGTAAAGCTTTGAAGGATAATTTCCACTAAAAATTGGATCAAGTCCATCAAGAAGAACACAGATCCCTGTTTTCTCCAGATTGTTTCACTCGATTCACTAAAATGTTTATTCTACACTCAGAAAAAAGTTGCTGGAATTTCTAAACTGCATTAAAATTAATCCTTTGCTTCTTTACAGTTGCCTTTTTCAGTGCTTCCTTTGTTCCAAGCTGGCGCTTACAGGAGCTTTCATAAGCAGCAGGCAATCACATACATCCTTCCTGTTTGCAGTTTTTACTGTACTTTACACAAACAAAAAACGTGGAACAGTCCAAAGTACATCTCAGACATCTGAGAAAGAAGAAGGTAAATCCTGCTAACAGTTCCCAGTAGAAGACAAGAAGAGGATAAAGACACCTAAGCTCTGAAATGGAGCTGACTTATTAACTCACATCTACCTCGTGAAAATAAGCTCATGGATAACCCAGCAAGGCTCACACAACCCCAGAGTGCTCCTGAAGCACAGACCTGCTCTGAAGGGACCAGGATAGTGGCCTCACAAAGGGAAGTGGCAATCAGTACACAGAAAGCCCATGCCAGATCATAAAAGCATCAGTCCTGGCACCTAGGCTTGCCTACAGCATATCTAGCAAATTAACATGTAAAACACCAGAAGCCTCCACTCCCTGCAGTGCTCTTCATCTATCTGGCCCATATTAGGTTCTAATTCCAAGTGAGTTTTAATTAAGGACTCTTTCCAGTGCATACCTCCAGCAGGTTGGAATAGCTTGATTTCAAGGTACTGGTCAGCCCTGAGAAATGCTCAGTGGCCAGGACACTTTTCTGTCCTTCTCCTTAACACATGGAGACCAGATTCAGAGACTGAGCAGTGAGTCACACACAGGCCAAACGTCCTCCCCCATCAGCTGACACTGAAAACAGACACCCATCTCTGCAGCGAGCACTCCAGAATGGTTAACAAACCCTTATTACCTTTTGCAAACCTGTGTCTCATCAAAATTTAAACAGACACGTTGTCACACTTCAAAAACATCCTATTTCCTGCCAATGAAACAGCGAATTGCTGCTTAATGTTCTCCAGCAGTATTTGTTATAGAGCAAGGAGCCGGCTCGCTGCGGTCTCTGCTGCACTACAGAACACACTCATTTTCCAACAGCCCTGCCTATCTGAAAGCAGACAGGGCTCAGGTGTTTTCACTACAACGCCATGAAAAAAACCTGTGAGTGCACTGAGAAAATAGGCCTTGTCTACACGAGAATTTGATTTTTGTTAGCCCTGGTGCAGCTGCACTGCTGCTGAAAACAGGACAGAATATTCAAGCGTGCACAGGCCTTTAAGGCAAAAAGAAGCTGTATGGTTTTATGCACCTATCTGATACGCATCAGTGGGAAAGGACTGGCTGTTTGCTACACCTTGAAACAGAGGAAATACTTTTAGTTGCATCCTTATCCTTCTACCAACTCACCTATCTACCTGTCTGGTGATACAGTGTGAAAAAATAGTTTTCCATCATTTGCCCTTGCCCAAGCTTTGGCTACTTGCCACACCAAAATATCACAACAGGACATTTGCTGTTCCAAAGCTAAAGAGGCAGCAGGGAATGGCCACGTGCAGGGTGGTAGAAGCTTTGGAAGTGGAGCTGAAGGCTCTCAGTCCTGCTCTTCTAACAGACCCACCACCACCACTTCGTGTCCAGGCTCGTGCTCAGTGCTTCAGAGATGGCTGTTTATTCTTTATGGGACGGCAGGACCAAGTACAGAGGGATGGAAAGAAGCTTGATCCCAGAGTGTGCTAAGCACCTGGATGGAAAGCAGCATCAGAGGGCAAAACTGCCTCTGCTCTTGCAGGAAAGGTCTCTCTGAAATTACTGTCCCCCCTACGTACAGGGTTTGCTGTCACACAGCTACTGCTTGATCATCAGCCACTTGTTTCACAGGGAAGTGGTGGAACTGCTGTCCCTGGAGGTGTTAAAAAAATGTGTGGATATGGACACGAGGCCATGGTTTAGCGGAGAACATTTGGTGGTGGTGCTAGGTGGATGGCTGGACTTTATGATCTTAGAAGTCTTTTCCAGCTTTAACAATCCTGTGATTTCTATACTTTACTCTCTTTGGAGGGGGAGAACAATCTTTTAATTACGGAAAACAGTTACAATGTCTTTGCAAAAATAGAGGGAAAATAATAATGCATATATGTGTGAAATGCTACATAGTTGCAGTGGGCTAGAGACAATTCTTTGCTAAGAGGCTTCAATGGGAACAATATGCAGTCTGGATGCCTTTTTTCTTTTTTTGTTTATTGCTTAAACGAATGATGTTCATAAGGTTTCCCACAGCCCCACAGAGTACTAACTGATATCAGTGCCAGCCACACAGGTCAATAAAGAGAATTTCTCTGTTACCACAGTGATTCATGAAAGTCATTACTCCCACTTTGACTCTCTCCCCAAAAAAATCTGCATGCAGCAGCACACTTGCCAAATGCTCCGTGTGCGCTCTTGGTGAAACTGGTGCAGACATGGTTTTGTGAAACAGGACTGGAAATACTGAGAAATGTGGAGGACACAGAGCACGTGCAATCTCCAAGGATAATTTTCATGCTGCTGGGCTGAGCAGGAGCAGCTGCACAGTGGGGTCTAATGGCTCCCCACTCTGTCACACCTCCTGCCACAAGGAATACAGAGAGATGGGATGAAGTCAAGTGCCACTGAGGAGCTCTTGGCTCTGTCTCCAGCCCTGCTTCAGGATTTCACTAAAAAAACCATCCCTACACAGCTGGAACCCAGACCCTGCCCACCACACCCAACATCTCTGTCTGTCTCACACACACTCACACTTACTTTCTTTTTTCCTGCTGGCAGGAGACACCTTATCTAGAAGGTTATGCATTACTGTGATACATTTGCTTTTGAAGTACTGAGTGGCTTTTAGAGTCTGGCATTTTGAACTTTCAGGAGGAAGAATGTTACTCTAACAGCAAACTTTGAAGTCTGTTTCCTGAACACATTAACTGTTTACTCTCTTTTTCTCCCTCTCGGCCACTTTAAGCTCCTCTAGAGTAAACACCGTCCTCAGACCCAAAAAATCTTATCATCCAGGTATCAAATAACATCCCAAACACAAGAAATTAACCCACCTATTCAAAACACTGAGTCTCAGAGAGGAATGACACCACATCTGTAACAGAGGCCACAGTCCCCTCTGCACATCATTTACACTCTATGAATGTGGCATCTTTTGCCATTTTTATAAGCACATCATAAGAAGCAAAAGCTATCACCAAATAGTCTTCCTTTTCCAAATCTCCTCAATAAAGCAAATCTGGATCTCAACTCTTCTTTTAAGGTAAGCACGTTTGTTCCTAATCATCACCTGTGTCCCGGGATTTTTAACAAAAGCTTAGTTGTGTATTTAAAGACTACAACTGCAAAAAGAAAAAAAAAAAAAAAAAAATAGACCACATCAAAGAAATCTTTGGCTGTATTTGCATATTCGACCACTTCCAAAAAAACTAGGTCATGATTTCATATTCAGTTACACAATCACTAAATCCAGCAATGACTAGAGAAGAACCTGATCCTGTAATTTATCCTATTCCAAACATAAGTTTAGGATAACAAAGATTCAGCCTGATAACGTCCCTCATTTAATGTAATTCTTCGTCATGAAAACAGAAACAAAAGCAAGTTCTTTGTGTTAGGCTGCATTGTCAATTTAAATACCTTTGAAAAGACTTTTGTGGTTGAGTGACCTGGGCTGACTACGTGCTCAAAACAACCAGCCCTCCATTAAAGAACAAAGAAAAATATGCTTTACTTTTAATCTGATAAACTTACATCCTGATCTTAATTGGTAAGACCATCTTGCAAAATTTGACTTCTTTTGCATTAACGAAACAAAAATTCTCAGTAGAGTTGGGTTGTTTAATTAAAACTGTCAATTTAGAAGATACTGATGTCAACAAGAATAAACCTGCAAAACTCCACCCAACACAGACAGTGGAGTTTTGTCAGTGAGTCACCCATTCCTCCTTAGCAGAATTAAAATATATATTGATTCTTTAGATTCTTTGCAGAAAAACATATTCAAAGCAAGTGTTAATAAGCATTTCTCAGTTTCTGCTTCAACCTGAACGTCTGCTTCTTGCTATCCTTCTAAGAAACAGGACGAGGAAACTTGCTCAACTCATGGAAAACAAATGGCTTTTACATAACTGTAACTCCAAGAGAAAACCAGTGACAAAACCACCCCACGGGAGCCTGGGTGATGGTGTGCCAGGCAACTCCTCGTGCTGCAGCACATGTCTGAGCTGAGGAATACAACAAAAAGGTGCACCAGAAGAGCACAGTACAGGAGACATAAGCCCACCTTGCCCACACTCATTCCCCCTTTTCCCTCTGCCACAAGTGCAGGCAATGAGAATTAATCAAGGAAACATATCTTGTACCAAGATCTCCCCCAGGAGTGCCTTGATCTTAAGAGTACATTCCTTCCACATGTGTATCTTCTCAATCTTACCATATTGTTTTCCCTGTGAAAGCTTATGAGAACATTCCGTGCCTTCTTTTTGCTCCCACCCTTCCCAGGAAAAGAGAGATCCAAGAATCTCAAAGTTTTTGAGCTCATGTTTGTCCTCCACATTTGAGCAGAATTCCTACTGCTGATTCAGGAGCTTGAGAAGATGGAAACTAGAATTATGTATCTTTTCATATGCTGGACACAAGGGCTTCTTTGCTTTAAGCCAAAGCTGGGGCCACAATGATGATAAATTAATCACTGTTGTTTCAAAATTTTCTTCACTGGGTTTGAAAAGATCTATTGGTAATATAATTGTTTTTATTTCTGGATGAACAGAAAACTAAACAAGAAATGGTGGGATGGTAAAGCTGAACAAATTCAGAAATCTGGTGCAAGATGGTGGGTCACTGCTGCTGCTGAAATATGAAAAAGGAGAAAGAAAACCAGTGGATTTGAATCATCCTGAAGACAAGGCTGGAAGCAGCTGTGATATGCTGTATGTGCAGGAAATGAGGCTAAGAGGTATTTATCTGTCCAGCTACCTCCCTAGAGCACTCCCTGCCCCATTTCCTGGCCTAGCTGCTGTGGTTCATCACTGCTCAGAGTCTTCTGATCCAGACTAGGAGAGCTGAGCATGATGTGAACTGGTCAAACCCAAGTTACCAGGCTAGGAAGACTGAAAGAATAAAATTACCTGGTTTGGGCTTTACATGAAGTGTGAAAGGAACTGGTTCCATCTGGCTGTGAAAACTCCTTTTTTATGAAAGAATATTCATACTTTACTACGTTGGCCTAAAACTCCCTAAAGCTCTTAGCCACCTGTATTTGATCACCTGCAGTCTGACTGCAAGGTGGCTGCTCGGCATCGCCCATCCAAACAGCCTGCCTGTGCTCAGCCTGCTCTCACACCCACCCACCCCCATTTCACACCTCCATGGCTGCTCTCTGAGTCACAGGGATCACTTGAGTACCAAAGCTTAAACATTTTCTTGAAAAATCAGGCAAAAAGAAATAATTAAAAACTGAGAATCCAGAACTTTATACTTGCGAACACTGGCTGGCTTGCCTGTTTTTTCTTAAAAAGTCATCCCTTCCACCCCTAGGATGTGCTTTTCCTAGAAGGAGACTTGGAGGGCTGTTTCCTTCTCCAAAACCCCACTGCCACCAGTGTTGGTGGCTGCTGCTCCTCTGCAAGGTGACAGCCCTGTCCCTGTCCCTGTGCTCAGCCTCGCCTGGCCCCCGGCCTGGAACCTGCTCCCGGCTTCCTGGCTGCCATTTGGCATGTTTCGTCTATTTTTGTTTTAACTCCTTTTCCTTTCTTAGAACATTTTCCAGGCTGGGAAATTCAATCAGAGGCTGCCCCCAGCGGCTTGGCTGCCAGCAGGGAGGGTTGCCAGCAGGAGCTGGCAGGGTGAGAATTGGACGCTTCCGCTCCCGTCTCCTGCCGGAGCCGCTGCCCCCGGCTCGGCCCGGGCACTGCGGACACGGCGCCGAGAGATCGGGGTGTCTCTGCCTCCCCATGTCCCCTGGGCAACACAGCCAGGACTCCTGTTCCTCCAGTAACTCAGCTATTCCAGTCAGTGACAGCAGCTCACCAACTGAGAGGCACAAGGGAAAAACATGTTCGAGGAAGATGGGGCACGTGCTTTTGCCTTGAAGAGGCTGTTGGAGCCTCAACACCACTGAATAAACATCATGAAGGTGGAAATAAAGCCAAAAGGTCCCCAAGTGTCACATGCCTCCATTACTTCACCTCCAAGTTGCCACCACTTTGGTGGTTTTGCTGACACAGAAAGCTTGGACACTTTGTACATGAATGTCTCTCTCTTCCTATGAAAGATTTTTGCACAAAAGGTAAAAATCAGGAGTGGAATCATGGAAAGGACACGGTCCAGAGGAAGGAGGGAAGGGAAGGGAAGGAAGGGAGGGAAGGGAAGGGAAGAGGGAAGGGAAGGGAAGGGAAGGGAAGGGAAGGGAAGGGAAGGAAGGAAGGGAAGGGAAGGAGGGAAGGGAAGGGAAGGGAGGGAAGGGAAGGGAAGGGAAGGGAAGGGAAAGGGAAGGGAGGAAGGGAAGGGAAGGGATGGAAGGATGGGAAGCTGGACTGCAGCTTCAGTGCTGCCATTAGGTCACAGAACTGACAGCATGTTAGGCATCAGGAGTGCAGCACTCAAAAATCCTAAGTAATATAAAATATTGGAATTTGTCCCTTTGGCAGAGAACTTATCGTAAGAACATCAAAATCTTCGTGATTTAAACTAGGTTTCCTTACAATTTTGAATCAAGTTCAAAGCCTTGGACCTTATTGCTGCAGCACTCCCCGGCTTACATCCAAGTTATCTAAGAGATTACTGAGTGTTCTGGGATGACAAAGAAAATGTTGACATATTTACAGTTCGCTTTCTATAACTTTTAAGTTATGGAATTGATGTCTGGTATCTGCAGACAATGTGCACGATACAGACACTGAAAAAAAGGTATTTGCTCGTTTGCTCCTTAGACCTTTCACTGCAAGCATTCACGATATAAATAAAAGCTACAAATATTATTTCACTCCCAATACAATTATTTACGTTCCCCTACACAGCCTAATAACAAACATATTTCTTTTCAGCCAAGAGAGATCTCAAGTGGTTTAAGGACTATGCTGCTTTTATCAGAATGGCAAAATGAGCTGCAGCCGTGTCGTAGGGCAGACCCAGCCAGGATAACCCTGTGGTTATTAGAAGAGTGATAAATACATTTAGACCACACAAAATCCATGTGTGTGTGGATTTTTATTTTTTTTTTTTAAAGAAAAGAAACCAGACAACAATCCTTGAAGGCCCAGGATGAGAACTGAGTTTCTTTCCTGTGACTGAGACAACAGAGGAGAGCCTGTGTTCCATCAGTAGGGTCCTGTCCTGGGGATGCTCCCCTGGGGACAGGGCAGGTCACCACATCTGCTTCAGCATGAGACAAGTGCAGCTTTCCTAACGTGCTCATGTTGGTTGGATTTGCTTTGGCAAAACGCTGGGGTGGCATTGCTGGCCCTCCTGCTACTGATCCCTGGGAGGGGATTCTCCTCCACAGAGAAAGGCGACATTCCCACCTCCTGCAGGCACAGCAATCTGGAACAACCTAAGTAAGGTAAGTACTCTGACACAAGAAGCAAATGCCACTTTTTCTGCTTAAGTCATGAGCTGCTGCCTATCTTCTTTTAACTGCATCTGTGTGAGATGCAAGAGAATTTAAAATAAATTACTGAAAAGCTTTTTACTTTTCTCACAGGAAAAAAAAAAAAAAAAGCCAAACTAAAAGCCCTGAACACCAACAGTTTGACAGCAAGAGTAACCTCCAGTTCAGTGTCAGCTTTAATGGAAGAGAAAACATAAGGAAACGTTTTCATTTTGAAGGTCCCAAGAGACTCTTCTAAACAATACCAAGAAAAAACATTGCAGAAGTGCCAAGAATCAGGGGAGTGCTCCATTTACTTATTTTTATGGTCAGTCACTGATCATGCTGATATTTGACTTTGGCTCTGAAATCTTAGCTGTGTTAAAATAAAGATAATACACAACTCAGGGTAAATCCAAAAACAAACTGAGACGTTCACAGAACTACTGTTGCTATCTCTGAATGTTGATTTGTAGTTGATATTTTATATTTTTACCTTACAGATTTCTAGGACAGTAATATCTTTCTGTATTACATTCCATGCAGTGGATCATTTTCTGTTAGATTTCCTATGCAAGTAGCAAAAACACTTACTCTTTTGCCAGAAAAACAAATCTGAATTTATACATTTAAATCGTCAAAATGCTTACCACAAGTTTTAAGACTCTCAGTGGCATCCAAAGGCTTTCAATAAGGTAAAGGGTGCCACAAAATAGAAAAAATAAAGGCAAGGGGCCAAATAAAAAACTCCCACAGGGTCCTTCAGACTATGGCATTTATACACCTTCAAACAACAGCCAGCACTGGAACTATCTTTAAGGTCTCACTTGCTCAAGCCTCCACAAACATTCCACCTCTGCAGTGCCTGGGAAAGCCACTGACCCTGGGATGTTGGCCACTGTCCACTGGAACTCTGCAGAGCCCACGGGGTGAGCGAGTTACAGAGGGAAAACCTGTCACAGCCAATGGGTCCCCCATTGTACCTGGTCATGCATTATACAAAAATCACCATTTCTACTTATTGCTGTCCCTTGGAGCAACGGGGAGATCTACCAGTGCTCAGATTAGTTACCACCCACTGAACAAAGCACTCGAGGTGGCACGCTGCTCACTGCTGAATTGAAGAGCTCTATTCTAATTTTACAGTGTTCCTTAGACGAACCATCTCATGGTTTCTCAGTGACTCTAGCTGGGTTTATTTGATGCTGCCAAATTTCCTCCTCCAATCCTGTCTATCTCCTCTCTCGCTGGCCTCCGTATTAATGAGACTGAGCTAACAGATTGTGGCATGTCAACATGCTGAGCTGACATCCTGCTGCCCCCTCCGTGTCTGTCTGACTTTTAAGCTTTTTCTTTCCATTTCCCTTCTGGATTATGTGTAACATGCTCTGTAGTCCAGGAATG
Source organism: Sitta carolinensis (assembly GCA_032173965.1). Classification (NCBI taxonomy): domain Eukaryota; kingdom Metazoa; phylum Chordata; class Aves; order Passeriformes; family Sittidae; genus Sitta; species Sitta carolinensis. The sequence continues at coordinate 6,544,550 of CM063296.1, read as the reverse complement.
CCTCTTGCTTTGGCTGCCTTGCCTCTCTTTTTGGCATGCTCGTGGAGCCACAGGGAATCTTGCTGAGGCCGGCTAAGTCACATGCTTGCCCTTTAATGAACATTAAAAAGAAAGCAGAATCTCTGCCATTTTGATGTTTCTATTAATACAGGCCACAAGAAAGCTCAGGTTCCTGCTACGAAGATCACAAAAAAAACAAAGGCTTCTGTAGCAGCTGATGCAGAAGGGCTTGATCATATTGCAAAGAAAAGATCAATTATCAGGCAGTACAAAGCACGTGCACTCAGTTAAAATTTGTTCAGCACAGCAATTTGGTAAATTTTGCTGTCACTTTCTGGCATTTCTGAGCTTTGTCTTGAATGACCTTTACTTAGGGATTTATTTTCACTCACTGAACTAAAGATGCTCAGCACAATGGAAACATTTGGGAAGTCACCTTACGGGATATATCTTGGGGTTGGGAGCTGAAACACTAACGTTCTGTCATAACCCTTTCCTCCCTTCTCTTGGATCCAACAAAAGTGGAGAACAGCTGGGGAATTATAACTTGTTTTTTCACAGATGCCCCACACGGGGACATCTTTTCTGGAGAACTGCAAATGCAGGTGTGCAAAGGCCAGGGGAAGGCAGGGAGAGGGAAGGACAACATCCCCAGCAGCTCAATTTCAAGTTCAGCTCCAAACACATCCAGGAAACTCAAACTGCAGCTCTTGAGCAGTGATTTGCTGTGTAAAAAGCAACCACCAAACCAAAAATATGACCGCGTTCAGCTGGAGTGACCTTTGTAAGAAATCTAGGGGAAAAGAAAAGAGCAGAATCTTTCCTTCCAAGGGAGGATTGTGAATTGTCTCCCAACTGCACTCCTGAGCGTGAATCAATTTTCTTCCAGTCGATAACTAGCGCAAAGGTTCTAACCTTCATTTGTGCTCCAAATACTCAATCGGGGATGTAGAACACATACCAATTAAGCAATTCAGCTAAAATAAGAAGGCCGTGAACCAACATCGTTGCTGCAGCTGCCCCTGAGGGATCGAGGGTTAGCAGCTTGGGGAAAAGGTAATTTATTGAGCTTAATACTCTGCGAAATGTTCTCATGATAATAAGATTGTAAGATCGTTTTAATATCTGAAGTCATGTTGAAAAGGTCATTTCTCACTTTTTACGCCTACCTAAGTCATGTAAATTAGAGCTACTCAAATAGAGTTGAGGATGTTTGCAGCCTAAGTTTTTCTACGTTTTTGGATGACAGAGAAAAATGTCAGCAACCCCATGTGGTGGACACAACCAGCCTGTGACCATGAGTTTTAGAATAGCAACAGCAATGGAAGCAGATACTTTGGCTGTGCATTAGGCCAGCATTTCATCTTTGACCTAGCAGAAACTATTCAGACTTTTGTCCTCCTTTTTAATGTTGTGATTTGTTAAAAGATTATTTCAAACACACTACATGTAATCTGAAAGGGGGGGGGGGGGGGAATACAGCTGATGTGTTTGCCAGAAGTTTTATAACCCAGGGAAACGGGGCATTGGCAGTTTCACAAAGTACTTGCCTCTTTCCCAACATGCTTTTTTCCACAAGAGAATTAACTTGGAGATTCTTTTTTCTTTCCTTTTTTTTTTTTTTTAAATGCTTTCTAGGCAGAAACTTTGTAGACTTTGCCTCCACAACCCCCAGCCAACATTCCTAAATCACAACTTGCAGCTGCCCTTGCTACTGCAGCCTCAGAGCCTCCATTTGGCAGAGCACCAGCATCATGCCAGGATGTGATGTTTCTGTGATGTGAACAATTACCCATCAGGGATGGAGCAGAGATCCCCAAACGCATTTCACTAAGGCCCCTGAATCATATTTGAAACCAAGTCTTCAAAATTTATAACAGCATTAGGCTATCTAGGCCCTTAGTTTCATTTATGTTTTGAAGCTTCAAATCCATCACACAATGGAGCTAAACGAGGACATTATTCAGAGCAGTAATGTACTTGATCCCATGGAGGCTAAATGATAGAAATCCCATCCTGCTCTCTTCTTTTATTTTCCAGCATCTTCTTCCCTCCTCATCTTTCAGCCCCAACCCTCGTCCTTTACAAAGCCACTATAAAAAACAACCCTCCCAGGAAAACCTCCCTTGCCACCCCCTTTCCTAATAATTTTTCCATCTCCTTTCTCCTGAACCACTGCCCCATTTGTGACTCCTCACTGGCCAGGCCACAAGCTTTTCAGAGGAAAAGTCGCCTGTTTCTCTCTGCTTGGCTGTGTGCTCCAGAGGTGCTATGCAAACGATTTATTATAACAGATTATGGCCCAGAGTAATTTAATAGACTGGAAAGCCCAGCTGAGGAGAGCCAGCGATCCAGCATTCACAAAGCGTGCCACGCTTGTATTTTTCAATACATAATACATAAATCTCTGCTGCTGTGGCTCTGTTTTCAGATTTGCTGGGTTTTGTATGCGAAAATTTTCCGACTATTTATCAGCTTGATCCTCTCTGTCAGCCTTTATCATCCCTTACAGTCCTCCTGAAAACTCCCTGAAACAGAGAGATCAAGGCAGCTGCCAAACAATGTCACAGCCTTCCAGGGGTGGGGCTCTGCAGAGGGCTGTATCCCTCCATGACAAAACTGTCACCCTTATTATGATACCAGCAATAATAACAACAACATCAAGCTGAACCACTCTATCTCAGAAGAAAAGCTGGGAGGGAGAAGAAATGTCTGCATGCTTGTCTTTTGGCTTCCTTGGTTAGGTCCAAAGGGTTGAGGGCAAGACACCCAGTAAAAAAGAATTCCCCTTCTGTGGCATTTGGGGGATTCACTGAGGATGACTCTTCCATTATGATCTGTTTTGCTAATTGGCCACACCTAATAACAAGCCTGCCAGGAACTTCACCAATTCCCATGAGAGCACTTAGCTGGCAAGGAGTTCGTGCCAACTTCCAGGTAACACCCTCCTCTCCCAGCTCCATCACTTTGCTTTTCAGGCTCAGTTTTGCTAAGGAACACATGGCATCCAGCTAGAAAGTTTTTCCACTATGAACTGTGCTTTCAAGGAAGGTGATTCACAAATGAAAGATGGAAAATATAATCCTGAAAAAAAAACGAGAAAATGGAGATCCTGAGCAAAAGTGAGAGAAGTTTTCATTTGGCCAATGGATTAAAGGTTAAACCTGAAACCTGCCTTTCATCTGGTGAGAGTGTATTTGCATACGAGGCAAAAAACCACAAGGAGCTTCAGTTTTGAAGACTGTCTTCAATGAGAGGTTCCAGTTTGGATGTTGACTGCTCCTAACATGCCATCACAGAGGGCTCTTGAGCACTGGTGCTTACAGGTTGTCTCCTCCTCTCCCCTCACCTCAGCAGCTACTGAGCAAGTGAAGTTTCCAAAACACAGGCAGGACTTACGCAACTGTGAAACAATAAATCACATTTGCCTCACCTTGGCAGTCTGTCTGCTTGGCAAATTTGCACCCTGCTTGGGATGAATGTGGCTGTAGGTATTTCATGGGCAGAGCCAAGCAGTGCTTAACGGGAAACCTGCTGTCTACTCCTTCCAGCACGTGCCAGGCACTGCAGCCTGAGCATTGAAAGATGATGAATCGCCGTTTGGGAGAAATGTATGTTTTACATTGAGCTTAATATGCCTTCATAAAAAAAGGCTGAAACCTGTTAATTCCCGGCATTTATACCTTCAGCCAATTTAGAAAATTCCAGCACAGTTTTGGAGGAGCCAATATTTCCCTGTAGACTGGAAAAAATCTCCGCAAAAGGGAAAAATAAACCCTTGAAGTACATCAAAAGTACAAATTACAGAATACGCTTTCTGCAATTCTCCAAAACTTATCTGAAATGCTACTTAAAAAAAAATATGGTGAGGGTATAAGATGACATGGGAAAAAATGCACACCTTTCACACTTTTTTTCGTAAAATCAGCATTTTTGTAGGGAATTTTGCAGCATACATAATAAAAGTGCAGAGAAAGGCAAGGTATTTCAAATAGTTTCAATCTTTTCATTAAGGTCACTCTTGCCTCTAATTCTTTTCATAACAACAGCAAAGTCTCTTCCTGAGCTTTTGGTAGTTTTGTATGGCACAATCTCTCAAGAAGTAAAAAGAATAAGTGATGGTCTAGTGGAGTTACTGCAGTCACACAACAACAACAACAACAAAAAAAAAAAAAAAAAAAAAAAAAGGAGTGTTTATTGCTCAATTAGTGACTTCAAGAAATGCCAGGTGTAAGAGAAAATCAAGACAGGATTCATCTGGCTATTGCAACTCCAGGCGCCTGGTTCCTGACTCTGGCCAGTCCTTCCTTTATCTCCAGCCCTCCTCAGGAGCAATAAAGGGACTTGGCCACATTCAGCTGGATTCTGAGTGCTAGAAAACCACAGCCACACCACCAGGCAGCCCCTCCATGCCCCAGTGTCTCACAATGCAGCAGCAGCTACGTGGCCAACTCCTGCACGTTACAGACAGATGGGTTTTAAATAAAAGCACACACCAAACCAGATCTCCAAGAAACTCTGCTCCCAGGAGGCCAGCCAGAGCCAGCCTACGATGCTGGAGGGAAGAGGCTGGTGCTCTCCTTCACAGACCATGCAGCCCTTTGCTAACTGATGCCTGTACAGAGCACAGCCAAGAAAGCAACCATAGACAGTGCTGAATCTGGAAAACGTGAAGCATGAAAGAAGTGTTTAACTTCCTATATTCAAGCAGATCAAAGATTTCTAGCTCAAACTTTCTACGCGTCAAACTTTGCAGCTGTTCCCTTTATCAGCTCACTAGGAAAAAGTCTCCATGGATTGGTGCCATTCTTCGTAAAACCTCAATTGCTCTGCAATAAAAGAGGTCTAATTTTTACAGTACAGTTCTGCTTATATTTAGTATCAACATCTGACCACAAGTGCCAAATATAAAAGTTACTGGGACTCACTTTAATTGCATTTCGTGCTCTCTTTGCGCACCAAATCTTTTAGCCTTACTCAGTGAATGCTCAGACAGCTGACATTTGCTTCTACCAGAAAATACTTAACTTCCCTTCAATGTGGAAATCCAGCATTAACTTCCATTGCTTTAGACTGGAACCAAAATGTTCTTCCCATACAAAATTCTACAGGCAATATTACATGACAAGAGCGCTTTCCTACCTCAGCTGTCCTCCCTTTAAAATTTTCTCTAAAGCAAGAAAAAAAATATAATAAAAAATGCACCAATTCCTTTCTTTCCCGCTCTCCTCCTCTTGAGGAGTTCTCTGAGCCAATTAAGACATCATTAAACAGCCAGGCCCAGCAATGGAAGGCAGAGCACCAGGAGCACCTACAGCAGGACTGCAGCGCTCGTTAGAGCAAAGGCCCTCATCCCAATTAAGGCCATTCCCTGTTGAAGCAGCACAGCAACTGCAATCCTTCTGGCAGTCAGGGCTGTGTGACCCTGGCAGGGATGAGGGTGCTGAGATCCCATTCAGGAGTGCAAATCAAGCTGCCTACAGTTGGGTGCAAACAGGCTTTCCATTAACTTCTTCCTTTCCCAATATTTAGTTTAACTACCTGTGTTAAAGCCAGGGGGACATTTACTGCTAAGAACATTCATTTGCAGGCCCATCTCTTGCCCAAATACCTAAAGTAGTACAGCAATAGTTTCATGTTAATGCACATCTTGGTTAAATAAACCAGTTTTCCAGGCTGCTGGGTTTTCATTTAAATTTCTGGTAGATTAGTCTGAGCTGTGGAACTGAACACCACTACACCAGGAAATGGGAAAAGGTAAATTCATCCTTTCTTGCACAGCTTCCCACCTAAGAGACAACTGGCTCCACCAAGTCCCAGCACCTTGAGTTGCCCATGAACCTCTCTGCTTCTGGGGGCAGTACACAAACCCCCTTAACCATGGAATACAGGTACCACCCTCAGCTAATGAGATATACTGGGGGCACCTTCCTTGGGCTTTGAACTGGGATGTTTATCCAACCTACCTGAGGCAGGGACCAAGAGGGGAAAAAAAAGCAAAAGGAATGATAATAAAAGGTTGATTAATTATGTGCAATAACTGGGACAGCATATCATGAAAATTCCATTCTTGTTTACTCAGCTAATTCACTTTTTATGAGTGTTTAGGCTTTAAAGCAAAACAAAGCACTAATTACCCAATTAACGAGCAATTAAGTTACTGCAGCCTAATAGCCTGTACAGTGGCTGCCTTTATGAGTCTGATGGTGAGTTAGAGACCCATTAAACAAATTTATACACAGCTGTAGCAAACATTACATTTCCAGAGATGTTACATTACATGCTAATATTTTCACAGCCTTGAAACATCATTCACTGGGTTAGTGAATAGTTTGCCAGTTTACTCAGCCGAGCTCTGACAAAGGGAAGGTCTCCCACGTTGTACCAGCAGCTACAGCCCAGGGATGGATGAGAAGTGGATCTCTATATTTCAAAGCCTTCTTGAAAAATCAGGTGACTTTTAACCAAGGTGAGTAACATTTACCTTAAAATTTTTATTTTTGCCTTAATTTAGGAAAAAATCACAGTCTGTCATTCTCAACAAATAATTGCACTTATTTCAGGAGTTTAAGCTGCTCTCTGCAGCAGGTGATATTGTACTGGAAGTTTTAGGTTGGCAATTGGGCTGTGAAGATGGGGACATTTTACTGTGTGGAGAGACAAGGTGTTTCTGCAAACTCCTGTGAGACAGGTGGGATTACCTGTGACGAATTACCTGACCTGTCACCTGCACAACAGCCCTGAATGATGGTGCAGTATTAGAAGCAAGCTCCCCCCTCCTGCACACTGAGCAGCAACAAAGCACAGTGGTATGAAAGCTAAGGAAGAGTCTGGTCTTGGCTCCAGTGCTCTCTTCCCTTCAGTGACTAAATCAAACCCACCATATTATATCTGTATTTCAGTGTGGTTCAATTTTCACATCAGTAATAGGTGTATCTTTTAGTGCAATTTTGATTGCATGGAGAAAAGCTCTATTTGTAAAGCAACGATTTCATCACAGTTTAAGAATTTATTTTTTTTTTCCTGAGTGAGACTAAATGAAACTCAAAATAGATCGATCATTTCTTTCTGCTCATATGAGACAGGTTTCCATTTATTTACTGGCACAGGAAAAAAACCTTAGTTCACCTCTTTCATAGGCATAGTATCACTTCAAAGCACAGGCTGCACTATGTAAATAAGGAATGTTTCATAGACCAAAATCATGTAAGCAGTGCAGTATTTTTCCCTATCAGGCTGTTGCATTTCCCCAGGAACTCCATGGAAACCTGCTGTAAGCAGTAAAGATTATTGGGTATAGTGGTGGCCTGACTTTAACCTGATGTTAAAGACAAGCCGTTACTTGGAATTCCAGGAGCTGGAAGTATATATTTTTTTCAAGCTACACACACCTTCAAGCTGGTATCATCACAGTCCTGTTGAATTCCATGAACTGCCCAGGTCTGGTTCCTGTATGTTCATTAATAAATAAAAGACACACCTGTGCTAAGGGAGTGGAAAGCATGAGGAGACCTCCTCTGTCTTATGGATAAACAGAGCTCTGCTCACATCCTGTCCCCAGACACTTCCCCAAGCAGAATTGCTAACGAGGCCCCATTGCCTCTGGCCTGTGCTCAGAGTTCCTCCTTGTGTAAATTCTCTGATATCTAATAAGGCATAAGCTTAAGCTTCAACATTTTCCCTGCTGGGAATACTGAAGATGTGTTCTTTTTTTTTTTTTTTTTTTTTTTTTTTTCCCCACAAACACTGCAAGAATCTACTGGATTTGATATACTTATTGTTCCATCAAATTTGATGGACCAACTCTCTGATGGGATTAAAAAAATATTAGAATGGAGAAGTACAGACACACACACACACACACACAAGGACCTGTGATTGCACAGATCATGCTTTCTTAGGAAACCAGCCTAAATGAGAAAAGCAACCATCTCCTTTGGTGGGAGATGGCTGCACGGATAAGTGCATCAAGGTAGATTTTGTGAGGTATTTAAAACCAGCATGGCATGGATAAAGTATGGAAAAATATCAGGAGCAACAGCACAAAGCCAGAACAACTCTCATTTTTGTGATGATAAACAGTGTAGGAAGGTAAATGTTCAGCCAAAATGAAAAATGTGGAAAACAAACCTGAGGGCGACAAGTAAGAGTCAAAGCAACTACATCTCACCTTAATAGGGACATCTTTTAATCATGTCTTTATTAATGCTTTCTTAAAAACTTCATCACCCATCAGCCACTCAAACTGGCAACCCCAGCAGCATCTGGTTTTGATTGAATAATGTCTTCCAATTTATCTTCAGTCTTTCATTTTTTAATTTTAATTTTTATTAAAGAAAAGGTCTTACCTGGCCTGTTTTGTATTGTTCTCTCTGCTCTCTTTTTTTTTTAATCTAAAGTAATTTCAAAGAGTGAGCGTCAGATATCAAACCCAATATCCTTTTTCTCATTAGCACTTTTCCCGTGCAGACCTTCAAATGTGGTAATAATTAATGAGTCTGTGTCAGAAAATGAATAAAAGATGGCTCAGATGCTTCACTGTTCAGGGCTGACCTTTAGCTGAGTCTACTGTATTAATATATTCTTGTGTTGTCAGACTCAAAGAGCTAACTGCCTTATGAATTATTTATCAACACAAAAAGTCTTAACCAGAAACAGTGTTAACATTAATTTCTAACCCTCTGTGTCACAGCAAAGCCTGCCTGCACTGCATAATTGAATTTTAGTTTTAGACAAGCAATCAAAGCACAAGTCGCTGTTGTTGTAAGTGTGGCTGCCTATGATAGCAAGAGGAACGGCTGCTCTTTTTGCACATCTGGTGCATTACAGGCAGTTCAGGTTTCTGTGAGCAATAAGCCTGACTGCAGACAAACGTGGAATGGGTTTGCAGGGATGAGGAGAGCTGTGGCTCCCTCCTCCCCAGCACGCTTCCAGATGCTGAGCTGCTGATTACGCTGCTATTGCCATTCTGAGTGGGGCTGGTATGGAGATGTGCAAAGCCTACCCTGCTTTGAGCACCTTCAGGGCTGCCTGCTACACCTGAACCACGGGGGATGAGGCTGGCAGGACTGTCCAAAGGCTCTGCTGGCTCTTGGGTTTCGCTCTTCCACCTGATCTCTCCCAGATGACAGTCCATCTATCTCCCTGCTTTCCCCTGTGTGCTCCCCAAATGCAAGAGCTTCTGCAACCCCATCATTTGCAGCTGTTGTATAAGTGGGTTTCAACTGCTATCCCCAGCCAATTCTGAGAAACTGGCAAACTGATTTACAGGTTAGGCTTAATTTGTGTCACACCAACCCTACTAAGACCTAAGATTCAAGGGCTCAGTTAGGACTTAAGGGCTGCATTCACAACCCTTCCCTGCAGGAGAGTCCTGGGAAATTATGCTTGTGCTGGACCAAGAGCAGAGATGTAACAACATGTGTGTAGGAGGGAAATGACTCTATTCCCTGGTGGAATACATCATGAGCCTGCACTCACAGCTCCTGGAAAAGCAGCACCAGTCTAGTACCTTTTTTTCAGTTCACACTCAGTGACTGAGGTTTGTTCATCCCTGAAGAAACAGTTCAGAGATTACCAACAGAGCATGAAGACCTTATAGAAATGAGACATGGCTTTAGGCTCTAAATCCTGCAACAACTCAGCCAAAGAGCAGCTTTGGTAGCTTTCTCCCTCTGTTCTCAGAGTCAGCAAGGGCAAAAAGAGAATTAAATCCCTTCGGCTCTTTCCCATCTAAGTAAAGAATGAAGTGGGAACTCCTTAGTCCTGCAAGATCTCTTCTCTTACTTTTCCTGGGAGCTTAAGCCCAGAGGCTGAATGAGAACCAAGAAAGGCCAGCACAAAGAGAAGCTGCTGCTGCTGCTGGACCTCCGTAGGAGCTCAGGGCTGAACAGGGATGATGGAGAAGAACAAGAGCTCAGACAAGTGACTGCAGCTGAGGAGAGGAAGGCAGACACCCTGTGAAGCACAAATGTTGCGGCTCCTTCAAGGGAGAGTAACCCCACACAAAACAAAAAGGAAAAAAATCCTGTCATTCAGCTGTGCATTACCTCAGTGCCTGATACAGGGAAGGCGTTCGACTATGTTTGCAAAACCTGTTGTGGCCTCACACTGAACCCAGCTCCTGCTGGGGATGTTGGGATCCAGAACAAAACCCCTGAACTACAGGTACACTGACTCTGAGGAAGAAAAGCTGTTTTCACAAAGCCACCAGCAGGATCTGGATGCTTAATACAAATTAATGGAAACTGGGTGCCTTAATCCCCGAGAGCTTTGTGAAATTTTAATAAAGAAGATCTCTACTGTCTCCAAAGTGAGGAATGAGCACTACCCCTTACCTAATGACTGACTTGGTAATCAAAGGTTTGCTCTTCCCAGGAGCTGTGTGCATCTCGCCTTTGCAACAAGAAAGCAGACGAGTACGAGTGCTTTAATCTGAGCTGAAAAGTGCTGAGCTTTGCGAGTGTTAGGCTGTGTGATTCTGGGTTTTCCATCCAAGAGTGCCAGCCAAGTTTCAATGGAAAACAAGACACGACATTTTTCAACACTCTGCTAACTCTTCTTAAGACTAATCTTTTATAGGCGCTGGGATCTTCAGAGCAGATTATTTTCTGTAGTTGTTTTTATTTTTACTCTGGAGCCTATAATGGAATAAATCAGTCTTTGCCAAACCAGATACTTTTCTTTGGCAGACATTTGCATATTAAATCTAAAATTGTTTGCCATGACACAGTGAAAAGCAATTCTTCAAAGACACTTCACATCCTTCCTGCAAGATCTCACTAGCACCTCTGTAAGTAACACCAACCTGTTTTTTTGGAGGCCTGATAACCTGGCACATTCAGCTGTTCCTTGTACTGTTAGTGCTCCAAGCAGAATCGATGATCAAAGGTCTGGAAGACATGCACTCCTGCAGTAAATCCCCAAGACAGCTCAGGTCTCCCTTCAATTTGGTATTTATTAGCTTTTTCCCCAAACACAGCACAAGATGGTGACGACCAATTCCCATCTGTACACGCCTGCTCCCAAGCTATGGAAAAAGACTCTACAGGCCAACTGGAAGCTGAATAGTTTATCCATGAGCCAAACAAGTGAGATTTAAGGATGAGTGATACTCTGGGATTGACTCTTTGCCCCACCAAAGGCTCCTGGAGGGTATATCCTATGAAGCACATCACAACATTGGCAAACAGATGGAAACAGCTCCTTGCTTTATGGCTATTGCACCAGCATGGTGACCTGCTCCGGATCCTGCTGCTTCCCATGGCCCAAACTCTCTCTGTTGGTTGTGTAAAATATGTTACAATTGGGGATATATATATTTTTTTAATCTTCCCCTTCAATATACCAGACTAAGCTAGTAAAAAAATGAGACGTCATGCTCTTTTAAAATAACAAAACACCCACCCTGGCAGTTATGACATAACCCGGCAGATTTTTCTTGTTACTTTGCTGTTTTAAGTGCCTCACTCAATGTGAATCCAATTACCAAGGCCTTTGTTTTCCCTAACAAAGGGACTGTGTTTCGGGGCTCCGACTCATCTGGCTTTAATCATCTCTCATGAGGGGAGCTCAATAACAACCACCTTGGGATACCTTTTATGACAGATTTGGGAAGGTGCATGAAAGAGGGGGTGGTTGGAAGAAAAAGGAGATGAGGTAGATCCCCTGCTCCCTTTTTTTGTTGGTTTTTTTTGACAAGTGCATAGGCTTTCCACAGTGCTCCAGTAAACTTGAGTGTGACACACCCCCGGCCACGGATGGAAGTGATTTTAGAGTGGCTATTTTTTTGGACTGAACTGTGGTTTATTTTAGAAGTCTCCAAAGTATTCTGAAAGAAGGGAGGAAGGGAAAAAGCCCAGCTCTGGAGCTTCCCTGGCCCATGTGGTTGAAAATTACCCATTTTACTACTACACAGGCCTGTGCCAGTTGGCCAGCCTGGACAGACATGTTTTCTTTTCCCTTTTAGGCTTATTCTATAACAGATTTTTCATCATAAAAGTTACAACTGGTTCAGCTCCTCTCAAGTTTGAAAAGCAAAACTTTGAAATCCATAGGACTCAATTCATGTGGCTAAGCAACACAGCTCCTTCAAGCGACACAAGGAATGAGACTTTGCTGTGGTAGAAAATGGGAATTTCATTCTATCCCTCTTCATTGCAGGAGGCAATCAGGGTTGCTCAAGTCACGCTTTAAAAGTAATCATTTCAATACCAGACTAGTAAACAAAGTCTTATTCGATCCTGAAATGTTGTATTTAAAAGGAAGAACCCTTCCCCAAAGCAATCTTTCCCTGTTAATTGCAGTGTAAAAGACCATCAAACATACTGTAAGTATTATTTTCTCAATGTTGCATTGAAAATTTATGGTGTAATTTCCATTGTATTCAATAACCAGCAAAAGGGCTAGGTTAAGCCTAGAAAAGCTTGTTTAATCACATATTAATATCAGTTGTTTTGTTTTCATTGAGTTTAATAATTTTTTTCACAGGGACATGAGCTGGCTACAGCAATTCCCAAATACCTGATAGGAAAAAGTACTTAAGGTTTCTGGCTCAATCCTTTTTCACTGCATGTAACAAGGACAGAAATCTGCCCATTATCCCTTCTCTCAACATTTTGGTAACCCCAGTAAATGGTCCACAGCCCCACAAAGTCTTCTGAAGGCTGGTCTATTGTCTCAAGGGTTCCTTCCTTTTGCAGCACTTGTTCTCAGAGCCCATTATCCCCTTGTGTAGTGGGGGAAAAAGAAATCCCCAGCTGCAATGATAAAAACCATCTTTCTTTTTTTTCTTTTTTTTTTTAAAAAAAAGAGTACAGTAGAGAACTGTCCAACTTTGATGAGAATCCCAAATGTTTCCTGAAGGCCCACAAAATTAGAAGAATGAGAGAAACAGTGAGAAGTAGCAGACTCCAGGCCCTGCCACCCAGCTTTGGCTTTTGACCAGTTAAACTGGGATTTTTGGGAAGTACTTCATCCTGCAGTGTTCACAGCATCCCAGCTCTGGACAGGACCATCTAGACCCTCCTTTCTCTTAGCAGGATCAACTCTCCCGTGTTCTTTGTTGGAAGGATGGCAATCTACCCCAGCACCTCTGCTTTTTCCAAAAGCTTTGGAAAGCCTTTCACGCGCTCAATTTGCCTCTGCCTTTGAGAAATCATTTCAGATGAATACAACCAATCCCAAAACACAGGGGAGAATTTCTGCTCTGGGACAGTCTAGTCACAATTTCTTTTTGGGTCGGGAAACAACACAGAGACCTCTACCAAGCACAGCACTGCACTGACAACCCCACACAAATCACAAGAGCTACTGTGTTAGGCTAATGTGGGCAATGACCCAGGCAACATGATTTACCAGTACAGTAACTATCATACATTTCATGTTGATTTACTAAGTCCTTCCACGAGTGCTGGAACTAAAACTTGCACTGGATGTTGCAGAAGTCAAATGAGAATTGTTTTGATCTACTCAGAGTGCAGGGCATGCCCAGGGCAGGTCTCCAGCTGAAGCCCCTCCACTCCAGACCCTTTCTCCTACTGACCCCAAATGTCCACAGAATGTTAAACATAGGACCATACAAAGGCAATTGAATGAATCACAGACAAAAAATTAGCATGTTCCTCCCCAGAGAAAAAAGGTTTATCTAGTTATGAGCTTTCCCACCTGCTTAAAAACGTCTGCTGAAATGAGATTGCTTGGCCAGGCTCGCAGTAATGGAAGGGCATCTTTAAAATCAGCTCTGAAGGTTCTGTAGCTGAGGAACATTCAGTTACCATAAGCTGATGGATGCAGTTGCAGGTTTCCTGATGCTTCAGCCAAGACTTCAGGAGACCACACTGCTTGCCACCACCTATTATTATTTACTATTACACTAACTAATCTGCTAAACATCAATGGATTAACTTTAATTTTAAGAATTTTAGCTTCTCTTCTTGAGAAACGTATCTGCAGGGCTAAAAGAACCCCAACATTGCTCCACAGTAAAATGCCTATCAGGCAAAACCCTGGGATACCAAGAGTCTACCTAAGATTTTGATGAAAGTTCCTACACCTTTGTCACTCTTGGTTCTGCCCTAACCCCCTGTGCTTGTAAAGATTTGACAATAACTGGACTGTGGAACCATCTGGGCACAAGGCAGTTACGCCTTGCATTTGTGGGTTTTTTACTATACAGAAAGATCAATGCAGTTTCCCCATAAAACACTAATCATTCTAACTGTCGCTATGAATAATTAAGAGCATTAATCATATTTCAGGCAAATATTTCCATACAGTTTATTAATATATCCCAATCAGATCAGAAAGACTCAAGCTCAGTAATAGCTGAGACTCTAAGCCCTACTAAAAGCAGCTTTTTAAGACATACTGTGGTTCCAGATGTTTTGCACAGCTATTTATTTAGCTTGTAAACAAGCCACCAAAAACATTCCACATAATGATGGGAGAACCGCAATTACATTGTTGTGGGGATTTACAAAGAGCTCAGCATACTTTTGTGATTTAGAGAAGAGAAATCTCTCATTCTTTCTGAGAGCTGATTTCCAGATTTATGTCTGTGCTGTGAAGTGCCCTGGGAATCATTAAAATGGTGACAAAGAAAAGTGATTTTCTTTATTAAAAGAGGAATGAAGGAGGGGAGGGTGAAAGAAGAGAAGCCTCCCTGCTCTCCCCCATGACAGATTACTTTCCTCCTTGTCACGGAATTTATGTGGAGTCAAATGATCATGAGGTAGCAGTGACTATCTTTTGCTTCAATTTTTATGCATATTTATTAACAACAAATTGCTAGAACAGCAGCACCCCAGTCTATCCTGTGCCAAACTCCATCCTCTGCCTTACCAAGCCCTGCTCTAGGAGTGGTGCCAGCAGTGTGCCCACCCCACAGCCTGTTGCCCACACGGTACCTTTAGGGTGATGGTGCTAAAAACTGGAGAAATGGCACAAAATTCACTGCACACCATGGGAGGCTCTTGCTGCCCTGTGGTCACATCCGTGCTGGGGATGACCACAGCTGCTCCTTGCTCAATACCCCATCCAGCCTGGCCTTAGACACTTCCAGGGATGTGACAGTTGCTCTGGGCAACCTGTTCCAGTGCCTCACCACCCTCACAGGAAGGGTTTCTTCTGTGTGTCAGTGAATGCTTGAGAGAGAGCAGAGCCCAGTCACCCTGGGCCAGTGCCACTGCTGGAGTTTGTGGATGACACAAGCCACCAGCTGGGACACACCGTGCTGTCACCCAGAGCCTTCCATTGCAAGCGTTCAACAGGCATCAGGCAGCTACAGTTTTTAACTGATGCTGACTTGAGCTGCACAGTGAAAATGGAAATCTCTATACCCCACTAGCAGTTCCCTGAGCTGGGAAGACCTTATGAACACCTTAGCTCATTTTGTCATTTGTAATACAAGCTAATTGCTCCAAGCCAAACTGGGTTTAGCCTTCATCTCTAGGTGCTCTCTTTGGTCCTACAAAGGGTCACTTCAGTTCAACATTCAAACCTTATTCTACTTCAACAGCATGAAAAATAAAACCAGATATTCCTCTACAGAGAAAAAAGACCAAAGAACTAAATCAGCATTTTCAGCACTTCACAGATACACTGCTTTCATTCAAATCCAGCCCAATGGCTACAACTCCAACCTCCAGCTCCAGGAAATGCTCCTGTTTTTGCTCCAAGTCACACGTGGCGTGGCCACACAGCTCACCTTTGTGCCCTGACCCTGCCTGCCACTGCCAGCAAGGGCAGCACGGCCTCAAACCCTGCCCTGGAGCCAGGATCTGAAGGCAGCCACCTCCAAAACCAAACGCTGCCAAATCCTGCTTACAAGGACACAAAGGTGCCTTTTCGAGGCTAATTTTTAAAAGCTATTTCAGTGAAATAGTTTTATAACCTCTAGCTATGTGGTGATAGCTAAAGGTGAAGATTTTAATCTTGACAGGGTGCAGAGCCCCAGGGCACTACAGCTGCTGAGCTGTGGGTGACCTCCTCCCAGGGATGGGGTGACCTGTGCCTGGTGCATGTCCCTGTGTCCCACTGTCCCCAGCCAGCACTCACTGCACAGGTAAATCCTGAGCCTGCCATGGTAAATTAATGAAAAAGTGACATCCTCACCATAATTCCTAGGGAGAGAGCGATGAGAGGCCTTAAACGTGATTGCTTTCCATCTGTATATGTGCTTAAAGACTGTAAAATAAATTAATGGGGAAATCTAAAACATAATGATAAGGATTCCCCACTGAACAGGTGTTTTTTCCATCCATGAAATTACAAGTTGACAGAAAAAGACATGGGCCCAGCTCAGCTTTATTTCAGTCTCAGCTCCTTCTGTTAAAATAATAACAGGCTTTATGTTCCTGAAGCTGTAATTAAACAAGTGCTTTGCAAGGAAGACCTACAGTTTGTTGTACTGGAAATAAAAGGGAAGCTACAGCAAACTTCTCAGATTGGTCATTCCCACTTCTCCCTCCTTCCTGATGTGACTTCCTAGACCAAGCTCTCGTTTCATGCTGCTGGGTTTACTGGTTTGCCATCATATTGTTCCCCCCCTCTCCTTCTTTTTTTTTTTATGGAAAATATGCATTCATTGAAGTAAAATCTTTAAAATCTAGCCAGAACACACAAACTAGAAATAAAGTAGGTCCTCCAAGAGCTGCACAGACAGTCTTTGCCTCCAGTATCTGACAGGGACACCCAAACAACTTGTGCATAGCACTGAGCATCCTTCCAGTCACTCAGAGTGTAAATGATGAATTCTGCTCTCAAACATGTAACATAATGTATGGTGTGAAAAAAGAGAAAACCCACGAGTGCTGTCGCTGCATATTTATGATATAAAATAAGAATTAGCATATGGGAGAGCTCTAAAGGGAAAACAGCACAATTTTCTTCAAATTTAGGACAACTGGATCAGTTTTAGAATCCAGGACTTCCAAGGAAAACATGCATTTTTACTAAGTCAGAAGTCAGTTAACCTCTCTATAAACCCTTTAAATAAAAGATTCTCCCTTCACAGTGCATGACAGGAAAATAATAACATAAGGCAAGATGCAGTTTAACTTATGATTTTTAGTTTTAAAATATAATTTGAGAAAGAAGATAAGGAGGATTTTATGACTCCTCTGCCCATCCACTTTTCTAAGGAAATATATTATGAAGCAATGATGAAATAGAGAGAACACAGGCTATAAAGTGATGATAATTACTAATAAGCAGCTACAGTGAATTCTTTACTTGCATGCTGAGTGTAGAGTTGCACATCACAAAATTAAACATGTTTATGACTGGAACTCTCTACTAATATTATGTGCAGCTGACCTACAAACATCTTGCTCAACAGAGACTCTAATTATTAAGGTTTACATGATTTAGCAATACAATTGAAATGCAGAACAATTTAACATGGTGGGAAGAAAGTGGCTGTGGCAGAGAGTTCCTGAAATACTGGGAACCCACGGCTGTGGAGGGGAGAAGTCATTCTACCAGCCTAGACCCCCACCCAGGCAGGACTGAACCCCTCCTCCAGTTTGGTTCAAAGTCTTGTGTGGGAATGTACTGCAGCCCTTTCTGCCAATATCCCAGGAAAAGCAGAAATCTCTGCAGCCTTCAGCACAGACTGCTGCAGCATGAGCACAGCCAAGGCTCTGCAGGGATGGAAAGCAGCACACCCATTGCAGACTCCAGCTAAGGAAAATCCACCACAGGCAGAGAAACCATCACCAGCCCAGGACTGGTGAAGTCAAATTGCACATCTGCTCTGTGCAGGTTTCCTCCACCACTGGGCAAAAGGCAGAGGGCAAGCCCTTGAGCTGGACAATGCACAGTCCTACAGGGCACATAAATGTCTGCCCAGACTTCAGTAAAACACTGATGAAATGAGCCCTGCCTTCTGTTTCACAGTGCCCAGAAAATCACTGGAAGTTTAAAAAAAAAATCTCTTCTGGTGCTTCCTTAAAGACCCACAGCATGAGGAATTTCCCCCCCTCTGACTATATCTTAATTGTTGCCCAAATTGTTTCCTAACAGATATCTACATGCAAATGCAATGTTTTGGTTTTATCTTTCAGCTCCAAGATAAGGCTTCAAATTAAAATGGAAGGGTTGTGTTCCAGACTTCAAGAAGTGAGGTATAAATAACGTGGAGGTAATTAGCAGTGTGCTGATAGGTGCCGGCACCACAAAG
This sequence comes from Sitta carolinensis, assembly GCA_032173965.1. Lineage (NCBI taxonomy): Eukaryota > Metazoa > Chordata > Aves > Passeriformes > Sittidae > Sitta > Sitta carolinensis. The sequence goes on along the minus strand of CM063296.1, from coordinate 6,526,369 downwards.
ACAACCCTCCTGCATTCTGTGCTTTGGGAGAGCTCGTGGGCTGCACAGAGCACCCTGCTCCTGACCAGCCCTTCCAGCAGGGGCACTGATATGGGCTGTTTGTGAGGGCCACGACAGGGGAGATGGAAACAAAGTCCCACACTTTGATAAACGCTCAGCATCGTGGAAGAGAAGTGACCTCAGAGGCCAACAGTGAATTTATCAAAGGTCTAGGCAAGCTTTGCCCACTTGGAAAGGCAGGGCAGGCTCTTGCCAGATGGGAGGAGGAGAGCTACTCCAACTCTGTAATTTAATGTTGTCTTTTTCAATAAAAGTTAAAGATACTTGGAAGCTCAGGGTACATAAATGCTGGAATTTATTGCTGTCTCAGAGACAGCTGCATGATATACAGTTCAACGGGAAGGCCACCACAATTAGGCTTCCAGGATTATTTTATTGGAGGAAGGGGGTGACAGGCACTGTTTAGAAAGTGGGAAGTAACAGAGAACAAAGTCTGTGTTTGGAATCATTTTACGAGCCTATGCAAGGATAAGGTGCACGTACAGGCAGCTCCTCTGTGCTCTTGGAGAGCCTGGCAAGGGAGGGAGAGCAATGCAGCATTTGTCTTCTAAAAACACAGTTTCCTGCTGCAGGATTATCACTCTTTTCCTGAGCTGTCCATTATAAAGACCTGCACTGCCAAACTCTCTTAGGAGGGAGACACAGCACAGCACAGCCACATCCCTTCTCTGGTGCCCACAGAGGGAACACAATGGGCTGCAAAGTATTGAGGAACCTCCAGACCATAAGAGCACAACGTACAAAGAAGCATGTGGGTCACATAAAATAATTAATTGCTAGAAAGTTGCCCTTGTAAAACTTCCCCCCCCCCCCCCCCCCCTCCAAGAAAAAAGCACTTTGCAAATACTGTCAGCATGTGTACAGGAGGCAAGGAGGCACAGATGGTAAGTACAATGTCTGAAGTCACTCTGGGAAGATTTTATAGTGTTTGCAACTGGGGAAACACAGAACTGAACATCAAGATAAAGACCGTATGCAGGACTGGGTTTGACAAGTTTGCGTGTGTAACTTTACTTTATTGATTTTCATAATTCCATTAAATTAAATTTATACTCCTTTATGTATCTAGCTGTACAACTTTAAGTACATTATAATGGAGTGCTACCTGCATCAGGTTCAGTGCTCCAGTACAGATCCCACACGAGCAAGAAAGGAGGAAGCAGCTCTCCTGGCCAGGGAGGAGTTGGTTGAAAGGTTGTTTGTTTTTTTTTTTAAATAGCTATTTCAGCATGCAAAACAGGTACTTTCTCTGTCACTTAACACTAAGCCACTTCCCTGTCCATGCTAGGATAATTATTCTGTTTTCATGAAGAGCTGAGCCCTCACAGATTGAGGCCAAGTTGAGAGAGCTTTGAACCACGTGGCACACGTTCTGCCTGGTGTTTGTGTGAAATACCTAATGCCTTCTGAGTACACAGAACCACCTAGCAAGGGAAAAACATGCTGTGTTGTGAGCTCCCACATGATGAATTAAGCTGGATTTGCTTTTGCTTCTCTTTTTTTTTTTTTCCCAATAAGACTGGAGGTGCTTGAACACAATAAGCTCATCCCATTTACTCGTTCCTAAGCTGCACTCAGCAGGAAGTTTGACACTTCTGCTCCAGACCTAAAGAAGGGCTTGTCTGTTTTCTCCAGCTACAGCAGTTTGTCCAATAAAAGATTGTCTAGGTACCTCACCTCTTCCATAACCTTTCCTGAGAAAGCTTTTTACTGACATCTCAATGGTAGGCAAAGTGAGAAAGGGATAAAGCTACAGCTACTGACTTTTAGAAGAAATAATTGCACAATCAATTTTAGGGGGGGAAAAAGAAAGGTCAGGATTAAGCTAGCAGGCCTTCAAATCCAAGAGCTGATGTGGTTAAACATTATCACCAAGAGATGGTGACAGGCCTGTCCTCTGAGTGAAGTATCACAGCCCCAACCTCATCCTCAGCCACACCAAGGCCATCCCTGTTACACTGAGCATCTTCCTTATTTTAACTCTATTTTTCATAATAACAAGCCACATGCGACAACTCAATTTGCATAAAACAGGATTAATCTTACCATCCCTCCTTTGAATTTAATTGATGTGATAATACTTGCAGCATGTTTTGTCTCTTTACCTATAAAGGTAAGAAAGAAACCAGGATGATTGAGAGCAGCTCCCAGCACCAATGCTTTTTGGTTTTCCCACAAAAGAAGCACTGGCAGAAATTTCACTCAGCTCATGTGTAACTTAAGGGAGGAGTAAATGAATTGCTCTTTTATCATGTCTTATTAAGAATGCTCAGTATATAATCCATTCTTCAAATTATGCTCTGTTGAAACAGTCAGATAATCATATTAAAAAGGTGAATGGAAGAGGAGAGCAGCACAGTTAGTACCTGTCACTTTAGTAAAAGCAGATGTAGGCATGCATAATACATTTGTTTCTTAACCAGGACTCTAAAATAGTGTCTTTTAGAGCCTTACAATTTCACGAAGTAATACCATGTACTATGATAACACACTGTAACATTCCTCAAACTGCTGTCACAAATGAAAACTAGAACTCTTAAATACTGAGGAAAAAAATTGGCTACTATACTGCAGTAGCATTTCTTCAGTCCCCTGCTCCAGATCATGACAATATGAGGGAGGCAGCAAGGCACTAGGGGAGAGAAGGGAGCTCACAGAAGGTCACATGAATGCAATGGCACCACGGAGAAAGCACTTCCAACCATTTGAAAACAGAAATTTTGAAGCTGGAATAAAATATCTTCACCTTTCATTGATATACAAGTATCAAACAGTAAAGTGCATCTACATAATATGTATTATGCAGCTTTATTTTTATCACAGGGGTCTTCTTGCTGAATGCAAACTGCTTTGCCTCTGCTGTCATGATTAATTTTATCACCCTAAAACCCCATACAAGGGAACCTTTTATCTGCCATTTGACAAGCTACAGGCTCTATTTATTTCACACTACAGCATGGCACCAGGATGTTGTGTAGTTCCTCCACCCAGGAGACCCAGGCTGAGCTCTGTGACTCTCTAGTCTCTTCTCCTTTCTGCATTTCTCCATGTGAACAACTGCCATGGCCCTGCTGGCTGCTCTTTTATGCTTGGCACAGTGGCAGCAGGAGAGTCACCAAATGAAGTCACTCTTCTTGCCTTTCCCCAACAGATGACTTCAGCCAGTCTCCACCCAGCTGGCTAATGAAGAGCTGCACTGCACTGAGGTGCTGGATCTTTTTAACAAGACACATTCGAGCCTCACACATTGGCTAAAACTCCACCCACTGTGCAACGCCAGAGCTCTCACTGAGTAAGTGAGGATTTTATAACGTGATTTCTCACCTACATTCTCAAAACATCTGGTTTGGGAAGCAAGTGTACTTTCCAGTGCTTATTGGAATGATCTGACACCAAAAGGAAAAACAAGCATTCCCTCATAAAATTAAGGACTCCTCAGACTTTTCAATTTCTCACTTAGCATGTTCCATCCAGGCTTTCCTTACGTTCTTTGCACCTTCCAACACCAGAGTTCCCTCTCCCACACTTTGGTTCTGACTGAGACAGCACTTGTTTCTTTTCCTACTTCAAGAACATTCTTTAAATGATCACTGAATCATGAAATACTATTTCTGCCAGTCCCGAGTACTTCACTGTAGTGTTCCCACCAGATTTGCTTATCAAAGGTCATAAACCTTACACTGCTGCTAATAACAGCAGCAGCTCTGTGCTATTGTTCTGTCAAATTTCTGTATGCAGCTGCTGGCTGCAGTTAAACTTCTGATCCCATTTACAGTAGATAACAATGTGATACCATTTCACCTGGAAACAGCTGTTCAAGTGCTGATGTTTCGGGGTAATTTTTTAAAAAAATTATTTAGCTTTTTTCTCTTTCCCAAAGAAAAAGCTTCTTTAGTTACAGCTCTGAAGTGGAGTCTGGAATTTCGATTTCTGTTCCAGTGCTGCTCAAATGACCATTTTCCACACCAAGAACCTGTGGTTGTAGCACTAAGGTGATCTACATACAAAATAAATGCATTAACACGTAGATTTGACATGTGCAAGTGTACCTATGTGAACGCACACAGACACAAAGCTGGCAGATTAGAAACAAAGCTATTTGGAATTTGTCTTTTTTGTCTCAATCATTGACAAACCTCCTTAAGAAGTCACCAGTAAGGCAAGTAAGCTAATCAGTCCACTGCTAGTATTAAGTCTAAAACAATCTCCAGCTGAAATGTGATTAATCCATGCATGACAGCTTAAAGGTCAAAGCTAGAATGCAGAGCTTCTCGACTGCAAAGAAAGAACTGACTTATTTTTATCTCTTCTTTAAAAATTACAGCAGCCATGAAGTGGCTCAAGGAGCAGAGTAATGAACGTCATAAACCTGCCTCATAAAAATGGCATTCATGCAGTAATACAGCAGGTCAGATGAGCAGGGAACATTTCATTAAAAATTCCCCTTCTTGCCTACCCAAGAGAGACTTAAAACTAATCATATAAAATGGCTGAGTGACACCATTAACGAGCATTAATATTTTAAAGCTTTAATAGTACAACAGTGCTAGGCTGTTACATCAAAATTATACAACCTTATTAGACAGTGCACTTGGCTGCATTGTACTTGAACTGTCACTGTCCCTGACTGGAAATATTAAGGTGGCCATGAACCACAGCACAAATACTTTGTTGACTGTCCATACTTTGAAGGCTTGGTAGTTTCCTGACACGAGCCAAATTGTGGATGATTTTGTGAAGAACAAGCTGATTTACCTTATCCATACCAAAGGAGGGAGACCTTTACTGTGAGAAATGGGAAAGGCTGCTTCCAGAAAGCTGATAATTTTAAAAGGTGCTGATTAGAATTCAGAATCCTGTAATTTGGATTACAATTTTGTACAAAATTAGCACAACCATGTGGGCAGAAAAACATCTAAACGTTCCTTCAGCAGCAAGATGTGAAAGGGAAGATTAGAGAAAGCAGAGAGACTAGAATATGAAACAAAGGTAAATGTCACCCATATCACTCTTCAGGGGACAATTAAGGATGTAGCTGACAAGGTCAACTAAAACCTTCATTGGGGATTACCTGTGGTCATACACAGTAATTTTGTGAGTTGCAACCATTCACTTCATAAACAACAATTTCCAAATTTGCTTCTTTTCCTTGTGGCAAGATCAAATCTCAATCATAGTTTCTGGACATGAAACACATGAAAGGGAACGGGGAGTGGAGATACAGACAAACACAAGGTTTAAAAGGAGTAATTTATCAATATTTTAGGAGTAGTGAACATCCCATCAAACCTCCCAAATACATGCTCAGTGCCTCCAGCGGTGCTCTCTTCCACAACGTTGTACTTCTAAACACAGAGAGAGTTTAGTGGCAACTAGCACTGCTCCTCTTTTAAACTTTAATGACTTGTAGGACAGTAATTAGCCAACTGTGACCAATAATGGAGCCTTACACTGCAGCCTTAGCAAGCATCCTACTTTAGGATCATCCGAAAGATCAGCTCTCATTTAAGAGAACCTCTTAATTACTCTGGCATTATAATGAATGTTTCTGATAGGCACCCAGCTGTTTTGTTTCCTCTTGCATAGAGGCAGAGAAATGAATTGCTCAACAACTGCCTGAGTGATAAGACACTGGTATTCTTAAGATTGAAGAGATAATGCTGATGACTGTGAGCTATTTCCCTCTCCTAAATGCTATAATTTTAGTGAGCAATTCAAGAAGGGATTTCTCAAACAAAAGAGAAATGGAAGAGTTGGCTCAGTGTTGGTTACTTAGGCAATGTTTATAGTAAATTGATGCTGTGATTTTCAAGGAGAAAAGAGATTTAAGGAAACTGCAGTAATCCAGTACTTGACAGCCTTGTCTTTGCTAAATACTGCACATAATTTTCATCAGCACAGCTTTCTGCATTTCATAAATGTGGAATTTGAAAGAAGTACTAATATCTCACATCTATGAATGCTGTTTAGCTCAGGTAACAAATTTTCTTGGCCATAGGTAATTACAGATTACCAGTTCTTGAGTCTGTTGAAGGAATCACATCTAATAGCATCCCTCTCAAAATGCACAAGAATCTGACAACATGAGAATTCATGGGGTCAAGCAATAAAATGATAGAAAACCAAAGATGCTGCAAGAGACCTTTCCTCAAAACAGAGGAGACAATAAAACCAGGAAATGGGTAGCAGTAAAAGCGGGTTAAAGCCTTAAAGAGTTTATATTCAATGCCATATTTTCAGCACACACCTGTGGCAGCCTCACAAAATTCTATTCCTTTGCTCATCCAGAACAGGTAAGCTGGACACATATACACAATGCTGCAATATTTTTGTCTTCTGCTGCCAAATCATGAGCATTAACATCAGTCTCAGTTAAGACCAGCTGGCTGGGTCATACATTTTCAGCTCAGCACACTGATTGAAAAAACTTACAGTAATGATGTATCATTGTGACGTATGAGCAGGCAGTACATGACAGAGAAGGAGAGAATCCATCATTTTGTGTCTAACAGCTTTGACACTGCTCGAAGACCATGGTCAGCAACAGACCCTCCTGAATTACAATGATGCTGCTCAACTGGAGAGAATCAAACAGCAAAAATAATGAAGCAATCTCTTCATGACTTATGACAGAATGAATTGAACAAGAAGGCCTTAACAGCAACAGCCATGCAAAAATGCCATGCTGGAGGGGAAGTATGTTGTCATTAAATCATGTTAGGAAAAACTACAACTAACAATATACTGAAACATAGACACCTAAAGAGGGGAAACATTAAGTCTGTTATTCTGGCTTGTGTGCAATGGAAAAATACTAAGATTCATTAAATAAATTACAATTTAGAGCAACTGCATGAGTTCAGCAACCTTCCCAGGGGCATGCAGAAAGGCTGCTGCTGCTTTGGCCACCAGCAGCCAGGCTGCACATACACAGCTGGGCACAGTCTGATCACCTGCAATGGACAAACTAAGACAAACTGTCTTTTCCATCTCTATTTTCCACCATCATTTGAAATTCAAACCTGATGTGCCTGTAAATAACCTCTCTCCCAGCCAGAAAATAAAAAATCATAGAAAACAGAACTTTTCATTTATGACTGCTTTAGGATTCAGACTCCCCTGGGCTTAGTGTACTTGGTTACACAAGAAAGCTGCAAAAGCAAAGAGAAACTACTGCTAAGTGAGCTGACAGTAGCTCCACTCAAACGTCAAAAGGAACATAATTGATAGGACTGTTTGGAAGCACACAGGCTGAGAAGTATCTTTGACAACTGAAACTGTGCTAGAAATATGTAGTAATTTGCCAGATAGAGTTTACAACCCATAATCATTTCAGAAGTTCCTCTTTTTCAATAGAGCTTGACTGAAAATTAGTACAAGACCCGCAGGGAGCAAACATCCATTATTAGTAGCACATAAGTGTAGGGTAATTGCCACAAAGCAGGTGCATGGCTGCTTTGAACTGCAAGAGGGGATGAGGGAGGTGGGCTCCCGAATTCAGGAACCAGTGCAAAATGCCTGGCTTTAAATATGACATTTCAGCCCCTGCCAGGCTTGCCCTGTGTCACTGATGGATTTGCTAAGCAGCTGCTCCTCACAATTCTCCCCCACAGCTCCAGGTTCTCTATGCCCCAACTGGTAAAGAAGAAATTGGAAATCAAAAAGAGAGCAAAGGGGCATCAGAGAGAACAGGTAAACATAAAAATGCCAGAGCTTTTATGGAGTGTGCAGACTTTGGGAATCATGGCTTCTCACAGACTGCTCTGGAGGGCAAGGGTTTTCTGGAGGTTTCAGTCAGCCTCAGCAGACTGCTTGTCACACAAATGCAGAATAATTTCAAATGTTCTCATGGGGGCACAGTGACCCTTGCTCTTCAAAATACTTACGGAGTAATACAAGAAAAGAAATCTTTCTCCATCCTCTTTTTTGCTTTTTAAAGTACCCATCAGGTTAACTGAGGAAAGCAGTACTTCGATCTGCTGTGCACCCTCAAAAGGAGTAAAAAAAAGAAGGCAGAGAAAGTCACACACCCCTGCTGCTGATAACCAGGCCCAGCTCATGCCATTTCCAGCTTAAGCCTGTGTTTTATACCACGTATTCTGAAAGACCCCCAACACCTCCAGTTCCCAATTTCACCTTTGCTTCTCTTGCTTTGTTTCTAAACCAAGTGACAAGAAAACACAAGGATGGTTTCAGTCATGGAATCATTATGGATGGTATTGTTAAAAAAAAAAAAAAAAAAAAAAAAAAAAAGCACTGAACTGTTCACTTGCCTGAATAATTACTGAGGATGAAGAATCCCCTTCGTGGGATCTGTTCTCTGTGGTGGTGAGGATGGGAGGCAGAGACAGTCTATCAATCAAGTCAGACAGAAAGTGTCTGTCCTTTTTATTCAAAAAGGATTTTGCATTTCCAAGTGTGTTGCTCCAGTGTAATGAGACCTGCGGCTGCAAGCTCCCATGTAGCACTTCAGCTCTGTGCAAGGACATGCAAAGCCTTCCAGCCTTTTACACAATTTATTTCTTTATCTAATAAATCAAGTCAGGCCTTTTTGAGTAAAGCATCACTCCTTGTGAAGGAGTGAAGAACCGCCTCATTTGACAGTGCAAGGAAGGGGAAAAAACCTAATGGGGGAGCCAGCTTCATTTCAAGGTGACACTAAGCAGAGAAGGAGGAGAGGCAGCAGATTGGTATTCCGTGAGGCTCCACGCAGGCGTTGGACAAGAGATTCCTCTGAATTGAGGGAGTCTCACTCCATTAATTCAAAAACCGATTGAGGTGGAGGGAAAGTAGAGCAATATGCATTATGTATTTGTTACAAAACTATTGTGTCAAAGCAATATTTAGTGGTAAATTATGGCACTATCAGGAGTAGGATGCCACATACATAAATCAATTTGTCTCCTCTGCTGGCAGGGGTGTGACAAAAAGATAAGAGCTCATCAGTGCCATTATTTCCCTGGGCTGGAGGAGGAGAAGGGACGAGGGGGTGGGGAAGAGCTGCTGGGAGAGCCCAACATCCCAGTGATTGTAAGTGACAAAAGGAGGAAGGCCTTTAACTTTGAGAAGCAGAGTTAAGATGCTATCGCCAAGTTAAAACAAAGAAACCAAACCCCTGCTAAGGGAAGGTTGTTTAGTACAAATAAACTTGACTCTTCCCCACAGGAGAGGGAAGGGGAGGACAGAGACAGACTACTTACTCATCCTCATTTATTTTCCTAAAGTCAGCTTGAAAAATTGATAAAAATTGGAACAATAATATTTTCTGTGGCAGAAAGATGAAATAAAAAGAGGCTTTATTAGAATAAAGGGAAGTACAACTAGCGGCCTGTTAAATGGTAATTATGCCTTTATGGAAATATCCTGTTAATTACTAGGTCATTTTTTGTTTTACAATTGAGTTGTCAATTTGCAGTTAATTTAGGCCATACAAGTCTAATAGCTATTTACAGATCACACAATTGCCTATACGGGAGGAGCATGTGGCCTCCGGGCAACAGATGCCGTTTTGGGAGAGCTGGAGGTAAAGTATCATTGAACAAATGCAAGCCATCAACCCAAGGCGGCTCCAGAGGGGGGACACGGCACAATAACAATAAACACAGCGAGTGCAATGACGGAGAGGCTTCTTCACTTCACTTAGTGCTCAGTTTATGGTAATAAGATAGAGCAGCGCGTTAGAGAAAGTATTAGATAAAATCATAATTACCCCTCTCTTTAACAGCACCAAGCAGTTGTTAGCTCTTCTCTAAACAGAACACATCTGAAGTTGCAAACCCAAAATAAGGGCACTAAAAGCTACAGTCTGTGGGGATCTTTGCAGAAGCTTGGCCCTGAGACAGGTGAAAGCATCTCTACTCCTGGCACCTTCTTGGCACAGGTGCCTTCACAGCGGGGTAATGAGCACAGAGCAATGGGATGGAATACGAACATGAGAGGAGAGAGGAGACAGCTGAAATGGCTCAGAACTGCCAGCCAGGTCACAATGAAACCCTGGGCCAAATGACCAATTTGCCACAGTACCAGGGAGCATCACTACCACCGAGGAGGAACACAGTTCTTGGCTGCAGAATGAAGTGCACATAAAGTACCTCCCAAAATTGCTTTCCTCTTTGAAAAGACCAAGATCCTTGAGGCATCCATGGGCACTACATATACAAGCCGTTTAGAAATGTAAAATACAAACCCAATGTTTTTCAACAGGCTCGTTCCTCTGTTCCCAAATACAGCTTTATGTATTTCAAAGGACAAATCATTACCCTGTGTCCATGTAATGACTGTAAACAAAAAAGCCCATTATGGTGTTGTAAACTTCAAGGAAGCCCAAGAGTTTCTCCAGATGTTCCCTTTCCCAATGTCTTTGAAGGACAATGGAAACATGGAAACACGTCTCATTGCTCAGTCCAAGCCTTCAAATTTCTAGGAATTTAAGACAAGCGAAGTGAGATGGTTTCTCACCAACATCTGTTTGAATAAAAGGGATCTTATGTGCCACATTTCACATGGAGAACTTTTCCTAAGACCTCCTGAGGTGCTGTCATGTATATTAAAAGTTAAAGCCCTGGTTTTGTTTGATAAAGTGAAGTAAGGGGCTCTATTCTTAGTAACATGTTGAGGCAACATGAATGGTCTTGACAAGCTGTTCTACTTCCAGCTTAGTCCAAAGCATGATATCAACTTCCCATAATAACTACAAATGGAAGTAATGAAGGGCAGAGAGGAAAAATACAAAATAAAATACAACAAACAACTCAAGCAGATTAGCAGGCACTTTATGAAATTATCAGTTTGCAACAGTATAAACAATTTTAAGTCAATTTATAAAAAATATTCCCAGAAGGCAATCAAGTAAATCAGGTAATTATATCCTGTAAAGGGAGATAACATCAGGAAAATTAGAAACACTTCTGCACATAAATCAGAGGAAGGAAAGCCTTCACACTTCATTTACTCATTATCACATTTTATGTATTTCTTTGCAGAAGACAGGGAGCTGGCATGGTTAATGTTGGCTGCTGGGTGCCCTGATTATCATCTGTACTTATGGAAATAGCTTAAGGTCAGCTTACATAATGTTGTCAATCAACAAAACATGGAAAAATTGACAGACAGATGATGGAGGAATGTGACAAAACTTTATTCCATAGGAATAGAAATGTGAACACTCACACTGGGAGAGAGCCTGGGAGTGAAAATAGAGCCTTGGTGAAGCAGGATTGAAGACACCCAAGGTTTTGGAGGAGCTTGGGATCTCAGGCTTCTAATTTCACTTCAAGTCCTGTCGGCAACACCTGCACTATATCGTTTTTCCTCTCTCTACCTCCAGTCAATCACAGCACATCTCCATGGCTTGCAGTAACCATAACCAGGGGGAATTACTGTTTCTCTTCTCACCAGAAAAAAGAACATCAGTGTCATGTATCTAAAATGCAGCTCTCCACTCAGCTGAGCTGTTAAGCATCTATTTAAAGTTAGGCACGCACTTAAATTTCATTAAAATTAACAGGACTTAGAGAAAGTGCCTGAAGCCAAGAATGTTTTAAGTGCTTTGTTGAATAAGAATGTACTTAAGCAAATGCTTAAATGCTTCCATGAATTGATGTCAAACTTATATTAAATCAGGGTCCTTCCTGGTTTTATACCAGTATGTCACTAGTCATGAAGAATAGAGAGTGTTTAACCAAATCCTCCTTTTTTTTTTTCCTTAAGATACATAAGAGTTGTCCTATTTCCTGCTGCAAGGAAAATATATAAGAAATGTCAATGGGGAATTACTAGTTGCTGAAGCATCTCTAAGATATTATGGCAGATAAGCCTTTTAGTAGTTAATATTCGTCCCCAGCCACATCCCTGCTTTATAGATTATAATTTCTCTTTAATAAAGGAAAACCCTAAATCCCGCAGCTTCAGCTGGAGATGGATTTTCATTTATTTGGTTGCAAGAAACCAAATTAAGAAAATTACTTTCTAACTAATTTTATAGTGCTAAAGAACATCTGATCATATGCTGGGGAAAAGCTTCAAGCTTTCTGGACGAAGACGTTAAGACATGAGTAATAACTGGAAATTTACTGTGCATAAATCTTGATGAAATTAAACTGCATTTAAGTATGTTCTATAAAAACCAGGTCAAACGGCAAATGACGAATGCCCTGTGTCACTCGGCATGGGGAAAGGTATTGCAGAAAATCAGAATAATTAATTCTTCCAAGTACTAAGCACAGGCAAAACTTTATTCTTCCTTGTGTACAAGAAATGTAAGCATTAAATTGCCAGCTATTTCTCTGTCATTCCTGACTCAGACTCAGCTCTGGAGGGAAATGGCTGGAGCTGCACACGGCACAGGAGGACAGGAGACACAGCCTCCCTAACAACACGTTCACTGCAGTTACTCAGTGTTCACAGACCCCAGCAAATCAGCCCAAGTGCTTTTCACACAGAGCTAGGACTTCATTACATCCAAATTATTCCACAATCATTTTCATAGGTTGGTCCAGACTCTTAACTGGTGTGAACTAGAGACAACACAGCTCAGTTATCCCAGCTGCTCACCTGCCCTACTGCACAAAGCCTGAAATTTCCCAAGGATTCTCACATAACTTGCAGATAATGCACAGGTGCAGTGCAAACCAAACCCCAACCGTTTATTGCAGAGGTTTAAAGTAATAACTAAAAAGGAGAAAGGTCCTGCTCGACCCCCATGGACTAGGATTTTATCAGCATCCGCAAAGCTTCATCACTACAAAACAAATATTCTGAACACAGATCCCTCCTTAAAAGAATAAAACATAGTTAAATTTTTAGAAAGGACAACAGATAATTCAATCATGAGCTACCATCCTTCTAAAGACTGTCACAGTACATTACAACAATAGAAAAGTACAAATGTTTTTGTAAGTTAATAATTTTGGCTTACAGGACCAATTTTTCACTGGTGAAAGCTGCCACACTCAGTTGAAATCAATGGAGCTACGACAATTTACTCCAGCTAAAGGTCTGGCCCGTTGGTTTTTGAAATTTAAACTGAATTGGAGGAAGAAAGCATAAATTTACAAGCAAAAAAGATTGAGAGAGGCAATGAACCATCCTGACCTTTACTTTCCAAGTCACACACCAGAGAGCACAGCCCAGAACAAGGCAGTGGGGAAGAACCTGTGCTCCTCATTTACTTCACTTGCACAGGTTGCAACATCAAACTCAGTTCAGCATTAAGGTACAAAGGCATCCTTCTGGAACTCCTGTCAGAACGATGCAAGTCGGGACATGGGAATACCAGAAAATGAAAGAGAGGGCACAGGGAAAGAAAATCAACTACCAGCAGGAGACACACCTGCCTTTTGATGGAAAAGACAATGAAGCTGTGACCTGCACCTTCTTCACTGATGGACTAAGGGCAGAGAAGGGACAGGCCAAGGCCAGAGCTCAGAGATTGACCTGGGCTTGTGTTCCCTGCAGCCCTACTGCCGACCAGGGCTTGGAGCTGAGCTGCAGGGGAGGGAAGAAGGCTTGGCAAATTCCACATAGCTCAGACTTCAGCATGGAACAAAAATATTCTAAGTTAGCATGAAAGGCAAAGGTAATTCCCAAGGAAAACATTCATACTGTCCTTTTATGAGATTATGCAGCAAGCATCTACTCGTGGTATATGTTAAATACCACTTGCTTTTCCTTCACATTATGTTGCGTTTACTCCTGTGCAGTTAAAAACAAAAGCCCTGCTGATCCAAACCCTTTCAAGTAATGTTTGTTGTGTTTCTTGTTGTTACTATTTGTCCAGTAATCCTTTGCTACTGCAATTAGGCAAACTTGTAATGGAAATGTCTAAGAAACCCCACGGGGACTGGCCCAGGGCCCCGTCCCTGCCCTCACAGCAGCTCGGGTGCCCAGCAAGCTGCAAGGCATTATTATTATTTTAATCTAGAGAAAAGGAAGATAGGACTGATGCTATTGATCAGCCCAACAGACCATCAAGACCTACCAGATACGTCTGCTGCTAATCTATACTTTCTGGTTCACAGGAAGGTAACTGCACATGACGTATGTGCCATTCATCTCTGATAATGTGCTGAGAATAATTAGCTTGTGACATTTCTTTGTTCCAACTTATCTTTGTATCTCTGCCTATCTTTATTTCCTTTTCTGAGACATCCTTTTAGACTACCCTATTTCTGATATTTATTTGCCATGAGCACACCATTGGCAGGCATTGTTAACTTTAAGACACCAAGAAGAAAGAGCTCTGTGCTATCTGAATTATTTGTTGTATTTCTTGGCTGAATGTGGGTGTTTAAAAAAATATATTTCAGAGCATCAAACAGGAGAGAGAAGGATGAGTTACCTGAAAAGACTTTATAAGGGGTATGGGATTTAGTAACATCTGCTCACGAGGAGACTGCAGATCTTTTAGGGAAAGTTGGAAAGCAGCAGCCAAGCCTGTGAATTGCACATTATACCCTCGTGAATACAGACAGCTTTGTGGAAACAGAACATCCTGTCAGTGCAGCTATTTGACAGCCTCAGGTAGCACTTGCTAACAAGGATAAGCTTTATTTATTTATTTCACAGAAACTCATTTTTATGATTATTCCAAACCAAAGCGAGATTTTGAGATTGAGTTTGAGAACTATTATCAAGTGCTGCACAAATGCAGGGACTCTTTCTGGAAGGTCATGGCTCAGTGAAACAGGGAACCAATTATACACCTGCTCCCACAGCGTGTGCTCAGGCTACACAGACGTACAATGACAGTTTCTTCTGTAAAGACTGGGGAGAAAGCAGATCTGGGAACAGAATTCACCATCCCCTTCGACAAACAGAGCTGCAGTTCCCTGGACTGAACTGTTCAACTCCTGCTTTCTTTAGGGGAAAGGATGGGCCCTGCAGCTTCCCCTGGGGTCAGTGCTGCTGCAGACCCAGGAGAGAAAAGGAATACAGAGCTCTTGCTGCACCAATGAGAAAATGGCTCCGGGTTCAGACTGAAACATGCCTTGGTGAC
Source organism: Sitta carolinensis (assembly GCA_032173965.1). Lineage (NCBI taxonomy): Eukaryota > Metazoa > Chordata > Aves > Passeriformes > Sittidae > Sitta > Sitta carolinensis. The sequence continues at coordinate 6,511,314 of CM063296.1, read as the reverse complement.
ATGAAACAGCAGCACTCGCTGCCTTCTGCCCAATTATTCATCAGCACCTACCACCAACAGAGCTGGTCAAAGGCTGCCTCTGACTGTTTGTTGTCCTCCAAGAAGACAGCAGCAGGATGCTGCTTTTACACTCCAGGTTAGGTTTCCTCTCCCATCTGGCCTCTGCTATGTCTTCAGAGAGAAGATTTCATTTACAAGCTCTTTGCCATGAAGGAAGGAAACTGCCTGCTACTTCTGTTCTCTGCAGGGATGATGATACAGCATGCCTGCATGCCTGCTCTCTAACTGTCTGCTACGCCTTTGTGGCACACACAGAAAAAGCCTATTGACTGCCACTGCCGAGTAAAAATACTCATGAGAAAAAACAACTCTCTTTTTCTCCCATGCATATGCTGCTCTTGAGTTCTCACTTGGATTCAAATTGGTATTTTCAGAGGCAGCACACTGGGATGTGCAATGGGAATGGAAAAATACAGGACTCCCTGTTACTTGCAATTCAGCTTTGTATGGAAGAGATGAACACAAGTTTTCCCTTGTGTTCTCTTCTGCCATCAAGTCCAAGGGACTCCATCATGGTCAAGAAGACAGCAAATGCTGCTACTCTTGCTTTTTCATGCCTGGTTTTTATTTCCTCTGAAAACCACTTGTAATCAGCATGCTGCAACTCAGTACCCTGGATAGGAGGAAGGGGATGAAAGAAGATCTCTTGCCAGTGAGGGTTTCATGCATGTGGCACAGCCCCATCACAGATCTCCTAAGGAACTGGCACCATCTCCCTGTGGACATCAGACATCTGTGATCCTCTCCTGTCCTTTTCAGTTCAAAGTGTGTGAAACTTTCCCCTCAGCTAGAGCTTCCCATGGCTCTGATCCATGGAGCCAAATCCACATGCATCCTGCTCATATTTAAGACAAAGGGATTTTAATGATTAAAGTTGTGAGAACGTAGCAAAGGATGTTAATCATTTTCCCAAGAACCTGAGCCAGAAAATCTAACACTTATGGTTTGAGTTCAGGTTTGGGCTTGTGGATTTTTTTAGCCTCCCCTCAGGCCTTAAACCCTCGAACAGTCCTGTTATCCTCAGCTGAGCTGAGGCGCCTGCCGTAAGCCATCAGTTCCCTCCTCCTTCCACTTCCACTGTCTCCTTTTAATCGCACCAAATCCCTTTGGCACTTGCCTCAGGGTAGTACATAACTCTGCAGGAATTCCATTGTCATGTAGCATTAATTTAATGTCCACTTATTATAAAGTGTTATGGAGAAATAATACACTGTTCCTGGGTGAATTAGAAACCTGCCTGCATAACGAAGGTGCCGTTTTGCAAGGTGCTGCCTTTTGTTCAGCATCTTAGGCTCCGCAGAAGGAAAGTGCTGCTTGTTTTGACAAGCAACTGAAATTTCTGTTTGCTGCTTTAACAGCAATGTTTTAACTGTCATTCTGCGAGGATAGAAATGTTCTGTACTTCAAAACACACTTTTCAAGGATTGATTTGGACACACTTACTTGCCTGTTTTATATATATATATATATATATATATATTTAAATGTCGAATTAGCTTGCAAGTTTAATTTTCTTTCCCTGGTTGAGAAAGGGATTTCAGGGCACAGGACCCAGCGGCACTTTAGACCAGACCTGTTACATGTCTTAAAGGGCAGCCTGCAGCTCTCAGTTTGATTTTCCTTTAAAAGCCAGCTCCCACCATCACATTTTAATAAAGGTACTTAGAACAGGTAACTGGGAGAGTATACAGCTGTGCTACAGGATAATTATGTACTGATACGGTGGTGCACTTAAACTAAGATGCTTTTTTCTGAAGGGGAGCACAGCTCAGAGAGGGCCCTGCATGACAAAGGGAGCAGGGGTTGCCTGGTGAACACAGGGCTGTGACCCTGTGCCTTCCCAGCTGTGAGCCCACAGCTCTAGGAGCAGGAGAGCCCTGCCACCAGCACACACCTCACCCACAGCCAGCCAGGAGCACCACCCTCAGCAGCAGCTCCTCCTCTGCTGGCAGAAATGGAGCTGCCCACTCACTGGGTGCACATCCACCAGGGCTGGAAGAAGTGCCCTGGATCATCATCTCTGAACCAGATTTGGGGTGTACTGGAGGTTATTTGGTCCCTGAATGACGCTAACTTTCACTTCTCATCTGTGTCCCATCTGCACTGGCACAAGAAAAACAGATCCTGGTACTTCTATAACCATAAGCAAACAATTATGAAAAGTCCTAATGACTTTGGCAGCCAGTTTGAGGAATGACAAGATGACCAGTGGAAGTTCAGCAGAACTGAAGAGGACAATGCAGTCCTAAACAACACAGGACACAACAATTCATGCAAGTGTGATCGTTCCACACTGCCACGTTCAACATAATAGCTAAAACCAACAGGAACACAAAAATAACCAAATCCACAGGCAACATCTAAATAAATACAATCAAGGGAGCACTGAGGTTGCTGGAACAATGCTCCTTCATCCTGTATTTTCCTGTTTTCATTTGCAATATTGCCAACAATGTGAATTACACAACAGCAGGCAGGAGACTGATCCTGCCAGTTAGAAGACTTTGATTTTTGATGCTGTGAGATGTAACCAAGACACAAGTTTTTTGCATTAAGATGCCTGAGTTTGAAAGCTGGAAGTGCTTTTCTAAAGGAAGAGTCTTTTAATGACCAGCATTTCAGGATGTCACGGGATGAAGAACAATAATCACACAGCAAACTCACCACACTGGCTTCCAATGCCCCCTCTTGTGCCTATCAACTCCTTGGTTTAGTCTCAAAGCTATGGAACAGAAATGAAAAACTGCGAACAGAGGCAGGAACTAATTTAATGTCAATTTGTATTTAACCCCAAGGGTTAGTGCAGAGGAGGGGAGACTGCAGGCATCACCCACTGGGACACAGCAGAGCACGAGTAATGTAGCATCTGTCTGTTCACAGCAGGGAAATGTGGCTTTGGTGGCACTTTTGCCATTTTGCTTCCAAAAAATTAGGAATAATTTTTGTCTTGTTCCAAAGATCATCATTTCACACATAATTTTAAGGTATTTTAACTTAATGAAGTCAATGGTGTGAATAATTAAAGTTACCTGATAAAAGAGAAATCCAAAACCACTTTCCTCCCAACTCTGAAGCAGTTACAAGATATTAATTAAAAAGTAACCAGAGGAAAAAAAAAATTACATTAGTCTCAGATAAAAGTCCCTGAATATGAAGGGCTGAAGTGTAACTAAGAAGATCCAGGCAAGACAACGCAGGTAGCTCCTTCCAGTTTCTCCAGAATAGTTTTTGGACAATAAAAGGAGGTGTTGGAAATGCAGTGCCTGCATCTTTGCTGACACCGTGACAAAGAGCGTATGTCTGTATAGCCTGAACGAAAGCTCTGTACTGACTGATGGCAAATAGATGGTTGTCTGAACAATTAAATCAGGGGCAATCATGACCAAATCCTCTGCCAAAGTTAAAACAGACTGAGACAGACACTCAGCCTCTCCCAGCACTCCCCTCCTGAGCGTTTTGCTGGGTGGATGCAATTCCCCTGCACCAGAGCCATGGCAGAGAGCAGAGCATGGAGAGATGATGGACTGACCCATGGCATGGGGACAATCCCACACCATGGAGCCTGTCTCTGCAACCTGCCACAGCCTCTTTTCTTTCTGGTGCACCAGCTTTCCTCTAACTTAGGCACTTGACCGTGGAAATAAATTCCTGCCCAGCCCCCTGCCAGGTCTGACAGCAGCATGGTTGTCCCTGCACGCTGGCTGCAGCCCAGCAGCACGCTGAGCCTGGGCAAAGCCTTGTCCTGGGGGAAGGCAGAGGCATCTGGGGCGGCTTTCAGGCTCACACAGCAGCAGGACTTGGAAAGAGTGGCTCGACTGACAGCTTCAGACGCTCACTGACAACTTACAGTGGCGTATGGCAACAATCCACCAGCACAAACCCGACGTTGCAAGTTATCACAACTATTTAGAGATGAGTGGCAGCCAGGAGAGCTCCCAGCAGAAGGGAGGAGGTAAGAGAAGGTTCTACAATGAGAGAGAAAACACAAGATGGGGAAACAGAACAGGAAAACAAAAACCTACTCCAGTCTGGTTTTTTTCCTCTGTTATGACTGTTACCTCTTCCTTCAAAAATGCAGCAGGCTGTCAGAGGCTCCTAACTTACTGGGACTGATGGAACTGAGGGAGCTCTGTGTAAGTCACCAGGCCCCAGGGAATGTGCACACAAACTGCTGAGGACCGACAGCTCTGCTTCCCTGCTTGATCCCAGCTACATGGGAGAACTCTTATCACAGGGAAGAGGTACTGTTTGGGAGCTTGTCCCTCTTTTAAATGGATGAGACAATTTCACCTTAACCTAAGGACACACCCAAAACGTTTTAGGAGTCCTCCTTTCAGCTTTTGCTATCACACAGGAGCAGGAGTGAACTGGAGAAGCAGTGAAGCTGATGGCAGTGGTGCTGGTCAGCAGCCAGGGAGATGGGTTCTGTGTCTCACCTTACCAATTTTCTGCTGTTATTGCAGGACTCTCTACATCACACATGCCTCGTGCTCCACCAGTTGTACCTTGGCAACACAGAATTCACACCCTTTTTAAAGGTCAGTCTCTAATAGTGCAGCTGCGCAGCTCTAACTGTAATGGTGCACAGAAGGTCCACAGTGTTCTCCAAAGAGAGTAAATAGCAGCCAAAACTAAATATTTCAGAGTTCAAAATAAATTATCTTCTTCCATACTCACTGGGCTACAGTCCAGTAAAGTCTTTTTCAACTTGAATTTAATACAAGACTCTGCAGTGGCTTTTTCAGCACATCTTGAAAGCACACGGGTACTTGCCAGAGTAGTCTGCTCCCAAGCATTCCCTGTGTAATAATTTCTTCCTAGCACAGATCACCCCATAAATGTATTTTTCAGTGCTACAAAGCAAGATTCTGATCTCAATCACGCTGCTGTAAACCTGTTATAATTCCACAATCTAGCCTTTAGCATTTTTAATTTCTAAGAATGCCACTGGGGTACATTTACCTCCTATTTTCTACAGCCTGTTAGGTGAGAATTATAGTCATGTTGTCCAAAGCACACTCTAATCTTATATGCATCCATGAGTGGCTTAAGAAAAAATTATCAGACTGTCCAATCAGGCTAACAGATAACACACAAGCCATCATTTACCTGTTATCCTTTCTGCAATATTGTGATTTCCACTTGGCCCCAGGGTAATAAACTATCGGTATTAGCAATTTTCCTTGTAAATTAATCAAAACCACCTAGCAAATAATTACAAACTTCTCTTCCAAATCTATTATCTTCAAGTTTAAATGTGGGCAGATGGTAGGCCTTAGGGCATGTTTTATTCCAGGTATGGAATTAATTGATGATTTCTCACATTATAAACAGAGAACTTCAAATTATTGTTGAACCTCTAATTTTTTTCCCTCTCATCCTATTAATGCTCATCCTAGGTAAATGTCTGGCAGCAATGAAATGTGCATTTTAAATACTTGGCCAATTTTGATCAGGTGTGAGAATCACAAGGTTCCTTCTCACCAGAACACTGATATTCAGAGCTTCTCTGTAACACTCAGCCACTGATGGGTAAAAATTAATTTATTCCTCGGGCTGCCTGCCCTTGAGTGGAGTTGGACACTTTTCTAAATAGGACTTTGACATGCACAGTAGTTTCAGAATATAAATAGTCTAAGACATTTGGGTTTGAAAATCAATTTTTCCTTCAAATTGATACCCTAGAGCTGAAAACTGATTACTTATTAATTAATTAAGCTTTCAATGAGCACAGGATCTTTGGCAGCCCGGGGGAGGGGTGCTTGTGGAATACCTGGTCCAACGCACACCTGGAATATCTGACTTTTATGATTTAGGAGGCCTCTTCTCATTAAGCCAACGAACTGAGATACCACCACCCTTAAAATCAGCATGTAAAGAGAGGTTCATGCAAAAAGCTCCCCTTTCCTGTTTAGACAGTTTCTGAGTCTCAAGCATAGACACCCAGGGACCTGGGAGTCTCCACTCAATTTGAACACCCACCTATTACAGAGTTCTACAATTACCAAGGTTTGCCTCAAAGGCAATAGCATTGTTCTGCATCATTTAAAGCCACCAGATCAACTAAAACAGTTTAGTAATTAAGAATGGGTCATGCTCAATACCCTTCCCTCAGAACAGTGTGGCACTTGCTATTCTTTACTTCTTATAAAATGGGGATACTAAAAAACCGAAACCTATTGTCTATTGCCTAGAATTTGAGCATCAGTGCTTAAAGATACCTACTATATCCTAAATAAAATGAATGTGAGCAGATCACAGGCAGCCAGGAGCCAGTATGGACACAGAAATACTTTATTTTTAAACATTATTATTTGTCTTACTCTATGCAGAGATGTAAGAAATAAATAAATACCTCTTTATAAATCACAGCCACACAACAAAGCACTGAGAGCTGAATTCATTGCTTCCTTCCTTTATTATTTTTCTTTATGACTTCCTCATTTGGAACTTCTCCTATTTCATCACTCACATGAATAAAAACGATCTTATGCAATCATACATCACATTTCCCTCTTTCCTGGGAGGAGGGGGAGGAAACCATCTCAAAACAATCGAAACAATCAGGGAGAATTTTCCAGTTGAGACAAGTGGCAAATGTGCAGCCAGCACAGTGTCCCCTTCACTATCATCTCCCTGACAGCCTATGAGCTCTGCACATGGGAATCCTAAATTCCTACTACGGCCAAAGAAAAACCCAGCAAAACAGCTATTAGAGAGCATTTGTTCTTAGACGTTTTCAAGAACTATGTCAGTATTAATAAAAAGCCTGGGTAATAGAGATGGTATGAATGCAAAGCTTTGTTCTGGCTTTTCACTCGAGGAATGCCTGTTCTTTTTCAGCAATTCATGATCAGCAAAACAAAATCAGAACAACTAACTGGGTAAAAGACAAAGAGACAAACAGCTTTTAATAATGTACAAAGTCGATCACAGAGCATTCCCAAGACCAAGATCCAGTGCCTCGTATCCAAACAAACCACCATGGCTGTCTTAAGAGAAGATGCCTGATGCACAAGGAACATGATTAATTTAAAACAAGTAGCTTCACTGAGAAAAGTTCTCAGGAGCAATGAGTCATGTCAGCACACCCAACCTTTTCCTCACTCCTGTCTACAACTCGAGATGCTTTAAGCCCTAATTTCAGAGTTGGAAGCTTATCTTGAAGTATCTAGAGCTGTAGGGAGTAGGGAGGGAGTGTTTGGCACTCAAATTGCTCCTGGTAGCCAAAACAAGAAGCTTTCCTTGAAAACAGGAGGTACTGGGCCCAATGGGAAGGTGCTACAGAAACACTCAGGTTATGTTACTCAAAGCAGCAGCCTGAAGCTGCACGACCAGGCAGATCTCCCAGTGAGAGTGGTGAAGGATTCTGTGATGGCAAATAACTGCTTACCAGGCTGACTATCCTAAGGGGATGAGAAGGGATGCCTAAAGAACTGGAGTTTAAGAAGTAGGCAAGCAAGAAGATCAGGGTTTCCATAGACCAAATTCAACTTCCTTGAACAGGAAAAAAATGATTTTGTTTATTTAAATAATGAAGCTTCTACTGCCCCTCCTGTCCTCTTCACTGATCAAAACTGTTTGGGTAATGCTTGGACAAGGAAAGACAGATATAACCAGAAACCAAGAACTGTATCCTCTCAGCAACACATTAGGCTCTTTGAAGAAAAACAGGAACATTTAATAATTCCTTTTTAAATTAAAAAGAAGGAGGGAATCAACTTAATTCCATAATTAAAGGGTTAATTATATGCATGATAAAAATAAGTTTTATGTTTTACCATGCACACCCAATCCCTATAATCTGGTCATAAATAAAAGGGCTGGTGATAAGGAAAGCTGCAGGCAGGAGAGCAACTCACCATCTTTAATGGGCAGTTATATGACATGCTGCTAGTACATTGGCAGTAAATCAGCAGAAACATCTTTTATAGAGTTCTAGTTTTTATGATGTCATTAACTTTCCTCCTTATACTTAAGGGATAATGAAATAAAGTCATGAGGAGGGATCAAAGGATGAGCCCGAACTGTGTAGTTTGAAACAGCCACAGGGGAATGAATTTTGCCCACGCTTTCCTGCAGACATTTTGAGGGCAGAGAGGAGTGAAGAGTGGAGGAGGCAAGACAGACCACAAAACTTTTGGCAGACCCTGAATATCACACATATTAATGAGCTGTTTTATGAGAAGAGTTCTTTAAGCAATATTCCTGTGGCTTCAAAACACTGCAATTTAGCAACAACTTAAACACACGAGGTGGTGGGATCCACACCATGTTGAAAGAAACGGCAAGGCAGACTGAAACATTAGCACACCCACATTGCAAAGATCACAGGCACAACAACATTGTCTCATCCTCTCGAGTAACCAGCAACGCTAAGCAGGTGCCATCAGCAGGGTAATGCACAGCACCCAAAAACCAGTGCACACCAGTGAGCCAGGCAGTCATACTGGGAAGTTGTGACAGTTGTGAACCATTTAGGTAAAGCCAGGCATCAATCTACACAAAGGGAAGAAAATGCTGCTGGTGGATCTGTACCTAATTTAAAAAATTAAAGTAAACCTCCCCCTTCCTGACAGTGGTCACTTTGATTAAAATCCTCCCACAGTGTACCTATCAGACAAGCCTTACAAAGCAGGACAAAGGTTCTAGGTTTAGCTGATAAAATGACATCCTAATCTAAAAATCGGTAGGAAGAACAAGACTTCCTGATCATTCCTTATTCTCTTTTATACACATAAAAGAGGAAATTTTGTGTCTTCCCCTGAAGCTATCCAGTGCTGGCCATTTCTTAACACACAAATGATATGTAGCCCAAGTCTTCTCATCCTTACAGCCCAATGTTTTCTTTCACTTGCTTTGCATAACTCTGTTTAGAGGATTTTGCCAAGGAAATGAAGATGGAGAAGTTAATTAGCCCATCTTAGGGATCTGCACGAGCACATGGGAAGCTCTAGGTCAGCGCATCTGTCTGCAAACACAGTGGTCAATTAGCACGAGGAACATTTATCAACAAGTGCTGTTACATTTTCCACAAGCAGCCTTTCAGCAAGCTCCCAGCCATGTTGTACAGCAAGGCTCAGACGTATTAGTTAAGATTCCAGAGGCTGCTCTCCCCGTGCACCGACTCCACTCATCTTCCCATTCAAATTGAAGCTGTCTTTTGTCTGATGTATGCACGCAGTGGGGCGATGGAAGAGGAACCCATCCTGGCTGCCATGGAATAATAATGGCTGTGTCAATGTGCCTGTCCATCTCCTGCCTGAGCATCTCTCACGTGCTCCCCATCCTCCTCGCAACCGCAGCTGCGATGGAAGCTCAGCCCTGACAAGGCACTGTTAGAGGTGGAGGGAAGCTCCTCTCTCGTGTTATTAAGAGGAAGGGGAGGGAATGGAGGAGCTAATTATGCGCACTGCAACTCCTCCTGAAAATAGGAAACTGAGTTATCTCAGTGTTTCTTATAGGGCTTTATGCATTCAAACTTCTCTAAATGAGGAACTACACCATGCATTACACATTGCCATAGAGATGATTGTATACCATTACCCAAAATTGAACTGAGTCTGTTCAACCTACCCTGCACTCCAATTTGTCACAGAAACAGTTTCCCTGGCCCATTCATGTAATGAATGTGGATATGAAGTTAATGCCAAGGAAGATAAGCACCCTCAGGGTTATTTAAGCCTACCCTTCTCTGTCATTCCCTGCAATATTTCTTAGGCACCATTATATAGGAGTTTTTTTTAAAAAAAAGAAGCAGAAGTAGAAACAGGGTAGTGGCACATCATTCAGATCTGAGGCCAGCATTTACAGTGACCTTGCTGGGTGGAAACTACTTTACTGTTACCTATTTCAAAATCTAACAGGATCGATCTTAAAATCTGTTTTGTTTTTAGAGAAGATACTGAAGGACATAGCACACAAGCATAATTTGTCAGGTCAATATCTCTCCTGTTTCTACAGAAAACTTCTCAAATTCTTCATATAAATCACATTCGTCCAGTGAAGTGTGAAATGCAGACCAGGTTCTACAAAGCAACAAGTCATATTTCAGAAGCTCTGCCCTTTGTTGGGGCACTCTAGATGAATTCCTGTCTGGGTGAAAACAAAGGCTCAGCTCCCATGAATACCATTCAGGTGAGAATTTAACTCTTTTATCTGTCCCTTTTAGCTCCAACACAGCCATACAAGCAATAAGGCAAAATAAAACCCGTTAAAGTGACTGCAGCAGACTCAGAGAGGAATCACTGTTCAGCCAGCCTTTCCAGCCCTTGCTGAAGCCCATCATCACACCCAAGCCAGGGATGATGCATGCCTACACTGCAAAATTTTGCAGGACTCTCCACCACCAAAGCAGCAGCAGTGCCTGTGTGCTGGAGCAAGCCTGTACTTGGAAGACAGCAGCGGGATGGAGGTGCCTTGAGATGCAAGGCTTGTAAGCCGGGAGGTTAAAAGCAGCATTAGAGAATTAGGTGTCCAATTCCCACTGAGAACTACTGGTAATTAGTATCTACAATAATACAAAGACCCATGCAATTAGTATGCAAAGATGCTTGTGCAGAGGGCAGGCTGGCTGAGATTTAATTTTTAGGGTTTCCACAGCAATTTTATTTGTGACCTAACACTTGATTTTTACCTTCAATGTTCCTCTATATCCCACCTACCCTATCCTTACAGCACAAGCCAGCAAGATTACAAAACAGGGCTTATCTACAAAGAGTGTCTCCCTGCTAAGGAGCCTGTGATGTCCCTCAATTTAAATTGCAATGGTTTCTTCTTTGAAGGATTGCTAAGTGGCAAGAACAAAACCTATGACTGTCAGGCTCTAAGCATCACAATTTCTTATGGCTTTACAGCAGAACATTAGGACAGGATGAAGAATTAGCTGTGTCAGGGAGAAAATTTGCTACTGTCAAATTTGTTTAGTTATTTGGAGTTACAAATATGATTTGCTGCTACCAAAAAAATCAACTAGGCTATATTAAAAGTGTAATTTGATACCCGGCTATAAATCTCTTTAATAAAGGTGTGGTGGAAATGATGTTATCCATATAGAAAGATTAATCTCTATTTAAATATATATAAATTCAGGAAGCTGAACGATGCCAAAGCTGAAAGGCGTCTTCTAAAGTGCGAAGGTGCTTTGTTACTCCTGGTAAATGCTAATTCTTTTTGCTACCGCTTGATTGTACTTTACATTTAACCACACAGCCCCATTTATTATTTTCACTCTGAACTTTCACGGCATCCCTTTCATCAGTTAAATTCCCCCTTTTGAAACAAACATCTATTTGAACAAAAACAGTCCTTAAAAAAAAAAAAGGACAAAAAAAAGAAAAAAAAAGAACCAAAAAATAAAAAGAACCAAAGAAAAATAAGAACAAAAAAATAAGAACAAAAAAAATATAAAAGGAACCAAAAAATAAAAAGAACCAAAAAATTAAAAAGAACCAAAAATAAAAAGAACCAAAAAAATAAAATAAAAAGAAAAAAATGAACCAAAAATAAAAAGAACAAAAAAAAATAAAAAGAACCAAAAAAATAAAAAGAACCCAAAAGAAAGAACCAAAAATAAAAAGAACCAAAAAAATAAAAAGAACCAAAAATATAAAGAACAAACAAAAAAAAATAACAAAACATAAAGAACAAAAAAAAAAAATAAATAACCAAAAGTAAAACGAACCAAAAAGAACCAAGAAGAAAAAAAACCCCCAAAAATAAAAATAACCAAAATAAAAAGAACCAAAAAAATAAAAAGAACCAAAAAATAAAAAGAATCAAGAAAAATAAAAAGAACAAAAAAAAAAAATAAAAAGAAAAGAATCAAAGCATTTTCAGTGAAATGAAGTTTTCTGGACTGAATTACCCAGCCTACACCATAGCATGCTCAGCCAGTGGAAATTATTTCGGAACAAGCGAGGGATGGGGCCAAAGGGCCGGGGCCTTTCTCTGGCGGATGATTGATGTGCAGCGGGCCCGCCGCGGCGAACAGCGATTTTTCTCTGTTGCCAGCAGCAACAGCCCCGGGGCGCAGCGCGGCACGGCCCGCACACAGGCGCTCACAAACGGCCTTTTCAGCTCTCGCGGGGGCTCCGACAGAAAGGGCCCTTTGCAAAGGCTGGAATTGTCAGCCCTTTGATGGCCGCATGCTGGGCCATTAGCTTCTGTTACTAATTTGCGGTGCATGTGAGAGGGCAGAGCTGGCGGGAACACCTGCGAGCGGCTCGGGCGCTTTGTGGGACGGGTTTTGTCAGGAGAGGCGAGGAATAAAGGACGAGGCATAACCCTTCCCTCTAAAGGGCAGATGACACAGGCTATTATCGTTTCCAGCCATCAAAAGGACGGCTCTGAAGTAACATCAAGCCGTCTAACTCAAACCTGGAAAGGCAAAGGAACTAGGGAAATTCAGAGTTAATAAGGGGCCAGCTGTAACACAATGTCCAGGCTTCTGCAGGAACTTTTTTGGGGGAGAGGCACCCTTGAAGACCAGGATACCGAAGAACAACACACGGAACTCAAGGATAAAGCATCATCTGTGTTTGTAGCCGTTCTGACAGTCCGCATCTCCTGTGTGCAAAACACGAGGATGAAAACATTAGTGAAGATGGGGATGTTCAGGGCAGATGCCAGCCCTGGCCAGAAGTGGAAGAAAAGCCACTTGGAACTGTTGGTGCAGCTTCTAAACCCACGGATTGCTGCGCTCTCAACACAATATGACATTTTCCCACCAGCAATCCCATAGAGCATCAAAGCTGCCACACCACAGGGCCAGTGAACACACCCAGAAGGTCTCCCTGCCCCACGCAGGAGCTGAACAGAGGCACAGCAAACAGCACGCCCCAGATCCCAGAGCAAGATTACGGCAGCGCTGGGAATACAGCACAGACCGCCCGTCTCCTCCTCTTGGCTTTGAACACAAAACCCTGCTTCCTTTGTTGGTTAATATTCAGGATGCAGAAATTATAAGCATTCAAGGCCGAAACTTTAAAGATTAATATAAAAGCAACTTTTGTATTACATTTGTGCAAGCAACCAGAAAAGTACATATTGTAAAACAATCCACGAGTGTACTACTGTGGGCCACTGCAGTGACTAATGAACATGTTAACTTTCAGGCTGAGTTTTGCTGGAAAGCAATTTTTCCCAGCAAATTATAAAGTCTACTTAAGTAAAAGAGTAATTTACAACTCTCACAGCACCACGGTGTCACAAAAATACCACTCCAGCAAAATTAAATAGGCGTCAGAAAGCACCACAATATCCAAACAAATCCAACCCCAACTCCAGTCAGAAGGAAGAAAGCCCACTGCGGTAGACAGAGTCAGCATTGACGCTGAAGACATACTTTTATTGAACAAAATTTCTGTAAAACATGTTTGCACTGTCTGTATTCAAGCTACAGCAGAGCCAGGAACCAGAAACGGGGCCCCACTGCATAAAGCTACTGGTTTTCAGCCCTGGGCCCTTAGACCTCCAGCTTTGCTGAGTACTTCTTAAATGAGCTGTAAAAAGGTAGCTAAGAAAAGCAAGCCTGTGGTCAAGATGGCTTTGCATTCAAAATATAGGGCTCTGCAACTTTAGTGGTGTTTTTGTTAGGTTGTTTGCAAATTGGAAGAGGTTGAAAACCACCAGCAAGACTCCAAGTGAGGTATGAGAGAAACTTACCATTATAAAGGAGGTTTGGGCAAAATGGCAACAGACTTTGACCAAACTGAAACCCAAATAAATATTAAAAACATCACTACGAGTCTGGAATAAGAAAATGCCATCAGCAAGGCTCTAGGAAAGTTCTGAACCTGGGTCCTCACAATGCAACTTGTAATTACAAGTCTTTCCTACCTATGCTTCCAGCTTCACAGCAATTGAACACATTTAAATGTCTGAAAACCTCAAATCATGAGATCTTGCTCAAACCAATGTAAGCTTATTTTCAGTGACATGTTTGCCTTAAGTTTCACAACCACTGATTAGAATTCATTCCTTTTAAAGCAAATTCTGGCAAAATCAATAAACTTGAGGAGGTACTGGTGAGTGAAAAACACCACACTCAGTAAAACCTAAATCACAGCCTGACTGTGGTCCTGCTGAGCTGACCAAGACCCGCTCCCTTCTCTAGATTGTGTTTTCTTGGGATTCCTGCAATTTTCTACTGCAGTCATTGACAGAGATGAAAATCCTACTGTTCTCCCACTCATTGTCCAAGGCCAGTGAGGTAAAGACCTACCTGAACAGAATACCCACAAGGATGTTTGCTCAAGGCAGACAGATCAGAGATAAGGTTTTGGTCAGATCAGGTGTAAACCATCCGTGATGTGAAGCAGAAACAAGTCCTATTGAGGATCTTTCTTTCACACTCCATTTCTCAAGTAAAACAAAGAAAAAACCTCTAAAATCCCTTTCCTTGTCCCCCCAAAACCTCTAGATAAACCAGCTGGTAGTGCCAAATGTGCTGTTCAGAGGCTGAACCATTCCCACACCTCATAGATAATGATAATCCTGTCGGCCCCACACGTCAGAGGTGGCAGGCAGCCCCCAAAGCAGCTTTGATTCTGCATGTTTTCACATTACTCAATCCCTCCACACAACCATCTTCTGCTCACTTTCCCCAGCTGTTCAGTATAGCATTGAAGAAAATTAATGTGAAACTGCCCTTCCAATTTTTCTCTCTTTGGAGAACCTGTCCTGCCCTTTGATCTCCCCGTGAGCCTGTTTTGATGGGTGACCCAACCACCTGAGCAGAAACTTTGAAGCTCAAGTCACCGAGGAAGCGTGTTCAGTGCACTTTGGGCCAACAAGATGGGCACCATGCTGACACTCTAGTTAAAAACATGCCAAACTCCTCCTTTCTAAACACCAGATTAGTCTAAAGTACATTTGCATTGCTCTTCATGCATGTTTGAACACATCCTCTTCATTTAAACGGCATTGCCTAAAACAACTTCCATTATTTTCCTCACTCAGTAGCACTGGAAACTTTTGAGAACTGATTTCCTTTACATTTTCCTTTACATTTGCATTTTTCCTTTTACATTTGCAAATTTCATTATGCAGTTCCAAAAGCCAACTATCACATCCGTTCTGCCAACCCAACAGCTCATTGGCCATCATTCAACTGAGGAAGTCAACAGAAACTCTCCAAAATCCCTGAGCTGGGTTGCTGCTTCCCCAAGATAATTTAAAACCCCCTGAGGTGAGGGATGAAGTGGGACCTGTCAGGCCACTCTGCCCACACTTGTGCTCTGTGCACCACCAGGTGCAGCCCATCAGTGCTGCAGAGGGTACGTGTCAGCTTGTGCTAACATCCTTCAGATAAAACCATTATCTTTACATCATTCACTGGCCTTTATACAAATAAAGTCACTGAACTAAAGCACTGCTGCAGAATCAATTTCTTTTGGTGTTGATAATGAACAACAGGCTTTGGCTTTTATTTCCCACATAAATGTGTACTTTATTTACACGAAGGAAAAAAAGGAAGGAAAGTAACAAAAAAAAAGGAAGGGACTTTCTTCACAGTAACTATTGTAATTTCCTTGAAATATCAACCAATTCTCACCCTCCCTCTCACATGGGACCAGATATATGTGTCTATGAGAACAGCCCATTTAATTCCCTCCCTGCAAATTCTCTAAATAGGATTCATAAATAGGATTCATATCATGAAGCTGATTTTGGCATGGCTGAAAAAGTTCTGCTTGTTAAGAAAAATATTTGAAGAATGATGTACTGTGAGAAATATCATTGTTTGTGAGTTCTGAAATGCAAATATGGACACAATATTTTCTTTAAATAAACAAAGTCTTAAATAGCTACCCAAAAATAATGCAGCCAAGCTTGAGAAATAGATGTAGATATGAAAGTCATAATTATCCAGCAGTAGGACTAATTCAGAGAGATTAGTTGGAAATGGAAAAAGAACGTAAACAAGGGAAGTGATAAACACGTGAGACGCAGCATTTGGTTTCAAAGTGGGCCAGGTGGCTTCCTTGGCACTGTGGCAGCAGGGAATTCTTCAGACTCTCAGCACATTCCGAAGGCAGAGAAGCTGCTGGCCCCAGCTCCAGCCTATTGGGTGGGCACGGGTTCAGGGATCATTCTCCCTGTCCTTTAAAAGCAGCTGAATTGGAATGCAACCACAGAGATCTTCATACTACCCTGCTGCCTTGCAAATCTGGGCAATAACTCATGCCACTCCAGGCTGCAAGTTAATCTGAGTGAGGTGTCTGATACTCCAGTTCTGGTCAGCACACAGTCTCCAGGAGAGCGAGACTCCTGGAGCAGGGATATGCCTCGGGTCAGGGTGAGCAGTGGGAGAGAGCCACCAGGGCACAAGGGAAATGGCAAGGAGCATTTGGTTCTGCAGCTTCACAGAGGCATGGTCTGTTGTCACCAGAGCTGGTGACTCCTGGTCCTGTCTAATGGCAGTGCTTTGCCCTCTGAGATTCAGCTTATGCTCCACACCGTCGCATCCCTTGGAACACGCTCTGGGGGGCAGCTTTGGATATGGCCAGTCCCTTGTTGCTTCCAGCCTATATAAAGAACAGTGACCTGATATTATCCAAGACAAAAGGCTGGGAAGAACAGAAAAAGGGGGAAACAAAAAGAAAAAAAGTTCAGTTTGCGGGTAATGTTTCAAGAACGAAATCTTCTCAGCTAGTCCCTTCAGGTGCTCTCCATCCCCCAGCCTGCAAACAGGCATGTTCCTCTGCAGCAATGAGCTTCACTAGTCTGGTGTTCTAGGAAGGGCAGCGGTTTAGCCACCTCCTCAGTGTTCTGCACAACAATTAGTAGGAGGTTCACTGCTATACATCAAAGATGTGGTCTGGCTGTGGATAATTTTTCATAGAACTCTTAAAAGTGGTGAGTTAAAAGCATTTATCAGAAAAACCAGTGTAACAACAACAAAATCTGCAAAAAATAAAACACAAGAAGCTAACCACTCAGGCACACACACAAGCTTCCAGACATTTAATTACAAAATAAATGCATATGACAGACATCAACAAGCCTACAGGAAGATTCCTGCTTCAGTATTCAATGCAGCCTCAATAAATATTTCAAGGTTTCAAATGGATGCTTTGCAATAGCAGTTTCCATTTGCACAAGTGCCAGAAGGAAGAATTCAAAACAGGCTTAAAGCAAAACCAGAGTATTTTCCTGTAAAACTTTAATTGGGAAACTGACACTATATAATCTGTACATCATTGCCTTCAAGCTGTTGTTAAAAAATTAAAGCTGTATCAAAAGAACTGCTTTGTTAAATTAACACGTTATGCATACCAGACATAATCTGCAGCAGGAAAGGAAATAGCTTTGAGTCCAAAATGCACTGATTGCTGTGGCTGTCATTGACAGAGGCTGAGCCAAACAACGTCAGCAGACTAAAGCATCTCTCATGCCTCCTGTACAGACACACGCCCTTACAAACACCCAGCCTTGATTTCAAAACCTGGACAAAAGCAGCAGACGAGCAGGATTTCATCCTGGTGATTGTACAGCTACAAATCACACATCACACTGTGAATTCAGTGTGATGTTTGATGTGCAGGTACAGGGTGAGGCTGTGCTGACGGAGCCTGGCTGCCAAGCCCACCTTTGCTTTTATGCCAAGGTCAGCAGTGAGGAAGGCCCAGTGTGATGGGCATGAGGGCTCTGGAGCAGCCATGGGAAAAGACATCCCATCCCTCTCCCTTGGAAAAAGTCATCCCAGCCCCTTGCTCCAGCAGGAGGCAATGACTTTCCCACACCTGCTCAGCAGCATCTGCAGGAGCACAGCCGCTCCCAGGACAGGCACCTGCAGCGTGGGGAGCTGGGCTGCAAGCTGTGGCCTGGGACAGAAGCTGAGTGGCTTAGTTTGAGGAGAGGGGTGATCACACAGGGGCATGGGACAAGCACACAGAGCTCCTTATACTCTAGGCACAGGACAAAAAAAGTAGGTGGATCTTCTGAACTACCTCACCTATTTTAGTAAATACTCAGTAAAACACTCTCTCATCTACACACCTCAAAAAAAGATCTGAGTACCACTACCCCATTTTAAGGCTAAAGACACTCAGGGCACTGAGGCTTAGAGGAACCTGCCCAAGGCCTCTTTGACAGTACTAATTTAAACATCATTTACTTAACATTTCTTTCTGAAGTCCATTCTGATGCTGAAGTCTATCCAGCAAATACATGCCAAAACCAAACCAAGTGCCCTAAGTCATCGCCAGGGTATGACCACCTTCTCTGTTTAACCTTTGCAAGCCCTTGTCACGGTCACCATCACTTTTGGCTTCAGATCAATCCAGGCTCATCGAACAGGCTACACTTTGAAAAGTGATTCATCACTTTGTATGCCCAAACTCCTGACAACATGACAGACTTGAGGAGGCCAAGTTTTCTAAAAACACGGAGCATGCTTCCTCAGAAAAGCCCAGTTCTCTCATATGTATTTGAAGTGCCCAAGTAATTCTGGAAGATCTGAACGATAATGTTTCCTCAGTAAGAATTTACAGCTTTGCACACAACAATGCACCGTGAGTCTGAGGCACTGCTGTGGTCTGCAGTGGTGAAGGCGGGTTAACAGTTTTGAGGCTTTCAAGATAAGCAAAATTTCCCTTGACGTTGTAAACTCTTCAGGTGGTTAGAGACAGCAGTTTCTGCTTTTTTGATGTCTTCTCAGAAAAGAACTCACATAATTTTATCAGTCTCTGGGTGGGCCATCAGATAACCAAGCTATTCCTGCCGGAACCACTCAATGCATCTCCCCCTTCCTGTCACTGGCAATCCACAAGACGACCAGGGGATTCGAGCTAACCACAGGGCTCACAACTTAACTGATTAAGTAGGTGGGAACTGATGCCAGCTCAGCTCAAAGTGTCTGTCTCTGCTAACCAGAAGCCAGCCGCAAGCTGTGGAGGGGAATGACCACAGATAACACACTGATACTGAAACCGTTTGGTGAAGCTGCAGCTTCCTGTTCGAGTGCTCTCGCAATCTCTTCGAAATGAATCTTCAGCAGGAAACTGGCTGCAGTTAAATAGGCTGTTTGAGTCGTTGTGTGGCGTCTATTGCTGCCTCTTGTTTTCAAGGGACCATTTATTATTCTCTCCTGCCCTCTTCCCCAGCTCTCAAGAAATCAACTGAATTAGGGCTCCTCAGAGAATGAGTCTTTAGGGGAAAGAAAAGATACTTAGGCAAAGTCTGTGAGCACCCCGCACCCGTTGCAGCTTGATGCCTGCCAGTTACACAGTGCTCTGTGGCCTCGGGCATCTCCACTGTGACATCCTAATCTTCGTGACTAGAGCTCGTTTTCTCTTAAACCAGGATGTTACTAGATGCTATTAAGCAGCTTTGGAAGAGACATGAACACACGGGGAAAACGGGCTTTGTGAACTGGTTTGATCTAACTTTGGTCACAAGCCTTACAACCATGCTTGAGTCAACACCTGCCTGTATTTTGCTATGAGGAATGCTTGCAGAAAAAAAACCTTTTAGACAAGTGATCTTTGAGATCAAATTTTGAATCTTTGGTTCGTTACAAGTATCCCACCAAGTTTAGCTTCTCAGCTGTTCAATGCCACAGCTGCCCTGCAGGTGATGGCAGCATTTCATCAATCCAGTAAAACACATATATGCTTTACCTGCCTCAAATGCAACCATTTTTTTCCTTTGGTGATTATCAACTGGTCTGAGAATGCTGCTGTACGAGTTCAAAGCACACAGTCTGTACCATCCCTCATCTACAGCACTGTAATTGCTACAGGATGTCCAAAAATTGTCCTGCTTTGATTAGTTGATTTCAAGGGCAGCAGGAACAATTTCAACCCCGTGTCCAGAAAACCCAAGAACCACACATGATAACTTCTTAATCAACTCCAAAATTTCTTGTTGTTTACTGATAACAAAGTACCAGTCTAAAAAAACTGAACTGAGGCATGCAAGTACCCAGCAGCTACATCTAACATCTTCCCAAAAACTGCCAGTGTCCTGAGGCTTTCTGGTGAGCACATGTGGTGAATTAATCAGACAAGAAGATTCCTCAGGATACTACAGATCTAGGCTGTAAGTGTTCAGGCACACAAAGTCGTATCCATCATATAGCCCAGAGATGAAATGCAGACAGTAAAGGCATGAATCAGGCTACATTCCTGTAGAAACCACTGCAGCCATGTCCACAGTGATGTAACTGTATGCCAATTTTCCATCATTCTGGTTGGAAACCTCTAAATAGTCACAACCAGAAGCACGGAAATACATACATACATCTGGAAAGTATCTATAAATAAAGCAGTTAATTCCATTAAAATCTAGATGTGATACCACTGGAGTGTACAACTCAGCAGCACTGTGTAAGGACCGCTAGTGCTTGCTGGATTTTTTATTATATTTTTGAGACACATACTAACTCCATAATCAAAAGCAATTTTGAGCACAAAACTGACCTCAAGGTCACAAGACTATGGCAGACTGTTCCCTTTCATTGGAAGTACATTGTACAGCCAGGACGTCAGCACATGCACACCGGATGGGCCACAGGGCTAATTAAAAAGCAGCTTTGGTGGTTGTATCTGTTCCTAGAGCAGGTTAGTAAACCAAACTTTATAACAAGTAATGAAACAAGGTGCCACAGAAGCAGACAATTCCCACAAAAACAAAGCAGAGCTCAGAGCAATGAACAACTGTTTTACTCAACCTCAATGCCTTTGAGCTTCTGACCTGTGATGAGCAGAGAAAAGAGAGAACAGCTACAATCACCTGAAAACTATGCTGAAACACAAGGTATTCTGAACTGGAACTTAAACACTTCTCCATGAAACTAAGTATCACTGATCAAGGGGTTTTAAAACAACCTTTGGATACAGCAGTGCTTGAATTTCAGAATTACACCATTGCCTCCCTGAAGGTATTTAATAAAACAGAGAGACAAGGAACAAGCAGAGAGTATTTGGCCTTACCACTTGCCAAATGGTATTGCAAAGACCTCCCAACCCCAGTGTGATTCCCATCTCTCACCCAAGTTACAATGGATTCATTGACATTTCTGCCCTCACCCTGCATTCTCTGGCTTTCTAGAACTGCAGTTGGTCCTTTTGCATCATATAGGAAGTCTGTTACGTTTCATTTATTTATGTGCTATAAAAAGGAGAAAGGACACCTTTCTAAAATGTGACCACCAGGTCATGGTGACTGGGGCTGGGTTGACCGCGAGCAGCTGCGATGCTGAAATGCTGAGGCAGCAGGAAGTGAAAACACTGACCCTGCGTAGAAAACCTCTCACATGGCTGACCAGGGTTTCCATCTGAATGCTCCTCTTGCAGCAATGCAAGCACTGCAGATCAGAAAGTTGCTCTTCAGCAACTCTTCTACTGTGGCAGCAGGAGCTGAACAGTTCCTGGAGAGGCAGCCAGAACCCCAGGCTGCTGCCTGAGCCACGTGCACAGGGCAGCAGCAGGGGCCCCTCTGCTCCCTCACCCCACGGGGGACAGAGCAGAGCTGCCTCCCCACTGCAGAGGAGCCACATGGCCCACTATATTCACATTTTAGCAGCCAGCTCAATCGCATTCAGGCTGAAACATGAAGTGAGGAGAGAGACCTCAGCCTACAGCAGATTTCCACCCGTTTGCAGCTTTCACAGCAGAACCCCCACACCTTCAGCATGTTATCAAAAGTTTTCTTTGGTGTGAGAGCTGACTTAGGGTTGCATCTGTTGTTTTGCTAAATTAAAGTTGCATTTTTGTCTTCTGTTAGGATGGGAAAGAAACTGAAGGTCTCTCTCGCCTATAATTAAAAAAACCTCCTAATTAAAAAAAAAAAAAAAATAAAGGTGACAAGGAAGAAATACAAGTGATGAAATTGAGTAAAACTCACCAACCTACAGGAGCCCTTCCCTACACTCTGGATGTGCAGTGACTTGTTTTACCATCCTCAAAGAACTGACCCTCTCTAGACTTTTTCAATACAATTTAACATAGGAAAACCATTTTGGGACTGATAAGAAATCAGGGTATTCCACTGAGCTGCACAATTAAATATTTATGATGCTTCAAGATGACAGGCAGTGTTTTTAATGCCAGTAACACCCACAAAGTTGATGCAATTGATCCCTTTTCCTTGATCTCTCTTGCTCACCAACTATCAAGGTCAACAAAACATGTTCATCTTCTATTTCTACAATTGCATTCTGTAGTGGCACTGTTATGTCCTCTGCTGCTCCCCTTACATACTGTGGTTTTGGGTGCAGTTTCTGCAAGCACACAGTGAAATAAGAGACAAAACAAGAGTGTGAGCCCCTTTTCTGCTCACTCCCTGGAGTTTCCTCGGGGGAACCTACCAGAGCATGCAGCACAACAAGCACCAGGGCATGGGCAGCCCTCAGAAATTGGCTATTTTAACCCTCTCTGTAATTACTAAACACCAAAACTGCCCATTCTCACTGCACAAGACTACCAGAGAATTAAACAAAAATCAAAAGCAAATCCCCCAAGAGGCCCCACACTTAACCCCTGCTCACTGTGGTGGTTAGGTAAGGGGCCCTGATTCTAATCAGCTGTCTGCTTTAATCATCTTTTTGTTGGCTTTGGTAAAGGGAAAGAGTTAAAACAAGGCAATAGATTCTAAGGAAAAAAGAGTCATGAGAGCAAACAACAATGTGAAAACAGCTGAGACAGACAAGCAAATACCCTGCCCTGCTACACAAAGAAAGCTAAAGCACATATATGACACAACTGCTTCGGGACAGTCTTAATCAAAAAGGTCCAGAAATAAAGACCAGATATTCTCAAAATCCTCTGCCTTTCCTCTTCAGCAGGATGTAATCCTTTCCAGGCTGGTGAATTCAAGATGGATTTAGGACAAGTTTTCATTTTAACGTGCAAGGCCAGCGACAGCGAGGTTATCCCAGCCCAAAAGCCAAGGAGCACTGGGAATTTCGGGGGCTGTGTCTGGTTAACAATAGCGCCTTTCTAGTCAGATTAGAGGTCTGCTCCCCCCAGTGCCCCGAGCGGAGGGCAGCGGCAGGGAGATTAAAAACACGGGCAAAAATCACACACAAGTCATATGTCCCATCCCTCGAGGGGCTGGCAGGGGCTGCCGGTGTCAGCTGGCTGTGCCTCCCTGCAGCTGGGGGGCTTATGGAAAGCAGGATCATCCCACAGGGACAAAGGGGCACCACTGCAGAGCCTCCGGGGCAGTCCCTCTGCCAAGGCCACTGCTCAGGCAGGGGGAAACGCAGCCAGAGAGGGCCCTTTGTGCTTGCTTATGGCTGTGGAGATGAGTGAAAATCCATGGGACTTTTCATCCTAATTAAAAGCAGAGGTCATCTAAGAAGAAACAGACTTTCAGAAAAGGGAACTTCTAAAGGAAAATGTGTTGTAAGGAAGTTCATGGACTTCAATATTTGTAAAGCTGAAGAATGTAGTTTATTTATGTTTGTACTTCTGCTTAAGCTTTTCATGGGACGTTTCAAAAACCCTTAAAAGAGCTCCCATGGATCTGGAATAATATGCGTACTAATTACTCAGCTCAATTTGAGCTCATGGCTTATGGGACAGTCCCTGGAGCCAAGGGGCCAGCTCCTCAGCTGGCTTGCAGCAAACTGGCTCCATCCCACACAGCACTAAGAGCAAACAGACTCTTTCTTTATTCAGTGAACTCAGCCTGTCCAGGTGAATTCAAGCATAGGGATAGGTTTTGTGAAGGGAGGCTATTTAGGAACACGAGAAAAGAAAACCAGCAGAAGTTAAATGCTTTGGACTGACACCCACAGTTTTATTTCTAGTTCTTTAAAATTCCTGGTATCTTAGAGGGAAAACTACTTTTAAAATACTTTATGCTGCTATTTCATATTATTATTTTTCTATCTTATAAAATCCTTTGTGCTGTCATTGCACTTGCAGGCCACATCACTTTTTTATAGTCCCTTTTTCTTTTCTCTATCTTCAAAGAAGACAGACTATTGCTCCACCTGAAGGGGATCTATCTGCCATTCTTCTTCTTGTCCAGAAGAGAAAGACAATTAGAGTCTCTCTTTTATGCTTGGCATCATGGCAAAAGGAGATTGATACTTATTTTGGAATTATTACTCCTTTATTCATAAATCTTGTCCAGAAAGCCTTGCTCACATTGCCAGCCCACGGGCACACCATTGTAGGAAATACCTATTAAATTCAGTTTTATCATTTACCTTTGGCTCCAGCTCAAGGAGTTTTAGATTCATAACAAGAGCCCTGTTTCCAATATTGATTTTTGGCACAGAAAAATGCTAATTTATCAGAGGTCCTAAAATACAACGAATTTTCCAGCCCAGCCAAGAAATGTTACCCATCTACAGCAGAGATTTTTCATTAGTGTGTGACAGAGCAGCAGGTGGAAAAACCCTGTTTGTCACAATTCCAATGTGCCTCTGGTCACTGAGTGGGCTTCTAACCATGAGGGAGGCACACTCAGGATTCCCAAACAGACGTATGACATGCTTTGTTGCAATAATTTTTTTATCTTTATGTAGAAATTTATCCTTCTCAGGACATCGTTTATCCATGGCCATCTCAAAGACGTCAAGTTACACAATCATCCCTGGGATCCATGTGGGAAATGGGACTGACTCAAGGTCTGTACAGAAAAAATACTGTTGAAGGTACTTTTCCAAGGGATAATTTGGTTCCAACCTAACAGCACAAGAGCATCCTCGAAGCACAGCGTGGCCTGGGGAATGCTGCTGGTGTGACCTTCAGTGAGGCACTGTAACCACTACACCAAAGCCACGAACCTGTCCATGCTCACACCAAGGATTTCTGGCCTGAGAACAGCCTCCTTAGCAGGCACCATCTGCTTCAGGGTTTCACAGAATGCACTGAGCTGGCACAAAACTGACAGAGGCCATGAAAAGAGCTTTACAGGGGATATCAACCTGCAGAGTCAACAGTTCCTCAGCTGATGATTTCCTAGCACTTGGCAGCCATTTGTACCTGTCCTCCCTCCCACTGAGGTGGCTGAGCTGGGCACTGTCTCTGCTGCAAACCAGGGAATGCAGCTCAGAGCTGGCTGTCCCAGCTACCACACTCGTGGGCACGAGCCAAAGGGATCTGACAGGGGCAGGCTGGCAGTGGGCAGCTGTGTTGGGCAACAGCCCCACTGCACAGCCACACTGAGGGCACAGCACAGGAGTCCTGGATGGCTGAAAAGAGCTTTGCCAGCAAGGAGCCAAACTGGCTGGAAAGCCAGTTCCCAAAATGAACAAGACTCTTTGAGAGGAACAGCCAAGAAGGGGCAGACTGGGGTCCAGTGCAGTGGGCTCAGGGTGCTCAAAGCCTACCCAGCACTTGCCCGAGTCACCTCAGGTTCAACTTCACCCAGGGAACCAGATAACTGTTCTCAGGCTTTGTCACCTAGCAGGAGGATTGAAGGCTGCAGATAGCACTGAGCTGGCTCTGGATGACCCAAGAGTCCCTGCAAACCTTATGGTGCCCTGCACATTTCTCTCTATCCACGAGCTCCAGCCTGACTTATCTGAGACACCGGTTTCTCGGCGCTCAACAAGGAAGATGTAAAATCAACAGAATTTGATCAGCTGCCAGGGATTTGACTAGGCTACAAAGACTTTGATATTTTACAGAAGCTCTGAATAAAAATCAGCTGCTGCTGTAGCCAAGTGTATGTTACTGTTTTTATTTAAAAAAAACCCTTTCAAGAACAAATAAAACCAAACAAAGACATCTCATCCTCCTGTACTTTCCTTCCAAGGCACACTCAGACAGGCTGGCTCACTGGCTACCCATTTGCCATATGCTTTCAAGTTTATTCTTTTATTCACTCCCATATTTTAGCCCCTTCCATTTCAGAAGATGAACAGCTGCACAGATGCTCTATAAATAAACAACATAATTTATTGGAAGAGGTTTTTTGTTTATTTTTTTAAGCTACCACATATTCCCCAGCTCTATCCTTTTCCATCCTCTACAAGACTGAGTCAAGTTCAGCTGCAGCTTGAGTTTGTCTCTACAGTGTGCTCAATCTTATAAACAACTGCAACTTTTTAGCCATTAATAACAAACTGTATGTATAGACCTTATATTCATTTTAACTACTTTATAACTATGTTTGGTTCTAAGTTACCTATCAGAAAAAAAACTGACAAACATCCACAGGGTGGGTATGTATCAGTGATCTATAGAAACCTCAACTAATTCCAACTCTAATTTCTGATTCTCTGTGTACTTTTTAACAAATCAGTGCATTTTCAGGTAGATGGGTCTCTCATCCTGTTACCAAAAAGAGAATCTGTTTTGTCTGCTCAGAGGACAGACAGACCTCTCTGACTAAGATCACTAATCTCATTTGTGCATGCAGGAAATGTGACAAATGGCTGGAGTAGTTTATCACACAAATGTAACCAAGTCATAGAGGGAATGAGATATTAACCTCCCTAAACAAACTCGTGTTCTATTTCTCAGCACAGCGGAAATATACATTTAATGAGATAAGGATAAGAAACACATGCTGCTGATGAGAGAAGGAGCTTGCAGCAGCAGTACAGACATAGAAATGTCTTGTTTTATCCAAGTAAAAGTAAATGCCTTTGGAAATTCATTTTGGGAAATAGTGTTACAAGAGATTTTGTCCGTGGTATATAGAGGAGACTCTGAAACTATGTGCCAGGTCACTGTTAACACTGGTTTTGAGGCTCAAATTAAATCTAGGTGCAGCTAGAGTTCACCAGAGGTTATGTGGTAACTTCAATGAGACCAAAATTTCACAGCGATTTCAAGCATGCCCCTTATTTAGGCACCTAATGTTCCATGGGAAGCCTGAAGTCAAGGAAATTGCTGGAATATCCAACCCTCAGGAGTTAGTTATTTAAACACTTGCACTTAGTTTTTTTCCTGACTCTAGCTCCAGAGTCTGCACTTTATGGACAAGGCATTTGCTGAGGTTTTTCACCAATGAACCTGCTCTGACTGCCCAGACAGGCCTTGATGGCTCAGCTGGATGAGCCAAACCTTGGACTGACACCTTTTCATGCAAGATTCCTACTGTAGCTGTTAAGCTCTCTCTTTGCAAGTGCTCATTTCCTTAAAATGTGCATTTTCTACAAATGTTTCAGAAAGCAAACATGTCTGCAAGGACAGCTGATGCAACTGAATGGTGAGGAGTGTGGATTTGGAGCGAGGTAATTAAAATGGAGCACGCACAAAATGGTTTGTGGTATTTAAACAGCTGCCAATGCAACCCAGTACAAGAAGTTCACCAAGGAACGATACAGATCATCATCCCACAAGTGTTCCACAACAGAAGCCATCAGCACAGCTATCAGGAGGAACACCCAGCACTGCAGCATCTCCACCATGCCTCCTGCTACTGCTGCTTTCACCATGTCTGGGAAACAACCCATCCCATGGAAACAGAGGCAGAGCCAAAGCAGTGACTTCATGTTTCAGAGACAGCTGCTTCCGTGAGAAAATGAAAACTGTGATAGATGTTATGGACAACTCCTGGTGTGGGGCCAGCTGTCTGGATCTGGTGGTTTGAACATCCCTGTGCTACCTGTGAGAATCAGCTTCCCATGGGAGTTTGGGCCAATGAGGTCTGGCAGTGCTGGAAGTGGCAATCTCTGACTTTTGCTAAATCAGATTAGAGCAGCATCGGAGTCTTGGAGGAAACAGCCTCAAGAGCTGGCACATGGTGGGGCAGAAGGCAGTTTAACAGGGAAAATGACAATCCATAAAGAAAAGCAACACCAGTTCACACCACTCATGATCTCAAAACACTGCCCTGGCATGCAGAAAGCTCTTACCTCCCTTGAGAAGTTATGGGTTGGCAAAATAAGAGAACCTTGTCCTCATACATGCACAGAGAAGGAGCTAGTAATTTTCTCAAAATCATTTCTCTGAGAAACAAAAGTAAATTTCTGAATAGCCAGCAATGGAAGAAAACAATCTTATGATTTATTGGCCTTGAGACTCTGAGAAGAATTCTTTGGCCTTTTTCCATTATGATTTTGCAACCTATGTTATAGCCACTGGGAAATTGTTTAGTTCCCAAACCAGGCCCTCAGTCATAAAATCTGTGAAGATGATTCATTATTATTTATGTGGTGCCATGGGCATGCATGGCATTTTACAGACAAATAGAAAATAAAGCATCTGCTTTTAAAAGCTTAGGTGAATCTGATTCTCCAAATGTAAGGAAAGCAGCACCTAATGGGTCCTAGAGCAAACATTCCTCATCCTCAATGAATTAAGCAATGATACTCACCTGGGATACTGGCAAGATTTTGACAGGAAGATACTTAGTAGACATGTAACTACTGTCTAAAAATTTGTGACATTATTTCATGAAAACTGAAAGACTTCTCAAGTCATATGTTATTTTGTAACAGTTTTATGATGAAAATGTACTTAATCTTGTATTATGAATTTCTGATAATATACATGATAGCATGGGATAGTGTTGCTATGAAATCAGACCATAAATTCTGCACTGCCTGGCAATTTTTCTCTTTGTGCACTGGGTAGAAGCTCAGAAATTCCATCGCCCTAAACTTACAACATAAATTATTGAAAGTAAATAATTCTGGTGATTATCATAAAAAAAATGTGTTCCAGGCTTCTACATCAACTTCCTGAAGTACATAAAATCCACCCTTGTTCTGGTCCTACAGAGAATAAGAAGATTTAGCTCTTGGTATGAAACAGTTTGGGACCACTCACCTAGAAAGCAAAACTTTATCATGGCAGAGGTTGTGGAAACAGCAATTACTGTCAATCAGAGTAGGCAGGAATTGCTTGCTGGACTGAGACATTCATGTTCAGATTTGCATATACCTTCATCTATAACCTTTGCACTCCACATGACTTACTGGCTGAACAACCAGGGTATCATAGCTCCCCACCATACATTTGTTTTGAAAGTCAGATATAATGTGATTCCAGGAATTTTCATGTTGACTTTGCTAAGCCTCTCACACCCTCTCCTATTTCTGCATTACACTACCCAGTGATGTCTGTGCCTGCCTTTTTGGACAGCTGAGCAGAAAATGTACCCAAAACAAACAAATTAATCCACCTCTACATGAAGAAATGTCATTATTGCACACACAAATAAGGTAGACATGAACAGAAATGGACAATTAAACGTGTCTGGTACATTGCATACACAGGCAGACGTGTCCTGACCCTGTAACACCACTCTTGAACATTGTGGCACTCCTGTGAAGGAAACATCAGCAACACCCTCCCTGAAAACCAGCGAGCTTCTTTTATAACTCAGAGCTTGCAAATAAGAGAATATTGACTTTCTCGTTGTTCACAATGGTGAGGGTCGCAATTCTTTGTAAAATGGGAGTAATTGTGTATTTGATTCTTGTACTTAACACGCAAATGAAAACCTGTATGGGGGAGGGAGGAGAGGAGGGAAGCATCTCCTGCTGACGTTGAAAATTCTCCCCACTCAGGTCTTGTAATTCTCCAGAGGTGATAATCTAGCTGAAATACACCATAAATTGACAAAAAAAAAAATCCCTCCCTATAAGTATAATATTAAATTAAGAAGCCCCCAGGCCCTTAATGCATTCTCACATGTTAGGGCTGTCCCCTGCCAGGTGCACGACAGCCCTGTGCTCTCACTCTGTTTCTGTTCTGCATTTCTTCCATGCCAGGGGCTGTGCAATAGGTAGTGTAAACCTCTGCAATCAACATCAACAGAAGTGAAAGAATTAGCTGTAAAATGACTTACGGAGTAGCCTCTTCCTGAAAGCGATTGAGCAGAACTCTGTGGGAGGAAACAATATGCCACAGTAAGTAATGCAAGAGATTCTGTGTAATGTAAGATAAGAATCATTCTGCGATTCCCTCCCCCAGCCCGTTATTCCTTAGGGGAAAACTCCACAACCTCAAACGATCTCCTGATACTCTGTGTGCTGCCACAGGAGCAACAGCCAGAGAGTACTTCCAGGTGAGGGCTCTGGGGCTATTTCAGACAGGGTTTCATTAGCCAGAGCAGGGCTTCGGCAGCTCCTCCTGACCAAGGTAAAAGCTCCCAGCATGGGACACGTCTTCACAGCAGCAGGACACACACACTGAACCATCCCTCTCCAGGACGTGACGGCACCTTCCTGGGAACAGCACGCACGTGTAAGGATGCTCTCCAGAATCAGGGCTGCACATTTTGCCTCATCGACTCCAGCTCTCAATCATGTAACCAAATATCCCACTTTCCATTCCCCTCTATGAATCTGTGAGCCTCCAGCCTTCATTGCTGCAGCATTACCATATGACAACTCTATCTGAAATAACAATAGCAGCAAAGCACTAATTTATCATCTCTCAGAGCTTTAATAAGCATTCTGTCCCTTTTGAATAAGTTAAATTACATTGTTTACTCCTGCTCTTCATTTCAGCTCCTCCTGCTCCTTTCTCTACCACATCCTTACCTCTTTCATATGCTGCCAAATCATTTGGTTCTTTTCCTTCTCATTACACCAGCTCCAGTCTCTTGGATCCCTTTCCCCTCTCTGTGACCAAAGACTGTTGAGCTGCTGGGTTTTTGCTGGCAGTGGCTTTCTCGAAGCAGCTAAATGAATTCCACCTCTAGCTCCAGCTGCTGCTATATGCCTTCTTTTCGGAAATTAAAAAGGAGCCAGGAACACACGACACCACATAACCCAGCAAGTACTCTGCAGGCCAATTTCCAAGTGTGATTTATAATCATGATGGCCTCACTACATGATTTTATTAAACAAGATCCAGGGAGTCTTAGCAGTCCTGTTTCTAAGACTGATGTTCTAGTGGGTACCAAAAATACCGAGCTGTTGCAGGCGGATGGCAAGGATTATTTTGTCTTTTTGCAGCAGTGCCAGAAGTTACCACATTACTAAATCAGCACAGCACAATACCCCAAAGAGATTGATACAAGCTGATTGCAAATAGTTGTAATTTTTCACCAGCAAGATAACAGTCCCTTTGTACTAGCAGTTTGAAAAGCTTTTGATCAGAGGATACCTAGATATACACAGAAACCTTTTCCAGACTCCTGCTCTCAGTGGAAGATGCAATTGTCTTGTTGTTCTGCCCACACAAGCTCTGTGCCACTGGCTTGCACCTGCCTCTGGCACCAGACAGGCGAACCTCCAGCCAAGTGCCCATGGAGGGAAGCTCCCAAAGCAAAGAAGAGATAAAAGCAAAGTCTTATAATCATGTGGGTGTGGCAGGAGGGCTCCCAGTTAACCCTCTCACCAGCTGGCACAAGAACGAGGGTGCCAGACAGAAGGCAAGATGTGACCCAGCTCTTACACACAGGTCTGCAGCCAGAGTGTGACTGGGTGCCCATCCCACCCTGGCATGCTACACCTGCACCTCTGTCCTGTTGTAGCTCCAGAGACTGCTGTGCTGCTGGGAAAGGACAGCTTCCACAGGGGAGCCTGAGGCAGCAACAACACTGATACCAGCATTTGAATTCCCACCTTCTGCATATTGCACACGGATTTGGCCACTGCCTTCAAACTGTACCAAAAAAAGCAGGGATTTATTTATAAAACCTCCTTAATATAAACTGCCCAGAAATAAAGCTACAGACCAGTGAAATGAAGGGCAGTAGCATTTACCTCTGTTTTTGAGAAACTATGACAAACTTATCCCTCTCTCTAAGTGCTCTATACCCCAAAGTACTCATGGGGTTCAGCCTTGTATAGAAAAAGGTTAATAACAACATCCTGCTATCTACATAAGTATATCAAACAGATGAACACAATTATGTGTTCCCACACTATGGAGAGCTTGATCAGGCAGCTCACCTAAAGTAAACACAGAAATGACGAGGAGGCAAATTACCTGCTTGGAAAAGTGGGATGGGGGAAAGGAAAAAGAGTGCAAGTTCTCACTCCAGCCCTCCATCAACTGAGATTTAACCAAGAATGACAAGGTCTTACAAATTGGAAATAATAACAAAAAACAGGAACAAGAGGTTTCATTAGAAGCTTCTCTCTAGGGAAACGGCCTCAGAGCATTTTCACTCTCACAGTTATTTTCAATCTTTGAGCTTTGTGCACACACAAAATGTTTTCCTGGGATGAAGCAGACTCTTGGAAAACAAACTCAAGCACACTAACAACAGACCTGTTTTTCTTAAGACAACTTACAGGCATCCCAAGCTGTCCAAGAACCCCAGGAATCTGCAGACCACTGATTTAAAACCACTGAGTAGAAAACAATAAAACCAGTTGTTGGATAAAGTGTTACATCAGAAATAATTAAAACTGAATGGCAATTGACTCTGGTATTTTTCACATCCAAGATCCTCTTCTCACTTAAAAGTTTTAACATTAAATTTCCTTAAAATCAGTGGTGAAAAAGGGTGGGTTTTTCCCCCCTCCCTCAGAATTTTTATTGCATATATAAAATTAGTAACTGGTGAATACTTTGGAGTCAACTTGTAAAATCTTTTCCAACAATTAGGTTTATGCATAACCATTCCCCACACTCTCTGGAGATGTTTGCATGCATTTTTCTGCACATCTAACAAACCACTATTGCTTTCTTGGTTAGCTGGGAACACTGCAGCTCTTTAGGCAGATCCATACCAATTGTAACATGTAGCAATTCTGAAAAAAACCCAGCTAATATCAGCTACGACTGCCAGAGCAGAACAGTTTGCATGCAACTGTGATGGATGTTCCTAAAGAAAAAAATCTTTGGGGTTAATACAAACACAGCTCAGTCCGTATGTCTCTACATCAAGATCAAATAATGAGAAAAGTAATCAATTGTGGCTGCAAATATAAGAAATCTTAGTGGAAGTTTAACTTGGCGTCTACCCAAAGCTGAAGAAACCTCCTTTCACAGTGAATGAGTGCTTGTCTAGCAGGAGTAATTACTGGGGCAAGCCTTCAGCTGGAACAACTTACTGAGGCTCTTACCTACAAGGACAGGAGCACTTACATGGAGGGCTGTCAGAAAACTCTCACTCTCCAAAGAGTCTATTTGCTGTTTTGGTCAATTTTCTCCTTGTCAGAAGGGCCTCAAGCAGCAGGGTATGACAGTGCCTGTGGTACCCAGCCAGCCACTCTGCTGTTGGTGCTGCTCCCACCAGCACTGCACCAGCCTGGGACCCCCGGCTCACCTGACACTGAGACCCAAACCAGCTCTTACTGCTTCAACACAGGCACCCAGCCCAGGAAGGCTCAGCTCTGGCCCTCAAACACTGCCTGGAGACACCATGGCAGGCAGGAAAGGGGCTGACAAACACACAATTCAAAGCCAGGATCGTGACCCCAGCCAGCTACAGCCCCAGAGCTCTGGCTCCAGCTGGACAGTGACCCTGGGCAGAGCCCTCTCTGCCTAGCCTGAGCACCAGCTTCTGCCTCTTCCAGGGCTGTTTGGAATGCCCAGTGTTCCATGGGGAGACTGTTATTAGTTAAGGGCAAAGTGAGTGATGGTCTGTGCATTTAATGATGCAGAAGTGGAGCTGTGCTTCTAGGTGGCATTTGTGCATAAAGATAAATGGCTTATAATATTTTGCAGATGATGTGCTCTTTTACAACTAAAGATTTTTGGTTCCTTTCAAGCCCAAGGTTAAAAACAAAACCAGACAGCACAGGCAAGACATTTCAGTTATGTCACAGAGTGAATTATTTCTACCCTGGGATAGCTCTCGTGTTAATTACACTGGATATAAAAAAATACACTTTCTGGCAGCAAAGGCAAAATCTTACTGCTGAAAGACTCTACTACCCCCCCCCCCAATGTCCTTGAGAGCTTGAGTTACACTGCTATCTGCAACTGTATTTAAAAGATTTCTTTCTTTGTGATAAAAATGGCAACTGCAATTTAGAAAAGAAAATCATGAGAAAATCTCACCAATAACCTGCAGCAGGTTTTCCAAGATTGTCTATTAAATTGACAGGAAAAGTTATTTCCCTTATATAAATAAAAGCATGGCCTTCCATTGCTCTCATGATGCAAAGGAAATTAAGACATCCTCGTTCAGTTTCTTAAAGCTATTGAGTTACTTATTGAACTCAAAATACAACAGGAAGGGCTTTAAAATCCAGTAATAATCAAGATAATAGGGTACCTCAAGCCAATTCCCACTCTCGATGGGTCAGGCAGGTTTTGACTTGGATCTTTTGTGTCCTTGATATAAAACCTAACCTGTAAGGGGATTAGTTAAAAGCAGGTGATGGCAGCACAACCTCAAAACTAGCTTGTTTGTAGTGCTTCCTTCCATCCTCTTTGGCTAAAGGACACAAATTAATATATTCCAGAAATGTCAAAAGTTCATTCATGCTTTTCTGACATGTGCCACTTTCATTGGCTGAAACCAAGAGTGTCTCAAGTACCTCCAAGTCAGCTGGTGAAATGGCTGCTTCCAGCCAACAGCTACTGCCACGTGGCACAGGGCAGTCCCCAAAACCAGCCCTCAACCACGACTGCTAGTGTGGAAACTGAGGCAGGGAAGGACTCAAATGTGCCCAGTGGCACCTGAGGAGCCCCCAGCAAAGGAGGGAACTGGGCAGAATTCCCAGCTCCTACTTAGTGCCAAATCTTGCCTTGCCAACTCACAGGCTCAAACTTATCCTATGGCCCAGTGGTGCAAGCCTGACGTGCTTGGTTAGCACTCAGCAGAGGCAACCAGTATTATGTACAGAGAGATCTGATTTTGAATTCTGTTTCACAGCATTTGTTCAGGATGACTCACCTCAGCTGTACCCATCTTCCACTCTTTCCCAATTTCACAGTCAGAAAGGGCAGAGGCACCAGGAATTGCATGTGTTTACCCTCCCTTGGTCACTTATAGAGCATCCAACAACAGAGTCTGGGTTCAGCTCTGAACACTGGAGAAGTCGATTTCCTTCCCAAGCAAGCCCCTTATAAAACTCAAATATCTTGGAATGAGAAGGGTAAGTGGAGAGGAGGACAAAAAGAGCCAAGGGCAGGAGATATCCCAGACCTTAACACAGAGACTCTTAACGCAATTAATTCCCATAGCCACACTCCTGTCTGCTGATACAAAGGGTTCAATTGACATGGCAAAGGTCACCCAGTGCATCTGATGTTGGCTGAGATTAGAAACCCAGACCTGACAAGATAACCACAACACATGATGAATGATTTGGATGCTGTGCAATGCTTGAATGTGTTCCTTCTTGAATTCACTTGTTCTGTTGGATAAACAGAGAGTGTTATGCTTAGAAACACTGCAAAACCAGTCTGGTAAGATATCATACTACACAAGGTCTGAACATCTGTAACTGGCTTGATAAGCTACAGAACATCTTCCACCCAAGACACTTTTATTCCTGCAGCTGATGGCAGCAGATAGCAGAAGGAAAGAAGCAGAAAGGCCACTGATCAGGAATGAACAAACTGAGAGCAGTTAGCCAGGAACAACAGGAAAAGACCTCACAGAAATGCACAGAACCTACATGAGTGCTGCTCCCATTCAAACCACCACCTCTGCCAGCTTCACAAAATTTCACCAGACTTTTTCTTCCTATCTAGTCCTCACGAAGTGTCAAGCCAGTCATCAGAAGTTAATTTCTGCTGAAGCCATTTCCATGCAAGCATTTGGTGTTTTGTGGGATGCAGATAAAAGCTGACAGCATGCTGATGGGACGGGAATTTCTGCCTCCAGAAGAATGGATTTCCAAAGTTTCATGATCCTTCCATGCATACTCAAACCAGTTTCCCAAGAGTCATGGTTTGTGGAAGTGGTCTTAAAACCATCCTGTTGCTGCTCTTTTTGACTAGGATGCTCTTACTCCACTCTTCAAACTGCGGATCAGATCCCAGTGTGTCACACGTGGGGAACAATGGACAGCACACACCACAAAGAGTGTGCAGCCCACATGTTACTACCCCAGGCCTTCCAAAAACTCCTTCAATGTGCTCTGTAACACCCCTGACCATGGCACTGAGGTCCCACTGCCACCCTGCTGGAGCCCAGATCAGGCCTCCCACATGCACCAAAGTTTACAGTGTGGATAAATACAGAGATGTGGTGTGACTGTGGTCCAATTCTCACTTCAGAGGCTCATCTGACTGTGCTTCTGGCAAGGTACTTCAGCCTGAGGCACACATGAGGGACCTCCAGCTTTGTACCCTGCTGCTGCTCTAATCCCTGTGCCCCAGGAGGGGAAGCACGGTACGGGAAGAAGGAGAGAAAGGGGAGACAGTGCCTGTGATGGCACACAAAGAAAAGCAGATCACAGTGAACTGCCTGAATTAGAAATCACAGAAGTTATTTTGTATTCATCTACCAGAGAGAGAATTTTATATCTAGCCTATACAATATGCTAAACACTTATCAAAGAACATTTAGAGAGAAGAAAATCTTTGCATTTCCTAAAAGACTGCTTTTCGTTTATTATGTTTAAAGAAAAACAAACAAACATATGAGGATAGGATGATGAAAAATTAGAAAAGATAGCCTGGGGGATGAGAGGAAAAGGCTCTCAACAACTTAGGAGCAGTGCTTGCTGGTTTTATGCACAGCTGAAGCCAATCCCTTGAAAAGGAGAGTTTTGACTCTTAAGTGGCCAGCACCTCTTGCAACATATTTCCTAATCAGCGAGTATTTATGGTCGATATTTTATATTTCCAATTTCCCCCTAAGGGCTCCTGAGAAAGCAGCACACCTGCCAACCTTTTCAGCTGAGCCAATAATTGCCAATTTGCTCTTTGCTTTAGTATATCACTCAATTTAGCCCTGGCTGTGCCCTGCATACATCCTCATTCATCTCTGTGCCCCCATGACAATTAGAGTGTTAGCTTCAGCTAACTAGGGCAACTATTCTACTAGGGTTGGAAGACAATTATTAGTCTATTTTCCCATCTTGTGGCAACAAAATTGAGAATCCATGACAATTACATTCAGCAATTCTGCACTCTGCCTCCTGTTCCCCCTCCTTGCCCCCACCTTCCGAATATTTCAAATTATCACAGCTCTACTACCACATTCAAATTTTCCATGTTCACAGGGAGTGAGGCTTCTATTTAAATGATAATGAGGGACGATCCATTCAATTTAGTGAGGGAGAAAATCCATTAAAAAGCAGGCAGTTCTTAAGCTGATGGGTCAAGAAAAAGATAAAAACCCTTTTTTCAAGCCATTATACAAGGCTCTGTGTGGATTTTTGGACTGTTCAGGACATCAGAAAAGATTAGGACAATTATGGAACATGGGGAAAACCAAAACAAAATGCCCAGGCGTTCCACTTTTACTTGGGTCAACACAGCAAAATAGCAATATGGCTCATCTGGCTCTTAATTCTCTGGCAACTTCCAATTACCTCACACTGAAAGACAGCAGAGGAAAATCCCACTTTGGAAAAAGGTTGTTGACTTTGTTTCGGTTGTAGAAGACAGCTCTGTAGTAGTTTTTAAGGGAATTTTACATCAACACTGGGAAGAAAAACAAGCAGCAGATTCCCATCTCCTCTCTGCACCACAAAACCTGGGCTCAAAACTTCACTGTTCTTCTGCCCTGAAGTTTCATCATCCCAAAGAGGAGCCCAGCCTCAACAAATCAAACCTCTGCAGCCAGAGATGATTTCACTAGATCATAATAAGCATTTTTTTTCCCTCAATGACCCATAATAAATGGTGCTCGGTGTAATGTCTGGAAAGACTTACTATACAAGCCAGACAATTACTGTCTCACTATGAAATTGTATCATTCTCTCCCCACAGAATTTTCACTTGTGGCAAGGATGGAGCAAAATGCTCTGGGTTTTGTTGTGGACGAACCAATGGCCGTTTGTGTGTGTTTGTGCACAACATAATCAATCTTTTGCCTCAGTTTTCTTTAGAGTGCAATTATTTCACGACAGACCAGGCCACCTCTTGACTTCACGGTCCATTAGAGACTAATGACATGCATTAATGTAAATAAAGAACAACTTGCTGGCATCCCATTGAACAAGTCACCTCAAGGAACAAACGGCACAGAGGGGTTAAGCTGTTGGGAACAGCACCTCTGAAATGGGGACCACTGAAGCTGGAGGGAGGATCTAGTGCTCCTGAGATGATACCGCTACAGCTTGGATAGGCACATTTCCCACCACACCTGCTGTGTGCTACCCTACAGCAGCCAGACCTGCCACCTCCCGCCTCATTTAGTCCATTGTTCACCCCACTTAATGGGGAAAGGCATGGGGGGGAAGGCATAGGAGGGAAAGGCAGCACAGAAAGCAGTCCTGAAGGCCAAATGCACCGAGGAACAGCAGGGGAGTGAGAAACAGCCCAGGTGCCTCCTGCTGCAGAGCATCCATCTGCAAGGACACCACTGGATGCTGGAGCCTTGGTCTGCAACCACCAGCCTCGAGGAAATACAATCCCTGCCTTCCCTGGACAGCCACACTGCCCTGTGGCCCTGATCCTGAGGACATGGAAGGAGTTGTGCCACTCCAGTGGCACAGCAACTATTTAAACAGCGTGCTGGGACACGCAGCTCCAGAGCCAACAGGGACCAGGCATGGCTGGACAGAAAATCCTGCAGGAATCAATGCTCAGTAGCATGTTGTTGTCTCCCCTCCCTTCCCCTGCTCCCTCTCTACAGGAAAAGAACCAGTCTGCCTCCTCATCCCTTTGCACAGAAATGGGAAAAACCATCTGATTGCACCCATGGGACTTCCTAAGACTTTCAGACAGTCGCTAAATAGGCTACAGAACATGTACCAGTACACGAGGCAGTGTTACATGTAATTAAAGCTAAATTGCACTCATCAAATAATGAACGAAGAGCATTCTGTGATTCATGAACCTTACTTTTCAAACTGTTTAATTACTAATTTGAAAAATTCTCATTTGCGATGGGTCGCCAGGTCACAAGAGCAGCTTCAGCAAAGCTCTGAAGTGTGCCCCGGCCTCCAGGCACTGCCCAAACGTCTCCACTGACTAAAAATGAACAGAGTGCCTATTTCCCACTGAATTTCACTGGCTGCTGAACAGGCTTTGAAGATTTTGCAGGAATTAGGCACTCAGAGTCAATTCCTACAGGCTCAGCCTGCAACTTTGGGGGCAAAGGGAAAGGAGGAGAAACACTGGAAGTGCATTGGCTTAACAAGAAAAGTCTCCAAGACCACTTAATGCTTTGACCTAAGCTAATGGCTAAGCTGGAATATGTTATTCCCTTCGTGCAGCCCCGTGCCACGGTGCAGCTCCCAGGCACTCCTGCTCACGCACCCGCCAGGAGCGGCCGAGGGGAGGGGACGCAGGGAATCGCATCCACGTACGTGTACATGAAATTACCATCATTACTGACTAATAACACAGCCAGAGAGTTCCCACAGCAAGGGGGTTTGTGCCGGGCCCCCCCGGCTGCCGGGCCCCAGGCGGCGCGTGGGCTCGCCATCCTGGAAGCAGATCACAGGACACGTTATTTTTCTCTTCCTCCCACTGCGTCGGCTGTTTACAGCGCCCCATTCACACTCCAAACATGTAGAGAGAATTTTCCCCCGTCACATTTCCCTGTCAGAGCTGTCAAGCTGAATCCCGCTTTAATCTGCCAAAAGCACTTTTCTGCTGACATTTTTAATAAATACTTTCAGCTTTTAAACACATTTGTGGGAGCCATTTTTTCCCCTTTTTCTCCCTTTTCCTCCTGTAGAACGGGCTCTGAAAGCCTTAATAGCAAATACATTACACTTATCAAAGGCTTTCCCCCCTCTTCCTTTTGCATCCTGAAGCGGAGGTAGTGTTTTCAATTTTAAAGCTAAATTAACTGTCCAATTGAATTTAGCTGGTGTGAGCCGTTTTCTGTGACAGGTTTTAGTTATGAAGCATATTTTACATTAATAGAACTCAACATGAAAACCACTCGCTCTGGGATTTCTGTGGCTTGCCATTGAAATGGCAAATTTAATATTTCAGACATGGTCGTGCCAGCGTTTGATTATTGTTCTTCATTTAAATCTCTCCTAACGGGAAAGGTCCTAATTAGTAAAAAATCATGTTTTAATGAAGGCGAAATGCTAATTGCTAACACAAAAAGCCTTCGTATAAAATTATCCCAGCACTGCCATTGATTTCTTGGTGACTCAAAAGCCCATTTGTGTGTTTACACACTAAGGCACCGTTTGCTTTTGTTTTATCATAACATTTCACTCAATGTACCATCGAATTTCCTGAGAGAAAGACAGCTTTCCCCAAAACCCCCTCATATCTTCACGGCAAGAAGCATAAAATGAGATGAACTAACTGTGCACCCAAACTATATGATTACGTGCAGCAGCTAAACCCAAAGATGCTGTAAAAAGCTTTTTAACACAACTTCTTGGAAAAAACCAAAACAAAACATCAAGCCATTTTTCCCCAAGGAACAACAATTCCATTTTGTTTTCCCATCTCTGATCTTTCGCTTATCATATTATTTGCACCATGATTATAGTGTTTGCAAGGCAGCTCAACCACTTATGCCGTAACACTCAATCATGACATAAAAAAAAGTTATTACACAGTGACCTCTGGATGCCAACATTTGTTCAGCAAGATTTATGAAAAGCCATGTCAGCAGCGGGAATTGCTGCAATGAAGCGATGCTTTCTCCTGAACGGTACTTACATCACTGAGACGGTCCCTTGAGCTGCTCCGCTGAGAGCTTGTGGCCTCCCTGATGCTGTCTTCCTCGCTATTTCTGCCACTTCTGCTTGTAGGGACCTTCATCTAGAGGGAGAAGAAGGAGGGGGAAAAAGGAGATTTTCAAGCACTGCTCTGCCACCTGTTCCCGAGGTTGCCGACAGCAGTTCAGTCAACGTTTCACTCCTACGCCCACCGTGGAAGGCACGGAACGCGTGGGGCTCCTGTGCAGCTGTGCTTGACCACGTGTGTCCACACTCCTCCTCACTAAGGTGAGGGGGAAGGTGCT
Source organism: Sitta carolinensis (assembly GCA_032173965.1). Classification (NCBI taxonomy): domain Eukaryota; kingdom Metazoa; phylum Chordata; class Aves; order Passeriformes; family Sittidae; genus Sitta; species Sitta carolinensis. Next base: position 6,470,415 of record CM063296.1, on the reverse strand, counting down.
TCTGGCACTCCTGGAAGCAGGTGAGGTTGTGCCAAAGTGCTCGGGCCTGACACGAGAGGGAAGCAGAGAGACAAAGCCCCCTCGCTGTGCCCCGGCACTCCTGAGCTGGGGCTCTGCTGTGCTGCCTGACCACCAGCCCAGCCCCGAGCTGTGCCCGGGGCCACCAGGGGCCACGATGGCCACAGAGGGACACCAGCCTGAAACCACTTGCTTGGGACACCACACAGAATTTGAAGTAGAGAAGGATTAACTCTTGCAGCTAAGGCTGGTGCTTTCACTGCTAAATCATCCCACTCCCTTCACCTGCAGTTGTGCCTGTGTTTGGATAGAAGTGAGAGAGCCAGTGTGTGAAATCACAGCAACCTTCCTCTTACATGTGCAAAGAGTGTTACAGGGGGAGGAGAGGGGTAGGATAGATGTCATTCACAGCTTCATTGCTGGGCTCATTTACTAACAAATTATTCTGCTAATTCCCTCGTGAAATATTGGGTGGAAAGAAGTGTTTAATTTATTAATAGGTTCTATTCATATCAGTTTGGTTCCATTTAAATTACACTATTTAAAACGTCGGCTTGTACAAATTGGTATTTTTAATGGCAATAAAATCCCTTTGCTTCTTGCTGTCCTGTTCCATGGTGGCACTGGCAGCCAGCAGGGTTTGCTCATGGTGCTGATGTAACCCCTGCAGCATTGGGCACACTGAGAATGTTGTCACCACGTGGGCACAGCAACCTGAAGCTGGGAGCACTGATCACTGCATTCCATGGATGTTTGACAGTGCTGCCAGCTAAGTGCCCCACAGCCTGTCAATATTTTAATGGAATGTTCAAGGTACTGTATGGAGAATGAGCTCCAGTTCTCATCCAGAGTGCACAGCCCTCTATGGGCTGGGGTAGCAGAAGTAAAAGAAGTAGAAGGCAAAGTATCACGCTCAGCACATTTCTGACCAATGTCCTTGCTCTGCATGCCTTTCTGCCACTTTACACCTCACCAATACACTTTCTTCTTCAGGATAAAACTTTTAGACACATTCTAAGTGATAGAAATAAAAAAATTTTTGTGGCCATCTCATCACACAACCACCACTCTCAGTGCAGTGACCTGTCTCACTCCTTGTCCACCACCTTTCAAGTATGTTGCCCACTTAAAAAACTTTTATCAAGACCAATATTTCATCTTTGTTCCTACATCAAAATGTTCAAAAGCACAGCAGCAATGAGAGGTAGTCCCTGCTGAAGCACTTCCAACCACAGTGAGCTTGAATTTGCAACTATCCACACCGTGTTATCAAGGCAAGAAATAATCCACTTGAAGTTCATCATGTCCAATCCATATTCTCTGTTTCCTTAATAGATAGGTCAACAACATCAAAAAGAGAAATTTAAGTATACTACATCAATATTGGCCATAAGCCATCGAATTTTTAATTCCACATATAATTAAGTAAATCTGGTAAGATTTTTTTTTCCTAAATACGTTAAATGATTGTCATTCGCTTATTTTATTCTTTTTGAGGTCTTTATTAAGCAATTACTACTTCAGCTATGCCATTATCTTGCCTAGGATTGATGCCAAGCCAAAAAGACAAATGGTAATACCCCATTAATTACAGCCTTTCATAACACTGGCACACCAGCTTTTTTCTGTCATCTGGGTCTTTCTACACTTACTCAAAACCCAACTCCACTGGTTTTGAGCTCCATCAGTCAGCTCTTCTGAAACTCTTGGATGTAAAGCATCTGACCTGCCAATTTCAATGCTTCCAGACACAGCAGGTGCTTTGTTTCACCCTGAAACAGGAACCACTTAGCCATTACAGGGCAGAATTACAATTTCCCTAATACAGTACAGAAATGCCCATTGAATTCTGCAGCTTTCTGATTTCTGATCCATAACCTTCTCCCTCCCACCTAGGAACACTTCAAAGCCTGTCAAAATTATTACACTTCTGACCTAAACAACCCCTAGACAGCTGCAAATTAAAGGACAAATAAATTATGCCATTCCAATCTTTTCACCTTTCCAAGTGCAAATGGTTGCTAGAATTAATTCAAAAGGATAAACTGCCAGCTGTTTAAAGTTAGCACAGACTCACTCAACCTGTTACCAGACTGGATCCTTTTGCTGCTTTTCTTGAGTTACAGTCAGCTCCAAACACCACCTGTTTCTCTTCTCCAAATTTCATTAAAGGAAAACTACACCTACACACACTGTAACAAATTGAGACAATTTGACCTGACAAGGTCTTGCACAGGCAAGCAAATTAGAAGCATCACTGCTGCCATTAACCTTTCCAAGTAAATATCAATTATTAAACTTGCTGCACTACCTCTGTCCCCAGTTTGCTGCTGTGAATTAAGAGGGTCATCAGCCTTTTTGACAGATCTTGTTCATTTACACCTGCTGCCTGCCAGCAGGGGAGCCCGCACACCCGCAGCCCCAGCGCTCAGCCAAGCTGCCTTAATTCATCAGTAATTACCCTAATGAGCCACATGCAGGACCCAAGGAGGAGGACAAGTTGTTCTGCTAAATGGATGCATTGGTTTCAGGGGCACTCTCGGCAGACCTGGGTATTAGCAAACTGGTCAGCAGCTTCTTTCCCAAAGTTGCTGCTGGCTCAGCTGCTTGACTTGGAGTGATTTTTCTCTGGGTGTTTTAGCTTGAGTTCCAGAAATTCCTCTTGACCCCGTTCCCTGATTGAGTTTCACTATAAAAACTAGTATTCCTCTCCTTGGAAAAAGTCATTGCTGTTCTGGAGTCTGCAAAGGTGAGGTGGGCCAGAGGCAAGGTGGGCTCCTGGCCCCGTTCCCAGCTTGGGATGTCATCTCCAGCTCAGCACAGACCCAACCAACCAAGTCCCCAAATCCACAGGCAAACACTCTACAGCCTCTCATACAACACACTGTTGTATGTATTCCAGAGGCATTGGTGCAACACCAGCCACAGGGATTAAATGCCTCAGGTGGATGAGCCAAATATCCCATCTAAAACTTGAGCAGCCCATACTGATTGCCTAGGGTATTTACAAGCAGTGGCAATGTCCTTCAGCAACCAGAATTACACGTGCAATTCAACATTACAGGCTGTTCTCACCCAAAATCAAATCTTTCTGAGACATCCACTGTGTGTCCCCAGACCTCTGCATTACCCACTGAGTGTACCCAGGTCCTTGAGCAAAAACAATCCCATGGATGGGTTTGCCCTTTTTGAGGCAGGACTAATCCAAACTGGAACTGGAGGGTTCCAGCCAGCGTGACAGAGCCAAAACAGACTGGGGAACAGCAGGAGGAAGAGTGTTAGCCAACCCTGAGTGTGTTTGATCAAGTGGCCCTTAGGTCTGCTCAAAGTGTTTTGGGAGCCATCTGAGAAGCAAAACATCTCAAAATAACCCCAATGCCCAAAGCCCTGCAGAATGGGGCTTGGAAAGGTGCTCCTCAGCCTCGTTTCCTGAGGGCTGGAGGGGGGAAGGAATCTTGTCTGACTACTGTGTCACGTCAGGAGAGCAAAGCTGGAAGAAAATAAAAAGGCACATGGGGACAACTGAAGCTATTTGTTAATTTATTCTCTTCCAAACCCTAAGACAGCAAGACATTAATGTCCATGCATATGAACTGAAACACTGAATAGGTGCTGAAGCCTTACTCCAGCAGAGCCTGTTTCATTGTTGAAGTTAAGGGAATTCTCCAAAAGCATTAATTAAACCCAAAGCTGCTTAAAAACCAGACCAATGCAGTCTCCTGCAAGATAAATAACACCCCAGACCCACCACACACCGCAGAGCAAAGCTGACAGCAGGCAATCCCAGCTCTCTGCAGTAGCTGCAGTCCAGCTTTCACCAGGAACACAGATTTGTGCTGGGGAACGTGGCAGAGACCGATTCCAGCTCGGTGGGAGCGGGCCAGGGCTGCAGGCAGGGCTGGCTCGGCAGGGAAGGACCAGGGGTAGGGACAGAGGGTTTGTAGGGCCAGGATCAATCTGCATTCTGCAGGTGCTCACTGGTAGTCCCAAGCCACGTTCAGAGCCAAGAATTATGAACCTGGCGCTGTTGGACATCATGTAGCATGATTAAACATCATAACTCATCCTGATAATAACTCCAGCTCTGCTATCCTGGAATGCTGTTGCCTTTCCATATCTCCCATCCAACTTCCCCCTCCCTACTTCTTCCTGTGGGTGGGGGTGGAGGAATATATGAATGGGCAGAATGGGCCTTGCTTCCCTAAAAGGGCTTTTTCATTACCACTATGTTGGCTCTCAGCCCCCGCTTTTTAATCATAATAGATCAGCCTGCTCTCCATTTACTTAAGCTTTTCTGATGTCAGAGGAAAGCACGTTTTTATTTGGCACACCTATTTTCCCATCACGGGCACGCTGCCCCTGCTCATTATTAATAAATACACTTCGATTTATCACAAGCTCCATTTGAGTGCCACGGGGAGCCCGGGCAAAAGGAGACAAATTCTTTTCTTAAGTTGTTCTGAAAGGTGCTGGGCTTGCCGACCCTCACCCCCATTAACCCAGCACAGCTAGTGTGCTCCTACTGGGAGCTCCACGGCCTGTGCAGCGGCAAACTCGGACTGATCTTGTGCCATCTCAATATATTTGTTCATTATCTTGCGCACACACAGAAGCATTTGGAAATGTACTCGGGGCACAGGCCAAATTGAATCATCTGCCTTCATTTTCCACACGATCTGAAGCTACAGCTGCTACAACAGGCTGTGGGATTTTTATTTTCCTTCCTTAACATTTTTTTTTCCTCACTCTTAAAGTCACAGCAGTCTCGTTTTAAACATCTTGCTGTTGCTTGGGTTTGTATCTGTGTTATACAAAATGGGTCTTGCATAGACACAGGGTGGGAAAAGAATTTCCCAGCAACCTCTCTCTGCACACTTCTGAAGGAAAGACAGAAAGCAGAAGCCTCAGGGAGAGGCATAATTAAGCTATTAATCTCAAAGATGCCTGTTCTGGTGGCTCAGATGGATCTATTAATCCACTAATCCTGTCACCTCTGCCAGTGGACAGGCACCAGCAGAATGGCACCCACCTACTTCATGCTGCACTCTGGAGCCAGGAAGGGCCCATAAAAACAAAGCTGCCCTTCCAGACCAGAAGGGCAAAGAGCCCCACACAGCACTGGGCCAAGTTACCTCCTTTCAGGAACACATTAACTTCGAGAAGAAAGTTTAATTCCTTTTTAAAGCTCTGGAAGATCCACTTCAATTTGTCTTAAGAGAGAGGACAGACCAAACACAGCCTTTGGATTTCCATGTTACTGACTTCATGGTAAATCTATTTTGGCAGGAGCCACTTGGAGATAAGTGGGTAGAGCTGAGAGGCATCCAAGTCCCAGAGTTTAGGTCCAAGCTTTCAGATCACCAGAGACAGGGATGAATCAACCTCATCATGCTCATCTCTCTAAACTAATGCTGCTGAACACCACTTTACATCTCATCAGCAGGTAATGACTTTATCATCAGCTCTGCCAAAGGACCCTTTTCAACTCTTTCTACAGAGTTGAAGAAAAATTTCCTGCAGGTAACATTTCATTCTAACAAAGATCATAATTTCCTACAAGAATTGGTAACGCCAACTGTTCAAAAAACTTATCAAAAATAATTGTATGGCCAATCCCCTTCCCCAAAAAAAGGATGAAAAGGATGCTTAAACAATATTTTGGGAGACTTTCTTTCTAACATATGCTTGCATTTTATTATCAAGTCCCAGATAAGCTCATGTTTTTCTGGTAGACTATCAGCAGTAGCAGCTTTCTGCAGCAGGAGACAGTAAACTGCCTTAATAAATACAAATGGACAATTTAATTAAAATATATTGGAGACTTGGAAAAAGTACTATTTGTGGATGAAACAGTCTGTTAAGGGATTGCACTCAAGGCTAGCTCAGTGTATTTTAGGCAGGCAACAATAAGTGGCAGTGAAACACAGTGCACAGAGCTCTACCCCAATGATTAAAGACCACGCCGAAATTATAAACGTCTGTTTTCCAGGAAAGGGGGAGAAAGTCACCCAGTTGCCTCTGGTTTTAATGTTTGAAACAAAACAAACCATTTGGCTTTAAAAATGTACTTCTTTAAACCTGAAAAGACCCACGTATCAAAACAAGGTGGAATCAGCTAAACACATTACTTCTGATTTGTTTCCTTGAAAATCCAGCCTTAATGCATTCTAACAAAATTTATCTATCCCAAGCATACCTCATAATGAGATCAACTGGGAAAAATATCAGGCTTGTTTGTATATTTTATACTTGCTCTAACTTGGCAGTTTGGAGATTATGTATTCCCCAGGTCCCTCCTTAAATCGTTTCACACGCTACAATTTGATTTTCTTTGCTTGCCCTTTTCCACAATTTTTTTTGATACATTTTATTGAGTTCTGGCTCAGAGGGAAACGTTTCCTTTGAATTAAGGGTGCAATCATTTTTTCTCCCCTCTAAATAAGGACATATGGTGTAGAAAGCAATGTTATGGTCTGAGAATTTTATGATTGAAGTAGGGCTCATTTTTAAAAATGACAGTAGCATCAGGTTGGATTAAAAGTAGTTTTTCTAATTGGGTGGTGCTGCTGTGGGATACTATGATGGGCTATCCTGGCCATAACTCATTTTAAATATGACATGTCCATTTTTACTTACTGTGATGAAGAAGCAAACAGCAGCAGATACTGAAGGAAAATTATCTTTTTTTTTTTTTTAGTAGTCACTCTGTTCCACAATGTTTTGAAGCTTAGTGTTTGCACATTACCTGCCATGCAGGTAAATTAAGTCACTGGTTCCCTAATCCTGGTTTACCAGTTTCTTCTGGCTAATTTACATCCATAACCTGTGTTGCAGTCAAGCAGTCTGTAACTCAGTGGTTTGTTTTCACCTCTCCCTGGGATGCAGAGAACTTGAATTGATGCTGGCAAAGGATTTCTGTGCTTAGACTGAGTCAGCTGCTAAAGCAAGGCAAGTACAACAACTTCCTGTACCAAAAAGTATTATCAGTGAAAACCCAAAATATTCAAAAGCCACTGATAGTTTCTCAGTTACCAGAGCAACATTAACTACTCACTTACAACCTAACTTTACATCTTAATGCTTGCAACCAGATATGAGGGTCACCTTCCATTTCAAAGAGCAAATGAAACCCAAGCTCCTTTGGTATGGGCAGCTGCCTTTGCAGTTTTTGGAAGAGCTCCTGTCTGGTGCTGTGATTAGCCAGGGAAATGTGCTGCAATGAGCTCAGCTCCAGCTCTCAGGGGGACACTCCTGCAGATCTGGTGCACACCTGAGTGGGGAGGAACTCCATCTGACCCCCCGGTTCTTGTGAGGGGCCATCTAAAGAGCAGCCCAGTGTCCTGGGGGCCTGGAGAAGCCTTTCTCCCCAGTGCCCAGCACACAGGGGCCGTATGGAGCAGCAGGGTTGGCTTTTCTGCAGCTCTGGAACTGCTGCAATGACTCTTCACAGCTTCTGGGCTGGCAGGTGGCCCCAGCAGAGCGGGCACTGCTTCCCAGCACGGCCGCGCTCTCCGGAGCAGGGCCCTCGCTGCCATGCGAGAGCTAATGCTTATTTTGGAAAAAAGCTGGTGCTTAAGCAGGCAAAACTGCTCGAATTTACAGCTGCCATCAGGCCTGCATAGCAAACTGCACTGTGCATGCCCCCAGCCGCACTTGGCAGATGGCAGCAGACAGCTGGGACAATCTGGGTTTGACATCCGTCGGTGATGAAGTGTGTCAGCGCAGACCTGCGGGGGTTACAGCCAGAGCACGGTGACACAGCGGGGCCAGGCCTGCCAGGGGAACAGCACTGCCACCCTGTCCACCTCAAACCTGCCCCCAGAGCAGGGCACAGGCAGCTGGAGGGGCAGGCAGGGCACAGGGGCACGGACTGGGTTTGTCCTGGTGGCAGGGTGTCTTCTGTGAGAGGCTTTCCCCATGCCCAGTGGACACAATGCCAGCTGGCCCCACTGCTGGCCAAAGCCAGGCCCACCAGCAATGGTGGCAGCACCGCTGGAATAACACTGTCAAGGAGGGGAAAAACTGCTGCACAGCAGCACCTGCAGCTGGAGTGAGAATATGAGAGAGGAACACCCCTGCAGCCACCAAATCAGTGAAGGAGGAGCTCTAGGCAGCAGAGCAGAAGTTACCCTGGAGCCTGTAGGGAAGATCAACAAGGAGGGGACAGGTCTCAAGGAGTAGCATCCAATAAATGCCCATGAGAGAACTGAAAGCCCCTGAGCCTCTTAGAGCTGAAAGCCTCCATGCCTCTTGAAAATAAGATTTGTTGCTTCAAATTTCACATAAAGATGATTTGGACCTGTGACTCTCAGTTAGAAAATGCCATCCAATATGCATCAAATAGAAAATTGATTTGGCATGTTTTTTTTGGTAATGGGAAAGAAATGGATACACTGAAGATGAGCTCAGAACTCTTACAGCAGATGCATCAAGTGTTAGCAATCTGGTGCAGTGGACCATAGCAAAAGGATCACTGTAAGGGAAGTAGCTCCAAGCAGGACAGAGGGATGATTGACTAAGCATCCACTTAGCAAGGAGAGAGCTGTGTTCAGCTGGAGCCAACGGACTAAATTAGGCTGAGCTTACACGATGCTTTTAAACACCATGTAGGAGGCAATCAGAATTGACAGCTTTACCATTGCTGCCTTCTATGCATACAGATACCATCTATTAAAGGCTAATATCAACAGCTGTGATGTTCAAAGCAAAAGTAGATTTAATATACATATTAAATTGTCCAAAGCTGCAGGAGATGTTTCAAAATATGTTAGGAAATTCCACCAAGAAAAAGATCTCTGTATATTACAGTAGTTCTCTTCTGGTAATGCTACTCCACAAAACCGAGGGTTTTGATTGCAATATGAAAGGTGACGATAACCTTCCAAAGTGATTCCAGTAAAAGAAGATCCCAAAAAGCAAGGTAAAACTTATTACTAATTATGTCAGACAGGCAAAGCCGTCAGTGAAGCTCAGCCTCAACCTTGGGAAGAAAACAGACATTCCCCAGCCTTCTGATAGCTGAAGGCAGATACTAGACATTAGCCAAGAACAAAGTCCAGAACTGTTGCACAAGCTATAGAATGGGAGATCATGTCACACAGATGATTCAGCTGATCTTGGAATATCCACTGAGAAAACAGACAAGTCTTGGAGACATATTTCAAAAGAGCAACCAGGTCTGGCTGAGCTGCTATAGGCACAGTGCTGCGACACCAGGCTCGAGCAGCAGAAGAAAAGAAAACCAGAACTGGAGTAAATTGACTCAATTAAATTACTTCAGCAAGGTTTTCTGGAAAATTAATCTTCTAGAATAAGCTTGGCTTCATTTCTTCAGTAAGTCTGGTTGAAAAGGAAACTGGATAAATGTGATACACTTAGGATTCTAGATGCACTCATACTGCAAGACATTCTGATAAAAGTTAGTGCTCTATAAATATCAATAAAGCATATTTTAAGTGGAGACCATATCAGCTGAGTTCTCAGAAAGTAGTGTCAATAAATAAACATTAATGTTTGCTACAGAAGGTAAAAGGATTTAAACAAGGTTTGCAGCTATTCAATAGTCCCATCAATACCTGAGAAAAAACGTTATCAAAACCACTGCAGATAAAATTCATAGATGCCAATGATACCTTTTTAGAATAAATAAGGAAGAGGAGGGGAAGGCAGCTTTAGGCAGCAGCTTGAATCCTGTGAAAAAACACACCCCAGGAGAAAAAACCAAAGCAGGGCTGCTCATAGAAGGAAAGAGAGCAGCTGCCTGCAGCTCCTACAGGAGAGGCTGTGCTGGGAGGTGACACTGCACTAGTGCATCCTTATGGTCTTCCTGCATAATGCTACACCCAAAGGGAACTAATCCAACCCCTCAGCAAGGGAGAGAGGCACTCTCCTGGACACAGCATTGACAGGAATGATTTTGGAAGGTCTTCAGCCTCCCCAGTGCACCAGCAAGGCACAGCTCTACTGCACACACAGCCCATGGTGGGTACAGCCCAACCCGTGGATCAAACTTGGAGAGCTGTCCTGGATTGCTCCAAGCCCTTCTTATGGGGATCACAGAGACCAATTGAACCATCATTTAAAAAAAAGCACAAACTGCCAGCAGCTCTCCAGGTGTGAGGCACTGCAGGTCTCTCCCTACCTAGAGCTGGGCACAAAAGCTGCCCCCTGATGCTGCCCAGCACTGAAGGCAGCCTGCAAACCCCCTTTGGTTCTTGTCCATGGTTCAAGGCAGAGACAGAAACACCCACATTCTTGCTCAACAATTCACTCAACCCTTCCAAGTGTCCCATGTGAAAAAGCTGTGCTTAGTACAGTTGAATTTCAAATTCATTGCTAGGACTCTGAGGCACCACAATAACACAATTAAAACACCACCAGATGTGTGTCATATAATACATGTTAAAAAAAGAAAAGACATACTGTGTGCAGATACAACAACAATTTGCTGTTCAAATTAATTCAGGAATCAGTACCATCCCTATAAACCAAATATATAAAACATATGCTACTGTAGGCATGCATAAATTGCATGCATTTTTATCCAGATAAAGCCACACGTGCAACTAATAAACCAAAGTGGAAAAAAAGAAAAGAAACAAAGTAAATAAATAAATGCAAAGGCTGCCTAGGGAATAATGAATTTTGCAGAAAGTGCTGTCAGAGATCACAGTGCTGAGCAGAGCCCCAGCTGTGCTGGCCCCTACCCCCAGCAGGACAGGCACAGCCTGGCCTGGGGCCACCGGAGCAGCAATGACCCCAGAGCAGTTGTCCTGCCAGCTCTGGGGTGAGGTGATGCTGCAGTGGCACAGTTCAGATCCAGGACAGTCCCCCAGGGCCAGCCCTGGGCTGACACTGCACATTCCAGTGCAGAGCAGCCCACAGGCACAGCCCTTCTGTGGCTGGGGGGTCCCATAAACCCAGGAGCAAGGCTCCAGCCTCACAGCACTGGGGGAACTGCTGGCATCAAAGGCAAGGAGAGAACCAGCTCTTCAACATGGAGGGAGCTGATGGCTGGCTGGCACAGCAGGGATTTAGCAAAGCAGAGACAATTCCCGTGCACACCACCATGACTAGTTCTAGTCCAGCTCCTACCTTCGTCAAGCCAGACATACAATTTGCTTTTATTACCAACTCAAACTCTAGAAAGCCCCTCCTTGAACTCTGCCTAGACTTTTGGGATCTGTCCTTTCCCTGGCAGAGGTCTTTGTCCCCCAGCCAGCTGTGCTGTGTCTCCCACAGGCAGTGAGAGCTAGCCACAGCTGCTGCAGCTCAACAAGAGCCAGAGCCATTTTCTCCAGGCTCCCCGCACCAGCAGATGAACCAAGCCAACTCTGGCAGAAATCAGAGCAAACCTCACACCTCTGCAGGTCTGCACTTGAAGCAGAGGCAATCTGAAACATCACTGCATGTCTGGTTGTGATCATCCACTGTGATCAGTCACAACACTGGAGTTGTCAAGGAAACTTTCAGCAAGGCCGTGAGCTCCTGCATCACCAGGGCAAGCTTTCTGATTTGAGAAAAGTGTTGAAACGACCAGAGCAAGCACAGCCAGCTCCTCAAGGAAACACAGAAGTAATTTCCTCTAAATGCCCAGGGGACATCCTGTTTGCTGATCGACATCCTGAAGAAAACAAAAATCTAAGAATAATTAGAGGCTAAGCAGCTATGGTGAAACCCTTTGGTAATTTTCAGTCCCGAGTAACTAAAAAGGGGTGACAATTACTTCAGCTAATGATCACTGAACTTTGAGATTAATGCTCACAGCTGAGGAAGGGGAAGCAGCTCTTTAGAAGGCAGCACTGCTTTCAGGCTGAGCCCAGAAATAGCTGGTTGATACTTGCTACCCATCAAGGGACACAGGGCACTACCCAAACATGCCAGGAACTAAAGGCAGCACCAAAAGTTCAGTGCAGATGGACTGGGATCCTGCCCTACCCTCTTCCCACAGATTCCAGCAGTTTAGGGTAGAGAAAAATTCTTGTTGTTGGCCCAGTCTGTACTCTCATGATGTGCAGCACAGGAGTGGCTGGGCACTTGCTACACATTCCCTAAAAGTGTTTTTTAACATTTCTCAGTCACAAAAGGACTGGCTGACACTCAGTCACTTTGATACAGCTGAAAGGGCAAACTGCAGAGGTAGACACCAGGCAGGCACTGAGGGTTATCCAGCTGGCCTGAATTGCTCCCTGTGAGTTGAGACAGACTCTCCTCACTGATTCTGGAGAGAAAAATGTAACTCATGCCTTCCAGAAAGGGGTCAGGCTGTGCCTGGGGATGAGCTGGGTCCAAAGGAGGGGAAGCCTGCCTAAGGCAGGCCCAGAGAAATGTGAGCCATTGCACCTGTACTGTTTGACAGAGGGCACAAAGGCTTGTCAAAGCCCAAAATAAACAAGTCCACTAGTTCAACTAAAAGCCTGATTTGAAGTTGATTTAAAGCATTGTAAATGCTTGTCAAGTTTTAAGCCAAACCTTCATGTTGTTCAGGTTAAATAAGTTATCAATCAGTTTAACTTGAATTGGAACAAGAAGCTTCGAAAATGAAATTAAAGTAACAGCCCAGTTAATTGAGCCTGCTGCAGTCCTTCCCATAAGGATGGTCATAGCTTCAGGAAATGCTCATCTTCCTTGTCACATTTGGTGCAGAAAGGTATTTTAAACAGTAATAAGCATCTGCCTTCTCTACTTGTTCAGTGGGAAAGTCTAGAATTATATACACAGCACCTTAGAGGATGCTGTAATAGCAAGATGCATTTATTAATGATCCTACTAATGTTTCCTGAGAGCATCTCCAAATACTCTGCAAATACCCATCAAATTTAAATAGCAAGGATGTGCAGTGGGTAGTATTATCATCCCTTCTCAGAAGGGATGAAAAGACCAGATGATTTTGGGAACATCAAGCAATGAACCTGGAATAAGGCTGGGACTACAACTACAGAGAAAACAGGATGGCTAAAAGCACTGCAGCTTTTAACAGCAGCCATCTTGCATCTTAACCACAAGATCATTCTCCCTGGGTGACATGTAAGCAAATATTTCTTAGAATGAAAGCATAATGTTAATAGAGTAGAGCTTGCTGAGAAAGCAAAAAAAAAAAAAAAAAAAAAAAAAAAGGAATTGCTGCTTTCTTGACTACATGGAAACCCGACACCTTCCCAGGAAATATTTTAGTAAAAAGAGATGTAAGAGTTACAGCATGAAAAAATGAAGCCACCAGATAAGGTAGGTTTGTGCAATAGGGACAAGGGAGCACAGCCTTTGCTACTGGGAAGGTTTGGTGGGATTCAGGACTGCTCTTGGTCCACAGGTCAGTGAGGTTTTACTGTGGCACTAACATCTGAGTGCTGCCCAAGGTAGGAGGCTTCCAAGTACCTTGGATACAGATGTGGGAAATGACCAAGGTCTGTCACACCATGGGATCTTCACAAGCAGCAGTGGGGCCCAGAACCAGGGGGAAGGAAAGAGAAAGCTCCATCCAGAGACAAGAAGTCAGGAAAAGAACTTCTCTGAACTGTAGCTCTTCCTGAAAGAGCAAGTGTGGGAGAAGGAACAAAGCCCAAAATAACAAAACTCATGAAGCTTCTACGGGTAGACCTAAATAACCAGGTAATTATCCAGATTTTATTGTTCCTTTGCTGCTGCCTGTGATTGAGAAGAAAGAAAACAATAGAAGTAGCAAGCAGGGATGGCCAAAGCCTCTAAAATATTAATGCAGGAATTGAACGTTTCTTCTGGAGATGTGAAACTGGTCTCACATGGAGCTTTTGTGCTAATAGCTGTCTCAGTCTTCACGAAAATTCTTTGTAACAATACAGTCCAGATACCACAGCAGTGGAAATACCCTTGCTCAAAACACTTTGCATCTCGCTGCTGCTCACACAGTACCTGGCAGGTCCCTACATTAAAACAGTATTACTTGCTAAAGGAAACCATTAACAGAGGGCTAAAGGAAACAATCTTATTCACTGAACCAACACTGTTGTCTCAGCAAAACAAAGCAATTAACATCTGAGTTCACAGGAAAATATATTAGCACAACAGATGCATGTGCATGTATTTCAGCCCTTTGGTAAAATGTGCTGTTTTGGGGCCAGATGTTTCTGCTCATGCCAAAGAAGAATCCAGCTGCATCAAGCTGTGAATATTTCTTCTGATCTGTCAAAATCTGCTATGAACTAGAAGAGAAAAAAACAGTACTGAAGTTTGAAATAGAAGTCTGCTTTCCACTGGGGATTTTTACCACCATCTGTATTTTAAAAGCTTTAGTACAACTTGACAGAGCCTGAAAAAGTTTGCAGCACAATAGGTAAAGCACATTGAAATACCATTCGAGTAAGGTTTCTGGTAGAGTTGAAACATATGGTAAAAGACTAGTTTTATGCATTTTTCCCCTTAAAAATGAATTTATACTTATTAGTTGGATTTACAACATGTTTAAATTGTATGGCCTTTTTTGTAACGTGCTGCCATTATGAGCTGAACTCTCATTATTGAGATGATAGAGCAATATTGAATTACTGGGCAAACAAGGTCCTTTTTCAAAAACACCAGAGCAATTGCTTTTCTCACGGTGTCTAAAACCAGGTGTTGTTTTTTCTTGCATTAATAGAATTACTATGGATTTGCACTAATGCAAGAGTAAAATCACTTCATTTTACCAAAGCCATAAAAAAGGAGCCAAAAGGGAAACAGAACAGCTAAGCAGAAAACATGAAAGCACCTCATAATACCATTAAGTTCACAAACTACAACACATTTGTCAAAGCTTGGGTTGTCCCTCCTAAAAATCATCCACCCAGCAGGACCAGCATGCTCCCACCTCCCAGGCCCCCTGTGCAAAACCCTGTAACTCATCTCACAGAAATCTCTGCACTTTTATGTCCCTAAACCACCTCCTCCTGCCCCAGGGAGAATGCAGGGGCAGGAGCAACCTCCAACAGTGACTTGCTTGAATAAGTGGCTGCACCATTATTTTCCTTTTTTTTTTAGGGCGAGCCCTAAAACTGAGATTTTCTGACCACAACTCGACCCCTAAAGGCATTCAGATTCCAATCTCTCCTGTTCTATCCCCAATATTTCAGCCTTAACAAAAAAAAAAAAAAAATTAGAACTTCTGAAACAAACATACATGGTAGAGTAAAAATTAAGCAGAATGTAGCTGGGTATTTCTGAACTGAACTCAGTTTTCCATTCTGCTCTTCTCAGCTCTCCACATTCATCTGCCAGCAGCCAGGCAGCTGTGCTGCCTTCCAGGTGTGCAGCACAGCTTTGCCACTGACAGGGTTATCTATTTTACAAAGAATTATGCTGGCAGTGAAAATCACAGTAGAATTGTTTTGAAAGAAGCAAGCCTCAGATGGACAATTTAGATTTCACAGAAGTTAAAAGAGGATTTGCAGGTTCAAATTATTAATCAACACCCTGCCAGGCTGGGGCCAAGAGCAATCTGCCAGCACTGAGTTTTCTTGGACTTAGACTGTAAAATCTGGATTTTAGATTGACTCGGTGTGGAGAAAGATTTTTGTGCCTACAGCCCTTGCCTTCTGAAGCATCCAGCCAAAATGGATCCCTGGCTTTCAGGGGCAAGCATGAACTTGGGGATGGTGGGGAAAATTCTTTATGGAAATTAGGGATTTGGAGGCTTTCTGAGCCAGAGGACACACTGCACATGACAAGGTCACTTCCCTGTTGTTAAAATCATGTTCCAGCAGAAATGAGACAATATTAACTGCCCCTGGGGTCACACCCCTTCCTTTTGTTAGCAAGAAACATGGAGAAAACCGGCCAGAAAAAAGTAGGTGATCATGGAGAATCCAACCTTTTGCAGCAACATTATCAGCTCTCCCCCACGCCAATCAGGATGACAGGCAGCTCTGGGGAGGGAGAATTTAATTGCAATAAGCACCTGGCAGAGTGCAACAATGGCAAATCACAGAGAAGCACACAGGGGGTGCCTCCAGTCACATCAGGCTACCTCCAGCATCCTTTTGGCTTCACCTGTGAAGCAACATGCCTTCAAAATTCTGCAGGGTTGAACTTAAAAAAAGGGAATAGGAAAGAGATCAGAAAAAAACAGAATTTGTCTATTAACCATTGTAAAAAAAATACTAACCAATGTTCTTCCATAAACAAAAATGTAAAGCAGGTAGAGAGACGGTCCAGCATTAGCTGCCTATTTCTATAAACACCATCACTATCTCCTGGGGAACAGTTTGTGACAGCAGCAAGCAGCTCCTCCTGCTCTCACATCTGAAGCCCCTGTGTGCTCAGGGCTGGAGGTTCCAGGTGGGAGCAGGAGAAGGGCAGGGGAAGGTGAATGAACAAGACAGGATGCCCCAACATGTGAGCCAGAGAGCACCTGGTCCAGCTCTCCTCTCTCCTGCACATATCTGTTGCAAAGAAGTGTTGCAAGATGAAAATTGGGAGCTTGAGGCCAAAATCAAAATAGAAAAAAAGAGGATATGCTCCCACAGACCTTTGCTGAAAGCAGGGATTTGTTTTTTTCTTTATGTTTACCTTAGAAGTGTCTCAGAGAGGCTGTCCACAGAAGCATCACACCACAGCTCCTGTTGCACTACACTATAATACTGCTTGTTTCCTCTTGCCAGCTACCCATCAAGGGTTACCACCAGCACAGCCCTCCGCTCTTTCAGATCTAGTCAGAAGGCAAATTAGTTGCAGCCTGATGGGGGAGTGCTAAATTTTTCATTACAATCTTTCTCCGGAGGTTTGGTGTTTAATAATTTGTACTGTATAAAATTTCACATATGGGAAAACATGGCACCACACAGCCTCTCCAGATGCCCTTTTTTTTTCCTTGCTGCTAATCATGTGAGCCCCCCAGCTAAAGAAGTGGATTTAGGGCATAATTAAAGCTTTATACTTTAATAGTAATATGGGTAAAGCTCAATTTTATTTTTGAGAGGAACACACCACATTTGTAAATTCCCATTTCACTGAGGATCAGTTTTCACACAGGCTTTGTACCCGGGCTGCTTTGTTGCTGATGTACCATGGAACATAAACCATGCAAGCAGCTCGTGGTGCTGTGAAAGGCACACACCCCTGCTCAGCCACTGCCGAGGCTCTTGAATTCCTCATGATCCATCCACGAGCAGTGGTGGCTGTACGAGGAGCCTTCACATCATCTGCTCTGGTTTTCATCACATCATTTGGCAGGGGAGTCTCTCAGATTGGTCACATGAACTTCGAACTTCTGCAAGCTTTAGCTTAAGGCAGAGCTGAAGTGATTTAAATTTGCTGCTGCTCTCTTAAACCTCCCCCAAAGCCAGCACCCCCCAGAGCACAGCACTGCCGAGCCGTCTCCCACCTTCCCAGCACTGCCTCCTCCCCACGTGTCTGGGAGAACAGCAAACCTGGAGCACACGTTTGGGGTCAGCCCCAGCTGCACACAGGGCTCACACTGGCCAAGAGCCCTGACAGCCTCAGTGGGACCCCAGCCAGGACAGACAGGAGGGTCAGGAAAGGGAGGCAGAGGTGCTGGCAGAGGGGCAGGAGACATTCCATGCACTGCTGAGACAGGAATACTTCTGTGATGGTCAGTGTCCTGAGGACTAATTTTAATTATTTGTTGAATTCTAGAGTATAATGCCCCTAAAAAAGGAAGTACCCCAGGGATTATACTTGTAGGATGGCAACTCAGTATTTTAAATCCTTTCCCTCCACTCCTAACCAAACTCAGAAAATGCCGAGAGGAGTACAATGATCACCTTTCACAATATGGTTTTCATTCAATCCAAGTTTCTCCCATCTGCTCAAGAGACCTACACACTGCCTTAAAATGAAGTCCTTTGGTGCTATCACGGATTTCTGGTTTCCCAAAGGAAAACCAGGTGATAAAGGGCCAGGTCCAACCAGCATGGTGAAAATCAACACTGTTCTTTGGCAAACCTTGTGCTTCAACAGGAAGCAGATTCCAGCCTTGCCATTAAGCATCTCTGTGCCCCTCCATCGTGGTTGAAAGCCAGGTTTTACTCTACCAATCAGTAGCAACACTGGGTAGGGTAAAGTAAAACTGTTACCATGGTTAAGCATCTACTCAGCTCTCAGAGTATGCTGGCAAATAAATCAAACGACCTAGAACTGAGAAATAATGACCTTGGAAGTGAGAGCTTATTTCTGCTTTTATCCATTTTTACTATCACTGCTTAAACTAAATCAACCATGCATTTTAAGATCTATATTGTATCCTTCTAAATCTGTCTGAGAATACTGAAGTCTTGAAACGCTTTTTGTTGAAATGAAGAGCTTATTACAGGTCAAAATTTTACTTGCTTTGTAACTGGTTATATGTGTTAAATCAGTACAACCAACACAGGAGACAGCTCCCAAACTCAGTGAACCTTCTTGGTGGCCATGAGACTTCAATATAAAACTGTGGTAATGGAATTTAAATATAGGGAAAGAACGTAAGCACTTAAAAATGCTTTTTAAGTGCCTTTGAGTCTCAGTTTCATTGACATGTCAGGTCCTGCTGGGTGAAGACTCTCAGCTCTGTGATCCTGTGCTTTTCACCACAGCTTCATGAAGGCCTGACTGGTGCCCAGGTGTCAGTGGCAGTGCAATGTACCTGTCCACAGAGCAAAGTGACCTTGAGGAGGCTCGCTCATCCCAACATCTAGCACTCATTTCCATGAAATCCCTGGGCAGGAAAATACACATATGGAGAGATAATAGAGGCAAAGCCTCCATGTCAAAGAGCAGATTGGACTCTTGCCATCAGGCTTGTGACAGCAATCCCTAATTCTCCAGGACATCTGCTTATCCAGCAAAACACAAGCCGTCTGTGCAGCAGCCAGGACAGCACAGGGCTGGCAACCACGGCCGAGTCCAGGTCTGCCCCAGCTCTGACATCAGGTACATTCATCTCCACCACTGCCTGCCCTCCCTTCTTTTTTTTTTTTTTTTTTTTTTTTCCCTAAATAGAAACCAGTTCTACTTAATGTCATTATGCTCAGCTTGTGAGGCTGAGTTTATCCGTGACTGCCAAAAGCACTGTAATCTTCAGCACGGAGTATGATTACCCTGTCATCGTGCATCTCCACAGATAGCAGTGCTCAGGGTATCCTCAGAATGGGGAGAGGTCAAAGCCCTGATGTTAAACCTGTGAGGCCTGAGAGCTAAAGGACGAGCTGCAATATCAGTTTTTGCCAGAGGAAACTCATCCATGTTCTGATTTGTCAGGAGAAGGATTTATATCAACTTATACCAGATAAGGAACATGGGAAATAAATACCTAAGTCAGAACTTACTAATGGGTATTATTTCTCAGATAGTAGCGAGTTAATGCTATATAGCTAGGCAACAAAGCCATCCCATCCTTGATAAAGGCATAAACACATTAAAGGCATAATCCCTGTGTGACATGAGGTTACTTGTGCATTCATAAAATTTTCACTGCTTCTGCCAGCATTGCCTTTTAAAAATCACTGCTCTGTCCCAGCTTGATCCAACCCTGCAACCCATGATCTGCTTCTCCTTCAATATGCACAAACATGCAGAGAATCCCATTATAAATCCTTTTTTAAAGGATAAATAGAAGTCTCTTGTATCACAGACAAACCAGCAGCTTGACCTAATTTCAGTGGTTCCACATTATTTCCAGTATCAATTTATCTATCAGTTATACTCTGCCAGGAAACACCAGGGTCATAACTTGGCTCCCCGAGCCCAGCTGCAGAGAAGGAAGAAACCTTTTTCACTGCCTTAAGGACACTGAGAAACCTTGCAGAAGATCCAAACTAGAAGTGCAAATTCTCATTATAAAACATTTTAAGTCATTCTTTTTCATAAAAGAATTAAGACCATAACTATCTTTCATTACAGAAATACATATTTAGCACAGCAAGACCTCTTGAAGGACAAGGTATTTTCTAAACTCCTGTGCAACAAGACAATTCAAAACATGAGCATTTACAAGGTTTTGGTGCTCTCCTCATTAGTTATTGCAAAATATTGAATTGATTCATTACTGGCATGCACATTTAAAATAAACACTCTGCTTCCTTAGAAGCTCAAGAAAGCCACACTGGAGTAACAAGCCAAGATCCACACATCAGGATCTGAATTGTCAGAGCTCTGCTAACATCACTGACTGGTTCAATTACAGAGGGACAGAAATTAAAAGAGAAGCCAAAACGAGTACTCATAGTTACAACAGAGAGGGTTACATAGAACAGCAATATCTTGAAGCAACTTCTTCTTTAAGATTGATTAATAAAAAAATGAAAAGAGAGAAATTAACTTTCAATTGTCTGTATGTAAAGTGGAGAGAGGGGAAAATAGGCTATGGCTGAAAAACATATTGCTATCTCCATCTGCAATCCTTTCACCTCTTTGAAAATGATGGTATCTTGAGACAGAAGAGAAACTTCTGTAGAAATTTCACAGCAAATGGTTTTACAAGTTCCAATGATGCTTTATCAACCATCAGCAAATCACTTCAACAGGACAATTTACCCCAACTTGTATGAACTGCCTCACTTTAGCCAAATTCTGAATGATAGTGGTTTTCTGTAGAGAAAATGTAAATGATTTAACATAGAATATGGCTCCCTATTTCAATAAATAAGTTGCTAAAAACAAAACACTGATGCCAGTTTGTAAGATTTAATGAAAATGCAAGTGGTAAATTAATAGACTGTGCCCCAGAGCTGCTCGTTTAGAATGCTGCTGTTCTAATAAAATTAGGTAAGTATCCAATGAAACCTCAGGACCCTGGGCTGGTGCCATCTAATTGAAGTCTACAACTTTATTGGAGATTCCTTGCATCTTATATATTTGCTTTGTGGAGTTCAATAGCTGGTGGCCTTGGCTCTAACTTAATTACAAAGCAGAGAGGAAGGTTGTGTCAGCCTGATAACATTTGGCTAAGCTGAAATGTCGGTTTGGGGCATATTTCACCTGTTCTCATCTTGATTTAAGTGGACTAATAGGTCCTAATCACACAGAACAAATGGGTCTTTAAAGTGAAGACACGAAATTAAAGGGGCAGGTCCTGCATGTCTTTGATCACCAGTGAAAGCACATGGAGTGGGTGGCACCAAGCAGCTGAAGATAAGGACAGGCAAAGTTGTGAGTGCCAATCCCAGAGAGAGCCAGGAGGGCAGGAGCCCTGCTCTGAGCCTTGTGAACAACCACACCCGAGCCTGAAGACATCCTGGAGGGGACAGACAC
The DNA here is from genome assembly GCA_032173965.1 of Sitta carolinensis. Classification (NCBI taxonomy): domain Eukaryota; kingdom Metazoa; phylum Chordata; class Aves; order Passeriformes; family Sittidae; genus Sitta; species Sitta carolinensis. Next base: position 6,449,199 of record CM063296.1, on the reverse strand, counting down.
CCGGAGCAAAGGGAGGGGAAGCAAAAGGGGTGGAGTGGCAGGTGAAAACGGTGATTCCAGTCACCTGCCCACAGTTGATTCTCCCCAGGACTGAAGGAGAACACATTTCACCTGGTACCTGCTGCAAGGGGCAGGAGGGAGAGATGGGAGGGTCTCAGCAGGTTCTGAGGAGGTGCATACCCACAGATCTCACATGTATTTTTCCACAATATAACAGTAATCTGATGGAAAGAGTTGATTGGCAGATGCCAAGTGAAACACTTCAAAAAGATTAAAAAAGCCACAGGAAGGCAAGGCTGTATAACTTGCTAAAAGATAAGATGGAGCACGTTCACTATAAACAAACCCACCTCCACATCCCACGTACACATGCACCCTGTGGCAGTCCATTAACACTCAGTGTTCCACTGATTAAAAAGAAAATTTAATACATCTGTTGGAACACAGAGACAGAATAAATATCCTTATCGTTCCATTTACTGTAAATAATACTTAAGTGCAAGTCAAATATTAGCTATATTCAGCACAGCATCATAACAAAACAGGCACTGCTAACATTATGGTCCCAAACTGTGGTACTTGTAATTAACATCTGACATATATCTGCTTTTGCAATCACCCATTACTGATTAAATGACAAGGCACAATGTCAGATGCATAATCTGATTGGTTAGTACTCAGTTACCAAGGTGTTACATTTGGAAATTGCCTGTGAATTGATTTCTTTTATTGAATTAATAAGTGTTATCATTCTGTACAGAAGGCAAAATTGCTACTGAATGTGAGCGATAACATATAATTACAGAAAATCAAATCCTAATCTGCAGAGCCAAGCCAGGTGTCAACATTTTAATTGTAGTTGGGGAAGCACAGTAACACTACAGAGCAGGGGGAGGATGGGAAGAGATCTCTCAAGTGTAGGAAGAAATATATTGCATAAAGAACCAACTTTAGTTAGGCATGACAGCAACCTCGAGGGATGCCAACCACTCGTGTGCAGAAAAATTCAACTTAATTTTTCATTTCTGACTATAATCCCACATGCTGGGACACCTGACTGCAATGATAGACCCTAATCTATCTCTCAGTGTTTTAAAACTTGCATTTTTGAGAGAATGTTTCTGAAAGACTTGAGGAGATACAAGCATAAAATATGGAAATCATGCGCTTCGACTATTCATTTCATAAAAACTAAGGAAACAATATCCCTTCTGTCCCCAGAAAGATCAAGTCCTCTTGAGATCATATCACAAGTTTCTCCTATGAATAAAACCACAAAAGTTTTATTAATTTTAGTAGCTTTGCATACTTTTTGAGTGAAAAATTCCTCTTCAGGCCATTCCCTAGCTGCTGTCCCAGCTAACCTGCAAACACTGCACCAATGCAGCTACTGGCATTGAAACTGATGATGTTAAATTGGTGTAACCCCATTGCATGGACACTCAAATTAGCCGGTTCCAATACATTTGATCTATCTCAGCCACTCCTAAACCAATTTGAGCGTTCCTGCTAAGGGACTGCACCACTTTAACTACATGTACTCAGAAAACGATGTTGCTAAATCGCTGCCATTTCTTTGGATTAAGGAGAGCCCCGGCTTCCTCCGGGGAATGAGCCACTCCAGCCACCACAACCAGCCTGGCAGGCTGTGAGTCTCACTCATCACTGCCTATCCAAAACCTTCCCACATCACCCCCTGACCAGGCACACTGGGCAATTCCAGCCCCAAACATCTCCAGCCCTTCCTCCCTCCCTGCTGCCTTCCCACCATCAGCACCCGGACACCTTCTGCCACTGCCACCCCCAGAGCTGTGCTGCTGTTTCTGCTGACAGCAACACAGAGCTGTTCACAATCAGGCACAAGCTGCCAGCTCTTCCTGCCCCGAGTGTCCCTCTGTTTGGCAATTTGATCTCTGTCCTTTGGAAAGAGACCTGGCAAGCACGAGGTGGGGGGCACAGACAGGGAGCACCAGGGGCAAACGACAAAGCTCAGTTCAAAGACCACACACTCCCTGCTGCACCACGAGCCAACTCCTAATTTGCAAAACATCTGTTCAAATTATCAGCTTTTTCTTTTGTTCAGGGATAAAGAGGATAGGTTAAGTCATCCTGTTGGCATTCAGAGAGAGAAGTTAAGCCCCATGCTGCTACCACCCAGCTGGCAAGGTATCTTGGCACCAGGATGGCATATAAACATTTTTCAAGAAGCTCTTTCCAAATTAATTCCTTTTATGCTTCTGTTTTTGGGGTAAGAGGGAAAGCTTCGTTAAGTTACAAACCCCTGGGCTTAGCTGTGAGATGACCAGGCCAGCAAGTGCCTTCCCAGCATAGTTACACTGCTGGTCATGGCTGTGTGTCCCAAGAACTACAAGTGTATATGGCACATACAGCTGTCCAGGGTGGTGAGGAAAAACAGCAATCCAGGCAAGAGTGTGCAGCATGATGAAGTGAGATGCTTCAGTAAGCAAAATTTTGGCTACGTACAAACAAGACACCACTGCACAGAAAAGGGAGAGAGCTGCACCTCTCCAGCCTAAATGCATCTTAATTCTGTACATTGGCCAGGCTTCTAGACACTAATAAAATTGTTGGAAGAAAAAAAAAACCCAAACTAACAAACACTTATTAGTGGAGCTGAAGTAACATATTTTTAAAAGAAAATTTCTACAACATGAGATGTATAACTTGGCTCTACAGTGATCACTGTGGGGAAAATAACTGGTAGGAGTTGCTACATGCCTGAAGAATGTGAATTCTGGAGAGCAGAAGGAATCAGACTCACAGGAGAAGTCTGAACTACTATAACAGGGAAAATCCAGCCATAGAGAAGAGAAGCCTTCTTTCAAACACTTTTTTCCTGCAGTTAAAGGTAGTGCTGGGGATCAGGACTGGAGGAGAGTGAAAGGCTGTATCGATTGAGATGAACTGCACCAAGCTGGCAGCCCTTTGCTGTGACGAGCACCAGCGTGACCTCCACGCAGGAGCTCCGGAAAAACCACAAGCAGCTAATTGGGTTTCCTTTCCAGTCACTCAATTTACAGCTACTTCCTGACCTGGGCTTTACAACGTTTGGAGCCTTGGTGGCTTAATGAGCTAAAATTCATGCTTTTCCACAAACAGAACCTGCCCAGGTAGGTTTCTGTATCTTTCCTAGGTCGTGGCCACCGCAGAGCAGCAGCAGCTGCTTGCTGCTCCCCAGCCAATCCGGTTTTTTGGAAGACCATGGGAAGGAGGATGCTGCCTCCACTGCTCCTTCCCTGCAGCAGGGAAGAACATGAGGAGGGTTCTGCAGACAGAGCAGCAGCCTGGTGAGCATGCCAGAGGAACACCTCACTCTGGCCTGATGCACTTCTTCCATTCCAAGGAGACAAAGCCCTAACAGCCCAGACGTGACAGTCCCATGGCAGCTGTAGGTGATGTGAGTTATAAACTGTCCAATTCCCACTCCTCTCTTTGCCCCAGCCATATGTTCCCACCTTCTCTCTTGCACCCGTACCTTTATGACTAAGTGGTGAGACAATTCAGGAAATTAGCCCCCAAAACAGTAATTTTTTTTTTTTTCTCATCACGTTCGCTTTTGGCTGGTTGAGCTCTCTCCAGCAGTTATGAACACTTCCAGTGTTGGCTGAGGGAGAGGGAACATGTGGCCAGAAGCACCAGGGAGGGAGCTGGAGACTCCTCTCCCTGTAAGATGGGACCATGCTGGAAGCACAGCAAAGGGCAAGCTCTGCCTGCCCTCTGTGACAGGGATCTTCCAAAGCTCAAAGGAGGATGAGGATGGAACCCAACCTGGTTGTTTAAAAGGTATGATGTCAAACACACAATTAGCTGTTTTCTGCAATAATTACTTTGAATTTTACTGTGCAAAACCACATATACAGCTCCAGATCTTGCTGTTCTGTGGGAGAGATTCCCAGGATGCATCTTCCTTCAATAATCTCCTGTATATTGCTGCAACTGACTTGGGCACCTACTTAATCTGTGACCTTACAGCTCCTGTCAAGCAGACTGTGACCCTCTCTAGACTTGTATTATCCATTACCAAATTTTCATTTTTATTAAACTCAGCAGAGACTTTTCCCCTTCTCCTCTAGGAAGCATGAATTCTCTTTTGTCATTTATTCCACAAATGATTTATACCAAGAGCCTGTCAGCTATAGGAGGTACTTGCTTGTGCTTACTATACCTGCAAGTAGCTCTGTCCTTTCTGGGTCATTACTAATAAAGCACTTATCCCTCATACAAGCACAAATGCCTCCCTGTGCTCTCATAGGTATTTATCTGAGCACTTCAGAGTCCTCAGTGGATTTATCCTCACAGTGCTCTGGTGAGCTGGGCATTGGTGTGATTTCTGCTACACAGATAAAGAACAGGGCTTGGAGACTGAATGTGGCTCTTTGCTACTTCAAGGAGACTTGATCTCCTCAATCAGGATGCTGTAACCACCGACGATTCTTCCTTACTCTCCCCACCTGCCTCCTCTTGAGACAGCAGCAAACTGCTCCTGGTCCATCCCACATTCTCTCCTTTCCCAGACAGCCCCACTCCAGCAGAGCATTGCTGCTCCAGCCGGCAGGAGAGAAGGATTCAGCCTGGGGCCACTTCTTACTGTTGAAGTGCTTATGAAAGAGAGCATCAAACCCCCACCTCCCAGCCTGCATGACCCAAATCATCACCCTCCATTCTGGCTCCCCATTCACAGATGACTCATGAGATGAAGTCTCCCTGCTGCTCAGCACCATCACTCTGCAGCCAGCCAGATTTCATGAACAACAGTAAAACAAATATATTTGTCTTGCAACTACAGAGCCAAGACAAGCAAGGAGCAAAGCTGGGGGCCAACTGTAACACCACATATTTTGGCAGTCAGCCCTCTTTCCAGCTCCTTATATATTTTTGTCCCAACTTTCCACCTAGGTCTCCCTCTTTTTTGGTATTTCTGGGCAGATCATAACACCCACCAAAGAGCAACAAACGCCTGCGTGGCTCAGTGCTTGCCCTTGATGAATTAAGGCACCTCCACACTCTCTCCTCTCCCACTCTTTCCAGCACCACTTTATCACAGGCAAGGCTGAGAAACCTGTTGCTGCTGTGTTTCTCTTTTAAACCCTAAAGCCAACTGGCAAACGGGAATTTAACCACACAGCTGCTGAATGCAGTTAGATTAATACATGGTGGCCAAACAAAACACTGCTTTTAAAATGCAATTTGTGCTTGGCACTGGACACATTGGGAAAATTCAGAGCAAGCTGCACTACAGACCAGCTCATAACCCTATTCACAAAGTGCTTTGATGCCTCCAATTTACATCTGACAGCCTTAATGCATTTTGGAAAGGGGCAGTAGAGTAGAAAGCCCCTACACTAATCATGACTGATATAAGAAAACTCATTTTTGCTTCTACTTGGTTGTAAAACTCTATGCGTATGCACACACCCCTTTTTCCAAAATCTAAAAAAATCACAGCAAGATGCTGGAAAAAAACTGACAAATTATCATTTTTAACCTGAAAAGTCCTCCTTTACTAATCCAAAATATACCTGGCAGTTTTCTGGTGGCATGGGGAAAGGAAGGTGTAACAGAAAGCTTTCACCTGTGATTATCTTGCCTGACCCTCATGCACCTCCACCCTGCTGTACTGAGCTGCACTGTGCTCATCTGCACAAGTATTTATGGTCAATCTCTTGCAGACAGAATGCATATTTCCCCACCATAATAAAAGGCAGTTCAAAGCAGGCTGCTCCCATTGAAGTCCATGGGAGATTTTTTCTTCCATCAACTTGAGCAGGAGTTGGGTTGAGCTCACTGAGATAGTTTGCTCCAGGAAAATCCTCACTTCTTGATTGGGGCTCAGCAGTAATAAACACAAAGAATATTTTATTTTCATTGATAACTCCCATTCCCCAAATAATTTGAAATTAATCCTCCAATTTAATTTCAAGCTGTTTTTCTGCTGCGCTTGGTTGCTGAAGGAGAAAAGGTTCTGGAGAAAGCTGCACAGGTGAATTACATTTGCTCAACATTTTCAGCATTAAATAATCTGCACATAACTCAGGCTCGCTCGAACGCTACACTGCACTGACCTGACATAAAATATAGCTCTGCTAAGCCAAAAAAGATAAAACAGGGATACCTTCATATTTAAAGGAGAAACAGCAAAGGATTTCAGACTTTAACGAGATACAGATGCTGACCACTGAATGAATCACTCTGCCCATAATTAAAGAGTCTTCTGATGTCTGAAGACTCTTCCTGTCATGAAAACTCTTGGATGCCATTTCATCTCCATCCTAAGCCTGATTTCAGACTGAAAGAGGGGAATCCAAATGTTGATGTCACCCCAGACACCACTTATATTCTCCATTTCCCTTTTGAAGAACTCGGTATTAATTTCTGTCTATTCGGGTTTTATGTTTTTATAGGTCTTCAGGCACCCTTAGAGCTAGACGGGAGATATGAAAAATCAACAATGAACCAAGGAATTTCCAGGCACCATGCTTTAGCATTTCAGCAAACCAGCACTACTGAAACCAGGGATCTCTCTCACTAACCCACAGAACAAAATCAGAAAGTTCCACACAACAAAAATATTTTATAGTTTTGTTGATGTTTCAACTGCAACAGCTCAAGGATCCCAGGCAAGTAAAAGTCACAAGAAGTTGGAGCTTTATTACTATTATTATCCAGGTAGCTGGGCTACCAGGGGGTAAAAAGAAAGGGAAAAAACCACTGTCCAGGTACACAGCCTTTTCATGAGATGCCCAGAAGTCTGTGTCTTACCTGATAACTTGCATGTCAAAAAAACCCTTTTTTTTGCCAATTAGGTTGGAATTCTCTTTTTCATTTACTTACCATTACTACTCCCTGAGCATGAATAAATCTCTCAGCTTTTCTGCTATGAGGTAAAGGAATGATTTAAACAATAATAAATAAATCACTCTTCTCTTGGGCTGAAATATCACCTGAGGGTGCTCTTGCTTCACTGCAGCTGCAGCCTCCCCAGGGAAGCTGGTCCCCATGCTGAACTGGCCCCCATGCTGCAAATTTCTCCTCATGTCTCTTTTGACAGCCTGCATCCTCCCTGAATGGTGATGTTCAGAATGAAACAGACTGCACCCACCACCAGAACTGCATACCGGGAACAAAATGCTTTGAACATTTTATAGGAAACCATATTTCTATTTCCTGACAACTTTTTTCCCCCTACAAAAAACATGCCATTGCAGATCCTAGAGCATTTTGTGATGAAGCTCCTGTAAACCTCAAGCCCTCTACTCACTTTATTTTATCATTTCTGGTAGAAGAGATACCTGACCACTTCTGGTCTTTCACAGCTCATTCCTTCTTTGCTACAGTTCATTCCACTAAGCTGAAACCCACTTCTTTCAGACCTTTTCTATTATTTCAGATCCCCTGGATCCTAGTCCTAAACTTGGCTGTGCTTGTACCTGCCTCAGCTTGGCAGGACCTGCAGAGTAACTGTGATCACCACTTTGGCTTCCAAGTGTTAACAGAGACGGAGAATGCTGAGGCAGCTCCAGCTCTTCCAGGGACTGCTGCCTTCTACGTGCTTAGAAACAACTTCATCATCTTTATCATACACCCCTGAAAAATATTCCCTAGGCAATAGAGGTTTCCCAGCCTCCAGCTCCTCCCTTTCCTCTCGTTTTTAAAGATATCCCATTAAATTTTCTTTTTTGCAGTCTTCTCAGGCCTCATTTGTCCTCCAGATTTTCATAGATTATCACTAATGGCACTGAAATCACTTAAGCCAGTTTTCTCTAACTATCTGGAGCTGAATTCCTCCAGGCCCTGCTAAGCACTCAAACCTATCCTCTCCCTCTTTTCTGAGAGCATGCTGGCTGCAGCTGACCCTCTCAGGAAGAACAGAAGGAATAAAAAAGTCATTTGGTACTTCTGCTTTCTCACTTCCATCTTCTGAGAGCTTTTCCTTTCCACGAGCAGCAGCCTAGCTCATTCTCTGGCCCAGCTCTTGCTGCAAACACATTCATAGAAAGAAACCCCTCTGGCTGCCCTTTTTGTCTTTTGCCAATTGTGGCTCATTTAGACCTTGGCTTCTCAACTTTCTCTGCATGTTCATGATAAAATTATTCTCAATAGTTCTACCCACTCTCCAATATTTTTATGCTGCTTTTGAGTTTCAGATCATTAAAGACCCTGTGATTTAGCTAAAGTAATCTCTTGCTATGTTTCCCATCTGTCCTCTCCATTAAGGGAGTTCTACTTGTGCGCTGAATTTGCTTCTCTAAGAAACCTTTAACTCTCCCAAACTTCCTCTTCACTTGGAGCAGCTTGCCAAGATTGCAGCTCTGAGCTGACTGAAATCCACTTCCCCAAAACCCATTGCCTTCCCCATGCTGCTCTCCCCACTTTCCTTCTTAATAATCAGCAGTCTGGAATCCAGAAATGTTTTTGTTTTAGAAAGGCTATTCTGCCCAGGTGGACTCATTTCCTGAATTTCCCAAGGACTGAATTCCAGTTACAGATTAGTTTTGCATCTGTTCTGCTTTGGGCTCTGGAGATGAACAAGGATGTACTTCAAGCACTTTGAAGAAAATTGCTTGCCAAAGTATCACAGCCAAACCTGTCCTGCTACAAAGCATCGCCCCAAAATGGAGGAACTGGCAAAGAATAAAGGGAGTGGGATAAAAAAATCTCAGATTTTTCTGGAAGGACAGACAACATCCTCCAAAGCATCTGAATCTTCAGCTCAGTGTCCTTAGAAAAGGCTGCAGAATCCACCTTGCTGCTGGCAGAAGATATAATGAAGGATTTAAGTACAGGTTGTAAAATTCTATGTGCTGTCCTAGATAATTTATACCTTTCCAAATGATGCCTCTCCATTCCTCAGATACAGGAGATCACCCGGAGGAGTCAGCCCTGACCCCAGTCCTTTCAACATCCTCTCTCTGCACAGGGGATACTTACATCCTCCAGCCAAGCTCTGCTCACAGTAGCAGTCAATAGGAAAGGGTGACTTAAAGGAGCTCAGAAAGAACAAATATTTTTACAGCAGCCCCCAATACTTCGAGCAGGATGAGAGGACGACAGCATGTACAAGGGAGCCATTGAAAGCAGCACTGCTCCTAACGTGTGTTGGGAAGATATCTGTTATCTGGGGTTTGCCAGCTGGCTCCTGTGTGCACAGCATCACCCTGCCTTGAGCTCTGTTTGCTCTGCCGTTCCCACAAACGCAGTCTTTGCCCTGCACAAAACCCCCTCCTGCTGCCAGCTGTGACTGAGCAGCCCATGGAGCCCCTGCCAGCCAGGCTGCAGCAGGGCTGCTCCCACAGCAAGCACAGCTGCCCCAAACAGCCCCCACGGGTGAACACTGAGCCCTGCACTGAGGAGGGAGCAAACTCTACCCAGGCCCGTGTCCTTCCCAACACCAACTCTGCCAATGGTTGCCTTTTGCAACTGAGCACCCCTGGGAGGACCTGCAGCACCCCATCTCCACCTCAGCCTTCAGCAAAGGGGATTCTCCTGCCCCCAACCTTGAAGCCCAGTTATCACCCAGAAGAAATCTTCCTTGACCCTTGCAGAGAAGCAGGAGATACCAGCCACAGGATCAAGGGTGCAAACAATGCGTTATCCACAACCTGATCTATACTACCAGCTTCATTTCTGGCTGTTCCCCATTGGGCCATACAGCTTCTCTGAATGCTTTAAGCTTCATCTTAGAACAGTTGAGGTCCTTGCCCACATCACAATCTTTGGCTAAACTCCACTCCTAAGAACATCTGGACACTGTCAATTTGGCCTCTCATGCAAATTAGGACTATTACATTCCCTTACAGAAGATGCATTTCTTCTATTAATTTGCTTTTACCCAACTATTTGCACCTCCATCAAACATCCTAAGCTGTCTGTATCAACATTTGGGTTGCTAGTTTATTTTTCCTTCTAGCTTGTTTCCATTTATGGTGTGCTTCTCCATTTAATATTAAATCGACAGTGACAGATCATTGCCCTTTTTCTAAATTCACTAAATGGTTTAATAATATAATTTTGAGAAACAGATTTGTGGCTCGCACGCACACACCAAGGCAAAATAAAGATGACAGCGCATTTGAACAAGGCAGCAATAAAACAGTGATAGTAATAAAGAATAAAAATGCTATATCAGGTTGCCATGGGAACCAGCATTCAAGGACTCCAGGTAACGTTGTAAAACATGCCACTGAGCATAAAGCAGCTAAGCAGGTTAAGAGGTTATTTATTAGGCTGCGACACGTTGTGCAGTGCCCTCTGGTGAGAGCGCAAGAGAGGCACAAACGGGTTCCAAAGCAGGCCCCAGACCCCAGCGCTGCTGCCCCAGGAGCATCCCCCAGGAGCATCCCCCAGGAGCATCCCCCAGGCTCCCAGTGGCAGCTGGAGGGAATGGCACGGGCAGCGAGCACAGGTCAGGACAGGCAGGGCTGTGCAGGGTGACTCCAGGTCACACACCCTCAGCTGCTTCAGTCTGCCTCCCATCCCAGCCTCCAGCACCACAGGGCACACAGGGAGGCACCGTGGCTCTGGGATGTGCCAGGCTCTCCAAGGGTGCTTTCCTGCTGAGGGTCATGGGACAGCTAAGATGAAAGCCACAGCAGGTGTGATTAAAGCCAGTAAGCACAATCCTTGGGTGCAGTGTGTTTTCTTTAGGACTGAAAGTGGAACTTGTTCCATGCCCAGAAATGTTACTAAACTTAGCAGCAGTTCCCCACGTGGAAGGGTTCCAAACCCAGGCTCAGAATCAAGGGAGCTCAGGGACACGCACCACTGCATGAGGAGCACAGAGAAATGACTCAACGGGGTAAGGAGCCCATGTACAAACAACAAAAAACCAATTTGTAACTCAATTCAACTTAAGGTAAAACCAGCCTGAGGTGTCCTGTGCCACACAAGACAAAAATGCCAAAAACCCAAACACCTTGAGTATCTTGACAAGGTAGAACAGAACCCACACACAACAGAGGATGCTGCAAAGCCTTCTGAGTGCAGTGTGCTCCCCTGCACCCTCACCATGACTCTCCAGGCTCACGGGGACACGTGGCTGATGGCCAACAGCAGACATCGAGCCTATTTCCAGGTACCATTAATTAACATTAAGCATTTATCTGGGGGAGCAGAATAGACTGCTTACAAATATCACAGCACAGGGTTTTCTTTTTTCCCCCAGGCCTTTCTGTAGGGAAATCAATACAAAATCTAGTTAAATGATTTTAAATAAACACTGCTAACATTTTGTATAGATTGGCTCCTCCAAAACTGAATCAGAGCTAACACCATCCTGATCCATCATCCTTCCTGCTACACCTCAAATAATAGAAATCGTAACAGAGTGAGGATGATTTTTAAGCCTGCCAAAACCTGCTAAACACAAGGCATGGCTGGATTAGGTTTTTCTATTAGCAAAGCTTATTTAGCCTAATATTCTGCAGTGCTTTGCATGCAGCTTTCCTGTTGGGATGAGGGTCAGTGCATGTCCAGTCTGCCAGCACTATTCTGCCAACAGCCAGCTCCCAAACCCACCACAGCTCTGCGGCTAGCAGTAGATTTGGATTTGTTTTTAAACTGCAGAAATACTGCTGGGAGGTGGAGGGGGGCTGGCATATGAAACCCATGTCTCCTTGTTTTCCCCTGCACCGTTAAAGCTGTCAATTCAATTCTCCTCCCACTAAGTGGCACCAATGCACCGCAAACCACAATGAAAACATCTGTACAGACAGCTTATAAATAAATATTCCCCTGTCTTCCTGAGCCTGGCCCGCAGCAGGGGAAATCAAACAAGCAGGGGCTGCGTGCGGGAAGGGGCGGCAGGGCTGCTCTGCCCCAGCACAGCCCTCCAGGTACAGCTCTCCTCCCTCATAAAACCTTTAATTACCTCTCCATGAAGGAAATCCAGCTTACAGGGACACAAGGAATAAGAAAAAGTCAGAGGCAATGTTGTGTTAGTTGCACACCCAGTACCTGCTCTCTCTTTGAAAAGAAAAGCAGTGCAGGGACAGGGGCAGACATTGAAACCCACGGAGCATTGAGCCAAGCCCAACCCAGAGTCCCTGCAGTTGAACTGCACATAATCCACACCACAAATCACACCCTGAATGCCAGGCACTGCAGTTTTTCTTCCAGACAGCCCTTGTGAGGCCCTTTTGTTCAGGAGAGCTGTAATGACTGCCCTGAGTTCCTGGCTGAATCACTCGAGGCTTTGCCCAGGAAAGCCCAACGCTTGTGTTACTGGAGAGCAGGTATATGGGGCAGAAACAGCTTTGCTGTAAATCAAATCCACTGTAAAAGCCCAATCTATGGCTCAAACTTACTGTAGCTGGGAAAAGGTTATGAAATAACAAGCCCCATTCCTGTTAACCATCAGGCAAGAACAGAAACTAACAGGGAAAATGTCTAGCAAATATCTTTCCACCAGTGCTCTTGAGACAAGTGGCAATTAGCCAAAAACACCAGTACAAATGCCAACAATAAGACATCACAGTTTCCTTTGCCATGGCCTGTCCTTTGGGAGAGTGATGCCCGTGGTCCCTCCAAAGTGTGGAAACAAAGTTCTGTGTTGAGCAAAGAGCTGAGCAGTGTCTGGACAGGAGGAGCAGGACCAGCAGCATTGGATGACTGGTCTTGCTGGTTTCCCCACATCTGCCTCACATTTGCTCCAGCAGAAAGCTGCTAGAAGACAGCAGCTCCATAGCACATTCCCTTGCAGGCCAGCCTGGCCAGACACACAGAACCCAGTGCTGGAAGTGACAGACACTGACTCCTCCAGCCTAGGGGAACTGCCTGGGGCTGATGCCACCACACTCCAGGCCAGACATACCAACCTGCCCTCCTAAATTAGCAATATGCAATGGCCACAGAGGAATAACTTGCCTTCATTTAGAACAGAGCTGAACGGCCACAATCACCACCTCTTATACAGCAAGTCTGAGCAGTTATCCCTAAGGGGAGGAAAAGAGAGTCCACAGGCAACTCCTGAGTTTGTTTTTAAAACAACACTCACAGATGTAGTACTGGCATTAAACCTCCTGTGCACTGAAACCAAAACAGGGAATAAAAGAATCCCCTCAGTCTTGACGCATTCCAAACACCCTACACTGAGCACTGGGGCATAAAGACACTGGCCAGGGATGCTGACCTGCTTCTCTATGCTCCCTCCACCCTTCCCCATGCAATATCCAGCAGCTGATTATTCTGTTGTTTGCAATAGACTGAAGTAATTAAGCTTAACCCTAGTCCTGTGGGAGTCCCAGAGAAGGTTAGTGATCCACAGGCATGACATGCTGTTATTTATAGCTGATTAAGTTCTATTTATCTACATTTAAATGTTGCAGGAGATGGGAAGAGATCCCAAAACACATCTGTGTCTTATTAGAAACACCAGCTGTGTGTGGTAGCTTAAAGTTTGCCTTTCTTGAGAGGTTATAAGGAAAAGAAAAACCAACTCTGAATAACTCAAATTCTTCACTGCAGCTAAATAAATTGGTGTGGTTTAGTCATAATCTTCAAGATGTAAGCCTGTCATCCCATGCAACTGACCTGCCTCTGAGGTCAAACTCGAACCCAAAATTAGCTAGGCCACTTTGAAGCTGTTCTGAGCACTGTAATTGCATTTAGTTTTTACTGTAAGACTGTTCATGCCTTAAGAGACATGAGAAAGGTGACCAGCAGGTCACAAACCAGATCTTTAGAGGCATAACTTCTGAGCCTCTGTGCATTTCGTAACAGCACTGTGGTTTCACTAGTTAGACCCTCTTCATGTATATGCTCTATTTTCACACACACACAGAGGAAGACAAGCAAACCGAGGGGATGCAGTTGTGTCACCACCCTTTCCTGACAGATGTGGTCCTAGGGCCCACTGACACTGGAATTAAAACCTTTGTGCCATTTGAGTTACTGCCTTTTTGGTGGTAGAGAACAGTAAGAGAATTACTTGCAAGTAGGATATACAAAGTTTTAAGAATAGTATCATCCTAACTCAGAGACAGGCTCTAGAGGAAGGGACACCACTGACTTTGTCACTATTTTCATGAAATCACAGGGGTATTTACCTCCTAATCACAGAGTTTACCTCCTAATTGCCAAAGCAGAATGTGCTGAAGGAAGCAGAAAGCTGAGATATTCTGTAAGAAGTCCCAGGTGAAATATCCAGATAGAAAAAAGGAGATGGAACATCTAGCTCTTGTGGCTGCAGAACTGTAACTCTCCCTGAGACGCTTCTTAAGAACCAGAAGAATGACATACCATCTTTGCCTTTTCCCACTGCAAACCATTTGTGAGCTGCAAGACCTTTGCTCCAGCCCAGAAGAGCTGGCTGAATTTCGCTTTTAGCATCACCTGAAATTCAGAACGAAACTTTAAGGTAAAAAGCAATACCTCTGAGTTCTGCAAAGAATGCTTTGAAATGCATCACCTTGGCTTTGACACCTTCTTCTCGCACAGGAATCAGTGAGACTGCCCACAGCTCTGTGAAGCTGCATCTCCAATGCAAGGCCCACAAGGAGCACTTTTCCCAAGCCCCTGACAGCAATCTTCTGATGGATGATGGACTGGCTGTCAGTCATCCCCACCACAGCCCAAACTACAGCTCACCTGGGCTTCCATTGCGACCCTCAGCCACAGTCTGATCTGGGGGGGGAAGAGCCACCCTGCTTTCCCTGTGCAAGCTCTCTGGGCTCCTGGCTCTGACCATCCCCATCCAGGCAGAGGCCAGTGCAGTGCTCCTGGCTCTCACCAGCCCCAGCCCACATCTACTCGAGCAGTGCAGCCGTGGGCTGATGCTAACAGAGCGTTAAACCTCAAATTAGAGCATGGCTGGAGCAAGCCTGGGATATTTCCAGTTTCCCTTAGGAAGGCAATGCTGCCAGCTCTTTGTTTTGTAGTGAGGCATGTGATAATTTGGCATCATCTTCTAAGTTCTGAAATTTGCTGGAACAAAAGAAATGTTGAGCTTTCATTAAGAGGAAAAAACAAAGTGTACAGTCTCAAGTCATAAACACAGACTTGCAAATAGAGCCCATGAGTGCCTGAATACAATTAAGAAGACTTGAAACCTGTGCCCACTAAGTATCTCGGTTGCTTGATAGCTTATTTGTTTATTCTTATTATTTGATTAGATTTGATAACTCAAATAGTTTGGAGTTGCATTTCTGCTGCAGTTCATCTGTTGCTAAATTCTTCTTTGACAGGCCTCCTTTTTACAGCCCTAAGGAATTCAGGTGGTCACTCTGCAGTGATACCTTAAAAGGGATGTTTTGAGATATACTAATAGAGAGAACTGTCAGACCCTTAAATTTCACTAACTGGTGCTTTTAGATGACATGTTTCAGTAGTTGCAGGCAGGCATGGGCATACATTCACTCAGTCAACTGCCACAAAAGTTCTTTCCATATTATGAGAAAAATAGAAGCATTTCAGTTTAAAAACAAAGGAAAAAAACCCAACAAAAACAAAGCCAACAATGAAGCAAAGTCTGGTTATTCCAGAGTACAGTTTCCCCTGGTATTTTGTGTTGCAATTATTGACATATCCCCTGATAGTCAAACTTAGGTGGTCCAAAGTTTTGTTGTGGACTTTGAAGAACACGTTGTGCCTGAGCCAACTGGAGCACACTTAGTGTATTATCAGGCTGACCAGTGGAACAGGGACACACCAGATTTGCTACTAAAGGGGAAAAAAAGAATCTCTGAGCTACACAAACCACAACAAAATGCAAACCCGAATTCAAGCACGCTACAAGAAGCAGGTTCGAGTTTCAACCACCCTGACATCTCCAGACCCTTTGGTTGGATGAACAGCACAAAAGCACAAATAACCAAGGTAAGGAAGCACCAACACTTGCCACTTCTCTATAACTTCAGCTATAGTTGAATACAGCTCCTGGCAGAGCCACACTCCATAACCACAGGACAAGAGTATTCTCAGGTACACACAACAGCAGCAGGATGAATACACATCTAACAGCAGCAGTATTTCTTCCACATGCTTTATTCATAATGTTTTAACTTTATCCTTTGGCTGGACAGGCTAAAAATGAGAGTAGAGATGGAATGCCTGGATGCACTGCCTCATTATTAATCCTAATAAGCATGAGCAGAAACCTGAAAGCAAACACTACAAAGGGTTTTCACCGCAAAAATTCAACCTCAATTTCCATTTTCTAACCATAGTCTTACGACTTCAGAATTGTACTTATGAGTTCCTCTGCTTCCTCCTTTCAAATTATATTTAGACAACAAACAAACCAATCTGAATTATTCTGGAAAACTAAGCAACATACACTTTCAGATGTGCCAGAGCTGCTGAGTGCCTTATTAGAAGAAAGGCAGAACCAAAATACAGCCATATTGCCATACCTTATAAATCACCTTCCATAAGAACTAGACAAGAACACCACCTTGGTTTCTCTAACTCTGTTTCTGCCCCATTCATGGCATGCAGATGAGATGAGGCTTGTTATCATCCTCTATTTAAAAATAACCCCACAAAATCACAAACCCCAAGAGGTAATACAATCAAAAATAGTATGAAGAACACAAACATGCTTCCAGAAACCCAGCACAGATTTTTAAGGGCTGGTGTTTTACATCCCCATTCAATGAATTGCTGTAAACTAATAGACTGGTACAGGAACTTTGGGGAAATAGCCAGGAGGAAGCTCCCAAGCCTGCTGTGCCACCCAGCCTTTTGTATCCTCACAGCTCGTGGAAGTGTGCCCAGCGCAGAGCCTGAAATGGGATGGGATGGCAAGAGGAGCAGCAGTACCTTGTTCTCCTTCTGTCCCTGAGCATTCAGCTGCTGTCTCAGCACGGGTCCCCTCCTCTGCACACTCACACTGCTTCCCACAAGTGCTCAGAAGAGGCTGCGTGGCTCAAAATAACGCAGGGCTAAAACAACAGCTTAAGCATTTAAACAAAAACATGAAACAAAAGAAGAGAAGGGGGGGGGGGGGGGGAAGGCGGAGGAAAAAAAAAAAAAAAAAAGGTAGTGGAATAAATCCAAGCAGCTCAGAGCCCCTGGCAAGTGCCAGCAGTTTCAAAAGAGCTGTAATCTCTAAACTGTTATCGAGGTTTTATCGCACTCCAGTTCTTATCTAAACCAAACAATCACTAGAACAGCAGCTGATAAGGCATCCTGACAAGGTAATTTCTGCAATTTAAATCCACTGCTACGGCCATCATACACTGAGAATATTTTAACACCCTTTCCAGTTCAACCTCTAATCTCTCTTCCTCTGTTCGCTCCAAACACAAGGGCAGTTTGTCCCTCCCGCAGCCAGGCACGCTTCCTGCCATCGCTCGGGTTACAGGCAGGTGCCCTTTGAGCTCTCCCCTCCGGTGTGTGCAGCAGCACCAATGCCAGCTTGCTTAATCAAAAGGAGCATTATTTCCCCTCTGAATTCAAGTGGCCGTTTTCCCCGGCTGGACAAAGGTCCATCGTTAAAAGCGCTGGCTGCATCTGTCACAAGCTGCTGTGTGGGAGAGGGAAATCAAAGGAGAGGGAAATCAGGATCAGCCCCGGCCCTGGTGTGATCGGGTGTAACGCAGCAGAAATAAGTTCTTTGTAGTCCCGTGGTGTTTTTACCTAGAACTTCTTATCCACATGCCACAAAGCAGGATTAGCTCAATGGCCCATCTTCCAAAATCATTCATTGGCCAGAACATCCAGTATCTCCTTCTACATTTTCTCTTGCAACATCAGGCTAGACTTTGATACACGGGACAACTGAAAACACTTATCCATGCTAATAAAGCTAGAGGAGCTGGCAAATGACACACAAACCCAAAACAAAACCAGCTACCTCTACTGGTCAGAAGCATCAGTCCATCTGATGCAATCTCCTCTGGTCACTAGACACTGCCTTGACACAACTCTTAATTATTTCTCTCTATGCTGGAGCAGAGAAGTGATATTGAGCTACTAAGACACTGCTACGACTGCAATGCTAAGGAGCCATTTGCCTGTATCACATAATGTTTATGTACACAGGACAGGGCAGAGCAGTGTTAGAAACAAAAGAGCTCCCAGGAGGCTGAGCTTCCCAAATCATGAAAGGAAATTCAAGCTATCTTGGTATATGCACACCAGGGGGAAAAAAACCCCAACCAGATGCTGCAAACCCCAAGAAATCCCTTTGCTAAAGATGGAAAATTCTTTTACACCCTATTTCAAAACCTTTCTTTAATCAAAAGTTAATGATTCAAGAGACATACCAGATGCAAACTCACACTTTCCTCTATAAATCAGTGTCTGACACGTGAAACACAAACTAATTTGTTTACATAACAAGACAAATGTAGTTGAAGAAAGAATACAGTGTCTTCAGTTTTAACCAGAAAAAAAAATATATCCTGAGTTCCAGAAAAATTACCCAGCAAAGGTAGGATCAGAACTGTAAATATACCATGGTAGCATTCACCAGCCCAAAGGAGATGAGTTATTTCCTTTCTCTTACACTGTGAAAACCAATAATTTTTTTCAACCCTGAAGGCCTCTGACTGGAAAAGCATTGGGTGTCTGACATCAAGGAAATCCACTTGTTTGATTCACTGGGTATAAAAATCTGGGTGTGCATGAATATTTAAAGGAGGTGACCTTAATATGTGGACAGCATGAGTGTCTACCACATAGAAAGAAACTGATCATCTAGTAAAACACACGCAGTTTGTATCCAATACACATCATTGTGTTCCTCCTGCCAGGCTTTTTTGGGAGGTTATTTGGGCTAGAAACTGTGTTCTAATGGGTTCCTATAGTATAATATTTGCAAGGGCTGCACATTAACCTGGGTCCAACCGCTCTGCTCCAAGGAGAAATGAACATCACAGTTCAACCTGTTTCTTCAACCACCCTGGGTGCCCAGCAAGCTCGCCTGTGAAAGCACAGTTATGATGCAGCCACTCAGCATTTAAAACATCCAATCCAACCCACCATAAACTGTCACTTCAGGCATTTATGGCCAACAGTAAACACATGCTTATCAGGGAACTGCACCCTGCAAGCTCAGCCAATGGAGCAGTATTTCTTATCAAATCAATGGCTTATCAGAGAACTTAACAAAAATAAAGGTTACACCATACTGTCTCCTCCTTTTCACCTCTGCTCCATCAAGATGTACAACTCCAATTAAAGCTACATTGCTCAGACTATGTAGGTTTGCTTCCTCCTTGCCTGCCCTTGAAAGCAAAAGCCTGCCTTCAAAGCAGGGCACATGGAAACAATTCCCCAGGCACTCAGCTGTGCTGAGCTGGACGAGCAGCACATGGACCCGGCCCCTGGGACTGCCCGTCCTGTGTGCTGCTCCTGCAGCCCAGGGACAGCACCACGAGCCAGCAGGAACGAGCAGGAGGGGTCTGCACAGCCACTGGAAGCACAGGGAGACCACTGCTGCTGCTGGTGATCTGGTTAGCCGAGTTAACGAATGAAAGCAAACACCCCATAATCAGAGCAGAACTCAGTTTCCCTTTTACCGAGAGTTGTCTAAAAAAGTGAGGTCACGTTGCATGAACAAGGGCGTTTCTGAAGCAAGCAAAAGTGAGTATTTTAGTTTGACCTCCTTCAGAAAGCTCCTTCAGAAGCCACACTTCTCCACACAAAATGAGTTATTCCTCCTTCTGTGGTTGTTCTGTCCCACACCACAGCCTTACTCTCTTACTGGCAAAGGAATGACAGCCCCTTCCAACAGAATAGGCTGGATGCCACTTACTGCCCATAACTGCAATGAACTTAATTGATGATCTTCTAATTAACGTCTGTTTAGCACGTGATATCATTATTAGATCATCTTCCATCCATAAGTTTACAGCAGAGGCCCTGGAAAGAACCCACATAAACAGCAGCCAATTGGAGACTGAGGAGCAGGTGTCTTGAGTGGCTGCTCATGCTGTTACCTGAAACAACTGCTATCAAGTGCCTTCACCCATTCACATATGAAAATTCCTAAATTGGAAAGGATCAGAAGAAGCTCAGGTGCTGAGCTGCCAAGCTGATCTTCATGCTAACCAAAGACTTCTCTGCTTCAGGGAACAAGGCTGGTGAAGTTACTCAACACAAGAAAATGACCCTCTTGATTTTTTTTTTTATTCAAATCAGGTTTTTCAGATTACAAAGCAGTTGTCAGTACTACCACAGAAGTAGGAGAATAATGACTTTTTAAAAATTCAATAGAAGCATCCCAACTACTCAGTCACCACTTTATACAGTTCTGGTCAATCCAAGCTTCTAATCTTGACATGTGACTGCTCCTTCTAAAAGCTCTAGCTCATCAGATATAAATTAGGCTGAAAAATGGAATTACCCTGTCAAGTGGTCTGCTCTTTCCTTCTACTTTTTACAAGATCTAAGAATAAAACACTTGGGGCCTATAATCTGTGGCTGACAACACTTGATTTTGCTGAGCTGTACAGCCTGGAACAAGAAACATCCTCTACCTAAGAGACAGAGATGGATTTTAATCAGTATTATCCAAATTATTGCAGCCTGTGCTGCAGCCTGAGCTCCTTGGATGACCAGGAATGCTTTCCATCTACAAGAACGTTCTTATTGATTAGCTGGTTTTTGGGTATTTTTGTGAAAATCTTTTAAAATAGCTACTCATCTATTTTATCAATACTATGGACAACTTCATTGTCAAGTAAAAAACATTAAAGCCCTTAAATTATTTTTTTTTACACTTCTTTAGACTATTACCATATAAATCTGAACTGTCTTTATGGATTGCCTATGCGTGCTGATGTTACCAAGCCAGGTTAAATTTAGTTCTAATGTAATGCACTTACTTCTCAGTGAACTCATAAACACAAACCCCCCCTTGATAAGCAAGCAATAAAACCCTGTCCTTTATTGCCACCAAAGTAATTCCAACTTTAATATATCTATTATTTCAGTACTAAGATTATTTTGCTGCAGCAAATTGAATTCTTCATGAAGGAAATAAAAGAAAATGCATGAGAAATGCTGAAACAAAACTCAAGGTTCTGTGAGAGACTAGAGAACAGAAAATTTCAGAGAAACTGAAATTAGTACTGATATTACAACAAAGAATAACTTAGAATAACATTATTTCTCCCAGTGTTGCTGGGATAACTTGAAGAATGTCAAGACTAAGCATTTCTATACTGCACTTCATCTCAGACTAGCAGAGAAGAGGCATTAAAGAGTTCACTTCCCCACTGCCTCAAGGACAGAATTCCCAGCTTCCAGCAAACCAACCTGCAGCAAGCAAAATGCTTCAAGTGGAACCTGAGGTCTTTTTTCTGACTCATGCTTTATCACTGTTGTGAAATCCCTCCTTTTCCACAGCCTGGATCTGATTTGCAAACTACTCTTATCCTAGCATGCAAAAAAAGTTGAGAATGGGTTGAAAGATCATGGATAGTCCTGAGAATTTCCTCAATTTGTGCAAAGATTTAGAAGGCAAGTTAACCATCTGCTCTGTCTTAAAACAGCTGAGACTCAGAACTCTTGTTCCCCTTTGTGATCTCAACTACACAGGCTTCAGAAATGTTTTCATTAGCACCAATTTTGTACTCAGAGAATCTGACACTTCCATCACCATCCTAAACCCCTGCTCAATGCTTTGCACCACACAGCAGTTTTTAATCAATACCAATACGACCCACAAACTGATAAAGGATTTGGGAATATGTGCAGAATCTCCCATCAGAGGATGAGTCTATTGTCACTGAGCAGTTCCAGCTTCTCCTTCAGATGGAGATCTGCCATAAACAATTAGAAGAGTTTGCACTGTATTTTCATGTTCTAGTAAATAACTAGAATGTTTCTCAGTAAAACAAGGACTGAAACCAGAACTGGGCTCTCCAGTGTTGTGTACACCAACTGCCACCCCCAAGCAAAAACCAAGTAAGTTAGAAAATAAGGAGAATAACAAGAAAAAAAAAATTCAACTTGTATGTTCCACCATCTCACCAAACTGAAATCAAGCAGTCAAAACATGCTGGTTGCACCCACACAGCAGAGAAACTGAAGGGAGTGGCAGAGCAGAACTATTTCCCTCCCAGCTCCCCAGGGCTGTTTGCCCACCCTGCCCAGCCAGAGCCTGGCTGGAGTTCCCACAGCAGCAGGATCTGGGATCCCCTGGGCTGACACATCCCTGCACAGCAGCAGGGTCTGGGATCCCCTGGGCTGACCCATCCCTGCACAGCAGCAGGGTCTGGGATCCCCTGGGCTGACCCATCCCTGCACAGCAGCAGGTCTGGGATCCCCTGGGCTGACACATCCCTGCACAGCAGCAGGGTCTGGGATCCCCTGGGCTGACCCATCCCTGCACAGCAGCAGGGTCTGGGATCCCCTGGGCTGACCCATCCCTGCACAGCAGCAGGGTCTGGGATCCCCTGGGCTGACCCATCCCTGCACAGCAGCAGGATCTGGGATCCCCTGGGATCATCATCACTGGGACACAACCCTGCACTCCCCAAGAGCCAGGGCAGGTCTGCTCCTCACAGCACTGAGAACAGCAAACGGTGCAAGCCACCAAGGTGAACAACCAAAGGAAAATGTACAACTGGAGAAGTGAAAGCTACAGTACAGGACAGTTAGAGAGACAGGTTAATTATTAACACTCAAGACTTACCATCCCCTAAATCTTTAAAAATGTTTAACTAGCAGAGCCACAGTAAGCAAAGTGCGTGTTGGAGCCTTCTGTCCATTTTGGGAGGAGGAAACTGAGGTGAGGAATGAGCTCTTAAAGCCACAGAGAAGAGAAGAGCACAGCAACCTGAATAAAACGTGCCTGGCTTCTAATCCTGCCTGCTAGACTGAGTCCTCTGCTCGGGTCTATCCTCTCTAGACCTTGAACAGGAAAGCAAGTATCAGTATCTTTTAAGTAACAACATTCCTACTTGTGAGTTGAAAAGCACTTGCTACAAGGGACAAAATAAAAAAGCTGACCTTTGACATTTTTGAAAGCTCAATAAAAGGCAATAGGAAGCAAAATTGTATCGTGCACCAATAAACTGTAAATTATTTTATGATATGAGAGGTTACTTAATCTAAAACTATAACTATTAAGGAGAGTGATAAGAGATAAGGAAGGTAAAGACTCAGGGACTTTTCAGTCTCGTATCTTATCACTTCTGGTGTATTATTAACCAGCTTGATTCACAATATCCCAGTTACTTTGTGATCTTTCCACAGTTGAAAACTATTACCAAATGTGAAGTATCCAGAACTTTGTTCAGTTGTGCTACTAAAACAATACAATCTTGTTTTTGATCATGCAATCAAGCCACAGTAGCACCAACACAGGGAGTTGTAAATCCTGTAGATTTTTTTTTTTCTTAAACCTGTGTAAACTTTGTTTTGATTTTACTCTGAAAAGGACAGTATGAACACTTACTGCTCCTCTCCAGTCAACACACT
The DNA here is from genome assembly GCA_032173965.1 of Sitta carolinensis. Lineage (NCBI taxonomy): Eukaryota > Metazoa > Chordata > Aves > Passeriformes > Sittidae > Sitta > Sitta carolinensis. The sequence goes on along the minus strand of CM063296.1, from coordinate 6,425,808 downwards.
TTTTAATCCACTTTGCAAAGATTAGTAAACTGCTCTCTAATATATTGCTCTGACATCTCATTAACCAATTATACAAAGTTATCCAGCAGGCATTGATTTATGTTAGATGTCCACAAGAATACTCACATTAATAAAGCTGATTGTGTCTCTCACCACAGAAATTATTTAATGACAGAAGCACCATGATGCACATTCACCTGCACCCAGAGGAAATCAATTTACCAGCTGAACCACCCACCTGCTGTTAAATCTTGTATTTAGCTTGCATTGTTATTGATTTTAATTGAAGAAACCACAATTTGTCATAGCTTGTACTACCTGAAAACTAAAAACATTTTAATGTGCTGTTAAAACTGCAGGTTGTCTTGTCCACAGTGGAAGAGTATTGCCCAACTAATCCCCATATCACAAACCTGCAATCACACTGCACCTATGATTGTTTTAGCTGCTGTAAACTGTTGTGGTTGGATAAGACAGCTCCAGCCAGAATACTGGGGCTTGGAGAGAGAGAGATGTATTTTGGTATTAAATTCAATTCATCCTCCTCCCCTCTAAATCCTCTATCTGGCCAAGATCTATTCATATCAATAATCTCTCCACTTCAAGAGGTTAATGAGTGTAAAATATTGGCATGTACCACAACTTTAGGGACGTAATTGTGCAGGGACTCCAGTGCAATACAAACCTACAGAGAGGCCAGAAATGTGGCATCTTCTCCAGGTCACTGCTGCTCCTGCACCTCAGCAAAGGGGATGGTGCACATCAGGAAATCGGTATGGCTAAAAAACTCCCAAAACATGGAAGAAAAGGACAAAGCCAAAACTAAACCACTAAGAGAAAACCCAGCTGACTGCTCCTAACCCACAGTTGTCCTGCCACAAGGCAGCAGCTGGCATTATGGAGAAAGCCAGGTGGGAAGAGGCAGCAGGACCAGCTCAGTGCTTATAAAATACCTTGTGCCTATAAAACACCTTGTTCCAGAGCTGTATGCAATAAATGCCCCCATATAACATTAAGGAAACAACTCTTTCTGGAGGTGGCTATTAGGTGGCTATTTTTGGCCAACAAAGCAAGAATGTCATTTTTCCTGATGCCAAGAGTGCTGTGTTAAAGAAAAAGCCCGGGCAAATGAAATACAACCCAGCCTCTGCTCTTCTAGCACAAAGCTGTCTCCAGCCATTTTACATCTGGCAGCTACTTGGCTGATCCTCACCCATGCTGTCCAAAATGAGGTATTTCAACACATGCTTATGTTGCAAACAACATTCAAAAGCTTTTCCTTTTGTTGCAACATTGAACCAAAACAAACTTTGAAATCTCAGAAGCTGCAACAAAACAGCTTTGTCATTCCCCCAGCCAGCTTTAATCCTCACCCTGGAGGAGCCTGATGGCTGAACCACAGATACACTCAGGGCTGGATGAGCCCTATTTCAACCAGTTCCTTCACACACTGTGCCACCAGGAGCCTCAAACACTTTACATTTCTCAAGGGAAAAAAATATCCTGCTTTCCCCCACTGATGGGTGGATGGGGAAAAACAACCTGTGAAGGTGGTTTGCAGCCAGCATTACATATGCAAAGGCACAAACATTTTCCACCCACAGAGCTCCCCTTAACCCCGCTGTCCTGAGCAATTCACCCATTTATCTTATTGCATCTCCTTCCTGAAGTTACACTGCCTATAATTATGCAGCTAATACAGAGAGATGGATACATTACATTGCCTCATTAGATTGACAATAGGTATTTTACAAAAAACATTTTGAATGCAGCTGCAGAGGAGGTAGAGGGATGAAAATTGACCTGCTTAAATATTGCTGCTCCCCCTGCCACCTTTAGCTCTGCACAGTAATAACCATCCCATCTATTTATCTCTCTCCCTCTTGGTATAAATACTAATTTAGACCCAAAAGCCTGGTTAGATTTGAGTTGCCATTATATAACTTTTCATTTGACACACACATCCCTCACTGAAGATGGGTTTTTCCTCTTGACAAGAGACCTACATGCTCTGTGTGTGGGGAATTACAGAACACCCACCTTTGCTCAGCCACGTAACATCTGCAGCGTTTCACAAAAACAAATCTCTGTCAGACACCTCACCCAGCTACCACCAGGATCCTCCCCTCGAGTCACCAGGAGAGCAGGGAGGCAGGAACCCTGAAAAGCTCTGTCAGCTCCCAGCACTTAATGCTCTCTGACAGCGCCTGCCTGGAGCCAGCAGCTGTAAATAAGAGGCTATGAGACATTCTTCAGCTCGGAAAGAAACAAGGGGAAAACAGAGCTGGAAGTGTCCCTAGGCTTTCTAAAATGTAAAAAAAGGCTCCAGCTCGAAAGAACTGAGAGATGGAAATCTCCCAGCATCCTGCAGCAGCGGCCAGATGGTGTTTCTTCACTTACTGAGGCCCACAAGAGCCATCTGAGCTAGAGGGCAAAGACAAACAAGCTGCAGTAATCACACAACTTACCAGCACCTGGCAGATAATAAATGCTACCACTTAACAAAACTAGAGAAAATAAGCTACACTGTGCTCAAGAGCCTCAGCTAAAGGTAGCTAAAGGGTGGCAGCCTTAACAGCAATTCAGGATGGTGCTCTTCTATATTCTTCCCTGTTATCTTGGGTAAGGAAACAACTGGGAGGCAGGAGTCTTCTGAAAACCACCACAAAGTTAAGGATTTGTCAGGAATCTTCTGCTTAAGAAATGTGACCAATTCAGGACAGGAAATAAATATTTACCATTTCTGTAAAGCCCCTAGCTCTGTATTCTGAGCCCATGTGTCATGAATGCTATCCAGCATCAAAGCTCGTATGATGGCTCATATGATGTCCTGCCTTTTTCATCCCTTAGGACAACCCACAGTAAGCAGGAAAAAAAAAAAAAAAAAAAAAAAAAAAGAAGTGGAAAAGGGAAAGACTGGAAATTAAGGGTCACACAGGAGAAAGCTGGACTAGCAGGAGACAGCAACAAGGTCTTAATCCAAAACAAGGATGCTGAAGTCATATTTACTCACAGGAAAACACAGCAGGAGGCCTGAAGGTGTGAACTTGGCTAATATACCAGTGTGGGCCTCCACTGACCCAGCAGCAGCTCCTCTAAGGGTCAGACTCAGCATTCATTGAATGAATCAGTGGTTTCTCAGCCAGGACTGCCAAAAGCAAACTGGAGCCAAGGAGTGCAGATGCTGGCACTCTGGGAGCTGGACTGGATCCACTGCCTCGTTTTGTACAGTCACTGCACAGCTGTCAGACAGAACAGCTATGGCCATTACCAAGCCCAGAGAAGAAAGGAGCCAGATAACCACACAGAAGTGTCTCTATTTTATAATCAACTTGGAGCCATATGTTGGGATTTACCCCACAAGGGCATTCAGAGATACTGTAGTGTGGAAATATCGAACAGCAAACTTAAGATGCTTCTTTCTGAGACTCATTTTTCACTGATTTTTACCTACCTAAGCACATAGACAGCACAATGATGCTGAAACTTCACCTAACTCCATTTTCAATAGGGAAGTAAATAACTTGAACTAAGAATGAACTGATGCCTAGTTGATTTAGAAAGTTATGAATCTACTGATCTCTAGTTCAGCCTCTCCGAAACTGAGATTAAAAGCTTTTGTGCCCCTCAGTCCCAAGAGGGGTTCTGGGCCATGCACTGGGATGCTGGGAACAGGAGTGGGGACAGAGCCCATATTTTATTAAAATGTGGGTTTCTTTCATTAAAACAACAGCTTACAAGCACTAAATGTTGCACACTACCTCTATCCATCAGTTATGCCGAATCCAGAGAACATACAACACCAGCTGGAAGGTTTTACACTTTTTGATTCATGCAGATATAAAGAAATCCACAGCATCTCCTCAGTGTCCCTCACTTGTGCAGCACATTTGCTTTTTTTAGTAGAAATCGTTTCCCTTGTTAGATACTGCTAGAAACAGTCCTGTGTTTTATGCTCCTGATTCAGAGGTACATCTCCTCTGGGTTTCTCTATGCTCACAACTATTGATTACAGCAAGCATTCTCCTCTTCTTTACTGCTACTTAAACAAATGTAGAATAAACCTAGACACCATTTCTCAAAAAACAGGCTTTGCTTTTTTTTTCTCCCTAGAACTCTCCACCTCCTCCCTGCTTTAAAGGCCCACAGCTGAACATGGGCACAGCCTCACCCTGGCCTGGGCATGGCAGCATTGCAGCCTTAAGAATAAACAAACCACAAATGTAAAACCCACTGTGGAAGGATGGAAGATTACAGGTAACTGCCAGCTAAAGAGCAATGTGCTTATTTATTCACGTTCAACACAAATACAGCAGCAGCTTAGGGACAAGACAGTTGAGACAAAATGTCTCTGCACACATTTGAGAAACCTTATGAACTCTCTTCCTTTCTATCAATCAGACTAATTACACTTGTGTAGAAGTCTAATTACACCTCTGCATTAGCTGCCAGTGAAGTGTTTCTGGGTTATTTCTGAGCAGCCTACAGTTAAACCAGCCTCATCCATTAACTGACACTGTGTGTGTGTAGTCTCACTGCTCCAATTATGTACCTTGAATCAGCCCCTGAAAATCCTCCTTGCTGCCAAAGATATCCTGGTGAAAAATGAAGGACATTGAGGTGGCTTGAAAAATACTGCCAGCATTAAAAAACAAATGTGTTATGCAAAGCCCTGCGTTTTATTTAAATTTGTGCTGCTTGAGATGCAAACAAGATTCATTTCACTACATGGTTGTGCTATCCATTTATTAACTATTCTGCATGAAATCCATTTCTAAATGATTTCACTAAAGTTCATAAACCATTTTAAAACTCAGAAACTGATGAAAAAGGAAATGATCCAGCAGTCACAAGCCTTGAACTAAAAGCCTGATGGAAATAATTTTATTTCTTAATTTAAACAGCATATGAAATTGGATTCAATCCCAAAATCATTGCATAGTCTTTTTAATTAAAACTTATGAAGGTTATACCAAGTGGTTCTCCTTTCAGAAGGAAGGAACTGAGTTTACTGCTGTAGCAGCCTATGACTAATATTTGGCAACAGACAACAAGTGGGGCACACAGAATTAAGTTTCCACATTTTTACTTTGGTGATACTTTGATATCCAAACCCAGGCATTAAGAAGCACTGTGACTTCAGCTGGTATTAACTAAGCTACCTCCTCTATTTTCCAGGCATCAGTAGCTCAATGTAAACAAGAAAAACCCCCTGTAATTTGCTCAGTGTCATCAGCTCCCACCTCTTATGGGAGACTGATACACCACCTCTAAATAACACTGACAAAACCGGGTTTTGCAGGGTGGATGAAGTATTTTTTTACACATTTATTTACTTTTTATCAATATTCCCACTCTATTCAAGCAGGCTCCTGAGCAGAGCACCGATGCTGTCACGTGCTCCAGATCTAAGGACATGCTTACAGGAACAAGTGATCCTCCAAGCTCTTCCCAGAGCGCCTGTGAGGGGAAAGCCACATTCTCACAGAGCTCAATGGGGCCCTCGAACCACCACTTGTGCTAGAAGAGACATTTGTGCCTTGCCTAGGTGAGCAGGAGAGCTGAACTGTGCCTCTGCAGACCTGTGTGCCCTGTGAGTCCAAGAGGATGGCCCCGAGTCAGCTCAGAGTGCCAACACTGCTCACACAGGGCCACTGCCCCAAAGGCTTGGTCTGCTGCATCCCCCACTGCACTCCAGCCTGTCCACAACCAGCACATGCTCTATTTCCTCATCCACAGTGCTCTTAGAACACGTCCTGCTTCTCTGCTCTAACACCTCTCTTTCCTTTCCACACAGGTGAGCACTGCCCTGAGCACCCTTGGCTCCAGGACACCAGTGCCATTTACCCCTCTGCCACTGCCTCAGTGCTGCCAACCACAGCAAACCTCAACAGCTTCTGTCCACCTTCAACACTTCCCCAGCCTCCCCATAACCCATGTTTTTCAGCATGGACTTGTTCATGTTGCAAAACCCAAATTATACCATCACCCAGACAGTATATGTCTTGGAAAAGACCCACAGTGACAACGTGATGCATTTATCCCATGTGTATTTGTGCTTACAGAACAGGAGGTTGCCACAATGCTAACTCCCTCTCTCAAAGAAATTAATGGCAAGTGAAACAGCACAATGCTGAATTTCTGTGCTGTTCACTGAGCTGCAGCTCAGGAGGAAAGGCACATCAGCCAAAAAGCAACAGAAGACTCAGCCATGAGCCCCTTTTTAAGCAAGTGTTCTGTATGCAAATAAAATCCAACTGAAGATATCACTACAATGTTAATGAAACCCTGAGCACTGAAAAAATAAGTGTCAAGGGAGCGTAAATGCACATTTTGAAACCACAGTGTGCTATTACAGAAAACATCTTATGACTACCACGGTCACCTTCGCCCAACAGCCTTTGCATAGCACAGAAGCATTTGCCATCTGCAGTACTACTGAACAGGCATGTTCTCATGGCTCTATTAAAAAAGTGAAGCTTTCCTCGCCTGGGTCAATAAGACAGCTGTTAAAAATCATACCATGCTTTCAGAAAGGGAGAGATCCTTTCAAGACCTGGTTTCTTCAAGTAACTTTGATTCATCAGTGAACGAGCAGCTGGCTGCAGGCCACAACCAGTGCTGCCAGTTCCCTTTTGCAGAACACTCTGTTTGTATCTGGACCTGCAAGGAGCAGATTTAAAGATGATCTTGATCCTACATTAGCACTTCACTATATGCACCATCAATAATCCCACTGAAATTACCACCTGAAAGGCAAACAGTAGAGTAATTTCTGCAAGAATTCAGCGTTACACAAAAGCTTCAATGGACAGGATTGCTGGTGCAGTGCCAGAAACAGCGGGACTTTCCTTAAACTCTTGGTTTGACTTAACCTCCACCAAAGGCTCCACTTGTGTCAACTCTGAAGAGTGTAGGGTCATGCACCCGCCTCAAAATGCAAAAAGAGGGCCTCTCACGAGGTACTTACAGCTACCTCCCACCCTGGACATGCTGCATGACTGTACTTGAAACTTTCAGAGTGAATGTAATGGATAATCAAATCCCAGAAATGATACAAAATCCTTGTGTAACCTAGGACCTCGGTGATATAATTCTAAGATGAAGAGTATTAAAAGATCAAAGTCAGGGAGCTGATTAGGGTAAAATATAGAAGACCTTTGCCTTCAAACTGCTCCAGTAAATGTATTTGAGGTTTTCCAGCAACTGAATATATGATAATAATGCTCCTTTACAGCTAGTTTTGCACCCTCCTAGGCTTCATAACCTGCTTTCTTTATGAAATGTCCTAAGCAGTGCTTTTCCACCTTACTAACAGTGCAACTTGCCTTGCAAAATCCCTCAGAGCAGCATTTGAGTAGCTTCTTCATTCTAATGCACAAATGATCCAAGCCAAACAACAGTAAATCTGCATTTCAGCATGACAGCAGTGATCTCAAGAGCAGCACCACAGAGCAGGAACAACTAAGTTTGTTTTTAGGTTTGGGCAAGTAAGGTAAATCACCTCTGCAAAATGATGACTTTACAGGAACTTTGCTTTTAGGACAAAATCTCCATAAAATGTGCAACCTGGGTACAAATGCCAAGCGGGAACCTGCAGGATTCTTCCCTCTCTTCCCTGCTTGACCTCATTATCTGCTCAGAGCCCACTTAGCAGCTCAGTCTAACCACTGAAACCTCACAAATTAATAGCACTTACAAGAGTGCATGAACCATAAGTCACCTGGGGCAACCTTCCAACGAAAAGGAGCTGCCACAAAGTCTCACAGTGCAGCCTGAAAAGAGGTTATTCTAACAGCAAGGAAAAAATGCTCTCAGAAAGCTTTTCTCGATTCTTACCAGCACCAATTTAAAATGAAGTTATTCACATTAAAATTAAGTGAGAAAACAAGGCTGGTTTAGCATACTAATAGCTTTCCTGAGCTCAGTGTTTCTGTTCAATAATCAGCAGCTTTAGAAGGGTTTAAGCATCTTGTTTTAACACTGCCCTGACAGTGAGGATCCTGCCTGGGATGGTGCTTCAGCCCTTCAGCAGTGTGCAGCAGGTCTGTGGCAGCAGCTTTCCCCTCTGCAGAGCAAAGCTCCGCAAATCACAGCACTGCTAATCCTCCAGTGTTAGCAAATACCAGTTCAACCAGCAGGAACCCAAATCCCCAGCTGGACTGGTTCTCACCAGCACTTCACATTCAACAACAAACAAGGTCCCAGAGCCAGGCCAGGGCAAGAAGCAGAAGCTGCTCACCAATACAGACATCAATAGGTAAAATATTAGTCCAGAAACACCTAGATCAGCTCATGTGTAGAAAGTAACTCAGGTTAAGTTTCTTAATTGGTTTTATACTCAAGGATGCTTTAATTTAGTGTTATATTTGCTGCTTTCTTTGTTTCACTTGGCAGGATTCTTTGGGAAGTGATGATGATTTCCCCCAAAATATGAGTGTTCTATACATGTGACAACTCCAGGACACTCCCTCCAACTCCTGCTCCACTGACACTGGACTCTCAGAGCAGTTGGTGGAACACCCCTGGTGCTCATCAGACAATTGCTCAAAGAGCTTACGAAAGCAGAACCCAAGGAGCAGGAGCAGCAGGGATGAGCTACAGGCAGTCACGAGGGGGAGGGAGGGTCAGGAGAGCAGAGACAGAGCAGTGTCTGCAAAGACAGGACACCTACAGTGCACCTCTGCAAAACCATTGGATCTGCTAATTTTTGAATGTCCAAGCCAGGATCACAGCCTTCAGGATGGTATCCCACTGTCTCCACATCAAACAGCAACCAAACATTTCCATCTCCCTTCTCTCTGCCTCCCCATCTTCACGTTTTGCTGCAGACCACTGGAATGAGCTGGGGTGGCAACTCCTGAGGAGGAGTGGGAAAGTGCTGGTATTTGGAATGCTCTATCAAAAGCAAAACCTGTTATTTCACTGTAAGAGGAAATTCCTAAAATTTAACTTCCTCATAAAGTTTATTTTTAATGACCAAACACTATCAAACATCATGTACACAGCAGGAGTTCTTATGAGGGAAAAAAAAATCTTTGAAAAGAATCACTATTAAAATAATTAAGATTGCTGCATGAATTTTTATTTTCCTTCCTAAAGTACTGCTGAAATATTAAAAAAGTTCAAGCTTTTTAAAAACCAAACAAACCAGACACACCGAGAGTACATGGCATTCCTTTCTATCAGGATGGCCTCATTTCATCAGAACATGGAAAGAGGAAAAGCACTGGAAGGAAGAGACAAGCAAGTCTGACCTCAGCAAGTGCACAGCCTGGAGCTCAGGCTGCCCTCACTTCCCCAGCAAGGGGCAGAGACAGCAGCACATCCTGCCTGAGCTTTCAGGGATTTCAGAACTTGGAACTTCTTTGAGAAGGAATCCCATGCTGAAATACTGACAAAAGAGCAACCAAGTGTTACTTTTTAATCTGTTTCTTTCTGCACTGAGAGAAGCAGTCGTTCCTCCACATGGAAATAGAGGAGTGAGGTGCAAAGATGAGAAACACCAGTGGATCAGCTGCCTTCAGGGACTGCTTATGCAGAGGGAATTTTGTTTGTTATACTTAGAAATCACCAACATGAAGAACAATAGAGAAGAAACACTCTGCATCACATACAGCCCCCCCCCCCCCGCTCACTAATGAGACAAATTAACGAGGAATCATTTCACAGATCTCACTTCACAGCCCATGCTGAGACTGCAAGGCACTTCCCTCAGCTGAGCCTCCTTGCATTTGCTGACTGAACACGTACTCCAAATCCCTGGATCAACCCCTTGAAATGCACCCCCTCTCCCCGAGGTGTGGGAAGGCAATGTGCTGCTCCTCCAGGGGAGCAGAGCCTGTGCATGTCCCTCTCCCTGCACACCTCACTGAGACACCTGTGACCAGCAGCACTCCCTGCACCTTTGCCAGGAAGCTCCAGTGTGGGCTGGGACCAAATCCTGACCTGGTACACACACATCAGCAGCCTCAGGCACGGTCTGTGTCATCCCTCTGCAGCATCACCACTTGGCACTCCCAATTCCCCTGAACTGAGGGCACTGAGCTGCTAGAGCTCTGCTGGGAGGGGCAGGAGCTGGGCACAGGCTGGCACTGCCCACAGGCACTGCCAGCTGCTCGTTTTCCCCTTTGGAGGTGGACATGACTCATCCAGAGCTTCCCCAGGGGAAGAGGAAGGGCAGGGTGGTCCTAGGACACCATTGCTGGGGAGCTTTCAGCAGCAGGTGCCTTTTGGAGAAGCCCAGCATAAGTCTCTCTATTACAAGAAAATGATATCCTGGGGCTGAACTGAGCACCAAAGCCCTCTGAAAACATCCCTGCCACTCTTACAAATGCACCAAAGACGGCTTAGAAATAAGCATTATATTACTACAATATTGGGCCTTTCCTTTTTTTTTAATCTCATTTTTCTGATTCATATTCATTATCTGGAGAGATGAACATCAATCTATAAGTTCTATGTCAGAAGTGTGCATGGAGAAGCAGGAGAAGCTGGAGTGGACTAAAAAGCAACTATTACAAAGTCAACTTAAGCTCCCCACTTCTGAAGAAACCAAACAGAAAAATCCTTCATGACATTTCCACTTGTGTTTTGTCTGCAGCACACTTCTCCATTCCTACAACTCCTAAAAGGACACTCCTGAACGTCTGGATCCAAAAGCAGATGACAGGAAGAAGTGCCAAAGCAGACCAACAAACACCCAGTAACTAAGAAACCAAATACCATTAGGAGTATATGTATTATGTAAATACTTCCTGTATAATCCATGTTTTACTCATCATCTTGCCAAGCACACACGACACACTAACAGGCAATACAACATTTAACTGGTGGTAGGTTTCAGAGATAAGAGCTCTCTACACCAAACAGGCATTTCACATAGTGGAAAACCACCATTCTTGCTGTAAATAGACACAGAAATCACACTGTCAATTCAATGCATTGTTTGAATTGGGCACCAAACCCCCTTTTCTGAATTCACAGGTATTTTGGATGACAGAACTTAGCTCTGCATTTCTTCTGAAATCAAATCCGAAACCAGGCCAAATGATTGTTGTGCACCTGAAACATCCAAATTTACTAAGAAATCTACCCAGAGCAGGAGCATGAGGTGGTTATTCAATGGTATTGGGGGAAAGGAATGAATAATTCACTGGGTTTAGACAGCCAAAACTTAGCACTTTTGGTGAACTTTACCTCTGAGATTTTGGATTCATTCAAACCCAAACCACAGCTCAGCAGGTGCAAATTCATAAAAGCACAGAGTTTGCATGACTCGCTTCTAACTGAAACTCCCATCCTTTTGCAAAGCAGCAGCTGTGGCAAGTGCTCCAAGAGAATAAATATTTATTCCTCCTTAAATAAAGCTGCCTTCCCACCCACGAGTGCAGGCAGAACAATCAAAGGCTTCTCAAGGACAATTATAGGAAAAACTCCTGCCTGCCAAAATCAACCAGTGCCAGCACAGTGAAACCTGGGACACTTGCTCCACAGCTCCTTTGACAAAAAAGGCTTCCGTTACAAATCCCAGAGGATTTCAAGCTTGTTTCATAGCCACAAGGATTATTTCCCTCCTTTGCTGGCCAGCTCTTCTTTCAGAACTCATCAATATCACTCCTTGCTGCTATATAAGATCAACATGATGCATCATACAGCAGCTTCTCTTCCCAAGGGGCACAAACAGCACACCAGTACTAACCGTATTTTTAAGATCAGTTTAGCTATTTGCTCTGATTTCTGCTATTTTTATATCTCTGACTATTCATCTTCTAAAGCAGTCTTTTGTGATGACAAATAACAAGATACATCAATTCCTTTTTGCTCCAGATGTTAAGATAAATTACTTTAGATAAGAAACAGCCCTTGTCACTGAAATTGCTAAAGAACCTCAGAACAGAGTATAACAGCTGAAACCTTGTACACTTAGGTTGATGATTTAATTGGATTTTTATTGTTCTTTGTTGATTTTTCTTGCTTGTGCTTCTGTGCACTTAGAGATTGGAAGAGCAACACCCAGCTGGAGAAGCAAGCAAGGATCTAACTGGTGAGGGCTGTATTTTTGCAAACAAATAGTTCATTTCAGCACAGGTGTGAACCACAGGACATGCATGTAGATGGAGCCTTCACTCTTTCTAAACGTGAAGGATGTCCAGGCTGCACACAGCTTTGCAAGAGCAGGAGGGCTGGACACCCACAGAGCCCCATGAAACCCAGAGGAAATGTCCCAGCTCTCACCTCCTGACTCACTTTATGGGCAGCAATGTCCCCCCGCGAGCCCTTCATCCTCCACCCTTGGAGCCCCCTCTGCACAGTCCCAGGAAGGAGCTGATGGAGGGAGCAGAAGGGCCACTGGACTGAGTAGCAGGGATCACATGGATATTCCAGCTGGGCTACCAAGCCCCCAGTGGGTTCAGACAGGGGCACTGCCTGTGCCAGAGGCACAGAAGAGCCCAGAAGAACAAGAGCTCTCTGCAGGGCTGTGTAGTTCGGCACAGACACCACATGTTTCATCAATGCTGCTCACATCAAACAAATAAGAATTAAGTCAGGGCTACTGAAGGCTCCTTCCCAGCTCCATCCCATTTTATCACTTATTTGTTTGCCAAGGGTGATGTTATCTGCGCAGGATTCGCATCCAGATTCGTATCCTTCACGTGGCAATACTGCAAATGCAAATTCCTGCTTTCTGTTCACGAGGAGCAGAGCAGGGACTGAGCAACCAGGCACACGTGATGTCAAGCCCTAATGAAATCACAGACTGCACCAATACCCTGTGACATGTTCAGACTGCAATCCCGACAGGGCATGTAATGGCAAAGGCAACTGCTGAGAGCATCCTGGATCACATCCAGCCTCTTCGCCAGCAAAAGAGGGTAATTAGGCTTTCGGGCACGGTCTGGAAATGCTCCCTCATGCAGGGTTTTCCCAGCAGAGGGCACTTTTGATTCACAGACCACTTCGGGAGCTGCTTTTTGTTCTTCTCCATCGCCATCTCAGAGAGCTGAAGCAGAGGTGGTGCTGTCTGCTTAAAAATAAAGACATCGTTGCTTTAGCTCCACTTTCCTGCCTCCCTCTCCCCTCCAACAAGTTTTATTAAGTTCTCATCTTTAATTCATGCCTGCAGCAGAGCTGATGTCACTTTTTTTTTTTGCTATTAAAAAAGGTTCCACAAAGCACAAGCCAAGATTGCAGTGGTATCTCACCTACTTCCCTTCTCTGTTTTTATTTTCACTTCCAGTGATTTGCTAACATTCATTATCCTCAAAAACTGAAAAGGTATTCCAACAGAAACACAAGTATAGCACTTGGAAAGCAAACAAACCACCTATTAGATTACATGCTCTAAACCCTGCAAAGGCAGGGCACAACCCACCAGAGACATCTCACAAATTAAACCCTCCAGTCGTCTGCAGGAAATTGCAGGGTGTTAGGGACCAGTGAAATAAACAGCTTAGCAACCGCTAAGGTGAATTCCCCTTTGGGAAACTGTCGTTTCACAGTGGATGCAAAGTGAGAATGAAGGAGGATGTGTGATAAGACAGCGTGTGGGGAAGAAATTTCCAGCAAAAGCCTTGGGACTTGAGATGTTTTCAACAATAAAAAGCAGTAACAACAACAAAAAAAAGAATGTCTGAGTCAACCAACACACACATCTGTTCCAAGGTAAAACACTGGGACAACCAATCACTGCAGTTTTGCCATAATTCTGTTTCAGTTGCATCCAGTTGGGATTTGGGTGTAGGCTGGCAGCACCGTGCAGCTGACTGATGGCCAGAGATTCTTAGGACAGCAAAAATGCCAGGAGAGCTGTCCTGCCATGAAATCCCGTGCTTCTGCCCACCAGGGCACTGTTCTGGAGACTAACAACTCAGCAAGGTCCACCAGCATGGGCTGGAACCCAGCAGCCCCCACACCTGCCATGGCAGCCTCTAGCAGCAGCCCTGAGGAGCCCGTGGGCAGCAGAACCTCGTGGATGGATCAATGTCATGCTCCAGAGGAAGGGAAGCTCGTTCAGTAGTAACCAGCCCAACCAAACAAGTCACTTCCTCTACCACTCATGTAATTCAGAATCACTCTGGTTCCTCCTGGCTCGTGGATGAACAGTTTTGTTTTTTCAGAAGTCACAGCAGCGGGTGGTGTGGTCATGTTGTGTAAGATAATACAAAGAGCAGAACAATTACTGCCAAAGGAAAAGACACTGTATCACAGGCTTTGTGTTTTTTACCCTGTTTTGTTAAGCAGGACTTCTTGCAGAATCACTTGTTTGTTCGTGTCATGTTTTCATGTTTTACTGGAACATACGTTATTACCAACCATCTTTCCAACCCAAGAGAAGCTGTCATAAACACGCTCAAATAAAGAGCAAGAAAACAATTGAAGATCAAAGGGATTGTGTAATATTTGTGTAATAGTAGACTGGGGAGGAGGGGTATGTAAAAATCAAACCCCAAAACCCAGAAACTGTTGCCTTTGAAGCAACAAACAATGAACCCCAAATACGTCAATACTGATGTCAATAGGGCTGAGCCACAGTAATTCCCAAAATATTTTACTCACCTGCTGCAGGGAAAAGACATTATTCAGCCTCTGCAGGGCAGTAAGCAGAAGTGTACAAGGCAGCTAAGTGCAATGTTAACTGTTGAAGTGTGGGCTCCAGGATAAAAAATTTAAAATTAAAAATTAGGCCCTTTCCTTGGTTCGATACTTTGCCTTCAGGTCTTGTAACAGGATATTTAATTACATGATTCTTTATTATCTTTTCTATTATTTTACAGAAGCTGTAACTGTTGATAACAGATACTTGAAGTTACACCACACATCAATCCATCAATCCCATTCTGTGTAAAGCCCAGCACCAAAATGTCTCCCAAAATGAGCACCAGCTTGCAAACCATTAACAATTTTGGGAAAAGAGGATATTTTTCTTTTGGCTGTTAATCAGTAGCAGGCCTGGACATGTATCCAGTAGCAATCATCTTAAGAAAAGTACACAAAATCTGCAATAAAGTGGGGGCAATAAAGGCTGGCTTACAAATCCTACATAGTCCACAGGCACCTTTTCTGCTGCTTTCAGCATTCTCTGAACAACACAGCACCATAGGCTGGACAGTTATCCTTACAAAAGCCACCCAGAAAATCCTCAGAGCCACCAAATTCAGTTCACACACAACACACACTATGCATATCAAAGCTGTGGCCTCCAAAAAACCACAAGAAAGTGGTTTACTGGTGTCCATACCTGAATTATGGAATTCAGGCCAATGAGGTAACAAGGAACAAACTGGTCCCAAGACCCATGGCAATAAGACAGGTATTTCAATACAGACATTTCTGTCAGCTGCTCTGTCATCATCACTGAGGACACAGTCTTACACTATGGCCAGAAGGAAATTTTATTACACTACAGGCTTCTGGAGTAATAATAATAACAACAAATTTTGTGCAAGAATAATTAAACAGTTTTTAGGAAACTTTCTAACACAACCTTCTGCCCCAAGCCCAATCCTCCTGCTTTGTTCTCCTTTTCCCTGAAAGCATGGCTTATCCCACCAGCTGGCCAGTGGTGCAGATTGCTCATAAGGAAAAACACATCTGACTCTCAACTCCTCCAGGAATGTAGCAGCCCAAAGACTTGAGCTGCTTCCACCTACCAGCAGCTTCCCCAGTGAAAGGAGAATGAAGGGATTGTCTGCATCTCTCCACAGCCCTGAAAAGCTTGGTGCTACCACTGAGCTTTTGCTGAGCAGACACAGTGCCAGGAAGTCAGTGCCTGTGAGCTCCTGCCTGTTTTCAGGCCTGGCAGTGATGGATTACGTACAGCCACAAGTTGGGCACAAACCAGCTGTCTATCTGGCTTTTCCAAACATCTTGCTCCAGTTTCTGTATTATAGAGGTGCCAATGCCTTGTTGCAGGATGCCTACTGCATAAAGAGCATGTATTTCTCTGAATATTTTCCTGTCACACAGGAGGAATGGACTGTTTGGGGGTATTTCCAATGCTGCTGCTCCTTTCCCCAGCACTCCCCATAATAAGTCTCTGCTCCCAGGGGACTGAAGCTGAAATGACAAACTGCACTAAAGCTCTTCTCTGCACAGAAACCCACGGGCAGACCCTGCTGTCACAGGAGAAACCTGTGTCCCACACACCCAACCCTCCTGCTGCTGTCCTGCACTGTGCCTGGACAGCAGCACCTCACGGTCCTGCTGTGTGCTGTGTTTCCAACGTGAACAAGAGCAGGGAAAAAAGGAGAAATACAGCCAGTATTCTCCTCCTGGCCCTTCACACAAACACTAAAGGGCAAAGCACTGCAACAGCTTTACAAAGAGTCTCAACCTGCCCTGTCCAAGGCTGGGTATAATCCTTTGTGGCAGTGGATACAGACACTGCATGTGCAAGCATGCACACACATCTGTGTGGGATTCGGTTACTCCAAAGGATGTCTGGGAGAGAGGGCTATAAACAGCATCTAACTTGGGAGGGGGAAACAAAAATCACTACTTACTGAGTTTAGGATATCAACCACAGGATTAAGCACTGAAGACACTTTGAAAACCCTTCCAGTTTTGTGGGAAAAGCAGTGGTAACCACTGTGCTGTCCTGCAAAGTCAGAACAATTCCCAGGGAACTGCCTGAATCTGGCTGCAGCACTGCCTACATAGCAAAAGCAAAACCAAAACACAGATGAAAGATGTTTCCCTTCTTCTCTCCCTGAAGGGAACAAAAAAAATCTCAAAAACATCCTTCTTAGGTTGAAAAGGAGATCACAGGGAGGAAAACATGTAGGAGTCCAGACGAATGACAGAGCTGTAGACCAGGCACTGCTGCATCTGCTCCAGCTACGCGCAGTTGTTTAAGAAAAGCATTATGAATTTTTTCTCTCTCCTTAGATGTCTTGCCTGGATGCTTTAAAGCAGCCTCAGAGGAATGTGCTCTTGGGTCTGAATCCCGTAGGAAATTATCCTTTGTGGTGGATGGTCTCCCCTTGGGGCCTGTCTGTGTGTTTTGCTTTCATGTAATCCTCCCACCTTGGTTTTCTAATGTAATGCTATCCACATTATTATAGCTCTTTGATACTCTCAAATGATACTTACTCAGGCTGTCATATTTTCAGCTCTCCCAGACTAAGTCTGACTGGCTTGGATGGCCTGTGGCTCATGCCATAAATATTAAGTCACCAAAAGATACCATGGAATGTTTGTGTGCCAGAGGCAGACAGGAGAGCCCAGGCCATTTGCTCCTTCCAAGAGGGATGTGCTCTACAAGAATAACAGAAACCTCACATAAAAGCACCACTCTCTCAGGGTTACTGACCAGCTTTTTGTCCTAGTTCTCTTTTCTTTCTACAACTTCTGCTCCAAGAAAGTTCAGCAGATTATATGCAAATTTTTGAGCTAGTTCCTCTGTTTTAGCTCTATTTTACCAACAGCCCAGCAAGTCCTGCACCCTGACCTGCAGACAGGACTCCCTCTACACTGAAGCATTCTCAGAAGGCATGAATCTTCACAGCCACTACTGCTCTCATTTGCCAAGAGCAGGGGTTTGTGGTTTCCTTTCTCTGCATCACCCAACCTCAGTGCTCGGTTTGCATCACCTTTGTTGTCTCCCTGATGCACCACAGGAATTCAACCATCCAGCAAGCCTCCACTTGGAGCCTTCTCTTGTCTTCATTCTGGCATGAATTTACACCCTGACAAGCTGGATCTTTAATATCCCTCCTACACACACGCAGAGAGACAACTTGAGTGCCTCCCCCGCTGCCAGAGCGGATCCCCTCGAACACATGACTCAAGGTTTACCCGCAGCTCTCCTAGAGCAGCCATGGCCGTGCCGGGGAGCACACACGAACACTGCTGACTGCTCTCCTGTGGTTTCACCCTTCACACTCATCTCCACTTGTAGTGCAGGCTCAGGAGCTCAGGAACAGGGAGGAAATGCAGTCCCCAGCAGAGCATCTGAGAGCAGGGGGCCTGGAGCCTGACCCCGAGCCCTGCCTTCAGCATCCCCACCTGCAGCACCACAGTGACAGCTTCTCTGCATAAGACTAACAAACTGACAGTAAAAGGCCAAGCTATTTGAGTATTACCAAGAATTATGTTCTGCACTCAAGCTTCAAGGTTTTCATCTAATGCAGGGCAGTATTTCACAAACATAAGGCTGATAAACTTGGTGGCATATAGGAAGAGGTGACAGAAACCAGGCTTATTAATGGCATTTACCCTTCAATTTTGGAGGCTTCTCTGAGGAGGAAACCCAATCTTGGCAAAAAAATCTCTGATCATATCCCAATTAAGTTGGTCCGCTGTTAGATAAGCTTCACTGTTACAGATACATTGATTTCTGGCCTGAATTGTTTTAGCATTAAAAGATGCAGAGAAGAAACACCAGGCTCCTGCATCATTGCCCACCTTGCCACCTCATTCATCTATTATATTTCACAGTACATAATACACTTTTGTCATATTATTTAGATTATTATTTTAATTAAATAATAGAACAATTCACAGCAATAGGGGTTAAGCAAAACCTTTTTTATTTTTCCCCTCTCTCCCTTCCCTAAGCAGGGCTGATACAAAGGAGAAATGGCTCAGGTCCCTCTACAAGGTCTGTTCTGAGCTGGTGCCCCAACGTCGTGGTGTGGCAGCCATCCTCAGGCCATTTCACCAGAGCAGTGCTCCAAGAACAGCAATTCTGCTTTGTCTTACTGTCAGCTCTGCTGAAAAGCAGCAAAGTAGGAAGGTTGTGCTTCATTCTCCACTGCGCAGCAATAAATTGACACAGCACAGCTGCAGTCTGCTCAAGCTGAAGGAAGGAAGAAAACAATTTGGGGCTCACATCTGTGCAGCAACTATTAAGAGAAGCCACTCATCTCTGTTCCACCAAAGAACTGACCCAGCTATGCAGTTCACTTCTGCTGATGACATTAGGTTTAGGAAATGCTCAGCATGTTTATTTTGCAAACAGCATTTTGCTTGGAAATTACAAAAGAATCAGAAGTGCCACTTGCTGTTAGACAACATTATAATGCAAAATGAAGCACAACCATTGTGACAGGAGAACACAGTCATTAACTCAAGAGAGTTGGCAGTCTTCTGATATTTAGTAGATTTTTCTCAAATTCAACACCCTAGAGTCTTAGGATCTGAAAAATCTAGATTTTCTTCCTTTCACAAAGCCTTTTAAGCAACCCTCATAACTGCAGGATTTGAAAGTTATGTACCTAAATGGCAAGCATACAGATTTAAATATTTTATGCTGAAGTATCATCTATTTTGAGGATAATATTAAATTTCTGAACATTAGGTTTGATAACTCTGAACAACCAGCATACAAAACTTCCTTATCTCTAGATCAAAACTCATATCTTTCATTGGTTTATCTTTTTAAGACAGTTTATGACTGCTTACAAAACAAAGACACAGGAATTATCAAAGCCACGGGTCTAACTTCCTTTTCTGTTAGAGCTACACAATTGTGATGAGTTGCAAACAGTTGTGATTGATGTTAGAATAATGCAGAAATCACAATCAATGAATTCTTACGTGATAAAATGGTCTTTTTAACTTTCTAATTCCATCTCTGATCTGAAAATACCTCTGCACTTTGAGAACATTCACAAGGGGTTTGTCTGTGTTGCTGTAAAAGTACCCAGCACTATTCTTTAAAAACTTCCTGTCTGGAAAACATGTTTTCCAAACAGGGTCCCTGAGAAGAACACAGATGGATCTGTGCAAAATCTGGTATCTCTGCAAGAAGCCAAACAGGACATGTCAAGTGGCAGAGGAACAAATGGAGAGGGTCACATCCTTGGAGGTGCACCAGCAAAAAACAACTGAAGACAACACAAGATTGGCAACCACTTACTGTCTTCATGCATCACTTATCCTAAGAACCAGTAGCTCAAGAAAAGTCAAAGAAAAAAGAAACCAAACCAAACATGAATAATCCAAGAGTTTCTACCTTGCAGTATGTTTGGAGTGCCCACCCTTTCCAGTGACATCCTGGGTTTATGCAGCATATGGAATATCCTCCCTGGCCAGGCCACTGACAGGAAACATCAGCAAGTTGCCAGGGCTGAGATGAATGAAACTTGATGACAAATGGGGAAAAAGCCCAGAACATGGACTCTGGTTTCCTTCTGCCTTGCCCAGTTTGCCTGCACAGTGACAGTGCCACAGTCCTGCCAGTGCTGCTCACACTAATTAGATCTGCACAGCTAGAGTGGAACATATTAAGGTTAAGAAAAAAAATTACCCTCTGAACCCACCAGTACATATTCTGAGGAACTATTCATTTAAACTTCAACTTAAATATGTATTTATCTTTGTGCTCTGAAGTCCAATATACCTCATTTTCAATTTAACCTCTCCTCTTTTATGCTTTGTAGAAGTTGTACAAGATCATTTATGCAGAGACTTAATATTTATAAAAAATTCAAGCAATTGGAAGAGCCAACATTTCAAAGGGTCAGCTATCAATGCACACAACCCCCCACTGCCCTTCCAGCTGGAGAGACAAAGTGCCAAGTGCACGTTAGGGGATGTTCTGGATTTCACACCCCTGGCACAGCAAGGGGAGGGAGAGCTGCAAATAGGGGAACACAGGTCAGACCCTCGGGCAATGTGAGCTGCAAAAATAACTCCTCTGACTGCAACCAGCTCACAGCCAGTCTCCAACACTCACTGCAGTCACTGGGGAGCCCTCAGGAGGAGGGGGCACACAGGAAGCCATGGTGGGGAAATTCCTCATTGCAAGCTCAGAACCAGGATGGAGACCTGCCCTGCTGCCCTGGAGCTCCATCCCAACATACATACCTGTGCCACGCTGCACTCCCCTTCCCAAGGGGCACTGCTCACCAGAGAGAGCACAAAGCAGCACGTGTCAGGCTGATGGACCCACACCTTTTGTATTTTATTTTAGGAGTGAATCAGGGGTCCATGATCCAGAGATCTCTTCCAAGTACAGACAAAAAAGCCTACGTATCTTGCATGCTGCATTCAGCCCATGGGTGCAGTTGTAAAGCCACCACCTCTCCTCTGCTAAGCAGCACCAAGTAATTCAAAGCAAAAGTCCAGTGAGATCCACACACAAACTTAACAAGGTACACTCAAAACCTTCATTTTCCAAGCTTGATTTATAGAACTTTGACAGGGTCCAGAGACTACCATCTTCATCCACCAACATCCATCTTTTACACTATTTTGTAATCTGACATGCAGATTTAACAGCTTTATATTAGGTGCGTTCTGAAGGGAGTCTGAAAGTCAAATTCCTACTCCCCTAGCAAATGGAAGGTTGGAGTGGTTCTTTTTATAGGCTATCCCTGTCTCAGCAATATTGGAATACGTAATGGCCACAAAATGTCAACCTACAACTCCTGTGTGTAATAGGAAGGTGTTTATGCCTGGCTTTAGACATGGAACAGTTGGGAGCAAAGTACCTCAAACAACCTGCTGAAGGGCATGTGTGACTCTAGAGATGACCCAAACGCCTTCTGCACCTCCCACAAGAAACCACCTTTGTTCCTGCTATGATTAAGGGGATGTTCATGTAGTATAAATTAGGATGAAATACTTCTTTCCAGTGGAAAGACACCAAAACTACAGGTACACATAAACATCAACTTTTAATCATTTCAAAAAGCCTTGTTTAGAGGTAATATTGTAGCCACTTACTTAGAGTAGTAAGGCACAGTATAAATATGCAGTAGAACAAAATTACTTAATTAAGGAGGAAAGCAGCACATGAAATTCAGAGTGCCTGCCTCAAAATTCAAGATAAAACCATTTCAACTTGACAAACAATACTAGGATTGTACTCTAGTGGAAGCTGGGTTAATCTCCTTGCATCCTCTCCTTCATTCCTTCTCCTTCCTATCCCACCCCAAGTATCTTTTTGGTGCTGATATATCCCCAGAAAGCTGTAAACTCTCAGTGGAAGGCCAACAAAAAATTTGGAACAAGTACAACGTGAGATTTCCAATACAAATTGCAAATATTAATATGCAACAGCATTTCTTTTTCCTGTTTGGATTTACACTGAGTAGAAATCCATTCCCTTTCCTGAAGGGAGCCGAGCGGGCTCTCAGTGTCGTATGCGACAGCAATCACAAGTTAATAAAAACCAGTAAGCTTACACACAATACTTGATCCTAAAGCTCTTTTCCAATGTGAGTGGTTCTATAACTAAAGAAAAATTAAAGCAATATGCCCACCTTGAGCAACTGGGCCTCAGCTCCCAGTGCTGCAGAGCAGTGTCAGCGCTGTCGGGCAGCACACTTGTAGCCCAGAGCTTACTGAAGCTTTGCAGATGGGAGATAAGCAATACTTTATATTTCACTCAGATGTAGATTATGAGCCAGGGAAAAGAAAGCTTAAAAGGTGAATGGCTTCTTTTGGCATTAGCTGAAATCTCTGTATAGTCTCCAAAGAAAGCCGACAGCGAGGTCAAGCTACAGTATGGGAATTCTTTAGTCAATAAAAAGCCCTGTTTTTTAAGCCCGAGTCAGAAAAATTCAATGTGGATGACCACTTATTGAAAGGGTCATCATCCAACAGAGAGAAAATTGCTAGAGCAACAAAGAGCCCAGAAGTATTCCTCAGTTTATAGAAACCACTGAGAAGGACAAATTCTAAATCTGTCTCCTCCTAGTATTAATCTAGTTTGCCTCCAAGGATCAATTTATCCAGTAGAAACCACATTGTGATGGTGTAATCAAGTTCCTTCTCCAAAATCTGAACTTAAACTATTAAAAATCCTGGTTTTTGACTGCATGCTGACATTTACACATTTATTTAGCACTGAAAGCATAGCTCTAGCTCTGCATTGACAATCAAGAGGGACAGATAAGGGTTCTTGTCCCAAGATGGTTGTTTTTTTTTTCCAATTTTCCTCCATGAAGCAACTTTACTTTTGCTATTCTCCAGGTGACTGCACTGTGTGATGGCATTCTCAGGGTGTTTACAGAACCAGAGCTGAGGAAGACTACTTACAGACTTCCCAAGGCCCTGAGGATTTCCCTCTCAGGGAGGAGTTTCACTACACCTGCATATTGACTGTGCTCATGAGGCTAAACCTGCACTGCCAGAGCAACAGCCATCCTAACAGCTCTAACCTTGCCCAGGCACTCTCCTACCATCAAAGCAATGCCTGAACAGGCTCCTCACAGATCCTGTGGCAGGACTTTGCATGCATTAAATGACTTGCTGTGAAACAACACCAGCCCAGCCAGTCTTGTAGCAGAATGTCCCACTGCAGTGAAATAAAAACCTCTTGCATCTGAAGGCAGAGATCCCTCCCCCACAAGAAGAGCTTTCTGCAATTGCCCCCCTTTCTGATTCTCATTCTCAAACCAGTTATATCCTTCTGCTCCTCATTTGCTCAAACTCGTGGTCCCAAAGCAAGGAATTTGCTTTGCTAATTAGTGCCATTAGGGAAGTTGGGGAACATGAAGCACAGATTAAAAAATTGTTCAGGCTGGGTTCTTAGCACTTCACCCTTGTGATATATCCATGTTGTAAGCTCTGCACTGAACAGCACTTGACTCAGCCTCAGTTTGCAGCAGAGAGAAATTAATTGCAATCTAATAGGATTCAAATTGGTACAAGGGATGCCATCATTACAGGACAAGACACAGTAAAACCACAGCACATTAGCAGCCAGCAAACAGCTCCAGTCAATGCAGTGGAACAGGCAACACCATGCCTCAGACATGATGAATTGATACCTCAATAACTGTAATTTATTAGTTGGTGCTGCTGAGCTAGCATAGGAACCAGGTGGGAACGGGCTGAACCTACGTGGTGTTTGTGGGAGGAACAACATTGCTTTTGCAAGGTCTAACTTGAAATAATTTTACACTGAAGTGAAGATGTGTCACAGCTTAATTCAAGCAGCAGTTATGTGTACTGAAGGATGAAAGTGTAAATCAGCAGCAGACTGGGAAGCAGAAGGCTCCTGGTATCAAATGTCAGTGGAGTTGCTCCCTTGCTCTGCAGCCTTTGACTAGTCACTGAACCTCTGGTGCTTCAATCAAGGCAGGCACAGCTCTGGGTCAGGAGCAAGACTCCATCACAAACCACATTCATCCCCTGTGCTTAGATCTGAGGTAAACTGCAGTCCCTTCCTCGCTGTCTTGAAAACTGACACTGGAGTTAGTACACAAGACTGGCCCGTGGATATTTAAAGTCATGTGTGACAAACAGGCTTTATGTAATGAATTATGGTTAAGCTGCAAGAGTAAACCTGACAGACATGCACATGCATTCACATTCACACAAAGCCCAACTGTCCCACTTCCACATGAGCAGCTCCAAGGGAACATGCACACAGCCAGGGCTGGGTTGTGGCACGGCTGGCTGCACCCACAGCCTGGCTCCTACCCTGGATTCCTCCCAGGTATCCCACGGCAGGAGGGGTCAGCAGGCTGGGATCCCCATGGGCATGCATCCCTGCTCCTCCTCTCAGCTGCAGCCTAGGCCACTCAAGAGTCACAACCTGTTGCTAAATGAGGCAATCATTCCCAGGCTGTATTCCCCACGGATTTTGCTGGGCAGGCAGAATTTTAAGAATTTGGAGTATTTTCCATGAGTTTCAGCAAACAGAATGTAAGCCACCAACACAACCCACCGGCAGCTGCTATTTCCCTCCCATCTTCTGTTAGGGAAAATCTTTTGGATGCCAAACCCCCTGAAGCACAGATCTGCCACTCTCACACCCGGTTAGACCCTGACAGCTCCTCCTGCCACTCCCACCTGAGGCCAGTGAGGAAAGCGAAGGGCTGCTGCACTCACTGCAGGAGGACCTGAAGACCACATGAGAGGTGGAGGTCTGGGTCTGAGCTAAGGGCAACATAAACAAATGCCACTTCTGGGAAGAATAAAAGAAATTGATTAACACTGAATTGCAGGGGTTTTTTTTCTTGGCAGACCTGTTTAGCTCAATGCAATCAGCTCTATGGACATTTCATACTGCAAGATTGTAATCAAGTGGGGCTATTTCTGAGTCCTATTTCAAACTTCCTTAACTGGATCTATTCCTTCCTAAAGCTACCTGAGAAGCCAGTTACCAAAGCCACAAAATTACACATTCAGTACTTCTAACCAGCTCTTCACTCTAGAAGACTTTTAGAGGGTATATAAATGAAGAAAAAGAAAATGGTCAGGCTTAAAAACTGGCTCAGCGAGTTTGCTATCAAGATCCTTGCCTGGGTTTGTACTGTGGAAACACCCTCAGTACTCACACCTAGTTCTCAATCATGACATGATGATTAATACCAGCATTAGATCATCCTCAGCAATTGCCAGAGCTTTCTGCAAGGTTCCTGCTGGATTAAATCATTCAGTGGTGCTCAGCACCTCTAAGCAAGCCCTTGAAACCTGATGCTGGCATCCATCCTGGGCACCTGACCTGGCACATTCATGTGGCATGATGCAGAAATTCTGACTTGGATGGAGTCACTTCTCTCCTGTCCTCCGTCTGAACCAGCTCGCTGTGCTCTGAGTCAGCTCTGAGCTGATGTGCCAGTGCTGCTGCCAAACTCAGACAAGCCTATGGATGATGAGGTTCCACAGCTTCAGGCTGGTCCCTTCAATCTTGCAAGACCCAGACTCCCACAGCAATGACCTCCTCTCTTCCTTCTTTAGGTTGAAAAAAAAGAGTGCTGTATTTTTCTGTATGGTAATGAAATAATCATCATGTCCCCTGATACTTTTCTTCTGTGTATTGCCAACATTTTTTAAATTATGCAAAAATACTTTTCTTCCCATTACAGATAAACAGCCACACAAAGGATGGCTAAATCAATTAATCCTCTTGCCAAATAATCTAGTAGCACAACTTGGTGGCAGCAATCCTTGGAACTCAATAACTTTATCAACTAGCACTATTGGCAAGAATATGGCCTCTCCTGCTCCCCCAGAGAGAGTTATTTTTTGAGGAGAACAAAGAGGAGAGATTTTAAAACTACAGTACAATGTCTGGAAACACAAAAAGCCCCCAACTCAGATACCAAGTACCATCATGCTAGAGATCAAGATTCTTATTCAATACAGACATAAAAATATCACATACAAGTTAATTCCTTACAGAGTTACTACTAGGTGAAAGACAGTGAAAAAGAATTTACCACTTGGTTAATTTTTATTTTAACATAGCTCAGCACTGGAAACAGATCGTTTTTAGATAAGTAGAAAGAAAAGATTGACTTCTACTGATTAAATCCTAATTCTGTCAGAACAAGCTCCAAGTCAACAAGTGTGTCAATACTTAACTAGGAACTAACTAAGGGTTCCCATTTGTGTAGTTGCATTCACGGCCTTTGCTGCAGGAAGCCAGTGGAAAAGCCCTTCAGCTTTTCAGCAGGATTATCAGCTCCACCTGAGGCCATCAGAGCACAACTGCACAGGTCTCTGAAGGGCAGGATACACCTGATCAATGCAGCCACGTGCTGCTGAGTGCTGCACAAATCCTCTCCTCTGCTACAGCCTGCACACCAATACAGCTGAAGCAGTAGAAATTCCTGATATTGCCTGAGTGAGTTAGAGACATTCTGCCAAAATAAATAAATAATAGCCATTAGGAGAACAAGTGTGTGATGCCACAGAAGGAAGCATCTGGAAGGATCAGAAATCTTATTTTGAGTCTCACTAATGGAGCACCACAAACATCTTAAAACAGCTTGCACGTTTTATGTGCCTGGATCTATCAAAGCAGAAAAAAAAAAAAACATTTATCTACTGAAAGGTATCAGAATATGAAACAAGAAGTCAGAGTGAACTTGGTATGTGGGATTTGCATAAATGCTGAAGTGAAGGAGGAGCACGTTGTACCAACAAGTCACTGGGATTTAGGCTCTCAACTGAGTCCTTATGGGAGAAATTTGAGCCCCATCCAACCTGGGCTTGGGCACTTGCAGGGATGGGGCAGCCTCAGCTGTTCTGGGCAGTCTGAGCCAGGGTCTCACCACCTCACAGGGAAGAAACCCAACACAGTTTAACCTCTTCTGTATTTTTTTACTCATAGCAAGAACACATACATGTGTTCACAAACACCAAGTTTCACCACTGAAACACTCTCATAGAAAAATCATAATTTTTCTCTCATAGAAAAATCATCATTTGTGATGACCAGTTATCATGGGACTGTAAATAAATTCCTGTTCTTCAAGAACAGTGGCACATCAGTAAATGCTGAGAGCCAGAGTGGTGATAATTGTATAACTGAAGAAAAGTTAAGAAAAAAATGCAATTCAAGCAGCCAGGACTCAAAAGCTGCAGGAGTAAAAATGGATTTTTGAAATCATCTTGACAAAGCTATGTGACTGTTGGATGAACACAAAGCACTATAGTCAATTCCTGTAAAATATTATTTCCCTGATAGTTGGGTCAGTAAAACCCCTATTAACTACCAAAATACCTGCTTTTGGTTCTGCCTTAGGCTTATGCCTATTTGAGATGACTCAAGGTTGTCAGACAACAATGCAGTTCCTACTAAATAACATACACACAAAAGCCCAAAAAACCCCACCAACACCACCAAAAAATCCCACCTCAAAATATACTACTGGTTTTTTTTTCTCTGGGACAATGCAGACTTTATTACATCTGCTATTACAAGGTGCCTATAACAATGTTCTCTAACAAGCAGCCCTAAGGTCAAATATGTTCCTTGATCAATTTACTAGAGGTCCCTGGTGCTGCTGCTGTGGGTAGACTGTCTGGGGAGAAAAAATAATCCCTTCATTCCTTTGCTTCGCTATAAGGGAAAAAAAAAAAGCTGTCACAAAGGCATTTTTCTTCTCCCTCTGCTCTTGACAAGTCAGGTAAACAGGGAGGGAATACCCAGCTGCAAAGAACTGTAAGAGAGCAGCATTTGCACAGGCATATAAAACCACAGTGTTTATTTACAGAGCTGCTCCTCGCAGCAGGATGATTCAGAACCAGGCTAAGGGGATTGGGAAGATGTCTTAGCAAAACACCTGCAGTACTTTGCATGAGGACAAGCAAAGGGCACTCTGGATGGAGAGTGGTGTGCTCATCTCTGTACAGGAATTTAACAGCTCAGGACATGGCTACAGTCAAATAACTGACAGCAACAGCACTAATTCACAGGTGCTCTGAGCAGCACGGTCATCACGTTCACCTCTCCCAGTGCTCTCAGTAAAGCTGTGACTCTTGGTCTGGTTTTGCTCAACACCCCAGTATCAACCAGTACGTAGTAACTCTACCCAGAAGAGCAGATTTGACGCTGGCAAGCTTGCTACAGAAATCACTTCAGGCTTGCATCAAGCAGCAGGAAAGGAGTTAATCTCATTTGCCACGATGCTGAGTGCCACTCTTACTTCATGCCTGACTGCACGACTTTTGTTTCATATGTTGTGATTTATTTATTTTCAGTCTGTGTGAGGGTTTTAGTCACAGACTGGCACCGTCGTTAACGGGACTCATCCCATTCAGCGCCCCAACCTGGAGTGAGCCTGGAGCTCCACGTGCCTCTGGTTATTTGTGGGCGATTCTAGGGATTGTCTTTGCTTGTTCCCAATGACTGATTCCCATCCCTTCTGAACAAACATGTTAATTCCTGCAAACAGCCCCTTTAAAAGACAACCCCCTCAAAAAAAAAAAAAAAAAAAAACCAACATTGCCCTTTGCTAATGGCCTGTAATGGGTCTAAATAAAGCCTGAGCTGTTCCTTACTCATGCATAACTTCATTGCTTCTATTCCCTTCACACCCTGCCCGGCTGGCATAATTTGCAGAAGGGTTTTAGCAAGGACAATTGAAACACCCACATGCTGCCTGAACTAAAAAGCTTAATCCTAGAGCCCCTTTCTTCCTGTGTGATAGCTAAACGCGGCTTTTATTTTGATTACACTGGTCCCATCTGCACTGTCAGTATCAACCCATGCAGCCTGAACTCCATCCCTATCCCCACAGATCAGGACAGCATCCCACCCTACACAACGCCCAGAGAAGGTTCAAAATCTGGCAGAACTCCAACCTTCAGACTTCACACGGCAAGAACAGAACTCCCCCGAAAGCAGCAGACTCCACGTGTAAAAACCCCTAAGCCACCACACCCGGTAATTAATTAGCGAACACCTTGGTGTGCTCCAAAACGGGGACATCGACAAAGGACAACCGGGGGCCACAAAGAAAAGTTGGCAGCTTCTACCGAGACCACGCACTCCCACTCGGGTGCCATGCCCTGAAACAATATTAATCCATCTTTCTCTTTAAGCAGAGACAGCACTGCCACTGACGATGATACGACAGTGACAAAGGAGGGCTGAAATTCAGACCCAAATTGTTATTCCCCTCAGCTAGGCAGTTATGCACAAGAAACACTGCTCGTAAACACTTCTTTGTCAAACACTCAATTACAAGCTGCTTTATGAACAAAACGAGGCAGTCGCAAGGAAAGCGAGAGACGAAAATGGGGAAGCAATCTCCAGTGGCTCCCAGGCATCACCCCACCAGGGCCAGGAATGTCCCGGGTCACACTGCCAGCCCCTCTGGCAGAGGGCACAGACACACGGAGGGAAAACACCAAATCCAGCCCTGCAGAAGGGGCTGTGGGTTCTGAGGACCCCGGCTTTGTTCTGCTGTTATGGTTATTTCCTATGCAGTAAGAAAGAATTAAGTGGTTTATTCTTATATTGTCACTTTTGCAGTCTGAACCAGGAAGAAAAGGAGCACACGCACAAATGTGGGACAAGCTGAGAGCCCCCAGTTCAGGCAACACTCACAATATGACTCTCTTTGTGTCATCCCCATTTACATCTTTATGCACTGAAATTGCTCCATCTGAGCTAAAAAGTAACTGGAAACTGGAACACTCATTTTTTCTCAGGTTAAAGCTGCAGATGTACTCCACAATGTCCAGCTGAGCTACCTCCAAGCTTCGATCCTAAAAGGACTGAAGCTCTAACTCCAAAGAGAGATTTCTGACTGACACTACAGCCAATAAATGTCATGTTAAATTATAAAATATTGCCCTATGACCACTTGAAAGTTTTGAGAGCCAACAGAAAAACAACGTCATGAGCTCTTGTGCCACTTTCCAGGAGGCTGCAATGTTACAGCATCACAGGGCTGCTCGTCATGGCACTGTTATTCAAGCTGCCCTGGACAGCACACCCGACTTGATCCATTACCTCCTCCCTGGATTCTTTTAGCAGTATTATTCCAGTGGGTAAGATTTCCCCTGGAAAGAGTTTTTTCCTTGTTTTTACTATTCAGTTCAGTGAGTCAAGCAGAGCTGTAAAGGGAAATGTCAGAGAGCAAAGTGAAACCCACTGCTAATCTTCAACTTTAACTGGCAATGGATCTGCAGAGGAAGGAAGAATCGAGCCTGGGCTCCTTTGCCTAGAGCTGAACTGAAACCTTTTAACCAGAACAAAGTGGAAGGGGGAAGAAAAGGTGAAGATAAAAGATTTGGTTTTAAATTTAAAAACCCTGCACATATTTACACAATTGACTTTAGACACCAACATTCAGAATACAGCAGCTACCAAAGAATACTCTGCTTTGTAATCTCAACAATTCCAACTGAAGAAAAAGCAAAACTGAAGGAAAGCTACCAGAAAGAAAAAAGCCCTAACTTCTGCATATAATGATAGCCAGAGTTTACAAGTATAATTCCTAAAATTAACACATGAAACCTTGCTAGGATTTTTTTTAAATAAATTAATTTCAAGGCTCAACTTCAAAACAAAATTAGAATCAACTTAGAGTGCTAATAGCTGGAAAAACCTACATACAGACATAAAAAAAATTCACCTCTTGAGTTAAAAGATACATACCCAACTACACCTTAGGACTCTCCCAACCAGTAAGTTTGGAAGAGCTTTAAATCTATCCTAAACCCCTGCTGGCTTTAATTTTTATGTTTCTTTAAGACAAAACATTAGGGAAAATAGACTGATTCTGCCAAAACAATTGTGCAATGGCATTCACCTGAAAAGCTACTAATAACCTTGCTTGAAGGAAAAATTCAAGTGCTTATTTTACCTAAGAGATGCCTTCAAACCAAAGATGTGCTCGCTCAAGCTGTGCACAATCTCCACAGCTCGTGTACACCATCCATCAGGCAGCAGTATGAAAATTTTCTCCCTTAAGAATCCACACAGAAAGAGGCTGAGGGACGTGGGTAACACTGCCCGGGGCTGCATCTGGGAGGTGGAAAACAGCATCATCTTTGATATGCTGCCACAAGGAAAGCCAAGGCAGCTGGAGCAGAGCCACTGAGTGACTTCAGGCACAGACTGGCAGCTGCCAAAGCACTCCTCTACAGCTCCTGGCACACTGGGTATCCCTGCAGAAGCTGAGATCCACGGCCAGCAGTCAGCAAGGACAAGCTCTGCAGGAGGAAAGCAACAGTACCTCATGAAAAAGGTATTTATCCTGCCTCTGGCACATGTGACATCAGGATGTCATTTGGTTTGTTTTAAATCAGCTCAGATTTAGACTGGAGTGGCACAGATGGTTTAGTCATCACGCTGATAAGTGTGCTAGGAGAAGAATATTGGCTGTCTGCATCAACTGTGCTTATTTCACACCAATAAAAATACCTGTGATCATCCCAAATATCACTGCAGACATGTGGTGCAAGCAGAGGAACAGAGGCTACAATTAGGTAACAGATCCCAGCCTCTTCTGCAAAGCTAGCTAAAATTCTGGCCAGCTAGCATTTAAATAAAGATGAAGTAACCTTTTAGGTGGTTCTTGTCCAAATCAGGAAAAGAATGTCCAAAAAGACTGACTTCTCCAGGGTCCTAGCCCCGCCTGCAGCATCCACACTGAACCCAGGAATAAGGTCTCTACAATTTCACAGGACAGCTGGAACATGACCTGTCTCACAGCTATGAAGAGATGCACAATAAAAACCTCCAGCCAGGGCTCTGAGTCTATTCAAATAGCCCACGCTACTCCATTTTTCAACTTGGTAAAAATCACAAGATCCGATAGAAGTGCTCTATCTTGGTACCTTCTCCAAAGAAATAGACCAATAAAACAAGAGGAAGGAAGATAGAAAAGAAAGAGGGCTTAGTGCATTGTGTCAACCAATTATATTCAACGGAGTAAAAGATACAAGTGGTTATAGCTTCCTGTAAATTACTGCATGTAATTAAATCCCCTTCTCTAAATTACAGACCATTTAGTTCTTCTTTTATAACAATGTAACCAATGACCACCAACAACCTTTCTTTATAGCATCTAATGCCACGTAAGTTGCTAGCAATGAAATTTCCTTTTTATTTCTCCCTTTCAAAAGAAGCTGCTGTAATGAGATTCATTCACAGCTACTTATGGACTGTCATCGAGAAGAGAGGATCGCCTTGCTTCCCTTTAATCTGCTCCTCTCTGAGGCT
This sequence comes from Sitta carolinensis, assembly GCA_032173965.1. Lineage (NCBI taxonomy): Eukaryota > Metazoa > Chordata > Aves > Passeriformes > Sittidae > Sitta > Sitta carolinensis. The sequence continues at coordinate 6,393,437 of CM063296.1, read as the reverse complement.
ATATTTAAGCAAATGTGACTTATCAGTCATCTAAATGCAGGCAGAGAAGTTAAAGGTGACCAGCAAGAGTTTTAAAACATGGAGCTCAGAACTGGCTTGATTCTCCACACACATAAAACATAACAGTGCACCAGCGTGGCTTAACTATCTTCCTACCACTTGAATTTTCTGACCTGTCTTAACTTTGAAACCACCAGGTAAAGACTTATTTGCAAGCCCCTGTTTGCTGGGGACAAGCCCTGCCCGATGGGAGCTGCTCTGAGCAGCTTTCCCTGGAAATGTCCCCAGGGAATGTCTGAGTGTGCTTCCAGCTCCAGAGCTCAGCTAGCCACCCTGGAAATGCCCAGGAAATGTCCGTGTGTGCCTCCAGCTCCAGAGCTCTGCTGCAAATGCCCCCCAGGGAATGTCTGTGTGCCCCCAGCTCCAGAGCTCTGCTGGAAATGCTCTGTAGGGAATGTCTGTGTGCCCCCAGCTCCAGAGCTCTGCTGCAAATGCCCCCCAGGGAATGTCTGTGTGCCCCCAGCTCCAGAGCTCTGCTGCAAATGCCCCCCAGGGAATGTCTGTGTGCCCCCAGCTCCAGAGCTCTGCTGCAAATGCCCCCCAGGGAATGTCTGTGTGCCCCCAGCTCCAGAGCTCTGCTGGAAATGCTCTGTAGGGAATGTCTGTGTGCCCCCAGCTCCAGAGCTCTGCTGCAAATGCCCTGTAGGGAATGTCTGTGTGCCCCCAGCCCCAGAGCTCTGCTGGCCATGCTCCCCAGGGAATGTCTGTGTGCCCCCAGCTCCAGAGCTCTGCTGCAAATGCCCCCCAGGGAATGTCTGTGTGCCCCCAGCTCCAGAGCTCTGCTGGCCATGCTCCCCAGGGAATGTCTGTGTGCCCCCAGCTCCAGAGCTCTGCTGGAAATGCCCCCCAGGGAATGTCTGTGTGCCCCCAGCTCCAGAGCTCTGCTGCAAATGCCCCCCAGGGAATGTCTGTGTGCCCCCAGCTCCAGAGCTCTGCTGGCCATGCTCCCCAGGGAATGTCTGTGTGCCCCCAGCTCCAGAGCTCTGCTGGCCATGCTCCCCAGGGAATGTCTGTGTGCCCCCAGCTCCAGAGCTCTGCTGCAAATGCCCCCCAGGGAATGTCTGTGTGCCCCCAGCTCCAGAGCTCTGCTGGCCATGCTCCCCAGGGAATGTCTGTGTGCCCCAGCCCCAGAGCTCTGCTGGAAATGCTCTGTAGGGAATGTCTGTGTGCCCCCAGCTCCAGAGCTCTGCTGCAAATGCCCTGTAGGGAATGTCTGTGTGCCCCCAGCTCCAGAGCTCTGCTGGAAATGCCCTGTAGGGAATGTCTGTGTGCCCCCAGCTCCAGAGCTCTGCTGCAAATGCCCCCCAGGGAATGTCTGTGTGCCCCCAGCTCCAGAGCTCTGCTGCAAATGCCCCCCAGGGAATGTCTGTGTGCCCCCAGCTCCAGAGCTCTGCTGGAAATGCTCTGTAGGGAATGTCTGTGTGCCCCAGCTCCAGAGCTCTGCTGCAAATGCCCTGTAGGGAATGTCTGTGTGCCCCCAGCTCCAGAGCTCTGCTGCAAATGCCCCCCAGGGAATGTCTGTGTGCCCCCAGCTCCAGAGCTCTGCTGGCCATGCTCCCCAGGGAATGTCTGTGTGCCCCCAGCTCCAGAGCTCTGCTGCAAATGCCCCCCAGGGAATGTCTGTGTGCCCCCAGCTCCAGAGCTCTGCTGGCCATGCTCCCCAGGGAATGTCTGTGTGCCCCCAGCCCCAGAGCTCTGCTGGAAATGCTCTGTAGGGAATGTCTGTGTGCCCCCAGCTCCAGAGCTCTGCTGCAAATGCCCCCCAGGGAATGTCTGTGTGCCCCCAGCTCCAGAGCTCTGCTGGCCATGCTCCCCAGGGAATGTCTGTGTGCCCCCAGCCCCAGAGCTCTGCTGGAAATGCTCTGTAGGGAATGTCTGTGTGCCCCCAGCTCCAGAGCTCTGCTGCAAATGCCCCCCAGGGAATGTCTGTGTGCCCCCAGCTCCAGAGCTCTGCTGGAAATGCCCCCCAGGGAATGTCTGTGTGCCCCCAGCTCCAGAGCTCTGCTGCAAATGCCCCCCAGGGAATGTCTGTGTGCCCCCAGCTCCAGAGCTCTGCTGCAAATGCCCCCCAGGGAATGTCTGTGTGCCCCCAGCTCCAGAGCTCTGCTGCAAATGCCCCCCAGGGAATGTCTGTGTGCCCCCAGCTCCAGAGCTCTGCTGCAAATGCCCCCCAGGGAATGTCTGTGTGCCCCCAGCTCCAGAGCTCTGCTGCAAATGCCCCCCAGGGAATGTCTGTGTGCCCCCAGCTCCAGAGCTCTGCTGGCCATGCTCCCCAGGGAATGTCTGTGTGCCCCCAGCTCCAGAGCTCTGCTGGCCATGCTCCCCAGGGAATGTCTGTGTGCCCCCAGCTCCAGAGCTCTGCTGGCCATGCTCCCCAGGGAATGTCTGTGTGCCCCCAGCTCCAGAGCTCTGCTGGCTATGCTCCCCTGGGCTGCAGCTGCAGCCATGGGGAGCCCAGGTGGAGGTGGCAGGCCCCTGCAGACCCTGCAGCTCAGCTCCACTGCAGGAATGCACACAGCTCCAGCACATGGAGCTTCCAGTGCTTCCATCACCACGCTCTCCAAAGCTCCTCCAACATGTGCAGGAGGTGCCAGCAGCCTCTGAACCCAGGCCACCTTGCTGCTGCCCAGGAGCTGTGAAGTGGGACAGGTGGGTGGGGACAGAACTCTGGAATAGAGAAGAGAAGAGACAAAGAAGGCAGAAGCCAGTGCTGCAGGCAAAGCCTCGGGGTCTAGTTGTGAACACAGCATGGTTGATGTAGCAGCAGCAGCCTGATCCTTAAATACACAGCAGGGAGCAGAGTGCACGTGGCAAGGCACTGCAGCACTGCATCCCCATCCCCACACACCCAGGAACAAATTCCCACTCTGGAAAAGCTCACAGCAGAAAAATGCTGGCCAGGTGAGCCAGCCCTGGCCAAGCAAGGAGCTGCACACAGAGGCAGCTGAGCCTCTCTAAATAATCAGGAGAGCTCTATGAAAGCAGTGACAAGTGGGGCACATAGAGCAGCATTACTGGCAAGGGAGGGTCAGCTACAAAAGGGAACCCACTGGTCCAGACAAGCAAACGTTTCACTCTTCAGTGAAAAAGACAAAGCCACATTCACAGTCACATATCACACTTCCAGCAGCCAAAACATGCTTTACATCACTGTTCAGAAAATAATATTTGCAGGGTAGTAAAATCCAGCATATGCTTCTGTTTCATTCTTCAGCATTTGTCTAAAAATAGTTCGACACCCCACAATTCTAATAAGCACAATCTCTTCAATTTATGTTTCCCTATCAGAACTGCAGAGGGTTTCAAAATACATTTTTTCTGGCTTAAGAAAGGCTGCCTCCTGTCACAGTTCCCAGAGGGTTTATGGCACTGTTTTGCCCTACTGCTGAAGGAGTGTGCTACTGAAATCTGTTATGGAAGCCGTGCTGTAGCTCTCCAGGGGTGCCTGCAATCCCGTGATGAAGTTACCTGTGCCACAGCTATAATGCAGATTTTAATGGCCTAATGTTGGTACAGCATTCTAAACAAACTACACACACTGCAAAATTCTCCCTCTGCTGCAGAGCAGGCTCTGCAGCCACTTCAAGAATCTCAATGAATTCTTGGATAAATTTAGCAAAAACAACAGCACTTCTTAGTAATAGCAGGGTTTCATATGGGAAATAAACATCCACTTTTTATTTACAAAGGATTTTTCCTCCTCCTGCCACTGCTGAGCTATGCCCACTGCTTCCCTCTACTTTGATCCAAAAAAGCAGAATACCAAGTGCCTAACTAGGACTTAAAGCAGATTTTTAAATAAGTTCCTGACAGTGCAAACAGATTGCTATTGATTGAAATGAGGCTGATTTCAGGCCTTGGATTAGCAAACCTAATGCCTCGGTGCTGTGCTGCCCATTTCAGTGCTTTGCACCGTGGCTCCCCAGTGGTTTCCAGGGCAGCTGTGCAGCCCCTGCAGCTGCAGATGAACGTGGGAGAGCAGGGCAGGGCCATCTGTGCCTGCAGCCCTGCTCAGCTGCAAGCAGGGCCTGCTCCCAACCCCCCGGGGCAGGACCCTGCTCTGCACCCTCATTAGGGGCTCCGGAGCCTGCCAGGCTGCTCTAAGTTTAGGAAGGTGTTTGAGAAGGCTGTGCTGGAGCCCAGCACCACAACTCAGCAAGCACAGTGACCTCCACTGCTGGCCACATCCACTCTGCATGGAGCCAAAGTTCTGGGGTGCCAAACCCTGGCTTTGCTTCCCAGACAGCCTGGCCAAAGTCTGGGACAGGCTTCAAACAGGTAATGGCACCACCTTATCAGCCCTGCTCCCCCAGCCAAAACAAATGCCTACTTAAAAAAAATCGGTGCAAGAGCTTTCATGTCCAAATTGTACATTCTTGTACTTACAAAGGTAGAAATGGATCTTGCTTTTAAGCAACATTTTGCTGATCAAAAGAAAATGGACTTTTTTTTTCTTGCTTTGTTGTTTAGTTTCAAAGAAGGTTTAAATAACAGTATCTGCTAACAAAAAGGGTAACATCAATTAGAAACAAAAAGAAACTAGTTTGTATAATTTTAGCGTTCAAAAGCAGTGAAATGCAAACACCAAAGCAGCAGACACCAAACCAAACCAATCCCCAAAACCCACATTAAAGACAACCTTTCTTCTTTTTCTTTCTTTTCCTGTAAGCTGACTGCCTAGAATTCATTGGGTTTTAGCTGCCTCAGATACTGCAGGTAACAGAGTAAGTTACTGTTATATCTAGACCCTCCTAGACAATTCAGCTTCCAAATGCTACATTATTAAGACATGGAAGAACAAGCATATCCGTGTCCTCTGGCTAAAGACAAAGGCTCCAAAGGGTATTTTTCAGGCTCACTCTCCTACGTGGCTGCTAAAGCTCAGCTAAGAAAGGGACATTTCAGTCTCCGAACTGTGCACCACCAAGCACACACTGCCTCCAACCACCAGTGGCTTCAAATCCAAGCATGATAAATACTACTAATCACTATCTGAGAAATACAAGTAAAACTCCAGCAGCTACACAGTCCTACTGCCCAACCATCAGAGAGAGCAATACGATGCCAAAGGAAATTTTCCACAGTATTTCATTATCCAGATGAGTTTCTAGATCGTCTCTCCCTGTCTTGGGAAAGGTCTCACAGCCTTTCAGTCCCACCACACATACAAACGGGGCCAAGGGCACGTAAATGGTTTGAAAAGGAGATCAATTTTCACCGAGACATCAGAAGAAACAACGTGCATCCTGGCTGGAAAAAACAGCTTAGCGTATCACCTTCAGCTCAGTCAGCAGGAACGCAGAGCATGGCCCTCCTGGGGGCAGGGAAGGTGTTATAGCAATTAACGAATGATGGCTAACGAGATGATGAGCAGCGCAGAGAAACCACATGAATAGGGAATCAAACTTGTTCATGCAATTTAGCAGTTCCAGTGCAGCAAGAGCCGCGGCAACACGATCCATTAATCACCGGGGAAGGCTGGGGGGGTGCGTGAGGCTGGGAATTCGCGAGGCTGGGAATTCGCTGTGCCTTCCCTGCCTCGGGAAGCCCTGCTGCAGGCAGAGCTGTGTCTCCTCCGGGGGAGCTCCCTGCCCTGCCCGCCCAGGCTCCCAACCCAGCGCGCTATTTATGAGCACGGAGCCGTGCTGCACCACCCTGCTCTCCCCAGCTTCCCCCCTCATCTCGGGTGATTTAAACAGTGGGTGAGAAAAGGAAGGAGGAGGTGTAAGACACTAATCTTCGTGACAAATGACTATTTGCAGAACACTGTGTTATTACAGCCGCGTTTAACATCTAAATATATTCAACACACCGTGATGCTCCCAAGCTGACTAAACGGAGAGCTTGAGGTTAAGCTGATTGGAAATAGCAGCAATTCTTTCCTATTAGTCCCAAGTGCTTCCCGAAGGTGGTCATTGTACAGAAAGGGCAGTGAGTCCTAAAGACCAGAAAAAAAGGAAAAAAACTCAAAACCCCAGCTGTTCTACATCCATGGTACTCGGACATTCAGAAGAATAAGCAACTCCAAAAATGAAACCAGAAAAGAGAAGAACAGCTCAGCTAAGGTCCAAGAGTGACTCAAAGTTCGAAGAGTGACTCTCCAAAAACCAGAAGAACTACACAGGACACATAAGGGAGCACTAGAACTACGAGGTTTCATCTCAGATGTACCTCTTACTTAACCTAATCAAATTAGATTTAGTAAGGCCCTTTAAAACCCTTAGAGAGGTGATGGGCTGCTGTCCCCCGCCAGCACTGTCTGCAGCTGTGGTGGGGATTCCTCCCCCCAACCACTGGGAAAGCTTTGGACCTTTTGAAAAGGCAATGACTGCACTTGCAAGGAATGCTCCTGTGCTGGAGGCAGTTACAGCCCTGCACAGGGGCTGGATTTACTGCAGGCCACACCAAAACACACCACCACAGCTTCGAACACACTCTCACTCCTGACATACCCGATCCTGACGACTGCAAGAGCTTTTGGTGATCCCCACTGCAGAACAGCAGTTTCAGGTCAGCACCTTTCCCTGTGTACATGTGTTGAGAGCAGCCCCAAACTCTGACAAGTCTTGGACAAAAGGACCTGGACTATTTGAAATGTCTTTTTCTCCCTCTGCTTAGTTACAGCAAGTGATAAATGTTTGGAAGATTTTTATACGCAGTTGGGAGTAATAGGCTGGAAAGGACAGATTGGTTCTTGCAGCCCCCTCCCCATAGCCTGAGGTACAGAACAACCAAATATTCAGGAGCAATAGCAATCTGGATACTTTGTCAAATGGAGGGAAGTATAAATCTAATTTTCTAAACAAAGCAGACAACCTGGCACTGAAATCAGCTTACCACTTTACACCTCTCTACAAGGATTAGCAGAATGCCATAATTATAATGCCCAATTTGATTTATTAGAGGAAGCTGCATAGAAAAGATGACAATTCAGTAGCATTGTAAAGAGAAGGGATGAGAGTAAAAGGAATGCTTTAAATTGAACAGTAATTTCTAAGCAACATCTCAATATAATTAGCATTAATTACAGTAAGTTATCCAAATTAGGTATAAACCTATGTTTAATAACCCTGAGATGCAAAAATCACCCCCCAAATTCCAGGAAACTTAATATTACAGCCAATTTGTCTAGACAGCTTGGCAGGAAATGCCAGAATTCTAGGTGTGAACTTCGTGGTTACTGAAAAGAAGGAAAAATTATTGAACTTGTCTATATCATTTGCATAATGAATTTGAACTAAGAATAGCCTAGTTTATGTAGCTTAGGTTTTGCTGCTACTTTCATCAACCTTACAGACCTCCAAACTCATCTGGTTTTCACAACTGTATCAGCAAGGATAATAGCAGGTATTTGAAAAGAAACCCTTTCCAATAAGAGAGGAATTCTGAGTGTGACTTATTTAAAAAGGCACCATGTATGAATGAGTCACTCATCACAGGTTTTATTTTATACTCTTTGTGCAAGCTCCTCACACTTTAGATTTGGTTACGTATCTTTACAGGTTAAAAAAAATTAAACGATGGAAGTTGAATTCAGGTTTTTATGAATGTGGAAGTACATCCCCTATTTAATCACTGATGGTAGCCAAACACTACTCAGAAGAAAAAAGTAAAAACATCCTCATTTTTTCAAAGCTGAAATACCAATAAACAAAATATTTGGTAAACTAAGGCAGCAAAATATGAGGAAAATCTGAGTCTGCCAATGCAACAAAATCTCTTACTCCAGAGGCTTCTATGGAAATGCCATGAAATCCATAGTGGACACAACTACGTGAAACTGAGGCTCAAATTTCATGTAGAAGATGTCCCTGTTAACAACCTTTTCCTCCTGCAGGAAGAGGAAACCTCCCCGCTGTCTCACACATCCACAACATGCAAATCCCTGCCATGCACTGGATTTCCTGCAGTGTAATTTTAGAACTGAAGAAACAACTTTCACCAGACCAGAGAATTTCTAACTTAAAATGTGATGAGCTCTTCAATATGCTGAAACACAAAAGACTACGTGGTGGAGAAGTTTTAGAGGAGGGTTACATGACATAACCTTCACCATCCTTTTAAATGTTAAAGTGTTGCAAGCCTGAAAAAGTATTTCCAGTAACTGGACAATTCAATCTTTGGCTGTCTGGCACACACACAGGATTAGTTTCACGGAACAGAAGGTGGCTTGAGTTAAACAGCTCTTTTTCTGCTGGAGAAATGGAGAATAAAAACCACTTTTTCATCTTCGTGTGTTTCTCAGCTCGGAACAAATGCTGGAAGGTCAAGTACACTGGTGTTCCCACTGGCTGCCACTTGGCACCCTGTTAAGGACAACTGGGAAAGTGTCCACGGAGAGATGCTGCTGTGCCCTGGGGATTGCCAACCCATGAATGCACACCAAGCCACTAACAAAGCTCCCTGCTGAGCAGCAGCAAAGTGATAAAGAGCCTGCCAGCCACAGCGCCTTTTCTTTGTCACCTGCCCCTCTGTACACACTGGGGCTCAGATGGAGTCTCCGGGATAATTCCCTCCAGCATGACAGCTCTTCAGTCATTAATGCTCTACCACATTTTAGGAGGGTACACAGGAAAGACTGCCCAGAGCACAGCTTGCTGCAAAATGACTGTCCACTTCCAGAATACTTGAATAGTCTCCCCTCCTCAACACCCTGTTTTGGGGGAAAGGGAAACTCGAGTCACGAGATGGACGTAGAAGCTTGCAACTGCCAGGTGCACACTGCCCAGCACAAAGGAGGTTATGATCTGAGGAATGATTTCTACTGCTGTTCAAGACCCTAAGGGCCACAAACCTACCATACCAATCCCTGCACTGTCTCAAAGCTGCAGGACACGAGGGAGGTCTGCTCCTTCCTTCCTGCATTATCCAGTACACCTGGCTTCCACTTCAGCTTATGGAACCTGCCCTCAACACAGCATTTGTGCACTTGGCCCCAACTCTTCTGAGAGGCATTGCTTCCACCAGCACAGGTTACCAGAGAAGCCATCTACACGGACACGCTCCCCTGCCAGCAAGGACAGCATTTCACATTTCACTGACAGTCGCTGCAGGTGAGAAGTGTTTCCCTACCTGTTTGGATAGCTTCAGGGGGAGTTTCTTCTTCATCCGTTCCTTGCCTCTTTCTGCCTCTCTCTCTGAGCTCCCCGCATCATTGTTATGGCCATTTTCACCTGGCTCAGCAGATACACAGTTTTCAGATTCTCTAGGTTTCTTGCCTGGATGCCTCTCCCATTTCTCCTTCCGCTCCTGAGGCTTTAGTGACATGTCCTTCTGTAAAAGAGATGAAAAAAAGAGAATGGTAAATTCTTTAAGTTCTTTGCAGCTACCTTTAAGCATGAAGCTGTATAAATATTGAATAAAAACACAAACAAGACAGTATGTATCTTCCAGAGATGACTTAAGATGAATAATTCGGCCTGCACAGCACAAACAGTAATTTATATTAGATTAGATTAGGATGAATATTCTCCAGGCTATGTGTTTGATTAATTTCAGTGATACCCAGGGAACTGGGCATGAAAATGAGCTCACTTCAGATTAATTCAGAGACCATACGTCAACAGCACATGAGCAAATCAGCATCCTGAAGAGAAGCCTTAAACCGTTCCACTGAAACAGAGGTGGGTTTTGTTTTGTTTCTGATCCGAGAAGGAAACGAATCAGACCCCCCTTGGGGCTGACAGTCTCAGATTCACAGCAGCATTCATATGGAGAAAGGCACTTCTAAAGCCCTACCACGAATTCCCCGAGCCAGAGAGATCAATGGGATCCAAACACACAACAGAGGTTGAACGCTTCTAAGTGTTAAGTGCCTGCCCTGAACCAGGCTGTAACACACAATCTAAGCACAGTTTAAAAGCGAGGATGTCGTGTCATAATGATTAACACTGGAAGTGAGATCAGAGAAGGGAATTACTGCTGCTATCCTGGCACCTCTGAGGACTGGAAGCACAACTCCCAGCGATCATGTAGCAGACTCTCCCTACACACACCCTGTGGAAAAGGGCTGGAAGAAATGCTAGGCCAAATCACCATGACATTGGGTCACTACAGCTAGATACATTTTTCCCTTATGCCTTTTATTAACTGCTCAAGGATAAAAACTGAATTCTTATGGGAATGTTCTGCAGGATACCTATTCCAGTTATTTTTTATATGAGGTAAATAGATTAGGAATTACCCTAAAAGCACTGCTTACTATGCCAAAATTCAGCCAGAGATATTTCTCTAAATGCCTTGATTTTGATTCAAGCAGCTACATGACAGGTATTTGGATGTTACATGAATGGAGATCACAATACAACTGTTCACATCAATGCACACACCTTCAGCACTGAAAAAGAGCTCATGAAAATCATTAGCTCTCTAGTCTCAAAAACTGAAGCCCAACAAGAAAAGAAAATTAGGAACTGGAATGAAATGCCCTGCTGATTGCTCCAGATTACTTCCTCCCCCTCTCCTTTAATTAGTGAATTGACTGCCTCAGTGTGCAACATGCTGATTCCACTCCAAATCACTCACTTGTTTAAAGTTACCCTTCCCTGGGAAGTGAGAGGATGCACTGGCACTTTAGGGTCACAGACACATGGAAATTGGAACCAAAGCAATAAAATACAGCTGTTCCCAATTCCAGCCCAGGCTCCCAGACAACCAGCCAGCACCCAACCTCTGTACACCTTGCACAGGAGTCCTGTGGGGCTGGAGGCTCCTCTTACAGCACACCCAGATATATCAAGTTGCAAAACCCCCAAAGATACTACTCTTCTACCAAAATTTAACTAGCACTGTCTTGGAGGCACAGAACACAGCTCAGCTTGCCAAATTACTAGGGAAAGAGCAAAGAAAATACCTGCCTGGCATTATTCTCCATGAATGATAAAGGACTATAAATCAGTGTTTAGCTGCTCAGTTTGTTTTTTAGTTTCAAGATAACACTTGAAATCAGCAGTTCAAGATACCAATTGAAGAAGGTCATATTGTGCTGTTTACTGGGAAGCTACTGAGCTAAAAATCAAAATGCTAATCTTCAGTAACTAATCAAAAACTTGTCACATGGAAACACTACCTGCTAACTGATATTCAGCAAAACAATAGAAACAGGAATCACCACAAACTGTGCACTTCTTCACAAAGCCAGATGGAGCTTGTGATGTGACAGCAGGTACAAGGAAGATGCTGCACGATGGGGGAAAAAGGAGGTTGGGGTAGGGGAATGAGAGCACCAGCCAATCATGCACTCCTGGCTTGAGGGGCAATATTCACTTCTAAGGATGCCTTCAAAGCCAATAAATTCCCATTTTGGCTTAAACTCTATCTGGTTTCACATGGTGGTTGGGCCTCTACTAATGCTTTAGGGAAAGTCTTCCCTTGGTACCCACAGCACATTCACTGCAGGTTTTCAGAGGATTCCTTGCACCACAGAACTGGTCTGCAAATCTGTGTTTTCCTCCTTTCTGAATCCTACAAAATTCCCTACTCTGAAATGCAGCTTTTCATCCCTATTTTGTCTGGAGATTTAAGGCTTGTCTCATCGCTGAGCTACTAGCAAAATTAATTCATGAAATACAGTTATAGCTGGATCAAAGCCAAAGAAATAATTCATTCACTTGTAGTGCCATCCAAGAATCTCAAGCACTTCCCAAAGAGCCATGAATTAAGCCCCAAGGCCAAGGCTGCTCCTGCCTCCAGTGGGGGGACAGTGGAGGGAGACCTGGGGCAGCCCACAGGGACAAAGCCACATTTGTGTGACAAGAAAATCTATTCCAGAGTCCCTTTTCTCCCTGCTTCAGCAGAGGACATGGCTCACAGGACGTTTTCTGGGAAGGCAGGACCCTGAACTCGGGCTGTCCTTGCTGACAGAGAGTGACAGCAGGGTGTTCTCCAGGCTGCTAAATGCAGACCTCTGCAGCCTCAGGCAGAGCAGGAGGGGGCTAATGGGGTTTCTGTTCTTGCCTCCTTTGTTTCCTTTCTATTTGCTCTACTAAAAAAACCTTCTAGTGATTGCTCTTTTACTAAAGTTTATGACCTCCAAGTTGGGGACCTCACTTAACACAAGGGCTTACTATTTTTGGATGTGCATCTGTGCTTGTGCACAGGCAATTGCTGGAAAATTTAAGCACATCCAGAATGGAGAGTACATCACAAGAGTGGGCATTTATTGATGCACCTTGACTGATTTCAACCCAGAAATCCCAGCCTGCAGGTCAGACTGGCCTCCTGACAAACTACCCCACTGGAGCCTTCCCCCCAGGCAAGCCCAGAGCAGCAGGTACTTTCAGCCTCTGCACATCAGGTAAAACCTGGAGACTCACACAGTGACAGTATCTGAAGTCAGACCCCAAAGTCAACAGGTCTTGACATCAGCCTTGTGGTTTCTACCCAGCCCAGGAGCCTGCAGACCCGAGTGCCTCTGCTGTCACAGGCAGTGAATTCCCTTCTCCAGGGAAGGCTGGGGGATCCAGGCCCATCCTCTCTTCTCGGGTCCAGAAACGAGACTGCTAAATCTTGCTCCACAACACAAAACACTGTTTTGTTCCTTCCTACTCATTGCTTCCAGGACTGTCTCTTACCTGTCCTCACTTCAGAATTTCTCTGACACCTTCCAGGGCAGGCTGCAGCCTCTCCATCTGCAGCCCCTCGTCTGTCTGGGCTGCAGACGGAGTGCAGATGGTTCTAATTGGCTGCATGGTTACAGACAAGGAAGAATTAGGCCTTTCTTCAGAGCCTCTTTCCTGGCAGTTACCCCATGAGACATACAGATTCTATCTCCCTATTTGTTCATTTGGATGTACAGGCACCAAAGAACAACCACCTGAAAATGGGACTGTGGTACCTCCTCCAACTCTCCCTGGAATACCTCACACAGCTGCAGCTGACAAAGACCCTGGCAGAGGCTGGCAACCAATTGTGTGACCTAGGCTCTGCAACAGATTTTGGGAGTCCACAATAAAAACCCTTGTGATTTTTTTTCCATCACTATTCAGCCCAAGCTAGTTATGCAATTGCACCTCTGCTTGCAGCGGATTTGGCAGGAACCCTTAATCACTTGGAACACTCTTTCCTGAAAAGCCGTTTTTCTTCTGTCACCAAGGCACAGCAGCAATCTCCAAAGACACACAAGGCACACACTGCTCAGTTTATAAGTAAAGCTGGGAATAATGTGGGTGCACAACCCTCAGCTCTGGAATGAGACTGTTCTTACCCACAAAATGCCACAGCAAGAGATTCTGCACAATGGGCTCCATGTTTTCTGTTTGATCAGGAAATAATGATCAGCCCTGGAGGAGTCTGGCACAAGCTCACATCCCACAGCCATCCAGCTGGCTGGAGTTATCACTGCCTGTTTGCTCAGCCCCGCTCACACTCAGCCTTAATCCTCTGAATTTACACAGCTCTGAGATCTCAGAAAGTGTGCAGGGGAAGGCTGTGGTTGTAAATACCTTTCATATACAGGGAACACTTAAGGAACCTGAAGAATAAGCCCCAAAACCCACACAGCTAGATGAAAACCCTTGAGTGTGCTGCTGGGATGCAGAGGGTAAAAATAACACCTACAGATAATAAAATAACTATCCTTAGCCCTGGAGCAGGAGTTGGAAATGCAGCCCTGGTGCGAAATCAAGTCCTTTACAATCCCCCTCCCCAGGGCCCGTCGGACACTGCGAGGCTCAGCCAAGCACTGGTTACACTCCATCCCTGCCAGACTGCCTCTGCCAACTTCAGAAGATTATATGGGCTGATTTCCCAGAAGGGAAACAGCCTCCAGCTTCTCTCTCCACAGCAGCACTTATTCCTTAAGTTGGGCAATGTGAAATATCCTACCAAACATCAAACAGAAGGATCCACACAAAGGAAATAAAAAACACTGCTGGCCTCTGAAACTGACCCTGCTTGTCCATGTTTCTGCCTCCAGCTTCTCTCAAAAAATTGCAATGGAAAAGCCCCTGAGGATCTGAGCACCATCTATCCTTATACCAACTTTATCATGCAATCAGCGATGGGGCTGTCAAACGTGTATGTTTAATAGTTCAGGGAGAGATCCTGGCTCAGAAAGGAACTGAAATAGAATTATTTTTAAGTAGGTTAATTTTTCAATGTTGCTTTTGACCTGATACTCAGTTTCTAGACTATACTCTGTTTATAGCACCACAGAAACAATTGCTGACAATGTTCTCATGCTATCTAAGCAAAGCACTTTACAAACACAGACAGGACCACTACTAACAGAAACCTACTGTCCATTTATTTGCATAAAGGGGACACAGGAGACAGTAATTCAAATGGAAAGATAATATAGCAGATTTACATGAGAAATACATGAAAGACTAACTTCAAAGCATAGATTTGAAGACAGGTCTGGAGAAAGAGAAACTACTGCAAGAACGGGAGCCAGCACAAGAAGAGATAAATAGCCAACAAGCAAATGAAATTAGGTGAAGAGTAAGGAAAGAAAAAAGGGATAAAAAAGAACTGCTGAAGGGCATCAGGTAGGACCACACCAAGATGACTGAATTTGAACTCAGCAGGGTGAACAGGCAGCAAACACAACTGAAAACCTCGAAAATGAGTAGCAGCCCATTTCACAGTGGGAGAGGGAGAAGTGGAGAAGTGTGAGCTCTGCTCTGCAGGGCCATGGGGCAGAGCTGGCTGGCAGTGGGGCAGCAGGGCAGGCTGGGCAAGGAGGGCTGGCCCATGGCTCAGCTGTGGCTCCTTGCTGGGAGCCCCCAGCAGCAGGCCAGCCAGATGCACTCCCCAGGGCACTGGGGAAGGAAGCAGGCTGCTGCATGCCCAGCCAGACAGCTCCGTTTTCACCGATGGGGAAGTTCTCACTTCTCCTGTAATATAACACACACTTGTTTTACCTTCCAGCCTCTTCTCCCCCACTGTGAGCTTCACTGCAAACATAACTCGAGCCCCCCCAGCCTCCCAGCCAAAGAGACCAAAGCTGTTTTAAAAGGCAGAAACAAGAGTCTAGATTTGAAGTGACTTTCTTGCTTTGACCCGACATTCAAGCGGTGCAATCAATATCAATTAAAATGATTGCAAATGAAATCCTTGCTTGTTTAACCTTGGACTGCAATTCTCCTTTCACAGCTGACACATTCCAGATGAGTTCGGGTCCTGCTTTTTAAAATGTATCACATTTGCTCTGACCCTGTCACATGTTTAGCTCAAGAATAAGATGACTTTTTGACAAGACAGATTTGGAAATGTTAAGATATTTGAAGCTGACACTGGTTTGCAGGTTTATGATACATTATTTAACTTAAAAATACAAGTGAATGAACCAAGAAACTTACTGTAATTGAAACACTCAAATTTATTTCCAGAGGCTACGTTCCTGTCACCTATGAATAGCTGAAGAGCAAGCTGTCATACTCTGCTGAACGCCCACTTGTTATGTCTCCCAAGAATTAAGACCTTTGCTTCTAGGACCTCAAAGACACAGTATCAAGTAGAGAAAGCTTGGACAAATGCTACTTCAACAAAACAGTCAAAAAAATCACAAAAAGGAAGGTCAGTTCTCTATTCTTTTGAATGCATTTCAATCCACGTTGAATTTACAAGGCCTTGATCACACAAGACCTGAATAAATAATGATATAGTGCTGAGCAATAATTAGCTTTAAAAACTGGGGAGAAAGAGGGTGATACTGTTCCCTTTTCAATTACTCAATGAAAAATCCAGTCCCCTCCCTCCACAGTAGTAGGAAGTACCTGGAAACCGTGTTTAACAGTCATTCAGGGGACAATAAAAGTCAGAATGCACACAGCAAACCCCTTTGCTTTAGCAAGAGGCCAAGGAGATGGGCAGGAACTGAGCTGTCTGCGGTTTTGGATCCTCGCTGCACAGAACTGCACCCGTCTTCCCCGCTGCCTTCCCACAGACACTGCACAGCTATTAGGACTCCCACAGGTGCTTGCTGTCCATCAGAAAGGAAATGATCCCATTTCAAGCCATCAGTATTTCCTCCAGTGATGGCAGTAAATGCCCGATGAGTGCTCACGGAATTACTGTCAGCAGAAAGTGTGTCAGAGAGCAAGGGAGCTTAAATGATTGAAGGGAAGCTGGGGCACCATTTTCAGGTAGATGAAATGAGGCATATTGCAAGCACAGCCTGCCCAGCTTTTACAGCCTGCAGGAGTGCTGAAAGGTGCTGCTGCCCATGCACCACCAGGCCACCCTGCCCAGCTTTCACTGCAGATAAAATGTACATTTGGGCAGAAGCTGCTTTCAGCCAAGATTGGGAGCTCAGCCTGCCTGGTTTATGTCGTGTACAAGGGAGCTGGAAAGAGCTTGTGCCTGTCAGACTGCACCTTCCCCAGGTGATTTGATCGCTGCACTGCCAGGTGTGAATGCTGAGCATGGAGCACGTCCTTCCTGCCAGCTCCCATCTTCCCAGGGGCTCCTTCCCAAGGGAACCCTCAGGAATGGCAGCAGCAGCACACACTGCCCGGCATCCCACTTTATGACAGACTGTGCAAAACCATCCCCACTTTGAAGAATGTGACCTGGGGCCATCAATCCCAACTAACTGCCAAAGACATCCAGCAAGTAAGCAAGTGACACAGTCAGGCACACACTCCAGGTCCAGTGTTTTGGGAAGACATTCCCCAAGTGTGCCAATATCCCAAGGACACTGCTGAGCACACACTGCTGATAGACAGCAAGCACATGCTTCTTGACAGAGCAGCCTTTAAACACCTAATATGAACTAATTTCCCTCTCCCCAGAATATTTGAACAGGCACTCCTTGAATTCAAACAGCTCCCACCAAGTGGAGAATTAGGACCTGAAGAAGCAGCTCCTTCCCTAAAGCCAGATGTGGCCATTTCATCCTCATTTCCATTCTTGCCAGGAAGGTAACAAAACCCCCAGTCCCCCGCTGACCCTAAGCTGGCAAAGCAAAAGGCATGAGGAACCTACCAGGACAAACTGGTACGGCAGCTGGATGCATTTATCATCACAAATTATCAGCTAAGCTAGTCAGATAAAACCAGAAACACAATGTTGTGTAAAAATGCCTCCAGCCTATTTATTACTACAGACAGGACTGCTTAGAAATACTACATTTCTCTTTAAAATCAAAAACAAAAGGACAAGACCCAACTGCTTCTACCTCTGCTGAGGAGGATGTCATGCTTCCATGAGCTGGACTCTGGAAATGGGGTTGAGCCAAGCTGAGGCTGAGCAGATGGACTGGACACATGGCTCATTTACCAAAGGCAGGGGCCTCCATCTACACTCCTGCATTTAAAGTTTTGATCCTCACAGTGTGAAATACACAACAACCAAAGTATGATTGGACTGACTCCCACGTGAGCAGCTTCTTTTTGAGACTGCAGACATACAGCTATAACCTTAGGTAGCTTCATCATCACTTGAAGAACCTCAGCCTGATTTCTGAAGTAACTAAAGGCTTCCACCTGCTAAACACAAAGTTTTTCTCTATTTTTTATGATCGCACCACATGTTCACTTCATGGTACATACTTCTAAAACACAGCCATGAAAAACATACTGCTACTCAGGCAGTAGCACCTACAGCATGAAAGCTCCAGACACATCTCCCACATGGTGACAGCCTCGAACACATTCACTCCACCAGTAACTGCAGACGTTCTGAGACTGCTCCCAGCCCACACTCCTCAGAGCCTCCCTGCAGGAAGGGTGCTGCTCCCCGTGCTGCTGCAGAGCAGAGGGTGATGGCTCTGCAGCTCCAGCAGAGCAGGCTGTGAGCTCTGCAGTTTGACACAGCCAACACCGCGCCAAGAGCGACGAGCACTCGCAAACTCGCTCCTGCCAACTCTGCTGCAGGGGTGAGAGCCTCCAGAAATAAAAACAGCCATATCCTGATCCCTGGGGCTGCGTTATAAATTAATTTATGTTTAAACACCATGACACTAGAGGCATTTTTTTACCAACTCTGCAGTTGCCCTCAGTGGTAGGCAACAATTTTCAGTTCAGCTGTCATGAGCTCTAGAATGTGTATTCAATAATTAGTCCTCTGGTAGTTTTCTTCTGGCTGGGAAGCAAACGACAAGAAATATAAATGGTTCAACAAGAACAAATATATAGAAGCCAGCCTCCTCCAGTAACAGCTGCCCGTAGCACATTACTGCAACCTAAGGAGAGAAGCTCTGGGCAGGATGACTTCTAGCAGGACAGAGATGCCTTTCTAACTATCTAAATGTCATGTGTGCCAATGAAAATCCCAGGACAGTGCATCTGTGCCACCCTGGCCACCCCTGCTCCTGAGGAGAGATGCATTGCACAGGGCAGGCCTGCAGCTGTCAGTGTAGCCAGCAGAGATGCTCTCCCAGGTCCAGGGGCTGAGCACACCACGTGCTCCTGGGCAGCTCCTCTGTAACTGGTTTGCTTGAACAAACAACCAGCAGTCAAATGTTTCAATATTTCCTTAGGGCTTCCTAGAATCGTTTCAAATAGTCTGATATCTGTGGCAGAGGCAAAACATTAATTTATATCCTAGGCAATTGCTGAGAAATGGGAAACACACTACAGTAGCAGGCAATTTTAATGTATTCTATGTTACAAAACATTTTCACTCAGAGAGCTCAAAGGTCATTAATAGATTTTCATATGTTTACAGACAGCAGCAATTTCAAGCTCTGTAATTTTAAAACTGCATGTCAGTCTCTCAACTTCCAGCTGTTATTTTAACATTAGATAATGAACACAACGCAAAGGTTACACAATCACTTGAACCAGCTTATGCAGTAGATCCAGTCACAAATAATTATTAAATTCTAATTACACATATATTATCACTCTTGTTAGAACAGCAGGGCTAATCCTCTTTTATAGAGAGATCAACAGTTTAGAAAGAGGCCAGCAAGGTTATGCTTTTAGAGTTGCTCTTCCTCTCTCCCCATCACCTAAAGCACTGCTGATTTATGAGTCTCAGAAACAACACCTAGTTAACACCTCACCAGTTAGTGCACATCCAGCCACCAGCTTCTGTTTTACTTAAGTCCTTTTTAGATCCCTAACACAGACACCCATGCCTACTTAAAATATTCATCCTTGATCAGAGGGACAAAAACGCATTTAGTGGTTATCCAGACTCCTGTTTAAATATGCTGTTTTTTCTTCATACGACTACTTTGATACTGAGAAGACATCCTCCAAAATTCAGAGATTTCTCTTAAGGAGAGTGCTGTTTTCTAAGCTAACGCTTTGCAAGACATCAGGGTCCCATAACATGGATTTTTATTTTATTGTAATTTTGGAGCAGATGAAATTATTATAATCATCTCATCTGACTCTTTTATCATGCAGACAAATGAGCAAAATCACCCAGCTGTTGTCTCAGGGAAATTCTGGATGTGCACTAGCAAACTATCCTCTTACCACATAAGAAAATGAGCAGATTATGCTTTGCTCATCTCCCTCACTTTCTTCCCTCTCTATTCCCAGGCAGTGCCAAGTGTTACTCGCTCTGGTTTATTCCACCCCATTCCAGCTGTCAGTCACCCAGCATGTAACCTCAATGGGAATTGAGGAATCTCATCCCCCAGATTCAGCTTTGAAGCAGGACAGCCCAGCAATGTCCCTTTGTGTGCCTGAGGTCTCCTGCAGCGATGGCAGCGCTACCCTGGCTCAGCAGTGATGTCTCTCTAATCCCCACTGCATCCTCAGCCAGCCAGGAATTTCACACTGGGAAATTCCACACTTTGACATTAAATAATTCCAGCTGGGATTTTCAAAGGATAAGAGACAGAAGTCCAACCCATCACATTCCAATAGGAAGCCCTTAAGGTTTGGTTTATTTTCTTTTTAAGAAGGAAACCCATATTTCATTCTCATTTCCAGCCTGGTTTCCTCTGGGATATGAAATTGGAAGCAAGAAACAGAGGGCAAGTGCAGTGCTAAAGGGAAGAGAGACTTCTGAGAGACTACCAAACATCACCACCAGATCCTGGGTACACCAGGTTGCAATGGACCCTACGTAAGAAGGATCAGATGAATCAGCACATCCATTACTGCTCCTGAGGAAAAGGAGCCTCTGCACTTGCCCTGGTTAGTCTCACTTGCCACAGAGGAAGAAGTAACCAAGCAAACACCCAAGGAGAACAGCAGACAGTTACAGCAAAAAGCCAACAAGCCCAGCAAGCTGCAATGAAGAGAACATGTGCAGAATGGGAATGATGTGATCCACTCAGCCAAGCGTGCCAAATACGGCCCGGGGCAGGCAGAGCTGCCAGGACAACAACCCACTGCAGAGACAGAGCTCCCAGAGCAGGTGCTGTCACTCACTCCACGCTCTCTCACCGAATCCAGAGCCAGTGCTCTGAGTTTTCATCAGCTTTGACACTTTCCTCACGTTTAGAGGAGCACAGTCTTGCCCCAACCAAGAGGTGCTAAGCTGTGTCTCTTGGCAACCGTTTCCTCAATTCCCACGCTAAAGTACAAGTTTCTCTTAATGCTTAGCCTTCAGATACAGAAACATCAATCTGCACTTCCCAGACCCAAAACTGTAGGCTGGCTGGCTTGTAGGACATTTTTCTTCCTTACTGGAACAAGACTTTGCCAGTCAGAGACTAGAGAAGGGCCATTCATGCAGTTTTCCATCTCCTGGCATCCCTCAACTTTGAAGCACAATTGGGAATTAAAACACGATACAGAGCAGCAACTTCCATCCCTGCTGACCCCAAATTAGTTAAGAACACCTGAACATCTGATCTTGTACATCTCAGAGTTTAACTTTGCCTCTCATTTAGTGTCCACAGCACCTTGTCAACAGCAAACATCACAGAGCAAGAAATACAGATGCAGCACACAGCATTTATTTGTTCAAACAGGCATAACCCTTTGGTAAGAACCAAACAATCCAGTCAATGTGAGAAGGGTTAAGATGGAACAGATGCAACCAGAGACTCCAGGGAACAGCCTGTGTGGAAGCAGAGTTTCTTGTGATTACTTCTGTCTTGTAGTTCTTAATAACCCACATCACAGCTGACATCTCCACCAGCTCCCTGCTTCCTTATGTAGATAACCAGAAACAGAAAAGCTGACATGGCAATTATACTGTACACAAACACACACAATGCCTAACAACAGCACAAGCAATGGAGAACAAGCACACCTTGCATGTGCTTGGTCTAAAACTTGTTTTAAAAATGCTCATAAAATCAGGTAGAAGCTGCAGCACAGCTCAAATGTGCAATGACACAAAGAGCTTACAGGATGACAGAGATCTACATTTTGCAATCCTGTTTGTTACTAAAGCTCCCCTCTCCATCACAGCTGTACCCCAGGGACTCCTGGTGCCCTCCAGCACCTCACAGCCAGGCAGGAGCTGAGGAGAGCCCAGCAGAGCAGGGGGATGCTGGGGAGCAGCAGGCAGGCCACTGTCCCCTCTGCCACCTCCATCTCGGGAGGCAGTTGCTAAGAGACCTGGTGCCAGGGGATGCCTGCAGCATCCTCCAGCTCTACCCCCAGTGCTGCTCCCAACCCGGCACCCAAGGGGTCACAGCTCTCTCCAGGGGCCTTGGATAATCTCGCTTTTGTGTGCAAAGCAGATCTTGTCAAGGAATTCAGGGAGCCCTACCACAGTAAAAGCTGCCGATAAAAAGATAGTATCAAGAGTACTCCATTTCGAAAAGCTTGTAGAAGGGCACAAGGGGAAATTTCACACAACAGAACAGAAGTGTTCACTAAAGCAGAAAGGGGTTTAAAAACACGGGAGTTTGGAGGTATTTGTTTCCAGTGAAGGATCTGGATTTCCCAAGTTCCCCACTGTGACCGAGCAAAATTGTAAGCATTAGTTCTCAGGTTTCAGCAGAATCCGTAAGAGCAAGTGACCGAGACACCAGCACTCTTTTGGCAAAGATATCAGAGGCAAGTGTATTCTTAAACCTTAATCTGGGCTGACAATAAAAGGGCTTTAAAAACCAGAAAGACCGGCTTCAGTGTGCACCCATCCCACAGAAGGCAGCAACCCGGGGACTGCAGGGCCATGTTAATTAACACGTGCTTAATGGCACTTAACTCCCCATCTCTCCCCACACCACATCTCTCTCTCTCTCTCCGACTCTTATTGATACAGATGGGGTTTGTGGCTTTCACATCCCATTAGCAAAAGTCTGCCTCCAGGAGAAAGGAACTAAAAAAGAAAAAAAAAAGAAAAAGCATGCTGAGAAGGTGAGGGTAAGTTCTTTCATAATTTATAAATAACCTCACAATTTAGCTTTTATCAAGCTTTTCTCATTAGCAATTCTTAAAGCACAACACAAAGGGAATCAGCATTTTGACCTCTGTTTTTACAGAATGAGGAATTAACAAATGCAAAGCAGCTCGATCCAAATCAAATATCAGGTCTCTGGCAAATCTACATCTCCCAGCTCCTAATCATATTGTGCTGCAGGAGAACCAACAGTCAAACACGGTCAAAATCTCCTCCTGGCACTCGGAAGGGTTTCATGGTGGTGGTCGAAAGCAGATTTTTCTAGGATACACAGTATGTGCAAATGCAGATATTAGCTAGAGAGTGGGCAACAGGTGGCATCTGTACAGCTCCAGCCTTATATCCCTTGGAGTGTCTTAGAAGAAATCAGCTTGAGAATAGCAAGGACAACATGATCAATATATTAAGTCAAGCTGTTTGTTACCAGAGGAGCAGAACTGGCAGCACTTCTTGGCTTTTGAAATATGACACATAACCTGGCCTCTCTAATGCGCTGCTCTGGATGGCACCCAAATCCAGCACCATCTGGCCAGCATGGGCATGTGTGTACAAAGAGGGCAGAAGAGACTCCTGGCTGACAGATAAAGTGACATATCAGTGCAGCAGCACAGTCTCCAAATCTCTCCAGCCTTTGCAAAGCCAGCTCAGCAGGATGCAAACGGGCCAGTTAAGTGACTTCAGGGCAATAGCAGGGCTGAGAATTTCTCATGCAGGTAAGATCCAGGTAAGCATTTGTTTTGTTTGTACAAAACACTGCCAACAGTAAAAACAAACAAACAAACCCCACAAACAAAAACGCAAAATATTTTTCCTGGGGTGGGTTTGAAACAGAGGATATCACATTTCTTCTCCTGCAACTAATCAGTAAATTTAAAAGCCCGATTTTTCCACTTCTATTTTTCAGTCTGCATTATAGTCTCCTGGCATCACAGAGCAGACAAAACCAGCATGTTATTCCATGGCTTGGAACTTCTCAAAGCTTGGCCTCCCAGCCATGGCACAGGCCACTCCTTCCAGCTCTCCTGCCACCAGGACACAGTGCACTAGATTCTTCCAGTTTCATGTTTCTAGCATATCAGGGATGATTTGGCAGTAAGGAAGTGAGAATACTTAGGTAACAGCATGAACTGCAATCTGTTCAAGAGAACAAGTGGGATGTCTCATATCACATCTACCATCCGATTCTGCATTCACCTACACGGTTTTATGCAGCTGTGAACTCCACTGAGACAAGGAAAGTCACAGTGGTGAAGAACAGAGAACAATCATGATCTCAGTTTATGCCAACTCAAAAAACCCCCAGGAATCACTGAATAATCGGACCAGATGCCTATTACAGTTTAAGAAAATACAGACAACTTATCCACCCTCTAAAACCCAGTATTTTCCACGGAGTAGCCAAACCTTGTTCTGAGCCTGACCTGTTTTCATTCATTCCCAGAGATCAGCTGGCTTTACAGAACAAGCCAATTATCCCTTCCTCAATTTTGCAGAGATAACACTGCCAGCACAGTGCCTTCTCCCAGCTCCAGCCCCCAATGCCTGGCCTCTGTTTTCCGAATCCAACACTTGCCTCAAGCCTGAAAGGGACAAGTGTTCCAGAGCCGAGGAACAGGGGCACAGGAGCAGGGCGACCACCCTGCTCCCAGAGAGTCCAGCCTGCACCAGCGCTGGCCCCGGGCAAAGGCTCCCTCCGGGCACTCCCACCGGCCCCAGCACACACTCACCTCCTCCCCTTATCTAATCTTACTTTCTGGTGCTTGACAGTATCGCAGCTCCGGCATTTAAAGCATCTGCAAGAAAACCAGCCTGCAGAAGCACCCGGGGAGATTAGAAGCAAGGCGCTAATTGTCTCTGCCGAGCAGTGAGGAGGTGCTGCTGTGCAAGGGCCACGGCGGGCTCCCATCCCTGCTCCCCATGCCAGCTGCGCCCGGAGCTGCTGAGGATCACCTTGGGAAAGCCCTGTCCCTCTAGCAGGGGTGATGGAGGCACCCTGGGCACTGCTCAGAATTCCCTTCCCGGTCCCTGCCGCTGCAGCAGCACGAACATCTGGGCAGCAGCGCCAACAAACATCTGGGCAGCAGCAAGGCAAACCGGACCCACTTGTGTCCCTGCTCCCCAGGCAGCAGCACTGAGAGCAGGCAGGACAGCCTGGCAAGCAGGGACGAGGTGTCAGTGACTGCCCCAGTCAGCAAAGTCACCGACAAGTTCTTAAACAAACGAAATCCTGAGCTTAAGTTGAAACATATTGTGTGGTGAAGGAATGGAAGAGACAGAACACACAAAGGAGCTGAAAGATGAAGTCCCTTGTTCCCCTAGCACACCAAAGTAAAAGTAATTAGAAAAAAAAAAATTAAAAAAGCATTTTAAGAGGATGCACAAAAGGGAAAAAAAAAACCATCCCCAAACAAAATAACAACTACTAAAAACACTCACAAAACAGACCACTAAGTTCTGCTCAGGTTTTATGCTTCTAAAACTTGTTAACTAGGCTACTGATACAAAGAAGCACGTAGAAAATTTCCAATACTTAAAATCAGACTTAAGTCACAAAGCCCCTTACTTGCATGAAACCAACCTATTGCCTTCTGTACTTTTACACACCTAAACCAAAGCACTTCAGTAATAAAGGATTTTAAACCCCACCATTATCAATGAAACACTAATTCCCGGGACCCACTTTCTTTTTTTTTTCCCTATAGAACCTCTAATTCTTTAGGGCTCTCCCATTCTTTGCCATACCTTCCTCAGCTGGTTTCCCTGTCCTTTGCTATTTGCTGCATTACAAACAGTTTGGAGGATTGGAAAGCACAGTATTTAACATTTTATAGAAACATCTGCCAACGGAGCTGCTAAACACTCTTGTAAGAGAGACAGAGATGTTTATTTAGACATGCTGCTGACGTTTCCTGTTGCATTTTGATCCTGAGGCATATGTAGTCCTTCCAAACAATTTAGCATGTACTGTGGAAGCACAGTTCTCAGAGAAGTGCAGCTGAAAGTAATTGAGACTGAAATTTCAGGCCCATCACAGGAAAACCATTACCGAGGCTCCTCCCAAGGCTCCAGGCAGAAGCAGCACCTGGCAGAAAAGCAGGTAAAGAGACACCGGGAGCAAAGCCTGGGGCTCGGGCAGGACCATGGACTGGCTGGCTCAGGTGATGCTGGCCACACCGGCCGGTAGCACAGGGCTCCTTGCACAGCCCAGGACACCGCCCGTGGAACAGAAGCTGCCAAATTCACACGCAGCACCGACACATCTGGGGCACTGCAGGTGTCCCGAACTGGGTGCCACTGCCACCAGCAAGCCACTGGCCACCACGCAGAGCCAGCGGGGCGATGCCTGCAGCCACTGAGGTGTGTCCTTAACGCGCCGCTCCCTGCGACCTCGGCTGGACTCGATGACAGAGCCGAGAGCGCTGACCTGACTCCTGCCTGCCCTTCTGCGGGAATTCACCGCCCTGCCAGGGCAGCTGACCGCCCAGAGCTCACCCAGCCCACAGCCCCTGCAGCTCACAGCCTGACGGATTACTGCGAACTGTAAACTGAGCACTGCTACATCACCTTCAGCTGCTGCAGCAGAAGCCCATAGGGACAAGGAATCCACATCCCCCAGCTCTCTGCCCTTGCTTCTGATGTATTAAAAGAGGAGTAACCTCTCATTAGGAAGTTAAAGCCATTATGTTGGGCTAGAGTTTTCAGACTGACTGTGTAAGTACTTAAGAAAGTGGTTTATCCTACATTCACTGGAGAGAAAACCCTACACTTGCAGCAATCCGAGGAAAAAGAGAGAATCCCAAACATTCCGCTTGTGACATCTGATCCTAGAAGCAAAGGATAATACTTTGAACAACAGATTATGAATCTGTGTATACAGAAGGGATTAATGCAGCTTGTTGGTTACAGAGATGAAGGAAACTTAAAAAAAAAAAAAAAAAAAAAAGAGAACTGTAAATTCAAGCTAACCACACAAAAATTAAGGGTTTATTATGGGTTACAGATTTAAACAAGCAAGCCAAGTACTGTTGTGAACCAAAGAAGGAGGATATAATCTACTCCAGCTGAATCTACTCAAAAGTGTGGATTTCATTCTCCCCCTCAAGGAACACTTGTGCAAAAGTAGCTGATTTCGCCTTTTGTTTGAGCCGACAAAACAGTGAGGAAACAGCATTTCAGTGTTTTAAGACCCTTATAACTTCTTCATGGGGGAAAGTGGATCTTGGCCTGCAAAGACTGACCCATCACAGTAATGGATGTCCCATTCATTGTCTTTTCTTCTGATGCACATTTTAAGTTATTTGTGTAAATAACCATGCTGGTTGCCCCCATCTGGCTTCCATAGGGAAGCATTTTCACCAGGAAGAAAATAAAACCGAAAAACTGGAATACTGTGAAAACTAGCATTTTCTGCAATTACTTTCAACAAGAACCAGCCCAGGAATTTTCTTTCACTTGAGCCTCCTTTAGTAGTAGTCATATTCTGCACATATTTGTGTAGAGCACATTATTCCAATTAAAAATAAATGGCACTGCTAGATCTAGCCATATACTTATAACTATTCTGAAAGAAGTAGTTTTTTTGATTCTTCTTCTGGGTCCAGAGGTTTTAAATTCTTGATAAAGGTTAAATCATCTCATTCAGAAGTGATGATGAAGTTCCACCAGTGTTTGACTGAAAAAAGGTCACCAAATCCAAATGCTCTCAATATTCTTTAAATAAACTCATAAGCCTTTCTCAAGTGTTAAGGGTATTTAAGGACACGGCAATAAAAATGTATATACTTCATTTCTACTCTCATCAGCCACAGGTTGCATTAAGTGGCTGGAAATCTGAATAAGAAACTTGTATCACTGCACCTTTTTCTAAGTTCCTTGTACCACAAGGAAACAAAAAATCCTGATGTCTGAATATGCCGTGGTGACTTATGATTTTATTGAATGGAAAGATGCTAAGGAAGGGGGGCAACACAACAATAAACAGAATTCCATGTTTGAACCTATTTGTAACAGATTAAAAGGATTAACTAATAGCACCAACTCAGTCATTCACAGCAATAGCTAAAGAGCAAAGACTGGTTTAGAAGCAGCATATGCACTCACTTCATAACACCTGATGCACTTGCCTTTACAGTAATCGGTTCACATGTACTTCTGTTTTCCTTTAATTGACCACAGACTCCACCTCTAATGGACAGGCCCAGAGGACAAATTATCTGTTGAATAAATGAACCAGTACCTATCCAAGCTCATGAAACACAGGACTGAAATTTGTTCTGTCCAACAACTACAAGGAAAAGTCTGGGTAGGACAGTTCCTGAAGAGCTCCAGCACACATCTGAAGAGAACCTTCGAGCCACAAAGACTGAAGGCACGAGTGATGAGGTCATCAACTGGTGATGTTTACAGGTTACAAATTAAAAGTGAGTCACTTCTGATCAGCTTCAGACCACTCTGATCGCAGGGCAGAGCACAGGGGAACAAGACACAAAACTGCAGCTTCCAAAATCTGCGTTTCTTCTTCACTGCCCAGCACCACGTGTCTGGACTCATACCACAGGGTTAATTTCCAACGTGGCAGGAGTTGGGGAGTCTTGGAAGAGCTCTGTGCTCACCTCCCTGCAGCAGGGGTGGTTTTAACACAGAATTTTTAACAAAGCCAGTCAGTGCAACACGACTTGCCTTTCCTTTCTGCTTAACCCCCAGAATATTTACATTCTGGACCTGTCCATGATATTGAAGTATATAATTTGAGGCTGCACGTACAGTCACACACACAGAGTTAATCCCAGCCTTTATCCAAGGTAAAAATAGGCAAGTCAGTGGAAAGAAAGTACTGAGAAGAAAGAAATGTAGATATTGGGAAGGGAATAGTAAAGGAAATAAAGTTCATTTTTCAAACAGCTGGCTAAGAACATCATTCTCTTGAGGACAGTGAAAGAGTTGGATGCACACATCCCCCTCCAGTCTTCATGCACTCTAAGTTAAAGAGATCTGGGCTGTCCAGCAAGCCTGCCCACCCAAAAATGTGCTGCTGAGCAGCCAGAAACACAGACCCTGTGCAGGGCCTGGGGCCGAGCACCCTGCACATCACCTCTCCAACGGGAGGCATCAGTGCTCCCACAGCTTAAACTCCTCTGGTCCCTAAAGCTCTTTCTGGCATTGATTATTTTAGGCACAAGCCAAATGCCTTCCTCTGAAATCACTTCCAAGCTCTCAGAAGCAGAAAGCCCCAAGCAGGCTCTCAGGTAAGGCACTCACTTGAAAGAGTGAGCAGAAGCAACCGGAGGTACATGGGATTTTCAACCACTGCTGGTGCAGCCCCTTCACCTTCAGGACAGATAACAGTGCTGGGCAAAGACTGACAAAGAAGGACAAAGATGCTTTTGTGGCAGCACAGAGCCTCTCATGTGGCAAAACTCAGGGGCTGAAGGACAGAAATACAATACTGCATGTATCAAACAGAAGGGCACAAACACCATTACAGGCTCGTAACGAGAGACTGATTTCTTCCACGGCAAATCATAAATATATCACCACTAACAGTTTCTACCCCCTCTCCCCCTTTTTAAATAATTTCTGCCAAACTTGGTGCTTATAAAAACAAGCGGTGCAAAACTGTTCAGAGCTTCATGCAGACATATTCCCCCATTAATCCTTATTAAAACACATTCTCTAATTCAGCTTCTACTCAGGGAAGGTTTCTGACTGCCAGATGAGCCACACATCATTTGTAACGTGGACAAAAATCCACGAAGAATTAGTCTAAAACCAAACTCATTTCCTCTACAGGCTTGGGCCAAGATTTGCATCAAAGTCTCTGGAGGCAAAAATCCTACAGCATTATAAAGCATTACTGCCTGCCTGTTTGCCTTCCTAGCATAATTTCAGATTTACTTGAAATCCGTATCTGTGTAACAGTAAAAAAAAATCAGTAGGATATTTCAGATTCAAGAGACAAGAGCAAAGGGTTGCTTTGAAGGTCTGTGAATTGAAAGTTTTGTATGTTTGCATTCATCAGTAGATTTGTTATAAAACAAAGTCCTGAAATGAATTAATAATCATTTAATCACAGCAGCTTTGATTCACCTCTCAATCACAAAACACATAGGTCTGTCACAATTCTCTACTTCCAGGACTTAAAACACACTGAAATCCCTGGAGAAGAGCTAACATCCTTTTATTGCACTAACTGAACTAGCAATTTCACTTAGAAAACAGTCATAGGTGCAGTTTCACATCTCTCTGTTTCGTGTTTACAGGAGCAAGGGCACTTGCCAATATTAGCAGCAAATCTTTTTTATTTTATTTGGGACGTTAAAAACTACCCCGGATACACACTAGGTAGTAAATTTCAATAACTTCATCACTTAATTTATAAACCTCATATCTTTCCTTTACTCTGTAACTTCTGATGGGAGAACTGAACCATACACAATCAGACTACACAAGAAATCAGCAGACAGGTCAAACCCAGAACCACAGCTTGCAGAGAGCCCACATCAAGCCTTGGGGCATTCCCTCTCTGAAAATCTGGCTTACATTTTATCTACCCTGCTAGCTTAGGAGAGAAGGCCACCCCCAGCAACAAAAAGTTCAACAGTAGAGGAACCCACTTAAAACGATCTCCAGGGAAAGGCTGGTGGACAGGCAGCTGGCAGGAGCAGGGCAGCAGTGAGGTGGGGGGCACAGGAGACCCCAGCCCCGGCGAGGGCAAGGTGCCCCTGCCAGCTCAGCGTTTCCCAAGCTGTCAGCACAGAGCCTGCTGCTGTCACTTACCCTGCCTGCCATCAGACACTGATAGCACGCCTGTCACAGCCATCGGGAGCGGGAGGCAGGGATGACAAATCGCAGGGAATTCGTGTCAACACAATCAACTGGCCTGAAGACAGACAGCTGGTGCGCAAATTCCACCACAGACAGCATCGCTTGTGAAATCGGTCCAAGGCATTTTTAGCAAGCGCAGGCTCTCAACAACAGCCATGGCTGCTAAAAATAGCCATGGAGACTTGCTCCAGCATTAATAACAGTGCTGGCTAAATTTGAGTCATGACCCACTTGGTGACATATAAGCAAAACAAGCACAAGCCTCATAAAGAAGCGCGAGATGAGCGCGCGTAGAGCCCCAGCAATTGCAGCGCACCCACATGACAATGGCTGCTCGGCATCATCAGTGTCAGTTGTTAACAGACTCCCCAAAACCCTGCATAGAGAGGGAGACAGGCAGGATCCTCTAGAGCGAGGTCAAAAGCAAAAATTCAGACAACGCTTCAGCACAAACATCAGTGCAGCTCCGTGCAAACCCTCCTCCCTGCAAACAAAAGGGACCAGTGCAACAAAGGTGCCAGGTGCCCCCATCTCTCCCATTTCAAAAGCTCCAACTGGGCATTCATCAGTTTACAAAATATAACTGCAGTACCAGGGAAAAAACAACAAACACTGCTTCCCCAATGGTTTTGAATCTTGAGAAACATCAACATGACAGGGAAAGATATTCTCTCTGGTGTACAGCTAACCTCAAAAACACAGTTTTCCTAGCAAGAGCTATAGCAACGTCTGCAAGTTGGAGCTGCTCAAGACATTTGAGAACAACACACAAAAAAGGTAAGCACACAGAGAACTCTTAAAAGTCACATACCTGGGCAGCAGCTTTGTCTCCTTGGGTGTAAATTAATTCCCAGGCTGTTTTAAGAGAAAAATTACTGCCTCAAAACTGCAGGTACACTGCTGTAAGACAGGCCACCAGACTTGTCTGAATTAATCCCAGACTCAAACACAGCCTCTTGTTTAGAAAGGTTCAATTCAGAGATATCCAGGGATGGAGTCATCACAGCCCTTGGTAAACTGCTGCAGTCATTAATTATTCACCCCGGTAAAATTTTGCAGCTTATCTCTTGTCTAAAAGTATCAGTGTTAGAGCCTTCCAGCCACTGGATCTCCTTACAGTTTTGACTGCCAGACAGAAGAGCTCTCTATTATCAAATTTCTCTGCCCTGCACAGGCTGTTATAAATTGTAGTCATGTCACCCCTTGTGCTCCTACAGTAAAACTGAGCTCCTGGAGTCCTTCCCTGCCAAACAGGTTTTCTGAATCTTTAACAGTCCTCACGATACTTCAAGTTTCTCCCATTTTAACCAATGTTCTTCAACTGCAAGCATCAGGATGGAATACAGAATTCAGGCTAGAATACAGAAATCAGGCTATGCTTGTGTCAATGCCAAATACAGGGCTCTAACCACCTTGGACCCACTCAGCTCAGTACTTCCCTGTCTACACACTCAATCTTGGGCACAGTCAGGCTGGGAAAACTCCAGTTCAGATGGTTATCTGCCTTGACACACCAGCCTCTTTCAGGCTAGCCATTTCCCAGGAGACAGCTATCCCTCCTGCATCTCCTCATTATACCAGAAGGGCCCTCATTTTGTCTCTAGAGTATGGCATTTTATTGCATCAGAACACACTGTTCACAGAGCGATCCCAGTCACTCAGGCCCTGCCTTATCTTGCACTCCACCTAATCTGCCTGTTATCTGAGAGCTTTATGAGTAATGGTTTTATTTTTTCTGCTCCAGGTCACTGATTAAAAGAAGTTAAACAGTGCTATGCTAAGAACCTAGTACAAACATACCTTCTGGAAACTGCTTTTGTCTGCCGGTTTTGAAACCTTCCAGTTGGGCAGTCAGGAATGCAGCTCTCATGCTGCTTCTGTTCAATATCTGCATTAACAAATAATAAAGCTGGGACAAAACCCCTCAACCTCAAAATATATTGATGCAAGTACCTGGGGCTTTCAGATGTGAGAGAAAAATAGAGCTCCCAAGTACCATGCAAATATCTTCAGGCTTGTTCAGTGTCCCAAAGTCCTCACTCATCTACCTCCCCTGTCCCTCTGGAGAGCAGAGCTGCACTTTTGGGGGTGTCACACCTGCCATGGAGCACTGGCAGCACAGCCAGCAGAGGAAGGGAAAGCTGCTGCTCCCAGAGGGCTGTGTAGGGTGGCCTGAGATCAGAGAAACAGGGCTGTGCCTTTGAAGCACAGAGCAGCTGGTCCCCTTAGCTCCTCTCAGTGGGGTCCCCTAATCCCACCATGATAGAATTAGGCTGTCTGTAATGGGAGGAGATTCAAGAGCAGTGAGAACAAGGCTCTCCAGAGGAGCAGGAGGCTGTGTCCAGCCAGAGCTCCCAGCCTCACCCACCCACGGCAGCTGCACAGGACAACCACGCTCTGCAGCCCCACTTGAAGAAAAGCAGATATTTGAGCTTGTTGATCCATAACATTACAAGTTATTTTATGGGGTTATTGCACAGTCTCTTCTAAATCCTAGAGAACTGGAATAGGAGGTCATCCAGACTAGGTGGTGAGGTCCAGTGATGAAATGCACTCCCCTCCTTCCTCATCTCCACAAAACAATCTATGAGGAAACCAGCCAGTACCTCCACCTGCCACCAACTAGACTTCACACTCCCCATTTTGTGCTTAAAATCGATTTCTCTGTATCAAAATATCATAATTGCAAAGTCCTTCCACTGCTCTGCAGCCTCCTCAGAAAGCCACAACCACAGCCAACATCATGTTTCTACAAGCCCTGTTGGAGATCAGTCCCAGACAGACAAGCAAGCATGAGAAAAGGGATGCAAGGAATGCATCTAAATAATATCTAGATACACACAGCTGAACCCTCTGGGTCTAAAACCCAAAATTCATCCTCCTGACAGCAGTGCCTGCCACTGCTGCCCTCCCAGCAGCACCACCACACTTGCACAGTGCAGAAGTCAATGTACAGTTCCACCATTTGTCTCTTACATTGCTGCTTGCTCTAAATCAAAGCCAATTCTATTCTTTAAGAAGTGCTCCTGATGGCATAAAATCACATGTACCTTAATCTGTCAAATAACTCTCATCCTGACCTACTCCAAATCTAAGATCTGGAAACCACATACTTCAAAAGCTGCTAAAAATCCAGTGCAAGGAAAAATGGGAAACTTACTTTTGCTGCCTCTGTATGCCACAAAGAAAGATGCCTTTCCACATTAGTGACACACTTTTAAGGGGATTTCTGGTCTGCTGTGAAGTCTCACCTGCACACCAAGACAGGGATGACTCAGGAGTGAGGCACATCCCTTGTCTTACTGGAGTTTGTCCTTTAATGAATCAGTAACACCAATGAAAACAAAAGCAACTTGACCTGCAAAATAGTGAAGTTATGACTTTCTGGTCCTTGTCAGTGCTGAGATTCAGGACTAAGAATGAAAAAAAAAAAATATGTAGAATTAAATTTAAGTACAAAGAAAACCTAACATTAGCTGCAGAACAGGTGCCTCTAAATCCCCACATCTAAATAAATTAAAGCCATGCTTAGATTCCTCTTCCCACTTCCCAAAGAGCTGTAAAGATAGCCTTCCTAGCAGCAACGATCTGGAATTTCTCAAAAGAACAGCATGATAAAGCTGTTAATGATAAATTCATGCAGAGGTGTAGGAAATCAATGTAAAATGGCAGTTTCATGGGCAACACTGCCTATTACACAGCAGTGAGAGCCTGAACAGCACCTTACGCCCAGCACTGAGCACATCCCGAGGCGAAGCAGAGTGCTGCTCGGCAGGGGTAGCCTGGAGTAAGGCAGGGAGCCTGGGCAGGCAGGCACTGGGAGCTGCCCCAGGACATCCAGCCCAGGAGAAGCCGACAGCTCTCCCCTCTCAGTCCCACACTCTCTGCAAGCAGCTCATGTGCTCACCTGCATTTGTGCTCCTTACCTTCTGCCCACCAAGGAAAGCACTTGGCAGATTTGGCCATGGCATTTTTCAGTGGCTTTCATGCCCCTAGAACTGACAAGCCCCTTATCCTGCCTGGCAGGAACAACCATGTGGACTTGTTGAAGTGAGTCTGCAATGCAGACCAGGCAAAGCTCCTCCTGGTCTGCTCCTTTAGCTGCAGTAACAGCTCTGGGAGTACCACAACTCCATGGCTTCCTCATGCAAAGCTTTTGTTTAATCACTCCTGCAGCTATGATTTGACTCATTTGCCAATGTTTTCAGCCACATCATCGTAAAGCCTTTGTCTTGTCTAGCAAGAGTTGGCAGGTTAAACCTGGCCTCGACCCTTGAGACTGCATAAATGACTGCTGCCAATCAAGTAGCCAAAGCATCAGATCATTAAGGGCAAGTGTTTTCTCTTAATCATTTAATACTTCAAGGCTAACAATTAACGAGCCTCATTTTCCTGCAAGAATCTCCCTGAAATTTTGCTGGAATCTGGCCTAGTGTCATCATTTCATTTTCAAAGACTCTTCCATTCATTTCCACTGCCAACGGACTTCCCACTCCTTTCAATGTCTTTTCATTGGTCATTTGTTTCAAAACAAGGGAAAAAAAGCATAAAAAACCCAGGCAAAGAGTCTCTCTCACCTCACACTAATTTATTGTATAGATCCATAACAAACTGAAATCTGCACAATAAATTGAAAATTATACTGTATGGTGAGAGTTATGTATTGTCTACATAGCATAGGGAAAACCCATGAATAGAAAACTTAGTCTGAAAAGAAGCAAGTGAAAAGAGTATCAAAAGCAGACCAAGTACAACTCAACCAAGAAATAGAATCTTTTCAAACTTTCACAGAGAATTGGAGTGGCCATAAATATCTAGCTAATGAGGGCTTTAAATGAGATCTGTGCTCCTAACTCCTTCAAACTGCTAGAAAAAAAATCTCT
Source organism: Sitta carolinensis (assembly GCA_032173965.1). Lineage (NCBI taxonomy): Eukaryota > Metazoa > Chordata > Aves > Passeriformes > Sittidae > Sitta > Sitta carolinensis. The sequence goes on along the minus strand of CM063296.1, from coordinate 6,358,461 downwards.
GAATGTCAACAGTGCCAAAAATCTTGAACAATTTTATATTTGCCCTGCTTATGCAAACACCAGAAATTCTTACAACCATCCATTCCCCTTGCTCATAAATATTTATCTAGTTGGAGCCAAGTGCATAAATGAACCTTCCATCCTGCTTATGGCTGTTCTCCCTTTAATCCTTAATCCCTTTGCACTATCTTTCTTGTCTCTAACCTGCAGAGGACTCTGACTGTTTGCATTTAATTCTTCTTACACATGCCCTGGAGCACAAATGGCTTGTCAGGTTAAAGATAAAGCAAACATGTACTGCCACCAGTAGAGTAACCAGCCTTTTTGATATCAGAACACCTGCAGCCAAGGCAGGCCAGGGAATGGAAGAATGAATAAATAAGTGATTTGGCTGAGATCTCCCCACTCAGCAAATGCAGACTTTTCTAGGACAAACCTCTTGTCCACTACTCACACCAATTCTGAAGTTGGTCCCCTTCCTCATTTTAATCTACTGCAGGAGCACCAGGGATGGAACAGGCAGACAAAAGCCTGAGAGATTGTCTAAATTGCATCTTTAACAACTGTGCAGACAGAGTAGAGAAAGGAAAGGTATAGAATCTGTAAGAGCTCAGCAGTGAGAGGCTTGAAGTCATCAAGAGATGAGAAGGACCTGGACAGTGTTTCATCAGCACAGGCAGAAAGGTCAAGGCAGGAGGAGCACTTGGAAGAAACATTAGTATTTAGTCTTGGAGAGGGTCAATGGAACAAAAAGACAAGGGTTTGTCAGAGTCAAGAGCTTTGGTTCCTGAACAAGTCCTTTCCATTTTCCTACCGATCTACATTTCCAACCACAAAGACTTTCAACTTTCTGGAAGCTACCCTTCAGTTAGTCCTCAGTTTTAAACCAAAGGCACAAATGAAGCCCCAACAGCTCTCCTCAGTAACAAACACATCTCATTAGTGCTGAGGACTGGAGAGCTGTTCACCTTCTACCCCTCGTGCAAAGCCTTCCCTGCCCGAGCTCTGCAGCCCCTGGAACCCTGGCAGGACACTGCTGGGAAGGTGCTGCCAAAGAGAAATTTGCCAAGGCCCTGCCCACACTCACTCCTGGGACTGAGAGATCATGGAATTTCTTAATGGGTGTTTCTTTCTGTTGTTCTTTCCAATCAATCCGTTATTCCTTTTCCTTCAAAACAGGAAAATTTAAGGTTTCGGAAAATTTATCTAAGCGTACGAGTGCATCATCTGGCACATCAGGCATTTCAGGGCAAGGATAACATTACATAGATCATGGTGATGATCCTGTTGAAGCACAATGTTTCCATCCTGTTTCTATCCTGAAATGTCAGACTGACGAAAAATGTATCAGATTTTGACATAATTTGGAAAATATTTATCATTATTTCTTTCGAAAATTCTCCTTTAAATCAAAGCACACACACACCCCTGCAGCCACAGAGATCCACAGCCAAAACAAGATAAAAAGAGGGCAAAGTGATAGTCAAAAGAGAGGAAGTGAAACCCCTTTAACTGCAGGGGCCTCTGGACAGCAGGGCTGTATTTGCAAGCAACACCTCCAGCCACAGTCTGAGAGCTCTCAAACAAAGATTTGGAGTAAAAGTACACTCTTGATTCTGTGACAGAATTAACATTGTTTGTCTCAGCAGCAGTAAAAACAGGCTTTTGCCTGTTAGCAAGATTTTTGGCTATGCCCACTATTGTTTACTTGAATGGAAGGCTAAAGGGCTCACTGAAGCTTTTCTCCCTCTGTTGTGAGAATTTCAAATACTGTGGAAAAAGTATCACTTCATGAACGAACCTCGTGAATCGACAAATACAAACCATAGCCCTTGAAAAAACAAACCCCCAGAAAACCAAACCCATCTAAATATTTTCTTCCAGCGTTTCTCAAAATCTTCCAAACAAAGCACACAGCTGTCACTCAAACATCTACTTGTAAAAGTCTTTCTGAAGCCTTTATGAAAATGCATCCATGTGCCTACATCCATTATTGTATGTTTGCATGGCTTCTTGGAAACTTGAACCTTGAATAAGGAAATACATGAAAATGTCTCCTTTGGGCAGAAAAATTCCTGCTGTTTGAGCTGTAGCAGGAAGATTAAGCTGTGGTGCACCTGCCAGCAGCTTGCAGGTGGGGACAGAGAGGGGATGCCCAGAACAGGTAAGGCAGAGGCTCCAGGGAGCTCTGCAGACTGGCAAATACATCCTGGAGCAGAAGGGGGTTTGTTCTTCTGATTGCTGCCACAAACGCACTAAAAGCTGCCAGAGGTGACCCAGCACCTCTCTGCAATCCCCAAACTTGATAGAACATCTAGATAAAACCTGCACTGAGTTTTAACTCACTCTCCCTTGAATTTATGCTTTTGTTTGACTGCTGCTTCCTCCTTAAAGGTGCAGATTCGGGACTAGAGAAATTTAGGGTGAGAAATGGCTCAGTAAAATCACCATGAGCTTAGAGGATCAAGTCCTCTGCAATTACTGTGGTGCAGAGCTCAGAGCTGGAGGAGTTGATCACCACTGGGAGCAAGAGCATCAATCCCTGCCCACAGAGGGCCAGGTCTGCAGGGCTGGCAGCCAAGTGCCAGCTTGGCTAAGCCCTGCCTCACACCTGAGACCCATGGGCAGCATCAGGGCCCCAGCAGCACCCTCTGGATGCAGGGACTGACTGCTAAGGCAGAGGCAGCAGGTTTATTACAGAGGCAGGACCTGCGTGCAGAGACACTCGAGAAGTTGGTAACTTGGGAATAAAAAACACCCTAAGAGAACTGGGACTTTGCAGCGGCATTTTTTCTTCTTTAACGCAGTGTTTGAAGTTACCTGTAACAACTCCAAAACAAAGGACTGCCCAAGCCTAAAGGATAAACCCTGACTTCACACAAGTAAGCAGCTGCTAAGTCCTTTAGCACTTCCTAACTGGGTAAACACAAAGCACGAACTACCCTTTCCCTTATGCCTCAGACAGTCAGCAGAGGAGCTCCCAGAGTTTCAACCTCCTCTTACATAGCCATGGCCCACATTTGGGGCTTTTTTTACATATTTTGCTCCACATAGAAGTACTTTTTTTAAAATCACACATCCAGTAACCCCACTGAGCACCCTTTCACAGACACTTCATTACAGGCTGAAACAACCTGAGGATGGCCTGGTTACAAATTCACAGGACAAAGCATCAGCTGCTTTCAGCTACTCCCCCAGACTGGCTATTAAAACTTGCAAAAGCTGAGAATGCAAAGGTCCCAGGACACTGCCTGCCCACGGGAGCAGCCAGCCTTTCTGTGTTTAAACACCATGCCTTGCACTTCATGCCTCCACCAGCTGCTTTCATTTAGATGCAGGTCACATTCACAGAGACTAGAAAGCACCACACACCCGGACAAATTGCTAACATGGGAATTCAGGTCCTTGAAACTCCTGCACTGCAGCCAATGAACAGTCTATAATTTCTCCATTAAATATTTAAACAATACTAACAATACTGCTATTAATAAATAGAGTACCTTTCTCTTTTAATACAGGTTCCTGATGTCAGGGATAACAGTACTATAGATTTTTTTTTAATACTTTTTTTAAACAGACTGAAAAATCTATAAAGTGGCCATAGAATAATAAAGTTCTGTCTTCTGAGGAGACATGAATTTCCTTGTCAATCCACCAGTTGTACTTCATAGATGCTTACAACATTTCAGGAGTGGGGGAAGGAAATTTGGGGAAGAGCATCAGTTGAAACTGGTTTCCAATGGCAGATCAGAGAGCACACAAGGCAGCAGCAGAGAAACATATGTTTGAACCCAAGCCAAAAATCTGGCTTCCTTAAGAAGTGTAGGATGACAAGCCTCTTGTAGCAGTAATAGTAGGCTGAAAAGTGGGGGTGGAAAAATTCCCTCCCTTCATGCAGAAGGCAAATTCTGTAACATCTACCTAACAGCACATAATTTAGAACAGCTGAGGTTTGGAGAAAGCCTTCAAAAATGACCCATTAAAGACAGTCAAGAGCTTCACACTTTATGCTTTGGTCTTGCAGTCTCTTCACTCACCACTGCTTTATGAGATATTTGGGGAAATAGTACATAATACACTGGTATTGAAACCTAAAGCACTTGGCAGAACAGACACCCCTACATTACTTGGCTGAGAGCTGATAAACGCCTGAGCCTCTCCTACATTAACATTTCCGTGGAATTAGGCACAAGAAAATTGATGGTGATCAGAAGTTAATTACAGTGTTTATGTCAAAAACCAAAAGAGCAGAACGGTGACTTTTAGTATGGGCGTTCCCTTCCCCAAGCTCAGCCACTTCCAGCAGAAGAGACTCCCAGGAAAGGCATTTGTTCTTAGCAGCAGGACTGATGCTCTGGTCTGTTCCATCCACGGTTCACAGGATGGTACCAGCCTAGAGCTGAAAAATATTTTTATGATAGCAGTCCTTCTGCTGGCACCAACAGAAGCTCTGCATGCACCCAATACTGGAAAACTGCATAGTCAAGAAGATAATAAAAATAACTTTCCAGGGGAAAAAGGGAAGAAAAAATAAGAGAAAAAAAAAAAAGAAAAAGAAAGACACAAGTTGCACTGTTTCAGATGGCACCAATGGTAATTCCTCAGAGGGCCAACACAAACTTTGACTGAGGTCATGTCCAACATCTGTAGACTTAGTAAAAGCTACTGCTTGGCTTTTTTTCTGCTGCATGCCCTCCTCCACCTTGAAATAGACTGTGCTGATTATCGGTTTTGTGCCATTTGATGAAAAGCTACTCCAGCAACTGGCTTGCGTAGCTGCTTATACAGCAGCAAATACCATATTTGTGGAGTACAAGAGAGCAGAAAGACATCTGCTTGCTTGACTCCAGTAGGTACAAGTGGCTCATTCTTCGGGACAGCTTGTGCTCTCTCTGCCTGAGCTGCCTTGTCTCGGATGGCTGAACCCAATCCCTTCCCGTTTTGCATATCAAAGAGTTGATTTCAGCAGGACTGCAGGCATGCTCGGAGGCCGCTGGCCAAGGCCTGAGAGATGCTCCTGTGCACCTGCACACAGCTCAGAGTGCTGGCCACCAGCACTGCACGCAAGCACACTGCGCTGCCTTGAGCTGCTCACCAGCTCTGGGGCATCCACACACAGCTTGAAGCTTCAGAGCAAAAAGAGTCACAGTTCTTTGAAAGAAAAAATCCAGTGGATTACAGCCACCTCACCAATCCTGAATCCAGGTGCAGCTGTCATGGTTTCTCATGGATTAACATCCTTAAAAAAGCCCCAAACCACCAAAAGCCCAGAGCAGGCAGCTCCTCAGGTGGGAGGCAGAGTCCTGAGGACTCAGGGCTGTTCTGTGCCAAGGAGCACTGAGCAAGGCAAGGAGCCTCACAAGCTGCTGGAGGCTCTTTTCCCACCTGTACATCCCTGTTTCACCAGCCTGATCCACCCCAAATCCCAAGATTTGCTTTTTAAAACGTGCATGAGTTCTCAGCTTGCTGCTCCTGGGAAGCTTTGTGTTCCCTGCTATGTTCAATACTGCCCCAAAAGCAGATATATACCAAATCATCCAGAGAGAGATTCTGGTTTCAGGTTAGCACTCATGGAAATAAACAAGCAAAATGGAGGAAAAGCAGAATTTTAATTTTTTTTCTAGACAGTAAAAGCTTTCCACAAAGTGTCAGCAGTTCTGGGTTTGCAGGCTGCTGGAAAAAAAAAAAAAAAAAAAAAGGAAAATACAAAGAGAAAAAAAAAAAAGCAAGCCAGCCTTAACCTGTTTTTTCACAGCCTCAGTGAAAAACATGCAAAATGAGACCAGAACTGAGCACACCAGTGGTATTTCTCCATCCAAGAGATGGCCAGGGTGAAGTCTGAAAATTAAGTCTTCAAAAATGAGAGTTTTCTAAAACTGCCAATTGCCCCTACTTCAAATGACAGCAGGCTTGACAAAGAAAACACTATTCTGCTTTAGTAGGCAGAACTACTGCCAAAAATTAAGAGAAATGTTTTCTCTTAAATTAAAACTGTTTCAGTTCCTCACTGTTTGGAAGTTGAAGGGGAGGCAAACACAAGGAGAGGAGTAAGAGCACTACATTTTACTGGGCAGGTTTTTTCTTTTTTTTCCCCCCCCCCCCCGACATAAAGGCAGTATCTCTTGGTAAAAAACAAACATGAACTGATTCTTAGAGGGTCCCCCTCCCCATGAGCAGCACAAGGAAAGCTAGGTTACTCCCCATTTTTTGGGTGTGTTTTTCTTTTTAAACACAGTAACATTTCATCTGAATTTCAGCTTGCAAAGCTAATGTGCATGCTCAACTGCTGAATAATCCATGGATTTAAGTGTCCCTAAATACACAGTGAAAAGATGGATTACCCATTAGGATAAAATAATATACACAAGCCTCTAAATACACATGTACACTGTAATACACATTTTAAATAGTCTCTGTGTGTGAATTTAAATGATAATATGCATGCTAAAAAGTTTCAAAAGACATCTTTACAAAGAAGCCATTACCACTGTGTAAATAATACATCATTTAAAATAAATTCGCTGTACTCCCATGAAAGATTCTTTTTTGGTCAACATAAAAAGAATAAAAGAAATGAACACATATAAAATACAAATAGCACTGTGGGATCAGTTTCAATCTGTAGCAGAGTGCACATTTGAGGGCAAGGGTTATAAAGTTCTTAACTCAGCATATTTCACATTCCTTCACTTCTGCCCAGAAATCTTGAAAAAAATAAAAATAAAAACGGGGCTTTATCGATTAATAAAGTAATGATTTAGAGTCTTTGCAAAGTGTGGCCTCTTGCCAGTGGACATCTAAGGAATTTTCACATCCATCCTCTGCTCTGCGGCACACACAAGCTGGGGTTTTTCAATCTCATGGACCCTTGACAATTATCCACAGATCCTAGACCAAAAAGGCTAAAACGTTCCTCCAGACATGCATGGAAGAAACCCCATCCGCAGTGGTGCCTGGAAGGAACAAAACCCAGCACTCTGGAGGAAGGCAGCTCTGACCTGGACGGCTTGGGAAGGCGTGAGGGTTGAGAGAGCAGCTCCAGGAGGATGAAAGAGCTCCACACAGCAGGGAAGCGTGAAACAGGAACGATCAGGTTTCACAGCTTTTTTAATTTCAATTTTCAATCAAGCCTGTTTGGTGTACACAGGTTTTGCAAGTCTAAGTCTGGTACAATATAATGGAATTTGCAACTAAAACTTGTATTTCTGAGCACTGAGTGGGGAGGGAAAGAAATCAGGTTTCTCCCTTCCAGGGCTAGGACAAAGATGAAAACAGAGCCCTGGGGGAATGAAACAGTCAGAGCTGCCCCAACACGATCCTGCCCAGCTCAGCTCTGGCATCAGAGGAACTCCTGCAGGGTTCAAGACTTCAGAAGTTGTCCTAGGATCCTGACACAACCCCAACCAGAAGTGGCATGTGCTCTTCCAAGCCAAGAGGTCACTTGCCAGGAGATGTGCCTGTGCCAGCTGTTGCTGCTGGACGCTTAAGCCTGCAACTGTTTTGCTTCATTTTCCCACCTGCTCTTAAGTTAGGTTTTATTCTGCCTTTCCAAAAGTGATTTAAAGGAGAATAAAACCGATAGAAGCAAAAAAGAGCTGGTATACCTTCTTCCAAGGGAAGCTGAAGAGTGACAAATGCTTTGCTCTAAGCACTCCCTATCACAATCTGCTCTCTAAATCCTCTAGGATACCTGCCAAGTCTCACCTGTGCCCTGAGCCCTCCACTTGCTGTCAGCTCCCATGTCCCACTCCCAGACATTAATCACATTTCCATCAGCTCAGGGTGCAGTCAGAGCAATCCCCCCTGACCCAGGATCAGCATTATTTGCTCAGTGTTCCCCAAAGGGCTGCAAGCACCTGAGTTTGGGGAAACAGCAGGAAAGGCCCTATTTCCATTGGTAATCAGGGATGCCTTCCCTGCTGAACAGGTGAGACAGATGCATCTAAACACATATTAATATAATTTGGCCTAATAGCTAGCAGTTGATTTTCTTCTCAGCTGACCCAGCCTGAGTGCTCAGCCAGAGGAAGCCCTGTGACCTCAAAAGGCAATGCTGAAAAGCAAAAATCCCAACACACCCAAAGACCCAGAAAATTTGGAGCGTGGCTACAGGAAAAACTGACGCAGAGTGTCTGCTCTGGAAATGATTTTCCAGTTGCCATTCCCTGCCCCTCCCTGAGGAGCCCCATGCAGCCCGGGCTGTTCGGGTTTCTGCAGGAGCCAGGAGTGCTCCGGGAACCTGGGCTAAGGCTCGGGAAAGCACTCGATTCATAAAAAAGCACCAATTTACAGCCCTGAGCAAACTCTCTGAAAGAAGGTATTTGCCCACACAGCGCTGCTGAGAGGCAGGGAGAAAGCGATTTTGAGGGCTCTTTAAAGTGGAATGCAGACGTATCAAAGGTGAGCTCGGGCTTTACAGTCAATAAGCTGCTGCTGCTCCACGCTTCCCTCTTGACAGCTTGGCCTGAAACAATCCCAGGCAATTCCTCTAAGCCGAGCACGATTACTTTATGACACCATGCTCCAAACTGATTAGGGCTGAGCAAACTCAGAGCTTCAGCGCGGGCTCCTTTCCTCGCAGAGGGGAAGGAGCTGGCTCTGCAGGCTCTGGCTCAGCCCGGGCTCGGGGTGCTGGGAGCATCCCCATCATCCCTGCCGCTCCCGAGCTGGGATCCGGCTGCTGAGCCTGCGGCAGGAGGCACACACACACAAACCCTGCAGCTCCTGCCAGGGGAAAAGTGAAACCTCTCCCAGGAGTGAAAGGGCAAACGCAGAACAAGCAATTACAAACGAGATTAGAAAGTAAAAGCTGAAACAGATGCCTTAAACCTTTGCCTACATTAGGTCAGCAATATTTTTTTTCCACTTAAAACCAAACTAACTTGGTTTATAAACAAAGTTCTAACATACATCACACAGCCCATGTGATTCTAATACTGTAGCACCTCAAAAACAAAAGGTGATTTTTAATTTTTTTTTTGTAAAGCAACATTCCCCAGGAAATTCACACTTGAATCAGGTTCTACTTTCTTTCTTATGCTATTATTCATGTGTAATAATAAACTTATGTAATTGAACTCAATAATATTTTTTTTGTGGTGCAAAACTCAAACAGTTTCTGTAGCCAGAACTTGTGAGTTAATAAATGTAATAAATCATAAGCAGGCTAAAACTTTAGTCTACAAGACAAAAATCTTTCCCATTTTCCATGAGGGCAGAAACCTGCCATCTTTCCTCTCCAATTTTGACTTGGGTTCAGCATTAGAAGAAAATTTCACTCCATATTCTACTGTGGGTCTTAGGCACCAAAGATTAATTACTGGGTTTGCTTTTTTACAGCAACCATTCATGTGGATGCCTCCCTCTTTTGAGATGGAAAACACATAAGAAACTCACTTGATTCAGAGCTTGTCCTACACTACTTCCCTTTATCCCTGGAGTAATGTATTGTTTTTTTAAGCAAAGCAAACAGAGAGGATTTAGTAGAATACAATTTCTTTTGTTTTATTGCTCCATTAATTTTATTTATGTTCAAATATGCTGCTTTTATCAATTTGGTATGAGCGAGAGAGATGCATCAGGAGGAAGGAACATGATTGTACTTCAGAATGAGCCATTGGGCAGAGCAGGAGATGCCTGCACCACCTCGGATGATCACTCATATTAATGCAGCACAGCCTTGATGGGTAGCAATTACAGGGTAATAGATAGCCCAAGCATTATTCAGAAATCTACTGCAACCATATGTTTAGACCCCTGCCTTTATGTCCCTTCCTGCAGATATACAGGCAAGCTATCATTACTTAGGAAACAAAAACCAGCCCAAACCTTCCTTAGCAGCATGGTTTGGATTTTCTAATCTGTGTCCCTTGAAAGCCTGCCACTGCAGAAAGTCACCTGTTTCCAAAGAGTTATTTCTTTATACTGTTAATTTTTGATCATTCAATTGTGCCTTAGCAAAGCAATTAAGCACCCTTAAGAAATTGCAACAATAACACCTCGACAAAAGCTAATTGAAGACTAACTAAAAAAAAAAAAAAATCCAGAATGAAAAAGATACTCTTGTTGAGCCCACCACACAGAACACTTCTGAGTCAACACCTCACCACAGAGTTTTTTTTTATGTGATACAAAGGACAAGCTACTTTTTTTACAGCAGCATCCTTTAGAGAGTGAATTGGATAGAAAAGAAAAGGCAAAGCACTTGGCTACAAGAAATGAATGATGATGGAGACCCTGCAAAAAGGCCTTTCCTAATGACAAGATATTACTCCACAGGTTAATGAAAACCAAATACCAATTTAACATGCTAACCTTTGAGCAAATTGAGTTCAACTAATCAAGAGCCCTCCAAAAGGGTATTTTGAGCTAAAAGAAAAGACTGGAAAAATCATTTACATAAGATGGCTGGTAATGGTGCATTTAATGGCATTGGTGATAGGGAATTATACTGAGGAAATGAACACATCATGTATGACCTATTCCCTAAAGCATTTAATAGGATGTCTCCAAAGAGCCAAATTCTGCCCACTGGTAGTGGAGCACAATTCCTGTTAAAAAGAAGGCAATAACAGACTCTTCCTCAGGACACCCCCTTCTCACAATTTTAGACAGAAATAATGCCTACCATCAAACCCTGACTGGATAAAGGGCTCTCTACGTCAATTTTGGTCACTAAAGGACAGTCCACCCCTGAACTGGAACTCCTCCAGCACAGAAGGATATTTATTACCCATACCTCCTATTCTTTATGGACCCTTGATGTGAGGAGGATGTGACACCAATCTGAGTGCCTCTGGCTGAAGACTACTGGATAAATAAATCCACCATTCTTTTTTAAAGATTACCCTGACAAACATACTTGGGAAATACCCTGAGTTTGTGCAGGCACTCACACAAGGCTCTGTGTGTACCTTCCTTCACCTTGTCCTAAGCACCTTCTCAAGCTATTTTTGATGCCCATTTAGCATGGCCCAAGGAAAAGAAAACAAACCTCCTAATGCCTCTTCTGAAAACTGAAGACAGAGCAATTCTTAGGCTCAAGCACAAGAACACAAACCTCCTTCATCCCTCACTAAAATTAAAGGCAGTGCATTTATTAGAAACCTACATGAACAGCTAAACAAAAAGTGGCATTTATATCTTTTGTAACACAAAAGTAACTCCCATAAAGCTGAAAAGATGTAGCTGGCTTTCCAACCTCCAGGCACACATACAGGAATGGCATTAAGGGTTTTCCTCTGCTCTTCTCCTCCTGCCCCCACCATGAACCAAAGCCCCGAAAACCAGATTTCAAAGTCTGCTTTGCACCACCACCTCCATGTACTCTGAAAATTACTGGAAACAATCCAGCAGTCCCCAGCTAAGCACCACACCTGTGATTTATCACTTACCACTCACACCGTGGCAACTGCAAGCTACGTATTCTTGTTTGTCAAACAAAACAGCATCAAATTACATGGTTGGGAACGTGTCCAGCATCTCGTAACAATTCCAGGTCTTGACAGATCCAAGACATTGCATTACAATAAAATCGGGGCACGTCTTCAGGAAATATACTTTAGAGGAGTATTATGCTCCGCAATATATTTTTTTAAATAATATCAGATAATGCAGCCCTTTTTGAGGAGGGCAGGCATTTCTTCCCTGAAGGTTTCTAATACAGCAGGGAATAGCTGGCAACAAACAAATGCTTGCTTTGGCAAAGCACATAACGCTGCTGGTTTGTACATTTGCTAATATTTTCAAACTCCTTAGAAATGACCTAAGCCAGCGGGCACCTCTGGTCTTACTGCACAGTGCTGTTGTCTTCAAACACTCAGTCTGGCCAGAACACTGCCCAGGGGAAGGACAAAGAGACTGACACCTAGATGGACATTAAATCAACAGATTAGGAAATAATCTGCACAAACATAAGCGAGGCAGGGCTAATTGAGCACATTTAGTAAGACAATGTGAGGCCTTTGCCCAGGAAAGCCATCAGTGAACAATGGGCTCCAAAGCCACAACAAAAGTACTGCAGATACTCCACCCAGCAGGAGAGGGGCACGCCTCAGGGACACTCCCGGCTCACTACATTCAAGCCTTTAACAAATTGGTTTTTTTTTTTTTTTTTTTTTTTTTTTTTTTTTTTTTTTTTTTGTTTTTTTTTTTTTGTTATTTAAAAAATGTCATCTGCTGACTTGGACTTTGGAGAAGTCCTGAACTATTGTAACAGCCACCTAATGGATGCACTTGAGTGCTTTCTTGAATTAGAAACATCCAGAGAAGCCATCAAAAAAGGCTCTAGTCACAGGTACACTAAACTACTTAAGTCATCTGCTTACATTTCAATGTATCACGCTGTAAGTTTAAGACACCCTCCTCCCTTTCAGTTCAGCTAAAGTTTAAGTATACTGTGATTCTTGCTGGCTGCACTGAAGGACTAACCTAAGGCTTTTGGCTAACAGCTGCCCTTCAATCTTTTCACTCTTCTCTTCATAACTGACTCCTGTCTCACTGCCTGAAAATAAGAACCACAATACGAATTAAAAGTTATCCAGAATTGGGAACCTTCACTTGCTTTTGAAAAAAGATCCCATGGAAATGTGCCTACAGTTAATAAGAGACCCAAACCTTTTGTGGAACTATACCTTGCAGTTAAGGGATTCCATAATTAGAACATAATTACTGAGCCATATAATGTGTCAAATTATGGAGAATGACTATTTGTAAAGCTACAGATAAAGAGAAGAATGAATAAATCTGGAGCCACAGATAAAACCAATTAAACTGAAGTCCTTCCCTTCAGCATTCCTCAAACACTTTGGAGACCATCTCTGTACCCAGTACTAGTTTACATGCACAAGTGCTGTGATAAAACTTTTACACTATATACACAGCATAAATCCCAGTAGTAAATAATTCAGCAGAAGAAACGGCTGCAAAGAGGGACAGCTGGTGCTGACAACACTATCAGCATCTTTGCTACTACATGACACGCAGTCAGTTAGGAGTGGAGGAAGATTATGGAGAAGACAACACAAATTTCAGGTTAAGTTTGGAGCTGTTAAAGGATTTCACTTGTTAGTTGAATAAGAGCCAGAACCTTTAAAGCACTGTTCAAAATGAAACTACCTGTCTTCAAAACACACTAAGAAGGTCTTTGCATAGAAATTCAAAGCACACAAACAGCAGATCAAAAACATGCAGGGAAAGAAAACAGTCATCTTTGTTTGGTGTAAATCCTACAACTCAGGTATTACAGAGAATAAAACTTCACTTGGGAATTCAGTCAAACCTATCCTACAATATATGGAAAGTCCAAGAGAGGGTAGGAACACCCGAAGGCACAAGTCTGAAGCCTGGCAGAGTGAGCAGGGCTGGGGTCCACAGACACCTGCACCAGCTCAGCAGCAGCTCCTGCCCAAGGCAGCTCCTGCCCTGAGGGTCACCAAGGGCCTCAGCTCACTGAGGGCATCCAGGGAAGCAGCAGGAATAAGGTGTGATAACAATAGAAGATGCACCAACAGACCCCGAGGAAGCACTTATTTCAGATTAAAAACCATACACACACTGTTGAAATCATCACCCCTTAGTTATTCTGATTTCTAATTGCATCCCAAAAGAGCACCTTCGCTCCTGTATGTGCAAAATAAGAATTTTTTTAATTGGATTTCCTTGCAGATGCACCTCTATTTTTCCTACTGCCAAAAGCTCATTTGGTCACAAGAAGAAAATGTGACTTATGCTACTTGACGATATACAGGGCAGTGCTTTTCCTCACCCAGTAGAACAAAGTCACCAAGAGTTCTGGCAACTTCAAACAGAAACAGCCTCCAGGCACCTGCTTTTCTCTTCCCCTTCAACACAACAGGACCATTCCTGCCTTGATACAACTTCGCCAAGGCACCATATCCTTCCAGAAACTGAAGGGGGGTAACATCTAAGAACAGCATTATCATTCTGTAAGGCACAGATAAAAATCAAGAAAGGAATTAAAGTACACTGAGAACATAGCTAGTGATGAATTAGGGATCCATCATCTAAATTAGTACCAATAATTACATTCCCTTTCAAAGAAACTGAGGTGTAAGAGACACTTGTCAGGTTTTTTTTTTCCCCACAACACTAATGTAATTTTTCCCTGTACAATAATAAAATACTGACTTTTCTTAACCGAAAGAAAGTAAACCATCTAACCAAGTCAGAGTATGAATTACGCCACTTTAGAGGGCTGACTGTAACACCAGGCCACACTGATCACATTGTGGCAAATTTAAATAAAGACAAATCCAGTCAATGTAATCTTTTAACTGAGCTGTGGCATTGGGAATCGATGGGAAAGGCTCCTAATCTCAGAACCTGACCCAGAGGCCTAGCAGCAATATTTATCTAGCTTAAAAGGAGGACCAAAGAAAGCAAATGTTGTGTAAAATATATGTATGCAAAAAGTTTTATTTATATTGCTGCTTGGAAAAATAGATTCATCGGTATTTAGCATTTGAAAGTTATACTGACGTTACAATTTGACAAAGCCTATAAAAGAGGTATACTGGGGCTTGCTCTGCTGACCACTGTCATCTTCCCACACTTGAAACCACCAGCACTGATTCTTGTTTTCATAGAAGAATTGCTTCTCCAGTACCCACAAACAGCATGGGACATGACAGAAAACGATAAACAGTTTCCAGTTACTTCTCAAGGATCTTAAACTCATGAATCCAGGGCCATTAAGATGCACTTCTTGTCATTCTGGTTAGAATATCATCAAAATACCCTTTGCCTTTTTACAAGCCCAATTAGCCCCCAGATCCCTCTCATGTCTCTAGCTTTTTCTGCCTGCTATCAGAAATCATTATATTTAAATCTGACACAGTTCAGAAGGAAATGAGAATGGCTGAATCTTTATATTTATTAATATTGAATAAAGACATCAATACCTCAGCAGCACACAGTTATTTAAGATTATCTGTTCTCCTTATGCAGAAAGCAAATCTGCACTATACCAGAAGTGTACTATAGATCCACTATATTGCTAGAGAAATTCACATGACATTTAGATATTTCACTTAATGTGAGAAAAGCAGTGTTACAAGCTAAAACAGTTTAATGTCTATTACACAACTTGTGCCATAATATAGTATCAAATTCAACAGCACTAACACACCCATCCAAGCTTGATTTATTGCAGCTAATTGCTAATTAGGGTTATTTTTGAAGCACTGCTGTTTGCATTGCACCAGATTTGCACTTGGGGAGGAAACAGGATTTACAAGGTCAGAATGAAGTTTAAACATTTGTATACAGACTGTTTCCCTCCCCTCAGTATTGCTGAAAGGTCTCAGCAATCTGAAGACAACAGTGTTTACACATGTGATGTTATTAAAACTGGGCACTCCCAACTTCATACAAAGCAGTTATTAACATGCAAAAATTCAAAGTAGGATTGCAATGGTTGCCCAGACAACTTTCTAATTAAATAATGGCAGTAATATCACTATGCTTCCATGTACTACATTAAAAATTGAACAATGCTTCACTAATAATGCATTGGCCATTTGCATAATCTAAAGACCCTGCTGCCTGTACCAGCTATGGACCTTCACACCATTACCCACCAACACACACATCCCTCACCCCCCAGGGCCAGCAATTCCAAAGATAAACAGCTGGAATTTATGGGGGCTCCTGCTTCTAACTCCTGCCTACTCAAACCCATTGCGGGTAGCAGGATGATCCTCAAAATCAAAACCTCTCTGTTTCTTTTAGAAACCAAACCCCTCTGTAGACTCTCCCATCCCAAATTTGTGTACCAACCTTCTCATTCCCCACACAGATTTCTGACAGGTGTTTTAGGCACCCAGGAGTGTGTCTGCCACCAAAATACCACCACAGTAAGCACGAGCCCAAGCCCTGAGCCTGTTGTGCTGGATGGATTCCCCAGAGCTCCTGCAATGTCTGTGCCAAGAGCCAACACACCACGTCCATCTGTATGCAGGTGAGCTCTGCTGGGGCACAGAGCCAAGGGAAGAGGACTAACCCACCTTTCAAAACTCAACTACTATAGCTCAACTATAGCTACTGTCAGTAGCTATAAAAGTATTCTGGCAAAGTGCTACAAAATTTAATCCCTTGAAAAATAAAGCTTCAGTCTGGTTATACTGGATACAAGACAATAACACCCAGGCTGTACAGAATTAACTGACTATAGCAAGAATGCAGGCTGAGTGACCTCTAATCAGGAAAACATGACGTGCCTAGACTTAGCAAAGGTTCCTCTTGAATTATGACTCAGTTCAGATTTATTTTTATGATTTGCTATAACTCTTTCCAAATCTTCTCTAATCATTAGCTGTATCAGCAGTATGAGAGCCCTATGAAAAACAGTGCACTGTTATTTTTGGTTTCAAGAGACCAATTGCATTTCCAAATATACTGCTAGCATAATCCAGCCAGGCTGTGGTTTCATAAATCCAGAGAGTTTTCCTGGCACATTATCCTAGAGCCAAAGACAGCTAGTAGAAAACCCCAGGGAATGGGGATTCACAGCTTTGACTTCATGAACTGTAGCACAGGGTCAATCTCAAATGTTAAAAGAAGAAACAAAAAGTGGTTCTTTCTATGCCTGCCCAAGGAGATGGTTCAGAGAATGTGTGTTCAGGAGGAATTAAGAGTATGAGTCTGTCCATGTCCCTGGAAATACATTCATATTTTGGCAGCATGCAGGAGACTGAATGAAGGAAACTCACAAAATGAGAGTGCTATGGAGACAGGATAAGGACATTTTTCCAGCCCCAAAACACGCACATAAACTACAGCATCAGATCTTCCCTTAGTGTGGGTACATCATTCCAATTGTGTCTTAATGGAAAATACACTTGCATCAGTAGACAGCTGCTCAGAGAGCAGCTGTTCCTTCCTGTCCTCCACTTTGTTTTTAAAGGAAAGCTGCTCTTCTCCTTCCTCTCGTCCCCTGCCAGACTTGTGCAGGCACAAAGGGACTGCAGCACATGCCAAGGGTCAGAGCTCTTCAGCACCAGCAGACAGGAAGGGGCTGGATGCCACAGGAGCTGTTTTTTTTCACTCTGCATTACACCACACACCATACACACACATTGCTGTCCTGAATAATCCTTTCCAGCCAACAGGCACTCTCAGAACTCTGCAATACAAAAATTTGGCCTCCCCACTGCTCACAAGATGTTTTGCATCAGTTACACCAGCTCTTTCCAACACTGATCAGGATCTCAAGGCTCAGAGATGCCCACAGAGCTCTGCAACAGGGCAAGCCCCACTCTCAGTGCCCACCATAACCCCTGCCCTGAGACAGCCTGGGCACGCTGGGCTCCGTGGGAGCTCAGTCCCCGAGGGGCAGAGCACGGTTTCAGTCCACTCGACACAGAGAAGATTGACTCAGTGGAGTATGTGGAGCACTTACAACGAGCTGGGGTGGGTGGAGAAATATGCTGTAAAAAAAGGTACTCCCTCAACTGCAGGGAAAAAAAATCCAGCCTTATTTGGAGCTTTGAAGGAGGTCTTAAAACTCATTCACTTTTGCTTACTCCACTCTGCTGCACAAGTTCATAGAGCATCCAGCGGCATGGACCTTTTTAAATCTTGTGGGCTTGGCTACAACATAAATGTTCAGACTCGGAGTAATTACTTCTGACTGCACTAATGAGACAAGCATGCTGTTTCTGTACTATATATATACATTATACACAAATTTCATTTAACAACTATCTTGGCTGTGATGTAAACCCATCCCTACTTAATTTATGTTTGCAAACATTTGGACTGAAAATTAAAATTAATAGAAAGCTAAAATAAATAAAGGAGTTCCTGCTGCTCTGTGTGAACGTTCAAGGAAGCAAAGTGCAGTTCCCCCAAGCAGAGGGTCTGCAGATTCCTGATTACTGAGGAGCCCTGTCAGACATCACTGACTGCCTTGGCGTGGGGGGTGACAGAAGGGCCGCACAGAATAGAGGAATTTTCTCCTTTCATCGGGCAGTCGTCCCCTCTCCGCACAGAGTGGGGACTAATGCACGTAAATCCCTGGTTCATCAAGAAGTGAATAGACCTTTTGTCGCAGTCTATTACAGTTATAAAGATTCTGGCCACGCTTCTCTCTCACCACCACCATCCCCTCCACCGAAATGAAAGGTAGGGCTTAAAAACACAGAGACGGATCAGGATTCCAAACACGCCAGAACAGCCCGGCTGCACCGAGAAGAGGAGAAAAAGCCTGCCAGCCCCCTTTTCAGGGCCTTACGACACCACTTTTGAGAAGTTTTGCTCAGGCAGCTGACATCCAGTTTTCGTCTTCTCCTGCAGATGTGCAGCTTCCCTGCACAATAGGCCCTGCAGCCCTGGCGCTCTTCCAGAGCCCACTGTGTGACAGTAACAAAAGGCGAAGCTGGAAGCCCTCAGCTCCAGCACAGCTCTAAATGATTTAGTGACCACGGCGTCCAGACCTTGGCAGCAGCTGCTGCTTTAAAGGGACATTACCCGAGGAGTCAGGAAACCACAGAGGCAGGCGGTTTTTCACACTAGGTTTGAAAAGTTCTGTTCAAAACTGAGATGGACCTGCTGTGTTTCTTTAAAAATCCAAGGCAAGGAGCAGGGACAGGGGAGGACAGGCAGGGATTGTCATTGGGAGTTGTTAATGCAATATCACAAAGCCTGAAGACCATCCCTTACAGCATCCTCCACTTAAGGACTTCAAGGCACTCTGCAAACATTAGTGACAATAACCTTCTATCTTCATAGCCATGTATCATTTTTCTCTTGAGTTAGGGAAAAAAAAAAAAAAATCTGTGAAATTATAAATCAGTCACTACTGACCAGGACAACTTATGCCCAGGGTGACACTACATGGACAACTTTTTTCCTAAGAATGTAGAAAAAATGACCTCTTTGCATTCAACACCACACCACATTAGGATTTTTTTTTTTTTTTTGATGCACAGTTGTACACCGTTATGATGCCATCAAAAAGGCTTTTACAGAGAATCTTCCACTAAATGCCATCTCTAGCTTGTGAAGGGGAGATATTTATGAGCAACAGCATGATCAGCAGTGGGTATCAGTGCATCCCACACCTCAAGACAATGCTCTTGCAGAACCTACGGTCAGTCCCCTGCAGAACCCCACAGCAGTTTTTGAGTGCCTATTCCAGAAGGATATGGGCTAGAAGAGCTGGGTTGGATTTTTACAGGGTACAAGAGCCAAGCAAATCCACAAATCCCTTCAAGCCCTGTTAGGTATTTCACTTTCTCTCCAAGCTAGGGAATAGCTGAGCTTTTTCTACCAAACTTCTCACGTGTATTAGAGGATTAATGAAAGTGGCAGCACAAGCTTCCAAAACCAGCCAGTGAACACAAGGAGTGCTGCACTCAGCATCCAAGCCCTTCTGCCCATCATTTCTTTTCTTCCTTCTGTTAACATACAGAAGGGAGACTCTGACATCAAGTGGGTCCTTGTTTAGTTCTGCAGACATGTCCTGACACCTTCCTTCTCCGAGCCTCCCAGCCCTGGGTACAGTCACCCTGTAATCAAGGACTGCAGCTCCAAACCTTGGCTTGGTGGAGTTCCAAAAACAGGTGACCCCAGCTTATTGCCAGAGCTCACCTCTCCTGCTTGGAACCACCACGGTCTGTATTGTAAGTACAGCTCATGGCAACCCTACAGGGAAATGGAGGGCAAATGACTAACCAAAAAAAAATCACCAAGGGTCTGATGGCAAAGATGAATCAGTAGCCAGCTGCACTAAGACCCATCAATAACTTAGTCCAAGAAATGAACATGTAAATTCAAGTTAAAAAAACAATTATATGAACAGTAACTACTGTGCAGCAAATACTCAAAATAATTTCTGTCAACAGAGCACTAATTAAGATGGATAAAACACTCCTTTTGCTAATCTTCCTCCTCCCTCCAAAGCAATTTAGTTGCCCACAGGGAAAAAAACATACAAGAAAAGACTGATAGAAGAGACAAATCAAAAAGGTGCACATAGTTCTATACGCCAGAAGCAAGTAACAGCTCTGCTGGAAGGGAAAAACGTACAATTTTATATTTCTTTGTGGAGTCTGAAAGTAATTTTAAAAGAAGCTTTTAAAGCCATCCTTCACCACCTGCAGTCAAGTGGTCATTAAAAAAGACACACTGTAATCAAAGCACCCACTAACTGTTGAGAAACACTATTAATCCACGGAGCAGCCCTTCTCCATGCATTCCCTCAGCAGCCATTCTGTCAAGCCAAGCTTCCCTGGCCCGGGCGGAGGCTCAGCTCCGATGGGAGGGAAGCCAGGACGCTGCTGTGCAAACCCACAAACAAGGGCAGAGCTCACCTGGGCCAGGATGGCTTCTGTGGCTGCCCCTTGGGCCAGCTGCCTTGTGCCAGATGTTGGTTGCTGTGACAGCAGGGTGTGAACACAGTCTGGTTCTGCACCCGAGCTCTGGCGGTTTTCAGTCCACAATATTCAAGTGGTGTGTTCATCAGTGACTTGAGCGTGCAGGGAAGGGAAACCAGCAGGAGCTGTTACACGTTCTGCTGGGCCTTTCCTGCTCAGAAGGGTGGGAGGGAAGGAGAAAATGCCTTTGCAAAGCATATGGTTTGAGCAAGAAGGGGCAGTGAGTACTCTGCTCCCCCAACACACTGCTACACACCAGAAGACATCAGTGGGAGGCAGGCAGCACGGTAGCAAATCTGGTACCAGGAAATGTTGCACAATATCAACCACATAGAACAAAAGAATTATTTCCTGCTCCCCCAGTGGAATATATCTTATGTAGCCTTATACTGTGCTCTAAAACATGACAGTTGCGTGTTCAACCCAGATAACATCAGCTCAGTAGGAACAGAGATAGTTTTTCCACCTCACTTTAACAAAGGTTAGATAAATGGGAGCAGCAAGACCAGGAGCACCAAGCTGGGAATCAAGAATCAATGCATCTTCCAGGCTCCTGCTTGCCAGACACCTCAGGAATGTCAGCAACTAAGAGCTGGAAGGGGGGAAAGGGGAGGGAAAGGAGAGGGATTCACAACAGGTTTTAAGCAGTAATTTGTCTTTTAACAGTTTTGGATAGGGTGCTTACCTACCAGCTAAAGAGGTTTTCCCCTAAACTTGGAGGGAGAATAGGAATGGTGCAAGAAATCAAGATCAAGGAAAAAAAAATTTAAAACCCTACATAAGGATCAACAATTCTACCTTGCTACAGAAAATAATTTTTATGTTGCATAGGTGCCTGTGACTTCAGGTGACTGAGGGTCCAGTCTGATGCTTTTATCAGTGCTAACAGCAGAAGTTGCTCCCCTCAACACATGGACCAGATCTCCCAGTTGTCCAAGAGGGCTGGGGCTGTGGGAGGAAAACACTGCTGGCCATTGGGAAAACACTGCCTGTCTGCTGCCAGCCCCCACTGCTGTTTGACGGGCAGGGGGAACAGCAGAGCCATCGCTGGCATCTCTGCACAACATGGGGCCAGAGACAGGTTTATCCAGGGTAATTTCACAGCATTCTCTTGCTCCATTTCCTGGTTGTTTTCCAGGTCCACTTTGTTATGCTGTAAAAGCATTACATGGCTGTGATCATGGTGACAAGACAAACCATGACGGTAGTGCAGTTGAAGGCAGCAGGCTCTGCAAAAACAAGCAGACAGGTCTGCCTTGTTCCCAGCAGTCAGCTCCCAGTCCATGCTACCAAGAGACAGAATGAGTTTCCAGGGACAGGGTGCCAGGTATCTCATGCCTTGCCAGTGACTCAGTTATCTGCTAGGAGGAAAAAAAAAAATGCTATCTGCTTTTCACCACATTTACCCTTGTTTTGCAAATGCAAAACTGGTTCTGAGCCCCTTCATGTTTACACAGAGAAAGGTAGAAAAGGCTTATTTTTAAGAGATTTTGAACTCTTTTGGTAGAGGACCATGACTGTTCCTGATCCACAATATTACGAAACCCTCAGATTTCCAGCACTTGCTAGGATCCCAGCCTGACTGCAACAGCTTAAACCCAGCCTGGAACACATGCAGAGACTCTCAACTCACCACCCACTCCCAAAGCTGAAAGAAATGAGGACTCCAAAAGGTTGAACTGTAACAGGCAAATGTATTTTTAACAAATTCTGTTTCTATAAATATTACAAAGCTTTCTGCTCTTCAGAGGCTGCTCTGCTCCCAGTGCTGCTGACATTACGGTGACATTTAGGAGGCCTTCACACTGCCTTACTGCCTCTCGTATGCTGGTTTTGTTCGAGGGATCAGAGAGACATATGAAGACACAAGGGCTGCTTATTCAAACCCTGCTCACTCGCTGACCTGCTGCTCAGGAGCACAAAGGGGCTCTCCATGTCAAGTGTGCTGCCTGCCGCCGTCTCCAGCGCTCTGGAATGCATCTCAATGCAAAGGACACCAACCCGAGGTGCCACCAACGAGGCACAGGGGTGAAGGGATGGGGGATGCATTTCTGAAGCAGCATTAGTGCTTCACACGGGCCCAGCTGGTACTGTACCCTGTCCACACACCAGAGATGCTCTCCTTCATTTATTAACTCCTGCATTTGCCCTCTCCTCTCCTCTATTTTCAAAGCTGTTTTCTCTGCATTCTCGGTCCTCCCCCTCCATTTCTTCACTTTCTGGCACTCTCTGGAGCCCGCTGCCAGCGCAGCATGAATGGCACCGAGCTGGCACGGGCCCCAGATGCTGACATCACCTCCTCCTGCCTCAGCCTCCAGATCCGCACCCAAACCCCAGCAGCACAGGCATCACTGCCAGCTTCACAGGGAGCTCTCCTGGGATGAAAAAATGGGGGGGACCTATAGAAATATATATACACACACATATATATACATACAAACACACGTATATATTTGCAAGAAGAGAGTTCTTCCCAAAACAAATTGTGACAGGAACACTTGGGTTAGAACCCTTTAGCTACCATTACATAGACACTCCAGCCCAAAGAACACCCTACCTTGAAGGCAGGAAATGACTCCTATATACCTGAACAGGAGATAGGTGACCAGTTACCAAGATCACATCTGCACTCTTAAAAACACAGCTAATAAAAGAAATAGGCAAATAAATAAATAAATACCAGAAACTCTTAGTTAGCTCCAAGATTCAGTTATTCAGTCTCATTCAGGGTGATCTGCCACTGGAATATCCATTAACACTTTCAATTAAATTTAAGGCTACATGTTTTCCACATCACAAAAAAAAAAATAGTATTGTGCCTAGACTGTACTGTTACCTTCTGGTTATTCTGAACAGAAATTAGAGATTGATACTTAGGGTGAAGAAACCATGCTCTCAATTCAGCAGGTGCTTAATTTTAGGGATGAAGAAAGCCCTTAAACAAACACAACATATCCAGGGCTCACTGTACTGTGTGTTCCTTGGACTTTGTTTTATTTTACATTGGTATCTACTCTTTTCTTAATAGGAAACTTCAACAGACTTTTTCTTATTAGAGGGCATGAAAGCCTCCACAATAGAGGTGTTGCAGCTCTAACAGAATTCTCCCATTGCAGATAAAGAAAAGATAACACATCTCCGCTTCATTTTGTGCAAGCAAAAACGGTTTGAAGACGTGTTGGAACACTTAACAAGATGTTTTTGGCCTCCTATGACATTTAACATAGGTATTGTCATGCTAAGAAGATTGTGATTCACAAGAACTGCATACTTGAATAGGATCATTCCACAAAAATTTCTGTCTACCTTAGAAAATTGCTCGTTGCTTTTTGCAATTCAAACCCTGAGCACAACTATCGTTATTTAACCTTTCATCAGAAACTGCGAGTATCTGATAATAACAAGTACAATCTATAAAGGCTTCAAGTCAACACTTTTTATAAGCAGATTTGTAAAGTAATAAATTTTCCATGACTTAACGATCAGCTTTGCCTATGAAAGCCAATGTTGTAATTCCCAATTGATTGTAGATGTTAATCTCACAAGACTCTTGTTCTTATGCTGTGATTTATTAGCTGAATTAATGACAGATTGCACTGCTTAAAACAAGCTGCTGTTTTACACAATAACCCAAGAAGCTCCATCCAACTGAGTCACAGCAAGGATGGGAGGAGGGTGGTGTGCAAGGTGAAGCTGCTCGCCATACCTGAGCCAATTTGTCTGATTGCCTTTGAAATGCAGCACTAATTGTTTAACAATTAACCCTACGACTGAACACCAGGAGAGCTGAATGGCAGCAGCTATTCAGGCTCTCTGCAGTTTGGGATTCACATCAAGGCTCTACAATTCATTTACATTGAGGCATTTTGCTTTCTCATGGAAAACAAGAGAAGATTCCCCCAACCCCCCCTTGCCACACATTTCTCTGGGTTTGAAGACATTGGAATAGAAAAACCCCTTGTTCTTCCTGTATATATATTTATGTGACCAGAAAAGGAAAACTACAGAACAAGGACAGAACCAATTCTTCAGGCCTTATCTCACTGCTACCACAAAGAATGTGACATTATGTGTAACAAAAGTTAGACCCTTCTCTCCCGATTATTCATTCTGTACCTCTTGAGCAACAATTCTGGCGTATAGAGACTGTGCCACAAACATGCTGGAAACAATGCAGTCAAACAGAGCCAGCACTCGAGTGGAAACACTGACAGCTCCTCGGATAGCCTGAGTCTGCAGGTTTTACCAACTCTGATGCTGTAACAAACTCAGACCTTTTGCTGTCAGCTTGGCCATCGAGACCCACCACGGGAGATGAGAGCAGGAGCCATGAACTGCAGGGAATGCAGCACAGGCACCAAACCCTATCAGCTCAGAGCGCTCGATTGTGTCGCAGGAGCCCCACGCTCTGCAGTAAATGGCTTCCCCCTTCACGTGCTTGTTCAAAGCTCGCCTCAGAAGGGATCCCTGCGTTTTGCAGGGAAGCTGGCCTTGCCTCGGTGCTTTTTCGCGAGCGTGCAGTGACGGAGGCCCCTCCGGAGCGGCGCGGAGCAGAGCGCTGCCCATTCCCACGGAGCGCGGCTGGCAGCTGTGCCCGCGCCTCCTGCCTGCCACAGCCACAGCCCCGGCTGAGCTGCGGCTCCGGAGGCGAGCAGGGACAGCGAAACACACACGGAAAACCAAATTAAGCGAGCAAACGGACGGAGCCTCTGGTGGCGGCTGTCGAACAGGTGAAATCCCAGTCACCCCGAATCCCTGGGACCGCCGCTGTTAGCGCTTTTCCAAAACTGGCCCCAGCCATCTGCTGGTGGTCAAGCTCCATGATGTGGCAATCAATTACAGCTGTTATCTTGTCCTAGCTTTGACAGATGTTCCTCTCTTTCATTGTACAGTAATTACTAGTGAGCTGCCAGCAGGCTTCACACTTTAATTGTGGCGCTAATTTGAGACAAAGAGAGGAAAAAATAGGGAGAGACAGACAGGGAAAGGCAAAAGCTTAGACAGCTGTGGAAATTGGAGCACCCATGCATTAAACATTTCTTTACAAACAAGAGGTGAAGGCAACCAGTTATCCCAATAAGACTTTAGAAAGCACCATCCAACCACGCCATGGCCTGCGGTTCTGCTTCCTTTCGCGGGGGAAAGAGGGACACGTCCCTTTCCTTGCCAAACAGGCTATACTAAAAATACCTGCCAGCCTTCTGGCAACGCATGGCTTCACGCTGCCATGCAGCACGGTGCCAACCCCCTCACAGGAGTGAAAACTGGATGGATAAAGACACGGGGTGGGGCTTGGATTTGGGAAGGGGAGGTGCGTGTTAAACCTTCTTGGAGAACAACAAATCTCCTTTAATTACAACACAGATGATCTGGTACTGCAGAACACAAGCAAAAGCACTCCTTTGCCTTGCTAGAGAGCGAGAGTCGCAGAGCACCTGCTCTGCAATCTGCTGTTCGAGGAGAGCCTTCGGAGATGGGCAGGAGACAACAAGTGCTGATGAGGCCAGAAACCAGCAAGGTAGGAAACCTGGCCACTCATTTCTTATGTAACCCCGGGCTTTAAAGAGTCTCCAGAAAAGGGACACAATAAGGTTCATCCATTTCCTCTTGGCTGGTTTAGATGCAGCACTGCAGCACAATTTCTACAGCCATATTTTGTCTTAGTTCTGTACACTCCCTAATGATGCACACTCTGTTTCTGTACGCTCCCTAATGATGCACACCCCATACCCCATGGAAGGACTTTGCATAACCACATGCAAAGCCCCACAGTAAAACCCGCAACAGCCGCTTTTTAATGCCAGTACTATAAAAAGTGTTCATTTCTTCTGTATAAACTGCAAGAGAACTTTTATTTTAAGGTGTTAAATACTCAAGAGACTCTCTTTAACCAGGTTCCAGAAACCAAATAGCAAACTTCCACTGGAATTCTGAAAAAAAAAGCAGAAAAATACTCAATTGCTAAGAGCAATCCCGCAGCAAGCTACAGACACCCTTCTACCAGATGTCCAAATCTGCATTAACTATTTTCTTTACAATTTAATCCACAATGGACATACTTCTGCTGCTGAATATTTATTGAATCTTTCAGTAGCACTTAAGCTGTGGTTCTGTGATGTGTTTGGCAGTAACAGTGGCTTACAGCAGTTCCTGTCATGCTCTTTTCCCTTCCCTCTGCTGCCCACCCCATGCCCGGCCTCATGCCACTGGGTGCTCCCTGCTGCAAGTTGTGGCAGTACAACTGTTTCAACATCCATTCAGACCAGGAAATGGAGAATGGCAGAAGGAATTAACACCCTCATTTAACACTAAAAAAAAAAAAAAAAAAAAAAAAGGAGGGGGAAATGGTGGGAGGAGACTCTTGTGCTGGCACAACTGACATTCGGGTTTCTCAAAACAGCTCCCTGCCAGCCCGGGATCAGCCAATTCCCTGAACTGGTGAAGGGGAGGGGAACCAAAGAGCTTCCACCAGTGGGGAAGAGCTCAGCCATCTTAGAAACCTTCAGGTGGCACAGCACATCACGTGTGTAGGAAGGAGAAACGCAAAACCACTCGGACCGGTATGACTGAACTCCTTCCCGTGCCCCAGTTCAACTGGACACTGCCAACTGCAGGCATCTGCACTGCAGCTCAGATTTCTGTGAGCTCACATCCACTGAGGTTTTCTGTCCAGAAACCTGTTTCTTTTTATGTGCTCTCAGATTTTACATTTTAATGCTGCTTACTGACCTTTCCATTATTTTATTTTTCTGTTCTGGTCTGAAGGAGTGTTCGTTGATTTCATGTTTTATTATTACTTTGTTGTGAGAACTTCTCAAATGAAATGGTTGGAAAAATGTGAGGCTTTGGTGGTTGCTGAATGCAACTAGCCTGCTCTTGCCAAAAATGGCAGCGTAAGTGAATTAACTGTCTGGGATCACCACACAGCAGCTGTCAAGGGAAGAGAGGGGAAGGGATAAAGTTGTACATTTTTAACGTGTTTCTTACATTGTAAATAGCACAAGTAGTGGTTTTACAGCAGCAGAACTATGTGGTTCACTGACCAGTGATTTGAACTGGCTTCTCTACAGGAATTGCCATTTATCTGGATTACTGCTTTTTGAAAAGGGACTTTGGGATAGTGCTGTAAACATCTGCCAGGCAGCGAGATGTTATGCAGATGGACATGAAAAGTAGCTTGACCAAAACCCACTAGGGTCTTGCTACCTGATAAAGTCAAGTCAATGACATGGAAAACAGTATCACAGGAAGCCCAACTACCTGGAATAAGCTTCCTAGTCTGCTCACCAACTCATCTTGCTCATCAACTTCCACATGTCCTACAGGCAAACTGTGCTCTCCCTTTGTTTCAAAGGACAGGTTCTCCTCTCAAGGGAAATATTTGGGGGGGAAATTTGCACATGTTCCCTATCAAATGAAATTCTGGATCACACCCCCATGCTACCTTGCCAAATATGAGAAAATATCACCTCTAAATCTCCAAGTTACCCAAGAAACCATTGACCATGATCCCACTATGATTTCTCCTGAATATGTGTCCCATGATCATGTTCCAGCCAAGCAGCCAGTGAGGATCTCTCAGAATCCCACTGCTGCCATTCTTGTCTAGGACACCACACCAGTAGAGCAAGCACTACCAGTTGAACTGCACTGCATCACCAAAAAGAGAGGCACATATTCCCCAGGGAGCAGATCCCTGGAGTCAGAGGGTGCTGACCCACCAGAGAGGGCTTGTTAAATGCAAGGCAATCTCTCAACTGTCCTCAATGCTTAATAGGCAATTACTATGCTGATTGATTACAGTTCCCTGTCTAAATTATATCAGGAAAGAAGGCAAATCACTCAGAGAACTAGAAAAATCACAGCCTAACAGCAGGCAAGTGTAACAAAGGGTTTTTAGCAGCCTGACTAACAGGCAAAGTGGACTGGAGTCAAATCATTGCCCAGAGCAAACAGTCCTGAACGCTGAAGGATCCCTGAGCACAGAAAGGCTGGGCTGGGATTGCAAATCAGCCATGACCATGTCAGGCCATGACCTTTTGTGGGAAATGAACTGGAAGGAAAAAAAAAAGGCAAGATAAAAGGTCTCCTGAGCCTGGTGATCCCCAAGTACCACAGATGTGCATCCACTCCCCATACTTACTGCTGTGCAAGCAGCCTCACTCCAACATGAACCAGACCCCCCTCCCATCTCCTGGCTGCATTTGTTTTCTCACTCCTGTTTTTTTCCACCAGTGGCTCAAGTATCTCTGTGGTTTCCTTGCATCAACCGTGGCCAGCAGCTGGCAGGCAGCTGCCACAGGTATGGCAGAGACAGTTCAAAACCTGCTCCCTTTCCAGAGGCACCACAGCCTCCCAAACCCAGATGGGACCCCACCAATTCCCAGCCAAACAGCCCTGCTGTGTCCCTGCCAGGACACTGAATCCCCCTGGTCCAACGTCCTCAGCACTGCTTGCCAGGGGCTCACCCCACGCCCCCACCACTTCTGCAGGCCTTCACTGCCCAGCAGTGCTGCCCCTCCTTCCCTCCTGCTGGCACACCCGTGCTCCAAGTGCCATCCCCAGACATGACCCTGGCAGTCCTGCCTCACCAACTCATAATTCCATGTGGACACTGCTGTGACTCCTCTCGCACCCCTTGGTGCCCACTGCTCCCCTGGGCAGGTGAGGCAGGGCTGGGCACTGCCAGGACAGCAGCACCAGGGGACAAAGCCCCGTTCCGCAGGGTCAGGACCTGCTGCTGATGGGCACAGGTGGGTCAGGCTGAGCCCCCAGCCTCTTGCCCAGCACAAAGGTGAGACAGAGCTGTGCAGAGCCCACCCGGGAGAGGTGCCCTCTGACCAAGGGGCTGCTGGCCTTTTCTGCCACTTGAAACACGCCAGTCCTGCCGGGTGTGCAGCTGAGCTAACCAGACCAGCACAGCCCTCCACCCACCACCAGGCACAAATGCTGAAGAAAATTTGCTGTGAGAGCCAGCACTTTGGTGCCGCTCTATTAACCCTTTCTCATCCAAGCCCCACCTCAAGGGGCAATGACTCCCTTTCCCCAGCACCCGCCATGGTGTGTCCACCACACAAGACCCCACAGCAGCCCGTGCTGGTCTTGGATCCATATCCATGGCAAGAAGGAGCTTTCAGTTGTCATTAAGGGCCCCCCCAGATGCAGCAGGGAAGCCTGCCACAGCTGCTTCACCACGGGGCACTGCCATTGCCACTCACCCCAGCACCACTGAGCCACAGCACAGTGCGGACAGTGATTGTAGCCACAGCTCCTCCAGGAGCACTTCTGGGGGAGGAAAGGGAGAGTGGATGAACTCCAGCTGCCTAAACTTTTAATTCCTTCTTACAGGATCAAGGCTGAAATGTTTGAAACAGTTTCTTAACAAAAACAAAAGAGGCTGTTGAAAAGAATAACATTATGACAGCTGCTGGGAAAGCCACCAGTGGGTGAACACCAGTCACCTGTGATCCTGTCCCTGTGCCACTGCTTACAGGAAGGAAGGGGTTTTTATATCCTGAGCTGCAGTCCACACTTTTTATTTACTTTCCCCTTTCTCCCAAAGCCACCCTGGGTCGAGCTCACTGCTGTCCTGGGTCCAGCCTTCAGGATGGCTTCCACGAGCTGCAAAGGAGGCAGATGTGCCAGACACCATGCTACCTTTGTTCCTCAGCACTGACCATCCAGTGGCCACAGGAGACAAGTAGAGAGGCTGACCTGTAGCCCTCACCTTGCACAGGCTTTGGCAACAAACATGAGACAGATAATCTATTTAATTTCCTTTAAAGTATTGCTACATGAATGGGAAGTTTGGTTGGATCAGACAAACTTTGTGACATGAAGAACTCTTTCCTGCCAAAACCACGTTACCAAGTGGAAGGTGTTCTCTTCAGAAATCTTGATCCTCTCTCCAAAAGCTTTGCTGCTCTTAGATTTTAGGATAGGCTTGCTTGCTGTAATTACACTCCCAAACAAAGTTGCCCAACAGAAGAGAAAAACAGCCTGTGCCTCACTACAAAAAATTAAACAGTTTCAAATGAAATTAAGTTAATTATGTACACCTAATGACAGGTATGTGCTTGTAAAACAACAGATGTTGCACAGATGTGGTTCAAGGTAAAGATGACAACAAAAGCTCTCCTGGTGCTTCAGAAAATGTTTCTACAGAGCACCCTGCACTGCACCACCTGCACCTTGAACCAGCTGTCAAAGCTTGTTTCTCACCCAGGAACAGCAAAACCTCCCGGCCCACTCCACACACACCACCTTGTTTATGTCTGTTCACCTGGGGTGGGGGTTGTTTGCTTTTAAAGACTCAGCATCGACAGACTTCCAAAAGATAATTTCCTGATCATCCCCACTGCCTCCAAGGTTATTCTACAAGCTTCTCCTGCCTCAGCACCATCTAGCTTGTGCACAGAAAGCAGAACATGTCAGAAATCTCTGTCCTGCCTTGCATTTCCCCTTGGTCAAATATTTTTCAGGAAGTAGTTGATCTGGCCTGCAGGATATGAAAACCAAGGTCAACCACATCACTGGATGGCTAGTAAGAAAAGAAAACAGCAGCATGCCTGAAAGAGGGCCAAGAGAATTAATTTGAAGGGGAAGTTGTTTAGGATGAAGCTTTACAAAACGGGAAAAACAGCGCTATTATGTTTCACAAGACCATTGTCACAATGAAAGTCACTGTGGCACTAAGATACACGCTAACAAGGGACACAGACATTCCTAATAAACACATTTACATACTGTTGCATGTGGTAATTGCTTTTATTCTACAGTCACTGGCTACATTTCCAGATCCTTTGATTTCTGTCCAACACAAAAACCTAGCCTGCCCTTGCTCATGAATTTTGGAAGCCAGCATGAAAATATTCCAATATGCAGAATGGGAGCTTGTACAAACGTGCCAGCAAAACGTAGCTCTGTGTGATCTGACGCATTATGAACATAATGCTTGCTTTTTTTCTTATGCACAGGAGCACATGGTCACTTCATGAATCACAGGAGAAGAAAGAATAGAGAGGAGAAAATACTGGGAGAGTGCCTTAGAAGTCTGTAGTTTTAAAAAAGGATTTGAGGAACACTGTGACATTTTAACTTGCATTTGGCAAGATCAAGTTTGATTGCAGTTTATAGCAGCTCTCAGCAGTGCACTGGGAAGAAACAGAGCCAACTGCTAGCAGGTGAAGAAGAGCAAAAGAAGCTATCAGAGCTGTAACTCTCCTCACTATCACAAATCTTCTCCACCCCCTCACTGTTTGATTTCCCTGCTCTGCTGGAGTCAAAAAAATGAACCAAGGGATCCAAGGGTGTGACGCTGCAGCAGCTCAGGGCTCCACACACCTCAGCCCACATGGCCCAGGCAGCAGCAGGTGTGGGGCCAGCACACTGGGATGGGTGCAGGGAGGAGCTCCATCCCTGCGCAGGCACACAGCCCGGGCAGTCTCTGGGCAGCCCCGGCTGGCAGTTGGCAGCAGAGCCTCCCTGCAGGCAGGGCAGATGGCAGCAGAGCCGTGCCAGCTCTGGGGAGCGAGGCCATGGGCACGGGAGGGGCACGGCATCAGCACCCGCTTCCCTGAGCTCCGCCAGAGCCTGCTGGAAACACCTGGGACTAAGGGGTCTCCACTCCTGCATGCCACTGGCCAAGTACTTGAGAGATGCCCCCACATAATCGTGTGTCCTGCTTGATGAATGATTTTTTTATCTCATCTCTGAACAGCTGTTTATCTATTACTCCCTTCCCCGTCCATTCCTGTTGATTGAATTAATGCTCCTCTCAACACTGTCCAAGGAAACTAATGGAATTTGTGGTGACTGGCAGGTGCTGAGTAATTTGCACGGCCATTTCCAGTTCAGATTCTCTGGGAGGCTGCTATCAGTCAGCCTTGTTTTACAACAAATTAGCAAAGCACATGAGAACGTTCAGCTATTCAGATGCACATTCCAAATGTGCAGTCGGAAAGAGAGGACACCCTTCCTCCAGCACCACTTGTACTGCACTTCCTGCAGTCCTACAGCACACTCCTGTTCCACCAAACACAAATTACACTGCACTACAAATAAACAGAAACGCTCCACAGATTTTTTCTTTGTTTATCCTCCACAACATCTGCCAGAGCCAAACAGGAAGATCAGGCTTTGGTTTCAACTGAGGTACTAGAAGTCCTCCAGAGCCTGAAAATCACACAAGGGAAAAATCAGATTTTAAGGCACAATAAACATGTCTTCATGAGATATTAAAAACCTTAGCAAAATAAAAATAAATGTTCATGCAAACCAAACACCAGACATCATGTATTTCATCAGCTGTAGGCCCGCATGCCCAGGAGAAAAAAACATATGCAATCCTATGGAGTACCAGACTGGGTGTTCAGGCAAGGCAGCTGCTATTTGTGTCTCCATTCCCCAGTCTTTTTGGAAATGAAAATTATCCCTTCTTTCTCTCTCTCCCCATTCCCAAACAACTACTTCCCAGCTCCTGTTCCCCCCCACTCTCTGTAAAATGAGGAAAATTAAATCAAATCCTTAAAAAGCCTCAACACCCAGAGACAAAACACTGGCAAGACTGAGGTATTATCCTACAAAGTAAGCTTGTTTAGGTGCTCAAAGATGATTTTTTTTTTTTGTGTAGATATAGTCAGATATCAAAAGCAGTCTTGAGAGAGCCCTACACTGCACACATGCTGTGAATCTGTAAACTTTTTAGTAGCCATTTGCACGTAAAAAAAGCGTGTTTTTAAAATCCTTGAAGATCAAAGCACATCAGAACAGAGTTTCAGATAAAAGGAAAGATAACATGGTATAGATATCCCTAGAGTCAACCCAGCAGCTTTCATGACATTTTAGTCACATCTTCATTCCTTTCTACCTCAAAAACGCCAAAGGTCAATTTATTTAAATTGGTCAGAGATAAGCTGGAAAGTGAGAAAAAGTAGAAGTAGATAGGGATTGACACAGTGCACCTAAAAGATACTTTCCAGAGAAAATACTTTGACCTGTATTTGTCAAACACGTGCACATTTGAGGTGTTAAATACTATTTCAAATAATTCCCCAGGGAGGAGTCAGCTCAGGTGCATCAGTGACCAAGTGCTGCTTCCTTGCTCGATGATAAAATGTAAAATTGCTCACATGAAGGAGAACTCTCATCTCCTACCACCTTTCCTGAGACACCAGTCTTCTGGACTGGTGGCAGAACAGAGCCTGAACTGTTTATGCCAAGGGACAGTGGTGGTGGGTCAGCCCTGGGCTGGAGCATGATGTGCCTTCTCTAAAGGCACCAGGCAAAGCAGGTTCCCTTGCTGAAAAACACTCATGGGAACAGAATGTTCTCTCCTTCACAAAGTACATCCAAATCAAATCATTTGCCTTTGATTCCTTCCAAAATCTGGCTCTGGACAACTATGAGGAGCAAAAAATGCTCCCAACTCATTAATTTAAAACCCCACATTCAAATTCAAAATGTTATGGACAGCTACAAACAATCAGTCAAACAACATTACTTTGCATTAATCAAACCAATGTTGACACTTGACAGCAGTGAACACATGATTTGTCTAATCTGTTTTAATAGAGAACACTGTCAATTTACTAAAATTAGTTTATTGAGCTCTATAGAACAGTATGATCCTTAGAAATCTTCTGGATCCAGACCTTCTGGATCCCTTACAATTAATTTTGCTGTATTGTAAGCAGAATTCTTACCTTAGGTTCAATAATATAGAGAGGCTTGCCCTGATTTCAAACATATTTAGCCAAGACACAAAGGATACAACAGCAAAGTTCAGACACATAAACTGAATACCAGACACTCAATGGACCCATCAGAAGAGGATGCAGTATTTAAGAAAGCTATTTTAATACCTGATGGCCACTTTCACCAGTTTTAAAACTTCTCTTTGGCCCCTTTTACAAACTGGGATCAAATTTGCTGAAAATCGCCCCTATGTAGATCAGTTTCCTAAAGCTCACCATGATATGACCACCAAAATAAAAGGTATGTGTTTATGAACCATCTGTCAGAGACACAGGTCACTTCACAGTGCTGGGTAGGACTTGGGAAAGCAGATGCCTGATGGCCTGGAGAGGAGCTATTTAAACAGGGCTGGGGAAAGCCCAGGACAGGGCAGGAGGCACTCTCTGTGCTGCATTTAGGACTCTGGGGCTCGGGGAACATGCAGCAGGAGAAACCTCTGTGCAGTCTGCAGAATGGGTCATCACACCCACTGCACCATCAGCCATCTCCTGGCTGTCAGCCACCTTGCATTTTGTTGGGGTTATTTTTATTGCAGTAAGTAATACTTAATTTTTACCAGATGTTCATTCATCAGTATCCCCAGAGGCTGCTCCAAACACATGCACTTCTCCCTTAGCCTTTTCAAACTGGTCAAATCTGTCAGGAACCTTGGATTCCTCTCAGCCTTGCCACAAACCCAAAGGTGAAAAGGATGAGAAGGTGGTGGCGACAGCCTATCCCTTCCTGAGGGTACCAAACCATGTCACTGCAGCAATCATCTGAGTCTCCCTCTGCGTTCACTGCCACTTGGCTGCATTTTGATTACTTCTAGAAGAGTCTCTAAAAGGTAACTGTGAACAACACAAGCCAACCACCCAGTAAGGTTCAGTTCCCTCCACTGAGGGATCAGAACCTCAGTGATTTCTTTGTACTATATTTTTTCAAGGAAACGCAAGAAAAAACATATTGAAAGCTACTATTTTTCTTTTGTAAAAGAAATGTCAAGAGGGCAGTCAAGCAGCCCTATGGGCGAGATGACAAAACAAGCCATACAAACCTTTTCCCTCTCTCTTGCTTTAAAGGTAAAGTGGGTGAACACAGTGTTTCTCTTGGAAGTAATACCAGTTGGCTCAAATTCTTCAAACACAAAATTACTGAGCTTGCTTGGGAAATGTATGCAAGTTGTATTCTTACTTGAAATGCTTACAAGATGGCTGGGGTGCTGCTAGCCAAGTGTGTGGGGTCATGTGGTGCTTTTATTTGCTAATGAACATTGAGGGTGGGTTGGCCCTGGGAACAAAAATCTGAGAAGAATCATAACTTGGCTCAAGGCATGCTCTGATAAATGCTGGGAACATGTATTTTAAAAGTCTGCTTGGAATAAAGCTTCCTCTCATACCAAGAGTTCAGGCAGAGCTTTTTCCCCCACTTACCACCCCTTTGAAACTGGGGTCCAACTTCTATCTGCAAGCTAGTTTAAGGCACACCCCTCCCCAGCACACATGGAAAGAGGGATCTTGGCAGTCCTCAGGAGGCAGGGGATGCACAAGAACACACAGGAAATCAGGGATTGCAGCTGAAGACCTCTGGTTTAAGTCTGAAGCCTCCCCTCTGGTGCCCAGACTGGACACACAGCAATTCCACCCACCCTGGGCTGTCAGAGCTGCACACCTGAGCTG
This sequence comes from Sitta carolinensis, assembly GCA_032173965.1. Classification (NCBI taxonomy): domain Eukaryota; kingdom Metazoa; phylum Chordata; class Aves; order Passeriformes; family Sittidae; genus Sitta; species Sitta carolinensis. The sequence goes on along the minus strand of CM063296.1, from coordinate 6,322,652 downwards.
CTGAATTCACATTCTCACCCTCCAACACCCTTCACGGTACCCTCCCCTCTTTCAGCCTATTTTTCTTTTCAACTACAAACATTTGTTTAAACAAAAAGACACTCTTGGCCTCAAATACATCTCATGTTTTTTTCCCATTCCTTCCTCTTGCCTTTTCCCAGCAGAAATTACCCTCACGTGCAGTGTTTGCTCTATGTAAAGGAACTTGCCACTCCTCAAGCTCATCCCTCCCCACCAGGGCTTCTAATCACAGGTTTAATGCTGCCCCTTGCACTGCAGCCAAGACTGAAGAGAGGAGGATCAAAGCAGCTGTGAATAAATAACAGGAACAGTAATGGTGGTGTTATGAACATCCATTATTAATACATTTTATTTCTAAACCACCATGACAGTCTAGACCACCCTGAAAAGATGAGGTACATCTGTTAAACACTCTCTTCCTGAAAGCAGCATTAGAGGAGGTTGTGGCTTTGGGAGATTTGGATGGTGTCAGCATACAGAAAACACCCCACTTTAGATAAACTCAGATTAACATCCCAGTGGTTGGCCACTAGTTGAGCAGGTAGCACACTGAGGAGCCCAGGAAACAAAAAAGCTTCCTCCAAAGCATGGGTGTCACAAGTGCTCACTTTTTTCCTGTTTGAATGAAGGCCCTAGGAATATGCAAATGTGTAAACTGTTGGGAAAAGCTGTGATGTTAGTCATCACCTTACACTTAATTTTATCGAAAGGCAAACTGACATTTAAAAATGAAATACATACAGGCAGAATAAATTAGATAGAAAATACCATAAACACTATTTAGACCAAACACTAATGGAAATGTTTTTCAACACAATTTTTAAAATGCCTCCACTGTTATAGAAAAGCAATTAAGTTGTATCTTCCTTCTCTACAATACAAAGTTAAAGAGGGCTAAATTGATTTTTTTCTGCATGTGTTTGATCTGTGACTCGTCAGCCAGTTATCAGTGAGGATGCTGAAAGCTCTTCATGTGTCTGCATGACACGAAGCCTCTTCTCAAGCACCAGAGACAAAACCAAGGGCCACACAGCTCCAGCCTCCAGAGCTTCAGGCCCTGGCTTCTTTGGACACAGACTGTCTTGGCAGGTAGAGGACAATCAGGAGAACTGACCCAGCCACGGGGTTCCACCCAGTCCAACAGAAAGGTGGGATTTTTCAGTGACACAGTAACTACGTGCAGTTTTCTGTGGACAAGCTCTGAAAACACTTGAAAGTGGTTTGAGCCTGAGTGGCCTCACAGGTAGGAATTGAGGGGGTTTAGAAAGCCCATGTCAGAAAAGAGATTTTTGCATGTTCCTAAACCAGCTGCATACACGAAACTTGGACAACTGGAATGAAAAAAAAAGAAGGATTTATCCCAAAATAGTTACCAGCTCCTAAGTAAGGAAAACAAGATGGGGGCAGTAAGGAACAAAAGTTAAATTTCAGCAATTGGGTATAACAGCTGACTCCAGTGACATAATTTTGTTTCTTGTTGAGCAACAGGCCATCACCAGAAGCAAAATGAAAAATCTCTGTCAAGAACAACATGGAAAACACCCAGACTTTTTTGTAATCGTGAATTCTGTTCACTGAAGTCTTACCTGAACTCACAAAGTTCATGCTAAGAGACAAAGTCCTGTACTCTGTGCAAGCATCACTGTTGTGTCAATGGATATTTGAAAATTATGTTACCTGAAATAAACTACATCATTGAATATTAGAGACAGTGAAGATTGTATCTACTTGTTCAGCACATACACACTTCTGACTGGGCAGAAATATCTTCCTGTCCTTGCAGAGCATCCCATGGCCTGTGCTTATGGCCAGTTTAGTAGCTGCTTTTAATCATCTTCACCATTCTACCCAGTCCTCACACTAATTCAAAGCCCACTATCTTTTTCACTTCCTTTTTAAAGGGCTACAAGCAGCATCCAGACAAGAATAGCTGAAATATAAAACAGATGCTTTAATGTTAGTGATCCTTAATGTTTGAGTTTTCACTACCATGTAATTTTAAGGGCTAATTATGAAATTGCTGTCTATGCTCAAAAGAATTTTCCTCCAAACCAACATGCAATCTCCTTTACCAACATCCAAATCACCCACAGAGATATTTTAGCCGGGGTAACAGCCCCATGTTCAAAGGGCTTCTTGGCTGACCCTCACCCCCACATTATCTCAGTCCCCAAAGCATGATGGCTTTGGGTAATTTTCAATCACTAAACCTGAGACAAAACAGATGCCAGCCTGTGTCAGTATTACAGTAAGCATTTTAACCCTAAACACAACATAGCAATAATGTGGTAGATGACACTGGCTTGTCTTCCCAATTCTTGCATTTGAAGAAACCAAACTAAATAAAAATCCTCTTTCTTTAAATTGAACTTGACAGCCTTAGTTTCCAGACCGGTCTGATCTTGCACTTTGTGGAGACTTGGTGGGTTCACACCAAGGGAGTTCTCATCATAGGAGGAGGGGAGAGAAAAACTCAGTTTTATTTTCAAGAAAGCTGGGATATCAAAAATCTCAGAGTGTGGCGGAGGGGACAAAAAACTTGGGCTGCCCCTTCACTCTGGGCTAAAAGATGGTTCATTTGACCCACAGGCTCCCCTTCTCTGCTCTCAAACACTCCACTCCCTGCCCCTGAGTTGGGATTCACTGAAGGCTTTACACCAAAATTTCAGAGCCTTCAGCTGCAGATGAATGATCCCTGTGAGAAATGCTCAAAATCAAATGGTTACGATTAGGGACACGTTTACTGACTTTTTGGCCAACTTTTAGAACCAATTTGATCTGTAATCGTAGTCCCAGCTAAAAGTTGTCACTGAAAACATTTTTAACACCTCTGTTTTAATCAGTACCACTATACCTAGCAAGCCAGGCACTTGCTACCACAAACTTCACACTTCTAGCATTGAGCCCAAGGGGCCTTTAATGCAGGTACAACCCAAAGATAATAATTTGAAAGAGCAAAACCAAGGATTCTGTAGGGGTGCATTAGCAGCCTGCTGCTTGCATCCAGCTCCTTGACTACTGTGCTCCTTGGAGCCAATACACACTTGCCAATCCCACTAACCACATTCTATAAACCAATTGTTAGCAACAGGAATCAAAAGCTGCATGCTCACACAAAGGACCCCACAGCTTTCACACAGTCAAAAGAAACTCCAGTTTCTCTTATGCTATGTGAACTTGATAAAACATTTCTACTGTACTTGGAGTTGGCAAGGAAGGAGGAGGAAAGCACAGAGCTGTGCTCAGCTCCATCTCCAACCAGTCAAGGCTCCTGAGTATCTGTGGCAGTGATCATTTTGGGTAGGAACAGAACTGGGTTCCTCCCAGTGAGCATGGTGAGACACTGGAACAGGGTGTCCAGAGAAGCTGTGGCTGCCCCACCCCTAGGGTGGTACAAGGCCAGGTTGGACAGGGTGGAGCAACCTGGTCTAGTGGAAGGTGTTCCCTGCCTGGGGGGAGCAGGAGGCTTGGAGTGAGGTGATCTGTAAGGTTTCTAGCAACCCAAAACACTCTACGATTCTAGAAATGCAACAAAGCCAACTCTTCGGAATGCTCACCTAAGCTAAATGAGCTTTGGGGTTGTCAAAGCACCTTATAGAGCAGAGCTCTGCAAAAATTAAGATGCCTTGGCCAACCTCACTATTACATCTCCTTTTGGGATCTGTAATTACACTCCACCAGACCTGCATACAGTTGCTGTCACACTCACACTGCAAACCAGCTAATTGTGTCAACAAAGATAAAGCTCACTTCCAGCCCTGGAGAGCTCTCACAAATACCGACAAGGGGGTGAGGGAAGGAAAGATCTGAAAGCTCAAAAAGTAACTGAATTTAAAAAATGCACACTTTCCAGTCTCAGGATGTATGGCAACTCACAGAAACATGTTTAGAAATTCAACCAAACACACGGAGGGGAGCAAAACTCAACCAGGTACAGCAACGTGTCATAAAATGAGTAATGGTACCACTAAGACTCAATTGACAGCAAGACAACGACAAGCAAAATATATTACTTCATTTCATCTTTCCCTCATGCTCCCTCAATAAATCCGAGGCAGGGAAAGCAAGCTTTGAAAGCATGGATTGGTAACAGTGAAAAACAAAAAAAAACCAGCAGAAGAATCAGAGGAAAACACACAACTAAGCAAGGGAAATAAATTTCATGTTCATCTCTGCAAGCCCACGCTGGTGAGCACACTCTGCTCGCCCAAGGAAAACACCACCAGTGTATCCATCACTGCACTGCTGTGGATGTCTCCCCTAAATCCAGACTAACCCATCTCTGCAGCTGGGGAAGATGGACAGGCTTCCCCACGCTCACTGCACACAGCTAGTGATGGGATCAGCTTGGCAAAGACCCTTAAGATAGCACAGGTATTTTCCAAGTTCATGCCCTAACTTGTTCCATGTTGATTTACTCACTCTCCTGTGTCTCAAGTTTCTTCTTGCCCTTTTCCCTGACAGGATTTTTACAATTATTGGTCAGCTTTTGCTCCATTAGAGCTCAAAATGATTGACCTTTTAAACATGTCACAGAGCATCCCTTTGCCACCCCATCCCAGGGATGAGGCTGTCCAAGAGAGCTATCACAGCTGCTCTACTATAATTCTATTTGAACTTCAGGGAACAGACAGCTGAATTGAGAACACGGTCACCTGTCATTAGTCACATAACAGTTTCAAACTTCTCTTTGCCACCCCTGTTACTTTAGCATATTAAAAATGCTGCTCCTGCACATTCTGTCATGTAGAATAGGGAGGGGGAAAAAAACCCACTGAGGTTTCAATGGAAATTGTTTCAGTGGATTTGGCATGCAATGCTTCTAAAAGGGTCACAAAACAAAGCTAATCCATTGATTTCAACTTCAATCTAAGGGTTTCTGCAGTAAACGAGTGCTGGTTGCAATTCACCATGAACTGAAAAGTTAAGAAGTCCAACAGGAAGGGATTACAGCGTCATTTAATTCCAGGCCATCCCAAGGGATGTACATTCTCAACTGCTTTGGAAAAAAGTAAAAAATACCATATATGTTTTCTAGGAATAGTTAACTGAAAAGGTTTGTGTTTCTCTGTTTTCTTTCAAACACTATAAGCAAAGGGGAAAAAAATCCAACCTTTTACCCACTCATCAATTTAATAAAATGTCAAAAACACACTTGAGCATGTGGATTTGACTCCATTATTACAGCATATAATTTCAACAGCCTGTGGTTTTATTGTCCACAAAAAGCAATAACTTACTGAAGCGAAAACAACAGCAGTATTGCATTTGTGGTACAATACCACAACACCCTCACAACCTTAAAGCTAAAACTTGTTTGTATTTCCTCATGTGCAAAAAGTCATCAAGGCTTTTTGGGACAATTTCTTTTGCTTTAAAAAAGTGAACAGGTAACAACACAGCTTTATATTTAACTAAATAAAACTGAAAAGTCATCATGGACATGACAGGAATTGCTTTATCTCAAATGACTCAGCTGCAACCTGTCAGAGGCCAGCCAGCACTGATACTGCTGCATCAAAACCAGATTTCATTCCTTCCCTTCCCTGTCCCATGTATCTCTAATATTTATGGGCAGTCTGGTAATAGAGATTAGGCTGTGACTTATCAGGCTGCAATAAGACATGTTAACATGGAATTATGGTCCTTTAGCATAACCAGTAATGATGGGTAATGTTATTTACCTGAAGAAAGAAACATCACTGTCACAGCTGCAGCTCATTCTACTGAGTGTAATTTAGTTCAATCATTTATAAATGCCTGCCTTGCTTATACTTTCCATTTTAATTTCCTTGTACTCCTTGTACTAAATCTCACCATATTTAGAAAGACAGTTTGGATGTCCTACATAATAACCTAGGAAGGTAACAAAAAGGAGAGGCTGACATGCTCTATTATTTTGCCCAAGTGGGTTCCATTCCCCGGGCACGTTGGGCAGAGGCTCACACTGCACACAGAGCCCACGGGCAGCCTTGGCACAGTGATGGAGACAATGTGTGTGAACAGCTCTGAGGGCACACTTCACACCCCCAGCATTTTTTCCCGCCCTCCCTGCCACAGCCAAGTGATGCAGTGAGGGCTCCGTGGTACCCTGCAGCAACAGCACACACAACCACAGGCACCATTCCGGGCAAATTCTGTCCTCCTGCCACTCCTTCAGCTGAACTCAAGACCCCATGGTTCTCAGCTCTCATAAAGGCAGCTAAAACACCATGAAGAGAAACCTCACAGCCCAGCAGATGTGTGAGCTGCTGAGGCAGCCCCCCAAGCCCTGCAGCATCTCTTCCATCCCTCTGCCACAGGATGCTTTCCCTCAACTGGGCCCGATCTGCAGGACAGAAAATCATGGCAAATCACAATGGAACAAATCTGCTTCTAATAAGAATCACAATTTCTCTCCCTACTGAGGATTTCTTACTCGCAGGCAATGCCAGTGCTTTAGAAATCCTACTTATGCTTACATGGCAAGCGCTGGGGGCTGCCCCACAGCACTGCCGTGAGGGAGATGTGCAAACCAGGTAAGCAGGCCAAAACAAACCCCTAATTATCTGGCATGATTAACACAGCAATTCTACAAACACCTCTAAAGAGTCTATTATATTTTGAGGTCCAGCACAACAGGTTTCACAGGAGGAACAGGTGGACAACAAGGACATCTCACATTAAAAAAAGCACCTTAACGATGAGTAAAAAGTGATAAAAATTCTAAAAAAAGCCAATTGGATTTTTCTCTAAGTTCTCTGGCCAATTTTCTAGTGATTAACAAAAGAAGCCCTTCAGAAGCCTGCTCATTCACAAGCCCACTCATTTATTCTCTGTATGCATGATGTGATCTTGGCACATATGTAGACACTTGAAAAGAGATTATATTCATCCGCCAATATAGTTATGACTTTGCTAATATGTTTCTCCCGTCCAGGATATTTTTAAGCAATCTGAAGACTAATGAATCATAGTAAAGAAGAATGTTACTGGGCAGAATACACGAGGCATGAAAAAAGACGACAGACAGCTGAACAATTAATTTTCGATTACAATTAAGTGAGGACACTTGGAGAGCATTTGCTCAGAGAAGACATCACTGGGACTGTCGTCACAGCAACATCACTCACACCAGGCAGGTTCACCTCAACAGAAAAGAGCTGGTGAATCTTACAGACTAAGCAAGTTAATCTTGCATATAAAAGATGAACATACAGAGAAGAAAACCTAATTCTTAAAACTGAATAAATTCCACACCTTAAAACACAGACCGGATAAAAGTGTCTGAGCCTGAGCTGCTCATCCCATAGGCCTATTCTGCTAAAGCATAATTATCATCACACACCATCCTCCCATGGGATTGCCCTGAAATGTTCTCAAAGTGGTTAGTAGAACACTGGCTGTGCTAAATCATTTTCAAATTGGTGCTACTCTTACTGAGTAACTTATCATCTGTTCAGAAAAGGGGAAAGTTAGATGGCTCCGTGTGACAATTTTCCATTTTACTTCAATTCAGTTAATACAGGGAGAAAAGAAAAGGGGGGTTCAAAAGCCAAGGAATTTTAAAGAAAACAAAAACTGGATTACACCCATGAGATATTTAAAAGACAATACTGGATTTTAAGCTCAGAATTGCAACATTCAAAGAAAAGCAGGCTGGAAAAGACCAGGAAAAAAACCCCAGCTATGAGCCATTAAGTCAGAAGTAGCAAAGGAAGAAAAAGTGCTTTGGAGATGTTTTTAATAACTTCACAAGTATTAATCCCTATTAACTATTAATTATGGGGCTGGGGTTTTTCTCTGGAGTTCAGCACTGGGTATACAATACTGTCCAACAAGGCCACTCCTGGCAGGGGAGAGGAAGTTTTGTGATCACAAAGAATGGGATTGCTTTGCTTTCTCAGTCCCCCTGGTTCTCTCCCAGGCTGTTCAGGTGTTTCAGTCACCAGCCCTGGTGAACACACCTGGTACCACAGGAGGAAAGGGAGACACAAGTGCCTCTGATTACAAGTGCGTGCAGAAGAAATAAGCTTTACAGGATGGTACTGCTTTAGCTGAAAATAAATTGTTAAGAAACAAGAGAGCCGCCAACTTGGGGTGAGAGCTCTGCATTACCTAGCAATGCTGCACCCAGGCTTTACAAAACCATACATCAAAGGACAAACTCTCTTTAAGGACATGCCCATTGAAATCTTAATTTTACAAAATGGAGGGTAAAGACGCTCCTGAAAGAGAGGAGTCAATGCCCATAGAAGAAGGGCATTATACAGTTTTTTTATTATTGTATCTAGAAGAGACTTTCAGCAACTGAAGGATTAATTCATCTGCTTTATGCATTCAATTTATTCACATCCACATCATGTTTGTTCATTACACCACTCTTTCAAAGCATGCACATACACACAGAATTCATTCGAAGCCTGAAACAACCCACCTCTGAGCAGATGCAAGACTTGTAAAAGATTAATAGGCACAACAAGCAATCTCGGCTGCAGGGGGAAAAATATCCCAGTTAAATATTTCAGTGTTTTCATCAAACATCTGTCCTCTAGGCTGTGCTTGATAGAATGGCAAGGCAGCTAGCTGCTCACTGTGCTGGGTTTGTGTGGCGAGGTTGGGCAGTGCAGGGGCTGGGGGTGTTGTAGGGGTGCTCCCTGTGAGAAGCTGGCAGAGGTTTCCCCCATGGCCAGTGGAGCCAAGGCCAGCTGGCTCCAGGACAGACCCAAGGCTGAGCCCATCAGTGACAGTGCCTCTGGGATGAGGGATTCAAGAAGGGGAGGAAAAAAAAACCTGGGCAGGTTTTAAGATTTGTGATTATTTCTCACTATCCTACTCTGACTTGACTGGCAATAAATTAGACTAATTTCCCAAGTCAAGCCCGGTTTGCCTGTGATGGTAACTGGTGAGTGATCTCTCTGCCCTTATCTCAACCCACAAATCTTGTGCTGTACCTTCTCCTCCCTGGCCAGCTGAGCAGATGAGTGACAGAGCAGCTTTGGGGGACACCTGGCACTCAGCCAGGGTCAGCCCACCACACTCACAAAGATGAGCAGACATCTGCTCAACCAAAATCAGCTTGTTGGTGGAGTGCCAGCCGAGCACAGCATCTCAGAGTAACTCAGCATCCTGTTGTGAGCCTGTGAAGACGTTCCAGTATTAGCTCCCTTCAAAATGCCTCCCTCAGAAGATAATGGCATGGGTGGGGTTTTATGTTAATGCAAAATCAGCTGGTATAATACATGTACACCACACTGGGAGCCTGCTTCCTGAGGGTGGGAGGCAAAGGGAGGCACAAATCCAGAGCTGCCTCACTTGCTCTAACAGCCATTTGTGAAAGCAGCAAACTGCAAGCAGCAAGTAAGTCTCATTGCCAGACAAACAAGGCTGCTTGGAAATGACAGGGGCTTGTTCTTACTACTCTCCCTCCCAGAGTTATATTACAGGAAAAATGGGTGAGTTCTGAAGCACTTAGCACATATTTCAATAAAAGGGAGATGTGGAAGGACATGGCTACTAGGGGGAGATGCTGCAGGCTGTATTTTACACCTGAAACAAGTAAAAAGGGATCATCACTCGAGCAATTTACCTCTGCAAGAGGTTTTTGGGCACCACTGGCTGCCACTGCAGTTCATCCTTCTTCCCTCCTGTGAGGATGTTTGCTCACACCATGCCCACCTGCTCTTAGCACAACAACCAAACATCTCCTATCCCCATCACAGCGGGGCTGCTCAGGACTATCCCATACCCTAAAAACACTGACCAGCTCCTCAGGCAGGGTCCCCGGGCAGCACTAACCCCACTGCACACAGAGGCAAGCTGCAGCATTCCTGGGACATAGCCCGTGGTAGCTCCATTCACAACTCAACCTGGAATAACCTAGGAGCAAAATAAATAAAAGCCTAGGAAAAGCTCTGACCTCCTCCACTTGAAAACCCATTAACATTTGGATGTGGATGTCAAACGGCCTTGGGACCTGACAGGCTGCCAGGATACCCTCAAAGCAATCACTGAACCTGGGGTTTCTAACTCACCTCACATGCCACAGAGCACCAGGCAAGGGTGAAATGCTCTGCACTTCACCCCCAAACCCAGAGAGATGTCACACCTGCACTCTGGCCCAAGGACAGCCAGCTGCACCATCCTCCCCTCCAGCAACCATCCCTGTCACCCCCACACACAAACATCTTCAGCTGCTACAGCCCCACACAGAATCAGGTTCAAAACAACCATATTGTCCAGGGATTTTAAAAAAACACATGTCACAAGCTCAACTGAGATCCCAGGCACCTGCTTGGGAGAAGCAAGAGAGTAAAAGGAGACACAGGGCATACAAGCATGTGAGAGCTATTGGAAATGCCAAGGGGGAGCCTTTCACAGCAGCTTCTGCCACCCAAGAATTGGTCCTACCAGCCAGAGAAAAAAAAGGCTGTTAAAACTTGGCAGGACCACTTATCCCCACTCCAGCATCAAATGACTTCTTGTGGCACTGTGTGACACTTCCAGCATCTGTCACTCAAAAGCTGTGTTGTGGCACAGCTCTGGCTTTAGAGGAACATTCAAAGCCAAGGATTATCAACATACACCTTCGTCACCTGGTGCCTCTTCCCAAGCACAGCCTGAAGGGATTTCCCTGAAGCTGTGAGCAGCACAGGAGTACAATTACCCTAACAGCAGCTTGCCTCCCAGAAGAGCATACCTGCTTTCCAACAGGCACTAAAAAAAAAAATAAATAATTTTCAGTGAGTCATCCAATGAACAAGCTGCCTTTTTTCTTAAATGAGAGCAATGAAGTACTTAGAATGTGTAACACTTAATAATATTTAAAATATAGAGGCAATAGCCAGGCTTTAACAGCTCAGAGCTGCCATTAAAATTAATAGGGCTACCTACTAATTACCTCTGAGGATCAGACCACTGGGTGCCTTGAGGATTTGCAGTCCTCCTGTTTAAGAACCCTGGCTTAATCTCTACTTAGTCTTCCTCACCTTTTTTTAAATAAGCATACAACATAATGCTCCTTTTTTACCTTTTCTTTTTTTTTGACCATCTATATATTTCACACTGCCACCCACAAAACAAAGAAACCACCAGGCAAGACCACAAATGGTCACTCGAGCAGGATGAACAGCAAGCCAGTGAGCCACAAGGCCAGCACACTCGTGCCTCATGCAGAGACCAACATTAAGTGACACCAAGGCTCATGAGTGCTGCCTCACAAGGACTCCTCCTGGAAGCTCAGCCTCTGTGAACATCCACACATGGCTCCTAGCCTCCTGTGGGAAGCTTGAGAGTCCACATCATGAACTCCGCATCAAACCCAGAGCGTTTCCTCAACTGACACTGCCGAACACTGCAGGAGCGTCTCCACAATAGGAAAAGGTGCAGTGTATTCATATAAAACAACTCAGAAAGCAAAGCAAGTCCCTTCCCAGACCTGACAAACCACACCACCAGCTCCAGAGCTCGGCTGTGGAAGGGGGAGCCTCCCAGCACAGCACCAAGGGTGGTGGTGCCAGCCCTCAAACTCAACGAGCATCTCAGAGTCAGAAACCTCCAAGGGGCAGAGAGGTCTTCCCTTCTCTGGGAACTTCCAAATGAGGTTTCATACTTCACTCTCAGCAATTTCACTGAAAATTTAATTATATCTTTATCCAGTTAAGGTCTGGCACTTCATCTATGTAGAAGCCATATGTCAAAATACCCTGCTGAAAGTTCCCCCCAGAAATTAGAATGCAAAACTGATTGCTTCCACGTCTGAGCAGCTCTCCTGCTCAGGACAGGGCTATCATGTTTTCCATAACTTGCTCAGTGTATTGTCTGCAGTCGAACAGCAATGCTAGCATTGTTACTGCCAAGTAAACCATGATATTATTATTCTCCTGAGAGTTAATCCACAACTCACTGAAGACAATGGAAAGCCACCCCTTTGCTTCCACAGGCTGCACATCAGCTCGCTCAGCCACGGCGCTGGTTCAGCACACATTTATGGCATGAAAGTCATCACTAAGAGCAGGCAGAGGGCAGACAGACACCCAGCCCCAAACACAGCCTGGTGCTGGTCCCCCAGCCCACCCAGGGATTTCGGTCAGGCACGAAGATGATGAGATCCCTCTCTTCACAGCACTCACACATGAATATTCTCAGCTCTCACACATCAAGCCAAGCCTCTGAACAAACCGAGGGTTATTTGCCAGGGCTGTCTCCAGCCTAGGGCAGCACTAGCCAGCCCAGAGAGTGAGGATTCTGCACCCTCCTGGGGACCAAACGGCTCGGGTTGTCCCCAGGGGAGCACCACAGGCATTTAGCAGCATCACTGGATTCATTCATTACAGCCTTTGTGCAGAGTCACACAGGAGCAAAAAGAAAACCTCCCAAGTTTTGCCACTGCTTCTCACTTTTGCCCTGCTAAGAGGCCACACCAGAACGTTTTAAGGCAGCAGGAAATATGCACATTTCCACCCTGAACCCTTTTCTGGCCATGCCACCCCTCTTGAGAGGCACTTCTTTTCTACAAACCATCCTAAAGTAGAGAAACACAAGCTTTCTCCTTCAAATACAAAGGCCAGATCTCTTTCTGAAATACACTCCCTTCTGTATTTTCCCATTATGTAAAAAAAAGGTGCAAGTAAATATTTAAAAGGCAGCAAATTAAAGACTTAAAAAGGGAAAAAAGTCATCCCATGGAAAGCAAAGCCCATGAGACTTGATTCAGGGCGTGGTAAGTTTAGAAAAATTCTTTACAAGACAGAATATTTATATCAACAAGAGCATCCAGATTTATAGCAGTAGGAAGAAAAGAAGAGGGGAACAGTATGCAGCAATGCTTAGAAGGAATATAAATCTGCCTGCTTCAAGAGCAATTTAAGCTCTGAACTTATATATAAATATAACAGTTGGAAACTTTCTGTGTCAACACAGTCGCTCCCTTCTCTCAGATGGTTTTATTTCTCCTTCAAACAGCATGCTGCAGAGCTGTCCCTTCTCCCCTCTCTCCACAAGCCCCAGCAGATGCTCCCACCTTCCCTGGGGATGCCCAGTGCTGGCCCAGGACACTCCAGGCTCAGACCCACTGCAGTTTCAGGCTGTGTCTGCCACCAGCTCCACAGCAAGCAGCACACGTACATTGTACATGGCTCTGTACCTGCAGATGCAACTTTCCAGAAAATTCAGCAGCACTGCAATGAAAGGATCACTTTCAAAGCTTCAAATCCAGGTGCTTAGAGTTAATTAAGTCCATTATTTGACTTCAAAGGGGAAAAAAATACATTAAAAAAATCAAAACGAAAATAATTTTCTTTCCACAGCTAAAGCACTACAAAATCCATTTTATCTTTACATATCCACATCCTCTTTACAATGCTTTTTGAATGCTGGGCATGAAATCCTATTAATTTATAGGTACTATTAAAGGCATCTGAATTTAATATTCAAATGGCCAATTTTTGTATCTTAGCAGAAAGCAAAAGCCCCTCTCATTAAATGTGCCTGCTGAAAACACAGCTAAGCAAGGCCAGGACCCATCTAGCACTTGCCAGGATATTTAGGCATCTACAGCAATGTTCCTTGAACCCTAAAAACTGACAGCAGCTCTGCCTTAAGCTCCTCCTCTCTTGTGCCACGCAGTTGATTATCCTCTGTTCCAGGGAAGCCAAGCCACAGCCCAGAGCCTCCTCCAAGCTCCCTAACCAAGAGGTCTGGGTTTCCACTTCACCCTGGGGCTCAGCTGCTGCACACCATGGGTCAGCCCTCCCACCCTGCCAGGAAAACCTGGATCTCCCCCTCCCAGTTAGCACCATGGCTGAACTCCCCTTACTGACCCTAAATTCCTGTATTATCCAGTGACTGCATAATTATGGAGGGAAGATAGATGGGAGAAGGAACCCATAAATCTTTCATTTTTCTCAGGAAAATGAAAGAACGCTGCAGGCCAACTTTCCACTGATGTTTTAGCTGCTTCATTGAAATCAAGTGTGTGTTTTCTTCAGACAGTTGTTTTGCATGATTCATTGTGAGGCCATTAAAACAACTGTACTCTTGAATTTTAAGACTATTAGTGCTACCACACACGGCCATTCCCCCTCTTGTCTCTCCTCAGCACCGACAGCCCTTTATTTTGCTTGTCTCTCAGGAAGATGAAAGAAAACAAGGCACAGGAGAAAAAGCACCCACACTGTCCCATCCATGAATCAGCCTGGCAGGATATAATTCTCACAAGGCAGGGAAGGGGGAAAATTCAGCTGCTGGCAAAATTTCAGCAGCCAATATTCCTTAGAAACATATAGATTTGATTAAAAACGTTTGTTTTCTGTCCAAATCTGGTAGGAGAAAATGAATGGTGCTCTTTGTTAGCCATCAATCTTCCCCACTTGTCCATGTGCCAGATGGCACCACACTTCATAGGAGGAGGAACAATAAGCAAAGAGTCAGTTGTGCAGTAAGTTTGCTTATAATCATTTCATCTCAAACAAGCCAAAGGAGACTAAGGATGGAAAGACGTAAAGAAGAATATTAACTCAGCATTCATTGACTTTATTTCTTTTTTTATAACTAAACCCCCACTCTTGATAATGCTAATTATTGACATCTCTGAAATTTTTATTCCCCCCAATGGATTTTGCATTTTTAAGAGAGTTTCAAATGGAGCACGACCAACTTGTTACTAAACAGCAAAATGGAAATATTTGTAACTAGCAAGGGCAACTTGACTCCTTTGGCACTGACAAATGCCCCTTCCCCAGCCCCAAGAGCTGAACGACTGAGAGACAGCAAGAGAGTGGGAGAGGAGCCAGAACCCACCCCTCCAGCCCTGCCATTTCCCTTAAAACCAAATCCAGTTACAGGTTTGTTAAAAACAAACAACCAGCATCTTTCACTAGGAGAGAACTTCCCATGTAAGTCAGCGAGACGCCGAGGAGGAGCCCTGGGTGCCATTTCACAGAGTCACACTTCAGAGCAGAGCTGCGCCTCGAGATTTGATACCTCTCAACAGCAGCTGCTGGTATTGTGCCAATAGCATATGCTGGGAGCAGATACGGATCCCAATGCCAGCAACAATATATATTTTAAACCCAGCTACAGAACAACACAGCAAGGGGAGCAGCAAGGCCTCTCGAGTGCAAAGCGGAGCCTGCATGAACTCCCACAGCCGAACTCCAACCCAAAATTGAGCTGCGGGTCTGTGGTTAATGGGGAAGCAGTGCCATGGAACAGCTCCATCAGATCAGAGCCCCAGGAGGCCAGAGGCAGTGGAAAATGAACGGGTCTGCTGCCCCAGCAGGGGCTGCAGAGAGCAGGCAGTGCCCTGGCTCTCACCACCAGCATGCACAACTGGCTGCCTCTGCCGTTTAGAGAGCTGCAGAGCCCCATCCCCACTGCTCTTTCCAGACCTGCTGCAAAAGGCACCAAGGGATGGCAAAGGCTGGGTCAGCACACTGAGCTGGGGTTGAGAAACAGCTCAAGGCTCACTGAACCCCCCACTCTCAGGTGTGCAGAGAAGCACTTTGGTTTTGCTCTTTAGGTATCACAAAGATGCAACATGCTGAACCAGGGGCTCTCACGTGTTTGCAAAGTGTTGGACATACACTCACCTTAAGGATTTTGTTCAGTTACCCACATATTAAAGAAAAACAAATTAAAATAAAATAAAGCCTTGGAAATTTTGGTCCTGTCATCCCTGACAGATGAAATAATCCTAGGGGAAACACTACTGCCTCAGCTTTAACAGATCAGATTTAGACAGCCAGGATTCATTCTTTCGGCTCTGCTGTTGACCTACTGCTTGAGCCTATTCATCTCCCCTCTGTACTTCTGTTTGCTCATCTGCAAAATGAGCAAGATACTAATCTCCTGTTCAAAGCACTTTAAAACTGTGGATGGAATAGCTAAGTGCTGCCAGTGTGAAGAATCACATCACTCGCAATCTTCTTTCCAGCTGTTAAGTAGTTAATTGCTCGATCTGAAGTGATCAGATGGTTTCCTCCTCTAACCAGTCCTTTCTATCAAACTGAGATCTTGACATATCACTGAAAACATCTTGCAGAATTAATGGTCTAATTTCTCTACCAAATGTATTCATTCCTCATCTGACAGTTTGGTGAGGTACAAAGGCAGGCAGGGAAAGCAGCTCTGAAAAAAGACAAGTGGCAGGAATAGCACACACTCCCCTAAAAAAACCCAAACAAACCCACGGAAACCAACTCACCTGGACACCAAAACGTCAAGAGAAATTACAGCTGCCTAACACGTTAAAGATAACAGCAATAGCCCCATGGTTACTGCATTATCCAGCACCAAACAATTTCATGCCTGCAACTACATCATGGGGGGAAAAAAGTCACAGCAAGCCTTGGCAACATCTTAAGTGGAACAAAGTGAAAACCAGCCTGAGCTACAATACAGGAGCTGTTCCTGTTCAAAGTAACTTAATCTTCTAATACGGCTGTGTACTCTAAAGGCACAGGAGGAAGGAGCTTTGAGGCATTATCTGCTGCAGGCAGAGGATCCGGGGTAAGCAATACTGGCTCTGCTGCTGCTCAGCTCGGCACCCGGTCAGGGCTGGCAGCAGCTGCAGAAAGCAAACTATACATTAAGGGTCAGCATTTTGTGCTGTCTTCTACAGGTTAAAATAAATTGTTCTGATTGGTACAGATTTTAGGGGTGCAAACTTGGAGCCAGCTACAAGGCTCGCTGCACAGCCAGGTGTGTTCAGTAAAAACACACAGCACTGCTGGCTTTGAATGGCTTTTAAATGAAAAAAGGCAGAAGAGATGCAAGTGACAGAGGGAGTTTTTTTAGTTTTGTTGAAAATCTTGGTAAGGGAGGCACAGGGAGATTAACCTGTGAAACATCAGAGCTGAGAAGTGTATTTAAGTCCCAATCCCAAGTGTGTAACCAGCCTCTCTCTAGTCTATTGAGCCTGGAACTGAGCACTGCTCAACACAGACCGTGAGAGATTCAGCTCCCCAAGACACCACCTCATTTGCTATCCTCACACCAACACGGCAGCAGCATCCCAGGCTTTCACATTAGCTGCCAGTATTCCCACAAAGGAGAAACTTTTTTTCCTTTTTATACTAATTTAGTTTTAATAAGCTCAGTTCCCATTTCAGGTTCTCTGCAAGATACAAAGTTATCACAGGAGGCCTGGTAAATTATGCACCTTTAAGGAGAAGGTGAACTTCAGATTTAAAAAAAAAAAAAAAAACACCTTAAACCAAGATGAAGCAGAGCAGAACTGCTGAAGACATTTAGTGTTACAGTGGGACCCCTCCCTCCTCCTGGAGCGTGAAAAGGGAAGTATCAAAGAGTGACAAACACAGAAGAAAGGCAGTGTGCCTATCAGGCTGTCAATCTGCCAATAAATCCCAGCGCTCTGCTAATGCCTTCAGCTCCCCGACACGTCTCACACTGTTTAAAGACACTGTGATGTGCACTCTGAAGAATTCAAGGAGGTGGAAGCAAAGCCCAAGGCCTTTATGCTTAACTGTTGAGGAAGAAAAGGGAAGAGAAGAAAACGCTCAGCTGCGAGGATTTAAGAGACTGCAGTGCTGAAGTGCACCTACAGCCTCTCCCATTTATTGCCAGCCTCTATAATTTATAGATTTGCACTTTATGCTGCTACCCAGCCTGAAGTGGGAATATCTGTGCATGGCAGAGGCTGAGGGAGTCAGAGAATCACACCTGCCTGCCCAGCATTCACCAGCTTGTACAAAGAGCAGTGGTGAAAAAAGCCACCGTGGCGCCACAAATTAAAAATTCTGGTTTACTTTTTTCTGGAGTAGAACAAAACACATCAGATCCCAAAACATTGAGCCCTGGGGGTGAAACTGTCTCATCCAGCTGACAGAGCTGGAAGCTGGCTTCAAAAGCAGGACATCAGAGCAGCTTTCCACCAAGGCCACATCCAGCATTCCTGCTGCTCATCTGTACCACCACCAATGGCTCACAGTGCCCAGCGAGGTCGAGACCTTGCTGCCTTTTTTGTTCCACAGGACTTTTCATACTTCTTCCTAAGCCTGAGCAGTGAGCCAGGCACCTGGCTCTGCAGGGGTGGATTAATAATCACAATAAGATATTTGTAAGGCTGGCTGAATGAACCCACATCGCCCCAAACTCCAGCCCCTTGCATTTTTTTCCTTTTTAAATTTCAAAAATATTTCAGTTCAGTCTTTTGTACCATATGTTAAGTACTGCAAATGCTATATTTCTTTAGTTCCTTATCCTTGTTTTTAAGGAACTTCAGAAACATTTCTGATTTTTTTTTTTCTTTTTTAGTGATTTTTAAGTTGTAGTTAGTTTTAGATAACACTTATTTTATTTTTTATTTTATTTTACATTTTATTTGGTTTTAATCTCTTTACATTTTTTGAAGCTGGTCATTGGCAGCCACCATGTACAACTCAGGCTATCTCAAACATGTACCATGCTGTGCTTTCTGCCCACTGCAGTCAGCACTGCTGGAACCTTCTCCAAGTACAACCCAAGTTTTCCCATGGAAAGTCTCCAGAGGAAGAAAAGCCAGGCAGCAATCGAACACCATTACAGCCAGACCCTTTGATATTTGCATGCTGTATCAAAGCCAAAGAACAATTCATTTAAAAATACTCACCATGGGCTACTTTTAAATTAAATTTTAAATTTATAAAGCCACGGTGAGAAATTGAGATTTCTACTTTATGAGGTGTTTTTTAAATCGTGGAAGCTGGGGAGGGTGGAGAGAGGACATCTCTCCATTTTAATAAGAAGACAATTGTAACTGCCAGCAATGCATTGCGTTTGTCTGATGAGTCTCAGAGCAACCCTTAACCACCCTGCCCTCCCCGACATTGATGGATTGTGTAATTCCAGGAAGTAAAATATAATTATGGAGACAGATGAACAGACACCCAAGAAACAGCTTAAGAAGGTATTGCATGGCCATAAAAAGCAATATTTCATATATAAAAGTATTAAAACTACAGAAATGTTACCTAAGAAAGCATTATCTGCATAAAGACTCTTTGCCCATATAAACCCAAAAGGAATAGATGGAATTTTGTTGCATGTATAGTTTACCCAGAATTTATTTATACAGTCATTTCAGAGCAAGATTTTAAGATACCTGTATCACTATGCAGACACACTGTATGAACTTGAAAAAAATAATACATAGCAAAGCTGTCAGAATGTCTCTCTTCCCCCCAGCCAACCTCAGAACACCTTCTCACCATCCCTCTGAATAGGTGATCAGGCTCTGATTTCCACGAGGGCAGACAATGTCTTGGGAAAGCAGGAAATCCCAGGGGAGCACATCTCAGGCTACAGACACTTCCCAAAGGTAATTCCTGAACTGATTTCTAACTGATGGCACACATTCCTTGGCAAGGCAGAGCACAAATATTTCCTGCATGCATGAACTGCTGGGAGCCACCACCAGCTTGCTGCTCCTCACTGTGACCTATTCAGTTTGCCAACCTTTCATCCCAGACTGTGAGCACTTTAAAACAGACAGTATTTGTTGCTCTTTTCCATTCCTTAACACAATAGGACTAATCCTTGTTCAACATTTAAGGGTGCCTCCAACAGGAATAATCTCCTCCTCAAAGCACAGTTGATTTTTACCCTAGCACTGGAGTTGTTCACTGTGACTAGAAAAAAAATTTCCATTTCCTTACTAAAGAATTGGTCTACAAAGCTGAATTACAAAGTGCATTTTGCTGTCTACATTTTTAACAGCCTTTCATAACTTCCAGAGAAAAAGACCACTGAAGAATGAAAACCAACTTTAAATAAAAAGACCCAAGCAGCAAACATGCACATATATCTTATGTACACAGCCTCCCCCTTCAAATCACTTAAGAAAAATGGTTTCTAGACAGATGGTGTTTTCCCTGTCTTGACTCCAGTTCAAACCTCCTTTTTGGAGAGACCAAGTTTTCCACTGAACTGCACATTATACACCAACAAAGAATAAATAGGCTAAATATAGCCTGCAGCCAAATCGCTGCAGTCTTGCAATGCAGCGTGTTCTGAGTCCTGTGAGGACAGCCAGCATGCTGGCAATGCAGCCTGCACCCTCTGCAGCCCTGCACCTCCAAACCCACCACCTGCACAGCAGCCAGTGCCATGTCCTGCAGAGCCCTCAGGAGCACACTGCTCTCAAAAGCACAAGCACTGGGATATGGAGCATCCTCTCTCCTTAAGCTGCTGTCTCTCGTTAGGTGCTCCCAGCCAGCAGTGACTGGAATTCCTCGTCCCACCACTGCTCTCCGGGAGTGCCGCGGAGTGGCTGGTGGGGCTCTGCCCATCCTCTCTGCAGCACACAGCCACTGATGATGTGAAGAGCTGAAGGTGAGGAAGGCAGCTGCTGCTGATCTCACCTCTCAAAGCAACCCAGAAGTGACAGCTGAGGCTGCCAGACACCAAAGATCAGCACTGCTGCTAAGAACTGAAGAAAAATCCCCAAACAAACCACTATGCACACTCAGAGACATTGTTCAGGGAAATGCCGAGTGCCCACGAACTCTTTGTGATGCTCCCCAAGAAGTGTGCATTTCTTTCCTCTCCTCTTAGGAAGCACTGCTGAATTTGTGCTTTTCCCACCTTGTGTGTCCTTTAGGTTTGTGGCAGCTTGTCTAAAGCACCGGTCACATTACACCATGCAAAGCACAGCACTCTGACATTCAGAGGTTTGGCTCCCTCCCGGTGCCCTCAGGACCAAGGGTCGTTGTTGTTTGCTGCTCATTTTTTGGGAGAAGAAGCAGTTTGTTACCTGACCCACTGAGCCACCTGACCCCAGGTGAGCTGCTGCCTGTCTACACATGTATTTATTTAGGTTTCATTTCAGCAGGCGAGCTCCCTGTCACGGTGGCGACGCAGGAAACGCTTATTGTTCTACATGTTTACAAACAGCCCCTTCAGATCTCCCTTCCCTCTCTGTCCCCTGAGGTAATATGTGTTGTAATAAATTCATAATTCGCATTAGGATGATTTAAACAGCTTTGGAGTGGCATGTTTTAGTGCCTTGATTCAATTGTCTGCCTCTCACACTGACAGCCCCGCTTGCTGCAACTCCCGGGCGGTGGGAACTGCTCCTGCCTGCAAACGGGGATAAAGCAGGGAGAGATTCCTCCAGGAGAGGAATTACCCACAGCCTCGTGCAAGCCCTTCACCAGGGAGATGGGACAAACACTGCTGTCTCATCCCCAGCACACTGGGGCTATAAAGCTTTCTGTTTGGGGCTGCTTTTGGGCAGTGATATCAAGGAGCAGTTTTTCGTTGCATTTATTATAAATTCCTACCGTCCAGGCAAAAAATCCTAGCAGGTTTATTACCAGCAAGCCTCCTTCAATCCATACACCATCTCACAAGATGTTTGTAAAGGAAGGAAGGCTGATTGCCACAAGGGAGAAGGAGATAAAACTCTTTGTCAGAGGTAAATGCTCAGGAGTCCCTCTCTTTGTTTAAGGATCTTGAGCAATGAAAATCCACTGACAAAACACCAGCACTTCTGCTGTTGTCACAACACAAGGAAATTGTCCTAATATGCGACAGCAAAAGTTGGCTTTTTAAGTATTATAACCACTGCCTTGAAAGGTAAGCAGCTGTATGTAAACACATAATGGCTCTCGGATAACTGCTTAGTGTTTTCACCTTGTACCCACCCCAAACCTCTCTAGTACTCACCAGCTGTTAGTCATTGCCTGCTTTCCCTACAGATGCAAGAATATGCAGATGAATAACAAAAGAATAAAAATCAATGTCAAAGCTTTGCTTTGATGTTTTTAAATCTGCAAAACTCAGTACACATCCTTTCTGTATTCATGTTGCAACTTTTGTAAGCCATGCTGGTGGAAGTATCAAAGCATCAGCAATTACAGTTGTGACAAGAAAACCATTATAAAAGGGTCTCACTGTGATTAAAGCATATTTTGCTATTACAATCTGGATGCCTATTTTTGTTGTTTTTAATTAGGTGCATTCTCGTAAAGACAAAAAAAATTGTTTTCTTTTCCTAGCACCCAACATAGAAGAGGCTGTAAAGATTTCTTCCATATGGTTGGACTCCACATTGAAAGTCTTTTTCCACCTAAACCATGCTATGATACCCTACTCGAAGGCACTACATCAGTTATGAGGATCACTGATACTTGGGGTTAGAAGTGTTTTTTATTCCTATATCAGCTAAAGGATTCCACTGCACCTTCACAACCCAGAGAACACGAGGGGCTGTCCCTCACTGAACCAGCCTCAGGGACTGTTTGACCAACAGGGGGTCCTGGAGCAGCAGCTCACCCTGGAATTACCATCCTGGCTTTTCCATCACCTGCATGTGTTTCAGGGGCCTGTTCTTTCCTGCATTCCCTTGGGTTTTGACACACAGGACATGTCCTAGCTGCAACCTCCCAGCCAAGTGGAGGTACTGCCTAGTGCTGCTGGCTGGCTGTCCCATATCCCTGCTATCCCAGAGGATTCACCCTCTCTCATCAATTACCACCAGCACCTCCTTCTGTCTTTGCCTGTAACGCAGTTCCTCAGTCTGATTCTGTTTCCAGGTTCTAATCACAGCGTCTGGTGCCATTATGTTTCACCCTATTTCTGTTACGCTTCTGCTCGACTCCAGATCAAACTGCAATTTTAAACAGCAATAACAACAAAATTACTTACTATACTGCAATCAGCCACTTACATAAAGATAAAACTTATCATTTAATACACCATCCTAGGGATTTTTTTCCCATCTGTAGCAAAGGACAGTGATACATGACATCACCAATTAATCAGGCTCTAAGACACCTTCATCTTTGCCCCTCTCCTTTCAACCAAAGAAGTGCTGTTTTCCACTGCCTCACACATGGCTTAGTACACTTACTCTAAATCCAGCTGTCCTCAGAATAATTTCAATTACAGAATTCCTCTGTTCTCTGTTGTGACCCTCACAGAGATTAAGTACATCATACTTGAAAACACTAACACATGACACCCTTGGATTCCATTAATGCTGAATAAAACTTGGCCTCAACGTTTTTTCCTCTCCTGGTTCCAGAGTCAAGCCTGGTAAACACAAGGGACTGCTCTGCCAGGGAAGCCATGCACAGAAGTCTTTAGAACAGTGACCAACTTTGCATCCCCACATCTCAGAAAATGCAAGAGCTTTTACAGGGTAGATACTGTATTTTAGCACAATTCTCCAAACCTCACAGCAGGCTGTCAAACCATATTAGTAGAGATCTGTCTCATAACTCATTTGGGATGCACTCCTCAAAAATTCAAACCTTAGAACATATGCACCCATTGAGATAGTGTATAAAATTAAAAAAAAAAAAAAATCAACAGAAAAGTCAACAACAGTTTATAAAGAAGGATTATGGATGCAAAGAGATTTGCATCTGATATATAACCAAATCCCAGTGATCTGGATTAAAGCAGGAAAGCCTCCTTTAGATACCCAGAAAGTCAGGGGGGAAAAAAAAGAACAATTGAAAATTCTACAGGGGCATAATTTGGCCCCTAAAGCAAAGCACATTTTCATTATTCCAAAATGAAATTCAACGGACAAAATGCCTCCCACAGTTTGAAAAAAGGCTCCTGGAAAAATCCAGGAAATGAGACTTGGTTTATGCAAAGAAAATTAAGGAGATTATATGAGGTTGGGGAAAAAGGATAGGCCACATAGCCCTTTCTCCTTCCACCTTCTGGCATCTTTCATTCCCAGAAAACCAAGCCACAGCAGAGCAGAGGGTGGGGAAGAAATGGCCATAAATCATTCACACTGGAGCACTACCTCACAAATTTCAGCTTTACTCAAAAACTGCATTTTAGCCAATTTCTTCAGTAATAATTCAGTTCTGGTCAAAGGCACGAGGTGCCCAGCAGAAGGAGAGCCAGGACCCACAGCCCCCAGAGCCCTTGGCTGGCAGCAGTGCCCAACCTGGGCTGAGCTCTGCTAGGGAGGCACGCTGGCACTCCCCTCCCCACCATCAGCTCCTGCAGCAAAGGGATGTTTTAATTAACACAGTGTCACGCAATAGAGAAAAAGCATATTTCGACCTGGATTAGCATATGCTTCACTTAACAATAATCACTGCACTCACAAAGAGCCTGAAAGCTCAAGTAGACACCGAGCTGGGCCTAAACAAGTTTTTGACATCAGCAAAAAAGGTACAAATTAAGAAAAATACTGTCTTCAGCTGACTTGAGGGCCTTTTTAAATCATGCTGCTGTTGCCACATCCTACGGAGAGAAGCTCTTCTATCCAACTGTTGTGGTGCAGACCAAGGCAAACCCTGACTTCCCTTTAACCACTGTGTATGCTCTGAGACAACTGGGGTTTTTTGTTTCCTAAGCAGAACAAAACTAGTTCCATCTGCACTGTAATGAAGAAAAGACTGCTGAGCTGGAATCCAATGATGTCAATTGAGGTTTTTTAAAGATACAAGGTCCTTCAAGCTCCTGCAACCTCTCCAGTGCCTGGGGAGGGGTGAGCTGCACAGGGCAGCTGAGCTCCAAATGCTCCCCTCTGTTTGACCTAGTACTTGGCTACCAAACAACTCACGAGCACACACTGAATTTACAGAAAGGAAACACACTTATTTTCTGCTTGGCCAAATGGTGAATTAGAGAGGAGTTAGAAGTTATTTGATAATGGCAGCAACCAGTGCAGTTCTTAATCACTGACAGTAAAAGGTAGCTAAGTAAGCATCTTAAACCGGGAAACTCCCAATTCCTGGCAAAAGAGGGGAAAAAGAAAAAAAAAAAAGAATCAATCACGAGCTGTCATGATATCCCATTGTTCAGCACTGTTAGCATTAGGAAAGAGTCACAGGGGATTAAGGCAGCAGAGAACGTGGAGTAGCTCCTGACTGCTAAGGCAAATGCAGGCTGCCTGGTAACACATGGCACGGGGCTGTGATTAATCATTACGATGCGACAGAAGGCGAAGCACTGCGAGATAATGTCAGCAGCTGAACTGTGCCCTGCCTCTAATGACAAGTTGCTTATCCTAACATGCTCCACATTTGTATGACTAAGAAAGCATCCCCAGCTTGCTCAGTGCCTTCTGACCCACGGCCAAGGGCTGGAGGAGGCAGCCAGGGTGAGGGGGCAGGTGAAACACTCGAGGCTCAATCCTTGCAGGTCTAAAAGCATCTTCGATGGGACCTGGTGTGGAGTGGCTCTCCAGGAAGCCACTGAAAACCACTGCCTCTCACACCCTTGTCACACCACTACAGGGGCTTCTCTGGAGTTACAGCAACAGTATTTGTATAGATAGACTGTAATCAGTGGCAGCCCGTGGAGAAAGCAAATGTGATATTTTTTATTTCAGCTTTATATCAAGAAGGAACCTACGCTTCAGAACTTCCAGGAACCAACATCCACAAAATGCCTTGCAAAACAACTTTGCCTGATACTCGCTGAAACTAAAATCCAAGTGACCTATGTAAACTGTGCAGGTGGTTTGATCTACTCCCAGAATTGATTTTTGTTATTTTGTTTAAGCACAAACATGTTTTGTTGTGTTATTTAAGCACATGGAACAAGAAAAATTCAAAAGCTCTGTACCATCAGATTCAAAAAAAGCAAAAAAATTCAAAAGCATCTGTACCAGGAAAGGAAGGAAGGAAAACCTACTGCATCCTTCATTCTGCCCACTGCCATGGGCCATTAGTGAAGTTCTACTCAGCATTAAACAGCATTTCATGGGAACAATTATTTATTAAGGGTATGGACAATAGCATTGATTGTTACAAGTTTGATTGATTAAACAGACAAATTGGCACAGTTTCTCCCTCCCTGCCTGCCATATGTTTCTTCTTAAACATCTGGCAAAGTCTTTGTTTTGCCTTGAGTAACCTAACAGGTGTTGAACCAAATTCTTAATGCTTCAGTTTTCCCATTGGAAGCAGATGGGTGGAGGAGACAAGAATATTGCATTTCCAACATCTCTCCTTGCTTCTCTGTGGTGGCCTCACTAATAGCCCGAGTTTAAAAATAGCAGAGAGAATTTCAGATTCATCATTAGTGATCTTTTGATGTGGAGAAGACTCTTTACATCGAGACAAGGCAGTCAGACCTTGCTGCATTGATGCATTTTCCCCTGCTCCTTTTCACAGCAGGAAGGACACAAAAAAAAAAAAAAAAAAAAAAAAAAAAAAAGACTTTTACATCAGCCCTTCATATTACTGTCATTAAAAGCGTGTAACATTCTGTCCCCCATCTGAAGGGGGTTATTTGCACCTTGGGTTTGGGTCTCGACAAGCCACAGTCTCCTCTCTGCTGCTGCTGTCACCGAGTGCCACAGTCAAGCTCTCACTTGAAGCTCTACGTTGGGCACTGCACCAAATTTGTAATTCAAGCTGAAAGCACAGAAACACAGGTGCCTAACACTGAGAGGGCACTCTTTATTTCGAAAAAAATGCAGCACCACTTTAGCTAATTAGGTCTTATCTGTTTAAAGCTACAGGATAGTTTGATAACAATTAGGAAGGACTCCCAACAGGCTGCTGGGATCAAAGGCCTTTTCTGCTACGACGTTTAACAAGGAAATTAACACTTTTGCCAAGTAATTTGCACATGCTGCCAAAGTTGTTTTAACTTGCTGTAATATTTTAGTTTTAAATATGTACCTGCAGAGATGCTGCTTTAATTCAAGTGTTCTGTGTGCCAGCTACGGGCTCCCTACCACACCACCAGCTCCCATTTACTGCTGGAGGGGTGCTTTCACCAACTGGATAACTGAAGTGCTTGCTTCTAGTCACTTGAAGAGATAAAAAAAGGAAACAAAAAACAAAGAGTTTGGACGCAAAAATTCCTTCACCATTTTCTTATTCATGGAAACTAACTATTTCCAAAAGACTACCTACCTGTGGGATCTCAGCCCTTAATGCTACAAGAATTAATGAGAACTGTGATGCCAAGCTGTCATGCATGCTTGGAAAATTCCAACTGGACTCTTCTGATGTCTTTTTTTTTAATATTTGAGACTGAGGAGCAATCATGGCTCCAGAGAGCTGTAAGGATGAATGGCTGAGGGACAGTGAATAGAATGAGGGAAAACAAATTGAACAGCTGTATTTCATAAAGAAACAATAAAACCATGCATAGCAAGTTTTTCTTCTTTAATTCAGTGCAACGTTTAAAGAGACGTTCTGGTACCCAGTAAATTATGCTCACATATCCTGTGCTGATTACTCTTTAATAAGATCAAGTTTCCAGCAGAGTAGGTACTCGTGTCCTGGCTCCCTGGGATGCAGGGCAGGGCTGAGCACCAGCACTCCCAGCCCTGGGGTTCCCTTATTGAGTCCATCCTGCTGTGCCCTGCCCAGGGCATGCCATAGCCTTGTCCCTGTGCTGCTGAACAAACTGCAGCACCGACCCTTGAAGGAAGCCTTTCCCCCGCTGCTGCTGGGCAGAGATGATTCATTCACTCAGCATTACCCAGCTCAGGTTAGCAGCCAAGGAGCCAGAGTTCATTGAGTGCACCAACTCAGAGCCAAAATTACATTTATTTACTATAGTAAATCAAGAGCAGATCAAACTAAGAGAGATGACAGGACTGTGGCTAAAGCCAAGCAGTGAAATTTGGAGGATGTGGGACAGACTGAAATTGCTTTACTTCAATTTCCTTCCAGAAGGAGGGCACTGATGGCTTTCACTGGGTGATGATGGCCACGGCCAACAGAACAATAGCTTTCACCATCACCTCACCCATGGCTACAGCATCACCCACCCAGCTCCTGCACAGGGACCAAGCAGTCAAGACACAACGATTTCAGCTACCCATTGATCCTAAACACTGGTCCTCTTTCAGTGAAACATTCCATCAGTGACCCTGGGGCACCAACAGCCCTGAGTGCAACCTCTGCAGCACATCAATTTAAAGAGGGAAGATGAAGTGCCATCCTTGGATCTGGAGACAAAGTGAAAACTGTTTTTAAATCTGGAACCACTAAATACAGACTCTCACCATGAAAACGTACCACTTTCAAGGACTAGACGCTGTTGAAAAGCATTTTATTTTTACTAGCACTTCTTCTGTTCTCTTCAGTAACTCAGCCACATCAGCCCATGACCCACTGCAGCACTGAGCAAAAACACCCAGGTCACAGCAAGCTGCCAGTGAGTCAGAGAGGCACTCCCTGTGCCAGAGTCCCGGGGTGCTGGCTGGAGCTGCAGAGGTACAAGCAGCACAGAGCAACCACATCCTGCCCGGCAGCAAACCCCTCTGCACTGCCACAGCCACAGCCAGCTCCCCAGGCCACCCCCCACCCTGCAAAGAAAGCTCCAAGCTCTCCACTGCTTTTAGCTACACCTCAGAAAGTGCACCAGGGTCTCCAGTTTTTAATCACATAAGCTTTGTGAATTTATTAGCACGAGAGCAGACAGCACCAGACAGCATGAGAAAAGGAATTAAGAGTATTTGCAATGCTTTTGCTACTTCTGTTCCAATGTTGATCGTCACATGCCAAGAGACTCGCAGGGCTCAGCATTGCTGTGTTACAGGAGCCACTGTGCTCTCGAATCAAAGGCTAAAGGCTCAAATCAAAATCGGAGTGCTAGGTGCTATAAAAAGGTTGGGGAACAAAAAAATAGCTTCTGACAAGTTCTAAAGCAGACACAGCCAGCAAAGAATAAGGAGATAGCAGTAACTCTCACGCATTTCTCATTTAACCTCAGGCAAATTGTTTACTTTTTGCCTCAATTTCCTATCTCTAAAATCTAACTGATAATACTGACTGCAGTCAGAGCTCCCAAGCTCCAAGCCTTAGCCAATTCACTCAGTTTCTAAAAATTAAAAATAACCTTTCAGTCAAGCAGTTGTTCATATTTTTGGATACAAAAGTATCTGCTGATTAGTCAGGATAACTCTTGAACTATAAACCAGTGTTTTATTAAAAGAAATTTTTCCCCGAAGTTAATTATTAAACTGGACACACTAACCAAAAGTACTATCTTATTTCAGAAGCAATATTTAATATTGCACATGAAGCGCTGGTACTTTTCCTAGCCCTTAACTACAGCAGCATCTCTGACAAATCAGGTGCACATCAATCTGCTGCTATACTGGAAAAGCTGCATTCTAGATTTGGCTCAACACACACATCAGGAGACAGAGACTCAAACCACCAGAAACCTCACTCTTCAGATGGCTTGTTGGATTTCTGAGACTGAAGAGGTTTTTCTGGCTCATATACGTAGTAAGCAAAGTATAGCCAGGAAATTATTCACTTTGGAGGACAAGTCTTTTTTAACCCAAGCCAGAGAAGGTCTGGAGCCTTATTTCAGATGACAAGCAATTAAAAACCAAACCAACCCTTCCCCAACTGTTGCAAGAAGCCAACCCCAGAGCACAGTAACTGGAGCCAGTTTTGCAAGATACCTTCTGAAAGGTGGAAATCTGGCTATGTTCCCAATTTTAATTTTTCCCCGGGTACTCACATGAAAACTGCAGTCACTATGAAACAGGTGCCCCTACCTTGGCAGAAAAAGGTTATCTCCAACCCCTTGTACAGAGACAATTTAGTAAATTCACTCCAGTTTTTTCTCACTTGCCTCAGACAGTTCCCAACAGTTTCTGTGTCACAGAAAGCACCTCCTGTAGCCCTTGAAAATAAAGGATGTTGTGCAGGTCTTAATTCCTGTCATGGATGGCCAACAGGCATCCAGATAACACCAGCACAGGGCAGACACACACAGGTCACCTGCTGCAATGGTCACAGGCTCTCCAGAGCCAAGATTAGAGTCCGTCAGAATAGGACAAAGGTTGTCCAAAGTCAGTGTGATTGACACTCTCCTTAAAAACCCTGGCTTCAGACCAATGTTGAAAATAGCTTGGATCAGCACAGCAGAACTGTTCAATCAAGTACTGATGGTACCAAAAAAGTCACCAGAAATATTAGCTGAGAGTTAGAAGATAAACTTCTGAGAAATAAATCTAATTTATTTCCTCAGAAGGCTCATTTCCATTTCCAACAAAAGAAATTCACAGGGTAAGGAACACTCAGGTGCAGCCAAGTCTCACTGACTTCCCAAACCTCCTGGTGGAGATTGAGGAATCAGACTCAGCAGCAGGATCTAGCAGCACGAGATTCTGAACCTCACCTTCCACTGATCAGGAAAGGGGAAGCCACACAGAAAACACACTTCAAGAACAAACGGGCAATGGGAGGATCCTTCTGAACACCTTCTTCTTTCCTGGCTAACCAGGGCCATGAGCGTCCCAAACAGCCCAAACCCTTCCCTGCTGCACTACCACACTGTTTGAGACAAGCTCCTGGTACTGCTCCAAGAAATAAAAGGAAGTTTTGTGGTGGCAGGGATCGCAGTAAAGTGAAAAGCTGTTGTTGTGAGCCCTGGTGGACCCCTCAGCCTTCCCATTTGTGCCAGAAAACGTAAGAGTTCAGACAAGCAGGCTTGGTGTGGTCATTAATCATGATCACCAGCAGAGCAGGTTCCACTCCAGAGGGACAACCACTGAGGCAGAAGGGAATTTCTTAGAAAGAAAGGGACTGCCCAGACCACAAAAGGCAAGCAAAGATGTACAAGGCAACAGGAGTAATTGAAATACAAGTGTCAAGTGAAAAAGAAAGCTTGAAACGTGAAGCCCAACAGAAAGTATAAAAGCACATTTTGAGCAGGCAAGACCACAGAATTGTGCTTGAGGACTGCACACCTTGTTTTCTGCTCAATACAGAAACACACAATGCATCCCTGCATTTGACCTGTGCAGCATTACTTTAAAACTGCTCCCACCAGTTAATTCTACAGCCAAAAATCTCACCAGCCAGTTCTAATCCTTTTAAATGGTGGGGGATTTCTGCTGATCTTCTATATCTAGGGATCAAATCAGCAATGCAGAAACTGGACGGGAAAGAAATGAGTTTAAGTTTGATTTAGCACTGGGATATTTTGTATTGAACAATGAAGTAAATGTGACACAGCTTTAAAATAAAATCCATAATGCTCTTCACTGCAAGCAACTTGGGAAGCCTCCTCTAAGCATTAATAGGAGCAAAAGGATCTTATTTTACAGACCTTTCCTTTTATGTTTTCCCAGCTTGGGTTTACACGAGCTTAGGAAATCCCTGCTAGAGACTTGGATAAAAAGTCTCATTTTCACACCATTTTCCACCTAGAAATGGTGCTAGAACATAAATCCATTCTGCTTCTGCAGTTCTGAACACCTCAGAAAAGGGAAGCTCTGATACAAAGAGCACAATGCTGCCTGCCCAGGACTGAGGCAGGCTGCAAAGGGGCAGGTTCCAGCATGGCAATGGGAGTTTCACTGTGGATATTTTAGCTCCAGATGCAGTAGAAACAGCCCCAAGGCTCCCCCCTTAAAACACTCTCCAGATCTGTCAGTAACTTCTAGAGTGACTGGGCTTCTTTTTTGCATGGATCTCCTGTGCACTGAAATGTCAAAACTGAAAATAATTGAGACCACATGAAATAAGTAGGATTTAATAACAACTGTCAAGAGAACAAAATTAATAGTCTTCCATTTCCACATTTCTATAACGAAAACTTTAATTTCTGGAAGAGCAGAGCCTCCCTGGTGTATTTGATCTGCTTCATTAGTTGCCAGTTTGGAATCGATGCGATCAGCCCATGGCAGGTTCTGTTATTTAAAGATGTGAATCAACACAGCAGCTGATGGTTCTCGGATGGCTGAAGAACTCCAAGATCCCAGGCACAGGAAAACACACATTAAACTGCAACTCACACACTTGTCTCGTGGGACATTTAGGTACAGCTGCAGCTGGACTTAGCCCACTGCCAGTTCAAAAGCCAACTGCGAGTCACTCCTGAGGTTCACTGACACTGCACACTGGACGGAAGGCTGATTTACAAACACTGCTCAGCAAGTCTGGGGATACACTTGTAAGTAATTACACAAACAACCCCACTGACTCAATCTAAAATTCAGCTCCACAGTCCAAACAAGTTTTTTGTTTTTAATGATATAGTTCCAAGACTATGAGTATTCTGATGCAATTCAGCTGTGGGGGACAGCATGCCAACAAAGCACATCTGTCACCAATAAAAACAAAAAAATGGAGCCTGGGTAAGGTCTACCTGTACAACTGCATCAACTTCCACTCATTCCTACCAAATTGGACTATTAACAGCACCATCAATGCAACAACAAACCAAATACTTTTAATAGGTGTACTAGAAAGCTTACCAAACAAGCAACAAACTGTGCAAGGGCAGCTACTATACCAGAGCAGCAGAAAAAACCCTTAGAAAACACACATATTGCTGTGTATGTTTCTTGCAACTAACAGTTTCATTCATCAAAGTCATTCTGAAGAGGATTCGGGAAGGTCCCCTTCCCTGTTTGAGGGAACAGCACAGATACAAAGACTGTAAAAACACAGTGGAGCAAGGCATGGGAGAGCACAGTGATGGGCTGAGTGCAGTCAAGGCTCTGAGCCATGGGGCCAGCAGGGAGCTGCAGCAGCCAACATCACACCTCTGAGAAGTGGCAGAACCTCTGAGGATGTTATTCAGAAGCAGCAAGCTTTCATGCACTTTACTGTGGTTGGAGTCAAGAGAGCTTGACATGTCTAACCTTGGGAAAAGAGGCCACATTGCTCAGCCACTCTCCCCTCTAACCCCAGCAGTGGGAACTGGGAGCAACACAGAAAAACAGGGATGTGCCTTCAGAGAGGAGGTGGGGAATGGCACACTGCAACACAAACCCTTTCCCTTCACTCAGCTCACACTGCAGACTGTCACACATAACCTAACACCACCTGAATCTGAAATCAATTTCTCATCCGCAGCTCTCTTCTGACATTTCAAATTCTTATTTTTTCATCGTGTGAGAAAGGCCAGTAATTGCACGAGGGAAATTTCTCAACTGTGGGCATGGCAGAGAAATCAATTAAAATGTTCTCATTTCATTTAGGGAAAAAGGGTCATTCTACTTTAACCACCTTAGCACAGGAGTGAATGCAGAAACCAAAGTAAACCCAGCAGGACAGACCAGTGCCATTAGGAAGTGCTGACAGCACAATGCAGCTGCCATCCCAAGCACTCATAACTGAAATTTCTCTTCTTGTAAAGAGGTTTGGTAGCACACAAATCAACAAAACATCACTT
This sequence comes from Sitta carolinensis, assembly GCA_032173965.1. Classification (NCBI taxonomy): domain Eukaryota; kingdom Metazoa; phylum Chordata; class Aves; order Passeriformes; family Sittidae; genus Sitta; species Sitta carolinensis. The sequence continues at coordinate 6,289,565 of CM063296.1, read as the reverse complement.
GCTGCATCCATAAGAAATTTTTTTGCGTCTCTCAGCTGAGCTCCCCCATCAGACTGATTCACATACAGTAAACCTAAACAGACTGAGAATCATGCTTGGCAATTTCACTTCGTTCCCAGTTTCCATCCCTTATGATATTCTTACTTCACTAGAAATACCACGTCTCTCAAGCATGCTTCTACCAATTTAGCTTCTTCCCCATAAACTGCAGGCACAGAAGCAATTCACCCCCACCTGAAAGCAGAAACACACTGCAAGAGCTGTGGGTAGTGGGCTTTTGTTTGGTTTGTGTGCATACACGTGTAACCAGGCCATCAAGAAGAGAGGGTTTGAACCTCTGGGAAGCCTTTCACCTAGCTTTAGAAAACTACACACTGAGGACCTGAAGCACAACTCCTGCAGTTTGGGGTTAATCATCTTTCATTCCTCTTTGCCTATCACCTTTGCTGTGCAGACCCTTGGGGCAGTTGAGCAAAACAAGACCCAGTCGAGCAGGATTTAGCACAGCACTAACCTCACTGGGATCTCCCACAGCAACTAAATACTCCAGTATTTATTTATCCACTTAAATGTACATTTTGAGCCAGCATCTGCTTTAAGAGATATACACATATGTAAGTCAGCAGCAGGAAATTGGGTCTTCTGGGAGATCATTATATCTCGGTGCTGGCAGAGAGAGGATCCCTTTGAGAACAGCACCAGATCCTACAGCATGGTGCCAAGCACTGATGATGCTGGTGGTGCACCTACCAGAGGTGCCTCACTCCACCTGCACAGCTGTGATGAGGAGCAAGTAATGCCTGCTGCCCGCAGTCACACGTAAACACCTCCTCCTCCTCAGGCTGCAAACCCAGGGCTCAGCTGTGAGGAAACAGCTCCCTTCTCTCCCACTGCTTTGGATACAAGAACTGACTCATCCATAGGGGATTTTTCCCCCCCCTTTCCTCATTCCAATGCAGATATGAAAAATAATAGTCTTCGTTTCAATATTTAATCATATGCTTCATTTAATAATGAGTCCAAGAATAATTTAATCCTGGCTATCAACATAAAAGAGATATTGTTCTTTTCGCTTGATTATGTACTAAAATAAAACCCCCTCTGCTCTCCACCTTCTCAGAGGCCAGAGTTTTGCTCATTCTAACTTTATATTATAAACACACATTACTTTATAGATTTGATTACACATACAACACCTTGACCTGCATTTGGAAAGGGACACAGGATGCTTCTCCTAGCAATTTCACCTGCCTAATTACAAATGCTGCCGTCTCCCTTGAATGAACAAACTCCCTTATGAAACAGAGAGGGAGCTGACATTTCATGGCACATCGCCTCGTGCCTCAGTGAAGAAAAACACATCACGTGCCATGGATTTCTGGAAGCATCACCACTCCCTTATGGTGCATGATCTCTTGCCAGGAATAAATAGGACAGAGTCCAGCACTGGAATCACATAACATTTGGCTCACACATCATTTTTCGGTTATTGCACACTATTATACCAAACGTGCTGTTCAGGTACTGGCCACTCTGGAAAAACCTCATTAGCTATGAAAAACCTGGACTTAAGTATGAGGTGATGAATAATCTAGAATGTCTTGCTTAGATACCCAGTGAAAACTTGAAAAGAGTCCAAACTCCTGAAGAGGGCAAGTGCTTTTGCATATTACCTTTATGTGATTTAAATGTTCCCCAAAACGTGCTACTTTGAGGATAAATGGTGCCTGTTCTCTATACATTTGTTAATGCTTTAGGAATGAGCTCCAAGCATTTTGAGCACCTATAATTTTCAATAAAGAAAATGCTCTTATTTTGCATTAAATATTTTAACCAAAAAAATTACTTCTATCTTGGCAATATCCATGCACTTAAAACTCTCTGCTTTGTTTTTCTCTAAAGACCTTTAACTTCAGCTCCTCCATCTTTTTCCATTTAAAACATTTCTGCTCAGTATTACATGTGTGCACTCCCACTCTTAAATCCTCCTTCCTCCTGTTTTGCATTGTGCATACTTCCTTTGGAAACATTAAGTAGGATTTATCACTTATTTCTGGAAACAGAAAGCGTTTAAAATTTGAATACAAGTCCTTCAGAGATAAAGCATCCCAGGTTAAATTTAATGATGTCCAGGGGAATACTATGCAAGTGATGAGCTGCCTGCTAATATGTCGGTGCTTTAGGGAAGAAAAATATCAATTAAATTTCATAGCATGCAACTGCATACTGACCTTGAAAGCTATCTATAACTTAGTTTAAACTTGAAAATTCAAAGTCAGAACTTCTGCCCTAATTTGTTTTAACATCACTGAAGAAAGGCACAGTTCTGTAGAAGCCACAGAAATACTAAGAGAATCAATCTGGAGAAGAGAAGAATTCCTTCAAATCCTATTAAGTGCTTAGCTATGACATTTGTGTGTACATCTGGTCTCCCCCCACCAGTCTTGGGTTTTGGCCATTGCTTCAAGAGATATTGATGGTTCTTTTCTCTTTCAGCCTTCTGATAACGCTAAAATAACCCAACAGTCATGACAGCCCACGTCTGCCAGCTCCACAGCAGTGTCACCCCAGTGCCTGGGTGAGAATTTCTGTGACTGAGCAGTTTATTACCAAGAGAACAACAACCCAGCAGCATGGACACAGCACACGGACAGCAGGGGCCACGCAGGAGAAGGAGAGCTGCTATTACCAACTGCTCCAGCACTCAAAAGAAACCCAAAAAGGAAACCTCTCACCTGCAACCAGAATTCATTCTAAAGCCTCTCCCACAGCAGTGCCCTTTTCTAAGCAAGCTGCAATTTACACTGTGTCACATATTCCACTGCCAATTCTAATAGCAGGGGGTTGTTTGGGGGTTTTCAATTATTATTTTTATCTGCACTCATCTAGCTTCTCAGTCTGAGACTTCACCATCAGGAAGAAATGACAGCAGAATATACACCTGTCTTCCCTACTACAGAGCTCACAAAGAAAAAATCCAGAGTACTCATTCAAAATAAACATACTTAATTTCATCAAATATCTGTGAGATGAATTCCCAAGGCACCAAACAGAAAAAGGAAAAGGAAGCCATTTTGTATTTACCGAATACGTCCGGAAAAACCCAGCTCCTTCCAGCTCCAGTCCAAGTTGCCTTGTATAGAAGTTTCCAGAGCACAGGCAGCAACAGCAGGACACAATGCATGTGACGTTGTTAGAGGACAGCCAAGCATGTCTTCTCACTGAAACGCTCCTGGACTTCGTATCAGCAACAAAAGATTTTGAAATTCCTCCAATGTTCTTTGTAAGCCGAACTAAAATTTGCAATACTTGAGCTGATGAAAAGTCACAACGTTGAAAGGAGCACAGCTCCTTCCTCCTCAGCTAACAGCAGCCAGTCTGGCCAGAATGAGGTGGGATCCTTTTATCTACCGGGACTTAATGAGGTGACTCTTTTCAGGTGAGAAGCTCGTTAACCTCATGACTAGCAGCTGGTCAGAACACCTGGTGTCAGCACACCTGGTGTCAGAACACAGGTCAAGTGAGCAGATAGTCAGAGCCATTAACGCTATCAGTTAACCCTTGTAAGGGAGGGTTTCTTCCCCTTGCAGCAAGTGGAATATAAAATCCTGCACAATTAACAAGTAGTCCAAGTCGGCTCTGAAATCCAGAGCTTTCTGAGATCCGGCTCAACTGATTTTGAAGTTAAAAAACATGAGAAAATAAAAGGGTTTTTCTGATCAGCGCCCACAGATCCATATATCTGAGACACTGCATGCCAGCTTAGTCTGTAGCTGAACAAACCTCTACCTACAACTTTTGTAGCACCAGACTGTGGTGAATTCTGCAGCAGCTGAGGCACCTGGGGCATCCACATCCCATCAGACCCACAGCTATATACACATAAATACACACACAGCTCTTTCCTCTGCTTTGAAACCTCCTGCAGAAACCAAAGCATGAGCTCTTCCTGCAGAACAGCCTGGGCTCTGTGTAACATATGAGGTTCCTTCACCATGAAATTTGCTCTCAGACTTTAAGAAGTCTGAGTAATTATTTGAAGAGCAAAAGACAAATCAGACAGCTCCTAGCATCGTGTTAAGGATCCCAGGAGCAACAGAGCAGCTCTTTATTCATGGAGCATGAGCACCAGGGCTCAGCTCAGAGGGAAGCCTGCGAGCAGACAGAGCAGGAACCCATTAGACTGAGAAGAAATGCCAGAAATCCTTGTCAGAGGCTCAGGCAGATCCTCCTGGAGCACCACTCCAGTCCAGCCTTGGCTCCTGCAGCCCTCAGATGGCTGTATCTCCCTTAAGTCTCTGTGTAAAGGGATAAAATGAGATGCTGAGGTTCAATGACACAGCCCGAAGGGAATTAAGGTCTGACACGTCCCTGCTTAGAGGGGATAGAGATAAGCCTGCAGAGAACTCTTACCTAGAGCAATGCCAACAGGCAAAGCTGCCACACAGCTTTTGGGCTGCTGCAGCACTTTGGGAACCAGAATATTTAACGTGGGCAGGCCTGCCTGGTGCAGACACGCAGCAGGGCTCTCCTGCTGAGTCACACTCTGCTCCAGGGGTATTTTCCCTGCATTGTTCAGGCTGGGGCCCTGGAACAGCAGGAACAGACTTCTTGTCACACAGGTGTTCCTTCCCTAAGTCGTGGTGGCAGCACATGGAGTGCAGCTTGCTGCCCCTCCAAGGTGAGGCTGCAGCAGCTGTAAAACAAGAGGGGACAGCAGGAACTGGGGAGAGGGGGGGATGCCAAGCACTAGCAAACCCAAGATAAGCTATGTTTGTGGCAAAAATCTTTACGATATAATTAATATCTGATCACCTAGAGCTTTCGCTTCAGGATTGTTTCCACTGCCTCTGGCTCAGGGAATGAATGTGGCTTTGCTACACTGCGTGGGCCAGTAGTCCCCATGGAAAGTTCATTCCCTCATGCCCCCGGACCGGTATCAGGAGGGAATTCACACCCTCCCCAAGGGGCCCATCAAATTGTGCATCAAAAACAAAAGGCTCCCTGCAGCAGGAATCCAGTAAATTACACCCAGGGTTTCTCACACAGCTAGGTGTGTCTGGGATCAAACATTGGCATCTCAAAAGGGACTTTTCTCCGGAGACTACTTAACCCTTTGTTAGGGCTTTGGTCCAGGATATCCAGGCTGTCCTTAGCCTCAGAAGGTTGCTGGTACCAGCCTCAGGTATTTTTCCACACCCTACACAGCCCGGGAAGGGGCAAACCTGGACCCTGCCCCTCAGCAGCACTTAAGGAACGCTTTCACCTCAGCAATAAAACATTTAAAGTCTGAGTGCTTCTAAGACACATATTCAACTTCCAACCCCCTTCCCTAATTTCCCCAATCACATTATCAGTTTTACCACAACAGGGAAAAAAACCCACAAAAACAAAAACCCCTTTGAGCATTTCATAACTGGGTGGGGTTTAGTATCACTAAAGCCTCTCACTGGTTTTCAATACAGCTTTATTTTAAGAAAGCATCTATTATATGAAGCTTGGGCTTTGGCAGGCAGAGCAGAAGCCTGGCCAGTGCAGAGAAGGAGGACAATACTCAAAGTGCACTATTATTGTGTCACTTGTTCATATTTCTTAATACCAACTTAGTGAAAAAGTTTACTACTTACTGGAAGTTACTTAGCATATGACTTCTACATTACTCTGCAGCCATGATACAGCCTCTCCCTTTCTATCCTCCTACACAGACTTAGTAGAAACATTTTCTAGCTGTTCATCTGAGCCAGCTATTTAGTTTTTGCTTGGCAATATTTTCAACTAGAGGCAGGTCCAGCCTCCAGGAAAACAAGTTATGCAGCAAGAGGGTGGGACACTATCAGAGAACACATAATAAAGTAAGTACTAAGTATGATCCATGAAAGGAAAACTAAGAGATATTGTTTCCATAATATTGTAAATTAAAAGTCATTGACACTGATGTAAAATGTGAAGTTCCTTGTGTGCTGTTCTTCTTGTATTGGCCATAGAAGTGGAAGGCCAGAGCCACATCCAAAAAAAAGTACATTGTGAAGGGCCAACACCAAACCCAGCCATGACCCAACATCACAACAGCAGCCCAGGAGGATTAAGGAAAAGATCCCCAACCCAGCTCATAAACCTTCCACTAAGTTTGAGTAGGAAAAACTTCACAGCCTTTTTTCTTCTGCTGCATTCAGTGTTCAATGGACCTAAAGCAGCTCCTCCATCAACCAGGGTCCTGCTGGTATGGATGAAGAGATATTGCTGTGCATTTATTGATTAACTTCCACCCAGCATTTTCCAGTTGCCTGAGAATCAATTTAATATCATTGCTGAAAGCAATAAGGATAAAAAAGCTGGATGGGTACCTTTGATCTACACAGTTTTACCAGGCACCAGCAGCTAAAGCATTGCTGAGACTCTCCTTAAGACATTTTCCCCTCCTCGGAATTATTTTGCAGTTCATTCAATAAAGCAGCAAAACAATTTCCTGACAAACTAGGAAATGACTGTTGGACTGAATTCAAGAACTTCAGAAAATATTAGAAACAGAGATTTAACAGAAAGAGCTTGGATCCCACTGACCTTACAGACAAGTCAGACTGTCATTTCCTCAGCCATCAAACCCGAGCTGCTCAAAGACTGGTGGGAAGGAAATAATCTCCACTGTGAGTCACGTTCCACTGCCTTCCACCTCAGACACACTTCCAAATGCAAGTCTGAAGGAGTCACACACACAAAACCCCTCGTCCACTAAGTCCCTGCCACAACACTTCACTACAAACCCAGTGCAATCGGTATAAAGTCCTGAGCAGTGCAGGGAAGTGTCCGTGGAGCAGGAGGGCAGGGGAATCACACACCACGGCCAATCTGCAGACAAGTTCCTTCAAGTCCATGGCTGCACTTTCCCTTGTGGAGGCGAGGGCAGGAACAGCAGCTCACCCACCCAGACTGGGCTCCTCAGGGAGAAGCTGCCCTGTCTCCAGCAGCAAAGCAAGCGTGGCTGCAGGCAAGGGACACGTCCCTGCCTCAGCCCAGTGCCCTCTGTTTCCCCAAACACACTGAGGGCAGGACAAGCCCTCCACAAACAGCTCCGTCTAAACCAAAGCTGGGCAAGCTCCTCAATTATTAATAACCCCTATTGCTTCTCCAGAACACACTCCATTGACACCAAGAGAAAATCCCAACAAAAAACAACCCCCCCGCAAAGCTAAGCGGTGAGAGCTTCATTGTACCTGCTGCAAATGAAAACCAACCCCTCCTGCTCATTCCAGCTCCAGCAGCTCCCTCTCCATCTCCTTTGGCCCAGAGCAGTGCTGAGCAGAGCAGTGCTGCTCTGAGCTCAGCCCTGCCTGTGGTTGTGTTGCTCCTGGGTAGCTCTGTCCCTACAGTTACCACACACGGGCCTCGAGCAGGGAGCGCGGGAGAGCTGGGGATTCCTGGCACAGGAACGAGGGAAGGTGCTCACAGAGAACACACAGCATCACTGTGCTTCCCTGCCAACAAACTGCATCGTTTCTTAAAGTCTTAATTCTGCCCTGAAAGGGCCCAAGAGTGCTTTGAGAGGTGGCCAGCAGAAAGCCTCCCCTCTGCTCCAAGGAGTGGGTGAAGCCTGCTAAAGGGAATGAAAAGATTATACAGGCTCAGTCACAGGACATAACATTGCAGAATGGTTTATTCCTCTTCAGAGAATAACTGCAATATATGGCAAATTCACCTTCTTTTTTTTTTTTTTTTTTTTTTTTTTTAAAGAAGGCAAACCACATCCAAAGCTGTCCCTTCCTGAAGGCTACACTCTGGACTTGGTGCAGGAGGATGGGGAAACTCCAGACCCAGCCCAGAGCAGAGGTGGGATCTGTACACCACCCCTGTGGGAAGAACAGGCAGCTGGGCTACCCTGGCACAGGGACACTGTGGGGGCCCTTTCAAACACTGGCTAAAGCAAATTCTCATCTTCCTGTCCCCACCAGTGAGGTTTCTATCAGCAGCAGTGAAATGGAAGTCATTTCAACAACCTACCAGAAAATCTAGGAATTGCTCCAGGGTCTTGTGAATAAGAAATGAACTAAAAGCACTGCTGTACAGTTTTCTTGTAGATTTTAGGGGGTTTTGGCTAACAAAATAAGAGTAGAATTAAAATTTAAAAATGAGTACAGCATTAGCCTTGATCTAGCAGAGAGCCACAGCATGTTTCCAAGTATTTCCCCCAACATCCCATGGGACTTCCCGTTTCCTTAACTGTAAACATGTGAGAAGTCTCTGCACAACTGAACTAAAAGTAGTACATCTGCTTTCTCAACAGTTACACTTGCCTATTAAAATTTAAACTCAGTTCCTAAGTACGTGAATATTTGTGTGCCCAGTCAGAAGCATTAGATTCCCTTGCAAGACCTTCTTTCTGGTCAGATGCTGCACGAGGAACAAATGTAGCTGCTGGGAACTGCTCAGCAAATTGTTTTTTCCAGAAATATACACCAACTATTTTCATCCAGAGATTCAATGCTTCCTTTAGAGAGGAAATAATTCAAGATTTTTTTTTCCAGTAGAAAAAAAATCAATTGTTTCGATATTTTAATTCTCAAGCTGGTATTTAGACCCACCAGTTGGGGGGTGGGACACATATGAATTAAGTAAATCAACTCAATGAGCTGCTGTTATCTGGAAACTCATCTCTGGAACAGGTATGTGCACTGAAGGAAACATATCAATAGATCATTCACTCTCTGCCCTTTCTTGCCTTAGTTTCCAACCAAAGCAGTTTTAATGTAATGTATGCATCAAACAAGTGTAGCTCTACCAACATCTATGTGACCATAGTCAAGCAGGAGCCTCCAGGATTTAAAGGGTGTAATTCACAGGGTGAGACTTTCTAACCTGGGAAAAATGCACATAGGAGTCCTAGCATTGACATGAAGAGGACACTGTACAATCCCTCAGATTCTGAATTCCCAGAACCTCTGCTGAAGCTGGAACCTCAGCTGAGATCTCACCTGCACCAGCCATCAAGCCCACCTCAGCAGGGCAGTGACCACCCAGTGACAAAAAGGAGATAAATTAAAATGCCAGCTTCGTAGGAAGATGGTCATTACTGATTCTCACAGATAGGGAGACAAAGAGAATAATTTGAGCCAAATACATCCTTAATTTTCCCCCCACTGAGATAAGATTACAATAGCCTTCCAATCTTTAGCTGCTCTCTTTTGTGAGTTGCACATATGTGCTTTTTATTAGCCTTGGGCTTGGCAATTAGATGGATTTTCAGTTACTTCCAGAAATGCTGCAGGATGACTGAGCTGCAGCTGATCTTGGCGTCTCAGTAAATGGGAATATGAAAAATGCAGCGGGGCTCCCCAGCACTACAGCCAATGCATCTCAATTCTGCACTTCCCTTTACACAGAAATACAGTAATGCTGTATTTCACATTGGAACTCTTACACAGGCACCAAAAAGGGAACCACAGCACAAGGAGAAAAACTAGTTATAATCATTGATTTGTAGGGAGGAGAAGGAAAAATAACACAGACAGTGCCTGCCAGGAGATGACCAATTTTCCAATAGTTCAGCCATATAGAAACTCCATAGAGATGTGAGCTTCCATTTATTTATTTTTTTACTTACTTTAAAAACATTACAGCAAAACAGAAGATTACGGCTGCAACAAGCTATCCCTTAACTCTAATTACACAGTATTTGTTGCCTGGATTTAAAACTTCCCAACTTGGTGTTAATGAACTGTAACACTGTAGCACAGGCATTAATAAACACTCTAGACTGTGGGTTAGATAACAGATCTCTGCTCCCAGTTGAGAGCACGCTGGTGGGGGAATTTTCTTTGCTTCAATCCAGAAACTGCAAAACAGGGAATTCAAGTATTTAAAGTGGAAGACCGAGGGAAACGATTTACCTTGCAAAATTATATTTAAACGTCTACTCCATATTCTGTTTTGAGAGAAGTAAGTTTCTTCTCATCTACAAACGAACACAAATTATGTTTTGGGTTTGTTTTTTTTCCTCCTTGGAAAAAACCAAGCAACAGAGCAATTGACAAGAAAGAGAACACAAAACTTAGTTTTAAAATTGTTTGGGTTTTTTTTTTGTTGTTGTTTGTGTGTGGTTGGGTTTGTTTACTTGTGTTTGAAAGGGGGGTTGGTTACTTTTTGCTGTGGAATTGTTTTTCTAGTGTGACTTTTATCTCCTTTTAAGATTCCAGAGAGAAGTAAACAAAAAGTGACTTTGAAAGTCACAGAGGCTGAGAGGCAGCAGCCGTAGAGGATGCACAGAGGGAAAGGCAGGGGCTTTTTCCACCCACCACCAAATACATTTTCCATCCTCCAGCAGATCTCCCTTTTTCTAAGGGATTCCTGTATTTATCTTTCACCAGGGCCTGTCACTCATCTCCAAAGGCTCCATTCCTGCCCGTGGCTGTGCCCAACCTGCGGCGTTACCGACACGCTCTGTCCAGCATGCTGTGTGCCAGCCTGGCCCAGGGCACACACTCTGCTCCTGTGGCCACTGCAGCAGCTCCTGCCCTCTGGAAGCTCTGCTGGCCCAGCCTGGCCCAGGGCACACACTCTGCTCCTGTGGCCACTGCAGCAGCTCCTGCCCCTCTGGAAGCTCTGCTGGCCCAGCCTGGCCCAGGGCACACACTCTGCTCCTGTGGCCACTGCAGCAGCTCCTGCCCCTCTGGAAGCTCTGCTGGCCCAGCCTGGCCCAGGGCACACACTCTGCTCCTCTGGCCACTGCAGCAGCTCCTGCCCCTCTGGAAGCTCTGCTGGCCCAGCCTGGCCCAGGGCACACACTCTGCTCCTCTGGCCACTGCAGCAGCTCCTGCCCCTCTGGAAGCTCTGCTGGCCCAGCCTGGCGCAGGGCACACACTCTGCTCCTCTGGCCACTGCAGCAGCTCCTGCCCCTCTGGAAGCTCTGCTGGCCCAGCCTGGCTCAGGGCACACACTCTGCTCCTCTGGCCACTGCAGCAGCTCCTGCCCCTCTGGAAGCTCTGCTGGCCCAGCCTGGCCCAGGGCACACACTCTGCTCCTGTGGCCACTGCAGCAGCTCCTGCCCCTCTGGAAGCTCTGCTGGCCCAGCCTGGCGCAGGGCACACACTCTGCTCCTCTGGCCACTGCAGCAGCTCCTGCCCCTCTGGAAGCTCTGCTGGCCCAGCCTGGCTCAGGGCACACACTCTGCTCCTGTGGCCACTGCAGCAGCTCCTGCCCCTCTGGAAGCTCTGCTGGCCCAGCCTGGCTCAGGGCACACACTCTGCTCCTGTGGCCACTGCAGCAGCTCCTGCCCCTCTGGAAGCTCTGCTGGCCCAGCCTGGCTCAGGGCACACACTCTGCTCCTCTGGCCACTGCAGCAGCTCCTGCCCCTCTGGAAGCTCTGCTGGCCCAGCCTGGCCCAGGGCACACACTCTGCTCCTGTGGCCACTGCAGCAGCTCCTGCCCCTCTGGAAGCTCTGCTGGCCCAGCCTGGCTCAGGGCACACACTCTGCTCCTCTGGCCACTGCAGCAGCTCCTGCCCCTCTGGAAGCTCTGCTGGCCCAGCCTGGCGCAGGGCACACACTCTGCTCCTCTGGCCACTGCAGCAGCTCCTGCCCCTCTGGAAGCTCTGCTGGCCCAGCCTGGCTCAGGGCACACACTCTGCTCCTGTGGCCACTGCAGCAGCTCCTGCCCCTCTGGAAGCTCTGCTGGCCCAGCCTGGCCCAGGGCACACACTCTGCTCCTCTGGCCACTGCAGCAGCTCCTGCCCCTCTGGAAGCTCTGCTGGCCCAGCCTGGCTCTCCCTGGGCAGTTTTCTGCTGCACTGCTTTGAAACACAAGCAGCACAGTCTGTGCCAGGAGCAGCACAGCAGGCACTCTCAGAGCCTCACCAACAGCTGCTGGGCTTGCTGGAGATTATTTCACCACCCCAGCACCTTCCTCCCAGGGCACCCAGGGCCAGAGAGGTCCTCCAAACAAATATGCAAAAGGAAGAGAAGGGGAAGAAATGAGGAGAGAGAAAAAAGAAAAACCATTTACTGGTCACTGAATCCGAGCTGTAACCTGACCCTGGCTGCGTCCTGCCACCAACAGCATTAACTACAAGCAGCTTCCATTCAGCAGCTCCTGCCAAAAATAAACAGTGCTGGCTTTCCTGGCTGCTTGCTTGGGTTTGCTCTCAATGTTTTTCTTCTTGCTTCTTCTGGCTAATTGGGATACGCTACGTTTCCTCCAAGTAGTTTCTTAGTTTGTTTCTACCCACTACATTACTAAAATTGGAGCAGTTTCTCACAGCACAGAATGAAAATAAAAGTTGTTTGATCAAAGATGGCCATAGCAGGCAGCCTGGCATTTTAGGGGAGAGATGGGAAGAGGGATATGAGGGGTTAGAACAGGTACCCAGCAACTGCTGAAGGTGGTGAGGGTGCTCTAAAGGTGTCACACAACACATCTACCTTCTGGAAAAAACTCCAGCAACCAACAGCACACTCACTGGACCTGGTCTGAGCTGCAGCAGGCAAAAGGATTTAATAACCACCATGGCAAAGTAAGAATTAGTACATGACCAGTACTAACAGTACTAAAGAGTATTTAGGAAACACCAACAAAAACCCAACAGATTTAAGCTTTTGGACAAGCTTACTTATACAAAACCTCCTTTCTTGCTTCCCCTAGACCCAGCAATGCAAGCAAACAAAAGAGGAGAGCAGTTTTGTCAAGCTAAACAGCATGTTTCTGACCCAGCCACTGAAAAATAAGTTCAAAGGCCCTTTAAAACTCCTATTTTAATATGCCGTAAGTAGCACTCTCTGCCTTCTAATTTGTTCAGCTCTTTGAAACACCTAATTTCCTCTGCACTGTCACTGCACAGCACTCTGAAGCCTCATGGAGCCCTGCCACTTGATTCAACACCAACAGTCACGTTTCAATAGGCAATTCCACTTGAAAGGTTATAAATGAAGAGAAAAAAAAGATGTCTTCAAACCAGAGAATGCAATGCAACACCATTTATTTATATCCAATCCTCCTTTCTGTTGCTGGCTACTGTAGGCAGGCACAAGAGAAGGGGTGCTTTAAAGCTCAATAATTAATTCTAAGTGGTTTTAAAATGGCTAGAGATTTAAGGTAGACAAGATGCAACACTGGAATTAGAATCAAGCTGCTGTGCTCTTTGCTCTGCTCTGAAATGTACTGTGTAATCTGGCACCACACAAAATACATAATTGATTTCTCAAGGAAAAGAAATTAAAAAAGCTCAGCCCCATAAGCCTCATTATTCTACAAAACAAAAGTAAAAGGGTGTGTTCCAGGCCAAATCACAATTGTATTTCAGTAGGGTAGGAGAATTGGAACAGAATTATAATTTCGTATTTATTAAAATTAATTTACTACAATTGCCATCAACAGGACCCCCAGGCTGCTAACAAGAACCTCCCTAGAGTCAGAAGCATCAACTTCTACAAGCATATTCAGATTTAAAGAAAAATTAATTTAAAAATAAATTTAATAATATTACTTTGGAGAACATTTATCATTCCTGACTGTGGGGATTTCTAGGTTGAGGGGATTTCTTTTTTCCCTTCCCAAACTTTCTTATTAAGATTTCGTGAAATTATAATGAAACTTGACAATAAACCACACGGTGCCTAAGTACACTCCCAAATTAGTCAGCTGGTAATTGCACCAGATACACAGCAACTATTTGTGTGTCCTCAGACAGCAAGTGCTGCTCTTCCTCCCAAGGCCAAGCAGGATCCCAGGGGGATTCAGAACATCCCTGAGACAGAGCAAAACACCAGGGGCAAGAAATGCCCCGTGCTGTTCATGGCTGGAGAAAAAGAGCACTGGGGACTCCGTGAAACCCTGAAACCCCTTGGGCCCCTCCAGCAGAGGAAGGGAAGCTCGAGAGGCAGGGAGGGACCCACCTGTGCTGCACCCCACAAACTGGCACACAAGAAAGCTGGCACCCAATCTGCTCTGCCTGCACAGGCAAAATAAGAAAAATCAGTGTTTGTCACTCAGCTGAGCCTCAGCACTACGATGTGAGCCAAGGCCTTCAAACGTTCAAATAAGAAAAGAAAGATCTGTGAAAATGCAACCAAAGAAACGCCACCAAAAACCCTATGACAGCAAATTAAAAACCAAACAAAACCCACAAATAAACGCAATTAAAGCAGAGAGCAACTACAATGCTAGCAAAGGGGAGGGGTCATGAGGAGAGGGACTTGTCACTGTCTTCGTCTCTTTCATATGTTCAGGAATAATAATTGAAGGCAGAACACAATGAGATCCAATTTGTCACACAACACCTGCAATCAACTGAGGAAAAAAAAAAAAAACTACATAAATAAAACTCCAATCCAAAAAACGCACTATTTTACTCATACATTGCAAAGTATACTTCATGATTGTTTAATTAAAGTCATTTTTAGCTTTGCATGGCTGCAATCACCAAACATTGTCTCCCTGTCAGCATTTGAGGGGCTAACACAGTGTTGCCAACAATTAGCACAAATCTGGCTGACATTGTTTTCTCTAAAAATAAACCATGCATGTTAAGTAGCTTCAGAACAAACATGAAAACAAGATTTTAGGATAACATTTTCCTTCTCAGTGGAAACACAGTAGTGCAGGAAGGCCAAGTAACCACTCCAGGATTTAGCCAAGCCACCACCACACCTTTGCTGCTGGTCAAGCACCACCAGGATATTTACTGGGGGTTCTGGACACCTGTGATTAACAAACCTTCCTAAACAGAGGGAAAACATTAAGACCAGCATCTTGGCCAGAATCCAAATTTCCTTTCTTTACCAGGATGGTCTGAGCATGGGCATCATGGCAACAGAAGAGCATGCAGGAAAACAGCCTTTACAGTTCCTGCCTTTTGGAAAACTGACTTGTCTCTTAACTGGAGCCATCAAGAAGAGCAACACTGAAACAACACAAGCATGCAAGTCACTGGGCTCGGGAAGGCAGCAGTGTTCTGAATGAGGAGCATCTGAGAAGCAAGCATGCAAACACTTCCAAGGGCAGCTCTGTTCAGCACCCATCTTCAATTTCGGGCCCCAGCAGCTCACCCACCGCACACTCCACCCCAGATGTGGTTGCCCAACAAAGATGGTTAAATGTGACTCAAAGAACAGAGATGACTCTAATTCTCCTGAAGAAATACTGGATTTAAATACAGACTGAAACTACTGAAAAGGGAAGAAAACAGTCTCTTATTGTTTACAGCCTGTTTACAGGACTGTTTAAACCCCTGCCTTGACAATAGAAATCATGAACCTACTCTGAGGACTAGAAGCAGATACATATTCCAGTTTAAACACCAACACATCTCCTTTCTGTGCTCACATGACACATGGATTAGAAGTAAAGGTGGCTTTGGGTGGCAGAGCAATAGGCAGGGGTCTCACCCTTACTCTGATTATTCCCTCTCACACTAAATTACACTATGCCTTAACAAAACTAATGCTGGAAACCCTTAACCAGACTGAAGAAGTTATTCTACTCAGTGGATAGCAAGTCTGTAACTGCTTATTTTATACCCTATTCTCATCTCTGAAGACTTTTATTCTCCAGAGCAAATTAATCAGGCAGCTTGCATTATATGTTCTTTCTCCAGGCCTGGCTCCTCTCGGCATCTCTATTGATCTTCACTCAGCAAGCCATTAGCAGGAGGTTTTGAAAATTTGCTGGTTTTACAGTTCCCAGAGAAAGCCAAGTCCGATTTAGGGGGATTGCCAGATTCAGATTTGAGAGCTCAGTCCTTCAGGGGAAAGATCACCATTTCTCAAAACACACAACAACACTCAAACCCTGTTCTGTCATTCACTCACATGTGCCTGTGCTCCTGCTGCTCAGTGCTGCTGTCTGCTAAGGATGGCTTTTTCAGATGGCCAAGAAGAACAGAATTCAGAGAGAACAGACAAGTACCACATACCTACAGTCAGCAAATAAGCCAGGGGAAAAACAGTGTATGAGACTGATGCGGGAAAAAGAACAGGAGAAAGATATGGAGAGAGGGGTAGGAAGGTGACAACTCTTAATACGAAACTGTAATCATTTTTGGACAAATGATTTTTCCCTTGGACTCCAAAAGGTCACCTCTTCAATATACTTCCCCTGGGTTCCCATTTCCTCTCTAGTCCAATAAAGTCTTACAGGTAAAGAAAATTGGTGCAACTGCAATGTATTTTTGCCACATTTTTTGTCATGTGCGTGAGAGATGACCTTTGTTCCTCCTCCTTTTAGAAGCTGTTTTCTCTAGAGACACATGAAAGCAACTCAAACTAAACCTGACCACCCACCCCTCCTATTAAACACCCTAGGAGACCCTGCACAAGTGCTGAGCACACCAGAAGCCATGCAGGCAGAGGGAAGTGCTGGCTGTCCCCAGGGCTCCCTGCACCACGTGCGTGTGCACACTGCAATTCTGTTGTGCCAAGTCTCCAGCTGACTTTCACACTGTGCAGACATTATCCCCTGGCAAACAATGGTGCTCATTCTCCCCCGTTCCTGCTGTACACCGTGTGTCCCCATGAATCCAGAGAGCACAAATGCCAGCCTGGGATAACATTCCCTGCTCACAGCCTTCGCCCAAAGCCAGGCTCAGTGCTCAACCCATTATACACGAGCTGAGCCTGGCTGGGCGTCCCCACACTTCTAGAGGGAGGAAAGCAGTGGAATAAGAAAAAAGAAGTTTCTGCACCAAATTTCAGGTCTCAATTTTAGACCTGAACTGGCCCAAAGCCAAGGGATGTAGAGATTTAAATCAACAACTAAATATGTTTTTAATTATTTACCCTTAGAGACATCTAGAATATCACACAAAAAACAACCTGAGTGTGCAACACCAGTTCCAACTGCTCCTCTCTTACCCCCATACAGCATTGTACTGTATCCCAGCCCTGACTGCTGCTCTGAAGAGTGCATGATTTTAAAACTTCAACTCCAATTTGAGGTTTAACTCCCTTACAGCTGCTGTGAGAGCAACAGGAGGGGCAGAGCTGTGTAACCAAGCTGGCCAAGCCCAGCAGCCCAGCCGTGCCCCCAGCTCACCTGACCTCTTAGGGAAAGCTTCTCTGCGGCCACAAGAAAGCAGAATACAGAGCCTGACTTGCTCCTAGCACTAAGCAACACGCTGAAGGCAGAACTGCCCACCTACAGCCCAGCCTGAGGGACAGTGGCTGCAGGGCCACCGGGGGACCACTGCTCTCCCCTCGGCTTGCTGGACCCCGCAGAGCTCCAGGTGAACGACTGCTGGGCACTGTGCTGCTGGAAGGAGTTTCCTTGGAGCTCCAGCACTCCAGGCCCAGCTCCACTTCCACTTTTAGACTGCAGTCGGAATGTTTTGTTCAGTAGGAACCAGGGGTGAGTCAGTGCCCCTGCAAGCCACTGACCTCAGGGTGAAGGAGGTGGTGGGTGGGGGTCAAGCATGGCTAGTTCTCCATTATTTCAGGATTTACTCTGACACCCTGCCCTTGTTTTCTGTCCCAGTGGGCCCATGGGTGCCCCAGCACACCCAGGTGTCTCTGAAGCCTCACCAAGCCCGGCAGCAGAGCCCTGGGGAGGCGGCAGCAGATGGAGGAAGCACAGCCCTGCCATTTCCTGCAGTTTGCTGGGGCACAGTTACCAACCCGCCAGCCCCAGCCAGGGGAAACAGCGCTGCAGCTCCTGTGTGTGAGCCAGAAATCCCAGCCACAGCTGAGCTGTGTTTTTCCCAGCCCTCCTGAGGGCGAAGGGCTCGGGCTGTGGTGCAAGCCCAGCCCAGCCTGGCCGTGCTGCAGGGGTGATGACTGGCCCTGGCTGGGCAGCTCTGGAGAGGCAGAACGGCGTCACAACCAATTCATGTGGTTTGGAAACATCTCCACCCTGCCCACTGAAAGGAGGGGAAAAGAGAAATAAATAAAAAGGAATAAAGAAATAAAAAGGCCAAGTGCACCCTGTGTTCCCGCTGCATGTGTTTCTCCCAGCAGTCACCAGTGGGGAAGGAAAGGCAGAATAAACCCCCTCCATAGGGGGATCCAAACTCGCTTGACACAGGAGACAAATCTGTACCCAGGAGGAAATCAAGCTCTCTCCACTACAGACCCAATATAGATTGTGTAATGAGGTGCTTCCTTGCCCACACCACCACAAACACAAGCCGACTGCATGCAGAAAAATAAGTATATATAGTTTTCTTTAGAAATCCACCACCCATTTCACCTCCCCCTCACTTCAAGCAGTGAAAACAGCTTCTGTCCAACTGTCACGTGAGATTTAAGCAGAAATGACAAGAAAGGCAGCTTTGTGCAACTCTCCCTGCAATTTTCCCATCTACGATGTACATGGAGAGATGGAGAATTCAACAAAATGCAGAGGAAAAAACAAAATTACCAAGTAACAATATACTGAACATAATACAACCCTGCCACTCACCCACAGACCAGCCACCTGCTTCTCCATAGCTGGGTACTCTGCTGGAATATTTTTGCTGGAATTTATTGAAGATATCAACAAAGTAACAGGAATACAGTCTCAAAGGAAAGTTTTCCCCTGATGGTCCTCTGCCACTGCAAAATTCCCTCTTTAGGCAATGATCTAGAGCTCTGGCAGGGTCTAGAGGCAGTGCCCTAGCCCAGACTCACCCTGTTTTCATGGACACATGTTAATACCATGCTATGGATGTCATTCTCTTGTAAAGGGATGCAGACCAGCCCTGGCAGCAATTATTACAGCAGCTCCATGCATAACTCTCCTGGTTATCCCAGCTACAACCCTGTTAATGTGGCCCTCTGCTCTTATTTTAAAATAGCTTTTCACACACCTGCCAAAACTATGATTTGCTCATTGTGCAAGATGTAAGGCTTGTACTAGACAACCTCTCTTAGGGGTATTTAACCCACACCACAGGTTAAACAGTGCACCAGTGTGAATTCTGGGGAAGCAAATGGCTCGCAGCCTTCATTACATGCATTACACAACTCAGGTGAGTTTGGGGTTGGGTGCTCCTGTTTTGGGTTTTTTTTTAGTTTAGTTTAGTTTAAACTTTGATCCACCACTAAAAAGCTTTCCAGGACACCTGCCCCAGTGGCCCATTATTATTAAAAATCGCCTAAGCAGGTATGAAAAGCCTCTGAGATTTTCTGGCTCAAAACAACAAGGGAATGATCAATGGCACAAGATGATGAGCTGTGCTTGTGGAAGGGGCTGGGAATGAAGAACAGCCCACAGACACACATCCAGAAATATCCAAATGTACAGGCTTGAGGAGAAATGATCTTTCAGTTTTTCATCTTCCCTCTTGTTGAAGATTAAGTATCAGTTCTGAATCTTGTCACCAAAAAGCTTTAAGACCGTGGATCCATCAGAAAGAAGTGAAGAGACATCTCCTGTTATTAGTTATAAAATCATATCCCAAGGCTACCAAGCCAATTTTCCTCTCCAGAATGCTTCGTTCACCCCACCCCCCAGTATTCCCAATATTTACACAATATCCAGAAGAGCTGGGAGGTGGGGGGAACGACAAAGCAGGGCTGTTATTGCACTTGGCAGAGCTCTGGAAGACAGACAGAATCCTCAAGGGCAGGTGCAGGGCAGGGCTCTGGGCACCTCTGCAGGGCAGGGCAGGGCTCTGGGCACCTCTGCAGGGCACTCTTATGTGCTGCAGCAATCCCTGCACCATTCCAGAGCCATCAATCCATGGGCCTCCTGCAGAACCAAGCAGGGGCAGGCAGCAGTGGCTGGGAGAAGGATGATCATCCAGAGCAACCTGCTGCCTTGCCAGGCTGCTGTCTGCACTTTCCAGCTGATTAAGCCAAAGGATTGGGGGGAATTTCACAAACTAAATCCTTAGAATATAGAAAAGGGAGGGGGAGGAGAGAACAGCAATGGCTGAAGGACGTTCAGCAGCGAAAGATGCTTTTTCCTGTTAGGGTAACAAAAATTTGCAGTCACTAAGCAGTGGAGAGAGGACCTTTTAGCAGGAACAGCTGAGAGACTGATTTGAGAATGAAAAAAAGACCATTTTTACAGAGTGAAAAGCTCTACCCCATGCAGCTATTTGTAGCTGGTAGAATACACTGGATTTCTTGCCTTTATCACCACAAACAAGAGGCTGTTTGTACTGTAAAGCTGCAAGTTACACGGCCAGAACCAGTGTCTGTTCCTTTATACTTCATCTCCCAATTTTATCATAAGCAAACATGCAGCTTACAGTTGCCTATAAATTTCATCCTCAAACTCTTCAGAACAAAACACCGTGTACTTTAATCTTAATGCACTCCCTATCAAAAAGATCCTGCTTGCAGGGTTTACAACTACTAAGCAGTAAAGTACCAGGAGATAAGTTATCCTTGTTTTACAGAAGAAACAGAGGGACAGAGATTAAATAACTTATCTAGACAGGGGGAAAAGTGACATGCCCCAATTTTCTACTCTGATTTTTCCAGCTTTGCCCCAAGCTGTGCTGAAAGTACTTTGGAAGGGCTCTTGAGAAGCTACTGCAGAGAAAATTACTTGCAAAAATTAAATTTCACACCCAGTTTTAATAAAACTTACACCCTGATAATTCAATAAGCAGGATGTGGAAAAACTCACAAGTTTAAACAGCTCAGAGAATTTAAAGCTAGGTGCTTGTGCACCTGCAATTATATTAATAGAAGGCTTTATGCAAGACCAGGACATTTCACAGGTGCTGCTCTACTAAAAAAAAATTTAAAAAAATATATATACAGCACCATGAGTGTTCAATCCAAAAGAACAGACAAAAGAAGAGGCAGGAGTTCACAAGCAACCTAAGACAGGTCCAACTATTTTAAGCACACAGATGAGAGAAAACACATTTGCTCACACATGGCTGTGCACCCACATACACTTTATACTGATCACATACTAGCTGGGACACGATGGAAACCAGGGAACTCCTTCAGCTACCAGAGAAGTTGGGTAACACCGGGCAGGTGGATGCAGCTGCCTCCTGGAACCTGCCTTCAGTTTAACATGAAGCTGTCACAAGGAAATAAACACATCATTTCCTCAAAATACGTCTTCACATGCAATCTTCAATCCCTAAATCCTGAATGACTGACAAGGCATTGTTCCACAGACCCTTGAAAAGGTTATGTTTATAAAAACCTCTGCCTCTCACCAAAAGAGGAAACGCTCAAGCAGTTTCAATTTGGTGTAGCAAGAAACTTGCATACAGATTAGCCCATTTATTTGTTATGATGTTGCAAGATACTGTTTTATTAGCTTAATTTGTCTTTAGCAGCACTGGAGACCAAGGTAACTACAGCTGCATTGCTGGAGCCTATATATAAAAACCCAGCTTTTGAAAAAGCATCTTCTTATTATTTTACTTGCAACTCAGTTTTGTTTGTTTTTTAAAAAGCCTGACTTATTTGAAGGAAATGAAGCTTTAAAAAGCTGGGTGGCTGTTGGCAAATATTTTATAACATTTCTCCACTTCAAAGACTGTTCATATCAGAGATTCTGCAAAGTCCACAGCACGCTAAATTGACACAAATCCCTGACAGAAACAGAGCTTATGTGTAACCTACTAGCAAAATTCAGCTACCTGAATAATTAATATTCTTCAAATTAAGACTTCATTTAACTCTGTAGGTGTGCAGTATTAAATATACTACCATTTGTTAATTTTCAGCTTCAGATCAAAATCAGAGAGCAGCCATAGCAATTTGGCACCAGAGGGGACAGAGTTTCGACACTTGCTTCAGCGAGGCACCATTTCACCCCTGGTCACTCCAAGATGCTTCAGTTCATTTTTCCTTCTCTCCTTCAGCTTTCTAAAAATTTTTCTCCTTTCATATCTATTCTGAAACATAGTGCAGCTCCAGTGAATTCCCAGCCCTCGAACAATGTGTTCTCAAAAGGTGCAGCCAAGAACAACAATACAAACGAAATCTGTGCTGCAGCTTCTATGGAGCTGGGACCATTTTACATCATCTTGTCTGATATTAAAAAAACCCCACCAACCTACAAGAGCGAGCCACCTTGTTTCTTTCAAGTCTGAAGAAGCTTTAAGAATGAAAAAACAAAGCAGCCAACAGTAATTCAGTTACACAGAACCCCTCATCCATGCGTTTTGCTTCCAAGGGAGCAAGACGAAAACGCAACATCAGATCCACATGAAATTCTGCACCTAATCTGCAAACCAGTTACCATGACTGCACATGCAAATTGGTCAGATAAAAGCCAGTCAGAGGAATAATTGGCTATTTGGAGGTACAAAATGACTAATTTATCACAGCCACCACATAAGTGGGTTTTTTTTTTTTCCTCCACTTCATAATTGCGCCACTTAATTCTCCAAGTCCAACCTGGTATTGCAGATGCAATATGGTACAGCAAGTGCTGAAACAGGAGAGCCCAGGCTCCATCCAGATCTCCACCACTACTGTGACACAGGCCCAGACTTTCACCTGTGCGCCACAGTTCCTGGCAGGAAGTCAAGGCACAGCTTCTGAAGGTGACTGCAAACAGCCACCCATGCCCAGCAGTCTCAAACACTTCTTAGCAGGAACTGTGTAACCTCTGAAGAAGCCTGAGGAGCCACCAGTGCTGAAAACCCCAGTGTGGGCTGCACAGCTGTGGTGTCACCACCACCACTTGTGAGCCAGAGCCTCCAATGACCAACCTTCAGCATCATCTTCCTGACGCTGCTCAGACAGTGCTTTCTGTAACTCAAATCTGCACAACTCTCATTTGCCAGCCTAGCAAAAATTTAGCATAAATATCAAACCCCATCAGCACCCAGTCTAGTAACTACAACCAACTACAGCTTCATTCTAGGCGCTCACTGCTGAGGCAGGAGCAGAGCACTATCATTTCTCTCCTCATCCAGGAGGTGACTGGGCATCAGTGACAAATGATGTCCCTTACTGGCAAACACACAGATCAGAGAGCTTCAACTTTGATGCCTCTTCTGCCTACTAAGATTCCAACAACTTTGCTGATGGAAGTATTGGTAATTTTCTTTTAATACCTTCTTCCTGGGGTAGGAAATTAATTCAACTAAGGAATTACAACTGTAAAAGAATACAGGAGGCAAAGCAGAACAGGTCTGTATAAAATCTGACGCTGTAGTGCTTAGACTTCAAGGATGCCATGGGATCAAGCTTTCTAATAAACACTTCATTCAAGCAGGAAAGCCAGCCTTAAATATTCTCTCCTTTAGGCACAGAGCAAACGGATCAGTTGCTAGTAATTATCTGTTTTCCCTGTACTCAGACACTACCATCTGTGAATTGGGCCAAATATCTTCACACAATAATTGTGAAGTCTTACATGGAAGCCGATACACCACTCATTCCTTCTGAGGTTTATAACAAAACATCATCCTCTGCATATTTTGAGCCCAGTAAATCAGCACACGAGCCTGTTTCCTGCATAAATCTGTACCTCTCATAGCAAACCAACAGCTGCAGGTAGGATGCAGAAGTACATTTGTACGTGCAAAACTACAAGGGAAATCCAGACAAAATGACAATTCTCTGTTCAAAAGTATCTAATTATGAGATTACCGAGGCAAATTTGTGGGGTTTTATGGTTAAATTTCAAGTCCACCTTCTCACTGGAGCTGAGAGCCCGTGGTGTAAGCAAGTGTTCCTTCTCCACAGCTGGGGCCAAGCAAGCCCCTGGCTCCAGACAGGTTTCTCCCCTGCTCTTCTGGCAGGTGCTTCCCCATCTCCTGGCTCCTTGTGCTCCCTGATGACTCCATGTGTGCTGCTGGAGATGGGATTTGCCGAGCACAAGCTCCAGAGGAAAAACCCTCTGCCCAGATGTGCTAATCCCCTGTGGCAACCCACTTCACCACACATGACCTCGGATGGCAGGGCTTGACAAGGTCAATGACTGCTGTGCCACAGAGGTTACTCGTGCTCACTGAAGTCTCCGATGTGCACACAAGAGGGGCCCTCCCCCTCTTTTAGCACAATTAAATGCTTTTTATTTAGAAATTTGCACAATTTACGTGCAATTTTCTCCCCACACAACCAAGCTCCATTAAAGCCATTTTCACACAGCAGAGTCAGTGTTTAGCTGGGCTCAAACACTGATCTTATCCTCCTGACACTTTCTTCAATCCCTCTGTGGATTAAAGCTGGGAGAATGACACTGATTAGAAGAGCTCCTTCTTCCCCCACTCTTTGGATTTAATATCCAATACAGGCTTCTCCTTAATAGAACACATGCATGGGATATGGTACAGAAAGAAAAACAGGAGGAGAAAAAGAGAACAGAACGCTAAAAAGGAGGAATTACTGTGTGAACAGAGCCACAAATGCCATTTACAGACTGAACTGCTTTTAACTTTCTGCTATCAGAAGGGTTAGATACCTCATCCACTCCAAGCAACCAGCCAAGCACAAAAAAGCTTGTCTTCTCTTTCTCCCTGTCACATTGAAACTAATCACTGAAAACAAGGTAGAAACTGTGTTCTCAGAGCAATTAACTTGCAAGCGAGGTTTTATCTTTCCCAGTAATCCCTTCCGCCCTCAGCCACTCCCCGCTTAACCCGGGCCGGAGCCACCCGAGCACAACCATCATCTCACGCTGTCCATCTCGGCCGACTTGGAAGATGACCCAAAGCACAGAAAGAACGTGCAGCTGTAATCCTGCTCGCAGGGCTCAGGCCACATTTGCAGGGTTTCTTTAATCAATACACATCTGCTCTGCATCCCGCCCGCCCCGTGCCAGAAGGGCATTGGCGTGGCTGTGCAGCCAGCCAGAGCAGGGAACCAGGGAATTAGTTTTCCTGGCAGCATAAATGCTAGTGCTGGCACAAGGGAGGTAATCGGGACAAGCAGCCAGGGCAGGAAAGGACCATCCCCTTCAGCAAAAAACACATACTTATGTCAGATTAAAGTGGTCACAGCCCCAGCTCCCCGCTCACTCTCCCCCAGTTTCTGCAAGCGTGGGAATTACCCAGCAACGTGGAAGATCCAGTGGTGTTTAGCTTTGCAAAAGGGTGTCCATCTAAACACAGAGCTATTTTCACAGCTTGTTTCCTCTCTCACCAGCTTCTCCTCCCTTTAAAAGCAAAAAACCAATTGAAGAAGGGGATTTGGATGCCATCAGTCACCGTGTTCCGTGCCCGGGCAGGGAGCAGAGGCCACGGCGCTGGGGCTGAGACAGCAGCCCGGGGCTCCTAAATGGAAGGGTGCTAACATTTTCCTCTGGCAAGGTAAACAAACCCGGCAGTACAAAGATTGAACGACTCCATGGAACAAAAGGGAAAATAAGGTCAAACCAGAAAAAAAAAAAAAAAAAAAAAAAAAAAAAAAAAAAAAAAAAAAAAAAGGAACAAGAAGCAAGTGAGATGAGAGAGATATGACAGATACAAACACAGAGAGCAAAACCCCCAAGAGGCTGCTCGTTAGCTCGGAAGCCGAGCACATGGAAAAAGAGAAGAATTTACTTCTTCCTCAACTGGAATGTTTGCATAATTGTCACTTTCAATTCTACATAATTCCCTTTTCTACACATTTGTTTCGTGTCTAGGCCACCATGCATGAAATAAATCCCTGTCTCAGAGCACGGCCTGTCTGTGCGACTCAGGGCGCTAAGGAGATTGGGTTTCCCGTTTATTCCTGTATTACATTCCAAGAAGGTGTGAACAATGCTATACCAGACTTAAAATATCAACCAAACAGATATCCACTTCGGCCAGGACAACTTTGCCTAAGCAAATTTTTCTAAAACCATAAAGCTAAGTGAGCATAGTATTACCGAAGCATTAATTAAATACCATTTTCCCCCTTCTCTCCCTGGGACATGCTCAATGTGTGCCCAAACAAATAATTAAGTCTGAAGTGTTGAAGTGTTAGGGTTGTTTCTTCCCCCATCCCCAATTAAAATTACATGCACTCTCTTTTGGGATAGGTTCAATTTTCTTCATATTTAGTGCTGATACCCAGGTGCCCTATTAAAAAAAAAGCTAAATTATAAGCTCAGATATTGAAATATCAACACTAATTAGGTCTTTTAGACACACAATTTTAGATGCTGTTTAGAAAATCCACATTAAAAAGAGCAGGGGCAAAGAATGAACTTTCAAAATTAAAAGGAGCAGCACCGGGTAATTAGGCACCAGATTCTCATTCTTTTTTTAACAATAGAGACAAATACCATTTCAGTGGCCATAGTCTAAAGAGGACACAATATTATTTCTTTTTTGAGACTGAAGGAAATAGAAAACAAAGTTCAAATGCTGCTAAACAGAGGTGATATTTAAAGCTCATTCAACTTTAAAGCTTGGCAATGTTTTGAAGAAAAAGAAAGTACAAAAACATTTCTGCACATCACAGCAAAGGTTTTACTTTGTAATTCGGCTGCAACCCGAATTCTGACCTTCTTGAAAAGTACCTGCAAAAAGACATTCCAAAGTTTCTAGTCTGGCAGCTGCCTGGGAAGGCAGAGCCAATGGGATGTCGATGCACCACGTGGGAAAACCTACACAGCCTATTTTTGTTCCTTTCACCAGCATCAGGAACACATTACAAGATACCAAAATTTACTCTTTTTGAATAGCTTGATCCCCATGAAGACACAAAGCCAGGTCATTTTTTCCCCACTTCAGAAGCACACCAGTTAAAGTGCACTGCTGGGAGCTGTCACCCTCTCCAAAGAAGAGAGATTCCCATGGTAGGAAGGGATCCCCACACTCTCCCCACTTTCTGCTCCCTCACATCAAAATACTAGTCTTACATGGTGATTAATCTCCTCCTAACTCAAAATAAGTACTGAATGCTCCAGTAAAATTGGTAAATGAAGCTACACTTTGCATTTTCCCCCCGTCTGTATTCTTATTGGCATGCTTTATGTGTCTGGCTTTATGCTTTAGGCACAGACTCATTATTCCTACAGTATTCAGCAGAGACTCAGTGAATAATCACATTCTGCTTGTGTTTGGAACATTGTAAAGGTAATACTGGGAAAAAACACCAGTGACTTCATCTGCTTAACATATATAAACAGGGAATGGGAATTTTAATGCACACGTGCACAAAAGGAGGAAGATGTAAAAGAGAGAGAAAAATCTATTCCTCGAGACAAAAATCTATTCCCCCTTTTCAGTAGCTGCTCCTTTTTACCCAGCTAAGTGCACTGAACAGTGAAAATTCACCTGCAGGTAACTAGCAGATAATCAGATGTACACAAAAAACAAACCAAGGAGCATCCCAAGGGAAGACAAGCTTTATTTGCCTGCAGGAAACACCAGAAGCTGCCCATTTAGCAGCCCTGATGCTGACACATGCTCTGCATTACAGCATCTCACCACGCTGCTCAAGACCACCCCAGGTGCTGAGCCCATCCCGTGCCACAGGAGGACAGCAAACCAAATTAATCTGATTTTGGATGGCCAGCACATTGTACTTAACGCAGTTAAACACAGTTGATACTCTGTCCTTTTTTAGGTCGAGTTAGTATCTTTGCAGGTTGCATCAACCTCGCAAGTATCACCAAACACTGCCCCTGTTTGGGCCACACAGCTCCATGCCAAAACTCCCCTGCAAACGTGCCACCAGGCTTGGTGGATGACTGCAGACACCATATCAGCAAACAGCTATTTAGCAGCAGTCACAGCTAGCTGACCTTCAGGCAGAAACTCAGTAACCTGATGATGATGACATTGCTGGCCCTAGATTGTCTGCAGCATTTATTCTGGCAGCGGTGAAGAAAATGCAGGGATGGATTTTGAGCAGGAAGCGCTGCTCAGCAAAGCAGAGCCCTCGCTCCTGCCCCGAGCTGGGTTGGAACTGCCTCCCCTGGGAACCCACCCACACTGCTCCAGCTGAGCAACACAGCCCGCTGCAGCTGTCATGGGAGAGAATATGAACAAGCTCACAGCCCAGCAGCATGGCCTCAGAGCTGCAGCACGAGAGCTGCAGGGTTTGGAGACAGCAGCTTCATAATCACATAACCCTGAGCACCTCCTGGGCAGAGGAGACACAGGCAGCACACTCAGAGACTCTACAACCTGCCCGTGTGTTTGTCAGGACACAACACAAGGTAAGAAATCAAAGATGCTCTCTCTGCAAACAGCTTGTGTTAACTGTCTATTTTTAAAGACCAACTTCAAAAATAATTCTTGGGAACCTACCAAGGAAACAAACTGCATATAGCTGTTTGTCTGAGGTATCACCTGGGAGTTTACATTAGTTTACACAGGCCTGCTACAGCAGTTCCATAATCTCTGCTTTGGAAACAGCCTGTCCTACACCTGCCAAAACACAGGGTCATTTTCTAACCAGGGCAAACGAGCTGGATGTTAACATGGGGCTCCTCTATCCAACAGCTGCTACAAAGAGCATCTTTCCTTGCAAAAAGCCTAAAAGTTGTACAGGTGACTTCGTAATGAGCATGGGAACCTTTTCTGATGGAGTCCTGCAAGAACTTTTGCCTAGATGCAGCTAAAATTTAATTTCCAAGTCACACCCACTGTGTGATTTAGCATCTTCCAGCAACGTGGAAGAAAAGTCATGTATGAGTATGACAGAGCTGTGTGAAATCAAGTTACAGACCCTGTGCAGCCCAGAGGCTCTCACCTGGGTTTCATTACCCCTCTCCCAACACAAACAGCACTGGAAACACCAGTGCCTGTATCCACTGCCTGCACAAGCTCCACAGACCCTGCAGCTGCAGCCACCTGCACAGCCATGGACAGGAGCTGGGACACAGCTCAGCCCCACGCTGCCAGAACCCACAGGGACAGGCTGAGAACAAACCCCACCCCAGGGGCTGCCCAGGGAGTGGGAACAGGGCTCCCAGAGAGTTATCAGTTTGTTTGATGTAACCAGCAACACTGCCATGTGCACACTGACACGAATGCACAGATCTCTGTGGAGTTTGATGGATGAGCTGATGGCAGGCAAGTTATAAAATCCATCTGGTTGGAAAACCATTGTCATTGTCAGCTAAAAATCGCACCAGCAAACTCATATCACAACTTTCTACTATCCAGCACCAAACTAGAGTACCAGAGTAAATGGTGGTGTTCTTTCCTGGGCAAATCTTGCAAAATATTCACAAACTCAACACTAGTAGCAGTACAACAGGGTTTTTTTCCTATTTTTTTTTAAATACACCAAGTGCTTCAGTCAAGCCTGAGAAAAAAGATGGAAGATGATTTTTGCCTATCTTGCAACAAAACCTCTCCTGAGATATGCCTGTTCTGCATCAGGAGAGTTTCCCAGTAAACGCATGAAAGAGTGCTGCTATGAGATGCAAGATTATAAATCCAGAGCATCAGAAAAGACTGATGAAGCTTAGGGAACTTAAGAAGCCCAAAGTCAAGACATGTATTTTATCTCTGGGAGGAGAACTAGAGCCCAGGAAGATCTCAGGCTGCATTGCACCACCAGCAGTGCTCAGAGCAGGGCATGGCACTGCTCAGCACATGCCCCAAGAAAGGCTCTCACACACCTGGTGTGGGGCAGAGGAGAAACACTTCCCTAGGAGTTTGTACAAGGAGATTTTGACATCAGAGGCTCTCCCATCACCTCCAGCACAAACACAGCTGGCAGGTCAGGTTTGAGACAGCTCCATCATGTCCCAGGGGTGGCAGGAGTTGCCCCGAGGGGCACAGCCAGCTTCCAGCAGGTACCCCAGCAGTGGCACAGCCAGGTTGACACAGGCACTGATGAAAGGACTTGCCCAGAGCTCAGCAAGAGGAAACTTGTGGTGGAGTCAGAAAGAAAACCCCGTTATCTCAACTTCCGGACCCTCTGCTTAACCGCCAGACCACAAAACACTTTTATTGTAGGATAACATTTCAACAAATAGCTATTTTCTCTTAGCAGAAAACCCACTCGGCAGTTTTACTTTTAAAAAATCCATTTTTACTCCAACTCTGTAGGAGTCCAAGCCAGCCCTGTGACTCGGCATAAACAATTTCTCCCTCCTTTGCATGCCCCAGTTTTATTAAGTAATCCCCATAAAAGCAATTACTGAGCTTTGGACTGAAAAATAACTAGGGAAAGAAAAAAAAAAAAGAAAGAGACAGCAAACTCTGCATATCTTTATTTGCATACGGATTCCCTCCCTCCCCCTTTCTAAGGTTTTTGCCATGAGGTCTTTTATGTCTCTTTCAATAATCATATAATTATATGATTCCTAAAGTACACGCTGGCAACACTTCAGGGGATTTTAGTCATTACAGGTGACAAGACTTCTCTCATGTCTAATGCTTGCTAGGATTTCCTTCCACTTCATTCACAGATAAGATGAAGAACCAAGTGACACCCAAAACGTTCTCACAGACAGGTTTTGGGGGAATCAGGCCTTTTCCTTCTCCATTACAGATGCAGGGAAATGGCAGAACTGAACTGGAATGAACTTCAATTGGAAAGAAGCACTTTTTCAATTAAGCAGCCCATCACTTTTCCCAGGCACCACATCCAACTATTTTAATGGCTTTCACATTTTTTCTTGAATTTTACAATCTGAAAGAAATGCCAAGGTTTCATCAAGGACTGAGAATGCCATAATTCCATTTCTTCCAATGGCTGCAAGTTATTAACAAGATGTCAAAACATCATAATTATTTTATATCAAGTTTGACTGATGCCATAAACATCTCTTAGCTGCACACCATCCTGAGTCTCACTCCCCCTGAGTGCAGGTATGTGCTCAGGCTAAATGGAGTTAAGAGGCTGCACATGCTCTTCCACAGCAGTGCAAGAGACATTTAAGAGCCACCAAAACATCAACAGCAATAATGCCTTTTATTACCTGATGCACTTGATGTCATTGTAAGCTTTGAGGCATCGCTTTCCTTGAAACTCTTTGGGGGCTTTTGCTCCTCTCTACAAATAAGAGCCCCCAGGAAAGAAGCTGCAGCTTCAGTAAGCAACAGGAGGGGTTAAAGGAACGAGCTGGGTGTGCTTCAGCAGCCACCCAACAGCCAGCAGCTCTGAATTACCATTTGTTTCCCAACTTGGCCTGCACGCTTCCTCCTAACTTCAGCATCCCGTCACTAAGTACAGGTTAGGTCAGGGACACCCTAGCAACAGAGTGAATCAAGCCATATTTAAAATTGGAGGAGGAAAAAAAAGCAAAACACCAAACAATTCCTGTTTCATTTTTATGAAGCGAGAAAGAACATCTGTTGAAGGGCAAGGAAACGCAATGATATCAAACCACAAACAGCATAAGCTTCACATTCAGACTACAGGCACAACTGCATCATGCATATGCATTTTGTGAATTCCTCTCTATGACAACCTGTGCAGAAGAGAGAGCAAGGCAGGCTGCGGCCACCGGAGAGGAGCCCAAGCGCAGCTCCTTGCCCTGCCGACCGTGCACAGCAGCCCCCAAAATAGAACATTTAACTTCAAATTGCCACGTTTGTGTGGCACTATAGATAGCCAGCACAAGATTAAAAAAGCTTTGCTCTGAGCACAAAGGGAGCGACAGGAATGGTGCCATAAGCCCATGTTTTGCAGCCAGTGGCACAGGGAAATAATTTTGATCCCTTCAATCCCCTTATCCATGCCAACCACTGACCTTGCAGATGCAACTTTTGTTCAAGTTCAGTCCCTTTTTGGCTCGAAGCAAGATAGAGCTACTGAGGAAACACTCTCCATTCATGCTGGATCATCCAAGCACCGTGCACACAGCTGCCCCCATGCTCCTGTTGGCCAGGTAATTCTGCACTTCACATCCAGTCACTCAGTACAAAATAATTAAGCTGCACAGGGTGACACTCCCCTCCCTGACTGTCACTGGGGCTCCACACTGCTGGCCTGGCTGGTGCAGGTAGGAGCCCCACAGCCAGTGCAGTTCCTACCTGCCCAGCTTTCACAACCCTTGCACCAGAGGAACTGGACCGACAACTACACACAGCTCTGTTTTGCCTGGGCGGCTCGGGAGCTGGTTAACTCTTGCCTCCACGAAAAATTGTTCTGGATTAAGAACAAAAAGACTCATTCTCCTTTCAGCATCAGAGCAGTATTCTTAATAGTTCATTAGTTTTGAAAAAGAGACTGTTTCTCAAGGAGATGGACCAGAGCTGGTAACATTGTGCTCCAACTCTTTTCTCTCTGAAGAGCATGGCTGGAACAGTCACAGCCCCCGTTGTGCTGAACACAGTAGAACCAGGAGATATTTAAACAGCAAGAGCCACTTCACCTACATAAAATTCTTTTATACATTTACCATGATAAACTGGAGGCATTAAAGTGCAGTGAATTGGAAATTGTTCTCACTTAGAGCTGGATGTTCACCTGCAACCGATACCAAGATGCACACCCCACGCACTGTATTTCAAATCTTTATTTAAAAAAAAACCCGACAAACTGCATCTAGCAGGAAACAGTGTTTCAGTTCTGCTGATACGGCTCTCTTTCGAGGTACTTGCTGCAGCACTACAAACTACACAATATTCCCACAACCTGCACCACCAGGACAAAGCCCAGACACTGGAGAAGCTGAAGCAGTAAGCAAATTTTGGTAACACTCCACCCAGACAAGGTGCACACAAGTTTGGGATCTGTGTGCATGCAAAGCCTGACCCAGGGGAGCAGCCTGCTGTGGCTGTGCCTGAAGAATTTCACACCTCACCCAAAAAATGGGGATAAAAACCAAACCACCCCAAAAACCTTTCTATCAACGTGTCTCCAGCCACAGTACTGCATCTCTGTACCAAAATGAATTTTTTTCACAAGTGCAGTTGCATGACCACCAGCCCTTCTGCAGAGCAAGCAGGGATCTACCAAATGAGAAACCAGGCTGATCTCATCCTCATCCTACCCAGCTCCCTTCTTTACTGCTATTTTCCCAGAAAGTAACACTGTGATAGCCAGCCTCATTCTGTGAAATAACAGATAAACGACAAAAAGTCCATCTTCTTAGCCTACTGAGAAGACAGTAAAGTTTTCAGTTCTTACTAGGCATGAAGCGAAACACACTACTGCAAGTAAACATTTATTATCTGAGTGAAGTGGAACACTAATTCTATTATATCCCTTTTATTTAAAAAAAAAAAAAAAAAAAAAAAAAAAAGTCTTACCTGTGCAATACAGAATACTTTATTTTTTAAAATATTATAGATTTTAATTAATTTTAAAACTGAATATATCTTTTGTATTTCTCTGCGATGGTCTACTTGACATTTCAGCAAACTTCACCTCATATTTTGCCCCAGCTTTCAGAGTGCTCAAGAAAGCCTGAGCAGTTATACTCTGGGAAACTACTTCAGAAAAATTGGTAGGATATTAAGAGGTCTTTCAAAACACCCAGATAAACAGAATCAAGCACAATTTGAGTTAAAAATGAAACCTCAGGTAGGGATCAGGGTGACCCCTGGGCTTGGTTGGGATTTCCAAGCAATTTCGTCTCTCCACACCCCTGCAGCCCTGACCTTGATGTGCACTAAAGGTGCCCCGACCCCGGCTTGGGCATGGCCCCAGGCTGGGGCTGCACTTGCCCTGCACCCCATCACTCCTTTAACCCGGCAGGTTTCACTGATGAGCAGAGAACTGCCCATCCAGAGAAGAGCTGGATCCTTCCTGAGCACAGCCCACCACTCCCCACGGCTTACGGGAACATCGGGAACATCACTGCCCTGCTCCCAGCCCAGCTGAGCAGACTCCTCAGGCTTTCCACAGCTCTCCCCCTCTGCTTTCATCTGATTTCCCAACAACAACAAAGGTACCTTAAGTACCTGCTTCAGACAAGATGCAAGGAAAAAGAAACAAAACAACACAACAAAATCAACTAGCTAGGAGAACAAATCAATGGAGACTAGCAAGCCTTCAGGAAAACCAAAAGGCATTTAGAGCCTTTAGAGCATCATCCAGAAAATCATTAGCTTTCCTGGGGTTAAAAGCACTTTTTAAGAGGAATAACTGGCCATCAGAAACGTTAGCTTGATACACCATCACCTGATAATTAAGTAGAAGGGAAAAATACTTAAATATCTAGAAACTTGCTTTAATACATAAGCTAGCTATGGAAGAATCTAAGCTGCAAAGTAGACAGAGAGATGGTGACAAATCAGAAGTTACACTGCTAGGTCAGTGGAGCTAGGACAAAACCTTTGGATCAGGAAGCTGCAGTCAAATACACTGGTTTTCTTATCCATGAGAGATCGGAGCAGCAGTAACAGGACAGTGCACAGACCACATGTGAATACAGCCTTATCAAGATGACAGCTGGAGAACTTATGGATTTTGTCCAGAAGTCTACTAGGAGCAATAGGCTTTCTAAACTCTGCTACAGTGAGGTAGGAACAGCAGAGAAGGGACATCGAGGCAGTGTGCCAGACCCCTGGATACAAATAAAAATGAGTGGGTAAAGCATAAATCTCCTTGGGGCAGAGCTGGGCCCCAGCTCAGCTTGTAAGGGCAGCATCTCCACTCCAACACCACGTGCACCCAGTCAAGGTCTGCCCCTTGTCAGCTCGGGGATCTGCTTCTACACAGCACATCACTCCACTCACATCTGAGCACAGAGTCGCCAGGAGATTTTAGAAACAGGTTAAACATCTCTCAAAAAAAACCATATACACACACCCCCTCAAGAAAGTTAAAATTTCCATTCAGAACTCCAAAGCTTTGCTGCAATCTGTAAAAATGATAAACAACAGCCAAAAAGAAAACACAACCC
Organism: Sitta carolinensis; assembly: GCA_032173965.1. Lineage (NCBI taxonomy): Eukaryota > Metazoa > Chordata > Aves > Passeriformes > Sittidae > Sitta > Sitta carolinensis. The sequence continues at coordinate 6,254,999 of CM063296.1, read as the reverse complement.
CTTGTCTTTTCAACTACTTTGGGAGAACAATTGCTCTCAAAGATCGCATTCATTAACATTCTGATGAAGTTCCCTTTTAGCGCTGTTTTTCATACTTGAAAGGAACAGCTATGATCAGAGAGAGCCCTCAACTACCGACTCACTCATTTAGATTCTCTCGCTCTGATTCACCAATCACCTTCAAGAATAATTAGCAGCTTCATCTGAACGTAATGAATATACACACATGCTCACATCCATACCACTCATTTCGGGAGGCGGGCAGGAATCCCCCTCTCCTGACCCCTGGCACAACAACCAGCTCCTGGGCAGCACCTGCGGCTGATGGCTTTTCCAGCAGCTGACCACCTCGAGCCAAGAGGTCAGAGCAAACTACATTTCCAGGTTAATTCCAAAGTCGTGATGAGTGGCTGAGTGCCAAAAAACCCCAAACAAAACGCAAAACACACACGCATAAACCATAACCTGCGTGAAACCCGAGCTGGATTAATACAGGAAGATCCAGGGGAAGGAAGAGAAAAGAGAAGATTTAACTTCTTACACACAGAAAGCTGCCTGTATGCCTGTGGGGCTTTTTTTTTTTTTTTTTTTTACTTATTTTAAAATATATACATACAATCAACTCAGTCTTTATTTGGAAGATGGTAGGATAGGAGATACATTAAGTCAAGTCACAAGTATCGCCGAAACAAGACACATGATCTTCAGATGACAACTGCCAAAGGAAACACTGCCACATGAGCTAAAATCCAAAATGCTTAAATTCACACCAGAAAGCTAAAGGAAACCTCAAAGCCATCCCTCAGTATTAACCTTAACTGCTCATACTCCTAGGTCAACACAAAGGAAGAATACAGGTATTTGTTCTATAAAGCACCCTTTATTTACAGGAACACCAGCAGTGAGAATTTGCTTCAGTGGGGAAGGGGAATTCACAATATGGTGAGATACAAAGAAAAACAAACCAAAATCCACCTTACCTCTCCTAAATGACTCTACCATTAAGCTCTACCCAAACACTGAGAAATTCCATTTCCAAGGGGAAACCCAAGGCTTAGTTAGTCTATTAAACATAATCAGAGATCATTGTAACATCAAGAAACAAGACCTAGAATGCCACAATGAACTACCACATATGCAACAAAAGCTTCTTTTCGGGCTAAAAAATTAAATAAAATACTTCCTTAGTTCAGCACTGTCCCTAGGAAATGTACTCACTTCTACACTTTCTTCCCCCTCATGAGCATAGAAGGCTTCAATTCTTATTTATTTTTTAAAAAGCATTACAGCAGATTTTAAATCCTCTTAAAAAAACAATGTACACCAAAATACAGATTTCCTCCAAAGCAGAAGAAAACCACCTGTTGCAGTCAAGTTCACCAGAGAACACAGCTCCACACCACACAAAATGACCTTGCCATTTCAGTCATTTACATGGGCATATAATGCTGTAAAGGATATTTGCCTTAATCATCCCCTTCCCTTGCTGCTGCATCACATCTGCCAGACATCACCCATGGTCCAAAGCAGTGTTGCAGGGAAAAATCCACAAAATGTAGAGTATTTTCTTCTTTCCAGTTTCACAGGGATTTAAGAAATGCACACCATCATTATGGCCAAGAACACAGCCTTGAACATAACACACCTGGTTGGTGTGAAACAGGAGAATTCTGCTCACACTCGTCCCTCTGAGGTGTCAACCACCACGGCTGCAGAGGTGCACACATGTTGTTTTCTAACATGCTGGTAAATACACTATAAATCAGTTAATTTCAGGTGGTGTTCTCTTACATGTTGGTAAATGGAGTAGAAATCGATTAATTTCAGGAAAGCATTCTAGTACGTGTGGGTAAACAGAGTAGAAATCGGTTAACTTCAGGTGGTGCTTTCTGACAAGTTGGCAAACATAGTAGATAGTTAATTTCAGAAGGTGTTCTCCAACATGTTTGTAAATACAGTAGAAACTAGCTAATTTCAGATGGTACAGAAGTTTTTATACAAGAATTTTAAAGTGGATCATTTTGTAAAGACTTTTTTTTTTTTTTCCTTCTTAAAGAAAACCCAGAACTGCTTCCACAAACAGAAGTACCTTGGGATGGCAGATATTTAAGGTCACTTTCCACCCTTGTGTACGTTATTATCAAGGTTTGGATGATTCAATAACAAGACTCACCCCATCTGAAAAGCCCAGAGTTTTCCCCGTCAGCCTGGAGGGACTGCACTATCATTTGAATTCTATTTCCTGATAATGTGCTCATCATGGCAGAAAATTTCTGCAGGAAGATGAATTTTACTTTCTTCCCTGACAGCTCAGTAGAGACTCAGGGGTTTAATTGGACCTATCTGCTGATGCATATTTGACTAAGAGTATGCCCAAGGAAAAAAAAAAAAAAAAAAAAAAAAAAAAAAGAAAAGGTTATACAGACAGGTCTAGAGCTTGGTTTAGAGGCACACGAAAGCAGATTGCTCACTCATTATGAGCTGTGCATATACAAAGTAGTGAGTGGGCTTTCCTGTTAGGACAACACCCCACAAAGGACACTGCCAACAGCCAAAGAACAGCCATCCCCAAGCTAACACAAACCTTCTCCCCTCTGCAGCACCTGCACGCCCGGAGCTGCTCAGGGACCACTGGGCTAAACGTCCCTGCTGAGCAGAAGCCCTGGCTGCTCCAGCAAGAGTCCTGGCACCAGGGCAGATGCCAGGGCCACCGCTGGCACCTCCACGGGCACACAGGGACAGCTCTGGGGCTCGGAGGAGCCGGCCCTACAGGAAAAAACTCCCAGCAGCCACGATGCCACCAGAGGCCTTCCTGGCAGGAGGGTGGGCTGGGGAGCAGCAGAGCCCATGAACAAAATGGGACCTCACAGTCTGAGCCAAAGTCATCAAAGATCCCAGGGCAAATCAGAGTATTCATCAGCCCGTGCAGAACTCCTCACTCCTGCAGCACAGTAATAGATGCACGAGTGGCAGGAAATCCAAAGTAGGGAGAGAACCCAAAACTTTGCCCACGTTTCCATCATGGTGTGTCAAAGAAAGTGGACAAAAGCACCAGGATTGCTCATGTTTACTGGGAATTCAAGTTATTACACCCAACAAGCAGCCTGTGAGGTGCTTCCTCTTGACAACTCACTTCTTCCCCTCATTCACTAACAAAACAAAAATCAAAAGCCAAAGTCATAGTTTGTCAATGCCCCTCCGAAAATATTAAATTTCCTGCTCTGCTTAACTTAGCTCAGACAAGGCAGGCAGTATTTGCTCAGCAAATATTGTTTGTAATAAGTTAGACAAGCAATATTTTTTGCCAGCCTATTAACACCAGAAAAATATGTACAGTCAACAAGAGATGAAGAATTTGTTCAATTACTTCAAAAATGGGAATTACAACCGAGGGATTATTATCCATTTAAACATCTCTTTTCCACAAAATGTCAAACACTAGCCATTTGCTAACAATCTCCGGAGACAGATAAAGTAACATTTTGGCAATGCAAACACAAACTCCCGAGCTGGAGGAGGAGGGAGTGGGAGGAAGGAGGGCGGGAGGGGGGACGCTCCACCATTCACAACAATGCCGGACCATCCCAACACGCCAGGAATATTTTTGCAGCCAATTAAAACCCCAAACAAACATCTGACGGGCCCGAAGCGATGGCGAACACCGGGCAGAGGAGGGCACCGGGGGAGGCAAGCAGCGAGGCGGAGGGGGGGTCAGCAAGTTGCCAGCGGAGCCGCGCTCACCGGGGCTGGCCCGGCACCCCCCCGACCGCAGCCCCGGGATCCCCCCCGGGCTGACACCACGATTAATGCACGTCAATTGCTATTTGCAAAATTCAGCAGCCTGCAAGCGCCGCGCTTCCTTTCTCAAATCCCTTTTTTTTTTTTTTTTAATTTTTTTTTTTCCCTTTCCTTTTCCCTTCCAACCACCCCCCCCAACACCACCACCACCACCTTCCCCAGCCCCCGCCCCGCGGGAGGGCAGAGCCCCCCGGCGCTCTTACCTCCAGCGCTTCCAGGGTGTTGAAGCTGGCGATGGCGAAGCCATCGATCAGGTCCTCTTCCTGGGAGCTGGACTCGCGGCGGCGGCGGCGCGGGGGCCGGGCGGCGCGGGCGGCGGGCGGCGGGCCCCGCGGGGCGGTGCAGTTCTGGCCGCCGTTCTCCTTGCCGGGGCTCGGCTCCTTCTCGGAGCCCGAGGACGGGCTCTGGTTCCGCGGGTCGCGGGCCGCCGCCTCCCGCCGCCGCACGCGGTCCCGCTGCGACCTCGACCTCCGGCTCTGCCGGATTTTCCCATCCATCGCCGAAGAAGTAAATTAAAAAAAAAAAAAAAATTTAAAAATAATAATAATAATTAAAAAATGAAAAATAAAAATAAAAATGAAAAGGAGAAGGCCAGGCGCGAGGGGGGGGTGGGGGGTGGGAGTGGGGGGGGCGCGGGGGGAGAGAAAAGTCGCCCCCCTCCAACTCACCGCTTCCCCTCTCCAAACCCCGGAGCCCTTAAAAAATAATAATAATTATAAAAAAAAAAAATCAACAACAACAACAAAAAAATTCCTGCTGTTCAGAGCCTCGGATCCAGGGCGATGATAATCCACAGAGCAAGGCTGGGTGGCGGTGGGGCGAGCGGCACACACACACAAAAAATATTAAATCCACGGAATGACCTTGACAAATTTCCACCCCCCGCCTCCCCCCACCCCCCAAAAAAAGCAACGACGGGAAGAGGAGGGGAGGAAAAAAAAAAAAAAAAAAAAAAAAAAAAAAAAAAAAAAAAGAAGGGGGGGAAGATTTATCTGGATCAGGACGAGGACACCTCGGATTCACTCGGCGCGGAGGAGAGAGGCAGATCCAGGAGGCTCGACCCAGCTCGGGATAATCCAGGCGCGGCGCCCCCTCCCCGGGGGCAGCGCCGCTCCGGGGCCCCGCTCCGGCCGCCGCGCACCGCCGGGGGGGCCGCCGCCGCCGCCGCGCTCGCCGCCCAACTTTCTTGCCGCGGAACGAGCGAGACAATCCCTGGGCAGCCCCCGCCGCCGCCCGCCGCCGCCGCCGCCGCCCGCCGCCGCCGACCCCTCCTCGCCGGGCGCCGCCGGCGGCTCGCAGCCCCCCGCCGGCGCGGCGCGGCGCCCCCGCCGCCGCCGCCCGCTGCCGGATGGCGCTCGCCCGCCCGCCCCAGCCCGGCCGCCCGCGGCGCGGCGCAGCCCCGGCCCCCAGAAGCCGCTCAGTCGGCGCTGCCCGGATGCCGCCCCATTCTCCCCGAGCTGGGACGCGGCGCTAGCACCGCCCGGCCGGCCGCGCATGAGCAGGGCTGCCAGCTGCGCGTCATTCCCCGGCGCAGGCCCGGCCGTGCCCCCGGCCCCCCCCCTTCCTCCTCCTCCTTCCCGCCCCGCCGCCGCCTCGCCTCCCTCAGCGCGGGCCGGGGGCGCTGGCGCCCGAGCGAGCCCCCGAGGAAAGTTTCCGCGGCCCGGCTGCCGCTGCCGGCCCGCGGCCGCCCTGCCCCGGGACGCGGAGGGGGCAGCGCCGCGGGCCGGGACGGCGGCGGAGGGGAGCCGGGCGCAGGGGGCGAGCGGCGGCCGGCGGGGGGAACCGGGGATGAGCTGCGGGCTGGGAGCGGGGTCGAGCGATGAGCCCAGGGCCGAGGAGTGAGCTGGGGTCGGAGGGGGAGCCGGGGACAGGGAAGGAGCTGCGGGAGGAGTTGTGGATTAAACGGTGAACCGAGGGTCAGGCTGAGGGGTCACTTAGGGGTTCGGGACAACTTGGGGAACGCGGGAAGAGCTGAGAGACATGGAAAGAGCGGAGGGGTGAGCTAGGGAGCAATCTGTGTGTCAAGGGACAAGTTAGGGAGTGAGCTGTTGATGAGGGTGCGGGACTCGGGAGTGGGCAGCCAGAGCTGTCGGTGGGACGTGGAGCGGTGTAAGGGGACCGAGGGTTAAAGGCTCACGGAGATGGAAGCAGGAGACTCTGTTCGTTAGCTCCTGCTCCTCATCCATTCATCTCGCTGAGGTTTTATTCGGGCTCTGCAGTGCGGGAGGGGGCTGTTTCCTCTCTCGATTCCCTGCGGTTTCAGGCCCTCTCCTCTCTCCGGGATCCCCTGGCCAAAGGCTTGGTCCTCAGGCGTTCCCTGGGGACAGCGACTGGCTCGGCGGCCGAGTGAGCAGCCGTGCAGTGCCCAGTCCCAAGGGCAGCACTGAGGAAGGTGTGCCTGGATCAGGGCTGCTGCGCAGGGCTGTCCTACATATCGCAATGGTAGCAGGGCTTAATCCTCCTGTTATCGTCTTTTATTGCACAAAGACAGATACTGCAGCATGTTACCATCACTTCTGGGTACTCCCTTCCTTGTGTGGGGCTGGATTTGCTCTGTTGGACTGACTCGGCTTAATTCCTTACTTCTTCAGCTGCTTTCACCTTCCCTGGGGGTTAGCCTTTAGTTCTGGATGTGAGAGACGTTAGAAAGATGTTGAGAAATAAAGCCTAAAGAAATCCATTGAGATTCATGTATAAGGGAAAAAAATCCATGAAGGAGATTCAGAGTTAGTGGGAGCTGTGGAAGTAAGGGAAGCAAAAAAAATCTCCTGCTACTTGCTCGCACTGTGTTCCAGTTCAGTCATCACCAGGGATGGTGATTTCCTCAGGCTGGTGTCCCCAGAATTGTCAGGCTGGCTGCTGAATATCTAAGGCACTCATGAAATCTTCAATGTGGGCGCTTCAATGCCCATTTTCCCACCATTTTCTTACGTTCTGATCTAATTGTAACAACAGAGTAGTCAAAAATTAACCCCCTTCCACCTGGCCCAAACAGGCTCTTTGACACAGGTTTCTGGTGTCTGGCAACAGCGTTGCCCCACCTTACTTAGACAAGCGCTAAAATAAATTTCATCGTGTTAAAATATAGCACAGAAACGTCATTTAAATTTAAGCCATTTAAAACCAAAGGTAGAAATCCCACGTGTAGTGCAAAACCTCTTAATGCAAATAGTCAGTCATGCATCGCATGCCTCGATCACACTCGTATTGGTGTCATTTGTGTCCTAATAAAATCCTATAATCTTTTGCATGCCAATTAAAGAAGGAAGATAGCTAAGTCTAGCTTCTTCCTCGGGTAATTACAGGCTAGTGGGGAGCCAGACAGTTATCTGCCCCGGGTTTTGCTGGACTGTGGATTTCCAAAGGGTATTTCCTCTCCCGTTTCATTAAGTGACTCTACAGTATTTTTTTAAATGTATGGTGTTTGAAAGACACAACTAAGATCCCGGAGATGTTTGTTAATTAAAGGGCTCAGTTTAGATACATCTAATTTAACAATGTATTGGGTTTAACAACTGCATTTGCTTTAGCAGTATTTTAAGGGACACTTTCTAGAAATAAGAGTTTACACTGAGTTCACTAAGTACTGGTTAGCCTGTCCTTGTATTTACAAGGTAATTTCTATGTTGCTTAAAAGTACATCATAAGGGTAAGTCATTAAAAAAGATCAACTGGGACATTTTTGGTTTAACAGTTTCTCATCTCACTCCTGTTGTGCTATAGGCCCTCCATCATTAATATGCATTTCTAGTTATCTTTTTTTCATTCACTTCCAAATTTGCTGACCAACAAGGACAGTGGAAATTGCCTGTAAAGTTCTTTTCTTTATTTCCTGTCAGCAGGGTCATCAAGATTCTCATCCTGTGTTTACATGCAGGAGTTTAATGTCACTGGGAGCATAAACCACCATAAAAGGTGCCTTCTGGGGAAAGTTGTGAATACCTTTTTTTTTTTTTTTTTTCAATTAACTCCACAAATTCAGCAGCACTATGATTGTCCATAGTTATTCTCATTTTTGTATATATATATTTTCTTGTTGAAAAATGCAGCAGAAGGGTCATCCAAAGGAATTAACAAAATCAAGCAGTCCACGTGGGAAAGGATGCCTCTGCTTGAAACAGCGTCTCTGAATCAATCATGCCTTTCCTTCCACCAAGGCAATTTTGTGTTTTCAATAGAAGGCAGACCTACAGTGGTTTTGTTTCCCCCCAGCATCAAATGGCATTCCACACAATGATATTCATCATGTTATAACTCTAGGTGAATGATAATGGATCAGAGGGAATGAAAACAGATGGATGTTAAAACAGACAATTCCCTGCCACAAACCTGGGAGCCCTCCACTGCTGCCTAGTCCATTCATTCAGTGGATAATTGTATTAGACATTCCAACAATAGAGAGGCCTTCTTCATTAATCCTGAATTTACTGAAAAGAAGCTTTGCAGACTATAGCTCTTTCGGTGCTTAGACAACATCAGGCAAAATTTACTACAGGCTGTGTAAAACTCAACAGGATAGAAATTAGCACAGAAAGTTCCAAAAGCAAGAGAGATGGGCTAGAGAGGCCGGGGGACAGGACAACCCAGGAGCAGCGCTGCAGGTAGGCAGGGGACAGGAGTGCCTTTACAGCACAGCTGCAGCTCAGGTGACGCCAAGGAAATTTATTGAACAGCTTTCCTCGGGCTGGAGTGCAGGTGCAGCTGAACTTACCAATTTTGGACCTGGGTTTGAGCTAATTGTCCCTTCCCAGAACCTCCAGCTCACCACATGAGGCAGTGAGTGCCAATCCCTGCCATGTGATGGGGCACAACCGTTCTGTAACCCTGGTCTGCATCAGGTGACTGGGGCTAAGCAATACACATCGAGTCTTGCCAGCTGTCCTGTGAGTCAGACCTTGATTACAATATTGACATTAACATTTTAATCACATGCATGCTGCTGCGGATTTTAATGACAAACTTGCTATGCCTTTGCCTTTTGAGGATCAGAAATTAGACCCTCGTTCATGGCTGGAGTGAGAGTGGCATCAGAGCAGCAGCAAGCACAGCAGTAAATATGGCACTGCTCTCGCCACGAGCCTGCCCCTGGACATTAACCTTGCTGGCACTGAGCACCGCACTGGAGCAGGGACTTTGTTCTCAATTACTCTGTTCCTGTGTCTGGGGCAGTGCTGGAAGTTGTGAAAAAGGAGAAAGGCGGTGCTTTGTATCCTCTGTAGCCTGAGGCAATGTGAAAATCTACCCGATCCCTGTGTAACTATCGTTTTCGATTCACAGGTACTTTAATCAGGGCAGAGTAATCCAGAGATATTTCCTCCATCCAGTGGAGGTGGAAGCAGGGTTGCTACTGTGCTTCTTCTGCCCAGTGCCCTCAGAGCGAGGTGAAGAAAATTCAATGCAAATGAGAATCATGCCCCAAATCCGTGTTGTTCCTCTCACCCCAAACACGCTCCACGATCTGTTGTGAACGCTGCAAGCCGAGTCTGCGAGGCTTTGCTTTGTTACAGACTGTCATGTCCAAGGTGGAAGGACAACCAAAAGGTCACAATAAATAAACTGAATACAAAATTGCTTAAGGCAATAAAAGGAGACCACAGACTTTCATTACAGCTCTGACATGCACCAGGAGACACTTCAGGATGTTAAATAAGCTGGGGTTTGTGTCGATGGGTTTAGTTTTCTGTTGTTTCTTTCCCTGCTTCCCCAATACTTTGCCAAAACAATCAGGCCTTAACTGCTTGGTATCCCTTTCACAAACATGGGCTGCCTTTATCACTTGCTTCATCATGGTCATTTGCACTGAAAATACATAATCACTGTCAGAGTACAAAGAATCATTACGAATAATTAGTTACTTCCAATATGGCAAGTCAGTCTCATAAATCTTGAATATTTGGCTTTGGTTTTGGAAAGAGATTCCTTAATGGCTACACTTGTGAGACTCTGTTAATTGATATAAGATTGTATTCAAAATTAAATTTGTTTTAACAGATCTAAATCACCCCAATAAATCAGCTTCAGCCGATCTGCTCTAAGGGTTCAAGTACGCTTTTTTTTTTTTTTTTTTTGCTGGTCTGAGGAGGGATAAAGGAGGGGGTGGAAGGTGCAGCCCAGCCCAGCCGTAGCAGCTCTGGGGCACTCAGCCTTCCTGCCTGGCAGGTGTGTGGTGAGCAGGGGTTTCTCTCCAAATTCACCTCACAGCCAGGGCGTGTGGAAGGAATTCCTTCCTCTCTTCTGAGTGGGCAAAGGAGAGGGAGTTTTAATAAGAAAGAGGAGTTCAAGTCTATCTGTGATAGTCAGTTATTGAGGATTTATGCTATTATAGGTAATAGCAGTGTGAATGGTAGTTCTTATGATGCTTTTTTTCCTTCTTCAGAGAAACTGTCTTTTTCATCTGATATCATGGGTGAGAGAAGGTGAGTGTTAATAACAATAGCTTAATTTTACTTGACTGCGTATATTCTATTTAGCTCCTGAAATTGTTTCAGGACAGGATGTTATTATCTTTATCCTTGCTTTAAACCACAGAAATGGAGCTCCAGAGACAAAAGCCCAGTGTTCCTCTCCCATAATGTCTTTAGTAGGCTGTATTCCCCTATGCAGCAGCGAGCCCAAACGCTTCCTCTGATCCTGTGCGGTAAAAACCTGTTGGAAGAATTCCTCGTTTGCATTTGCTGCCTGTTGTCTTAAGTATCTCTCTATTTATTTGATTTTTTACCCTTTTCCCCACCCTTCTCTCGGCTGGGTCTCTGCCTGTCCTCGCTCGGGTGGTACCCGCTGGGTGCGGCGGGTGGAAGGGGATGCTCACTGCAGGGGTCGGGTGGCTTTGGGGCGCTTTGGGGGTGGCTTTGGGGCGGTTTAGAGGTGGCCTTGGGGCTGCTGGGAGCTGCTCTCGCCTGGCCTGGGCACAGCCTGCAGAGCGCCGTGCCCGCTGCCAGGCTCTGCAGCAGCGGTGCCAGCTGATGCTGTGTCCTGCTTGGCCGGGGATGCCGGAGTGCTGTGGGGCTCACTCATCTATTTAATGATTCTTTTTGCTTGCCTTCAGAACGGTGCGAGTGCACCGCCGCCTCCTCACCGCTCGGTGTGGAGCCCTGCAGGGTGTTCAGGGGTGAATAAAAGTGACAATCTTCTCGGTTTTATCGGGTGCAACTGTCAGGAATTTTCCTCGGGAGAAGTTGCTTCTGTTTTCAAGTGTCTTGTAGGTTGTGCTCAATTTACTCTTAAATTTGTTAAAGCAATGTATTTCATTTTAATCCTTCAGTGCATATTATTAATCGGCTAATGCTTCAAAGAAAAAAATATTAAAAATTCCCAAATGAACAACAAAAAACCTGCACTCGCTCACCTTGGGAAACCTGAAGATTAAGATTGTAAGTATAGCTTTGTGTCCTAAGCCTGGAAAATGGGGGGAAAGGTAGTAACTGATTCAGAGAAGGTATATTTGGCAGTCTACAACTTGCAGACCTCTCCTAATAAAGCCTGGCAGGGTGTGCAAACAGAGCGTAACACATGGGCATGACAAACAGGTGCTGAAGCACTTCTGCAGCATTTCTTCTGCTAATATTTTGTCTCTTTAAAGCAATCATCAGAAAGTTTTTTTCTTCTTAATTACAGAATCTGGGAGTAAGTTATTTACTAGTGGATCTGTAAGTTGTTAATAAAGGTTTCCCTGCAGTGGGATTTTGGCTCTCTGTGCACCAGCAGCAGGCTAAGCACTGAGGGAGGCTGGCAAAATCACAATCATACATAATTTACACTGGGTCAAGTTACTGTTCGTGGCAAGTAGATGAGCTGGACAAGTGTTAAACAGGGCTTCACCTTCGCTGCTGTCCATGCCTGTGATGGGAAATTTATTCCCAGAATGGATGAGGCTTAACTAATTACTGCACCAGTTGTGTGTCCTGGTGTCTTCGGGTCACCAGACCAACTTTGCATGAGCCAAATCAGAAGTGGATTCAAAGATAGAAGAATATAATCGTCAAAAGGATTGTCTTGACTTCCTGCAAATCATTTTGCAAAGAGCAAGGTAGAACTGGAAGTTAGATGAAAGGAAAACAGGAAAGATGGGACTAGGTCTGTTAGGATGAGTGTGTAATAAGGACTGAATTATTCTTTTTACAGAAAAGTTTTATGTGCACCTCATACTATTACTAATCTTTAGTTGTTCCTCATCTGATTCACTGATTTAATTTCACTTCTGCAAATGAATAAGGAGGCTCAATTTATTGAGGGGGCTGTGAGGGCCTTTGGAAGGGAATGTATTGAATTTCAGCAAGCATTTTACAAGAAGGTAGCCTGCCACAGTCTTGTGCTGTAGGACTTCCTTTGGAAGCATATTTCTCCCCCGTAAGTCTTTTGAACAGTTTTATACCACACATGTTTCAAGAGAATTAAATCAATAACAATCTGTACCTTTCTAACCTGAAATGCAAGCTCTGCACGGCAGGAGATCAAGCTATGCAATTAACTGTTGTCCTTTCAAAGGAATTCTGACAGATATTTATAGTTTACTGTATTCCATTTTCCTGCCATTGGAATATAACAGTACAACTGAATGCAGCTGACTGGAACTATGAAATAATTATAGTAATAACTATTTCCTTCTCTACTGGGGAAATCTTGTAGAGTGCTGCATGTGGGAACTGCTGATGTTCTTGCCCCTCGAAATCCGGTCCTTACCTTCAGTTTATCATGCATCCCTGGCTAAGTCACCCAAGAGAGAGTTTTTGTTCCATTACCTTCAGCTTTTTCTGAAGTCATGTTCTGAATCTCACGTTCATCTTGATGTGGAATGAATCAACGCTGTAGAAATAAATGCACTTTTAAAAGCTTTCTATATTTGTGCACGGACAGTGTATGAAGTAGAAAGACCTCTCTGTAGTAAAATAAGTCATATCTTTGTGTGGGAGTTTGGAGCAGTCTATTAAGAGGAAACTATGCAATATTACCAGAATTGAATAGACTGGCATTTGACTGCTAAGCACTTTGCAAATTTTGATATAAAGGCACTTATTTTATACCCTGAGCTGTCACTGTAACTTATGTGCTCGTGCTGGTGACTTAGTAGCATAATGACAGGCCATTGTTACTGAGCTAATTAGTTTTAAGCAATCTTTCCTAACAGTATGCTTGAGGATGACATTCATTTGCTGCAAACTTATGAGACGTTGATGCTTCAGGAAAGTAGTGATGCTGTATCTTTGAACTACCTCTCTTGCTGGCTCGGTGTGAATGTCTTACCAAGGGAGAGCTGCTGTGTTGGACATTTCAGATGCCTCTTGCCACTAGTAATACCCTCAGCTACTTAGCTTACAGCTAAGGGCTGTAAGCCTCCAGCTTTAGGGCTGTAAGCCTGCAGAGGAGCGCTGTAGTTTCCAACATGTGGTGGGATCTAATCGTTGCTTTGCCACGTGGCTGTTTTCTGTCACTGGTTCAATGTCTGTAGATGCTTCCCAGGACCTGGCAAACCAGCATCAGATACATCTGGTGCTCTGGGGAGCAGTGTGGTAGGGGATTGTGGTGTCACTTAAAAATCCCAGAAGTTCAGAGTAGGATAAGTAGAAGTAGAAAAGTCACTTTAAAGAAAGTATTGGAATTATTTTCCTAACAATGTGTTCACCAAGGTGTAGTAAAGAAAGTGTCCAGTTGCCCTCCACCTCTACCCACATGGAATGGGCATGATGTTAACCTCTCCTTCCAACATGAAAAGAATGAGAATAGGGAAGAGAAACTGTTCTCAGTTTATTCTCACAGGTGGCACCAGCAGCTTGTGGCTGTTGAGTAATACTGTATTGTGCAGCTGCCTTAGAAACTGGTGGTACTGAGTCATTCCCAGGTAATAACTTTGTTTTGGAGTCCCCCCAACTTATATTAAGGCTGGGTGGATAAGCAGTGGTACTATAACAGGAGGAAAAATTCAATTATCAGCCTCTCCAACAAGTCTCTCCTTTTCTAGAACTGTTGTCATAAAAGTGAAGTCCACTAGAAGGAGGGAAATGAACGACATGGAGAAAATCTTCTAAATTAACCAGATCTGGACACTCCCCCTGTTTTTCCATCAGGGGCTCTGGATTGCAGCTGTCTGACTCTGGTGTAGTAAAGCCTGAGCCTGCACCCCAGCCTGTGTGACTCAGCTTCTGCAAGTTTCTTCTGTGCATAGAGGGCAGATTTGGGGTTTCTGCTCAGGGAGCTGGTGTGTGTGCACAGATCAATGCCAGAGCTGAGAACTCTCCTCCTGAGAGGCCTGCAACAAACAGTACATTATTTATGTGCTCCTCTCCTGTTTCCCTGTGTGTTATGTAAATACTAATCAAGGTGAAATTGGACTCAGCCATGTCTAATTTTGACTGTGGTTTATTTTGGCAATATCCAAGCAGAAATCTGTCTAATGGTCTTCTAGAGGGGTCCTGAGGTTTTCTAAGACTCTGCATGGGTTTAAGGCAGAGTCCCTGTGTAGGCTCATGGCTGACTGTTGGAATCCCAAGAGCTGGTGCTCTGTTATTCCCAAGCCTTGCCCTCTCCTTTGCCTACAACAGGAATGTGAAAAATACCGTGTTCTGTCCAGCCCTTGCCCTCTGACCACAGCTGATGTTACTCATTCTGATAAGCAGCAGCAGGTTTTATTCCATTTATCCAACATCTTGTTGGCTTTGCATCCTGTCCCCCACATCCTTGAGTTTTTCACTTTGTGTTTATGACTATCTGTGTGTTTTTATTCCAGTTCAGCTGGCAGCAGGGGATTTCTTTGGGGACGTTCCACAGTTTTCAATTTGTTTTGTGGTTTCAGCAGTCTAGTGTTGGTTGTTCGTATTTACTTACTTATAGCCCTGCTATATTTTTTCACCTATCTGTAGATCTGGGAAAAAGTGCTTTGCTGGCAGTGTTGCCAACCAAAGTCTCTTGTCCTTTCGTGATGAGAGCTGGGGCACTGCAAGGCTGCCGTGATGTGCATGGGTGTGCCTGCTGAGCAGGGCAGCTATTAGTTCTGTGCATGATGATGGTTTCTGTGATGTGCATGACTTTCTCTGTTGGGAAATGAACTGTGAACACCTACTCATTTTTCATAGGCCAAATTATAGTGCTGTTTCAGCTCTCTGAATTGCCTACACCTCAAAAAGAACATCTCTAGGATCGTTTAGTGCAGTAGTAATGAAATAGCTGGGGCTGAGCAGCTCTTCTGTTAGCAGGAGCCACCTCTATAAACTTAGCCATTTGCTTTCTGCCTGGCAGACTTCTGATGCAGTTGATGTACTTCTGCACCCTTTTTTTTTTTTTTTTTTTTTTTTTTTTTTTTTTTTTTTTTTTTTTATTACACTTGAGGTAGCCTTTGTGTGCTTGTTGCTCAAGCATTAACTGTGATGAAGCCAAAGGAAGAGATTTTGGAGTTGGTAAAATTTTGCTTAGACCTCTGTGTTGCTCTGAAAAGCTCAAAGGCAGCAGCTTAGAGAAAACAAATTAAAGTAGATGTTACTATTTTTTTCTTGAGGTTAGGGGAAAAACATTACCAGTAGCATTGCTGCTAAAATAGATAATACAAATTCATACCTTGGAAACAAAGGAGTACAACTCTCAAGGAATTCATTCCCAAGTTGGAATTCATGTGCTTCCACACTTGTGTCTTTGGATGATCATTAAATTCTGTTTGTGCTTTCTAATCTAAGAGTTCCCCAGTGGTACTTAACTGCTCAAATATTTGTGCATGAGTGGTTTTTTGGGGGTTTTTTATGTCCTTCTCCTCTAGTTTTGGAGTTTTTCCTGATTTGGTCTAGCAGGAGGAAAAAAAAATGCTTAGTGGAGCTTTTGACTCTCAAGGTAGCAGGGCATGGTCAGTAATCGAGTTGTAGTGGAGCAGAGCCCAGCAGATGGAGGGGACAGGGCCCTTGATGAAAAGGGAGCTGTGGGATTTGTCTCGTCAAGCAGCTGTCCGAGCTGTCTTCCCCCTCCAGGATGCTCATGGAGAATGCATGCCAGTGTATTACCTTCTCCTAGGGAATCAGGTGTGTGTCTGCATACTAAGATGGCTTCAGTCTCTCTCTGATTTTCCTAATGTTACATTACAGTCTAGGTGTATACACAGCTGTCTTTCTTTGTCTTCAAAGAATAAAAATCCATCTTTCCTCAGTGTTCTGAGACTTGGACACTGTGGTCAAAACTATGAGAGGTTTTCCTTAAAATCAAGCTTTCCAGTGCAGCAAGACAGACAGAATACTGCCAGACAGTCAATCTGAGCTTTAGAGCCATGCAGGTACTTAGAAGTGCAATCCATCAGGTCCTCTGATCTACAAGTCTGGCTGAAATCTTGCAGCAGTCAGCATGACATTGCTCCCAGCCACATCAAGTGTGACGAATTGCTAATAGATGTTGTGAAAGGAGAACTTAAATTAGCTTCCCAAAATTCACCTCAAGAATACAGGGTCTGTCTGCAGCTTGGATGTTAAGGTGTGATTTTAGCCTGTTTTGATAAATCACTAACACCTGTGGTTTTTGTTTCTTTATTCCCCCACCCCCAAAGCTGCCGTTTTAGCTTGTGTTTAGCTGGCCGTTAAAGAATCCTGTGTTCTGATAGAGCAGACAAACTGTGTTGGCAGGTGACTAAGATCAGAAGGAAAACTAGATGGGTTTCTTTCTTCTTGGTGTCTGTGACTTTCAGTTCAGAGCAAAGGCAGGCGTTTAAAAGCATATAATGTGGATGCTATAGGATGTGTGTGGGTCTCGCGTCAGCTCTGATTAACTCTGCTTGTACACAGAGTTCAAAGTAAACTGCCACGTGATCAGCAGAATGAACTCAACCAGTTGGTCATCCTGAGAAGGGAGAAAGAGCATGTTCTGATTCTGAACTCCTCCTGAGAGGGCAGAGGATGTTCATAACGTGCCTCCTCAAAGCAGGAAGAATTTGAGTCAGCATCTGCTGAGGGCAGAGTTCTTCCCTGAGACCAAGTTGCTCAGCTTTATGCTGAGAAGCTGCCCCTGAAAAACAAATGAGGATGAAAGGGGTGATCCTGCCAAAAGTAGAATGAATATGGAAAAGCAAATTTCCAGAGAGGGTGGGTGTAGGGATTTTGCTGTGCTGCTGCGTTATGTATGTTGCTTATGGCCAGACTTGGGTTCCAAGCTAGCGTGCCCAAAAGTCCAAGTGTCCATGATGTGCCAGTCATTTTCTTGCCTCAGTTGTCTTTTCCCCTCATTTGGGTTGCCAGTTCAGCAGGGAGCAGGTACAGGGGACAGTGGGACAGAGTGCTGGAACTCACTTTTAAGTACCTGTTTTATCCTTTGCGAGAGCAGCTGGAGAGAAGGGATAAATTACTATAAATTGCCAGTCTATGCAAAAAGGTGTTTGCATAAATTATTGGAGAGCCCACTTGAACTTGTTGAGCAGTGCTCCCACCAGCATTAAGAGGTCACTTAACCCTCTGTGCGGCCCTGCTGTGGAGCCCAGTCATGCATTGCAGAATGCAATGAGTTTTCTTCTGAGCGTTGCCCAGAACTGATGCAAAGTGACATCTGACAGCACAGGCAAAGCAGTGACAATGCTCTGAGACACTAATAATAGCTGTAGAGCTAGAGCAGTTTCCCTCTATCCTTATTTTTTATTAGGTTCTCCCCCCTTTGGTGAGGAAATGCTGTCATCCCTGGCACAGTTTATCCTTGGAAACCACCTTTGCTGAGCCATTTAATCACAAGGCTGGCTGCACAGTGGAGTCAATGTGCTAGGAATGCTCCCACCATAATCTCTTTAAAGAACAGCTGATACCTCATTGAGAACTTTGAAAAAAAAACACATTCCTCTTGGGCGATCCTTGCCAGAAGTTAGGAGCAGAGAGGGGTGCTGATGGGGAGAGGCTGAATCATCTCTGGAACAGCGTGGCAGCAAACACCCCTAGAAAAGCAGGCTGCAAATCCTGTGCAGGCTCCTTCTCTTTCCCCCTCCATTTCCTTTGTTACTAAGGAGATGTACATTGAAACAAGCTCTGCAGGAATCCTCAGGTTCCTTGCAAGGGGATCTTAATATTTCTACTCCTTTATAATTAGTATGAGAGAGAGGATATTAGAAAGGCTTCCTGTCAGGGATTCTTGGGGCCAAGTTACAGTAAAAAGGGAAAAATTGAGTAGCCCTTGAAACCTCAATTGTGTAGCTGTGGTCAATTTGATGAGAACCCAAAGGCAATCCCAGGGGCAGTGCAGTAATGTGAATTGCTTCACTAGGACAGGAGTAGATCAATCTTTGATATTGTGTTTGTATTTTTGTTTCATGTTCCCCTGCTGTAGTTGTTTGTTCCTTGCACTCTTGCCTATTTCTGAAGGTTATTTATCTTCTTATCTATTTATCTGGTTTTTTATCTTCTATTTAACTGTTGGGCTCAATGGTCTTAAAGGCCTTTTCCAACCTGAACTGTTCCGTGATTTTGATATCACCCTGCTGTACCAAAGTTGGCTGCAAGGAGCAAATGAGGTTCTAGGATGCCTGGAATTATTTGGAGAGTCAGGTGTTTTTAACCAGTGCTCCATGGATGGGGAAGACAAGGGGCAGTAATTTTACTTTTTTTTCGAGTGCTGGAATTACAGGAAGGAATGAATACCTAAGGAGGAACTTAAGGAAGAACTTAGGCACCTAAATCCTAAAGGATAATCCTGACTGCTCCCGCCCGCTTCTGTAAGCGGCTGAGTATCACCACCAAGAGGGTTCCTTAGGTACTTAGAGCTCTCCTCTGCATGTCTAGAATTATCCAAGTCTTGTTGATGCTGAACTGCTCAAATCTGATCTCTCTCCTAAGCGCTGTCAAGATTAACAAGCCAGGCTTTCTCCTGCCTGCAGCAAGGCTCTGCACCACCAGCACGGGCAGCTGCTATTTGCATTCCAAAGCAGGGGAAGAGTCAGGGACATCCTGCTGCTGTAAAATAGCACTGAATATTAAATGGCAAACAAGGAGTTGTTGTAGGAGCAATGGGGGTTTGTCCAGTGCTGTGTGCTCCTCCCCTGCAGCAATCTTGGCAGACTTTTAGTTTTTGCTTTGCAATATCCTCATCTCTCCTGTCTTCCTGGTGTCCCTGCTGTCATTTCCCTCTACCTCTGACATCTTTATGCACACATCCCTGTTGTCTTCCCACAGACCTTACACTTAGTTGTGTCATAGCTTCTGCTTTCTCCTGTGTCCTCTGGCTGCTGCTGGGGGGACAAAACCCAATGGCTTGAGGGTGGGATTTTGGGAGCAGTATCTGTGCTGGGCAATGTGATAACCTCTGTGTGTCAGGTAGAGAAGTTCTGCAAGAAAGGGAGTGCTGAGTAGTTTTCCAGTGCCATCTGTCCAAGTCCACGTGGCCATGGAGAGCTGGAGTTTCTTTAAAACTAAAGCAGTCTAAAAAGTAATTTTGTTGCAAGGCATAAATTGGCAGAATTCAGTGCATACGGTGGGCAACATGGAAAATGCTTTGAGAATGGAATTGTTGAAGATTATTCAGTGTGAAGGTGAATGGAAAGCAAGCACAGAGAAGGGAGGAATTGGTAGGTTCCTGTAAAAGAGCAGTTGAAATCTTAGAATGATAGTTTCCTCCCACCTCAGCCCCCATCTCATCTGCTGGTGTCTTAGTGTGTATTCAACAAGCTAACAGCATCAGGTCCTCTTTCACCTTGGCAGCACCACTGGTGATACTATTATACACCTCTATGCTTACTGATTCTTTTTGCCAAGTGTTCCACACCAGTATTTTTTTCCCATGTTGATTATGCAGAATCTTCTGACCTTTAGAAATATGGCACTTCTGACTGCTGCAGTGGAAACCAGCCTTTCCATTTACATCTCTCCTCAATTCCCAGAGCATTGCTATAAAACACACTTTTTTTTTTTTTCTTCCCTTCCAATATATTATATTCTTGTAGATTTAACCCTCAGGAAATCAACATCTGGTACCAATTATTGTTCTTTAGCTGAGGTGGCTGAGTCTCCTGCCTTACAGCAGTGAAGGTTTAGAATTCCTTTAGCATGGGGAGTCCGTCAGGAAAGGCAGAAGCTTTCTGTGAGATGAGGACATTGGCACACTTCCCAGCACCTGTTGGTAGCACAAAGGGGTATGTTACAGGCTGGGCTGTACAATCCCAGGGTAAAGAAACACCATGAGGCCATTAAACACCCACTTTAACTTGCACCTTTGATCAAATTCCTCACCAAAGGCAGCATAGCTGTGCAGTCCTGTGTTTGTGCTTGGCAGATTACATCCCCAGATGTACAAGCTCTCTGGAGACCAGAGGGGAAGGAATGTCATGCACACAATAGAGCTGGAAAAACCTTCTGTCTTAATGGTGTCCCATCAAATCTTATCTGATAACCTCTCCTTTTGAAAGTATGTGGAAAGCCTAAAATAAGAACAAAGCAAACCATAGACACAGACTTGCCCTGACCTGTCTTCTAGGCTGTATCTCTGTGGAGCTCTCCTTGCTTGCTCTACTTGTCTTGCTGTGACCTCTCTCTCTCATCTTGCTATCAAACTCACTTGCTGGTGTGAGAAGCTCCCCCTCCCTTCCTGCTTTCCTTCTTTCCAACCTCTCCTGTTTGTAACAGCCTCCTCATGCTTGTCTGCCTTATCCACTTTGTCTTATATTTTCAGCAGAGATTAGAAATATCTTTTCTTCTGACTCTCAAAGTTCTGAATTCCTCTATCTTCCTGCCACTGCTTATCTTGCTGCCGTATTTTTAAACTCTAATACACTCCAGGGTATGGTTGTCATCAGGTACACTTGAACAAAGCAAAAGTAGTGTAGCAACCTTCCAAAATTCTTAACAAAAGTGCTTTGTCAAAAGAAGAAAGTTCAAGGTATAAAAATCTATATCTGTGGTTTTCAGTTGTTGAATAGTGACAACATATGATAGCAGAATGATTTTGGAGCACATTAACTGCATTCAACCTCTGCCTGAGATATCCACAGCTGCTTTTGTGCTAAAATCCATTCTGTTCTGACCCATCAGGTATCATCATGTGTACATGACCCATCATGTACTGTATCATCTCCAGTTTGAGGCCTCTGTGGTACTGGGAAGCTTGCAGTAGCTAATTAGCAGCAGTGTGGAAGGTGAAGGGGTGCTGCTCCCAGTCACAGATGAGGTGTCCAAGCAGGAGGAAGAATGGCTCGTGGCTGGTATCAGGGAAATGAGCTCTGACTTCCTCATCCCAGCCAACAGCAAGGGCCCTGGGCCATCCTTCCTCTCCGCTGGGGCTCTCTCCAAAGATGAGGTGTGAGATTCTTATCTAAGTGCTCACTATCAGTGAATCCCTTGAATGCTTCGAGCTTAATGAAAAGGCCCTGAAACACCTCAGTTTTCAGAGTCTAAAGAAGAGAGAAGTACCAGATCTTATTGTCCTTCAACTGAGGAGGTTGCTAACAGTTTGTCTTGCAGGCTAGTGAACGTTTTACCCTAAAAGCTTGGGCTGATACCAGTGTGGCTTTGTAAGCCCTTAGTGAATGTAGACTCAGGCCCTTCCCATTTGAAACTTTCTGGTTGGTCCATAAGGTACCCTTGTATGTTTTATCTCCAATGAGGGCCTGCCAGGCTTTGTGGGGATAGTAAATAATAATTTCCTATCTTACTGCTGCCCACTTGGGATCATGAGTTACCATATTCTGAACAAGGTTATTTTCTCTCTCTTTGGTTAGCCGGATTATATTTGCCCTGAAGACAGCTCCAAGATACATATCTACCTTTTGAAAGGATACCCTTGCAGTCTGACATTTTCACATTGCAGTGCCCACAGCTGTTTTCAGGAGCCCTGTCATTTTTCCAGGACTGGAGCATTAGTAGTGTGCAGCACGGTGTCTCCACTCTAAGTTGTTTACAAGACCATTTTACTGCCTCTCCCCTTTAAGTCTTATGCTCATTATGGGTTCATCTCTTTCCTCATTTCAGGAGGCATTATTACCTTCTTTATGGAAGTGAAATACTTAAAAATGTGCAACTTGGCAGTTAGAGAATAGCAATGAGGTTGTGGCCTCTGCGGTGTCTGGGCACCTAAAGAGCACTTCCCTTTCTTGGGGGGGCCAAACTTCCACCTGATGTTAACCCTGCAGCTCCAGCAAGACAGTTCAACAAATAGCTTCTAATGCTCTGTCTATTTACTAGGAAAGTAATTAAATTTTTTTTTTTTCCTAACTGGTTTTATTTTAGGGATGGTAAATTGATGCTTTGCCATAGGGGGGGTAAAAAAATTCAAAGAAGAGGCACACGATTTCTACTTCTTCTGAAATTAAGGTTTTGTTAGGCTGAATTGCTGCAAACTATTTGCATTACAATGTACTCTAAATAAGAGATGCTACCAGCTGAAGTGTAAGCTGAGCAAAATGTGGGGAGCTCTCAGCACATCTGAATTTAAATGGTTTGAAGTGAGATTGGACAGAAGTCCAAGGTGAGAAGCACAGGGTGCTGGGTTTTGGGTCTCAGATAAACTCCGTGGTCAGCAAAAGTCCTTATCCTAAGACACCCAGACGATCTTAATTTTCAATATAAGTAATGTAATGTGTGCAGTGTAGGTGCCAAAACTGTCAGGCAAAGAGGATGGGAGGGAATATGAAACCCTGTAGAACAGGATTAGGCAGGATTAAAGTCTAAAATGATCATGCTGCACTGGGTAGCAGATATTGCCACAGCCATCTCAGTAAAACTCAGTGGGACACTTGACATTGCACATTCTCAAGCAGCAAGTCTTAAATCTATATTCATGTGGAATCTTCTGCATTCAGTCTGGTGGGAATGGGAACACAACAGCTTCAGGTGTTGTCTTAAGGGAATAAAGCACAGGCTGCTGCCTTGCAGGGACAGATCTCTGCTAGGAAAATGGAAAGCAACTGAATGATGTATGTAATTATGTTTGTTTGCAGGGCTATGTAATTTCTACAAACCCACTGAGAATCCCTTAAACCTGAGATTAAAACCAGCTATAGATAGATTTTTTTAACAACAGTCGTCTATATCTAATTATATGTACATATGTAGTAATGGTGTAATAGCTGCCAGTTCAACAATCCAAAGCACATACACATTTACCTTTATAAATTAAGCCACATATTTAAGTGCTTTGCTGGACAGGGAAGTACTTAAGCATTTTGCTTAAATGTTGGGCTGGCTGAGTCAGGTTGGAATAAATGCAAGTTCTTCCTGTCTCACTGTTGGTATGAAACTGCTCACCTTAGAGCTGACCAGTGTCCAAAAGGTGTTCCAGAGAGGTGTTCTTGCACCAGCATCCTGTCATCAGCTTTGTGTCCATGGTGCCTGTGCTGCTGGAGCTTGGGCAGAGTGGGGGGGATTGGGATGCAGGATCTGTGCAGCAGGGCTGGTTGCAGTCTGGAGCTCTTAACCCTCTGTTCTTCAGCCTTTGCATCAAACAGATCTTTGAACTGTTGCAGACTCCAACCCTGCCAGCCCCTAACCATGAGGTAACCGTTTGCTAGGCCCAGTATGAGTCATAGATGGGGAGGATATTTCTGGTTTCCAATTAAAAAGAAAGAAATGGTGAAGCTCATAATCATGAGCAAAAGGTCTCTGTGCAGTAATGGGAACCAGCTGGTGTGGCAGGCCATTGCAGACTCAAATCTGTCTTTGTTCAAAACGTGGCCCCACCATTATCACGGTTGGAAACAATCCTTGGTGCTGACACAGTAATGACAGCTTCATGTTTTAGACACATCTAATGGCACTAAGTCCTGATCTTAGCCGGCATTTATCAAGATAAGTAAGCCAGCCAGGCAAGAGCATGGTGGGCTGACTGTACTCCTTTTGATAACGACGGGTGTGTTTCCTCTCTTGGAAGAATAATGAACAGAACATGACTGTCAAAATATTTCTCTCTGGAGAGATTCCAAAACAACTGACACTTACAAGAGCTCAGTACCATCAGCACTGTGAGCTTCCTCACAAACCTGGGAGAGGTGGAGCTGTGACCAAGAGATGTAAGGGTTTATCCTGAAAGCCTGGGAGAATTGCTTTCTCATGACTCCGTGTAGTTCTTGCTTGCAATTTGACCTCTCTTGGGAACAGTTTCACTTTCATGGGCACTGAATGAGATGGTCCTTTAAAAGGACAATCCTGGTGATTTCCATGATCTCATGTAGCATTGTCTTACACTTGCTTTATCTGGAATTTTTGCTGGGATTATCCAATCCAGCAGAGAATCAGGCCCTGCAAGTTTGACTTTATAATTCTGGGATTTTCCTTCCAAATCTGACTGGGAAATAGCTCAGTTAATGACCTGTCTGCAGAACGGAGTGCACACACAGACTCATGCAGAGCTTAAGGTGCTTGTCTGATGCAGAGGAGCCCCTGTTCAGCTCCTTGCCTTTGAGAATTCTGGGGGAGCACATCTTGCCAGCAAAGAGGCTGCTTCTAGGAGCAGGGGCTGTTCTGGGGAGGATGCATGAAAACGACATGGCTGGCAATTTGAGAGGCATTATTGAGAGTGCTGCTGAGCTCCTGTTTAGGCAAAGGAGGAGTGTGGTGGGGGTGTCTGGGGCCAGCTGGGGCTGCTTGAGCTCGGAGAGGGGCAGTGACCTGTGTGGTGCAGTCAGGGCCAGCGATGCTGCAGCACAGGTCAGGGCTGCAGGGTGGGCACAGAGGGCTCTCCCTGCACAGGTCAGGTCATGCTGCTAATCAAACGTGTCAAGCCAAGGTGTCATAATGCCCTCCAGCCTGGGCAGCAGGGAATTAGGAGAGCAGGATTTGCAAGACTGGATTAAGGTGAGTTTATTTGCTTTTAATTCTTTCAGATGTAGTCACTCCACACTCATGCTTATGGAGTGACTCTTGTGTTTTTGCTGACCTCTGTTCCTTGTTATTCACTGTAGTTATCGTGAATTTTCTGTATGGGCAGCCAAGAAAGTGTCTTCTAGGTGGGGTTACGGGATGTGTGTGTTTGTGTGTGCCTGTCAGCTTTTCAGTTGCCAAAAATCCCCCTTTTCCTGAGTGTTTCAGGGTTGTCTGGGGGATGCTAAAGAAGACCAGGAAAGCAGTAAAATAATATTTATAGAGCTATGTGTTTGTGAAGGTGACTGTGGTTTTCTAGGTAAATAGTTGTTGGATTATGCAAAGTACTGTGTATGTCCATCAAAATCCTTGTGTCACAGGGAATATCTTCCACATGGTTTTGTAGAGAGCTTCTTTTTAAGTGCTGGTGGTAAACCTGTGATGCTACGTTAGGTTTTTTATAGCTTGCAAAGGTCCCTGATTGATTTTTCACACGTTTATTTCTACAGCAATAAGGTTTTACATACTGAGATGTGGGAAGGAAATACCAAAAAAAAATAAATATTCACAGGATGTTGAATGTGTTTCAAAACCTGAGCCTAAGCATCTGTCCTTCAAAAGCTCTCAGCCTGGGGATGGGTAAACTAACCAGATGAGAGATGGAAAGTTTGCACATTCTCAAGTAAGGGATCACTTAATTTCTTCAAAGATGAGGTAATTTGAGCAAATTCCCTGATAAACCCAGCTCAGCGTGGTGATGGTGTCTCACTGGCAGCAGAGCTTGGCCATGCCTTGCTGTGCCATCAGCTCAAGCAGCAGTGGCTGCAGCCCTCCCTGAGTTGTCATTTCACATTATTTCTGTGCAGGGCAGAGATAAAAGGCTGCTTGGGTGTGAGGCAGAAAGGCTCTGGGGGTGAGGGTTCAGTCCTGGTGCTCCTGGCAGCCTCAGCCAGCTCCAGCTGTTCTGCACTGTCCACTCGGGCTGGAAACCCTCCCAGCAGAGGGGAAGAGAGCACCTGACAGGATACAAGTGCCAACTGTGACCAGAGCCCAGCCCAGGAGTTGTCCTGGCAGGTGAAATTTCAGAGATCTGCAAAGCCTTGATGAAGTGTAATGGGCTGTAGGCAGTTTTGTCATTTGCACAGCAGACATGGTTATTGGGGGTATTTCCTTCCATATCTCACAGCAGCCTGTTGGAAGACTCGAGTCCAGCCTGGCTCTCTCAGAGCTTCCGAGTAAACAAACAAGCATGCATCCTACTTAAAAACCAGACTGGCAATTAAAAAAGACATCTTGCGTTGTGCAAACAGGAAGGGCTGTAAAACACACTTTGCAGGGAGTCGGTGGAAATGCATTCAGTCTGGTTTATAATCACAGCACAATGAAATACCCGGAACATAAATAGCAAGAAATCAATTTTCCTTAAAAAAAGTAAAATAAAGAACATTAAATGATCATTTGACTAGATAACTGCAGTTTACTTGGTGGTATAACTGTCATCTTGCCTGTGCACAATAATGGAATTAATGCAGAGGGGGTATGGTTTAGATGTCTCCTTCTTTACAGTGACAATAACTCCCTTGTTTTCTCTAGTGAGTAGATGTTTATATTCTAATTTTGTCTCTGCAGGCTACACAGAGCCTTAAACTTGCAAAAGGGATTTGTGAGCAGCCTGCTTGTCAAGAACAAATACTAGTGAAAAGAAATGTGTGACTTATTGACCTTGGGTTCACTGAACCTTCATCCTGATGCTTCCGTACCACTAAGGAATCGGCTTCTCTGAAAATTAAAGTTCCCAGATTAGAATAGAAGCTTCAACAAAGGACCTGTGTGGCTTTACAAATACACATCGATTAGAGGAGTTTGGAACAGCTTTGTTAGAAAAGTGGAATTATGAAAAGCAAATGTTTGAGAGGTAAGAAACCGATTGAGGTCAAAGTTGATGAAAACCAGACTTTTGACAATATAGAATTTCTTATTTGCATTTGGCTAAAAATCTTTGCTCTTTGTCCTTACCTGTGATGTTATTCATTTGGAGGTACAGTGCCAGTGTCTGGCTGCCCTATCCATCTTGCCAGGATGGTGATGTGCTGTGGGGAGAGCTGATGACTTTCAAGAAGATGGTCCCTTGGTGTGTGCCCAATATTTGTTTTGTGTTATCCGATTCAAATCAGTTTGTTGTGTCTTGCAAGTTTTCATAGGTTTACAGAAATATTTCAAATTCTATCTCTTAGTGTCTGTAATAACTACTAAACCATGACATTTTTTTTCTGTTCCTGAAGAGATATCTCTTAATAAATCAGCCCAAAGATTTCTGTGCAGTGTCAGGGTTGTAGTCTTGGTGCTCAGACTTTTTGGAGGTTCAGAACTGCACATCTTTCCAAGGCACTGAGATGAGTCTTTATGCTAAGATGACATTTATAACAGATTAGTAGTTCCTATAGAGAACTGTGGAGAGGATATGCATTCTTCCACTGGAGAACAGTGTATTTGTGCACATGTGTTAAATACTTCTTTTATGTGTGTACATATCCACAAAACCTGATAGAATGCTATTTAAAAGCATATATATACTAAAGTTCCATATGCTTTTCATATGCTCAGGAAACATCTTGTGTGGACGGTAGTTAATTTTTAAAAATCAATTTACTGCATTGGTTCCAAGGTTTTAATGCCTCTATATTTTACCTTTAAATACAGAGATATTTGTATGATGAGAACTCAGAAAACTGAGAACTTGTTTTGCTTACCCTATAATCTGAAGTTTGCTTTGATGATAGTATGTCATTATTCCTCCTGGGTGCCAGTCAAAACAAAGACTTTGCCCTGTACACAAGCAGTTCTTGTTTGGATGGTTTTGGTATTTTGAAGTGTGGAGTAAAAATCCAAGACAGATTATTTCCCTTCCCATAGCTGAATAAGGATAAGGCTGAAAGTGTGAAGAATCTTCAGGCTTAAAGTAACAGAGGATTTAATACCCTTAACACAGTGCCACTGTGATGCTGGGCTGCATGCTGGATAGTTTGAAAGCAAAAGTAGGAAGAAAAAAACCTTCAAAATCTTTTCAGCTGTCAACTTTTTGCTGAAAGAGAGTTCTTCAAATGCTAGTATCAATGAAACTGGATGTAAAATATTTAAGTATTTTGAAGCTTCTGGAGTTGGGTTACATTTTAGAAGTACTCATATTTTCAGTAATATTTTCATATTTGTTTTTCAACTACCTTACCCCTGTGACTTAAATTAATAGGGTACTGGGTTTGTCCTATTATCAGGAGTTGGTTGTAATGGTACTGTTGAATTACATGACTCAAACTGCAGTTGTTGTATTTATGAACTCTCATGGCTAGAAGAGAGCTTCAGTTTTACTATTGAAACTTTTGAAATTGAGATGGCCGGATAAAACAAAGTACTCCATGAAATTATACATCACAAAACCTGACAGTCAACACTGTGAAATGTCATTTCCATGACTTGTCCATGACTCTGGCTCACTGCTGGAGCTGAGTACTGCCTGTCTTTATGCTCCTGCTGGAGGATCAATTGTCTGAGCCTGAGATTATGCTCATGTTTAAAGACAAGCTCAAGGTTTCTGATTTGGGTTATCAATTAGAAGGCAAGGAGGAGGGGAATGTTTAGCTGCAAAGTTGGAGGGCAGCCACTTGCTGTGAGTGTGTTCTCACAGCAGTCCAGGGACTGGAGGGGGCTGGGGAAGGGCTGCCAGATCAGGGTCTTTATCCCATGGTCCTTCTCCTCTGCCTTACTGCAGCTCTCCTCAGCCAGCAGTTGAAGGTTCTCTGTCATACCTTGGCAGTCAGTGGTTTCATTTGTCCTCTCTAGTCTGGAAAACAGGAATGAGTTTTATTTTCTGCTTTGGTTGAAAAGGCTTTGTAGTTGTTAGGATTAGCTATCCCTTTAGTGAGTCTGTTTTTGACATTACTGAATCCAAACCATCCAAGCTCGTGCTTTGCTCTTGAGTCAGCAATTGCTGGGAATTAATTCTTAGGCTGAGACAGAGTTTTACAGCCTTCTAGTAATCTGAACTGAGATAATCCACTGTCTCAAGCAGAAGATAAGAAGAAGAGTGAATGGCCTTGGACAGGACACACAGTGAAGCTTCAGCAATGCTGCTGAAGTGGCTGGGGAGAGTTGATGGTGGGCACACAGAGAAAACCAGCTGCAGCTGGGGCTGCCTGTGGTACCCAGGAACCACACTGGCTGTCAAGTTGCTTACACCCAGGCTGAGGTGAAAAAAGGTCAGGAAGAATCTTGCTGTTCCCAGTGTCTGTCAGTAAGTAATCATGCAGATAAAAATCACACCACACCCTCAGCTCAACAAAAAATTTCTTTATCTATATATCCATATAACATTACAATATAAGCCTCGAGGCATCTCTTGTCCTTATCTAAACAAAAGTCTACTCTGGAAACCTTAGTCATGCAAGTTATGGCATGAAATCACCCTTTCAGCAGAAAAATGGTAATTCTGCATCTGGAGTCAAAGGAGGACTGACTTGGTGTACAAAGCTATTATGTTTCTCAGATCCAATCACCCTTAGTAATTCAGGAGCAACTCACAGATCAGACTCTGAGGGTTTTTAATCAGTGCAGGCATGTATCCCACTGAACTGTACCTGGGTTTTTCTAGGGGTCTTGCTGACATAGGAGTTCTGTGTAGTGTTATCTGCCTTCTCTGTGGAAGGCATAAGAAAAATTACAGGCAAGAGAAATTAAATGAGAGTTACCTGGCAAACAGATGCAAACCCACAACACTGGATCATTGTGTTGTGAACTAAAGTGAGGAGGAAAAAGAGGTGTTTTCTAGGGAAAAGCAGGAGTTTGCTGGTTGAATACCATTACCAGTTTCCACTCTTTTGTTTTCCACATTTGGTGCAGAGTAACAGATGTACCTTCCCTCTGGTGTGCAGGGTGACTCTTCTGCTTCATGATCCCAGTTGTCTGTGGGCAAACACACAAATTAAAAAGAGGAGGAGGGAGCTGTGTGCCCTGCTTGGGCAGTGTCTGCACAGCTCTGGGTAGGCTGTGGAGGATGCAGGCAGGCAAGCAGATAGAACTATCTCCTGGGAAGCAAATCTGTGTGAGAATCCTTTCCCAGACAGAGAAACCTCTGTGGGTTTTCAGTGTGTGTAGCATTAACTCACACAGTTCACATTGAAAAGGATATTAAAACTGTTCTTTAAAATAATTACGCAAAATCATCCTTTTCTCAGTCTTCATGCTTCAAAAATAATTTATTTGCTCTGATTAGCACAGGTAAGACTCAGAACTGGGCTGAGCCTTCCTTTAGATAATCTGGTTCCCGGGTGGCTGCATTGTTCACCCCAGTCTGTGCAAGAGGCAGCTGGAAGATTTGGTTTCCCCTTCCTGACACCAGTGAAATGAAGCCTGGAGCCTGTCCCTGTGTGGGTGGTGGGATGCTGGGCAGGGACGAGGGGCTGTGCCTGGGGGGAGAAGGAGGGAAACCTCCTGGCTGGCTGGGAAAGAGAAGGAAATCAGAGCATGACCTACGGGGTTGCTGTTGCTGTCTGTAATGGCTCTGTTACTTTTTTCCCTTCCTGGTACCTCAAGTGTGCATTTCTCTGTGGAAAAGATCCTGTAGCATCAGCTCCCTCCCTACTCCAGACGGATGATAACTGGTAAGCTTTGATTTCTTTCCTTAATTATAGTGTCTCAGTGCAAAACTTCAAGAAGATCTTTAAAATACTGCTGATTATTAAGAACTACGCTCCTTGCTTGCAACATTATTTCTTGACATTGCTTCTGACTTGCCTTTTTTCCTTCTTGGAGAGGTGAAAAGCAGGCTTTTGTAGTTTTCCTCTTTAGACTTTAAATAATACTGTGTTACTTCTATTTTAGTTTTAAATGTTTGCTTTCCCTCTCACTGGAGACCTGGTCTCCCACCCCTCCTAATGTCCCCAAATGCAAAAGGGGTTTTGAAAGTGCTGTTTGTTGTTCTCGCTCCGCCATTTATGATGCTGGGCAGTGATGCATTCACATTATCACAGCACGGGTAAAATAATACCCAGTTCTTCACTTACATCCTATTACTGCACCTCAGAGAGCTCTCTCTCTTAGATTACTCAGGGGAGAGTCAATGACATATGGTCTTTTGATTTCAAATACAAATTGTTGTGTAGAGATTTAACAGATACCCTAATTTATTTTGAAATGGCCTATAATGTGCTGGTACTTTTTTGATTGTTTTATTAGACTGTGATTTTTCCATCTAGCTTCTATTCCCAAAGCCTACCAAATGATCATGATTTACTTAGGACATCTGTTAAATGCTGGGCTGTCTGGGGAACAAAGCAAGGGAGCTGCAGTCCTGATGGGAATATTGAAGGAAAGCAGTGAAACCGACTGCGATCTCCCAACAATAGAGCAATTTGAGCCAAGCCTCACTGCAATTCCTCTAGCTTGCATGGCTTTTGCACAGAAATGTGTACATCTCTAGAAAGGCTATGATTAACTGCTGGTAATCACCATATCTATCTCAAGATCACCTCAAGACATTTAGATCTATTGCTTTGATATTTTTTTTCCCCAACAAGAACAAATCTGGAGCATAAACAGGAGCACTGACAGGATGCTGGGACCTGTTTGATTCCCCCACCCACAAATGCTGAGACATTTCTGTTTTCAGCTGTCACTATTAGTGTTTTCTCAGTTCTCCTCCCCTCCACCCCAGCTGAGACCAGTGCTAAAAAGATTTTTTTTGATTCTTTCCTAGCAGTTTAAGCAAACCCTGCTGCATTTGAGCTTCCTTCTGCAGGACAGATTTACTCTCTGTGGTTATTCTGTGGTTGCCACATGTTAGTTACATTAAAGGCACTGCTCCCATATCTAATGAAACAGAAATCCAGGAGATATAGAAAAACATTCTACTCTTTTCAAGAACATTTCCTGTTCTTCCCTCTCTCCCCTCAATTTCTCGAATATGGGATCAGTCTGTTGGAAGGGAGCTTTTTGTTAAAGTATATCCACCCTGTTTAGCTCTCAGCAGTTGCAATCACCAGGAGCATGGAGGTGATATTCTTGTTTAAAGAGGAATGATGGATATTTATCTATAAAATATGAGCCAGTATCTAGGGTTCTTAGTGGTTTGATGGCATTGCAAAAAGCACACTGTGATTCAATACAAGTTTTACCTGTGCAAAGATGATTGAACTCTGTACAAAAAGGGACTTTTTGGGTTTGATACTATAGCCAGAGATGGTGAGATCTGCTCTGTTTGTACCTGAAGAACAGACTATAACCTCAATAGGGGGCTAGAAAAAATGCTTGAGACAATTTCTGAGTGTGTTGAAGCATCAATCCTCACAAAGCGTTAAAGGACATGTTTAACTTCAGCCACAAAACAAGCAGCACTATCTTCAAGATTTGAAATGGTCTGTGCTTCTGCATTTATAAGTTTTATTGTTGTCATAATAGGAAGTTTAAGAGCACACAGGGTGGGAAAAAAAACAGTCAGTGTGGTTTTGGTTTTTTGGGGTTTTTTCCTGCTTATAATTTTTCAAGTGGGTGGATCAACCCTGTGTAGGAGGGTTCAAATGACTGTGTGAGCTGGGAACTGGAGCTGGGAGTTCTGTTTCCCTCCAAGTGCTTGAACTCTCCATAGTCAGATCGTTTTGTATCTGGACTTCAATGTAAGGTTTAGTCAGAGATGACGGCAACAGAACCTCTTCATGAGTCATGTTCTTAACCCTGCTCCAGACAGAGGGCTCTTCCTTTTGCTGCGTTAGTCTGTCTGAGCTCCTTTGCCTTGCTCTTAGATGTGTTGTTATTGCTGGTTTGGGTTCTTTAAATAAGCTTATTTTTTCTGTGCTTTCAGTTCTTATGGTGGTGGCATTTTCAGCCATTCCAAGGATTTTTGTTACCCTCTGCAGGGTAGCCCTGTCTTGTGCCATGCTCAAGCAGATTACTTCCAGTCCTGAAGGGAAAACTGTCTGGGAGGTTTCCCATGAAGAAGCTGATCTAATTCCTTTGAGCTGGTAAAAGATTTCTGAGCTTTGAAATGTGCCAGACTCTTCCTTACAAGTAATTCAGGTCAATTCTGTGGCAAGGCAACAATATGGTTGATATCTGCAGGTCTGTGACCAGAGAGAAGCTCTTCTAGTAGTGGCTAGAAGTTTCTATAATGAAATCCCAAACCCTGTGAGAGATCCCAGGCTTTGCTGCCAGCCTGAAACCTGAGTTAGGGTTTGGTAGGTCCATGAAACTTTCAAGAGAACTGTGGCCAGTTTTTGATTTCAGCTGAGTTTCACAGTGGTGCCATAGGTTCATTTAAATGCTGAATATGTGGAAATGAGCTCCTCTCCTTCCATGTGAATGTTAATTTAGTACACTTTGTTTAGCTGCGATGGCAACACAGTTTTTGGAAACGTTCTGTGTGCATTAGTCATCAATATCTGAGCGATGTTTCTATTGTGCTCATCTGCCAATGGTCCTAAAAAGCATCAGCAATTCATCTATTCCAGCTGGGACAAGAAAGCCTGACAAACTGCAGTGCTGCATTGAAAAGCAACTAAAAATGGAATCATAGGGCATGTTTATTGTATTTTCATGACTGCAGCAGTCAGGGACTGATTTTCTAGCATACTGCAGCATTTGGGATTACCGCTGTGGGCTGTCCTGTTTCATCCCACAGGATGACTCAGTTGGAAGTCTCTGCAGCCATGTGGAGGATTGGCCTCTGATTGGTACTGAGCGGGGCTGAGAGCTATATTTGTGTCCAGCTGCCTGGCATGGTGCTGCTTTTACTTTGACAGCCTGGTGCTAGGATGGCAATTCCCCATAAAGTTGAAGAAGTTAGCGCTGACACTTACAGGTTCAGGCTAAGAGGGTTACACTGGGGTTCAGCTGAGGTCCTGAGCTGGAATCTCATGAATCTAGGTTTGGCTTCTGCTCTGAGAGTCTTGCCTGACCTCGTGCTCAAAGTGTTGCCAGAGGTTTAGTTTCCATCCACAGGGTGAAGATGTTGTTTCTCCATCTGCCTGTTCTTAGTTTCTCTAATTAAATTGATGAGTGAGGATGGGCCTTAATCAATGGAATGAGAGGGGTCTTACAAAGCTAACTTTAGCTGGCTAGCTTTTTTTTAGTGTCTGTGTTTAATAGGCTCTTCCAGAGGCTGAATCAGAGCTGCTAAATAGTAATTCCTGCTCTTAATGCCCTGATTAAAGCTGCTCTTCATGAATCCCCCTTTTTCCTTTACACTTACACCAATTGTCACGTCCACCTGGGTTTGGAGTGCTATTACATTTTTGCCATCTGTTTTCAAGGCAGTCATCTTAGAAGGAGGTATCTCTACCCCACTGCAGCCTGTGCCCTGCCTGGTGCTCCCCTGCTGATGCCTGTGCTGCTGATAGTCAGGAGCACCTGCTCTCAGATCAGTTGATTTATCTGCAATTTATGAAGAGGAAAACAAGGCATAAGAAATCTCTGCAGAGCAGTTGTACCCTGTGTCTCCTGGCTGGAAGTGCCCTGGCTGGCTGCTCCACCACGTGCTTGTGAGGAA
Organism: Sitta carolinensis; assembly: GCA_032173965.1. Taxonomy (NCBI): domain Eukaryota; kingdom Metazoa; phylum Chordata; class Aves; order Passeriformes; family Sittidae; genus Sitta; species Sitta carolinensis. The sequence goes on along the minus strand of CM063296.1, from coordinate 6,220,949 downwards.
GGGGACTGGGACTGGAAGGTTTTTAAGGTCAGCACCATCTATTCAGAGCAAGAAGAGAAGGTGTGACCTTTTTCAAATGGTAAGCTTTGTCAGTGCTCCCATTGGGATTTTCCCCCAGGTGACTGCTTAAATGTCACTCGTGGTAAGCCAGGGCATTGGAAGCACTGAGAACTTCCCTTTCTCCTTCGTGAGGCAGCACAGGGAGATTCTAATTAGCCACAAAACAGAAAGCCTCCCATGCTTTCCTAAAGCTAAAAACATCAGAGGAGTGAATAGCCATGTATTTTCGTATCATCTGTTTTGTAAAAGCTACACTTCTTGAAGATGCCTGTTTCTTTAGCAATGAAAAAACCCTCCTGTATAGCTACAATTAACACTGCAGCAATAACTCAGTGGCATACATTCCTCGTGTTTATTGATTAGTGAACAAGCCCCCTGGGGTTTACACTGCTTCCAACACATTTGGCTCCAGCTGAATACCTGCAGTGTGCATTGATCTAAGCGTGTGATTTCTCTTAAATATCAGCCATCCTATTGCACCAGCTCTACATGTGCTGATATAGCTTCACAAAACAAGTGGCTGAGAATGAAAAATGGTGTGAAAAATGAAAGGGCATCTGTTCCAGGCTCTGTTGAAATTCACGAGCTCTCTCTGTCAATTGAGGTTACACCTGCATAACTCACTTGGCTTCAATAGTGATTTCTGATTTGTATTTGCATGTATGAAAAGAAACTGAAGTCCCTCAGGGGCTGTGGCAGTTCAGGGCTTCAAAGAATTGGGTCCCTGCTGCAGAGAAGGACCGGATATCAAATGGATGCTTATTTCTTTACACTCCTGGGTTTTTTGTAGGAGCTGCAGATCATTGCACAGGCATTTCCAGTTTAGGTGTGGCTGCAGTAATTACTGCTTATTCTTTTGAAGGAACCTGTGCTTACAAAACACAGCAGGCTGTGAAAGCAGATGAGCATGCTATCCAGAAGGGCCCAGTGTGGCCAGCTGAAGTTCAAAGATTAGGAAGAGAGCAGTGAGTTGGTTGGCAAGACAAGGGCTTCAGCAAAACTCTGCCTGGTGTGCCCCTGGAAGGTGCAGGTGAGCTCTGGCTGAGCAAGGGCTGTGCTCTGCTGAAAGGATAGGGCAGGTGGCAAAGGGAGGCAAAGGGCACAGATGGATATGAAGGAGAGCAAGACTGCAGAGAGAGAGTGGTGCTAGTGCTGTAGGAGTAACAGGCTGGATGTGTTTCAGCTCATCAGCCTCTCATCTATTTAAAAATTGATATTAAAATATGAAAAAGCATGTGGCAAGCAGGATGGAGGTACAGACAAGCTTTCAAATCAGCATTTAGGGGCAGGGTAATTCTGCATTTCTATTCATAGCTGTGTAGCAGAAAAGGCAGAGGCTGCATGTGCAAGAGTGAGAAGAGCCTAATAAGCAAACGAGGGAGCATTAATATACCAGGAATCGGGGATTTCTTCTCTCAGATGCACGTAGTGTTGGCTCCTAGCAAATAGGAAGATTCCACACACACATCTGGCATGGCCTCTCCCAAAGTTTGCTAGGAAGGGTGATGCTCTGAGGGTCTGGCTGTGCTGCTCTGGCTGTGAAGTGGGCTGATGCTGTTCACTGCAGAGCTGCTCCATCAGGGTGCCCGTGCTTGAGCTGCCCTTGTTGCAGCCCAACAGGGATGAGACCTTTGCCTCTCAAGTTCACTCCCAAACCAGCTTCTCTATAATCTAAGAAAGTGTCCTCTCCCTTTGCTCTTGAGGACGTGACCTCCCCATGGCTTTCTACAAAGACCTGGAGAAATGTCCTTTTCCAAAATGGTGTTTTTTTAAAAAAAATACAGCTATTCTTTTTCTTGTGCTATGTTTTAATGAGTACTGCAGCAGCCATGGTGGAGAAGGCTGTGGCAGGACTGCAGATGAGTGTCTGAGGATGTTATTCCTGTTAAAAGTCTGGGCTGAGGCTTTGGTGGCAGGAGGCTTGGCTGCAGAAAGCGAGGAGGGCTTCACCCTGAGCTCCCTTAGCCCTGCTCACCCCGAGCAATCCCAGCTGCTGCTTTGCACTGTGCAATAAGAAGCAGTCTCCAAGGTTCATTAGGCCCTTGCCTATTAAGGGCTTTAAAAACTCGGGTCAGGACCTTGAAACAGATCTGCAGGCTGGGAGTGAGCACAGTATGTGCAGTATCCGTGCAGCAAGGGGAGCCTTTTGGTTCAGCTCCAAGTGGATCGGTGCCTGTGGAACAAACCCACCTGGAAGTAATTGGAAGTGCTGGTGGCCACTTTGTGCAGAGAGGCAGGACCAGGCCTGGAGGCTGGGAACACACTGCCCTCGTCCCCTGGGCATGCTGCTGGAGGCTCTTGTGGGAGGTTTGTGCTGACACTTCCCACGCTATATGTGCTTTGTGAACTTTCATTTCCAGAGCTGTCAAGAAGTCTCTCCCTGTAATAACAGACATGCTTTATTGCAGTGTGGTTCTGTGCGTTTGTTTTAGATGTAAGGAAGAACTTGTTGGTTACAATGAATATAGTAAAACACTGGAATACATGACCCAGATTGGTGATGCATGCCCCATCCATGGAAATATGCAAGGTCAGGTTGGATGGGGCTCTGAGCAACCTGACCTCACTGAGGTCAATGCAGAGGGATTGGACTACATCATCTCTAAAGGTCTCTAAATCCAACACAAACTGTGTTATCATTTATTTTCACTCTCACCATGCAGTCCCAACAAGAAGGCACTGCTTAGAATGACAACAGCTTCTTAAATATAAATGTGTCTTTTCTGCTCTCTGTGCACAGGCCATGTGCATGGCAGACTAATTGTGTGGGGTACAGGACTCTACTTGTTAAAGCCACAGAGATGAAGCTCAGCAGAAAACTGTCTCAGGTTTGGCCAGGATTTTTAGGTGAATTCCAAATATCATTAAGAGGATTTATGGGCTTGTGTCTGATGAGCAGTGTCCTTTGTTTCCTTTCTATTCTTTGGCTTATGAATATGAAAGAATATCTTGCTGATGAGGCCACTGATATTTTAGTATACGGAATAAAGTTAGGATGCTCTGAGTATTTATAAATGTAATCAAGGAGAATTATCCAGATGTCCTGTGCCTGTATCGTTTTGGAAGTACAACAAAGTATAGATAATAAAATCAATACATTCCAGCATTGATTTTTGTTGGCCTCAGAATCCTGGAGGAGGTGAGGGACCTCCTGGAGGGGGATGAGACCTTCACCTCTTGAATTCAATCCCAAACTCCTCTCTCTTCCAGGAGAGTCACAGCTGGAAACTGAGTGACTCTGTAGCTGCCACCCTGAGGAGTCTAAATTGAAGAAAGGAGGCTCTGGTCAATGTCTGAGGCATTGATTGTAACCTGCATTGGGAATGTAGATTTGACAATGAGGACTGACCTGTGCTGAGACACAAGTTCTGTTGCATTGTCTGTCTTAGTGAGAGGGAGAGATGTGGCAAAACAGGGTTTATCATGCCAGTGGCAGAAGAAGGAAGTCTCTTGGTTCCAGCTCTGTCAACAGACTGTTCATGGGCATGGACAGGCTATTCTGCCCCAGATTTTCTGTTCTTTCATCTACTCTCTCTTCCCAGCATCTCCTCTGGCTTCTTGCCAGTCTGTGTTGTCCTGTAGGAGAACTTTGATTCTCTGTTCCTCTGTGGAGCTGGGCCTTTCCTCTCTGCCTTCACCTTTGGCAGCTCTTGCAGAGCACCCCTGAACTTTCTGAGCAGGACACCAATCTCCTGCCCCTGGTGCAGCCTTTTTCCCAGTGATGATGCCCCTATTTCAATTAGTGTATTTTCCATGTGCAGTTTTATGGTGCGTGGATGAAATCTGAGGCTGCAGCTCATACACACACAATTGCTGGACCCTATTTCTTCTGTCTACTTTTCAGCTCATAAGATACAGCTCCAAATGACATCTCAGAAAACTGAAGTTCCAGGTCCAAGAAATAGGGTAATGATTTTTTTGTTGTGTTTTTTCCCCTCCTGTTCTGTATTGTTCCACACAGGTATGGTAGCTTCCTCCTTGCAGCAAATGAGGTAGGGGCTAAGTTCTTCAAGGGGACATTCCAGTTTGGGATAATGCAAATGAAAACACCATGTGTGTCCTTTTTTATTCAAATTACATACAAAAAAATTGGTGATACGAGACATGAGCAAAGGCAGAAAGGAGCCTAGAGTCTTTAATCTTTAAAATCTATTTTACATGATTAAAAGGATCCTGCCTAGAGAAAAGCAAGACTGGCTATTTATATCTCCATTCTTCTCCCCACTGCTCCCCCTTTTTTTCCCAGAAAATACTGCACAGTCTTTCACATCTGAAAGACCACGGCTGGCTGCCATTAATTTTAATGCTAAATCCTCATCAGCATTTCAAAACATTATGAAAATGTCTAAGAAACTGTCTTCTAGTAGCTTGAAAATATCGCAGGCAGCAACCTAAATAATACTGTAAGTGCCCTGGTAAGTACAAGAGCACATGCTGGAAAGGAAAAGAGAAAAATAAAAGGCTTTAGACCACCAAGCAAACGTCAGCTCTACAAAGCAGGCATAAATAGATTGCAGGATTTCATGGATGCTGAGAGTTTGAATTACTGGCTGAGCTACACCTCACTTACAGAAAATGTGGTTTTCTCTTTTAGAGAACGCATCAAATATTGAATACTAGCGTGCTTGTCCACAGACAAGTACATAAATAACCTTACATGGAGGGTTCTGTTTAGGCTGACAAATGCAATTAAATGAATGGAATATGGCTGGGCCCCCATATTAGTGCTCTGTTACAATGCATTGGTGAGGATGATGGATGCCAATTAGATTGAAATGGATGGTCATAGGTTAAACAAATGATGACTCTGATCAAAGCACTCCTCCTTCAGCAAGGCATTCAACCTGTCCTAAGTGTAAATACATGGGTTTAAGTCCTGCTCAAAATTGAGTTTAAGTAATTTCCAGCTTAGGGAAGGGCTGGACCATTCATTTTTGGGTTATTTTTTTAGTTTGGAATACCCATGCTTACCTAGTCTATTAAGCACATGCTAAATTTCCCTGGGCAGTCAGGACCTACTGCTGTCTGTGTTAGTTTGTTTTTATTATGCTCCTGTGGGGAATTGAGTAAGGATTGCAAAAGCTCATGCTGTTTCTGCTTTCATTGCTGGTGCTTTCACTGAAGCACTGCCCTGCAATGGGCTGGCAGCAGAGACCTGACCAGTGGCCCTTCTCCTGTGGTAGTGAGTGGGGTGTTGCCAGTTCAAGATGATGATCCGTATTGTTAGTTTTTCTTTAGCGAGTACTTTTAAGTATTGCCACACCTTCCTGCTTTTGTAAGACTTAAAGTGGATTTTCTATCCTTCTCTTTTTAAGAGGTTGCAGACCTAAAGCCCCATTTTAACAAGTATTAAAATTTAAAAAAGAAAAATATGCATAATTTTTCAAGATCAGAGGGAGAATAAACCCTCTTGTTTTTTCCAAGTTTGCATAGGAACTGGGACAAAATCAGAGTGAAAATGTCAGGGATTTCTGGGAAATCCCAGGGTTTTGAGGGGGAAGTGTGGAGTTTAAAACAAAGGCATAGATAGGAAACTTCCTTCAGCTCCTGTGCTGCTTTTTCTCTCTTTGATTAGACATCAAGTTGAAGTATCATCAACCGTGTGAATTCTGAAGAATACAAGAGAATGCACTTCAGGTTAGAAAGCCTGTCTTTTATTCAGGTATTAAAAAAGAGAAGCCACTAGACTGTTCTTGAAATAAATCACTGAGAGGGCTAGGCAGGGGCTGGAGGTGCACACTACATTTTTCAGTGCCAGCTCCTCGTAGCCAAGGTGCCTTGTCAAGCCCAGCCTTGGGAAAGCACTGCCCTGTCTCCTCCCCGTGTGCTCTCCATGGTGACATCATTAATGCTGATGGCCGTAATTGACCACAAAGCAGAGACCTTTAGTCCCCACCTGATCTTCCCCAGTGCTCATACACTGCTGGCCTGACCACACAGCACACTAATGAGCATTACACTTGACAAATATTGTCATGCCTAAACAGGAGCTAGTGGTTCTGCTAAGACAAGCAGCAAGCCCGGGGGCACGTCATGCCCAAATAGGAAAGTTAGGAATTAATATTAATTCTCCTCCACTCACTAGGGGCCTGATCCAGATCCCTGATGTCAGTTAAGTCTTTCCACTGTGAGCTTTGCTTCCCTCCTATGAAGCAGCACTTTAAAACAAAATGCAACCAAGGAGTATAATAATAAATTTGACAGTAATAGCAGATGGTGCAAGCTATTTTTTATCTGGGATCAGGACTGTTCCAGTAAATGGACGAGGTACTGATTTGAGATGAAAAAACACAGGTCCTAATTCCTTCTAGATTTTACTGTCTGGAGTCTTGATTTATATTGGATAACATTCCAAATTTTATGTGCTTAGAGCAAGACGTGGTGAACAATTTAGAAGGAATGAGAGCCTGTGATTCTTTGTTGCCTGTTTGCCTGTCGTGTAAAGCTCTGTGGGGCTGCTGTATCCAGTCTGCATGCAGAGCTTTGTGGAAAACTCCCCTCTTCCCCACACCAAGGCTGCTCATAATCCCTGGGAATTGTAGTGCCTGTGATGCTGAGCTGCCTTCCCCCTGCTACCTTATGTTCACTTTTCTTGATTATAAACCGCATGAAAAATTTTAATGATTTCTTGAGGTTTTCTTTCTTGATGCTATAGTTTACTTTTATTTTATATAATTTAAGATAGAGAGCAGTTCTTGTGAAATTAATGAGATTTTAAATTATGCTTGCATCTAAGTATCTCCTTGGTCTGTTTTCCTGGTGACTAGGTCTCACTGCTCACTGTACTGTTTAATTTTTTGTCATAACTTGCCATGATTTACTCAGCTGCTGCCTCCTTTTAAATCTATTTCTGACAGAATGCTTAATATCAGGTAGAGTCAGATATTCCTGAAGCTTTGGGCTAAATTAACTCCCTTTGCACTACAGCAGCAAAACACGATGCCACGTTGAGGGGGTGGCCGTGTCTCCTGCCCACTGCTGTGAGCTGGCCTTGCCGTGGGCATGGCTGCTTTTTGCTTTGCTCAGAAAGGCTCCAGCACTGCACAGCAGATGAGCTGCACTGCCCAGGGTGCTCCAGGCTCAGTTCTCCTCTCCCTGGCCCCGTGTCAGTGCAGATCCAAGACCAGCAGTGCCAGCTGGGTGGTTTGAAGGGCCTGGGGTGCGTCTGTCCCAGTGCTGGGTTTTACCACCTCTCCTCCGGGTCTGAAGCACACAGCCACGACCTCATGCTCTTGACCAGCCCCTCTATGTGCTGACAGAGCCTGAGGTGTCGGGCTCCAAACCTGGGATTTGGGGCACCCTCGGCCTGGGAGTGCTTCCACTTCCCAGTCAGGCAGGGTGGCTCTGCGGGGGCGGCGGGGGCCGAGTGGTCCATGTGTGCTGGAGCAGTGTGTGCTGGAGCAGAGCATGCTGGAGCAGCATGGTCCGTGTGTGCTGGAGCAGTGTGTGCTAGAGCAGCATGGTCCGTGTGTGCTGGAGCAGTGTGGTCCATGTGTGCTGGAGCAGCGTGTGCTGGAGCAGAGTGGTCCATGTGTGCTGGAGCAGCGTGTGCTGGAGCAGCATGGTCCGTGTGTGCTGGAGCAGAGTGGTCCATGTGTGCTGGAGCAGCGTGTGCTGGAGCAGAGTGGTCCATGTGTGCTGGAGCAGCGTGTGCTGGAGCAGCATGGTCCGTGTGTGCTGGAGCAGAGTGGTCCATGTGTGCTGGAGCAGCGTGTGCTGGAGCAGAGTGGTCCATGTGTGCTGGAGCAGCGTGTGCTGGAGCAGAGTGGTCCATGTGTGCTGGAGCAGCGTGGTCCGTGTGTGCTGGAGCAGTGTGTGCTGGAGCAGCATGGTCCGTGTGTGCTGGAGCAGTGTGTGCTGGAGCAGCATGGTCCGTGTGTGCTGGAGCAGCGTGTGCTGGAGCAGAGTGGTCCATGTGTGCTGGAGCAGCGTGGTCCGTGTGTGCTGGAGCAGTGTGTGCTGGAGCAGCATGGTCCATGTGTGCTGGAGCAGTGTGTGCTGGAGCAGCATGGTCCATGTGTGCTGGAGCAGTGTGTGCTGGAGCAGCATGGTCCGTGTGTGCTGGAGCAGAGTGGTCCATGTGTGCTGGAGCAGCGTGTGCTGGAGCAGAGTGGTCCATGTGTGCTGGAGCAGAGTGTGCAGTGTGATCTCGTGGGACAAAGCCCTGCTGTCCCAGGTCCCCGTCTGGGTCAGTAGAAGGCAGCCAGCCCCTCTGGGGTGGAGGGAGCTGCTGTGCCACCAGACTGACATGCAGTCCTTTGGAAGACTGTGCTGCTCACAGGAGGTGATTTACTGGGGTACACAGCCAGGGCCAAGTCAAACTGAGCCAGCTGAAGCAAATGGATCTGGTGCAGGTCAGGCCTAGATGCAGCCCGGAGTCTTTTGCCTGCCATGGCAGCAGCTGCTGCTGCTGGAGTGCAGGGAGCAGCGTGTGAAGACACAGACTCACTCAGGCTGCCTTGGCTGTGCTTCCCTGCATCCCTGGCTATGCCCTCAGCTGCTCTCCTCTGGGATAGATGTGATTCTTCACATTAGGATCTTAATTTGTGTTCAGAATATTTTGGGCTAAATGTAGAAAAATAAATAGCTGATGACCAAAAAGAGCAAGGACTCTTTTTTGCAGTGCTGGAAAGCAGGTGCAGGGCAGGCTTTTCAGCAGCCCTGCTTCCTTCCCTGTGGGGGATGTGCTCAGTGCACCCATCAGCACCCCCAGAGCCCTGGGACACGTGGCCAGGCCCTCAAAGCACGCTTGGGGCGAGCAGTGTGCAGTAATTGAGCTGTGCACCGTCGCAGGACTGTCTTGATCCATGATGTTTGCTGTCAGCCAGATCCCAGTGGGAACTGCTGCAGACATGTCAATGTTCTGCTTCCTCTGCAGAGAGGCTCCAAGCTGCCAGGGCAGTTTTTTATCTCAATATCACCTCGTTGCTTTCACCTGTGTGCTATTAAGCTGTTAATATATCGGGGGAAAAACTCATCCAGGCAGGTGTATTAGGGATACTTAAATGAGGTAGCAAAGTATTATTGTTATTAAATGTTCCCACCAGATACTTGGACAGCTTGCATTGCAACTGAAAAGCTAACATTTAATTACAGCAAGATATATATTCATAATGGATTGCAATTTACCAAAATACACAGAGGGCCCGGGATTTGTCAGTGTGCATTTGCTCTGCGAGAAATGCATCTCACTAAAAACCAGATGTCAAAATTAACAGTAGAGCTTTTGCAGTGTAGGGAGGAAAGCTGACATTTCTGAGCTGGCATTCCAGCTGTGTTAACAGCATCAGGGGCTCTGTGTCCTTAAACACAATGTTTAGCAGCAAAACTGCATTAATTTGTTTAAATTGTAAATGGTGGGAAATCACCTACACTGTGTTGGTGGCAACAATTGCAATCAAGTGAGATTCTGGATCCCCTCCTACGCCCCAAATATTTTCTTCCTTTCCATTCACTTGTCATGTTCCTGCCAGAAAAATCACAGGAAGTTGTAAAAATTAGTTCAGTTCTGAGGAAATTGCTGGGGATCATTGTCAGGGTCAGGATTTGGAGAGGGATGAGGGAGGCAGGTGTTTGAAAGCTCTTGTAAATGTCTGAGTAACTGTTCTGAAATGTAAATTATTGATTCATATTCTCCTGTTTTTTAATGTGCTTTATCTTCCTGGTAATTTAACCTAGTTTCCAGAGTATTTTTATCTGTAGCTTTCTAGAACCTGTACTACCCATGTATTTTATCTCATCTCTTCTCCTGTTCTTAGATGTTAGGTAGTGAGTCAGGGCACTGATTAGCTTGACTAATTTGTTGGCATATTTTTGTGTCAGGGGAAAAAGGATGCATATTTTTAAAAGTGAAGATAATTAACTGTTGGAACAACACAAGCACCAGTGCCTTCTTCACTACTAGTAATAGAAATATCAGGATGTATATTTCCTAATAAATGTCTCTGGTTTTCTACTCTCATTCATTTTTGGAAGCCCTAAGGCCTGTACTGCATGGCAGATGGATGATCCTGATGGGCCATCATATTTTGGGACTTCCCAAACCTGGTGCTTGGGCACTGTGCTTAGTTCTGTCCTTGCAGCAGAGGATGGGAGAAAGGGTTTGGTCATGGGGTCCTCCCCTGGAGGAAAATGTACAGTGGAGCTGAAGATCTGCATCTCAGCCACATCAGGGGAAGGGCAGGGAATTACTTGTGATCTGGTGGGAAATCTTGGCAGCTGGAAGGCTCCTGGGGTCTCTAATCGGTGATTGAAGTGTGAATTGCAGTCTCCCAGAGCCTCTGATTGTATTTGGTGGATCATCAAAGGGTGCTGGTATGGGATTCACCTGCTCCCTGGGGGCTGGGAGTGGGCACAGGCTGTGGGCACCTGTCTGGGGACCCTGCTGGGTGCAGGGGGGCAGTGTCCTGGGAGATGGGCCCCTGCCTGCTGGGCTGGGAGGCTGGGCAGGGCGAGGAAAGCAGCAGAAGGGGGGTAGCAGGGTGGGAGGGCTGCTCTTGAGGACTCTGTGGGAGTTGATAATAGGAGCTGGTGCATTTATCTGTGGGTGCTGAACTGGCCCTGGTCACTGGTGTTTGAGCAGCCCTGCTGCTGGGGCTGTGCTGGGGGAGCAGGGCTCCATTCCACAGCAGGAGGAAGCGCTCGCTCACCTGTGAACGAGGGAGATACTCAATTTCAAGGCAAGATCATATTTCCTCTTTAAAATCCAGACAGATAGAGGTGGCTGTTGACCCCAGCAGCATTATGTGACCTTATCTACCACACAGATATTTTCCTGAGGTTTTCTATTAGAGAGACAGGCCTGGGGCTCCAAGGGTGAGCGTGGGGGTGATGCTGAGGTTTGAACCCCCCACCACACTGAGCAGAGCTGGCTGGTGGGGCACACGAGGTGCTCTGGGTGAAGAAAAGGGAGCATCATCCAGAAAAAAACAGCTCCCTAAAGCCAGTGGGGAGATGCTCAGTAAATCACACGAGTGTGGTCTGGAGCATCTCTTGAAATGTTTTGCTGAAGGGGGGCCCAGCAGAGGAAAAAGTCCTTGGGTAAATCACAGTGTATAAATATGTCTGGTGTGAGTGTAATTAAGGCCACGGCTCTGCCACACAATGCAGTCAGCAATAAATACGTTCCTGAATTAGAGAGAATCTCTGCTGTATTTCAGATGTGACTGTTTGAGTTGCATGTATAAAATGGCCTTTGAAATAGCAGCTGTGTCTGTGTTATCTTCTTCTGAGAGATAAGCAATTATGAGAATGTTATAATGATTCCTTAAAAAAAAAAATTTGGTTTAAACAGCAATTGCTTTTCCGTGCAGGAGATATTTAAACATCAGTACCTTGAATTGATTAAAAAGAGCTGTACTGATAATGCAATTTTGTAGCTTGTGCTTTGCACTGCGCAGTGCAATGAATCATGATGAAAGGCTGGAGGGGAGGTGTCTGATGGGACCTTCGGCCACTTCTGTGCCTCTGAGGTGGTGTGTTCATCTCACAAAGGAAGCTGCACTTGTATCAAACTCCTCATTAGTGCTGGCGTGTGTTTAGTGGCAGGTTGTTGTTCATTAACGGTGAACATGGGAGTACCTTGTCTTGCAGAAGGCCTCTTAGGAGAGCTGTGTTTCTAAGGGATACTCTGCATTCCTCTGCACACTGATGCCTTCTGTACTTGAAGGGTTTTAACACTTTTACAATTTGGATTTCTCCGGACTCTTTATTAGTCAGACCAATTACATGTGCTTTTCAGACTTTCCTGAATGCAAAATAGATTCCTTCCACTTGGATAGCTAACTGCTGGAAAACAAAGTCTCCCAGCTAACAGATAGTATCACTGAATTCTTGGATCACAGAAGAATTTGTACGTGCTCCTTGAATCACAAGGCAATTTATTTATTTAAGCCTTCTCGGAACCTGTTCTCTTGCAGCACGTAACTCTGGTGCTGGTTTATGAGTAAGGCTAGCAGAGAGATGCTCACTGTTTGAGTGTGTTCATGTATCTCGTGGGCAGTGGCAGGGTGCTGTAAACAGAGAGAGCATTTACCGAGGTGAGCTGGACTATGTCACTCTGTTCTTTTGATTCCTTTTTGCACTGTGTAAAAACCCAAGCAACAACAAAGGGGGGGGGAGGGTGTTTCATTTCACTGAGCTACACTCTGAGCATCATTAATTTCACTTCTGCTTGAGGTGACACTTAGGTCTAGAATCCTTCTGTACCCTGGCTCCTGCAATTAGTCTGCTCCCTCCTCAATGGGGTCTCAACCATCTAAATCCTTGTCTTCAAGCAAGTACTGACAGCCCCCTCGTGTTAAGTTTTGTAAACACTAATTTGTGACATCTCCCGTGGCTTAAATCAAAGCACTCAAGTAAAAGTAATAATAGCACTGTTAAAGTGAACGTTACAGAAGAAAATGCCTGTCACCTGATGCTAAATGGATATGACACCGAGCATGTTTCAGGGGAGGCTCCTAATGAGGAGGCGCGGGGAAGCGATGCTGTGCGCAGCCCTGGCTGTCAGCTCCGGGGCCTGCTGGGCACAGAAAGGGACAACACTGCTTCTTTCCAGGCTGCTTTGCATTTTACTCAGGTGCATGTCAAAGGAGGAGAATTACCTGGCCTCCTGCAAGTTTTAGTGTGAATGGCAGCTGTGAGATCCACTGGTTTTCAGATTGTGGAGAGCCTTGTCTGTACTGGTTGCTGGATGCTCAAGTGTCACCCTGTCCTGTAAAATTTAGTTTAGTAACTAGGAGACACCACTATTGCTTGAACTTATGCTTAGACTATAGAGCTCTTCTCTATTTATCATTTGTCTATTTTTTTTTTTTTAATCCAGCCTTTCTGTCTTTCTTCCATAAACACATTGGATAAATTGAATGCATCATTCCCCCTTTTCCTTTGTAATGCCCTGAACATTGTTGTTGTATTATATGAACTTTTCATGTCTGGCAATACTGGAAACAATGGGAGACCCTCAAACCCAAGACTGTGTGTCACACTTGGTAATTTTCAAAGAAACTTCTATGAGCATTCATAGAACAACCATATTACAGACTTTCCAGCAGGTAGCTGAGCTGGTTGTACTCATCTGCTGTTTGAGCCTGTTGAAGGATAAAATAAACCTCTGCCAGCAGATAAGAAGCCCAAGCAAACTGGGAAAACAGACAAGATTATCAGTAAGAGAAACATCATGATGTGTGAATTCAATTCCTATCCCATGAGAGGAGCAGGGAACAGGGGAAAGTGCCTGAGGGTGCTGCCTGTGCATGAGCTCCAGGCTGGCAGGGGATGGGTGTCAGCACTGGTGGTGGGTGCCCACTGGGTCTCACCAGCACGGAAACTTGACAGGCTGTCTTGTGCTGAGGGGTTCTGTCTTTTCCCACAGGCATTTGTCTAGACCTGCACAGTGCAGTGATGGTGTGGAGCACAGAACTGGAGTGGGAGGGAGAGAAGGGACACAGCAGGAGAGGTGATGTTCAGGAAGCAGTCTGGGCAACTCAGCTGGAGCTGAAGGTGAGAGCTGAAGGCAGGAATACCAGAAACACCTCTGCACCTTCAGTGCAGGAGGAGGTGGTGGTTTTGCTTCCCATGAGTGACCCGGGAGTGCCCCTGTGCCTCCCAGAGATCCCGCGGGGCAGCGAGCCACTGCACAGAGGTACTGGCAGAGGGAACCGGGCCTCGGCAGTTCCTTTGTCCTTTTGTCCTTCTCCTTCCCCAATTCATTCCTCCCCTTCCCCAGGCTGCCTGATGAGTGCTGGGGGCTCCCAGCTTCCCCCCTAGCTGTGACACCCTGCCTGGGGAGGAAGTGGCTGTTTGTGGAGCCAGTGCCAGCAGCTGCAGCCTGGCCCTGCTCTGCTCTGTGCCGAGGGACCAGTGGCACAGGTGGCACTGGTGGCACAGGTGGCACTGGCAGCTGTTCTGGGGGATCCCCAGCAGCTTCCTGGGTCAGCCCAACTGCACCAGTTCCCACCAGTGAGGGGGTTTGGCCTCGCAGGGCAGCTCACGAGTCCAGGGGCTGGGGTCTGGCTTGGAGCTGGAGTGCAGAAGGCAGCAGTGCCCAGCTCCTCCCCTGCCTAGTGCTCATTAATCCTTTATTCATAAAAGCATAGAATTAGCAAGGTTGGAATTAAAATTTTTCAGGCGCTCCTCTGTCGAGAATGGTTCTAATGTCTTTTATTTCCTTTCTAATTTAATTTAACTGGAAAAAAGCATTTTTTTTCCTTATTTCTCTATTCCTTTATGATTAGGGAAAACCCCCATCTAGTAAGTCTGAATGCTTCTACCATGGAAATATTTAGTACCAGCTCTGGCATATTTATGTTGGCTCCCTGGTTAGACAATGTGCCAAGCTGTCCTTCGTGGCCTTAATTATCACAACTTCAGGCCAGCGTTGCCTGCTTACAGCATAATCCCACGGCCTAGAGTGAACCCTGAAAATGCTTAATTAAATGACATTCCACAACAGATTAAGGAGTCAGAAGCCCAAGATAAAGAAAAAGGGAGACTGTGACCATAGGACTGGCAGGTGCTCTTCCTTCTCAGGATAATGCTCCTGACATGGACTGTTTCATTTTGAGCACATTAAAAAAGCAACGTTATTTGGTAACAGTTTGGGGTCTACATTTGGCTTCTTGCATTTTCAGTGGACAGTGGTTCAGAGAGATTCTGCCTTGGGATGCAGTGTGAATAGCACTGTGGACTCTGATTTTACATCAGCTGAGGATCTGCTCTGTGCTCAGGTCATTGGTTTTGAGGCCCTTTGCCAAAGTCAGTGGATGCCTTTGCAGTCCTGAAATCCAGGGTGAGCACTGGGGTCAGACACCAAAAATCTGTTGCTTTTTTAAGAAAAACCAAAACCCACAAAAAACTATTTTAACAACCCCAAACCAAAATAAACCTTTTTCCCCTGTAAAATCTAGTGTGCAGTTATTTGGAACAGACAGGATCACAGTGTCTTAGGGAGCCCTGCGGGAGCCAAAGCCCACGTCGAACCACAGAAGATCAGCACACAAATACAAATGCTGAGATAATGTTACAGTGCACAGATTAGGGCTCAAATCTTCAGCAAATCTGTTCAGAGCAAGGAAATGGCAGCACGTGGGGCACGTGCAGCACACTGAGCACGTCTCATTCAGAGGCCCATCAGTAAAGGCAGTTATTGCTATTATTGTGTTTTATCATATTATTCCTCAATTATTTGCTCCAGCAACTCCCTTGTCTTAGCTAAACAAATTGGCTGTGCAGAAGCTGACCTGATGTGATTTCTTCTTTGTGAAGAGAGTGGCTTGTGTTTGGGTGTCACGATGTTTCCAGGGGTTTGGTTTGTATGGTTTGTGTCCTTCTCCAGTTCCATAATATAATTTCAGCAATTAAACTACAGGAGAAGGGAATGAATTAAATGTCCCTGCTGACACAGGGACAGTCCTTAGGGGAAACAAAATACGGAGGAGCTCAGTGAGGCTGGGGTCCAGCTGGTGCCTGTGCTCAGGGGGAGGTGAAGTAGCCCCAGCCTAAACCCCAGTGGGCACTTGTTACCCACAGTACAAAATACACCCCTTGCTTTGACATGAATGGAATCTTTGGGTGCACAGAAGTGAGGAATTTTTTTATATTTGATAACAGAAGCAAGGCACATTATTCCTAAACCCCATCAGCTAAGCTGTGCAAGGGACCATAGCACATCATTTCCCTATCTCTGAAATGGAGGCTTTTTTGCTGAGCTGGGCTGTCCAAGTGATGAGTTTTTAGTGTGAGGGAGGCCTCTTGCTGCAGCTCAGAGGCTGCATGTGCTTAACCCCTTACCCTGTGACTGCCCATGCTGGGGTGCAGAGCAGCACCTGGAGCACGTCCCAGCATCGAGCCAGCCCTGAGCCTGATCTCCTCTGAAATGCTTTTACAGAGCCATCATCTGCCTGAATGCTCCACCACTTCACCCAGCACATTTACCAACATTAACATTTATCATCTTCTCTGGCAGCTTTTCTTTTTGCAAATGAAAAGTAGAAGAATTTTAAAGAAGTAAGTGAAATCTGACAGCAAAAACTTTTTAGGTGTTCCATGGAGGAATAACCCAGGGCAATGTGTGAGGCAGAAGTATTTCTATTTACCTAGAGGTATTCTATGCTTGGAGTCAACAAGACTGCACCAATTCCTGTTCTGAGATTTATATGTGAAAAAAAGCACTGCCTCAAATTTGTGTTCTTTATTCTGTGTTTACTATCACTCTTCAGACTGAAAATTTGTCTTGTTCCAGTCAGAAGACAGTTCTGCAGGTGTTAGAGCATCCTCAGGTTCTCCCATCACATCTCCAAGTCATCCAGCAACATGAAACTTTTGGATGCTTTGCTCTCCAACTGGGTGGAAGGTCAGCCAGAGTCCAAGACTGGGGATTTTGCCCAGTTTGGTCTTCATGAGGCTCTGTGTGTGTGTGTGTACAAACTGGGACCCCTCAGCTGCAGCAAAGCTTTGTGCAGGTGAAGCCCCAGCCTGAGAAGAGCCCAGCTGAAGGCCTTCTTTGTGGCTGGAGCAATATAAAAGTCTTTAGATCCAGTATTCAGCCTTGAAAGTGCTGCTTTGAAGTTTCTGGGCCTTCACATGTCCTCCAGACTTTCATTTTGTGTACTGGGGGTTTTTTCCGTAGGTTTGTTTGGGGTTTTTTGAAGATTTCAGGTAAGATTTCAACAAGCTGGGGATGTATCAAAGTATAAAATACTTTGCTTGAGTCTTAATCAATCCAAACTGTTCTCTTAAAAAGGAAAAATAAAGGCTGTTAAAGCCAGCCAGACACAAGGCAGCAGATGTTTCTCTTTAGTGTCAGAGCAGCAATCTTTATTAAATACCAAAGAAAGCCCTGTAAATCCAGGAAGGCAGTTGAGTTTATGCTGAGGACACCTCTTCCTGAGGCCAAACAGCCTTTCCTGAGTAATTTGTTTTTCCTGCTGATCTTTCAGTGGTGTTTCTGTGACATAAAAGCAAAAGAGAAAATGAATATTTAACTGGGGAAACAACATGATAGTTTGAGCTTAAAAAAAGAAAGAACTGGGATGATGCTGTTCCTACCTGTGCTGACTCCTCCTTGGCACCAGGACTAAGGTAGGGCCATTCCAGGGGACTCCTGGAGATGCCCCAGGTGGAGCAGGGAGCTGGTTTGCCTGGTCACCACACAGTTAATGGGCAGGCATGTCTTCTCCCGGGAACATGTCTGGGGGAAAGCAAACAGCTCGTTCCTATTGCCTGGGAATGGCAGAGTGAGGTCTGTAGGGTGGAGAGAGCTCTTTGGGGCTGTCTGCAGAGCACTGGCCATAATGAGCCTGGTAGTTTTCATTAGCATTGCTAATGGCATCTTCCACTCTTAAAGAAATAACAACAAGGTTTCATGAATTAATAAAAGGAAGATGGTGATTGACTGAACAAAGGGTGTGCCAGCCTGTGCAGCTGCTCTGCTTTAACTAGGTAATGTCCATAGATACGGCGTTAATTTAATTCTCAGCTGAAATACTCCAGAGGAAATGTCAGATCAATAATGTAGGAAAGGGCAAAGATTTGCTAAGCCTGGCTGGCTTGCGTATGTTAACTACCATGAGATAGATATGGATAAATGCTGAACATTAAGGTGAGTAATCACAACTGTCTTGGGTGTCTGAAGAAATTTTCTGCATAAACGCTGTACAAAACAAACATGTTTCAGGCAAGAGGCTGGCTAACAGGTTGTTATTTCACACACAGCTCTGCAGTTAACATCCATGGGCTTCATTTTTTTTCTGGAAGAGGACAAAAAGCCGCATTTCAAACATCATCTATCCCTCCCTGGTGTGGTGCAGAGAGTCCCTGTGCCCATCCCTACTCAGGGTCCTGCACCAACACATCTTCATGGCTGCACACGTGTGGGTACCAGCTCTAGCTCTTGGTGGTTTTAAATTCTGGTTCGCATCTGCATTTTACCTTTTACCACATTACTTGTGAGATTTCCACTGGATTGGGTGGCAAAGGTGCTCTAAAAGCAAATCCCACCTCTCCTTGTTAAGAAGCACTTCTGTTACCAGGAGCTGTGCTCAGTTGTGGTCGTGGCTGGCACGCTTTCATTGCAATGAAACAAGAACAGACGCCTTTCATGGCCTTTGGGCCTAAATCTCAACTATTTGACAGTTGCACAGTAATTTTTCCATGCAGTCTTGGCTACACCACTCAGAAACCTTGAGGATTTATTTATTTAAATAACACTATCTCCTCCAGCACTGAGAGTGAGGGCTCTCCCAGAAACCATGTTTAGAGTTTATGGGAACGCTGCGATTTCAGAATTGCCAAAACAAACAACAGTGCCTGTGTTATTTTGCAAGTAGGAGCTGCTCAAATATCAGACTTTGGCAGAGAAGAGGCTTCCTTGCCACACTGATCTTCTTACCCCAAAGGCCCCTGGGAACCTGGGTGGTGTATTTATGCTAAAGGATGCCGAGTTGGAAAATATTTTGAAACCACCTTTGATGAAGAATTCTTTAAAGTGCCTTCCCAGCTACTTGTTTGTCTGCTTAATTTCTGCTTTTAACAACAATATGGATCAGTATCAGGTTTAAGTATAACTGAAGAAGGCACAGGGTGACTCAGAGAATCCCATAATAGCCTTTTTCCCAGGGGCTTGGCTCACCTACTCCAGAGAAGGGAGCATGGGTGTAAGCTACACTGAGGTCTGTACCAGTGCAAAGCTGTGGTTCAGAAATAAGTTGGGATTGGGAGAAATGCTCATATCAGTGCAGGAAGCCTCCTCCAGGAAGTGTAACAGGTTGCAGGGGTGTCCAGGCTTTGTTTGTCACACTGTGCTGTGAGAGTGAGACTCTGCAGAGCAGGCCTTCAAGTGGGGCTCCTTCCCTTTTCTGAGGGAAACAGTACCAGCTGCTGGCTTTTTTGGGATCTAGTAAAACCAAGGCCCTCCAAAGAACCAGCTCCTGCCTCAGGAGCCACCCGCTCAATATTTTCCATATCATGGCACTGATTTCCCAGCAAGGTGACAATGGGCAGGATCTGTCCCCCCAGTGACAGAGAGCTCCTGCCTGGGCAGGACAGCGTGGGAGATGTGTGCTGCTGCTTTGGAAAGGGCTGTGAGCAGCCCAGTGCCTCCATCCCCAGTGTCAACTGGCCTCTTACTGGGGCTTTTCCACGCTGGGTTTTAAAAGGAGGAAAGAAAAGAGCTGACAGAGCTGGAACTGCTTTAAGGTGGAACTGAAACAATAGCTTGTGGCTGTCTGAATCAGTTCCCTTGTTCCATGAATTTGACTCAGAGCTGAGTGTTTCAGAGCCTCAGAAAGAAAAGGCCTATTTCAATTTTGGTTCTAGTAATGGGCAAAGGTCACAGCAGTTGGGAGGAGAGGGGAAATGAAAGGCATGGGCTTGGCTGTTTTCTCTGAACCAGCTTCACCCGTTCCTGGTTACAATCTCAGCAGAATAATAGCTGATCCTGAGCAAAGCCAAGAAATGAAATTAACACATGCAAAATTACATTACAGTCGTGTGAGGATCCTGCTGCCCGGCAGCGTGAGCAATGTGTCCTGGAGCACGTGGCAAGGACAGCAGAGGGAAACTGATGGCTGGGAGCAGAGCACCTCACTCTGCCAGCACAGCCCATCCCTGCACCTCTGTGCTCTGGGACACCTGCAGCCCTGCCCTCGGGGCTGGGGAGATGCTCTGCTACCACTGCACCCACGGTTCAGCCTTCTCCCAGTCCTCCACAATGCTTTAGCATGCTGTAAATCCAAACCTGGAACCCGCCAGGAAGCTCGAGGCTGATGCTTGAGCTTCTCCAGGGACTTGGCCAGCTTTCAAAAGCAGATCATAGCACACCATGGGAGGAGCAGCCCGGCCCCCTAGCCTGTGGAATAACCCAGCAGCAGGCACTCCCCCTGGCCCTGCTCACCTGATCCAAGCCTGTCTGGAGGGGTGGATGCTCATCCCTCCAGGCTGGTGTGCCCCACTGCCTTTGCTGTGCCGGGCTGGGAGCACAGCGTGTGGCAGGAGCCTGGCAGGGCTGAGGAGACGCTGGCAGGTGGCGAGGCAAACACTGGCTGTGGGGAGCCCTGGCCAGAATCTCCCACCTGCTCCTCTATTTCCATTTCCAGCTCCACAGGAGCCAGCAGCAGGGTCAGGCCTCACACAGCTCGTCCTGCTGCCGGTACCAGCAGCTGGGAGCTGCTGAAAATGTGCCAACACACCCACTTTGACCCCCATGGCTCTGGTGTGAAGGCAGGTTTGCTCAGAGAGGGGAGATTAATATGACTATTCCCACGATGTGCTTAACGACATCATTTACTTCAGAGGCTCTTGGGACGGCGCTGACACTCGCTTTA
Source organism: Sitta carolinensis (assembly GCA_032173965.1). Taxonomy (NCBI): domain Eukaryota; kingdom Metazoa; phylum Chordata; class Aves; order Passeriformes; family Sittidae; genus Sitta; species Sitta carolinensis. The sequence goes on along the minus strand of CM063296.1, from coordinate 6,200,568 downwards.
GCAGCTGAAGTGTTTAATGTGTTCTCCAAGGCACTCTCTAAACACAGATAGGGCTGAGCGACACAAATGTATTTGCAGAATGTTTTAGGGTTAGCACGCTCCAGAGCCATGCAATCAAACGATGGTGAGGGTGAGGGAACTGTTCTTTGAGAGGATCATGATTCAGCAAGGGGCTGTGATTATTAAATACATCACAAGGCTCCCTCTTGGTATTTTTCATACCTTGTTCTCAAAGTATTACTCATATAATTTTCCCTCTGAAAGTTATTACAGGTGACTCACCTTTAGCTTGAGTGAGCAAACATGACCAAGTGTTTATTCTCTTCACAGCTGAGCAATTTTAAGCCCAGATCCTGACCTTAAAAAAAGTCCCTGAGTGAGGCTGGTGGGTAAGACAGTACACTACTGGTCCCTGGAGCATCGTGACTCAGAGGCATATTTCTTATTAAAATGCTTCTGCTTTTAACTCGAGGCAGTCACATCTTGCTGACCGACATCCACAGTGAATTTCCCGTCCCACCCCGAGCAAGTGCTGGGCTGAGCTCCCACCAACTCCCCAGGCCCCTGCTGCTGCCAAAACATCATCAGCCTGCTGCTGTCCCACCCAAGTGCTGGAGGAAAATGTGATAGGAAATGCCTATTTTCTTCCATAAGCAATTAATATAAGTCAGGATGGGTCCACTTGTTGCTCCAGAGGGGAAATAAAAATGAGCATCCCTGGGGCAGGGGGAGAACGGGGAGCAGGGGCTCAACTTCTCTCCATGGCTGCTGCCAGCTCCCCACTGCTGCTCCATCTGAAGGCTAGCTTGGGTGAAATTTTCTCTTTGGATCAAGATCTTTGTCTTTTTTTCTTTCCCCTTGGCACTTGAGATCAGCAATTTCATTTTGCAGTGACAGCTAAGGCAGAGCGTGTGCTACTGTCCTGCCTGTGAAAGCCTCTTTGTGGCCTGCTGTTAATCTGAGCAGTTTTGCAGGCTCTCAGTGCTTTTGTCTCGAGTTTTGTTTTCTGTTTGAGTCTCACCACCAATCCCACATGGTTTCCTGGCTGGCAGAATAACCTCTAAGCTTAGCAGACAGAAGGCTGATAGCATGTCCAATGAGCAGGTGAGGGGAACCTCACAGCCTGCGAGAGGGGAGCACCTGCAAAGGAAAGGGGAAAGAGGCAGAGCAAAGGCTGGTGTCACAAACCCTCTTCCGGGCTATTTGCAGAGAGGAAGGGACTTTGGAAGGGGACCAAGAACTCCGGGTCCTCGCACTGGTGTTTATTGCAGCAAGGGGAGATAAGGGCAGAGCAGCGGCTGAGGCTGGGCTGGCACATTGCAGCCCCTGTGCCAAGAATCACCCCGGAGCTCAAACCTCTGTGAAACTGGCTGGGAGGAGGCTTAGGCTTGGGAACTGGTGCCCTAAAAGCTTCTGAGCCCTGGAAGTCAGGTTTAGTTATTAGCTAATTGGCTGGGATGTATCTCATTTGTAACAAATGAAGAGAGGGAGGTTGTGAGGCTGTGGTTGGTGGAAGTGGAGCTGGTTAACTCCTGGTTGAGCTGGTGTAAGAAGCTGTTATCCTGGTCTCTAGGAGAGGGCTCTTTGGTGTGGTGATGCCTTCTCCAGGTGTGTGTCTATCTACAGGAATTGGTGGCTGTCACCTGCAGGCTGTCACCCACCAGGCTTTCTTGCTCGTGGACAAGGCTCTGGAGATTGCCTGCCATGGTGCCTCATGGGCTGATGCCCTCAGCAAGACAGGAGTCAGGTAATGTGTGTTACATTTTAGTAGCTTTATTACCTGGGAAATTGCCCTGTGAGGGGGGGAGTAAAGCGGAGTAACTGTAATTCTCAGAGCCCTAAATTCTGTGATGAAGCTGCTGTGGAGAGACTGAAAATTTTTGTCAGGAAAATATCAGTAGCTTTAATCTCTCATTGCCTTCTTTTATAGCACATGATTTAAAAACATATTAGTGTTATCTTTGTGTGATATAGGAAGCAGCCATGTAATATTGTCTCTCTGAAGGTTGTGTTAGAGCCACTATCTCTGCTCAAGTAGCTACAAGGTCAAATCCCAGCTGATACCTCAGAGGAATTATAGAACAGATGTTAAGCTGAGCCTCTGACTTGGGGTGTCCCTCCCCTGGCTGTGCCATAGATGCTTGTGATAGCAGCTTAACAAATTAATTTGTCTGTACTCCCCTCTTGCCTTGTGAAATTGGGATAACAGCAGTTTGTTACCTCATAGATTCTGTGTAGATCAGCCCAGTAAAAGTTATGAGTGAATGATGATGGGATCTGTACCAGAGCACTGGGGAAAGATGAGGGGGAAAGGAATCAACAGGACTGAGTTTAGGGTTGAAATGCAGCAGTCTGGGTTTCAAAATCTGTAATCCTCTGGGAAAAAATGATTTAGTGGTTTTGGCGCTCGTTGAGCAGAAATGTTTCAGTGAGGGTGCTGAAATGTAATTAGCAGAATAATTCCAGTTGAACTGGCTCTGCCACCAGCGCCCAGAGCCTGTTCCCTGTGCTGTGTGCTCTGGACATGCTGCTGGGAAGGTGCAGGGCCCTGAAGCTCCCCAAATCCAGCAGTGTCAGTCCTTGGCACTCAGTGTGATGTGTTGGCCTCATTTGCTAACAGCTTTGGTCTCTCCATATCTGAGACAGGATTATTAATATGCCTTTACCTCCCAGGCTGACTGAGGTTAATTGAGATTTGTGAGGTGCTGAGAAGGTGCAGCAATGAGCAGGGCAGAAATTGAAGGCAGCAGAAATGTTGGTATTTGAGTGAAGATTTTTAAAAACAAGTCTGGAAGTCATCAGAAAACAAAGAGAATAATTCCTCTCCTTTTGTAACTAGAAAATTTTAACAGTAATCACTGGGGAAAAAAAATTATACACTTTTTAACAAAACTCTCTGCTTTTACTCTTATCTGATGGCAAAGCAGATCAAACAGAACACTTTCTGATAAGGGTGATGTATTTGCCAGTTGTTTGAATGAACACCTGCAAGCCTTACCTTCAATATTTGCCTTTAGAGATGGTGGGGGATCTACTTCTTGTCATGGCTCTGTGCAGAACCACTGGGTAGCTTTGATATTTCACTGCTTCACCCTCCTGACTCTGCCCCCTCGGTGGCCTCGTGCCAGTTCCTGACCACATGGAGCTGTTTAAGTGGGGAAAGGGGCAATCCTTCTGATGTGTGGAGATTCCCATCACACTCCCTGTCCTACTCTGGCTTCAGCCCAGCCCACCCTTCCCAGGGCAGAGGAGCTCCTGTACCCTCCCTACACTGGGGATGTGCAGCAAACAGCAGGAGTGTTGGGGTAACTGATGGAAGGTTCTCCCCAGCCACCCTTGCCCTGGCAGGCTGGTTCTGTATGGCTGACCCTGTGTAGCTGGGCAGGGGTGACAGCTGCTGTGGTGGTCCTTGGTCACAGACAGGGTAGAGCTGCCATCAGCCCCTGGACATTTTGGGTCCCCTGTGAGTGCTTGGCTGGCCGAGCAGCACCACCTGCCCCTGGGTTTGGGGCACTTGGCACTGTGAGACATCACTCCTGGGGTGTTTGGTGACTTTGAAACAGCTCAGCAAAAGGCTGGCAACACATCCCTGTGCATTTCCTTTGGGTGACACGGCCAGGAGAGCATCAGGCTTTGTGGCAAGCACTAGTGTCAGCAGCAGCAGGGTCTGCAGGGCTGCCCAGCCAGCCTCATCTCATCCCCATTTCCTCCTCTTCAGTAGCACAAAATGAATCCCTCAGAAGTGAAGTTAACTAAATAAACAAATATGGAGCTATTTATTTTCTATTGTCACAGAAATGCTGTGGGCTCAGGCGGGATTTTGTATTCACTGTTCACATCTGCAGCCCTGCTGTGCTCGGGTGGGGGAAAGACTATCCCTATTATTTGCTCTGGCCTCGCCAGTAAATCAGATGGGAAGGATCCCACCCTGAAGCCACCCCTCTCCAAACAATCTTCCCTCTCTGCCCAGTCTGAAGGGAACAGAGCCACCCCATGGCATGGTAAACACTGTAAGGAAAACAAACCCTTCTTCCTCTCTGGGGGGGGAGGTGGAAGAGAGAAGAACAAGGCATTAGCAACGTCGTTTTTCCCTCCGAGCTAAAATAACACAGCAGTGAGAGCTAAGGATGCAGCTGTGGTTCAGAGGGGGTTTATTTTTATTTTTTTAATACACCACTGGGAGTTCAAACAACATGTCAGTGATATGTTGCCTTTTGTAGAGAGCGGCTCCATTGTCTCCACCCTCTTTGGATTTTTTTTTTTTTTTTTTTTTTTTAATTTTCTTGAAGTATTTTAGTCACCCTGTTGAACACAGCTCATCTGGATAAAAGCCTTTTCTGTGACATCCACAGTCTGGATCTGCAGTTGTTTGTTTTGAAGCAATAGTCTGGGAGAATTTATTGAACTGGCTTCGCCTCTCCCCCCCACACACCATGTAAATTAATGAAATGCATGTTCTGTGGCACCTGTTAAAAAGCAATAAATCCTTTCTTGCGTTTATTGCTTTGAAGGTAAGGAAAAGAAGATGTGATTTAGTATTGAGGTAGGGTGGCTGGAGACACTCTGGTTCTATCTCAAAGGTAAAGTGCTTTGTTTCAGCAGCCAAAGCACCTTGAGAACCCAAAGATGCCCCTGGACCATGGTGGCCTGTTCCTATTGGCTCTCACCCAGCTGAAGCCCCATCCCAGGTGTGTTCAAATCCCATGGAGGCATCACATCTCCTGGTAAATCCAGCCCCAGGCTCACAGAGGTACTTCAGAAGCAGTGGAACAGGGGGGCTTTTGTGGGCTGAGTGCCTCTCCATGTCTATAGGCAGCTCTGTACATCTTGCCACTTGGTGATTAGAGATGTTAGCCTGCACTTAACGGCGCCTGAGTATCTCTCAGTGCTTTGCAAATCCTGATTAAATAAACCTTAGGTAACAGCTTTTTGATTTTTTTAATTTATTTTTTAAAAATACTTATATTGCCAGGAACGTGGTCAAGCCACTTTCTTAATCTCTGAGTGTACTGAATTGATGGCAGTGCTGCATCATCAGAGCCAGGTGCCCTCGAGCTGACCACAACTCAAGACCACAGCACAAGGGCTGGCTGGCTCCTGTCCCTCTCTCCCAGGGCCTGGCCTGAGCTGCCCAGAGCTGCCCAGCAGAGGGGCTGATGTGGATGTGCAGTGGCCTGGGCTTGTCCCTGTTCCCTGGGCTGGGAATGCCCCCAGAGCAGGGGAGAGGTGGGAGCCATCCCTGCAGCCCTCCTGGGGTCGGATCTGAGTGTGGCAGCTCACACTGACAGAGGCTCCTGGTGCTCCTGCGTGGGACACACAGGTGTGGGGAGAGCAGCAAGGCTGCCCTTGTGCAGTGTGAATTTATAGTCAGATGGGAGCTCTTGTGTCTCTGAGAATGCTCAGCAGGTGGGAGGAGCAAGTGCAGGCTGGAGACAGGACAGGATGATAGGATGGGCACTTGTGACCACAAACACAACCTCTGCCTGTCCTGTGGCCTCAGCTGCACCATCAGCCTGAGTGACACAGAAAGGAGGACAGAAAGTCTGCCTGAACCTGAGCACCTTTATTCTCACAGTCTTTGGCTTCAACTTCTTCCTGGCTAGCTGGCCAGAGAGGAGTGCAGCTCCATGGGCTGTGCCTGAGGGATGCCTCGGGGAGCATTGGTGATATTGGACCTTCACAGTGGGAGAGGACACAAAAGTGATGGGAACACCCACAGCATCCTGAGCAAGTCTGAGCCCGTGGGTGAGCCCTTGCTGTAAGGGCACTGCAGGGCTTTGTGAATTTAACCCCTGTCAGAGATGGAGAGCAGAAATGACTGGGAGGATGTGGTCAATGGGCACTGCCTTTGAAACCACAAACCCCAATACACTTTTGTTTTTCTCTGGAATCATGCAAAACCAACTTGGCTTGTGGCATTTTCTGTGAATCAAACTGAGTTAAGGACTTGTTGTATACACCAAAAATTCTGATGAGGGGCTCAGATGCTGGGCTTGAAGGTGGCTTTTTTGGAGGACTGCAGATTTTTACTATTCTGGCTCCTCTTGTGGCTGTGACAAAAGCAGAAACAGAGTGACCAGGGCAGAGCTTATTTGGATTTCTCAGATGAGCTCAGAGTGGGTCCAGCAGAGTGGCAGGAGCCTTGCCACACACATTAGATTAGACAGTGAAAATAGATTAATTTCTTATCACTGCTTACAGCATATTTTGCAACTGGGTTTTAAGTCCTCCTTTTGCAAAGTGCCCTTGGCGCTATAAAATGTGTGTACATGCTCAAAAGAAAGACAACAGACCAAATGTCACCCTCTCACCACCACCAATGCAGTTGGCATTAGCGTTTGGCAGTGAGGATCCTCTTCAGCATCCTAAGCAGAAGCTTCCACAAACGTGGGCTTTGTGCCCATAAGAGTCTGGGTTTCCTCTTCGGATCTGGTGATTTGCAGACCACAGGAGGCCTGTTTAATTCACATTTCCCTGCAATGGAGCACCTACAGAAGGGATTTTCTCTCCTTCTCTCATCAGAGAAGGCCTTAAATGGCCATGTGAGCTGCACGCTGCCTTTCCCTGCCAATCCCCCCGACAGCAATCACAGCCCCGCGGGCAGGGTCCCTGATGGGCGATTGTCATCAGCCTCACAACGCCTGGCACTGCCTTTCAGCTGCAGCACAAAGCCTGGCGACAGATGCCAGTCCTCCCAGCTCCAGCCGTGCTCTCTGCAGTGAGTGGGGTTGTGTTTTGTCAGCTAAATAAGGATTTCACTGCAGTGCTGGGGAAAGGCACTGGCTGCTCCCAGATGTGTTTGACTGCAGTGTGAGGATGGGATTCTGTACTCAGTGTGGCTGGAGCAGTTAATGTGGAGACATCATCCCACCACAGATAGGATCCCTTGCCCAGGAGCCTGGGATGCAAGCACCAAACCCTGCTTGGCTCTGGGATCTGAGTGCCTGTGGCCCTTGGAGACCCCAGACAGGACGTCTTGGCAGGATTTGCTTCTCTTTAGGAATGCTCTACACCCAGCAGTAATATGTAGAAAGTGATCTTTTTTTTTTTCTTTACCTAATTTATTTACTCAGGGAGAAACTCATTCCTTGTATTTTTATGGAACAGCAGAGGCTAATTTTTAGCACCTGAGGCTTTAAAGCAAAATAAATAATAAAACCCCAAAAGGTTTATTTCTATTTCCAAAACATTCCTGTGTTTAATTCGGCAACATAAGTATACCTCTTGATTCTTTCTGTGAAACAAATTATTACCTGGTAACAGCAGGGAAAACCATTTCAAAATCTCTTCCAGGTATCCAGAATATCACAAAGCAGAGTTACAGCCTGAAACTGAAGCCCCAAACCACTTCTGAGTGGCAGGTTTAAAAGCTGCTGAGGTGAGGAGACGCCTGAACATGCATATTTTGTAGGTGGATAAGCAGCAATGAAGTGTGGTGTTTCCTGCCTTTTGGAAGGCTTTTAGTGGGCTGGCTGATCCTGAGCTCCCGAGGTAATGAACAGGGATGGGAAATGGTGACTGCAGCTGCAGGGAAGGAGTGGGGAGAAAGGAGGAGAAATAAATGAGCAGGGTTTAGAGACTGGAGGTGTGTAGCTCCTGAGGGGCTCTGCAGGTTCCCTCTGCTGACCTGCCAGAGTTTTGTGGGTGCTCTGTGATCACCCCATGGCTGGAACCACCACGAACCCTGGGACAACTGAAACCTGAAGATCTGGTTTTAAACCACATCCTCAGTGGTCTGATTCTTTTCCACATTTTTCTCCAAGGTGTGAAAGAGCCCTGAAGGCTATAATTTAATGATATTGTGGGCAAAAAGCATGGGATAGGAGCCTGATTTCCTCTTCTCTCCTTTGCTGTAGATGAACCATAACTGTTCCAGCCCAATGCTGTTTGCTCCAAGGATCCCCAAGTCCTGAGCAAACTTGTGATAATTTCCCTGTGAAGCACAAGCCTAAGATAGTCTTTACTGATTTCTCTGTGATGTGTGAACTTTTTGGGTGCTGAGGCACAGGGGTGGCAGAACCTCACAGGGTCTGGGCTTCCTCTCCTTGGCTAGGATGGATAACACCAAAAATTTTCTTAGATCCTTTCCCTGGAATCACGTCTGATGGAGACCTTTGAGCTTGCACTTGACTGAACACTAAAAACTCCTCTCCTTTGAAGCCAGATCCCTCTGCTGTGTTGAGATTTACAGCCTGGCTCAGTGCTGCCTGTGATGCCATGATGTCATGGTGTGTGATGAAATCCATCTGTGCTCCCAGGGCTCACAGGGACAGACCCTCGGTGCTCAACCAGCAGAAGGTTGCTGTGATAAACAGCACTGTCAAACCCTTCCTAGTGCTGCATTCCCTAACCTTGGCCACTTGGCTGGTGCTGCAACCCGAACTGCAAAGTCCAGTGCTGCTGGATTTACGGTGGGCACAGTGATCTGCAGTGCACGTGTCTTGTGGAGGAAATATTCCAGGGGGAGAAATAAAACATGGCTTTCTGAGCTGCTTGTCTCCAGTGTCTTCAGTTTGCCTTTTATTTTTTTCTTCTCTTTTCCAATTGCGAAGTTTGAGCTGTAGAAATAAAATTATCTCTGAGGTTAATTTGGTTTTTGTTGTGTTTCCCCCATCTCTGTGGCTTTTGGAGTGAGGCAGGCCTGTATGTTTTGCCAAGAAAGATGGATGTTTGTCAGTGACACTTCCTGTATCCTGTCCCTTGGGAGCCATTGATGACACTTGGGAATTGATGCCTTTGAACCCCAGGAATTAATGCCTCCCAGCTGTTCACAGCACAGATCAGTCCCTAGATTGCATGTTTTAACTAAATTGGTTACAAAGCAAATCTGTCTAACCTGGTGTGAGCCCCTTTGTGTGGACACTCCTAAATCAGTTTAAGAGTGGCTGGTATTGATTTTAACTTAATGTGGTTTGTTACTGAAGTAAGCTGGATCAATAGTGCTAAATAGGTGCCATTTCATGTGTTGACTATGCTATGGAAAACATGCATAGAAAAGATGAGCAGAAAGGGAAAAAGATTGAGTTTCTTCTTTTGTTGCTTCCTAGCAATCATTTATCAGTTTTTATGACCCCTCTAGGGATGTTCCCCTAAAAGATACCACTTTAAACAGCACTCTTGAGGTGGTAATAAAGGTGGTAATCTGCTTTAGCAGGGGATTTCTGGGAATGCAAAGTTTTGTTTCACTTATTTATCACACTTACCTTTGAGCCAGGAGCCCATGCAGGAAACCAGCACCTGAAGTTTCCCAAAAGCTGCAGGGAGGCTACTCCATTATTCATTTAGTGCCTGGAGCTGTGCTTTGCCATAGAATCTCTGGGAAAGCCATGAGGGGCCTCCATCTCGATCACCCACAGGTACTGATGGTTGTGTGTATCAAATACAGAGATTCTCTTGCACTGATGAAATCAGCAGGAGAGCACAGAAGGAAGTGGGGGGGAATTTGTGTTCAGGCTTACAGCCCTCCTGCCAGAAGATCTCTGCCCTTGCCCTTAGGTAGGAGCCAGAGGAGCAGGATCTGGGGTGTCCTCAGGAAGGATGGAGTGGAGGATGGTGCAATGAGAATGAGCTGCCCTGCCTCCTCATTAGGACTCAGATTTTATTGACTCCAATGAGATCTTTGCCTTCCACCTCTCTGCAAGCAGCATTTAGCCCTCGCTGTCAGTGCTGTGGGTTTCCCCTCATGCATTATGCAGGAGCTTTCCTTCCTCCCTGCCTCTGCAGCACTCCTGGGTTCAGGGCTGTTAGCACAACCTTCTGAGTTAAGCTGCTGCATTTCATTTGTTGCAACTGTCAATTATGGATCCATGCTGACCATCAGAGCCTTGTGTCGAGTCTCTGCTGGTCCCTGTGGAGCAGGTGCTTGCCTGTCCTGGTGGCTGAACGATGCCCTCAGTGCCCCAAGGCTGCTGCTTGGACACAGGGGCCAGGCTGGCTGGGGCTTCACACCCCTCCTGCTCTCACAGCCTGTGCAGCAGGACAAATCCAAATATCTACACTTTGCACCTCCTGACAGAACACCTCTGAACCTTCGGTTTCCACTAGATCTCAGACAGGTTTCCCTTTTCTCCCCCCTCTTCCAAATCTCTTCCCTGAAAGACACATGATGGAGATGCCCTCACACACTCAGCTCATTGCCATGCACGTTGCAGTCAAAACCTCATTTTCATTCCAGAAACAAAAGGTCTGTCAACTCGTTTAACTGCTCAGAAAACACCAAACAAGAAATAAAGCCCAATTAAGGATGAAGAGAAGGAAGAGGCTCAGTATAATAGATTGTTTTGGTAAGTGGTTTCGTCAGCTCCATTTGTGGGCTGCTGCTGTGTGACCCTGTGGCCAGACCAGGGCTGGTCTAGGGGCAGGCAGGGCAGGCAGCTGTCCTGGGGGCTGTTCCTCACAGCTCTGGGGGCAGAGGAGATGAGGATGGACTGTCCCACAAGAGGCTGTGCCCCCAGACCCCGAGTGCCCCTTTTCTTCTGCCAAGGGGTGAGAGCAGGAGCTGCCGCTCTCTGACATCCCTGTGTCTCCCTGTGGGAGCTGCTGCTGCCAGACCTGCTGGAGGCTCTGCCCTGGCAGCAGCAGATGGAGGAGGCCACTGTCACCATGGCTGGTGACCTTCCTGCAGGCACCACCAGGCTCTCCCTGGGGATGGCCCTGTGCTTGCAGGTTTTCACCCCTTTTCTCTCTTTCCCCCGACTTTTCTCTTCCCTCAAGAGATGACCACTTCAAACAACGGTTCTGCTTTCTGATGCATTAAGACTTGGAAATTTGCCATCCATCACAGCTGTGTGTTCGAGCCCGTGTGATTATTTTGGGAAGTGAACCATGGTGATTTGTGTGTATGTGCTTTATTGGCGAGCAGGATGTTCCCTATCTACCTCTCCCTGGCTGTCTGCATTTGCATTGGTTAATAAAATGTCTGATGTTCAATGGCTTTCTGATGGGTGAACAAGATTTGGCATACAGGATGTAGTAGTTTTTCATGAAGGCTAAAATTTCATCCTGGGAGACTGAACCCTCTGTGGCAGCCATACACAATCCATAATAACAGAAGCTTTTAACCCATCTGTAATTGCTTTCATATAGAAAATGATTGCTGTAAGTTAACTTCATAATTCTAAATCAGTGGCTCTCAGTAGGAGTTCAGATGCTTTAATTTGCCCTGAATTATCTTTAACTCACAGGCAGTTCATCTATGCTCTTTTCTGATTATGTTCCTTGTCACTCTGACCCAAACTTTGTCTCTCTAATTTTTGTCTCCTCTTTCTGAAATTAGACCGATTTCCAGTGATATTTCACCAGTGGGGATGATACTGAGTGGATGCTGCAAACCATCCCATGCTGCAGACCTGTCCTGTGTTCCTGCATGGTTGGGAGGGGCCCAGCTGGGGCTCTTCCCCTGGGTTGAAGGTGTGGTACCTGACACTATTTTATATAACCACGACATGGACTCGCTTCTGATTTTTTTTCTCAAGGTTGTGAAAATGACTTCTTTATTAGGGATCTTTTTTCCTTATATACAATTTTACACAGACCAACATGATTGGTGAAAGAAAGGCAAAACTCTTCACCCACATGGGCCAAACTGGAGGGATGTCAAGAGAAATCCTTCTTCCCAGAAGGAACGTATAACATAGACACTGTAACAAAAACATCCCATAGTGTTTATCCCACTCTCCTGGGAAAGGACACCAGAAAACCAAAACATCAGGCCTGAAAACAGACTACAGGTACCCCCCCAACAGGCAGGGCCATCTCAGTGCTGGTTTCTGGGTTGGTTCATGCCATGGTTCCCTCCCTTTGGCTGGGAGGAGAAGGGAAGGACATGGGGGCTGTCTCTGTGTGTACCCAGCAGGTGGAGGTTTCCTGGGCACAGTGTTTGATGTGCTGTGATGGCACATACAGCATAGATGTGGTGGCAATCTGGGGGTGCCTCCCTAGTGAGGACAAAGCTCCTGGCTGGGTTGTTTGGTAGTCCCAAAATGAGCAGGGTGGCCACTCCTCCCCTTATGGCAGCAGCCAGCTCGTGTGATTTTGAGTGACAGCAGTTGAAGGGCTTGCATTATGGCTTGTCTCTAGAACTGCACATCTGTGTCAGCTCCGTGCTAAATCAATAAACAGGATGCTGAAGGAAAAATACTTTCAGGCTTCTCATGTCTTTATGCATCAAAGCGATTGGGCAATGAGAAGCTTGGGTGATAGCAGGGATTGTGGTGGGTCGGCTGATGAACTTCTTGTCAAATCAGAGGTGAGGGCTGGGTCCTGGAAAGTGCTGGCAGGTTGTTCCTCTGGTCATGTGGATTCCTTTCCTGTGGTAGTTACTTTGCAATTTGGATAGAAATCTTCAGCCTAGGAGCCTATGGTACAGCATCAAGAAGTGAAGAAAAATCACTTTACATGTTCCAACAGACTAACAAATTACCTATGGAAATGCACTTGGGAATATTCCTCAGTAATTGGATTTCAGCTGTTGTTTCAGTGTATGTGCCCCAGGCTGTGGAGGTAAAAGGACTCCACTGAAACGCTTTGAAATGTTCTCTGGCACCTACAGAATGTGTTTACTATTAAAGAGTGAAACCTGCAAGTCAGAACGCTACTGAGTGCAGTTTAAAAACAAAATTGCATCCCTGCAGCATAGCTCAGGGTGCTGAAGCATCTGGTTTATCCAGACAGTCTCTACCCAGAAACATTCCTGTGACTTGAGTGGAGAGGCCGTGTCTGTGTCTTCTGCCAGCTGTGTGGTGCAGCAGGGTGTAGGGCAGGAGCCCTTGAACACTGGCTGGTTGAGCTGGGGAGTCCACAGGGCCTGGAATAGGCTTGGAAACACCTAGGAGGCTTTGAAAGATGAGCTTGTATAGTTTTGCTATCTCTTGGATGCACTGGGCCTGCCATGGAAACAAAAATGCTCTTACAGGCTTGAAATACAGAGAATTTTCTGCTTTTGAAGAGCATGAGCAGCAATAGCTCCTTACAGTACCTGCAAGGTGTGTGGTGAGGAGGAGGTGTGCTCTTGGGATGCTGACCCTGGATGTCTGGCACCTTCTTCTTTTAATGCTGGTGACATCTCCAGTCCTGGCCTTAATGCAGAAAACACAGATGAAATAGGGAGAAATAAGCTGTCAGTAACATCACATGATGACCACTGAGTTTGATACAGAAAGTGACAGTAAGTTGTATAGAATTGAGTCTGGATGCTGAGAAAACTATTCTTGAATTTGAGAGCAGAAGGGAAGCAAAGCTTTTTCCCTTAGACATCATATCTCATAAAGCTGAAAAAATGGTGTGGTTTGTTTGGTTTGGTTTGGTTTGGTTTTTTCATTTTTGTTTCTTTAAAATGGTGATCCCAGTTGTCCAGATTCTGAGTCTCAATGGCCACATGCTGCAGTTGTCTGCTCACACTGGCCATCACTCAGTCTTTTCCAGTGGAGATGTATACTGAAATAAAAAGGACTAGACTTGCACTTCAAGAGCTGTATGTGCAGTTCCAAATCTAATGATGAATTTAAAACACAGTATCCTGAAAAGATGCTGATTTTGAAGTGGGAGGGCTCCCTTGGGAATCTCTCTTCAGGGGTCACCTTCAACTTGTTTTGCACAGAAACACATTTTAGGATTCTACAGAGCAATAAACCCCAAACATCTCTAGCGTGAGAAGTAGGAATTTTTTTCCACAAGGTTTCTGAGTGTAGACCAGAAGTTATTATGTGTGTGTTACACATGTTGAAGAGCAGGGAAATGGGATTATTTTCTTCTATTAAAATAGTGTTTAGACAGGTGACTTACAGAACTGAATTATACACCTGGCTGCGGGTCAGCCATAAGCAGAGGCAACTGAAAAATCACCACCTTTCCCCCTAGATTTACATTTTTTTTTTTTTGTCTGAAGACATTGAAAGCTTCCCATCTCCATCTGAACTTTCCAGGTCTCCCTGCCCTTTGGCAGGAGCTAAAAGCAAACCTGGCCCCGCCAACTGCCCCGGTTGGTTTCGCGGGAGCGACGCGGAGGGAAATAAATCTGCTCTGCCGACCGAGGCAACTAGTTCTGTGGGTTTATAAATGCTGCAATTGAGTGTTTTGACACGGCAGTCAGATACAGTTAATCTTTCCCCTGACCCCGCGGTACCGCGCAAACCGCTGCTCAGGCACGTCCGTCTCCTGTTGTAGCATTCGCGCTCCAGCGCCCCGGCTAATCAAGTGTAATATATCTCTGGGTAAAACACACACTCTGCTTTTCACAGCTATTTAAACAAAAAGCAGACCTCGGCGCATTAGTTACGTACACAAATCACAGAGGGTTGCGGTTCCTATGGTTGGGAAAGAAGCAGAATGGGCTGGGCTTGTTCCGGGGAGGAGGTGTGGGAAAGGTGTGGGAAATGCTTGCATCCATCTGCCCGAATATGTAAAAAAACCCACCCCAAACCACACTTGGTGTCGTATCAAAGGCATTGAATCCTGATGGGGGGGTGGTGGTGGTGGTTTTGTGTATGGGTATGGAAGATAGCTGCTTGGTGTCATCCCAAAGGTTGTGTATCCTGATGGGTGGATGGTTATGAGCCCAGAGTCCTGCACTGAGAGTTAGGAGAGGTAGGAGGACCACAGAGCTCCAAAGATGACTCTGGTATCCCAAAGCAATCTTCCTTTGCAAATTCAGTAAGACCCATCTGCTTTTGTTTGACTTATTCATCCCAGGTTTGATTGGAAGAAACTGGGGATGTTTTGACAAGGGGTATATGAAGGGATGCTCTGTTTTTGGAAGCCTGTAACAGAGCATGTCCCTGTGCAGGGAACCCACAGGAGCCCTGATCTCAGATGATGGGGTGAAGTGTGGGAAGGAGCCTGGAATGGCATTTTGTCTTGGGCTGGTTTGGAGGGTTTCGAGGGTTTTGATGGCACCTAGTACTTTGGAAGGTGAGGACAGGTGTCCACAGAACTTCCCATGGTAGCTCAGAAGACAACCAGGAAGGAATAAATCATGCAGGAAATTAAAAAAGAAAACAGGAGAAGAAAAAACGTGTTCCAGCATTGGTCCAAATCCTGGTTAGGTTTACCAGTAAGGCCGTTGTGTCAGCAGTGCACAAAGTAGTCTGTGACTTCTAGATTTAAGAGTTAAGTGATTTTTAAAGGTTTATAAACACTGGACTGGACGACCTCTTGATACCCCATCAAGCTTTATATTTTCCTGTGATACTTTGACAGCTTTCCCCCAAAGGATCCCAGATGCTTTCTCCTGTAATTTTTCTAGCCTCCTGTTTGATCTCCCTGGGATCCCAGTGTGGATTCATTGATGTGTCTCTGTTAAAATTCAGCAAAGCTTCTGCTTGAGAACTCTGTTGTACAGAGCAGCTCATCCTGTTGGATACTGAAAAATTACACAGCTCAGGATAAAATATATCCTAACCCACCAAAAGTCTCTCACGCTGAAGCGCGGGGCTCCTCCAGGCAGTACAATGTGTAAGCCCTATATAAATATCTGTGTGGAAAAGAGACACTCAAATCTCTTTCGAATCCTGGCTCTCCCAAGCCCATCACAAAGCCAGCCCGCGGGCTCTGAGCCCTCCCTGGGGAGCCGGGCAGAGGGGGCTCTTTGCGAGCCCTGGGAGGGAGAGTCCCTGCGGGTCCCTGCGAGTCCCTGCGGGTCCCTGTGAGTCCCTGTGAGTCCCTGCGGGTCCCTGTGAGTCCCTGTGAGTCCCTGTGAGTCCCTGCGGGTCCCTGTGAGTCCCTGCGAGTCCCTGCGAGTCCCTGTGAGTCCCTGCGGGTCCCTGTGAGTCCCTGCGGGTCCCTGCGGGTCCCTGCGAGTCCCTGCGAGTCCCTGCGGGTCCCTGCGAGTCCCTGCGGGTCCCTGCGAGTCCCTGCGGGTCCCTGTGAGTCCCTGCGGGTCCCTGCGGGTCCCTGCGAGTCCCTGCGGGTCCCTGCGAGTCCCTGCGGGTCCCTGCGGGTCCCTGTGAGTCCCTGCGGGTCCCTGCGAGTCCCTGCGGGTCCCTGCGAGTCCTTGTGAGTCCCTGCGAGTCCTTGTGAGTCCCTGTGAGTCCCTGCGGGTCCCTGTGAGTCCCAGTGAGTCCCTGTGAGTCCCTGCGGGTCCCTGCGAGTCCCTGCGAGTCCCTGCGAGTCCTGCGGGTCCTGTGAGTCCTGCGAGTCCCTGCGGGTCCCTGCGAGTCCCTGCGGGTCCCTGTGAGTCCCTGTGAGTCCCTGCGGTCCTGCGGGTCCCTGTGAGTCCCTGTGAGTCCCTGTGAGTCCCTGCGAGTCCCTGCGGGTCCCTGTGAGTCCCTGTGAGTCCCTGTGAGTCCCTGCGGGTCCCTGCGGGTCCCTGTGAGTCCCTGCGGGTCCCTGCGAGTCCTTGTGAGTCCCTGCGAGTCCCTGTGAGTCCCTGTGAGTCCCTGCGGGTCCCTGCGGGTCCCTGTGAGTCCCTGCGGGTCCCTGCGAGTCCTTGTGAGTCCCTGCGAGTCCCTGTGAGTCCCAGTGAGTCCCTGTGAGTCCCTGCGGGTCCCTGCGAGTCCCTGCGGGTCCCTGCGAGTCCCTGCGGGTCCCTGCGGCCGCGCTGCCGAGCGCTCATTGCCATGCCGGGCACGCTCCGCCAGCGAGCCGCGCTGATAAATCCCCTGTAAAAACAACACTCCACCGCCTCTAAAGCTCCTGCCACCTGGGAACATCAAAGGCCGACACCAGCGCGGCTTGATCCTCGCAGCGGCTGCGGCGAGGGACAGGGGCAGGACTTGGGGTGTCCTAGCAAGGGGCTGTGCGCACCGCAATAACCATCTGACCCCACTTCGTATTAATGTGCCAAAAACGTGCTGCTGGGAGCTGACTGGTGCTCCCTGGAAGGGGAGGGCAGCCTGCAAGTCACTACAAGCAAGTTCAGGCTTTAGCAATTAAAAAAAAAAAAAAATTAAAAAAAAAAAATATATATATGGCATATTTTAAGTCTGCCTCCTATGCTATGAAAGATAATTCGATACCATTATAAAATCAAATAGCAATGGATATGAAAGTAGTCATGCCACCACTGGAACTGGGTACCTGCCTTGTGCACAGTGCTGCAGGATTGCAAACTGTGCCCTCTTTTAAAGGCTCCAATGTCTTTTAAATGTATTTACTTCTCCTAAAGCTTTGAATCCAACACTGCTTTAAAGTAGGAGGTACCTGTTATTAAAATTTCTTTTTCCTGTGGCTTGCAATAAGTTACTTCTGTTAAAAGAGCTGGAAATTTCTGGCAGGGAAAACCCACCAGATCAAAGAATAATTTAGGTTTCAAGAGCCCTCGAGAGGTCACCAAGTCCAACCTTCTGCTGAAAGCAGGGCTGACCTTAAAGTTAGATTGGGTTGTGATTTAAATGTAATGACATTTATTTATATAGTGATAATTGTATAGCACTTGGGTGTCAATTTATGTTCAGTCTGGCTCTTCTGAGTAAAGGGATAACTGGAGAAAATGGACTGAGATTTTTGAGATTAATGTCTGGGTAATAATCTAACCATCACTGCCTTGGGTAAGTTTATCTCAGCCTGGCACAAGGCAGAACCTGAAGGATGCTGTGCAGGGCAGGAGCCTGGGGCAGGTCCCAGATATGGACACAGCCATTGGGACCCAGGCGGGGTCCTGAGATTGTCCCCAAATCCATCCCATGGGTATCCCTGTGCCAGGCTCAGCTGCCTGCACTGCCCCTGGCAAAGGAAGGGACAGTCTTCACCTGTGCACAGCACATCAGCCCCAGCTCCTGCAGCTCTGCTGCATCCCCTCCCTCTCCTCATCGAAGAGGAGCTGAGGAAGAACAGAGAAAGTTTTAGTTCAGCAAATCCATAAATCATTTCATTTGATGATTATTTATGAACTAGATCAGAAGCTTATAACAGTAGCTCTTAAGAAAGAGTTCCTGGCTGCCAAGCAGTTGGCATAGTTGTCCTCTGAGAGCATTAAATATGCATTTGCACAGGTGACTCTGGCTTCTTCCATTAACCCTTGGTTTCCAGCTTTCAACCATTGCAGCACTGCTTGCACATAAGCATGTTAATACTTTGTCATTCTACCCTTGAGACTTCATTAGGACTGCAGTGTCCCCTCCCTGAGGTGTAGCAAAGGTTGATGGTGTTGTTACCCACTCAGCAGTCCTGCCTTTCTATTCTGAAAGATTTTTCCCTTAAACTATATTTATTGCTTGGGGATGGGGACTTCTGTAGTGGGGCAGGAGCAATGCAAGCTGCTGTTCTTTGCTGCCAAGTAAGGCAGCAAAACATGGCCCTCCTGTCAGCAGCTGTCCTTGCTGCTCCTGCCATCTCTGGGATGTTTTTCAAGATTTTTGCTGTGCTGGTGCCACAAGAGGCATCCTCCTGGTCCCTCTGCCAGGGAAGGACCCTGCAGGCCTGCACACTCTCCCAGCTGCTCAGAGAGGATCCAGTAGCCCCCGTGCACAAGCTGAGTGTGAATACAAGGGGTTAATGTTGAATGCAAAGGGGCTGCAGGGTTCCTCTGCAGCTCTTGGGCA
Organism: Sitta carolinensis; assembly: GCA_032173965.1. Classification (NCBI taxonomy): domain Eukaryota; kingdom Metazoa; phylum Chordata; class Aves; order Passeriformes; family Sittidae; genus Sitta; species Sitta carolinensis. The sequence goes on along the minus strand of CM063296.1, from coordinate 6,182,092 downwards.
GGTTTGGCACTGTCCCTTCATGGTGTCTCTTGGCAGCTACAGCAAATGCAAGTGATGTGGCAAAGAACAAATTAATTAGATTGGACAATAGGACTGGGAAACGACTTTGGACTAATCTGTTACAGGAAGGGAAAGTATTTAATTGCTGGCTCCTTGGCTTTTTGTTTAAACCCGACACAGATTTCCAGTTCTTGTGTGGGAGTAGGCACCTTTCTGGTGTCCAATAGTGGTTTGGTAAGTGAATATTTCCACTGCTGTGGAACTTGTTACTCAGTGTAAATGGGGAAAAATTACTGGGTTCCTTTAATATTTAAGAATTCTGTACCAAATTTCCCTACTAACCTGGGAAGTTGGGCAGATCTGAGTAGCAAACTTGCCTGGGTGCCTGTTGCTGCCTGTCTCCTGCTACAGAGCTCGGTACCAGCTGCTGGTTTGCACCTTTGACTTCATCTGAGTTTGACACAAAAGCTTCTGATTAACGCATAAAGTTTGGGACATTTTATTGCACTTAAATCCAGTGGTTGTTCTTTTCTGGGACCATTTTACACTTGGTGGCTGCAGAAATACATTCCCGGTTTTCAGTAGCTGTGGTAAGGTGGGCAGACCCACCACTTCTGTGTTTTCTCCAGGTACAGCTCCTCAGCTATGCTGTGTTCCCACAGCTGCAAAACCCTAAACAGACTCAGAATAAAATACATTTGAAACCTAGAAATCCTCTTCATTTCCTACTTTTACCAAGAGCCTTATTCTAACATGCAAGTTTTTATGCAATGAGCTTTACTTTGTGGATCTACTAGTATGGGTAACAGCTCCAGTTTCCTTTAACATTGAATATTAGCATTTATTATTTATATAGTGCAAACAATGCACTAAGCTCAGTGTAACTGTCTTAGTTACAGATGATGTAAACCCTGATTGTTATTTTTGTGGCTTCATAAATCCAGAATTTCTGATGCTCGTTATCCACCTTTGACATCTGGGATCTGCAGTCTCTGGCAGTATTTGCTAAAGGTGGGAAATTCAGTTGATGGATTTCAGGAAGACTGTACCTGAGTCACCCTGCCTGTAGGAATAGACTTCCATGACACAGCTGTAGCACTTATGTGCATTTCTCAGGGATGAAGGATTAACAGATGATGGATTAGGCAAATTAATCTATGGTTTGTCAGGACTACATTACACAAAGTTCAATTTGGTTTGATGGATTAATTATTTATTATTTATTATTTGCTGTTGTGTGTCAGTAAGTGGCTCTTCCTAACATGATGATGTATGAGAGCAGCCCATGCCTGAGCTGCTGTATATAAAGGTCATCGTTTCTGTAATTAACCCCATTTTTCATGGACTTTTAATGCCAATACATTAATTTGTGCTGGTCTGGAATGTAACAAAGAAAAGCCTTTCCTTGAGTTAGGTTTTCTTCAGCTGGAGAGCTCCAAACCATAGGATTATGAGTAGAGTCTTTTGGGGTACAAGCACATCCATTCTTCTGGAGGTTGTCTGTAGTTGAATTTCTCTGACCCAGCAATATTTTCAGGGAGACAGGGAGGACTTAGGTGCCTGCAATGCCAGTTTTGAAAAGGAATATGAAGCAGGGTAGTAGAGCAGCATAAACCCAGCAGTGTGAGGTGGGGTTAGGAGCCACTCTTGAATTTCTCCGAGGCCTCACACTGAACCATTGCAAGCAGATCTTTGCAGCAGAGCAACATGCAGGTCTTACAGGCTGCAGGGCTGTGTAGCAGCTATTTTTCAGTGGCTTTTCTAAGGTGTGATCCCATTTCCCACCCTCTGAGCTGCCTGACTCCTCTCTTGCAGCCTGCTCATTCCTGCTGAGCTGGGTTTTCAGGATGTGCTTGGGGACAGTGGTTTCTCTGCAGGGACACCTCCTTGGATCACACCCAAAGCTTTGGAAACTGCTACTCCCATCCCATAGCCAGCCTGGAGCTGAGGTCACTGGGCTGCTCCAGGTGGGAGATATGCCCTTGCCTGGGTACCACTCTCCATGTTCCCAAAGAGCACGAGCAGGAAAATGCTCTTTTTTCCTGGTGCAGGGATTGGGGCCAGCCTGTCCTGTAGAGCTGAGGCTGCATGTCCAGCCCCATCTCCCCTTCTGCCTGCAAGGGCAAGGAAGTGGAAGTGTCCTGCCTGCTCCTCACAGGCAGCAGTAGGTTTCCCTCTGAGTTTCCCTGTTTTTGTGGCTTAAATCAGAACCTTTGGGCTGGCACAGCACCTGCTTAACGATACCATGAACTAATCATTTACAGCAGAATGCAAAGGCAAAGAAGAGTGTTTTTAATCTTTACAAATGTATCTAGATAAGCCAGGAGACAGACTTATCTTTTGTATTACAAGAATGGAGGGTAAAAAAATCCACACTGAAGAACGTTGCTGTAGATTCCTTGGCCTTTTCTTCAGCCTTTGTCTTTTCTTCTGTATCTTGAGCTGTTGAATTAATGGGATATGAACTCTGAATACTTAAGTGATTTATTCATTTTAATTAGCTTCCTAATAGCTTCTGGACAGTGATGGAATGTAACGTCGGGGACTGGGCTGTTTACCTCTCAAAGCTCTGGGCGCTGTGAGTTCACTGTGCACAGCTCCTGAGCTGCCGAGCAGCCGCTGGGACCGAGGAGTTTGGGGCAGGGATGGAAGGGATGGAGGATGGGACTGTGAGGGGGTGGAGAAACACAGCTGCCTGTGTTGGTGGCTGGGAGTGTCTCCTCCTCCTCTTGGGAGGCTCCCCATGGACGGAGCTGAGCACGGAGGGGATGCCCCGGCTGCCCGGGCTGAGCCGTGGGATGCTCTGGGTGCAGGAATTACGCCGGGATGCCCCGGCTGCCTGGGGCTGAGCCGTGGGATGCTCTGGGTGCAGGAATTACGCCGGGATGCCCCGGCTGCCTGGGGCTGAGCCGTGGGATGCTCTGGGTGCAGGAATAGCGCCGGGATGCCCCGGCTGCCCGGGCTGAGCCGTGGGATGCTCTGGGTGCAGGAATAGCGCCGGGATGCCCCGGCTGCCCGGGCTGAGCCGTGGGATGCTCTGGGTGCAGGAATAGCGCCGGGATGCTCGGTCTGTGCGTGCAGAGGGCAGGGATGCTCCTCGCCGCCCGGACACCTCCATCCGCAGCCTCCGAGGCGGCGGCCGGGGAAGAGCTGCGGGCAGATGGGCCCGTCTGCATTCTGACTGCATCCTCAGTAGGAAGCATACGGTGGGAGGCTGGGGACAGCGAGGTGAGGGAGCCAGCCGCGCTCCTCGCCTTCCGCTGAGCGCATGAAGCTGTGAATGGGAGGGAAGCCGGGAGCTGTGGAGCAGCCAAGGCTGGGGGCAGAGAGATTCGCACCGTTCCAGTTTACCGAAGCTGTGAAGGATGTGATAGATGAATCACTTTTGCAGCAACCTTCTCTGCCTGAGATGTTAAGCTTCTCTGTACCCAGCATGTACTTGAGGAAAAGATAGAAGGGATGTTCTCTGAATCAGGGGAGAGGCTGACGCACAGAGACATTTTCAGGGGAATAATTTACATATGCATTCCCTTTCTAAAAATATCAGTCACAGCATTGCCTCTATTTTTGCATGCAAGGCTCTCCAGGCTGGTAGATGGATAGAACTGGGAATTTGCACTCACATGGACCCAAATACCAACGGGCCATTGAGATGACAGCATCGGACGCCTTGTGCTTTGCTCAGGAGGCAGAGCCGGAGCTGGCTAAGTTCCAGAGGGGGTGAAAATGGGAATGTTCAGGGTGACAATGCCCCAGATGTCATCCGTGATTGGTCTCAGGAGTGTGGCCTGATGGATAAGGGTGGAAATCAGTATTGGCCCGTTCCCTTCTGGAGAAGGAAGCTGGCATGACTGAACAGAAAACAATGACCCCTTTGGAAGGAACAGAGAAAAATGTGGGAATGCTTCATTTCCTAGATCAATGGCTAAGAGAGATGATGATAAAAGTGGGTAGTACACCACAGTGATTGTCCTGAGGCTGGTGGGTAGACATGGAAGAGTCCTTCTTGGCCTGAGCCCATGCTGAGGGAGAGCAGGGATGTCAGGGCTTGGCTCTGGCCCTGACTCCTGGCATAGAGAGGAGAACTGAGTTTTCAGATGCTTTTGACTTTGTCCTGCTCAGCTCTAGCAAAATCAAAGATGAATTCCCTCTGACAGCAGTGGGAACACATCTGGGTCTGCACTGAGCTCAGCCCATAGTTTAAACCTGCTGGACTTTCATCTTGGTGAGGGAGGGTTGACATGGGGCCAAAGCATATCCTGTCATTCCTTCCTTTGAACTGGTCTTCTCCTGTGTGTCTGGGGACAACAACCACAGAGTCTCAGCCTAAAGGGACAGGACTGCCCCTAATATCCTTCCTGGGGACCTATCCTGGGGACTTCAGGTAAGAACACCAACCTCCTGACATCCTTGATGTAGATCCTGTGCCTTGTTTTCGCAATAAATTAAGGAGCTCAATAGAAACACACATTTATCTTGAACTTCTATCATGTAACATCCTACAGAAATGAAGTGGAGGAGTGCTTTGATGTCACTCCAACAGCCTTCTCCATCCCCGGGTCTCCCATCTGGAATTTACCTTAACCTTTGCCTTGGGCCTGTTAGGGACTGGTGAGTAAAGAAAGGAAAAGGAGGAAAGGAAATAAAGGTACAAACTGGCCATTAATACACGTAAGCTGGAAAGAAAACAGGCAATGCTGCCATCAGAGGGTTGAGGTTATGAAACAGCTGTGCAGCAACAGTGTCCGAGTGGTTTTATGATGGAAGCTGATAAATTTATGGAGGAGATTATACAGTCCAGACTTTGTGTTAGCAGGGACCAGACGCTGAACAAACTGCTGGGAGTTTTATGAAGTCAGAGCTACGCTGATATAAAAACTGTCTTTGTAACCCTGAGCAAAACCTATCCTTGGCCACGGCTTCACTGCAATGACTGATCTCAACCAGGGCTATTGCTCCCCTGCAGTGTCACAGCATTCTCCTCGAACCGGGCATGCAGGGCTCTGACTAATGGGGACAGAACGCCCAAGGCTGCAGCTGAAACACCAGGGAAAATTTTTTAAGTGTTTTTTTTTTCTCTTTTTCTCTGTGGGTTTTGTTAGTACTCTCAGGAAGTCCCATTAACGCCCACTCACTCCAGTAAGACACATCATTTTGCACCTTATTGTGTCTTCTATGAAAAGCTGGTACCGAGGAAGCAGTCTTGTGCTTCTTTGAAATCGTGTCAGAAAAAAAAACATCACCCGGAACAAACAAACAACAGCACGATCCCCGAGCATGCCGAGATTGATTTGTAGCACTATTTCCCCCCACCTTCCCTGTGCAGAAATGTTTTGGCAAGTCGTGAAAAATCAGAACCCTCTACTGTCAAATGCAATCTATTTCTGAGGGAGCTGCACTGAGGGCTCGGGGTGGATAGGAGGGCTCTGCCAAGGAGCTGAGCAATTCCCATCGCAGGGATGCTTGTCCAGAAGAGCAAGCGCAGCCAGGGAAGTGTTTTGTAGCCTGTGAACGAGGACAGGAGAGAAGTGAGGAGAGCTCACTGTGCGGGCTGCAGAGAGAGCTCCGTTAAAGAGATGCCACACCAAATGTAATACAAATGGGAGACAACCTGCCTACTCATTCATATCTAGTATTTTTCTAAGTGTTGCTGTTTTTCTGCATCCCGTTAAGCTTTTTGATTTGTTTCCATCTGTTCGGTATAGATCGCTTCTGCAGTTTACTTAAAACACAAATACCCTTTATGAATCTCTACAGATGGTTTTCAAAGACTTATAGAAAGACAAAGATAAGATCAAGAAAATCTTGAGTGTTTGCCTCAGGGGAAAAAAATGGGACAGTCGCTTTGCCTTGCAGCTGCAAGCCACGTCAAATCAGACACTTTGATATGTTTCATTTTCTGTCTGAAGTCTACATCTGAAAGGCAGCCTGGCTTATTTCAGTCAATGCGCAATTTTGGTTAGTCGGGGCTCTTTCTCAGCTTCTAAAAAAGATGCTCATTTGCATCCTCGAACAAAGACAGCACTTTCCCCCCCTACATTCCGTGTGTCTTCGCCAAAAACTAATCATGCTGCAAAGCCTGTGTGGGTGTGTGTTTTTTTGAGTGGTTCTCTCCGGCCTCGCTGCTCAAACTGCCGCAGGGATGGGTGCTCATCCTTTCCCGGAGAGCCTCGTCCAGCTCTGTCGTGTTTGCCCTGGTTCCTGGTAGCTCAGGCAGGACTCTCAGCTCAGAGCTGGGTTGTGCAGAGCCGTTGGCAGGTGATGGTGCAGCACCTGAATCCCCCTGCATCCCCCTGCGGGATGTGCAGGGACTGTGCCCGTGCCCTGCGGCCCCAGCCTGCAGGAAAGGGCTGGAAACAGGGATGGGTGTACAGGCTGGGATTGGGAACCCCGGGAGCAGGGATGGGTGTACGGGCTGGGATTGGGAACCCCGGGAGCAGGGATGGGTGTACGGGCTGGGATTGGGAACCCCGGGAGCAGGGATAGGTGTACAGGCTGGGATTGGGAACCCCGGGAGCGGGATGGGTGTACGGGCTGGGATTGGGAAGCCCGGGAGCGGGATGGGTGTACGGGCTGGGATTGGGAAGCCCGGGAGCAGGGATGGGTGTACAGGCTGGGATTGGGAACCCCGGGAGCAGGGAGCAGTGAGGGCTGGGATTGGGAACCCCGGGAGCGGGATGGGTGTACGGGCTGGGATTGGGAAGCCCGGGAGCAGGGAGGCCTGTGGCAGGAGGGAGAAGGCGCCGCTGGAGGAGCATGCTCTGCTTGGGCAGTTTCAGCTGCTCCCTGCGTTCACTTCTCCCCAGGCCAAGGCTGTAACTGCATTAACTCTGATGGCCTCGGTGGAGATGCTGAAGCCTGTGTCTGCTTTTGAGTTAAAAAACCCAATCATTTCCCACGGAAAGGCCCTGAAGTAGGGAACTGATGAATTTCTACTACTACACTATTCTGCTTTAGACTCCTCGCTTGGAAGGGAGGGGAACTCCATTTCTTGTCTTTTCTTTTTAGCCCTGCTGTGCCCATCCCAAAGCCATTTGCATCGAAGGCACTCTGCCCCTGTGCTTCAATAGACACTGATGTGGGCTCTCGAAGATTGGCCAGAATCAAAATCCTTGCAGTAATCTGAGTATTTGCATTGCAGACAGGGAACAATCACAAGAAGAACACTCCACCTTAAATGCTCAGCATTACTTAGAGCTGATTAAAAAAGAGCCAAACCACCAACTTAACTTGCAGGAAACACGCACGTTAGCACTGGACTTTATGTGTAGAGACAAGGTGTGTATTGTTTGCCCAATTAAAGAGATAAAACCTGTAGACCACAGTCAGCGAAATGAGCTGTGAAATGAGTGATGACTCGCTGAACAGGCAGGTGCACGCACAAAGGCGTATGCAAACTGTTCTACTTATCTAAAGACAGTTTTATTGCCTGATCATCAATTTACAGTTCAGTTCAGTTGCTCCTGAACTGCCTTTGTGCTGGGCTCTGAGATAAACAGGAGAAGCATCCCGGTGCTTTTCTTGCCTTTTGGAGCAGGAATGGACATCAAGAGCAGAAAGGAGGTAAGAGAGAAACGGGAATGCCAGGGTTGTGCTGGGGCACTGTGGTGGCATCTGTGGCAGTGCCCAGCCTGGGGCTCCTTCAGAGGTGTTTGTGCTGCTGAGCAAATTCCTTCCTGAGCACGTCCTCCACTGGGAAAAATGCATCCAGCCCTGAAATGTGGGTCTGTGAAGGGGATGCCTCCTGTGCCCCTCAGTCCCAGACACAGGGAACTAAATTAGGGAGGATGAACGAGCATTTTGTCTTGACCCCAGCAGAGAAATTTGAGAGCCAAATGTTTAAAACTAATTCCTGTCCTATATGGATCCAGCCAGCTTTGTGTAAACATGTGCTGGTAACAAGTATTACTGGACAGAGGATTGCAGGCCTGGTACTGAACTTGGATTTGGGGCAGCTTTACCAGTGGGGTTTTTTTGTGGGAAGTGCTCACCCCAGAGGTTTTTGTTTGGGGCTGTGAGCCCCAAAAAAGGAACATCTCCCATGTGTGCTGTGTGAGCAAGAGGTGGCAGGAGCTAAAATTCTGAATTTAAACCTTGGTATGACAGAAATACCAGCAAGTTCTATAAAAAAATGGGTACATATTCAGTGTAGCTCAGTGTGATGTTAAAATTGTTTTGCAGGGAAGTCAGAAAACAAGAATGTTACCCTTGATCTTGAACACTGAATTTGCAAATGAAGAAGCTTCCTCTTTCCAGCTTTCTTTGTAAGTCAAAGACTGTATGCTTCCTGCAAGTTTTATAATTATATAAATCCAGCCTTTTCCGATGCACGTGTGGCTTAGGGATCTAGGATTTGCCTCAAATGGATAATTTTAGAGTTTGTATCAGATGTGTGTGCTTCTAGAGATTAATAAGTCTCATAAGCTCAGCTGTGAGACTTTAACAAAAGACAGGTTTGGGTTCATTACTGAACATTTACACCTGGAAATGATAACCATATTAGATTATTTTGCATCCAGGTAGTGAGTCTGAGAACCAAATTATTGTTGGAAAGTTTCAAACTGCTTGAATAGAGTATGTATTCCATGATGAATAACCTCATCTGATGAAACTTCTCAAGAAATAAGAAACTCCTCAATAAACAACTTTGACTTGATTATTAGCTGCTGAATTCACCATTCCTGATCTTCAGTAATAGAGACAGATGCTTTTGAACCAAGAGTTTCAGGAAATCCGAAGTTCATAAAGCCAACACATCTGGTGGCTGTGCTTGTGATGGATTTCACACTCCAGACTGGCTTGCTGACATTTGTCTCCAAACAACATTCATTTCAAAAGCAAGGGTGAGAGCATGGCTGTGACAAATTGGTTATCAAATTAGACTGATTACAGATTTTTTCTTTTTTTAACACCCATTCTGTGAAATTTCCTTTTCTCAGTCTTTAGAGAGACTCATACTAAAGCTTCAGATCTAAGCCCTGCCAAACCTCCAAATATTTTTTTTTTTTTTCAGTTCTGCCCCCTCTCAATTTAAGGAAACTTGGGTTTCCTCCTAAAGAGACCCCTTGCCTAAGGCAAGACAGCAGAGCTGCTGGAAGCAACTGCACTTCTGAGACAGGGAGAAGAAAGAGGGATGATCAGCCAAAATGAAATTCCAGGGGTTTTGTCCTTTGGCTTGCTGAACAAAGTTTTATCATAGGATAAAGAAAGAAAGGACTCCTGGCCACTGCCTGTGAGGCTTTTTAGAAACTGTGGATCAAGCAGGAGTTATTTTAGGTAGATGAGTGTGTGCACATGTGTCCATGTGCATAGTGCAGGGGAGGTCTCCAGAGACTGATACCCTAGGAAAGAGGGGAAATGCCAAATATTCATTGTCAAGTTAATGCCACTGTTTAGTTGCTGTGTGATGGAAAAGAGAAAGCGTTGTCGTTGCCCTCTAAAGGGCCCTGTAACATCCACCCACCTGCCCCTCATATGCTCATCCCTGTGAGTGGGGGAACACCCCCCAAATCCCCTGGAATGTCCGTGCCTGGGCACACGGATGCAGGAGAACTCGGAGAGGCCTTAGTTGACTGAAATCTGTGGAAATGTGTCACATGTTGTGTCAAGCCTGTAGGAGGTCTGCTGTGACGTCTTTATGTGTCACTGCAGACAGAATGGTGATTTTGTGAAGTTCACTTTGGAAAGGATTGACCTCATTATCCCAAGGTAACAGCTGCTAAAGCACATGGACTGTCAGGACTCACTCCTGGTTTCCAACATGTCTCTCATGCTGCATATTGTTGTTTTCTGAGAGCAGAGGAAAGGATGGAGAAGGGGGAAGACAAGTGAGAGTGAATGTGGTATGGCCCTGTGACAACAACAGATCCTGGAACTGCTCAATCTGGGAACTGTCACTGATGTAACACAGCCCACAGGCATGGCCACAGCACTGACCTTGCACTTGCAATGTTTTTTGCTAATTCTTTAAAAACGTGTCCATATCCAAAAGAGTCTCTTCTTCTGACATGTCAAAACTGCCATTAAAATGAAGAAAATCCAAGTCCCCAACTTTCCTCTTGACTTTGCATGCACTTGCCCGCCACCTATACCCTGCACGAGAGCCTTTGAGAAAGTGACACACGGCTGCTATTGCTCATTCCTGGCCCTTGCAGGTTTTAGATGAAGCTGAGTTACGACCACAGCTGCAAAACACCGTCTGCTGTTGATGCTGTGGGGCTGTGGCTCTCCTAATGAATTCAATTAGAGCTGTGTTGAGATGCAGGCAGTGCAGCGCCGCATCCCCCACTGCTCTCAGCGTTCCCAGCAGCTGTGTGCTGTTGACTCCGTGCCCTTCGCCTCCGAGGGTCGCCTCACCTTGTCTGGGGTTGTTTCCATCTGGTTCCCACTGCAGTGGAAGTGTTGGAGGCAGAGGATGCAGCCCGGTGCCTGTGCAGACCGAGGGGAGGGCGAGTAGAGCGGGGCCTGGCTTGGAGGGTGGAGGTGACCTTGTGTGCTGGAGAGGGTGTTTGGTGTTCTCAGCAGGCGCAGATGAAGGGGGCACAGGGAGGATTTGGGGGCAAGCAGCAGTAAGTGTTCACTGGCGGCAAAGTACTCACACAGGGAGATGGTTTGTTAGCTGAGATTTTAATTTTTACCTTTCTATTCCTGACCTTTGCTGTAGGGAATTGAGCAGAGCAGTCATCAGTTCCCCCCTCCACGTGCAGGAACACAGTTTCTGCAATCTATCCTTAGCTTTTAGGACCTCTGGGGAGTCCTTGCAGCAGTGTTAGAAACAAGTCCCTCATGCATAAAGTAATCAGGTTTTTCCAGTCACCTTTTAGAAACCCCCTTGGTTCCCTGCTGAGCTGGGATGCTCTGCTGAGGGGCTGTGCCCCAGGAGGGAGAGAACAATAATAACACAACTGCTCTGTGATCAGCCTCTCCTCCTTTACCATACACATTTGTTCACCTGGCACAGGGGGACTACCAGGCTTCAGGGAAAAAAAAAGAGAATTAAAATTGAGTCCCACCACTGTAGCAGAGGGATTTAGTAGCACAGCTAATAGATGGTGCTTGGGATACACGTTCACTGTACCTGCAAAAGGGGGGATGTGTGGCATGTGTATGTATTTTTAAGGAAGCAATAACATACCTTGAAAGAAATGTTTTAAAATGTTCCAAAAATCCACCAGCTGTTTGCAATTTTGCTCAACTGCTAGAAGTAAAATGCCAGTTGCATGGCACTCTGCTGTAAGGAGTCAGCTCCTTCAAATGTCCTTCTGAGCCTTGGTGTCAGCTTATTCCACAGCCACCCTCAGCTGAGAAATCTCTAACTTGAAAGATATTTTCCCCCCCAGTTACTGAACACCAGAATAACCTTTCACAGCATAAGCCTACACTCCCACGTATGAGCTCAGCCACTATTCCCTGCGCTCAGATTTTCTTGGAATTTCAGCTCTAACCTAAGTTCCTGGGTGATTTGCTGCAGGTCGCTTGATATCTGTCTTGGAAATGTTTTGGTGAGATGCAGTTGGATGAAAGATTGCTATTTTCAAAGCATTAACTTCAGCTGACCCACTGGAAGAGCTCATACTCCCAGCTTTGTTATTTTGCCTCCAGCAGTTTGCTTTATTGCAAGCGCTCGAAAAAATTCTCATCCCTAGGAAACATCTCCATTGGGTCAGACAGCAACTGAGTCTCATCCCAGGCAGATAGAGCAGGGTTGGGATTGCTCACACAGGAGGAGTGTGTCCTGGGAGCCCCCTGCCCACTGCCACCAGTGCCCACCCGATGTGGGGAGCCTGGCCCTGTGCCCAGCGTGGAAGGAGCAGGGATTGCCAGGGAATGAGCCCTCCATGCACTCATGGAGCTGGGCAGGGCTTTGGGCTGAGCCCTAGGACTGAGGTGACCTGGCTCCAGAGCTTTCCCAGTGCCTGAGTAATGACACCCTGGTTGTGCAAGAAGCAGCGTAAGGAAGGCAAGGTCTCCATCACTCTGCTATGAAACAGGAACAGGGCTGGTTTTTTTCCAAAAGCTTTGAAGGTGACTGGACTTGCCAAAGTCTCCAGGTCACACACAAGTCCTGGTGCCAGCCCCAGGGGACCCTGGACAAACTGATCTTGGTGTTTGACACGTTGGGTCTCCACCTCAGCCCTGGTTCTGCGCGCACGCTGCAGGGATTCTAGCCTAAATCTTCTCATGTGAATAAACAAGGTTAAAGTGGTTTAACGTGAGAATATCTCACTTCAACAAATGCATTTCTTTCCCCTGGTCTGAATCATAGAGGAAAAAAAAATTGTCAGCGTTTCAGCTACAAAGGATATAAAGCTGGTATTATACCTCGTAAAACAAGTGGTGCAAACCAGAGCCGTGTACAACGCTGAGTGGGCAACTCTGCAGCCCAAGTGCAATAGATTATCTCAGGCTCGAGCAGTCAGGACCATCAGTCATGTGGTTTCCAAGAAACTGAGGATTTAGACAGAGAAATGACTTGCAGAGAGAAACTCTGTGACTACGTCAGGAAATAAAAAGCACATTTAGATCTGCTAACTAACATGGCCTGGGCACCACGCTTCTAAATTTATTTTATTCTAAAATAAAGGGGTTTTTTTTTCTTATCCTAGGGAACTGTATCTCTGTAGTTTATCTAAATTCCTGTCTTGCCTTCAAAGATTCTGTGGAGAATAATGAATGAGAAGCAAGTTAAGCCCAGGCTGTAAGAGGCTGCCTTACAGGATTCCCAGGGCTCTGGGGCCCTTGGCTGGCCACCACCTCTCCTCTCCCCTTGCAGAGGCAGCCTGCTCGGCACAGCAGAGCAGAAGAAAGGCTTTTCCCTAACAATTAATTTGTGTGACAAGATGTGCTGGAAAGAAAAAAAGCAGCAGAAGAAAGGAGTTTTCCTTTGTTGCTTGTTTATTCTCGAGACACGCTCTGTGCACCTGACACGTTTGCTGGCTTCATTGTGGATCTAATGCAAGAAATTGGCACAGTCTCACTGCTGTGGTTAATTTTAAATGCAACAAGATCACGCTACGGTACTTGACACATCTCTAAGAACAACATCATGACACTGTTGACACTGAATGTTCGCTAATGGCATCCGCTGCCAAACTCCGATGTAAAATGAGTGGGTTAACAACAGCAGCATTTAAAAAACTTCATTCAAGGGAGCATTTAAAATTTTATCAGGTCTAACTGGCATGGTGGATTTGCAAATGTGGAGAATATCCAGTTTCCTTTGCTTACTCACAAGCTTCCATGTGCAAGCCAAGAACAGCTCCATCCCCCGGGGCAGGGAAACCCAGAGGTGCAGCAGCCATCCAAACATCTGTCCTCGCAGCATGTGGGGTCTGGCTGGACTCGTGCAAGGACCAAGCTCCTGGTATTTCTAGTTCTGAGGAAAAGCTTCGCTATTGGGTTATTAATGGCCCTAAAATAGTTGCATGGATAAGTCAGAATGTAACCACTCCAGCTTTTCAGTCAATAAAATGTAATATAATAAGACAAGATGAAAATCAAAGTGCCATAAATAAATATGGCTGAGTTAATCATTAGCTAATGATCTGTTGGTGAGGATGTAAGCAGAAAAGAATTACTGGTTTTCTGTGTGATTGCTGTGAACATTTCTGTGTGTGGATGCAGTCATATTGGCTTAAATTTTATGCAAATACAACTTCATTCACACTTTTGCTAACACAAGCTACTTTCCTAAAAAGTACTCTTATTTAAATATTTACACAAAAAAATCAGTGGGTTTTAAAACACATCCTTAGTTTGGACACTGTAAGTCACTCATTTAGATCGTCAGGACTGGGTATAAACAGGGCTCCTATTTTTGGAGATGGTGAGAAAAGAATTGTAGGGAAAATACTTTTTTGTACTGATGTTTCAAATGCTGCTCTCTCCCAGTGGGGAGCTGTGGTAGAACTAATCAAAATGTTTGAGTCCCGATGGGTTTCCAGTATCTGTATGTCAATGGCATTTGAAATTTAAACATCGTGAATGTTGAAATTTTTATTTGGGGGAAGGTTATGGGTTTTAATCTTTTTTTAAGTGGTTCAGCTCACAGAAATAGGGTTTGGAGGTCTTTCAGCAGTCTGGGGCCAAAGCAGAAAGGGAATCTATTATTCTCTCTGTACAGCCTGCAGTGGAAATCCTGAGTGGGGCTTTGCTGCACAACCTCAATTCAGTGATGATGATAATAAGTTCCTCCAGTTGTTAAGTACGGCTAATAAAGTTGAAAAACACCTTTTGAAAAATGATTAGGTAGATAATAAAGTATGTCAACTTGAAAATATGCATTCTTCATGTGATGACTGGAGATAGTTTATCACTTTATGAGTGACACATCCATTTATAAATATTTATTCTCTCCGGTGGTACTGATAAATCTTTTGAGCCTATAAGCCCATTGATACATACACAGTAATAGCATTTGTCTTTCCAATGCATTTTATTTATTATTGACTAATTGCCTGCCAGATTGTAAATATGATAGGGGTGGCATTGTGCTTTGATTAACTGTATGTTAAAGTACCCAGAGGAATTTAGTTCTAGCTCTGAGCAAAGACATCCAAGGCAATAAATTGTATATTTTGAAATCAGCTATGCAGTATGGAGCTGCAGCACTAGTTAAACAAGCTGAGCAGAGGCATTTTCCAGAGCAGTTTATTTTGATTAATGGGTTCCCAAAAGCCTCTTGCTGCTGTTTACAATGGATTTGCTGTAATATTTACAATAAACTGGAGTAAGTCAAGAGAGTTTTAATGTACTTCGACAGGTTACTTGCACTTCACAAACCCAGGGCCAGGAGCATGATACAAAGTCAAACAGGTAAATGTTTCATCTTTTTTTTTGGCACATGCGGGGATTTTTTCTTGTTCCTCCTCCTTTAGCTCCACTCTCAGACATTTTCTTAGTCAAATGTTTAAAACTGGCTTAACACATCTTGAACCATCTCCGTGATGACTGGAGATAATTTATCACATTAGGCCTGACACACCATTTATAAATATTTATTCTCTGTGGTGGCACTGACAAATGGGCTGAGCAGTGTGGCAGGGGCCCTTCCCTCTGCCTGCTTCTCCTGGAGCAAAGGGCTCTGGCACCAGCGCCTTCCTGGGCTGGCAGGGAGCACAGCCAGGGCAGAGCTGCCTCTTGATCAACTCCAGCAGAACACTTGGAGTTAGGACACTCTGGACCTTCTTAACCAGCTGCTCTCCAGCGTCCCTGTAATGAAATTCAAGGTTTTCAGGCTGTCACAGCAGCAGTTTCGTGCTCTGGGCGGATCTTGATGCCCACCACAAATACACACACTTGCTGACCTCTTAGTTTTCGTCTCTCGAAGTCATAAGGGACAAGCATCATTGTCCTGCCCAAATAAAAATCCCTCTGCGGGAGCTGGCTGCCTGAAACACGGTGCGAGATGTGGGGGTGTGTTCATGGTGGAGACGCCTGCTGGCACTGCCAGTCCCCCCACTCACTCCCTCTTCCCTAAAAATTGAACCGGTTTGTCAGGCTGTACTTATGCACCGTGTAATCTGACAGGAATTCTATTGTAATTAGCACCCGCTAATCACTGCCAGCCATGTTAGTTAGCTAATTGTACCTTGGGCATTCGAAACCCAAGCAAACCCAAACCTCGCACATAATTGTGTTGAAATAGATGAAACGGCCAAATGTGCGCGTTCCTGTGAGGGGTGTGGCAGGGGACATGGTGGCATGTGCTGGTGGCTCCTTCTGAGCCCTGCGGGACCTTCTGGATCTTCTCCATAGCCTGGAGCTGTGGGCAGGGTGTGCGTGCTGCTCTGTGAGCGGGCAGGGGAGGGGGAGCTTTGCAGGACCGGCACAAGAAACCCCCGGGTCAGAGAGCTCCGGAGGCAAAACTGAGAGCAGGAGCCCTTCACAGACGGGCCAAGTCAAGGAGGTATTTGGCATTTCCAACTGGGGGAAATGACCTTGCTCAGATTTATTTTTTTATTGTGTTTTTAACACTCGATCCTTTACAGTTAAAGAAACAGGGAGTGCCATCACCCTGGGCTGTGCGGCAGCCTTTCCTCCATGGAGGCAAAATAACCTAACTCTCTTTGATTTCCATTATGCTTTCCAGTGGATCTGAGATGTAATTAATTAATTGATTTTTGCTGCCAGTCCCCTAATTAACACTAAATAAAAATTCATGCCAGGGTTAATAGCTTTAAAGGTTGGAGGCAGGAGCTTCTGGTGCTCAGGTCTGCTGCCCGTTGAGCAGTGCATTTGGGTTATATTCCCTGCCATGCTTTTAATTCCTAATCAATTGAAAGTTAATTTTGTTCTTAACTGAAAGGGAGCCAGAGATGGGTTACTGTTACACAACTGGTTTTGTTTTATGGCCTTACAGGGCAATGTTCACAACAGTTATAGCACCACTGGGTAAACTGGGATAGCATGGCAAGGACATGATCCTGGTGTGATACAGTCCCCAAACCAGTGAGATTTATACCTTGTGCTCCCAATGCTTCCCATAAATGCTGCACTCTTTGCTCTCTAGTGTATTGGGAAATTGCCAGCACTTTGTATTTGCATGATGCTTCGAGGCTCTGAAGTGCCAGTTAATTTCATGTGTGGCCAGTGGAATTTCACTTACAAAAAGGTCAGGTTGTTTTTATCCATTATCTCTTACTAGACAATGAAATTGAAAACTAGACAGAATTATTGAAAACATTGCTTTATGTGTTCATAAAATGAATTATCTGAACTATCTCATTGCCTCTCTAGCACAGGAATGTTAAACTGCCTCAAAGACCTCGACCGAACCTGGGAAAGGTGGGCTCCTGGATTTTGGTGGTCCATTAAACCCTTAGAAACATCTCCATGCAAATGATGAGAAAAATTACAAACATTCTCTAGTTGTCTTAAAAAATGGAAATGAAATAAGAACGAGATTTTCTATCTGACTGCTGCTTTCACTTTTATGCCCCTGTGGCTATTTGGCTCAACGTCTTCCCTTCCCTGGACGTACGTGGTGCAATCCTAAAGTATATCAGGGAAATATTCAGAGCCCTGTTTGACAAAAATGAGGTTTGATAAAACCCTCTGCAGGGTGGCTATGAGATGGTGTACTCACATTCTTTTCTGCCAGTGAAGAACTTGGTTTTTGAAATGGGATCGAAGCAGTTCAGGTAGGAATGTGTACATCCAAGGCAAACATCCTTTAATTCCAATTGTTGTTCATTGTGCTTGGCAACCCCCTGAGAACATTCATGTTCAACAGGGCTTTTCCTTCTCCTAGTTTTTGCTAGCAGTACTGTCCTCCTGAAATATGGAAGCGTTCATATTCATAATTTCTCTTCCATTTCCCTCTGCCTTCTGTTCTCCCTTGCCCTCATGCAACCACAGTGTGAGCTGCTGTGCTGCACTGCAGTGCCCTCGAGGTGCCAGGGCTCAAACTGGTAACATGATACAAGCAAGGGGAAATTGAGCTAAAATCCCTGCTCCTGTCTCTGCTTTTTGTCTGTGTTTGGGCATTTGCAGCACTGAGCAGCCCGGAAAGAGAAAGGAGCAAAAAAAGGCAATTTCAAATAAGTGCATAAAATACATTTTTTTTTTTCCAGTGGATCCCTCCTAGACTTTAAAATATTGTAGGTATTTTTAAAGCTACAAGGTGGTGCAAGTTGCAAGGTGTTTGCCAGAGCAAAGCCTGCTCTGTCTGAGTTGGGATCACTATAGCTAATCCCTGAGCATTCAGCTCTGATTTTATCTTTTTGTTATCAACTTTGTTCTTTGATCCAACTGGAGTATCAGTTCCATTCTCTTCCTTTAATGATCTGCTGCTCATTTGCTTCTCTGCTCAAATCCTATGCTCTGGATA
Organism: Sitta carolinensis; assembly: GCA_032173965.1. NCBI lineage: Eukaryota > Metazoa > Chordata > Aves > Passeriformes > Sittidae > Sitta > Sitta carolinensis. The sequence continues at coordinate 6,164,262 of CM063296.1, read as the reverse complement.
CTCTCAGCCTTTGGCCCTGGCCACACTAATACATAATGCAGATGATAAAAGCCAGTGTAACAGAAAAGAGGTCCCAGGGAGAATACAAACCATGACAAAATAAGAAGGAAGCAGATGGTTAGGTATTAAACTGCAGTAATAAAATAACATCTGGCAGAATATCACACACACGCACTGATGCCCATCTGAGGAGTGCACTGATTTAAGTAATATGTTTCTCATTTTGGTGCAATTAACACCAAAATTTGCATAGCAAACAGTGGCAGAGCACACAGAAACTTCTTTTGAAAAATGAAGTCCAAATATGTCTTTCCTACAAGGGGATTTGGCATAGCAGCTGCTGATGGATTTCTATAGTGTGGTGTAAAGCAATTAATGAGTCATACCTTCCTGCTGGCCAGAGAGCCCATTACTCTGTTTACATGCAGCCTGGCAGATGTACTTGTTTGCAGGGCTGGAAATTAAAAGATAAAGGGGGAACAGGACTTGACCACGTGGAACATCACTCCTCCCCATGCTGTAGAGAGGAGGCTGTAAGGACTAGATAGATCCTTAAAACCCTACCAAGGTAAATCTGACTGCCTCAGTTCCTCTCCCAAGTTTCCCTCTATGCAAGCTAGGGAAAGAGAAACCTTGGGGCTGCATTTTTCGAAGGAAGTTGGAGGGAAGGTGAAATCCCCACGTGGTTTGACAAGCCACAGGCAGCACCAGATACCCCGCAGGCAGGAGGTGCTGCCTTCACAAGCCCTGGCCTGCCCACAAACACAGCCCAGGGCCAGCCCAGCCTGATGCAAAAATGTTTAATTCGTGCTGCTGAGCACATTGGGATGCCGAGGAAGGGGTGTGCTGGGAAAGCTGCTGGTCGGGGCACCGGGAGCTGCAGGGTGGTGGGGAGGGGCTGCCATCAGTGCAGGGCTGCTTAGAGCTGTGCTCTCCTCAGCCATTGGCACAGGACAGGGCTGTGCCACGGAGAAACCCTTCAGCAGCAGCACTCCTGACACCTCAGTGACCGAATGGACTCGAATTCTGTCATGGGGGGGTGGGGGGAGCTCTCTGAGGGCTCCCAGCAGGACCCTCTGGCTGCAGACCCCAGCCCTGGGGGACACCTCAGCCCCTGCTCCCCACACTCCGGGGCACGGGGTGTTTGCAGCTCAGAGCTGGAGAGCTGCTGCCTCTCCTGCGTGCTGGGAGCTGTGTCTGAGCACTCGGGGGTTTTGCCTTGCTCCACAGCAGGATGTGGAGTGTGAGCCTTCCTGAGGGGCACCAGCAGAAGCACACAGAGCTGTTCTGACGAAGCATCTGATTAAGCAGTGGCTCATTCATCAAAAGCCCGTGCAATTACAGGGGGTTGCAGATAGCAGATTGCCAGTGGGGCACAGAACAGATGCCCTGTGCTCTGCTCCAGCCATGGAAGGGCTGGATTTCCACTGCTAAGGGCTGGCCACACTGCAGCCTGGCATGCACTTCAGCATAAATGACATTTCCTCTGGGAAACTTCCAGTCTAGCTTGGAATAAAAGCAGCTTTGTTTTGGAATTCCCCAGGAAGTAGAGTTCTGAGAGAGAAAATCATGGGAAGGGCTTAGCCTCTATCTACCTGCTTGTCCCTAGCAGGAGGGAGGTGGGTGGCAAATATTTATCCTCAGCTGTGCCAACCAGACAGATTTGACCATCTGAGCGGGGCCTGGCTGCTGGAAAATCCCATACAGTGCATTTTCTCAGTGTAATTGGCTTTTGTGATATCCCAGTGTGCTGCAGCTGGCACAGCATCACCTGCCTTTGCAGGGCAGGCAGGCTGGCCAAACAGCAGCAGTATTCCAGGGAAGGGAAAGTGTATTCTTTTCTGTTTTGGTGTGTTCAGTGAAAGGTCTGATCTTGCTTCTTTTGAAAATGGTGACAATAGTCCCATTGATTTCCTTAGAAGAAAGGAGTGGGAACATGTCTAAAGTTCTTCTTCTTTCAACAAAGTGGAATAAAAGGGGTGCTTTCAACACACCTTTATTCCAATTCCTTCTGCCTTTTGTATAGGGGTTATCTGCTGGAAGTCTGCATCGCCCCATGCACAGAGAGATCCAGATTTTGACAGGAGCCCTGAATGCCATCACATTTTAAGTGAGAATGCAGTGATTTACTTCCCATCAGTACAGTGTTTAGATCATGCAGTATCTACTTTCCTATGACAATCTTTACAAGGAATAATATGGTAGCAGATCTAGGACACTAAGAAAAAGCTGAGGGGTGAAAGCTAGAGGCATATTTATGGGTGGAAAGAGTTATTTGTATTACTATGAACTACTGCAGCACCTCTGAGGAATAAAAGGCAGAATTTTGCAGTTTTAGGGACTGTGATGTGAACAGCAAGCTTTTTACAGCAGTTAATTGTCTTGAAATCTGATTTCCAAAGGCAGCAGCCTTAATTTCATTTGTTCTTTGCTGGGGATCCCATGGGAGCATGAGCTTCAGTCTCCAATAAATCAGGAGAGTAACATGCACTGTGGGCTGACTCTCAGGCTCACTGGGAATCTCTCTTTCCTTCTCACTGGGTTTTGGGTGGAGTGGCTTTAATTCTAAAATACTTGGAATAGCCTTAATCCTTATTTCTAAGGAAGTAATGCTGCCAAAACCAGGAAATGAATGAGAGCCCTGCACTTTGCCTGCTCCTGCCCCCAGACCACCTCCTCCCTCCCTCCCTCCAAGCTGCAGAGTCCTCAGGAAATGGCAATTTGACCTCTGAGAACCACTGTTCACAGGGAATGGTGGTGCCAGGCATTCCCAAAACACCTGGCTGCACAAGCAGAGCAGGAGAGCGAGCCAGCATCCTTCCCAGAATAGCTCCAACCAAATCTGTGCAGGCAAATCCCTGACCCAGGGACCCTGAAGTCAATGAGCTCTTTCGGCTGCGGAATCTCACACTGAGCACATAACCTTCACTTCTGCTGCCTTTCTGCTGGGTTTAACATTCCACTGTAGTGCAAAATGGGGCTCTGATGGTGCCTGAGGAGCAGGTGGAGGGGTCAATGTGGAAACATTTGCGGAAAAAGTGCCTGTTCCTGCTCGTTTTACCAGCATTTTGCATTTCCCTGTGTTGCTTTCTGAAGACGGTTTCATTTCCTATGTGATGCCTGTATTTTGCTTGCATTTCTCTTCAGCCCCCCTCAATGATATTCTGGTGCCTGCCTTCTCAACAGTAGTAATAGCTGCAATATATTTAATAGCTACCCACTGCCAGCCTCTCAGCCTTCTCCATGGATTCCCTGAGGTACCAGATGCATAATGCATTTCCCAGCTAGAAATCAGCCCTCGCCAGGATCTGCCCTCTCGAAAGAAACTCCTTCCTGGCAGATTCCCCAGCTCTGTGGGAATTAGCAGGGTGTGCAGGGGCACACAGAGGTGGTTTCCTTTCTCTGTTTGGGTGTGAAGTGCAAGGCTTGGCGCTCCATCAGCCGCTGCAGATAAACAAGGCTGCCCCACACCCAAAGCAGAGCCAAACCTGCAGAGTCCCTGAAGGGACACCTCATCCTGTCCCCAGCCAGCCCAGCCACTGAGGAGCAGAGCTGCAGGGGATGGAGCTGGGTGATGGGAGGGAGATTTTGGTATGAGAAACAGGAAAATGCAGAAAACAGTGCAGCAAGGGACTAATTGCAGAAATTCTGTGAAATATTCTCAGAACTAACCGAGCTATCCCAGGCTGACCTGTGAAAGGCCTGGTCTTTCTAGCTTTGCACTCTATCCTAAAAAAATCGCTGGATGTGACAGCCACGGGGAGGGAGGTCTACATTTACCATAAATTTTAATTTCTTCAGGAAGAAGCAACTAATTTAATTATTTATTTGACTTTCTATACAAGCAAAGAATGATTTAAAGCAATTTGCCTGTATGAATTCCTGCACCTCCTGGTGTCCTTCAGGACAGGCTTGTTTTCAGAGGAGAAACTCATCAAATGACCAATGAAGGTTCAATAAAAAAAAAAAAAAAAAAAAAAAAAGGGCCTGGAAATGGTAGAGATGGAAAATGAACCCAGGAATGTTGACTTCGAACTACATGAAACCAGTTGCACTACAGTAGCATACTTGGTAGTTTTGCTTGGTTTTCAGCCACAGCTTTAAACTTTGGCCAACAAAGTTAAGAAGTCAGGAAGGGGGTAATTTTTATTCTTCAGATGAGAAGGCTGAGAAATCTAAAAGCCTGGTGCTCACAATAACTTATTATTGCTCTTTATTTGATGGAGTGACTCATATAGCACATAGCTTCAGGAGCAGGTTTGGGGAAAGCTATAGCTGAAAACACAGCCAGCTGTAAAAAGCTAGCCATTTCCTACACAGCATCTACTTCAAAAGAATAAAATAGATGTCTTCTCTTTTCTGTCCAAAAAGTCACTGCAGAAGCAGCTTTCTTTTGTTATCTCCCAATAAATGTGTCTCTGTAATAGTGGAATTTACTGCTGGGGGTGTGTGTTTCTCACCGCTGCTTCCCCTTACAAAGGAGCTAATCTATCTTGTGCTGGGAGAAGGCAAATGATGTCATGTTTCCTGTATTTCAGCCTACTTCCCAGCTGCTGCAGAAAGGCAGGGTGGAGGTAAACCCTTCACTCTGCAGGGGCAGAGTGGGAGCTGCTGCCTCTGGCTGGGCCGCGGGTGCTCCGGGAGCAGAATGATGGGCTCGGCATTTCGGGCACATCCACGCCGGCCTGGCTCTGCTTTTCCCCCCCGAGGGGCAGCCCAGGCACAGGGGGTGGACGGGAGGCAGCACTCCCACCCCATGCCCTGCTCTGGAGGGGCTGGAGCTGGGCAAGTCGGGGCACTCTGCCTTGGCAGAGCCCGAGGGCTGCAGAGCACCCCTGAGCCAGTTCTCCTTCCAGCCAGAGAGCCCTTGACATTCATTAAGGCTAAATTCCCTCTCACATTTTAATCAATGAGATGGAAAAACAACAAAACAGGAATGCATAAGCAAGCCTGACTTTTTTTTTTTTTTCTTTTTTTTTTTTTTTTTTTTTTTCCCCGTTCTATCAGCAGTCTAACAAGCCCAGGATAACACCCGCCTGCGTGCCGGATTCGCCCAGGCAATTATCACCATTGCAGATTGAATAATTATGCATGCAAGGGCCCGTCTGGTACCTGCCACATGCAATGACTCAATCCGTGTGCAGGTGCATGTGCTGCCTCTGCCTCGCCCGCCCCTCCCTGCTGCGAGGGGCTGGGAGCAGCTCTGCCATCACAGCTCTGCCCCGGGGAGCTGCTGGATGTGCTCTGTGCCCTGTGTCACCCAGGGGTGCTGCTGGATGTGCTCTGTGCCCTGTGTCACCCAGGGGTGCTGCTGGATGTGCTCTGTGCCCTGTGTCACCCAGGGGTGCTGCTGGCCCTGCTCTGTGCCCTGTGTCACCCAGGGGTGCTGCTGGCCCTGCTCTGTGCCCTGTGTCACCCAGGGGTGCTGCTGGCCTGCTCTGTGCCCTGTGTCACCCAGGGGTGCTGCTGGCCCTGCTCTGTGCCCTGTGTCACGCAGGGGTGCTGCTGGCCCTGCTCTGTGCCCTGTGTCACCCAGGGGTGCTGCTGGACGTGCTCTGTGCCCTGTGTCACCCAGGGGTGCTGCTGGTCCTGCTCTGTGCCCTGTGTCACCCAGGGGAGCTGCTGGCCCTGCTCTGTGCCCTGTGTCACCCAGGGGTGCTGCTGGATGTGCTCTGTGCCTGTGTCACCCAGGGGTGCTGCTGGCCCTGCTCTGTGCCCTGTGTCACCCAGGGGTGCTGCTGGCCCTGCTCTGTGCCCTGTGTCACCCAGGGGTGCTGCTGGCCCTGCTCTGTGCCCTGTGTCACCCAGGGGTGCTGCTGGCCCTGCTCTGTGCCCTGTGTCACCCAGGGGTGCTGCTGGCCCTGCTCTGTGCCCTGTGTCACGCAGGGGTGCTGCTGGCCCTGCTCTGTGCCCTGTGTCACCCAGGGGAGCTGCTGGCCCTGCTCTGTGCCCTGTGTCACCCAGGGGTGCTGCTGGCCCTGCTCTGTGCCCTGTGTCACCCAGGGGTGCTGCTGGACGTGCTCTGTGCCCTGTGTCACCCAGGGGTGCTGCTGGTCCTGCTCTGTGCCCTGTGTCACCCAGGGGAGCTGCTGGCCCTGCTCTGTGCCCTGTGTCACCCAGGGGTGCTGCTGGATGTGCTCTGTGCCCTGTGTCACCCAGGGGTGCTGCTGGCCCTGCTCTGTGCCCTGTGTCACCCAGGGGTGCTGCTGGCCCTGCTCTGTGCCCTGTGTCACCCAGGGGTGCTGCTGGCCCTGCTCTGTGCCCTGTGTCACCCACGGGTGCTGCTGGCCCTGCTCTGTGCCCTGTGTCACCCAGGGGAGCTGCTGGCCCTGCTCTGTGCCCTGTGTCACCCAGGGGTGCTGCTGGCCCTGCTCTGTGCCCTGTGTCACCCAGGGGTGCTGCTGGATGTGCTCTGTGCCCTGTGTCACCCAGAGGAGCTGCTGGATGTGCTCTGTGCCCTGTGTCACCCAGGGGTGCTGCTGGCCCTGCTCTGTGCCCTGTGTCACCAGGGGTGCTGCTGGATGTGCTCTGTGCCCTGTGTCACCCAGGGGTGCTGCTGGCCCTGCTCTGTGCCCTGTGTCACCCAGGGGTGCTGCTGGATGTGCTCTGTGCCCTGTGTCACCCAGGGGTGCTGCTGGACGTGCTCTGTGCCCTGTGTCACCCAGGGGTGCTGCTGGTCCTGCTCTGTGCCCTGTGTCACCCAGGGGTGCTGCTGGCCATGCTCTGTGTCCTGTGTCACCCAGGGGTGCTGCTGGATGTGCTCTGTGCCCTGTGTCACCCAGGGGTGCTGCTGGCCCTGCTCAGTGCCCTGTGTCACCCAGGGGTGCTGCTGGCCCTGCTCAGTGCCCTGTGTCACCCAGGGGTGCTGCTGGCCCTGCTCTGTGCCCTGTGTCACCCAGGGGTGCTGCTGGCCCTGCTCTGTGCCCTGTGTCACCCAGGGGTGCTGCTGGCCCTGCTCTGTGCCCTGTGTCACCCAGGGGTGCTGCTGGCCCTGCTCTGTGCCCCCAGCCCCCCAGGGCTCCTTGGCCTCCCGTGCCCTCTGTGCTGGTGCTGGAGCTCTGCAGGCATTCCTCCAGCCCCACTGCAGAGGCAGTGCTCAAGGAGGGGTGCAATCCAAAGCCTGGCTCTTCCCCACTGACAGCAGACCTTCCTGTGTGGATTTACCCCAACAGCTCTGTCCCTTCCCCAGGATTGCTGCCTGCAGCCCCTCAGCTCTGCTCCCTGCAGTTTTTCCACTCTGTAATTCTGTCCTTTGCCTGTGCACCAGCAGAATATGACTTTCTTCATATATTATACCTTGAGTGCAATACAAGAAAATAAAAATGAGTAACAGCTTGTTTCCCAGCCCTGGATGGAGCAAAAATTTTGATGAATGGGCAGACTACTTGCATGAAAAAGAGCATGAATAATTTGTAATGAATAATATTCGAGTGTTACCTTTTTTTTCCACTCATAAATTGCTTGCAAATTTTTCCCCCCCAAGCTGTTACTCACCAGAGCAAATACAGAGCAGCTTGTTGGAAGCATTTGTTTTCTGCTGCTCTAAGCTGTGGTTAGAGGTTCTGGTCACTCTGATGGATGGGGAAACTCATCCTGGCATGTTTCTTCAGGTGACACTGTGATTTCCAGAGCTTTGCATATATTTTTTTGTCACAAGCAATGGCAAATGCTGAAAAAGCTGTTTGTTTGCTGCTGTTAGTAATTTATAAATTATTGTTTCCACAGGTCTTAACCAATATTGGAGCTTGACAGAGATCCAGGTTATGAATGAATTATGTTATGAAAAAATATTTGTAGATATTTATGCTGCTGGAAAGGCACAGTTCACCATTTCCCCCCATTTTTTCTGGAGTTTTGCTGTTAAAAAATAACACCCCAATATTTGTGAGGAAGTTTTGCGGGGGTAGAGGGTGAGGAAGGGAGTAAAGGGGCATGGGTGAGGTATTCCTCACCTCTGGCACTGTTTGTCCTGGTTTTATTAATACAGCAGGCTGCCTCTTCTGCCCTGCTCCCTCGTGGAACAGCTGGGAGTTCCATTTCCTCCTTCCAGCCCCCTGCCTGTCCTCAGGTTTGGGGAGGGACACATGCTGTCCCCCAGGGGTAGGCTCTGTCTTTTCCAGATTTTCCCCTTTCCTCCCCCCAGGCCAGCAGGGAGGTGGGAGCGGTGTCCCCACTCTGTCCCCCTGTCCCTGTGCATCCCTGCCCTGTGCTGGCAGCTGCACCCAGGGGAAGGACAGAGGTCAGCCCTCAACAGTGGGTGCTTATTTCCATGTGAGCTGCATCTCACCTGGCATTTCTCACTTTGAAATTTGAATGGTTTGAAAAAGACCTGTGCACCTTGTGTAACCCTGCCCTGCCCTGCCCTGCCCTGGTGAGCTGAGGCCAGGAGAGGGTAAGGAATGTGCCAGGGGTGGCAGTGTCCTGACCAAGCTGCCCTGCTCCTTGCTCAGACACTGCACTCTGAGTTATTTTGGGATCTCTCCCCACCTCTCCCATTTTCTAGTCCTTTTCCACTGACCTCTTCTAATCAGCTGAGATACTTTCCTGTTTTCTTTTTTCCTTGAACTCGAAGCAGTATGAAGGAATGACCTCTCTTCAATGCACATGATTGCATTTTAAACTTTAATAGCTTCCATACCCTTTTCTAGGAGGTGCTCTTCTCATCTGAAGCTCTGTACATTGCACTCTCATTCAGGGAGCAGTCAGATACAGTTTCTGTATCAGATCTCCTTCTGCATGATGGATGCTTCAAATTGAAGCTACACTTCTTTCTAAGCTGAACATATGTGAGGTTGAGGTTCATCTGATGGAGTATTTATTGACATTATTCATCTGTAAAGAGATCTGGTTTGCCTATGAAAAAATCGGAGCGTGATGTAGTTAATGCTAATTAAGAGATATCTTAATAATGTGCAGTGATTTCCTAATAGATGCCAAGAGAATAGGCTTAAGGGGAGATAGGGAAACACACCCACAGACCTGCTTTTGGTCTGTCACAATGCCTCCTCTGAAGTGCAGAGGAATGTTTGATTTCTGGGTGGGTCTGGCAGTGGAAACCCAAGCAGCAGAGATTACAACAGTTCTGGAGATGGGCTTTTTATATTCCGAGTTTAATGACTGATTTCCTCTTAGCACCTCATTACTGGTCATGGCCTCTCTCGGAGTACAGGGAGATGGATACATGAAGAACGACCTGGGAAGAGTGGTTCGCTGACATGGATCCCAAAATGGAGAAGTTAGAGCCCAAATTGCTTCTTGCTTGTGAGAAATATGATTAGGCCCTGGGTGGATAGCTCTGTCATGAACTTTGATGTGACAGTAGCTGCTCAAAGTGGGAGAAAGGATGCGTGAGAAGACTGCAAAAATCAGAATAAGGGCTTTTAGCTTATAAATGTTGTCTTTTTCTCTTCGCGTTGTTCCTCCTCAGAGGTGATTGACTACATCTAGGACACAGATGAGCTGGAATCCAACTTGCAGTGGATAAAGCACTGGAGAGGTGAGCTAGTCCCCACCAATCCATCCAGACCACCCCTAAGACGTGGCTGGCTTTGCTTCCAGCCCCAGCTGAGCTCAGTCACGTCCCAGCCCTCGCCAGCAGCCCAGTGCTGCCTCTCCTTTTACAGCTGTTCCCTGATTACATCAAGCGGTTCAGCCCCTTGGGTTCGCTTTTGATGTAATTCCAGCCGGGAGGGCGTGCTGGGGTGGGAAGCGAGGATATGAGCTGGAGCCCCACCTTCCAGTGTGAAAGCCCAGCGCAGGGCTAGCGGCAGAAACATTCTCTGTGACCTCTGCTTCCCCTGCCAGGAGAGTTTGCATTGTGCAGCCATGAATGCATAATTCATTGCCACCCACCGGGGAAATGCCCTGCTAGCACGGCGCAGACATCCTCAGCGCTGCAGGAAGAAAGGGGGTGCCGATCCCAGATTTAAAGGCACACGGCCCTACAGGAGGGATGTGGGATATGGCTTCTGAGTGGGAATGGAGCAATGTGCCTGTTTGGATGGATTCTTTGCAATTTTCTTTTTTTTTTTTTTAGTGCAAGCATTCAATACTACTCATAGTTTTCCATATTTTCAAAACACTTTTACTCATTTATTCCTCTGCAAACTGGAAAGCAGAAGAGCTGAGTCAGCCCTCGAGAAGACATTTCCCACCACAGACGTTCTGCCGTGTGATCCTGGAATCTCTTGTTGCTGGAGGAGCTCCTGTCACTCCCAGGCCCGGGTGAGGATGACATTCCTCCAGTGGCATTGCTACAGCAAAGACAAACTCCCCACTCAGTGTTTGCTGCAAAGTAAAGCCTCTCTGTTTGGAAGCATCCCTGCCTGCCCTGAGACCTCGCCTTTGAAAGGTGATAATGTGGAAAACATCCTGCAACGTTCTGCAATGAAGATCTATTTGCATTTGTTATCTGGGAGCCGTCCATCATTTCTAACACCGTGACTTCTGGGTGACTCTTCCGTGCCTCTCTCTGGCACTGTGTGCCAGCTTTGTGCCAATAATCTTGGATGACAGTTATGGAGGTCTAAATTCATCCCTCATTTCTGTTATATATTGCCTGTGATTTAAAGCCACTTAAATATATATTGCCTGTGATAAAAAGTCACTTAATTGTCTTGTTCCTCATCTGTAATATAATACAGCTTTTCCCCTCCCTGTCATCTGCTCTCTGGGGATCAGGCTGTGGTCCAGGCAGGGCTCTCTTGGCTGCAGGTGTCTCAGCAGACTCTTTGAAACCAATAAAGTACTTTAGGTGATTGACTTCAGGACTTGGAACTGAAGATATTTCAGTTTCCCCCAGTTCACTGCTAACCAGACTGAGAGCTTCATGAGATTTTCTGCAGTATTTAAGTTCCAACTTCTTGACTTCACTGATTTTGTGAGAATCTTGGCTCCTGGGTTCTCTGGAATATTTTTTGTCTTGTCTTTTAAAAGAACATCACTAGCACCAGTGCAAAAATAGATCCTGAGGGAGATGTCCCCAGATGGCTGGAATCTGCTGTTTCTTCAAATACAAAGAAATTTGGGCTGATATCATGACTTTCCCCAGGCTCAACTCATCAGTCTTGTGCATGGGGATGGACCTGTGCAAACCAGCACTGAAGCCAGGAGAGAAGCTCCTTTTTCTGTTCTAGCTTGGAGCAGAGAGTCCCTTGGAGCTGACATTCTTCACACAAAAACTGAGTCTCAGCAGTTTCCTTTGGACAGCCTGCTGCTGCAGAGTTTGTATATTAATAAATATTCTCTGTTGTTACCTGCATATATTGGGTATTAAGAAATTCCATCTGGGAAAAGTGATATATACATATTTAATGGAAGTATTTTAGACCTCAGAAAAGTCTCTGCATCCCTTTGTGTGCCTCAAAATTGCCACAAGAGTTATGTATGCAAGTAATGTATGTGTGATCTCCTGTATTAAAGGAGCTACATTCATATCTTCCATTCTCAGCCTTCTCCTCCTCCTATTCAATTTACAGTCTAGACTCTTTAAAAATGCCTTGTTATTGGTTGGGTTGTTGTTTTGTTTTTTTTTTTCTGTGAGGAAAGGGCACTTGTGAGACAATGCTCTCGACTGGAGATTACACAGAGCTGTTGCATGTTGGTGCATGATAACAGGAGAGGTTCCAGCAAGCCCAATACGTAATAAACTGCAAAGGCATAAATTGCATATGATTAAACCTTTGATGGTGGGCTCTTAGGAATTCCCAGTGCAGCGTGCCATGCTGCCTTTTACATCAGCCCTTACGAGAGCACTCCCAGACTCGTTGGCTCCAAGGGGTTAATTATACATTATGGATTAAAACAATGAAGGATGCTTGTTAATACTCAAATCATTGCATGGCAACCCTGGGTGACTCCCTCACTGCTGCTGCCAATTTGCAGCACTCACCTGGGGCAAGACAGGAAAAGCTTGTCATTTCTCACCCTTTCCCCTCTCTTTCTCGACTCCTTGCTGGGTTTTTTTGTTTGTTTGTTTGGGGTTTTTTTTTGTTTGTTTTGTTTGTTTTGGGTTTTTTTTTTTGTTTTTTTTTTTCTATCTGCAGCATCAATTTGCTTGTTAAGGCAGGTGACAGGTGAAAAGCCTACCTGATTATTGAAATTGCAAGGTTAAAAGCAATTGGATCCATCTGCCATGGATGGCAATTTACAGCCAATGCTGGCCCGGGCATGCACAGATGAGGGGCAAGTGAGGGCCAGGGGAGTCTGGTGGCAGTGATAAAGCAGGGGCTGATAAAGAGGGTCAGGGAGGGGTTTGGGGTTCCTTTCCTGGGGCTCAGGTGCCTCACCCCTTGCTTTTGGCCATAGAATTGGCTGGGGCAGCTGAGTGGTGTTCTCTGAGGCACCAAGGAGCTGCTGGTTCCCCCTCCATTTTCCCGTTGGACTCCAGAAGCTTGAGTGCCTTTTATGTGACAGAAACCAGCACTGACATCAGAGAGGTGAGCTGAGATAATGTGTCTGTCTAAATGTTTGATGCTAAGTGGAGGTGTTATGCCATGAGGAGCCCTTCTAGAACTTCTGAGTGTTCTCTTGCTGCACTTTTACAAGCTAATTTCACATCCATAGGATGAAGTTATTCTTTCAGCAGCTGCATGCTTTGTGTTTTTGTTTTTCTGAATAATAACTGGAATAAAATGAAACTCTCTAGAAACTTTACCCTCAACTTCCCCGCCTGCTCTGGGTGAAACCCACCCCACTGTATGATCGTGAATCTGAACTTGTACTTTCTGTTTATCCTTTCCTACCTTCAGGTTTCAGGTGCCAACTTCTCTGAGTTAGTGAGGCTCTCTAAACTCCAGCAGATTTTGTGCTGGGCAGGTCTGGGATGCTCCATGTGAAGCTGCAGTTGAGCAATTGAGTCATGTTGCATCCAAGGCTTTTCCTTTTCTTTCCCTTAGGATAGAGTGAGATTTTTTGGAAATCTCCTGCCTGGTCCTGGGGAGCCCCTCTGCTGTGGGTATGTGGGAGGCTGCTGTGCTGGTGGCTCTGGCTCTGAACAGGAGTGATTTTCCTTGTGCAGTTTACAGAACAGTTCTGGGTTGGTGTCTGCATGGCTCCAGCGAGAGTGAGTCGAGTGCCAGTGTGTGAGGATCCCAGGGAATAGCTGGGGAGCAGGAATTCATCTTCTGGAAGTCAAGCTAATTGAGCAGTGATGGTGTTTCTGTGGCCACATCCCCACACAGCAACTAATCCCTGCCAAAACCCTGGCAGAGCCTGACTTGCAGTCCTTTTACAGACTGAAGGAATGTTTAATGGCTTAAGGAAGGGGGAAAAATAAACACACAAAAATAAAACCCCAACTGGGGGGCAGCATATAGTAAATAAGACTTTGACCTTATCTGAAGTATTTCTGTGCAGTGAATCTAGCCAAGGACTCTTGAATAAAACAAACCTGAAGTTTCTAGGCCAAGCAGGTTTTGAGATATGGCTCCACGATAAATTGTTAGAGGAATATTTCAAAGGCTGAATTGCACCTCATTTTTCAAAGTCCTATATCTCACAAACACCCTACCTGATCTGCCACAAATTTTGTCAATAGGCTAAACCCTGACTACTGATTGTCTATGCAAAGCTGTGAGCAAAAAAAGCTGCATGAATTTTCACTCTTATCTTAAACACCTCCCTTTCAGGATACATCCCCTCCTCCCCTAAATATTGGTAGACATTTTGGGGTTAATTAAAAAAAAAATTAAAAATTCTGTAAATCCCAAACTGGTTAGTGCTGAGTGGAAAGGCATAGAGCTTGCAGTTTTCAAGTTCTTAATTCTGGAACTTGGATAAGCAGGAAGTTTGAAACTGAGTGCTTTAAGGTTTCTTTATTTTGTGCATGAACCCCAGGAAAGTAAAAGCAGAATAAAGGAAAAACCAAGGGGGGATTTGAGGCAGAGGCAATGAGTAAGTCTAGGACTTAGAGCTTGGTGTCATCCCCCCTAACTGTTATGAGTAATTATTAATCTCTGGGCATTATGGCTCTCTGGCAAATGTGTCTTGGTAAATCTGTGCTTCTATTTCAGAGGTGTGGATAAATGGTTTTTGTTTGGTTTTCCTCATTTGTACCCCTGCAAAGACAAGCCTTTTCCAGTATCTGCATTTGGATCCAGAGAAATTATTAATTACACTGGCACCACTATCCAGTAGCAACAGGACAGTGACCCTGTATTTCTGGTAATTTGTTGCATGATACTATAAGGATACAAATTATTCAATCATTTAATAACGGACTAAAGAAATTTTGCATGTCTATGCTTATGATTTTTATTTCTTTTTGGCACTGATTGCTTCTAGTCTTCCTTTGGCTCCTAAGGAATCATAGATTTTATTTTTCTTTATAGCTAGATCCTGCCTGGAGCCCCACAGTTTTTTGGGTATTAAGTATCACGAAATTAACTGTTTCTCAGGCTTGGGTATTTAATCCACATTCTTCTGTGTATGACATTTGTAACAAATTTACAGAGAAATCATCCAGGAAATACCCAATTCACTGAAACACAAAGGAGGAATTTGGGATGTTCTGTTTTAAGAGCTCGGTAATCTGTTAATATGTTTCAAGTCAACATTTCTAAAGAAACAAAAGTAACTGAGTGGTGGAAGTGTTTTCATTTCAATTATTGCAGCCCTTGTGTTAACTCTCAAATTGAAATCCTATCCATACTCATTATACAGATATAATCAATATCAGTAATTTAGAAGTTAGGGAACATCTTCATTAATATCCCCAGTTATGTGGGCTTTAAAATAATTTTCATTATTATCCAGCTATTATTTTGTTACAATATGAGATTTAAAAGTAATTTTTCAGTGTGTTGCTATGCCTTGCTAACCCACACCAAGATGATGAACACCCAAGAAATCAGTAAGTAAACAAGCATCACTTAAAATGGGTTTTTTATGAGACTTTATTTTTTTTTTTTCGAGCTGCTGCCTTAATAGCAGCAACTCTAAGAAGAGCCATCACTCTGAATTTATTTAAAATATTGTTGTGCCTTTGTTTGTTTGTTTGTTTGTGTGTTTCCTTTTCTCCCAGCTGGGACACAAATACCAATGGCTGGAGAGGCTGTGGAGCAGATCCAGGCTCTAAACCCTCCTTGGTGGGCAATGGCTGTCCAGGAGCTGGGCTGGAATGAACCAGTGGGTGCTCAGAGGTCAGGGCTCTCTGCTGGGCTGTTGAGGTCCATTTCTTGCAGGACTAGAAGTGAAAATCAGGGGGACAGAGTGCTGCTGAGGGCGTTGAGCAGCACTCTGGGGTTTGCTGCTGCCACCCCAAAACTCCTGCTGGCTCCCCTGGGGCTGCAGCAGCTGCAGAGTGGCCATTTGTGACAGCAGAGGGGACTGTGCTGGCAGGTCTGGGAACTTGTGTGGGAACCTGTCCTGCACTGCTGGAGAGATCCAAGGAAAGCCTGATGGAGTGAGTGTGTGCTTTTCAGGGAAAGCTCTGCATGAGTGGGGCTCCAGTACGGCCCCATCCATCACAAGTCACGGCTCTTATCTCTGCAGTGCATAAGAGAGATGGTTTATGAAAAAGCTCTAGGTGATTATTTGTTTTTCTTCTCCTCTGCATATGTGTCAGGAGTTGCTCGGAGCAAACTTTGTGTTTGTTGGTGGCATGTGAAATAGTATCTTCCAGGAAACGTCAGAAATATTTTATGAAGTGCAGTAATAAAAATAACCATGTGGTACAGCCCATGCAAAATAACACTTTTGGCTTGGAGCAGTGTGTGCAGTTTCTGTAGCGCACGATGCTTCCACAAGAAACACTTGCAGATGGATTTCATCTCCCTGGTATTTTAATATCCCTTCCTCGAGCTCAGAAAGCTTTCCTGGGGTGGGTGTGAAGCAGTTATCTGTGACAGACCCTTCCAGCTGGGATCAGGGCTGGTTTGCTCTCGGGCTGGCCCTGCCAGGCTGCACCCAGCCCCGTGCCCCTGGCTCTGCTCCTGCAGATCCCCCAGCAGCCAGGCTGGCCCATCAGCTGGGGGCTGGGGGGCCCCTCTGCAGGGCCAGGGTGCTCTGTGGGATGTGCAGGGCTCTGGGGGAACTGCTCCAGGGGTGGCAGGACAATCCTGCAGGGGAGGAGGCTTTGCTTCCTAGGAGGACTCTACCAGAGGGATACTCTGGACCACCTTTGAAGAGGGAAAGATTAGAACAAACTCAAGATGTATCAGCTAATTAATAGAGCTCAGATATGGGGTTTGCTTTGTAGCTTCTGCTGCTGTGCCCCGTGAGGAGTTTGCTACATGCTCGATAAGGCTCCTCCTGTGGCAGCAAGTTCCAGCTCTTTCTGCTGGTCTTTTGAGGTCTATGAGGTTTGACAGGATATGAGCAAGGCTAGTATGCCCAAAGGACAAACTGGGCAGTTGTTCAGGGTTGGCATTTCTAGATCTGATGAGGGATTGCATGCAAATTACCACTAATAAATGTTAATTACTTGGAGAGTACATATTTTGCTTGATTCCTTTTTGGCAGCTTGTGCAACTGTGTTTTTATATACCTGTACTTGAAACGTTTGATTTAAAAAATAATAATCCTCTGTAATTACAATGTTTTTATTAAAGGTTGCAGGGCTTATATGATCTCTGTAGTCAAACTTTATGAATTCTTCTACCTAGACAGTGATCTCCTGGGTCTTGCTCCAAAAGAGCAGCACAGGGTTTGCTAACCACTCATGGATGTATTTGCCAGCCTTTCCCGGTTTTGATCCCATGATTTCTAGTAACTGTAGATCATGAGGGCTGAATATTTTTGCCCAGGATGTCTGTGGGTGGAAGTCCAATTGTCAGCTCGACTTAGTGTTGATGGTGACAGTGGAGGTGACTTCCCTCTGTACAGCTCAGCTTCCCATGATTTGCCTCATGAGCACCAGCTGAGATTGAGCCAAACTGCAGGGGAGATTGCCCCTGGTCCCGGGCATGGCAAGGCAGCCAAGTGCATCCCCAAGAAGCAGAAGCAGCAAGGACCTGCTGCTTGTGGTGCTGTGGGGAGCAGGATGGGTGCTGCAGTACCTAGTGGGTGCCAGGGTGTTGCTTCCAGCTCTGCTTTCACGATTTTTGTGGCAATGCCAAGCCACAGCTTTGCTGTGAGAGCTGGGATGACTCAGCTGGTCAGACAAGATGCCCCACAGTCCAAGTCCTGTTGTGCCCAGACACAAAAGGTTGATGATGTTTAGGTTACCCTTTGAGGTACAGTTGCTGTACATCATCTCCTCAGCATTGTGGGTGGGCAGGAGGAAAGTTCTGCCCTCAGAAAAGTTCTGCTCCCAGCCTTCCAGCACAGCCCCTTCTAGAAAAACCCGTGCCCCAAACTTGCTGTTTTTCTGTTTAACTGTGTGACCTGAGAGCGCCCCAGCTGTGTTGGCTTAACCGGGCTTATTTTTGTGGTCTGTTCGAGCAGTTATGTTTCCTTTTCATAACTCATCTGGAGGAACATCTGAGTTTGTGAAGCTCTCTGTGGTGAGCTCGTCCTGGGCAGCTCTGCAGACAGGTCACACGTTGGGTGCTGGCAGTGCTGGATGTGCCAGCGACAGCAATTCCCAGCCCTTGTGCCCATTTCCACTGGAGCTACAGCCACTGGCTCTGTGACAAGTTTCTTGTCCTGACTCATAGTTGCTGAGTCATTTTTAATTTTATCTCCTTTTGAAGGGAAATGGCACTTGGTCTCAGGTTTCTTTTGTTGTTATTTTTAACGTATGGAAAGGTTTAATAGCTTTTGATTCACACTTTATTTTTGCTATTAACACTCTTCGAGTTTCAGGCTGGCTGCTGCAACAGCACAATTACATGTTGGGCCCTGAGCTGGGGTAACTTGTTGGAATAACTCTGGACTGTTCGGTTATAGCAGCTCCTGACTGTCTTTCTTCATCTCTGACCTATGATAGATAACCTGGGAGGATTCTTAAAACCTACAAAATGCATCTATCACAAGCATGCATTCAAAGGATCTTTTTCTTTCCCCACCGCAGGAGCTTGTGCATCCCTTATGGGTTTCTATGCTTGTTAATCACACCAGTGATTTTTTTTTTTTTTCTGCATTTTAGCAACACTGAAAACTGTACATATTTGCTCTTAAAAGAATTACCCAGCTCATGCACATGGTCTTCTACATGCTTTGATTTATGACTGTACTGACGGTGAATAGACTTTTCTATTGCCAGTTGGGTGGGAGAAAGCAGTAAAGCCCTGCTGAGGTGTCTTGCCCGGTGATTTGGGGCACTGGATTTCCATGATGCTGTCTTACTGCCAGAGGATACAGTGCTGGAGCTCAGCAAGTGAGTGGAAGCACTTTCTTGGTTCAGTGAACCCTGCATCAGGCACATAAAGCTCAGTCGCTCCGGGAAGCCACCACGGAATTTACCTCTGTAGTTCAACACGGTGTATCTTTTAAATGGCAGCCGTTTTCTTTTTTTTGTTAGTGTTGGAGGCACGAGGCACTGAGTTCTCACTCCCTTTGGGCTTGTAGCCGAGATAAGGTGTGTAGGTTTTACTGTTGCTCTCAGATAGTAGGTAAACTGCTCGAGATGCTTAAAACGGGAATATGCGAAGTGCTCGGGAGTGAAGAGCCCCGAGCCCCAGGGAGGATGCTCGGGAAGCGGAGCCGTTCAGCGAGTGGCAGCGCCGGGCTGTGCCCCGGGGGCTCGCAGAGCCCGGGGCGGCGGGACGGGGCGAGCAGCAGCCCGGGGGAGCGCATGTGGGGCTGGGAGGGCAGCCTGGCCCCTTCCCTAGGGACCTGGGTGCCTCGCAGGCTGCCCGGAGCTGCTGACAGGCCGGGCTGAGCGCAGGGACCGCTCCCGGGATTTGTACAGCGCCTGGCTCCCGGCCAGCAGCAGCAGCAGCTTTTCTTTCCTGGCTAATCGCTGATAAAACAGGAAGACCTTGATCATCCCTTTTGACATGAATAACGATGTTATCTCCTGTGATGTATGACCCAGAGCCAGATAACGTCCTCTGGCAGGCCTTTTTTCTCATGAGATGTAAAATACAATGATTATGTTACAAGGGGGAGATAAAGTGGCACAATCTTCACTAGTTCAAATAACTAATTGAAGCAGGAACTAGTGGAAATGGCTTCCTTTGTTCCCCAGCCATTGTTGATATAACAGTGCTTATAATGAAAGCTGAAACTGTTGCCCTCTTTTTTCTTTTTTTTCCCCCTTCTCTATTTTTTTCTTCCCTTTTCAACTCAAGTGCCTTCAGTCGTGTTTCCCTCTCCCTGTTTCCCTCTCCCTGTTTCCCTGGGGGAGGTGAGGACAGCGGTGATTTCTAGCAAGGGGTCCTGTTTTCCAGCAAGTCTTGTATGTGAGTGTTAGAAGGATGAAATCAATAAGTAGTGCTCATTCTTTGTCTCCCTAGAGGACTTTTGAGAACAGAAAAATTGAGACCAGTGCTCTCTAAACCATAATTACACTTTTTTATTTTATTTGCTTTCTATTTTTTTTTTTTTTTTTTTTTTTTTTTTGAAAGCAACAAACCTAATTACCTGGCAGGAATGGTGGCCAGGGGTGTATTGGTATTTCAGTGAGTGTACAATGCTTACCACAATTGAGTTCAAATATTAAAAAACCAATGAAACAGCCCAGCCCTAAAGCAGGCTGGAGTAAAGAGCAGGAGGGTGAGAGCAGAGTTTCACACAGGGAGTGGTGAGCACAGTTATGGTACACAATGATTAAAGGTGTTGGGAGGTTGCAGAGCTTGGTTTGATCACTGAAAAAGCTGTGATGATTTTCCTCCCGGGTGGGGCAAGTGAGCCTTTTTTGACCCAAAACTGGCTTCCAAGGTGAAACAAGAATTCCTTGCTTTAAGAAACCTGAATGTATTCCTTAAAATGATTTAGTAATGCACACAGAGGCCAGCATTAAATATGAGTTTGCTGTCGAAGGCTGGCGGCTGCGGTGGGGGTTGCACTGCTGAGCAACAGGCTGTGCTCTGATGGCTTGATAAACTGCACAGATGAGGCCAATAGAGATGTACCCTATCGTGTGGCAGAGAAACACAGAGAATTTAAGAGATTTGCACACATTCCTAGGCGACAGCACCAATTTCATAGTGAAATCAGACTTCAGCTCTCATGATCCCATTACAGTGTCAAAGGTCTGTCTACCTGATGTCTCCCAGAATCACTAAACTTTAAGCTTATCAGCATTCATTTTATGGCACTTTTGGCAAAGCATCTGACTTGCATGATGCACACTCATTCCAGCACTTTGTCCTTGGATTGTAGAGGCTGCAATGCCAGAAGGTCTGCAGCTGGTTCTCCCTTCTTTCTTGGTCCAGTCCTGTGGAGTTCAACTCCCACAGCTGCAGAGCCCAATAACCTTGCCTTGAGACCAAACAGGAGAGGCAAAAGTCACCCACAGCTGAGTGTCTGGGCTTTGCAAGGCATTTGAAGAAACCAACTTTGTATTTTATTGATCATAAGATCATTTGGGTTGGAAAGGACCTTAGAGATCACAGAGTTCCAATCCCCTTGCCATGACTTCCACTAGAGCAGGTGCTGGAAGCTGGTCCCACCCAGGCTGCCCTTGCCCGATGGCCGATTATGGGTGCAGGAGTTTCAGACGTTACTCAGGTGCTGGGAAGATTTTGCTCACAGGTTATGTGAAATAGCAGAGCCTTTCATCTGACAGCTGGAGCTGTGGCCTCCCTGGTGGGAGATAATTGTTAGGACTGCAGAAGGATGTTTTTACTTACAGATTCCACCTTTCACTTGCTTCCAGATGACCCTCTTGATGCACTTTTTTTTGGGTGAGTGTAGGGAGGAGCCTGGCAGTGCAGCAAAAATCCCCCTGAGCATGAGCTGCTTTGGTGCCCATCAGCCTCCCTGCTGCAGAAATTGTGCTGTTTGCTGTCCTAAAGCAGGTGCAGGGCAGGCCGAACACCGAGTGGGTTTAAAACCTCTTTGCAGCTGGAGTTACACTCCTAAAATGCTGCGGAAGCAGTGTGAGGAAGCTCAGAGCTGGGCACCTGGGTGCTGTTTATGACTGAGCTGCTGTGTGACCTTGCAGGTCCCTGCACCTCTGAGTCACAGCCCTGCCTCCCCAGCTGCCGCGGGAGTGGGATGGTAACACCTACTTTCATTTGCAAGGGTATCATGCGGTGCAATTTAGCAACTAATTGAATGTAAGAAAAGAGTTTTTTCCCCTCACATAAAGGGTGCGCTGCAATGGTTTACCCTCCCAGAGCTTCTGTGCAGGCTGGGAGTGTGGCTGAGCTCCTTGACTTCCACAGGGTGCTTTGTTCCTCGTAAGTGCAGGAGGAAATAGTTGCAGAATTGGGACTTCTGTGACAAGTTTTATGAGTTAGGACATGGCCACTGTGCAAATCAATTACTGTAGTAGGTCTGTAATGAGACTAACCCACAAAACAGTTACTGATTCTACAGCAACTTGAGTAGATGCCAAAAAATGTGGCCAGTAATTAGTGACGGCCTGACGGATCCAGGGTTTTCGGCAGCATTTGCTCAGTGCGTGGCTCACAACACAGCTGATCCTGGAGATGGTCCTGCTTCCGAGGTCAGATTAGCTGTTGTTTTTTAAACTATTTGGTTTGTGTCAGTCTTTTAAGGAAACCTGGTTTAAAACGTTTCAGGTGTAAGTATAAAGCTTAAAAGCTTTTCTACAGCTCCACCCTTAAGAATGGGTTTAATCCTTCTAACAAAGCTCTGATCTGACAGTTTATTTCGCTCTAGGCTTTAGCTTCAGTGGTTGCAGCCAAAACCTGACAAGTTCTTCTTGTTAATTCTGAATGTATTATCCAGTGACAAATGTATCTCCCACTTATATGTGACACTGAGAATGAAATGCATATGATCAAATTTCTTATAGCTGGAGTGGGGCTGGTTGTTAAGAACATCTCCATATCTTTGCAGCATGACAGTCAATCTAAACCCATTCTTTTTCAGCAGCATATCTCAGCCTAGTTTGGGATACTCCTGATGGGTTGCAATCTGCTGCCATACTCTGCAAAGATTAAAGAAAGGCTAAAAATAAACCTGTCACTTTCCCTGGACACTTTCTTGTGAAATGCAGAGAGATACCTCACTAGAATGCAGAATAAATTCATATAGAATTTTTTATGCTGTGGGGTTTTTTTATGGACAGATGGAGTCAGAGTCGTTTCTGATTTCTCATTTCTAAATACAGTGGTGTTATGTACAGCCTAACCACCTGAAAGCTTGTCTTGGAAGCCAAAAGAGAATGAAATAGGTTTTTACAATAAAGCCAAAAAAGTCCTTAATTCTTTTAAGTTTGCCAATATACAGGGTACCTATAATGTGGTTAATGAACTCTGCTCAGAAAGTATTGGCATGATGATGAAATTTATTTTCTGGAATGTAGTCTGCCTCGGGAGGTTGGGGTTTTTCTTTGTAAGACTGATCTTTTGGTAGCATAGTAACACCTCAGGGGGAGCATGCTGACTGCGTGCCATGGACTGACAGCCCACAGTCTGTGTGACCCTGTCCTGCACTTCATCCCCCTGAAGCAGCTCTCCTCCTGATGTGTAACTTCGTTGTGTTTGGCTGGGCCCATAACCCCCACTGTGTTCTCCCGGTCCTTGAGTTCCATCGCTGTTCCTGAGCTCTCCTGAGGCTGGTGATTGCCAAGGAGGCAAGGGATCAATCTCTTCAGTGTTTATCTGAAAGCAGCTGCACTTCTGAGTGCCTGTGCCATTTCCTCTTCCCCCAAACCGTGCGGGGGCTCTGTGGCTTTTGCCAGTCGGTGCACGAAGCAGAAATGCTGATGGCAGATGTCTCTGGGCAGCGCTGGCCGCTGTCGCCGCAGCCGGAGCGCGCGGGTGACGGCCAAACTCAATTTCCTGTTAAATTAGCTCGGCTGTGGCTCTAAGAAAGGTGGAATTTTAATGAAAGTGCTTATTAATGGATGAGCCCAGAGGGAAGTGGGTTTGTGGTGAGGCCCGGACTTTATAGGGAGAGCTTTACCTCGTAAAAGGCCACAAAAGATCCTTACGGGTCTGAGCTCGGGAACTGACTGCTGGAGCAGGGGACAGTCTTCCTTTTCCCATAAAACATGCATTAAGGGTGCCAACTAAGTTGGTTCTCTTTTATATCAGTCACAAAAACAGTAGGAGGTTTAGTTCCTGTCAAATTTTATGGGCCATTTACAAGGAGGCCTTCCCCAAAGTATTTCACAGGCCAAATAAAAATAAACGGCACTGAAAAATTTTATAACACAGCGCCCGAACTGTTGTGGCAGTGGGAGAATATGTGCTGGAGACCTTGTCTTCTTCCCCTGTGCAGAGGAATTAAAATGGAATTTTAATTATTGTACCTTTTACAGGCCTTTTCATTTTCGAGCATTACTGTAGTCTCGTGGTTGCCTTTGGGAGGGAGGGATTGTGACTTTATATAGAGATAAGAAAATGTGATAGAGGTACAGTTTCATGGCCCTGGAGAGTGGCATCTGCCGTGCAGAGAGATAAGGAAAACCACGGGAGGTGGGGAGTGATGACCTGCAGGGTTGAGAGGGCTGCTGGATCTGGGTTTGATGTCTGATATGTTTGGGCATCCTGCCTGAGAGCCTGGGGATGGGCAGAGAGAGGCAGACACGGGTACACAAGTGCCTGGTGAGCCCTTAAGTCGAGGTTCTCTTAAAAAACTTGGCTTAAACTGGGGATTTGGTTCATGGTGATGTGGCTGTGCTGCTGCTGGGGAGGCACCTCACCCTGTAACTTCATTTTTCTGGTCAACACAGGAGGACAAAGGATGGGGACAGTTTTCCTTGGTGCTAGGAACAGATAAAATGTTCGGAGAGGGACAGTGTGGCTTAGCTTACAGTGAGAAGCCTGTCAACAGGAGTAGCTGCAGTTCCCAGTATACAAGCTGCACTTCTGTCGGGGGAGGAAGGCAGCACCTGAAAACCTGTGTGGAGAGGGAGCAGCTCTGGGGAAGGTTTTTAATAGACACGGGTTGAGCAGTCTGTGCTGCCGGGGCTGCTTCACAGCTTCCTCCCTGAACTGCTGAACTCTGCGTCTCAGTGCTGGGCTTACCACACCAACAGCTTTATCGGAGGAGGGAAACAACAGCTTGCTTCCATGGGAAGGGAGAGGAACAACCTACCCCTCAGCAATCAAATGGGCAGCAAGCAAAGATGCTCTTGAAAGGGCTTCTCTTCCCCCCTGTGCGTGCGTTCTTGGCAGCCCTGCTCAGCAGAGGTCGGGGGTTCAGGCAGAAATGCAATCACACCACTGCTGCTTCAGATTGCACATTTGATAAAAGATTAACAGTCAAATCCCCTCGCTGACCTTACAATGTGAGAACTGCTGTTGTTCTGTTAATTATTTTTCCCCACGAGAGTGGTCCAGCACTGGAGCTGGGGCCCAGAGGGATCTCCGTGCCCAGGGATACTCAGGCTGACTTTGCGGTTGCTGCGGCGCTCTCTCCGTTTTGGTTCAGAGTTACCAAACAGATCGCGGCATTGAAAGGAGCCCCTGAGGTAAACAGAGCTATAAACCAGCGATGTCGATAATTTTGCGTAACAATGACATTATTCCACCTCCTCATATACCTGTGGCTTCATGAATTAGAGCCAAAGCTTTAAGACAGGTTTACACTAATGCAAAGGATCTGAAGCTGTGAACACACAAGTATCCAATTGTTTTCCAGTCCGGGTGTCAGGCTACAAGAAAAAAAACCCAACTAGTAATGTAACACAAAAGGCATTGTACTTGAGAGGTGACTAACTAGATTCATTTAACTTTTAATTTGTGCTGGGGTACCATCAAAGTAGCAAAAATGTTGTTAATCTTCCTGCTCTGAATAGGCTGTCTGCTAACAGGGAGGTGTGAGGGAGGGAGATGCCTATCAAAGGCTTTTAATTAAGTGAAAGTGTCAGTATTACCCAAGGAGAAAGTCCTGCCTTTTATTCTCTCCCAGGCGGTGCCTGCTTGGAGACGTGGGAATGCCCTGCCTGGAGCTGTGGGGTTCGGGGCTGTTATTCCAGGGGTGTCTGCAGCGGTGCTGGGCTCCCAGAGTGTTGTTGGCACTGCAGAAGCGTTTCACGTTCGGGGCAGTGCTGGGTGCTGAGCCCCAGGGGTGCTGCAGGCAGACAGCTGCTCTGGGGAGGGCTGGGCTGTGCACAGAGCATCAGGAGCTGCCCCGGCTCCCTGCGGGTGCTGGGGGATGGAGAGGTGTGTTAGCCCGACGCCGTTCTTTTTCCTGTCAAGCTCCCCGTCTCCCTGGCACTGATAGGCAGAAAGACGTTTTCCAATCTCTAAGATAGTCATTGTTAACAAACAGACGAGAACTTAGGGCCTTCCTGCCACGCTCACACCGCCCCATCGGTGAAAAGGGGCTGCGTGCTTGTGAAAAGAATTAGTAGCAAACCTGCAAGAAGTGACTGGGTGGGAGGCTGCCTTCCTCTTCCTCACTGCCTGTCTGTATTTGTGGGAGAAGACTGATGGCTCTGCCTGGTTTTATAGCCCTGTCTGTGTCTAACCAGCACTTTTGCCACAGCAGCAACTTTTTTTTTTTTTTTTTTTTTTTTTTTTTTTTTTTTTTTTTTTTTTTTTCCCTAGTTTACAGCATATATGAATTGGAGGATAAATAACATGACCTAGGAGTTTTCCTAGTGAATGCTTTTGCTGCGTGTCAGCTGGGTGTGGCAGGGCTCGTGGTGGCCCTTGCACAACATCTCCCTCATGGGGAAGAATAGTCCCCTTGATTGTAGTGTGCTTTGCTGAAAGCAACCAAATAACTCAAGGACCTTAATTTTGCAATCTTTACTCTCATAGTTAGCTTTGTAATTAAAATGAGTCCAAAAGAATAAATAAACCAACAACAACAACAACAAACAGAACAGACAAACAAAGATAAAAACAAAACACAACTCAAACCCAAGCTGAGCTAACCCAGCCCTCCAAAAAACCAAACTGCTGCTTTTACATAGGAATTACTTTTAAGTGTATTTTCATTTTGCTAAAGTGTCTGGCAAAACTATTTGCTTGTCAGTAAATTGCAAAAAAGTTGTTCTCTGCTGGCAGAATGAATTTGCTTTTTGCGAGTGTGTGTATTTAAAGAAAAACATTTAGAGAAACAGATGTGATTTTTAATGAAAAATAACTTTTTTTTTTTTACTGAAGAAGTTTATCTCATCACAACCATTTGTAAAATTTGAGAGCTCTTGATTGCTGAGCAGATTTATCAGGCTTAGAGTCTACTCACATGAGTAGAGTAGAGGTCATAGGGTCAGGTTTTCTTATGTGACTCATCTCTCCTGCCCACAGGAAGCAGTACCTTTAAGGCTTGTGCCCAGCTGGGCAAGATCCGAGTAGGGCTGTTTGTCCTGCTGCTGCTGCTGCTGCAAAAAAAAAAACCAAACATGTTGGGAGTTAATTTGAGTTAATATAATCTCAGTAATCACTGGATTTATTGCCCAGGAAAACTTAAGGCCTTTCAGACTCTCCACTCGGCCAAAAGCTGAGCTCATGGTTTGTGGACTTTACTGCTTTGTACCGACAGGCAGGTGCTAATCACTGCCTTACAGCTGAGCCACGGTTTGCTGGCCCCTTCTGTAAAACATTCCAGCTTTTCTCGTGCCCTCTTGCATGCGCTGCTTTACAAGGAAACTGTGAATTACAATTAAACCAGCATGCAATATATTATTTTCTTAGTTGATTGAGGGTTGTTTTATGGGGGGAGCACATTAAGGAGAGATGCCTGGGGGTCTCCTGCCCTTCTATGCCTCAGGTTGTGCACAGGTAGGGACGTGTAGCCCTCATTGATAATCAGGCTGCAAAGGGCTCTGTTGAGTAATTGCAGCATTAGTCTTCTCTAAATGAAGCTTCAAAGTAATTTCAGCTTTTTATAATTACGGAGCCAGCAGACTGTAACAATTTCCAAATGTTTTGGAACTGATTTTAAAGCTGATCTGCAACGTGTAGTTAAGATAAGTCTCAAAGGCCACATCCTTTGTTTTTAAGAAAAAACCTGTTGGGGAAATCTTCTCTGATGCATGTAAGATTTACACGACCACAGACTGGATAAAGTGGCACCATCGAATGGGTTGGGGGAAAGAGGGAGAGGAGGTGCAGAGAGGATACACAGACATGACCAGATTTTGGTATTAGGAATGCTGTATTGACAATTTTGATACAAGATTTATTAGAAAAATAATAAGGCTTGAATCAAAATTTCCCCTTCCTTTTTATGTACCTCAGTGGATGATTTTGAAGTGAAGACCATTCCATTGACTAAAAAAACCCTCATTTTTTAGGAGGTTTGGATGGCTTATGGGGTTTCTGTGCTTCCTTTCTGTAAAGCAGAGCTTGTGGATCAAGGCTTCAGAGGCAGTGAAGTGCCAATAGCTGGTGATGAGTACCTTGAGGGCTTTCTCAAAAGCACCTGGACAAGTTGACTCATTCTTGGTGTTTGTGCATAAATAAACATGAGAACTGGGCCTGAGGGATGCAGAGGGTGGCCATCACCTCGGTTGTCTCATTGTGGTGACCTAATGCCTGTCCCAGTAAAGCTTCTCATGGCTGAATAAACTCATGCACTTGACATTCATCCAGTGAACAACCCTCAACTGCTTTTCAGGGATCTAAGGCTTCAATTACCACATTTAGGGTTATAAAAAATAGATCGTGATCTCCATTGTTTCTCAGACTGCCTGGAAGCTGTAGGAAATATTCTGGGAGAGAGCTTAGAAACCCTTAGAAGAATACCTGGAAAAGAAGGGGGGGGAAAATGATGTAACTGATTCTGGCCTGGTAGCTATTTAAATTAAGAGTCTGCTGTGTGGTGTGGGGAGGGAATTGAGGAGGTTCCTGGCCAGCTCAAGGGAACAAGATCAGGTTAAAAATTTTTGCACTGGAAATAAAACATAGGAGTGGGACAAAGGAGTAACATGGAAATGGCAGCTGACTGCAGAACTAAGTACAACTAGCAAAAATTTGTTTTCTTCCCATTTTGAGGGTATTATAGAAGGGCAGTGCTGTTGAACTTTATTTCTCCTGCTTTGTGCATAACACCTTGAAAATCGCGTGTGAAGTTCCTTTGTCCCCTTCTCTTCGAGTTGTCCTTGTCTACTGCATCATCTCGAGATTGGAACTCAGAGATATCATCCTGCTTCTCTGTGTATATTTTCAGTGTGGAAAGAAACTTTTATTGGAAACAAGAGTCTTACTTAATATAGGAAAGAGAGCAAAGAATTTTTATCCTTTCATGAAGTTAATCCAAACCTTCAAAGTGTTTTGGTAATTGTGTTTATGGCTAAAAGATTGATTATTTAAGTCTGTGCTAGAGTATACTTTTTGGTATGAAGTAATGGCTCATGACAAACCAGTTCAGGAATGCTTTTGAGTTTTTCAGGAATTTTTTTAAGCTGGATGAGGAGGGAAGAGTGTGAGGCACTAAGTTTAGCATTTCGAAACATCTGGATCTGCTCTATGGTTTATTTTTAATGTGTTTTCCATGAGTCTAGTTAAACAACCACATGGCTTGATGGTAAAATGAATGCAAGTGAAGTGTCTGGAAAGGGACCCTGGATGAAAGTTCTCTTGCTAACTAGAGTCAAGGATATGCTCTTGTTTCTGGTTAGGATTCACAGAGAGCCCATCTTGGCTGCTGCTGTTCCTTTCCTCTGCCAAAAGCTGCTAAACATAAAGCAGGCAAAGGAAGTACTAAATTACAGAACACCTAATCTTTAGTCCTTTGTTTAATCTCAAATGAGTCTCCCAGATCTCATAACTAGAAATGAGGCCAGTGCTCAAGGCCAAGCACAAGATGCTCCAGAACCTGCACTGGAGCAGAGGGTCTCCTGAGGCTGCAGGAGCAGAGGGGCATAATCCTGAAAATGGCTTTTTTTAGCCTGTGCTGTCCCAGTGCTGCTGAGAGCTGTGCTTCTGGTGGGCTCCAACACACCCACAAAGTATAGCTAGTACTGGTCCCTGTTTAACTGCTATTCGTTTTGGGCACACTGAAGGTTTTTTGTGGGTTTTTTTGTTAGCATTAAAATGGGTATGGTTGTTTTCCTGTGCAATTGCTCATTGCTGATAGACACTGGCAGAGGTAAGGCCTTAACCTAGCTCTGCTTCCAAGTGATCTTCAGTCATAGCTCTTTGTCCTTCCCCATGACATCCTTCTCCTCACATCTTTCCCCCCTTTTCCCTCTTCCAAGCATGTGTTTTTCTTCTGTTGCTGCTTTCATCTTGGCCCAAATGCTATTGAGGCCTCGATGCTGCACTCGTGTCAGCAGAGTGGGGCTGGCTGAGGTGCAGCTGGGGCAGCTTTTGGGGGCTGCAGGGTCCATCTCCACAAGGATTCTGAGCCTGCCCTGAAAATCCCTGTCACTCACTGCCAGCCTGTCCTAGCAGTGACGTGCGGCGGCAGCAGGAGGCAACAGAGGCAGCATCACTTTCTCCTGCAGACATGGGAACACCTCGGAGGGTCTCCGTGTATCTTGAGTCTCTGCTGCCTCCCTCTGAGGGATTTGTGGGCTCTCAGCCCCAGAGCTGGGCACAGGCCAGTGCAGGCTGAGGGTGGAGAGGGGCACATACACAAAAGGTAATCAATGCCCTTTATAAGTTAAAGTTTTTTTGGTGTTACAGCATATAGCACTAAAATTTCTTGTTCTACTGATATTATTACAATGAATTATCCTCTCTGTTCTTTTTTTGTGTGATGCTTTCTCTTAATCGTCTCCTGCATTTTACGCCTGTGCACACAAATGCAAAACCACTGCAAGTGCTTCTGTTGAAATCCTACCTAAAAAAGTGTGAGTTGCAACCAAAGGAGGAAAACAAAGGATATTGAGGGAGAGGTAGGTGGCAGAAGGGTACAGAAATTCATGTGTTGATACCATAAAATAAGTATTCTGAAATATCTTCTGTGCTTCAGGATTGCAGCTAGTCTTCATTCCTGGAAAACAAGGGGTGTTGGTGTGCAGATGTAAAAAAGGATGCTGGAGAAGGAGCCAAGGATGGTGCTATTTGTCTTCAGTGACTTGTACAGACTCTTGAGCTGAGGAGTAGAAGGGTTAACCACTCTGTGTATTAGGGCTACAAAAAGCTTTTCAACCAGGAACGTAAATTACTGAAGCTGCTATTCACAAAGACACATATGAGACATAAAACAACTGCCACATCTTTTCACATGTCTTATTGTACTTCATCTCATGGTGATGACTGGAGTGCTCTGGGACTACTTTTCAAAGTATTCTCCTTTGTATCTCAAGAATACACAATGGCTCAGCCTTGACATCCATCTTCACATGTAAGGAGACAGATAGGTCACCAGTGACATAGCTGCAAACATGTTATCAAGCACCTTCTGAGTGTTTTCCAAGCAAGTGCTCTTGTCCTGCATAAGACAGACAGCATTTAAATGTTCCCTTCATGATTACCTTACTGGATTTTTATTTACTCTGAATGGCAAAAACAATCACTGTACACTTTTTTCTACTTAGTGATTTGCAGGGAGTCAGTGTTTCCAGCGACTGCTGGATTCCCTCATTCCCAGGATGGTCCTACTCTGAATTGAATATGCAGAAATCACAGTCCTAGAGAGCTGCTTAGGTCCAGGTCTGGAGGGGTAATACTCAACGAATCAGATATTCATGCACTTCTGACCTCTCTGCTTAGAAGCAGCCAGATGATGCCATGGTCTTTATCAAGTTAAACTGAGCAAACAAGGAATTAACCTTGCTGGACCAGGATTTTTTTTTTCCCTTGCCATCTAGCCAGGGCAATCACCATCTTGCCAGCCTTCTGCCTGTCTTGCATTTATGGTTGGGAAGTTGCAAAACTGGTGTGTGTTTGTGTGTGTGTATGTAAAACTGCTGACCATCAAGCTGAGATCTGCTGGAAAATGGGTTCTGGGAAACCTTATGCCAAGAAGAAAAATATCTTAGTGTGTTTAATATTTAGCACTCAGCTAAAGAGCTTGTACTTCCCCTCATGGCTCTGAGCTGAAAAGAGACCAGTCTCCGGCAGAAGGTGAAGTTAAAAGGCAGGGCAGGGCTCCTGTTTGTGTGGTGGCAGACAGTTCTGTCTGCTTGGATTTGTATCAACAGACAGAAATTGTTGACTTCAGGGTGTTTATCTCCTCTGTGCAGGTTGTTTGCTCTCGTTGTCTGGGGGGGCTGACAGGAGCCGGGCTCTGGAGCAGGCTGGCTCTGGGGGTGCTCAGCTGGGTCAGAGCCCAGACCTGCAGTGCTGGGGAGCAGGGAGTTAAGCAGGGGAGCACTTGTGTGTAAATGTTTGCTTTCTCAGACCAGGAGCTCTGCAAGAAATGGGTCTCAGAGCACATATAAACATCCAGCCCTTGCAGCTCTGAGGCTGCTTGGGACAAGAAATGCTCAGTTGTGCCTGTACTAATATTAAATATAAGCAGTAGGGTTTTGCCAGCCTCATCCCTCAGGCTAGCCCTGGTTTTTAACAGCTCTGCAGTGAACTGTCCTTCCCCCACACCTTTTTTTTTTCCCTTACCATAAAGTAAATCAAAACTGGGGTTAGCCACAGTTAAGTGACCATGAAATGCTCAGACCTAATCCTAAAGCCTTGGTCCTGTCAGGCATTAGCCCTGCTGTGACTCTGTAGCAATCTCTTCTAGCTCTGCAGTTTTCAAAATTACCTTACTCGTGTCCAAACCCAGGATCAGAAGAGGTGCATTTACCCCCCATCAGTTCCCTCAGTCAATTTCTGTGCATCTGCATGAACCCGAAACAAATCTGCCTCTTCCACCGTTTCCCCCAAGTTTTCCTTTCTCTGAAGTGAAGCAGGTAACACCTGCTGACACGGATGCCCATCCAACATTTTGAGTCTGTGAATGCAGCAGTGACCAACCAGCTTCTCCAATGCTTGGATTCAGAGGAACCCAGTGTGGAGCATGGACACATGACCTCTCCCTGCACTGCAGAATAAGCTTTTTGTCTTTCTTATATTATTTCCTGTCTTATGTGCTGATAGGGCTCAGGCACAAACTTAACTCTTAAGTGCTGACACACTGCAAGGGTCAGTATGAAATCTGTTTGTCCTCGCCCTGCAGAGATTAGCTGCTTGCTCACACTGGTAACCCTTCTGCAATTTTGGGCAGCAGAGCTGATTTTGTGGGTTTCTGCTCAGAGACTCAGTTTCTAGCAGGTTTACATGCAGGTGCCCTGCAATGCTCAGTGGCGAATTCTGCCTCTGTTTTTCCCAATACCTGACGATGCCATAAGTCTGAAACAATGACTCAAAGCTCACAGAATTTTCACTGTGGTGGTTGGGGGAGAAAACCCTTGGGGGATGGTTTTTGTCTTGGTGCCAAAGAGCTTTCACTGAAGTACAGAACCAGAGGACAGAAAACAAATTATGAAATGTTGCTCTAGCTCTTGTTTGGCATTTTGTGCTGCTGTCTGGGAGGAGTTTAAAGCTGAATAATGTTGAGATGGGGCAGCACAGTGGTGGTATGGGATAGGGAAGGCTTTTTCACTTCCACAGAGCAGTTAGATGCTCCCTGCCTGCAGGGGCTGATGGTTCTCCAGGAGGACGGTGAGGGATCACTGTGAGGAGCTTCTAAAGAGGCTACTGAGTTAATGATCATGTAGTTGTAAAAGCCAAGGAGCATTTCCAGCCTGCTGAGCGCTGAGCTGAGGTGACTTTTGGAACAGGCTCAGCTGGTAGTATGAGAACATGATGGAAATAAACAAGGTATTGTGTGGAGATTTG
Organism: Sitta carolinensis; assembly: GCA_032173965.1. Classification (NCBI taxonomy): domain Eukaryota; kingdom Metazoa; phylum Chordata; class Aves; order Passeriformes; family Sittidae; genus Sitta; species Sitta carolinensis. Next base: position 6,131,611 of record CM063296.1, on the reverse strand, counting down.
GTTAGGGAGTTGAAAGTCAATTCACCCACAATTCATCTGCTGCATTTGTGACAGGTGAATAAAATAAAATACCTTGAGAAAGAGCTTGAGGTCATGTTTTTTTCTGGACTAAAGAGACTAAATCAGAGGACTACACCTTTCATGGAAGGCAGTCAAGCTCTTTTTCATCAAACATTTGGATGTCAACATGAGCAGCTTGAGCCTATGTAAGATTATAGACTTTTTCACGTGTCAGTCAAAATATCCTGGGGAGAAAAATGTCACATTCTTCCTCTGTGTTCTGGCACTCATGTTTTGTAAAACACATAGCTTTTTATTTAAAATAAATCTGCAGATATAAAAGCTGAACGGAAAATATCAGGAAGTTGGCTGGTCTCTAGAAGAGATGCCTGCTGAGAATGTAAAATTAATTTGCTGCATGTGAAAAATGCTGGCAGTGGCGACAGATGACAGGGAAGGTGTCTGAAAGAGAACAGCATGGGTATGTCTCCTCTGCCTTGCAAAGCAAAATAGTCCAGTTCTGTTCACAAAGGACTGTTTGTGGGGTAAGCTGGTAACCTGATCTTTGTTGCTTTCACACTGGTTTATTCCTTTGCTAGTCTCTCTTCCAGCAGAAAACACTTCCGTGTGTCTTACATAAAGACAGAGCAGGCAGAGGTCCTGGTGTTTGAGAATGGCAGGGGCTCCCTCAGCTGATGGGTGATATTGCTGGTCTCTCTTAAGATGCTCAGGGCCTCTAGGTGAGGTGTTTGTCCGTGTTTCTCCCCACAGAAGAACTGTTCTGGTTTGGTTCAGAGATCCATCTAAACAGAAGCAGGAAAAACTAGGATGTGCTTGGGGTGAATTACTTGTTCCTCCAATTAAATAAACTGAAGCATCAGCGTTTTTCCACATTATTGAGAAAATTGCATATGGTGTTCAGGAGCACAGCAGAACCAGCACTGACCTTGCATCAACTCTCACTGACATCTCTAGTGTCTTGTTCCCAACTGCACTTCCTCAGGTGAAGGGCTCTGCTGGTGGTTTGACTGTTTGGCTCCATGGTGGTGTGAGAAGATCAAGATGCGTCTGTATCTCTGTGATGCTCAGCTGAATTCCTCTTTGGCTTTTGCAGCAGGCCATGACTTTCCTGGTCTGCACCAGACTGACATACAGAAAATGTGGAGAGAGATGGGTGCTTAATTTGAGACAAGAAAGAGTAGGGAGAAGTACATCCCTGTTTTGTTTCCAGAGGATTTGAGGTGCATGCTGCAACCTACCTCCACCATTAGCACCTGTGGAGTCTAGCCTGGAGGCAAGGAACCAGGAGATTCGAACCGTAGTTTCAGGATTGTTAAAGATTCTGGGTTGAACTGAACATTGCTTCAAATTGATTGTTAAATCAGGGAGTGTGGGCGTAGCTCATTCCATTATAATCCCCACAAATTGCTTTGTAATCGAAAGCTTTTGTTCCAGTGTCAAGTGGTTAAGCAGCAAGTAAGAAGATCTATTTTACAAGACTAGACAAGATCTGACAGACAGCGGAAACTTAACTTTCAACAAATATAACAATCAACATGAGAGAACCAAAAGGTCCTCATTAAGCACTGCTGTTCTTAATTAATTGGTCCTTCAGATTTACTTCTTTAAAGCTGCTAACAGCCTTAAGCCTTTCCTAGATTAATTACAAAAGACGAGCAAATCACAATAATTAGTTTAGCCTCAGGCTCTTGCCAGGCCTCTGACCTATGAGTGTAGGTTTGCTCCATGCCGGGTAGACTGGGGGAAGCAATTTGCCTTCTTGTCTTGTTTCTGAATCAGAGTTTCTGGCAGGAAGTGGTGTTTTTATTTTCTTCAGTTGTTGGAAAGTGTAATTTTCCTTCCCTGATAGATTCTTGTCACTTAGTTTTAAAATGATCCCTCAGCTCTAACTACTCCCACTTGGGCTGGAAACCCTCCTTCACCAACAACAGCTCAGTCAGTGATGATGACTTTCAAGGCTTGTAATTCTTGGCTTATGGGCCTACAGACTCGGGGAAGTATCATTAAAAATGAATCATGCTTCTCCCCTGGGGATGTGCCTGCTTCCCGGGATGCAAGTTAATGTGAATCCATCACTCCTCCCTGCTGCAGAGGGCTGGGAAGTCACCAGAGGAGTGCAGGAATGAATTTCACCGAGGAGCACGAGTGTTGTGCCCGTTGATGTAGGGAGAGAGACTTTCTGTGCGTGCCTGTAAGAGCAGGGCCATGGCTGCACCAAGCAGCTGGTGCTCCTGAGGTCTCCCCTCATCTGATCCGCCCTTTTATCTCTAACTCAGGGGTTTGGAGCCATCCCTTATCCCCTTCGTCCTCCCATTTCAACCCTCCTTGATTTGGATGGGTGGTCACAGTGTAATGGGAGCATTTGTTTCCCCTGCCTCAGTTTCCCTACCTGTAGAATGGCACAGTACCATCCCTTGGAGATTAGCTACATGTCCTGACTTACTCATTCTGTAAATTGCTTTGAGATCTTAGGCTGATGAGGAGATAAGGGAAAATTATTGCAGTTTGTGCTCTTGATTAGATAATCATCTGCTTAATTTCCTGTGAGTTCAATGAGGCACCTAAGAATTATGCTAAACTGTGGTGTAAGAAGTGACATCATCCCAGTGCTGTACTGTTTGACAAAACTGAGTGTAGCCATGGATAACCACTAAAAAATGCTGTTCTGAGATAATCTGCTGTGCCCCTCCTCGGTGCCCTTCCCAGCAGTGAAATGAGGTGGGAGGTGCTGGGGTGAGGGCACATGGTCCCTCCACAAGCCTCAGCCCAGAGCAGAGAGCAGCCCTGCTGCCAAGAGCAGAATCCACTGCAGAGGTTCTGTCTGAGCACGGCAGTGCTGTGTTAGCACGATGCTCTGCTGGGTATTTTCGTCCTGAAAATGAAGGGAGCATAAATTTTTCATTGAAGCTTTTGGGTGCCCTCTTCCCATTTACCTGCCCTCTGTCTCAGTGCTGCTAGATGCGGGTTTAAAAGGTGTGCTTTTGTTTGTTTTTTATTTTTAGTGCTCTTAAGGTGTCTTCTTTCAGGCCAGAACAGACACAGATGAGCTCCTGTGTGCTCAACTGCTGGGCATTGCTTTATTGCTACCTGGAAGCTGTGGAGTAGCATCAGCTCACTGCTGTGCCCCAGCTAATAAATCTGTGCTAGTTTTTTTGCTAAAAAAAAATCCCATCTGCTCTGGCAAAAGTGTACAAACAGTGGGGGTTTTTTTCACCTTAAACAGTGAGTAGCTACATTGAGATGAATCCCCACTGGAAGAGGCTTTGCTTACCTCCAGGACAGTTGGTATCAGTAAAGCCACAGGCAGACATTAGGAGGGAGTCACAGCCCAAGCTGGCTGCTTCCCCCTCCCTCTGGCTCCACTGTGAAAATCCTGGCCAGCACATTAATCCATTTCCCTTTTATTGCTCTGACAAAAAGAAAAGGATCCTTATCTCCCTAAAGTAGAAGTGGAATGGGAAGCAAGCAGAGGCCTTCCTCTTCCTTCTACTTATCATCTCTTTGTCCCTCTAAATTTGTCTCTGTCCCTGGACCTTAACCTCCCACTCCAAGGGCAGGACAGGGCAGGCTGATAAGCCCTCTCTGAAACCACTGGTATTGAAGCAATTTTTCAGCAGCTGCAGCCCTTTGCAGCTGAGCAGAGATTGCCATCTCTGTTCATGGGAACACTGTCCTCGTGCCTCCCTAATGCATCCTGCCCTCCAGACCTTATTTATGGCACCTTCTGGCTGAGCTCCAAAATGACGCAGCTTGGGGATCTTTACTGCGATTTCTTTGGACTCTGTCCTCAAAACCAAGGTAGTTTTTCCTCCCTTAGCTATCTACAGCTGCTCATGGTGATTTCTGTTCACAGGACAGCAGCACTCCTCACTCCAGAGAGCTGGTCCTGTGTGTTTGCTGTCCTTTGGGAATAAATGCAGTGTGACAGAGGCAGATGAACGCTGCTGAGGGCTGCTCTGCTACACGTGTGCTGGTACTGCCTCAGCAGGCTCTATTCATAGCTAATTTGAAGTTGGGAAATGTGTCTGCAATATTTCTATGGATTTTTAAAAAAATTATCTGTTTCTAGTTTCCAGGCAGAAATCATTGCAAAAAAGTCAGGTTTTTACACTTCAAGTTTTGTCAGCTTAGCCCAGAAGTATGATTGGTCCCCAAGACTGGGAGTGCACACTTGTATTCACCCTCAGAGTTGGAATAAAAACTTTTTGGGTGTTGGTTTCCTCTGCTTGGGCAGAAAAAAGCCCCGTTAGACTATGAAACACTTCAGCAGAGAGATTAAAAATATCAATATATGCAGCAGAGAGTCAAAAAAACACCAAAAAACTTTTAAGCACAAATTTCCCAGTGGTAATGATGGTGGTGGTGCTGGCCATGTGTAACTGACAGAAAATAAAAGTGGTTTTGGAACATTTTTCCGAAAAAAATGAGCAGACTTCTGCTTTTATTTGCACCTGGCATGACCTAGACCTGTGACTCTTTTAGTGGTGCAGCTGCCCAGGACACGTGGGATCGAGGAGGGGCTGGGGCAGAGCACGGGGAGGATCAGGCTTTATTGTCTGAGTTATGGATTTAGCAATAGACAATAACGATTCTCCCTTTATATAAGCACCAGTAGGGGAAACAAAACAAATCCTTTGCCTCATTTCCTGTTGTGTTTTGAGGTTTTTTACCAAGACTGAAAACCACAGTTCATTATGGGAAGTTTTAGTGGTCTGGGTCTGTCAGTGTTTTAAATCAGTATTTGGCATCAGCAAATGAGACACTTTTCCCTTGAAGTTGAAGGGGAGTTTCACTCTATTATGTGTGTTTTGTTTGAGAAATGATGTATTCGTGTTTCTTGTCGAGTTCCTCATTTATAATCACTGTGTAAAGCTACGCTAACAAAACCAGCTATGTTTTGACCAGTTTTCCTTCAAGTTGGATGAATAACACTTCACCATTAACCTGCTGCTTGCCAGGGGCTGGAGAGTGTGGCAGTCACTGGTCTGCTGTCAGCTCAGTTTAATGTCACAGCCTCTTTGTAGATGAGTTTTCATCAGTAGACTTGTTCTGGAGGGAGGTATGATATGAGCTTGAGATGCTGATAAATTTTTATGGAGAGAATAGGCTTATATTATCCATCTGGGATATTGGGATGGTGTGTGAGGGGCTGTACACTCGCATGGGTGATGGTGTGGTGCCCTCAAAACCCAGGAGGAGCTGGCAGAAAAATAAACCACAACATTTTAGTCTTTGCTACGCAGTTCCTATTCTTTAGAAGGAGTAGGGAGTGATGCTATTAATCTGATTTTGTGGAATATCCCGAGATGCTCAGATAAGAATAAGCCCAAGAATGGCAGCAATGCCACAAGACTCCCTGAAAGGCTATGTCCCTCTTCAGTTGTGCTCCTCTCTGGGCAGTCAGGCTTCAAGCTAAGCCAAGCCTCTGTCCCAGGCTGCTGTGAGAGCTGTGCACTGTGAGGATCCCTGATTTTATAGTGCTATGCCTATAAACTAGCCTGCTCCCAGCTTAATGCACCTAGCCTAGCCCAGGCCCACCAGAAGGACTGGCTGCTGTGACTGGGAGGATCCACATCCCTCTGGGGCACTCACAGGGCTGCTGAGAGGCTGTCCCACTTGAACTTCTGTGTGGGCCATACAGATGTGGAGGCTACACATCTCACTCCTCACATGCAGCACAGCCTCAGGAGAAGCTGTCCCTAGGTGAGAGTCTCCAGCAAAACAGAGCTGGGAGTTGTTTAGAGAGGGTGGAAGTGAGCACTGCCTCCCTGTCCCTTTGGAGGAGCAGGCTCTGGAACGAGGTGGCTTTGCTGCTGTCCTGTCTCTCCATGGAGACTGTGCAAGCCCCCAGGGAATGTGCTCTGGTGCCACGGGTTAAGTGTTTTAGAGTATGGGAGGCATAAAACAAACGGGCTGAGTGTTCCCATGTGCCACCAAGATCCATTTAATTCGGCAGCACAGAGGGAACTGCTCCTTGGCACCTTCCCCACCTCCACCAGCTTCTCGCAGAAGGGATTAACATGGGATTTAATTAATAAGCAGAGTGACTTTTTTTTTGGTTTTTTTTTTTCCTTTAGCATGGTGTCCTACCTGGATGTTGCCCTGTGCAGTTCAGGTAATCCCCTCTGCCTGGGCACAGGGAAAGCCACACTTGGCTCTGTAGCCAAGGCATGTAAAGGTGTGAATACAGGTCCAGCAGTCCCATCCCACCTCCTGGAAGGGATGTGGCCAGTCTGCAGATGAGGAAGGCAGCAAACAGCAGGAGGGGAAGGTCACACTCTAAACCTCGTGCTTTCTGTGGTACTTTCCTTCGATCCCTTTGCATTAAAAGGGAATAATGCAAATTTATAACATCCCACACCCCTTGAAGTCACAGTAGGCTAAAAAACCCCTTAAGTTTTCCAGCTGACACTTGCATGGTCCTTGGCTTTGGTGCCAGATAACATGTTGCTATGCCACACACTGCCAAGGAATCTGAGTGCTCTGAGTGCAGGGACACTAAAGATGCCACACAGAAGGCTCTGCATGCTTGCTGTGTTTTTCCATAGCAACAAATACGCCTGATTACAGCACATTCATATGCTCTATATAATGAGTATCCCATAGGAAATTTATCACCGTGCATCCTGCATCATAATTAGAAATCAGACTGGGGCAGCTGAAGCTAATTCCCCAGGCATGGGATGTGTTTGGTGTGGAGAAGGCAGTGGGGAGCAGAGAAGGGGGGTGAGCAGCTCTGCTGACTGCCTGGCCCTGATGCTTGTTGCCAAATTTCACAGCAGTCCTGGAATATTTGTGCTGTCCCTTCTGGCAGTGTGTATGTGTGAGTGAGGAGTTTTTGAGGGTTTTCTTTTCTCTTGTTTAAAATTTTTAAAAAAAACAACCCTAAACTTTCTAGCCTAATTGCTCTTCTGGTCCCCTCTGGCAGGGAGAAATCGAAACCAGCAGTGTTTAGAGTTTAGTTCCATAGGCAAAGTCTGTTCTTCTGCGGGGTTTTGCTGTGGCTTGGTCCAATTGTTACTTCCATATCACTTACAAATATTCTTAACTACTTCAGAAAAATTCAGCAGCGCTCTAATGAAAAAATGAAATACGCAGGCAAAGTTTCAACTGGGAAAATTTAATAAAGAATTTTATTCACCTGACAAATCTAATCAATTTTCACCAAATAAGGCAACGTTTGGCCTCAAGGCTAGGAGTTCACTGTGTGTGCAGTGTGTACATCCTTACAGGTTCAATGGACTTGGGTTTTGTGGCTGGTGCTGAGTTCAAAATGAAATGTTACCAGCAGGTCAAAAGCTGTTTTGCAGCACAGCAATTGTGTTAGGTGTTCATATGGTTCAGGCAGTGATGGTAGCTATTAAGGTATCTACTTATATTTGCCATCAGCACTGCATTACAGTTTTTTCTTGTATGATGAGATCTGTTCAGGTTCAGGTAATGAAATTATCTTTCTTCTCCATTAACCTGTGTCACTTTAGTTTAAGAATAAATGCTGCCCTTGACTGTAGCCTGATCTGAGCCCACAGATTTTCACCGTACCTCTGAGGACAGAATTTGGTCACCATTGGAAAGTTGAATACAAACAGGAGGTACAAATATATACCATATTGAAGACATATGTAAATATATTAATAATAATTTTGATTTTGTAGTTAACTGTCTTTGTAGTCAGAGGTAATTTTCTGAGGACTCGGTGAGCTCATGGTCAGAAGTGGGCTGGAAATTGTGTAGAGGAGAGATTTTCCACACTGAGATTTATCATGTTACATCACCTGCTGTTGCAGGGGCATGTGGGAGTGAATCAGGTGCCCCAATGTAGGTGTCTTGTGACATTTTTTATGCTCTGCAGCATTTGAGATGTGGCCATACTGCTGGAATCTAGGATGCAGGAGATTTGTGCCCGTTACAACAGATACAGTCGAATGTTGAAGCGTCAATAGATGCTTGTCAGCTACTTGAACTGCTCCCTTTTACACAGAAATAATGATATTTATTCAATAAATGGGCTAATTTTATGGCCCAGAGACTGAGCTGACTTTAGGCATGATACTTTACATTTCAGTGAAATTACTTAGGATGGGCTCACAAAAGTTCATGAGGCTTCTAGTTCTTCCTGTTTGTGCTAAAAACCCCAGGGCAAACCCCATGCTGCCAAAGTGAACTGCATTTTGCCTGTGTAATGGCTCTAAGTGAGGCAGTTACAGCCTCGTGAGAGTGTAATATTTCAGACCACTGCTGTGGAACAGTGCACTGTGTGTGTGTGAAGCAATCACTGAGGCTTCCTTCATCTCAGTTCCCCTCTGCCTCCCCACTCAGACACAGCCCGGGTTTGGATCTGGGGCATGCAGAGGGCACCCTGCACCCAACCTTTGCCATGCCATGGCTGTGGCCACAGGCTGTCTCCTGGGTGTTGGGTGTGCAGAGCTCTCTTGCAGGCTGCTGTCATTATTGTGCCTCTCCTTGCAGTTTTCCTCATGACTCACGTGGTGGTTTGAGGTAAAAGAAGCAATGCCAGATTGCTGGGACTGGCATTTGCAAATGGCAAATGAACTTTTTCATTTGCCATCAGCTGGGTCTTTCAGCTTGGACTCGCTCTGCTGGTAGACCAGTCCTATCACAATAAGCACAGCACTTTGTTGTCTGGAACAAGGAAATTGCAGTAAGCCTCTTTACTCCTTTTCAGGAGAATGCCAACGTTTGCAACAGTCCCACAGCTCCATAGCATTAATGAAATCACTGGATGGTGTACTATGAATTGAAGTGGCCAAAACACTCTGCTGTAACCTTCGAATTAAGTGCTGCTCATCACAGCCTGGAGGTGAGGCAGCTGGACAAACAGCCTGGCAGCCAGCCCAGATGCCCAGTGGGCACTTGCTGAGCACCAAATAGCTGTGTGTGCTCTGTGTCCAAATGTTCTGGCTGCAAAAGGCCTTGTTTCACAGTGCCTGCCCCTGAGGAGGCATTTTTCTGTCGCAGGAGAGGGTGATACAGAATTTTCTGTGCCATTTGTTACCTGCTCGCTCCCTGAAGGGGCCAGATAAGGGAGAGGAGCGTTTTCATCAGGAGGAGGAGCTGCAGAGAGTGCTGATGTCTGGTATGGCAAGGGTGGGAGAGCATGGGATTTAGACAGCTTCTCAGGCAAGGGACAATGGTTACAAGTGGCTGTCACGTGGAGGGAAGAGTAATTTCCACCCTCAGGTTGGTTCCCTTGTGGGGGGGCAACAGGCTCCTACTGTTGGATGTCAAATCTTGCTGTGATTTATTGTAACTGTACACAGGTCCAAAACCTCTTTTTTTTTCCACAATGCTGTGAAGCTGTGAGTAAATTTTATTAATTTTGGGGGATTTTCTTAATTGCAGACAACAAAAAGTCCATTCCTGTTGGCTGGCACTCTTCCTGGCAAAGATCCAGGCAGTGAGACAGATCCCTGGGGGCTTTTCCAGGTTTGTGCTGCAACTTGATCTGCTGAACTTGCAGTGACCGAGGGATTATCATCCCCAGTGCCCCCTGGGTTAGGTTTTCCTCTGGAAGTCAGGTGGTGTTCTTAATAGAGCATGGCCAGGGCAGGGTGTTACAGTGGCATCCTGTGTTGGTTTAGGGTGACTGACAGACCATATCCTTCAGCACTTACTGTAGTGCCCATCTGGGCAGCAGAGCAGGTTTTAAAACCATCTACACATGAAACGAGCTTGGTGCAGCAAGAATAGATCAGAGCAGGAAAAGAGAGATGAGTAAAGAGGAGGGAATGGGAAATAGGCTGATGTGTCTTTGGAGGGAGGAAAAGGAATGTGTAAAAGAGACACAGGAGCAGTAGATCAAAGTAGCCCAGTGGGAAGAGGAGAAAGAGCAAACTAGTTATTGCATGAACAAAAATATCATCATGGTTGAGACATGAAGGGAATGACAGGAGAAAAGAACAGAGATTGAGAGTAAAAAGAAACATCTTCCTCTTACAAAATAATAGAAGAGTAATAAAGGATAGGAGTGGGAGGTGAAAGGGAATTAGATGAAGAGGAGGAAGGGTGGAAATAAAGACATTCTAAAATGGTGACTGTATGACCCCAGGGGAAGAGCAGCAGCTTGGAGATGTGTCTTGAAATTCACTTTGGGTAGCACATTCGTGAAGCTCAACCTCAGGCAGGAGCTCTTTTCTCTTGGGAAAAAACCACCCCTGCCCACGTGAACATCAGACGGGTGTTGATGCAGGTGGGGGCTGAGAAGCGAGTTTGTGGCTGGAGCCCTGGAACTGAGTCTTGTTTAAGGCAAAGAGAAGAGCCCAGGGAAGCACAACCAAGCTGCTGTGGTCCAGCAAAGCAGGCAGCATGTGATGACATTTCCTCTAAAGCCCTGCCTTGTGATGAGCTGGCTGCAGGGTCAGCCCAGGCGCTGGCAGCCTCAGCAGAGCAGCGCTGGCTGTGCAGCACCCTGGGGGATGTGCCTGGGCTCCCTGCTTTCACTGAAGCCCTCATACAGACTTCTAGCAGCTCCTGCCTGGCTCTTCCTGCCTGCTCAGGGTGGCCAGAGCCTGGAGCTGCTGCTCCTCGTGCTGCCCGTGGGCTCTCGGGGTGGATGTGCCCTTCCCTCCTTCCTTGGCCTCAGTGCCTGCAGCTCAGTGGAGCAGTTTGCTTCCTCCCCAGCTGTAAGTGGCATTGTTAGTTCTTTGGCTCTAATAATCTTCATTTGAAGCTCTAATGGATATCCACACAGATAACATGCTAATTTATTAGTTCAGCTCAACTGGGCTGCAGGATGAAAAATGATTGCGGAAGACTTTTAATAAAATTCAAAGGGATTTTATAGGTCTCAAGCCACTTTTAAAATGCAAGAGAAAACCAAGAGTATTACTTTGTTAACCCACATAATTCTATCCTGCCTAATGAGGTCTGGAGCTAATCTTCAGTGCTCTGCCCTGGGATCAGAATTATTGGAGCAGGTAAACACTGTTAAGCACCACACTGCATCTCTGAGTTGGGTTGCATTGTCACTGTGACTTTCTGTTCCTTCCCTTTTATGAACTTTTCATAAAGCTCCGAATAGAGATGATTATGCAAAAACAAAGAGCTGGCTTCCTGTAGTGAGTGGCATGCAGCACCCTCCTTTCCTCTGTTCTGCTGGGGCTGAGACACTGAAGGGAAGCACAGTGTTGAATTGTGAGAGCACAGTTCTTGACTTTCAGGCTGCTTTTCCAAAGGGCTGTAGAAATCAGCCCATGACAGCCACCACTCAGATGTGAAACTCATGCTACAAGCTCAGCTTAGGCAAGGTAGCTCTTTTCCATGACAACTTCACATTTCTTACTCATTTTTGTGTAGCTATTTTGTGTTTGGGGAGATGAAGGGTGGGCTCTGAGAAATATAGGAGAGAAATGATCTGCTTAAACCTGTTCAGGAGAGCAAAATTTTCTAACCTGAATGTGGAAAGACTGTTTATTCTCCCCTATGTATCTGTTTTGTTTTGTTTTTCCTGATAGAGACAATCAATGCAGTTTGACAGTGTTAGAGGACAGAAAATAGAGAGCAACACTGCCAATTACTGTAAACTTGTGACCCCTCTTGATTCAGGGGAGTCACTCATCCACACCATCTCAGAGCTTGCTTCCCATTTGAGAATCCATAATAAACTCTGTCCCTGTCAGTATTATTTCAGCTCACACCTTGCCACTAAAACTAAACAAAGCATTAGAAGAGTCAGGCTTGTCGAAGGTTCCAAAACCTGATCATGCAGTGCCCCACACCTGTATTGGTTGTGAGGAAAAATATTTTGATCTGAGTTAAAAACAAGGCAGTTGGAGGCCAGTTCTCCTAATGGTTTGGAGAAACTTTTCTGATTTCCAGAAAATTGCACTGTGTCACAGCAGGCTCCACTTGGCTGTTTTCACAACGTGTACAATGCCATAACCAACCACAAAGCAAACCCATGTGAGTGTAGAGTTTGTCATTATGCTTACTAGTCTAATACAGCAGCATGTGTCCTGTGTTCAGGGCAGGTTTTACCCAGATTTGTAAGAGTTATGACATTAGTAATCCTTTTCCTGAGTGTGTAAGCAGAGCTTGCCACAGTCATCAGCAAAGCTCAGTCACTGATGTGGTTTGGATGCTGGAGAGAGTCTTATCCAATCAAGTGACCTCGTGACTCACTCTGCTCCCATTACTCAGTGATTTTAGTGTGACCTGGGGAATATTAGCCACAGTCAAAGCAGAGGAGGTTTAGGTGACCACTTACCAGGAAAATGTAGCTTTCAGGGTATAATCTGTTTACAAGCATTTAATTGCAGTAAATGAGCCAGGCAGAAGGTGAGGAGGATCTGAAACACAGAGGAATAATAAATTGACTCATGTTTATTTAAGCATTTATATCTTCTGAAGCTGGGCTTAGCCTGGGGATGCAAAGGGATTAAGGCATGCTTGCAAAGCCCCTTGTCTTCTGCATCCTACTTTTCCCCTATAATGCCAAATCCTCTATCCCTTTCCAGTGGGGTCTATGCACTTGAACATAATTTTTTTTTGCTTAGAATATTCTCCCCTGTTCCCTGCACTGTTCAGTCCTGTACATCTCACTCCCTCTTCCAACCTATTCCTTGTGTTTCAGTAAATGCTGCTCTTTCAAGCTGGTTTATTTTCCCTCAGTTCCCTTTAATTTGAATATAGAATTATCTATCTTCATGCCTGAATGTGTAAACTGGGTTGTATCACTTCAGGCCAGCTGAAAGCTGTACTTTCCAGAAGGGTTCAATTAATTAAGCAAATCTCAACCCCAAATTCATTTTGACCTAAGTTCTAAAATGCTTGACATAAAATGGATCATTTTCTGGAGTTTTCCTCTTGATGAATCCACATTTAATATTAAACTAAAATCTAAATCAGGGGTTTTTTTCCCCTTACAAAATGTCAACGTTTTCATTTTGAAAAATGTTGAAACAAAATGTTCTGACACCTTGGAAAATCCATCTCTTCCCATACCAATTTACCATCCAAAACCCTATCATTAGTGTTTTATCCATGAAAATAACCTAATCAGCAGTTGCAGAAAAGCTTCATTTTTTAGTTCCACAGCTCATGGAATTGCAGACCCACTTGCCTTTTTGGATTGCCCCTTGGGTGGAAGCTTGAGCTGGGGGTAGTGGGACAAGATAAATTGGAGATGTGTCCTGGCAGGGGTCACAGAGTGGGTTGCTTTTGGCTGAGTGTGTCAGAGCTTCACCTGCCTGTGATTGATGGGCAGCAGTGATGGCCCTGACAGGCTGCACCTGGGGGCAGGAGCTCAGTTTGGGGCCATCCTGCCTCCCTAGTGCTGCTCTAGGGTGTCTCCAGCCCTGCTGTGGCCTCACTCACAGGCACCACCCTGGGCTGATGGTCTCTCTCACCCTTGACCCACCTGGAGCCTGGGCTGCTCCTGCAGCTGCCCTGCCTTTTACCCCGTGGGGCAAGAGCCTTTGTTTCCCTGAGCATGGCCCTGTTGCTCAAGTCCCAGAGGATGCTCTTGACCCAGTAACTGCAGACCCACAGAAGTGTTTTGCCTGTCCAGGTAAGGAAATATTGCTACCCTTGCTTTCTGGATGCAGGAAAGAAAAGTATTTTCCTAGTTCTTGCTGATTTTCAGCACTCTCCTTCGTTTTTATGACTCATTATGGTTCTCATTTTTGGTTATAGTCAAAGAATATGCTTTCCCCATGGTTCTCACATTCCCACAGCTGAAGAGCCCAGCGTGGGCTGTGCTGCTCTCCTGCCCCTCCCTCCACCCCAGGCTCCCATGGGGGCTCCTGCTGCTGTGCTTGGAGGGTGCCTGCCACAATGGCAGGGCACAAGGCAGCAGCTTGCTTTCCAGTACCCTACAAGAGATGTGTTTGCTGCCCAGCAAAGCCCAGTAACACCCCTGAGGCTGCAGGGATGTGTCCTGGGCTTCTCCTTTCAGCTCCAAGCCCTCTTCCGTCCCCACTGGCGAGACCGGAGCGGCTCAGCAGCGAGAGCTGTCAGGCGTGTTAGTTATGATCCCATCAGCCCTGTTTATGAGCTCATGATTCAAGTCCCTGGCGAGGGGAGCAGCAGTGCTGCTGGGCTTGTTTTAACAAGCTCTTGCAGGATGGCTGCTGAAGGCAGCTCCACCCCAGAGGCAGAAGCCTGGCGGCAGCGGGGGAGCAGAGCAAGGTGACCTGCCAGGTGTCTTGTTCCTGGGATTTATCCCTGGGCTGACTTCCTCCCCTGGCAGTGTCCCCTGTGCTTTATGCTGTCTCTGCAGCTGGGGACGAGGCTGGGAGGATGCACTGAGGAGATTTCCTTGTGGGCTGCAGTGTGTGGGTGTTTCACACGTGGACTGTGTGACACAAAGTGCCAGGGCCAGCACGCTATGCATCCTGGCACCTAAAAAATGTGCACTGTGCCTAGGGTGGGTGTGCATGTCCTGTTTGTCTTCATTTATCAATCCACAGTAATTGACCCACAGACCCCAGACAGGCTGTGGGACAGGGCTCTGTTAGATGTGCTCCTGCTGGCCAGCCAGAGCTGGCAGCAGCACTGTGCAGGGATGCAAAGCATCAATCCCTGCAGTCCATTTCCCATGTCTGGTGTCTCAAGCCTGGGGACTGTTCCAAAGTCTTGAGTTATCCCTGTGTTTAGTTCAGTTTCTACTAAAGCTCGTGGAAAGATTCCCATAACTGCAACTGGACTTCCTTGTTTGACTTTCACTTTCTAAAGAACAGATTAATTTCATGGGATCTGCAGTGGAAAACTCAGCTGTGCCAAGAAATGTAGACAGCTTTGCAGGAGCAGACATTTCAAATTGCTGGGCTGCAAACAACTTGGAGCAACTTGTCAAGCCATGTGAAATGAAAAGAGTTTTCCAGTTAATCTGCCAGTTAAAAAAAAAATTAAAATAAATGTCCCAGTGTTAAGAGGAACAGTTTTTTGGCTTGGGCTGTGATTTCAGTGGGTTTAAGATGATTTAAGTGGGGGCTTCTGGAAACTCTGTGCACTGTTTTGTTCAGAGTTTGGTTCTTTTGTTGCTCCTTTGGTGTCTGCTGTGTTCAGGCAGGGCAGTGACCATCAGCCCCTGTGGGGTGGTTTCCTATTGGGGGTGGAGGTTGGGGGAAGATTTTAGTGGAGCAAAGTAACTTCAATGTGTTCATGCAGGTTAGCATGCTTGCCATGTAGAAAGGACAGTGCTTATAAAGGGAATTACCTGAGCAAGTGCAAATACGAATTTCAGACCACTTTGACTGTTCCTTCTTTTGCATCCTGTGGTGAAGCAGATGCTCCTCAAAAGCCCTGGGCCAGGCAGGTGCCCAGGTGTGCCTGCACTGCTGGCCTGGGTGCAGCAGTGACCCAGGCGTGTCTGGCTGCTGCTCCTGGGTGCTCAAGTCCACACTTGAGGTCTGCAGGCAAGGGAAGTGAAACGAAAAACCCAGAAGCTGAGGGAGTGTTTTAAAGCAATGGGTGTCTCTCTCATGATGCACGGGGCCATGACCAGGCTGAAGGCAGTGCCCTGCTCTGATTCCCCTGATTCTAGGATATGGCTTCTTTCAGTTCCTTCTAGACACTTAAAAATAGGGAAGAGAGCAGAAGGGCTGTGGTGGGGCTCAAATTCACCTTCAGGAACAACTGCTTGGCCTGACCTGGTAAGAAGTGTCCCTGTTGGATGCAGCTGCCCTGTTCCCTAAAAAACAGAAGCTTTTTAAATTCAGAGGAAGTTCATCTGAACAGCAAAAGGCCCTGGGAAGACCTTATGTCAAAGCTGGGTGATAATTTCCCACTGCCTTACAAGGTGTGTGGGTGTAAGTGTCAGAGTCAATTTCTGAGACTTGCTGAAGGTCATCTGAGCTTTTATGTGATTCATCTGGTGGGGTTTTAATTCTCCTCCTGAGCAAAGTCCCACAGCTATACATGGGGAAACTCAGCTGTGCTGCCTGGCAGAGCATGGCTGTGATTTTCTCTCTCCATTTATGAAATCAAAGATATCCAAAGGCTGTGAAGGAAAGCTGTGCAAGAATTGGGAATTTTGTTATTTGAGCATGTTTGAGAAAGGAAAACAGTATTTTGCCCCTGTGTAGTAGAGCCTTTGAGGGTAGATATCTACCTAAAATAGGTAGAAGATTATTTTATATCTCCAGCTATCCCTGCAGAAAGGTGGCAGGAGTAGCCCTGGGAAGGACAAAATATAGAGGTGTCATTTCTCTTAGCAGACATACAATTTTGCCTCCAAGTATTCCCTTAGTATTTACATGAGCACTTTTCCATTTGTTTGTTTATTTGTTTGTTTATTGTCTGCCTAATGGTTTCAGCCTTATCACAAAGAATGATAGCAGCACATCCCTTCAGGAGAGCTTGCAGTTGCCAGTCCCAAGTAAGTAGTAAATAGCTCACTCAGAAAAAAATAAATGCTGCTTTTATCAGTCTGTCCATGGCACCCATATGTCCAATTTGGGATTGATCACTCATGCAGAAAAGCTAATAACACTAAGTACTCTGCTTTTAGACTCCACAGGCAGAGACAGGTTATGTGACCTCTGTTTGCCCCACAAGCCTGGTATTGTGCTGCTTCATCCATTGCCAAATTTTAAGGAGGAAGCAGATGAAGGGAACTGGATAAAGAATTTCAGGATGGGTTATTCTAAATGAAATGTGAGGATATCTGGCTTTCACCATATACATCACAGACTAGGCACAGTTCCTCCTCATGATCTCTGTCTCAGACCTGAGGAAGAGAGCAAACACTTTTGGCCTGGAGGAAAGAAAGAAAACCAAAGATCCCAAAGTTTTGCTGTGCAAAGTGCTTTGTAAAAATGAGAATGTCTGCAAGATTTGGCCCTGGCTCTTCTGATTGCAAGCTGAATGGTTAAATGGCTAAATAAACCTACCCAGAACCTTTGTTTCTTGATTTTACTAGAGGGAGAGGTTCAAGCCTCCAGTTGTTTGCTGTTTGCAGCAAGGAGTTGTGGTTGGTTGGTGGTTTCTGTCTGCTGCTATGGACAGACTTTCATGGTCCTGGGCTGCCCAGAGCCCTCTCATGTGTTTTATGCTCATTCAGTCTGTTCATATGGATTTAGGGTATTTTTGAGCTCTGAGCTGACATATGAGTCAGGTGGGAATTTACACTGTGGTTTTAAAGAAAGAAAAAAAAAAAAAAACCCAAAAAAACAAACTGCTCTCAGCTCTGCTAGAAATTGAAGTAAATAATACACCTGTATCAGCAGTTTATTTGACAACATAACTACAGATTGGTGACAGCTGTTAAAAAAAAAAAAAAAAAGAGAAAAAGACGTTTTGGTTATATGTTAGCATCTCCAGAAATTAGGAAAAAAAAGACTAGGAAAGCAGGTATAGCCTGGGTCTTTGCAAATGTTCTGCAACAGCATAGGGCTAAAATCTTCTCTCAAGGTACTTGAAACCCAGGATCTCATTGTCTTTATTATAACAATATCCCAATGCCGAGAGCAGGAAAATTCAGAGTGACAGGTGCTTCATAGCCCTACACGGAGCAGGGGGCTGTGGGAGGAGGCACAAAGGCACGAGGTGCGAGTGTAAATCTATTCCCAGCTGTAATAACTCCACCAGGTGCAGAGCAGAGCCTGGGCTCGATGGAGATCCTCAGGAAATGGCTGTGTGCTCCCAAGTAGTGGTGGAAAATGGAACCAAACCAAACTCCATGGGAATGACAACCACAGAGGGGTTCCTGGGGGCTGCCTGCCCTTCCTCAGGCTCAGGGAATCTCTGCCAGGAGGGAGAGCAGCCTGAGCCCTCTGGAGCTGAGCAGGCACTGCTGAGCTGAGCGCAGCTGTGCTGGGCAAAGCTCCTGGGTTTGTGGGGTGTTCTGGCTCTTGCAGGGCTGTGCTGGAGTTGTGGAGGCCTCCCTGTGCAGAGAGGAAGCCTTGCCAACCCCTGGCTGACCTAAGCATCCATTTATAGACCTGAAATCCCAGTTTAATTCCATAAGGGAGAGTGTAAGGTATTTTCATTTACCCTCTCTGGACAACTTTTTGCTGCTGAAGTAGACAGAAGTGCTTTGTAGAGGTTTATAATAGCTCTCAACCTAAGTGTTTCTATTGGATTCAAAGAGCTAATTATCCCTTTAAAATGCCTTTCCAAAATTGTTTTCAGACTTCTCCTCCATTATAACTGAACCCAAATTTGAGTGTCTCATGTATTTGTAACAGGTGCCATAGGACACCATCTCAAAAAGAAACACCAGCCACCAGCTGATGCCACAAAGATGTCACTATCAAAGGCAGAATCTCAGGGCATTTAGAGTCTTTTTTGGCTGAGTATATTCTATTCTAGGAATGTTTCCCTTCTCCTTTGCTGGTTTGTTTTCCATTGGGCTAAATGGCTTGGATGTACTGAGGACCTGGCCTTTTTCATATGGAAAAGAAAGATTTAGCACAAAGATTTATCTTGGTGAGCTAGGGGAAAATTTCCTTCTTTTTGATGGACCAAGCCCTTTAAAGCCTCTGAAAGGAAACCAAATATCTTTAATTCCCAGGAGATATCTCAGAGGATCAGAGCTAAAACATTACTCTCTGAACTATTAGATACAGAGACCTCTGCATGACCCTTCATGTTTCAGAGTCTCAAGGCTGTGGATTCTCCTGAAGAACCTATTTCTTTTACAACCAGAGGCTGAACAAGAGTGCACCATTATAGAAGTTTAAATAAACCACATAAGGTCATCTGCTGCTTAAATCCTTGCTACCAGGTCTGTAGATATTTTTGCTTTGTTTCTAGGCGAGCTCAGAGTCCCAGTGCCAAAGGGCAACATGTAAATTGTGCTGTTATTCTGAAGCATCCAAGGTAATAAATGGCGCTGTCAATTGTTTTCACTCAAGTGACAGATTTATTCTCTTCAAAACGAATGACCAGGAATGGCTATTATTGCAAAAAATTCACTATGTATCATCTTGTGCCTGTTTAACAAATAATGCTAGGTCTAATTGCCTTCCTCTGTGGCCAACTACCTATGAGTTAATGTGGGTTTTTATTGAAGATGTGTAATTTGCCATTGCTTTTGATGTGCCATCTGATTGAATGTCTCTGTGAATCACATCTGCAGCCTACACTTCGTGTCCCAAAGGAATACCCCTTATCCCATTGTTTTCTTGTGAGCCAGGTTAAAAACAGTCTAAATTTTTTTTTTTTTTTTAAACACAAACTATTAAGCTTCTGTTTCCTGATTTCTAGGTTGACATTCCTGCTCCTGGCAGATGTACTAAAGTTTAATAAATCAGTTGCATGTGGGAATGTATGATGTTTTATAGTACTAGAACTAGTGGGTTTAAATCTCAGTAGCACTTTTCCCAGAGTAAACACAGAATTAGCCTGGAATCTGATTCTGCCCAAACTCCCCTGGAATTCAACTTCAGCCCTTTTTGATAGCACCCTGTTCTTCAGCAAGAAAATTCTGCAGCTGATGCTCTTCAGGATACAAACATTATTGCTTTTTAAAGATTTCTTAGTGATTCAGCAAAGCCTGTTTTTCCACAAGTCTGTTCATTTTTTTTTCTAGTCAACATTGCAATGTTTGTAATGTTTTAGGAGGTTAGAAAATAGCATCTAAAACCGTAAAGCTTACATAAAGCTTGCACTTCAACAACATATTTTAGAAAGAGCTGATGGCAGACACAAATGTTGAAGTTAAAGCCTTGCTTCCTTGGAAAACAATACAGCTTCATGTGCCAAAAAGAAGGTGATGGGGAGCAAAGGTAAAACTTCAATCAGCAAAAATCTTAATTTTTGTTGCTCTTGAGGTCTGTCGTAGCTGAGAATGCAGTGAAATGGCCCCAAAAAGGTCATCAGAGATGTGAAGAGGTGAGAGGCAGCTCGTGGGCCATCCTCTGCCCCAGGCACTGCATTTCCAGGGTCCCCTGGTACTAAGAGCTGTAGAAGCACAAGTTTTGTGATGGGCTGAATTAGACTCACAGTGATTTATTCTAAAATTATTGTGAATGCTCATATCACTGAACTCTCCTCATAAAGATGGCTGATTCTGCTGGTAAAGGTATTTGTTGCTTTCAGTTGTGTTTTTATGACAGTACCAAACTGAAGCAGTCATCCTGGTGTAGGTTAACAACTTACATTACAACTGGGTGACTTTTCCATGCAGATAAATTTTAGCCTACTCCTAAGGCCAGGGCTTTTATTTGCATTTCTTTATCACAATAATGCTCCATTAATGAGCTTTCTCAAGCAGCAAAAGCCACGGTCTGCTTTGCCAGTAGGTGGGTGCTAAGAAGGGGAAATGAGATGGGGAAATAAAAATAGGGCTATAGGTAGGACAGGAGCTGTGACTGCCTGGCAGTCATTCAGAAGCCAGTGGAGGCACTGAGGACAGTCCCAGTTATCCTTGGGGCTGGCAGTGGAGCCCTGGGGTCTGAAACCCCAGCAGTGGGAGAGGGATCCCACCTCTCATCCTGAGGGGCTCTCTCACCACTCTGTTCTTCTCCAGTTAAAGCAATTTGCCAGCAAACCCCGAGCACAGATTGCTTTGTTCTGTAAAAACAAATATCCAGGAAATTCAGCTACAAACTTTTGCTATCACTTGGCTCTTATCTTGCTCTATTGCAGTAACTATTTGATGACCTCAACAGAGGCCTTGAATCCAGTAATCAGTTCTTCAAGTTTGCAACAAAATCCGTTCTTTTTTCTAAACAACTACAAGTAACAAGAGGTTGTCTTGACCTTTTATCTGTTTTGATAAACGAGGGCCCAGGCCTCCTCCCCTGCATGCTGATGTGCTCTTGCAGGGTCTGCAAGGAGGATGTGGCTTGGCTCCCCAGGCTCCTGCCTCAGCTGGGACTCGCTGTCCCACGCACCTGCCTGGCAAAGCCAGGGAGGGAATTGCCTTCCCTGCCTGACAGGCAGCAGAGGCTGGTTGGTTTTTATCAGGGCTGCCACCAAGAAGTTCAGCTGGTTGATTTGCATAGATAATTTTTAGCTCCTGAACAGGAGTGATTTGGAGAGTAAATGATCTGAGTGATTCACTCGAGGCAATATTCACCCTGGTGCTTCAGCCCCAGGGAGCCAACGATGCTGGTGCCTTTTTGCTCCAGCTGGGAGCCTCTGTTTGGTGTGGAATGGGTTAAATTGCAGCCCGTGACTGCAAAGCATTTGTCTGAGGACTGGGACCTTATCTTTACAGTGAAATATTATCCCTTCATGGTTAACAACCAGCAGCAAACCTGCTCATTGTGGAAGCAGTTTGGCATAATTAGCCGGTTAAAGAAGTCTGCCTATTGATTAACTGAACTAAATGACCCATAATTAAGAGCCCAGCTGTGGAGCTAATCTATTTGGTGGTGTTTTCCTTCCCCTTACAGGTTTGGAACCTGCAGGCCTGTTGGCTGCTGGGGCTGGGTTGGGGAGGAGCCCATGTGGGTGGTAATGGAGTTGGTGCATCCCTGCAGGGCTGTACTGCACAGCCTGGTGTGTTTAGGGGCTGCTGGCACACTGCTCTCCTCTCCACACTACAGAGGTGCAGCAGGAGCCCTGCTGCCTCCAGGAGAGTCTCCTGCCTTCCTCAGGGCTAAAGTTGTGGGAAGCCATTTGTTTGGCTAGCTTGCAGTGTTATTTCCTTGCAAAAAGTCGCCTATTTTTAGTTGTAATTTTCGTCCAGTGTGGTGCATAATTTCTATAAAATGTACTCAGACTGGAGTTTAACTTGGGTGGTTTAGAGGAGCTCCTGTTTATACCTGAATGTTATTGAATCTCTCATTACCCTCTTTGTAAAATGCTACTTTTTGCTCACACTGTTTTTAATAAAGGTTATGCCATAATGAGTTCATTGCTTTGCCCTCCCTTTGATGCAATGCTATAAAAACAGGCTCACACTCGAGTGGTGACCCAGCCAGCCTGCACGGTCTGAGCTGGTACCAAGCTGCACCAGGCCAAGGGACTGATAACATTAAGCTACAGTTTCAAATGGTCACAAAGAAAACGGTGATTATTTTTTCTGAAACCCAGCTCTTATCTGCCTCTTCTTCTCAATCGATCCTCCCAAAATGCACAAAAGTAGCAATCTGAACAGATTTGGTCTCCAAGAGTTTAAGGTTAAAGGACTTTTAAGCACTACTCCTTCCTCTGGTGGGCCCACTGAAATAATCAGAAAATATTTTCACTGACTTAACTGGGTGTTAGAATAGGTCCCCCAAATCCTCATCCTCTCCTGCACTGTGGGAAGCTTTTGGCTGTGTTTGTTTCTGGCACAGAAAGGAAACTTTTTCCATGTTATTTCCTTTAATCTCTAAATGCTTTGCACAGTGGAAGCTGCTGGTGACAGTTTGCTGTGTTGGCATCCTCAGCCTGAACCAGGGGAGGAGCAATTCAAGAAATAAAGATTTAGATCTTGGTTCTTGTTCTGCTCACCCAATAGTGAGGGAGGTACTGCTGGTGCTGTGGAGGTTGCTGTGCAGGAGCAGAGGTACCTAGGGAATGTGGGAGGGTGACACAGCCCCCCCTCCTTTGGGCTGGGGGCTTTGTGCTCTTTGCTTCATCTCTCCTTTGCTTCAGATCTTTCTGGGTCCACGTGGCCCCCAGTCTGGTGGGGCATTTTCTAGGCACACTAGAAATCCCACTGTGCTGGACTGAGCTGTGTTTTTGGAAGTTGGAACTGTGTCCCAGCTGTAAAGCACCTCTGTGTCAACCTGCCCAGGGAATGGGCCCAAAGGTGGTCAGTGAGAATTGTGTGAGGAGTACAGATGGAGCTCTGGAAAAACCTTATAAGCAGTTGTAAGAGAGCTTGTACGAGAACCTGACTGAGGATAAAACCCTACAGCTGCCTTTTAAACTCGATTTTATCCCATTCTGGCCTTTCATCCTTCCTTTTTACACATTGCTATGAGGGAATAGTTAGTGACCTCCCATTAATACCTCGAGATGTTCATGCAATGTCTGAACAGCAGAGCTGGCTCCTGCTGAGTGTCTGACCATGATCCAGGAGGTTGCTTTGATCCTGGTGGTGGGAAGCAGGGAGACACTGGGCTATTTTCTTCCCCTAGCTGCAAGAAAGTCACGGTGCCATTCACGTCACCTCGTCCCCCTCAGCTGGAAATCCCTGGAGCAGCTCCACACATTTGTCTACCTGTTAAGCCCTTTAGAAGGAAGCCAATTAGCTCCCTGCAAAGATGACAGAGACAGCTCAGAGTTGCATGAAATCTCACCAGGATTCCCCTACACACATATGTCCAAAACCCTCCAGCAAGGGATCAGACCCTGGGGAAGGCAGGGACCACTGAAATGCCTGGGCTGGCTTTCTGCCAGCCATTAAGGCAGCCCTCAGTGTCATTTTGGGAAGAGATGAGATGTCTCCTTTTCTTGCTAGAGTGGTACTTCTTTTAATATTTGCTGCTTTTATAAAGTTTGGATTTGGCCAGTGCTTCATAAGCACTTTTGCTCTGGCAGTGAGAGAGCAGCTGCTTCCAGGAGCTTGCAGAATCCCCAGCAAACCTGGACTTGAAAGCTTTTATCGTTTACATATATATGTAATTATTATTATATTTATATATAATATCTGCTTATTTAATGTACACATTATTAAAGAGCCTATGACTGTATCAGCAATCGCTTCTTAGCAGATCGTGTTATGCTTCATGTGTCACCACAGAGGATGCAGATAATCTGAAAAGTGCCTTGCTTGCACACCAGAGCTTTAATAGCTTTAACAAGACAATTAGTATATCGTTCCACTTGAACTTTAATGTAATAATTGGCAGTAAGTAATTCCCCTCTGATGTGATACACAGCCTATGTGGTGAACAAATATCAGAGCAGCCTGGTGCAGGAAAGGGAAAATAAAAGTCACAGTGGCTGATTATGACCAAGGGGGTGGATTTGGGGATGATGTTCTACAATGATAGATGTGGTGTGGTTGTTGGACATGGCCCATGAGCACTGTGGGGACTTCCACTGGATGTGACATCCTGATCTGCTGTGTCTCTGGATGGATGGGATGTCTTGCACAGTGCCTCAGGGGAGGGGACACGTTTATCCCCAGGTGTGGTACTGAGAAGTGTAGATGAGGCTCCTCTTTCATTCTCCCTGCCCACAGAGAGAATGACTTTCAAAGGGCCATTTGGATAGCAGAGATATTTTTTGATAGTCAAAGGATCAGAGCCTTGGCAGAGGCCAGCACACCCTGGAGCAGACTAAGGATTGCCTCCTTCTCAGCATGACCCCAAACACTTCTGAATTTCCAAACATGTCTTTGATCCTCTCTTGCAGTGAGGTCAGTGGGAAAATACAGGCTGTAATGCAGCTTTGTGATTTGGAATTCAGTGTCTAAATTGTGCTCTGCTCTACCAGAGAAAAGCATTTGTTTCCCACGGTGGATCAAGTGGATGCCAGCAGATTGCTCCTTCTGTGCCGGGACCTGAGTCCCACTGCCCATGCCCAGTCCTGGCTTTCTGGAAAAAACCCTGCTTGTGTCAGGAAAGCTCTTCCAGGCTGCCCTAATGATGTTCGCATGAAAAGAAAAGGAAGGGGGAGGGAGGAAACATCTTAAACCATGTCGGGTATGATCTCTCCTGTGATCACATCCTGTCTGATCCTCCCATCTGGGTCTCTGAAGTGTAGGTGGTTGGTGTGTGGTTTTCTAGAGCTCTGTGTTCAGTTCTGTGCATTGCATGGGTACAAAAAGCTGCTTACCATGGGAGTTTGTGATCTGAAGAAAACAGGAAATGACATCTGGGCAGTATGACAGAAGATGGGTTTTCACTGACCTCATGTTTTTAAACAGAGTCATTTGCAGGATTTTCTAGGACCAGATGTGTAGTTAATGATTTATCCTAGTTTTTGCAGATTTTTATGATGTGGGCACCATGTTTCCAACCAAGAAAGACAAGGAATCTGTTTCCTAAAGGTAATAGGCAAATGTGGATGGTGATAGAAGGTAGAGAAGGTTTCCCATGGGATGGTTATTTGACATGCACATCACGGTAATGCTGACAGAAAGCAGGGTCCCCAGTGCTGGAATTGAGGCTGTAGGATGAGGGGAGACTCTTCTGGAGCCCCTGCCCAGTGGGCAGTGGGGACAGTGTGCTCAGGCCACGATGAGGGGGAAGGTGTTGACATTCATGTGACAGGAGCTGGGGAATCTCAGGGCTTCATATCCAAGTCCTCATGAGCAGGTTCTCTGCAGCGCCAACACTGAACACAGCAAAATTCCTCCTCCAGCCCAGGCAGGTATGGATGGAGGAAGTGTCTCCAGTTCTCCCAGCCCTGGCAGGAGCAGCACTGCAGTCCTGGGCAGAGCTGCAGCCCAGGGCATCCTCCCCTCCTGCAGGGTGGCTAATGCTGTGCTGGCTGTGCTCCTGCCAGGTGCCTGGGAAAACCCCCATTCATTGGAATATTCCCCACCCAACGTGGCAGGACCTGCTGTGCTTGGCAGTGGGTCAGGGGTGCCATCAGGTGTAAAAGTGAGCAGGGGAATGGGAAGAGGATCGTTCTGGGGGCTCCAGGCACTGCTCTCCTTCCACCCAAATTCCTTTGGCAGCTGCATCTCCTGCCGCTCCTGTTCATAAAAAGCAAATGACTTCTCAGATTTATTAGTTACCTCCAGGTGTAATTTATCAATCCCAGGTTGGGCCCTACCCAAGCAGCTGGGGAGAAGCTTGTGTCTTTGATTAATGTGCTCTCCCCCACAATGGTGGCAGATTTCTTACTGGGATTGAATTCTAACAGATTCTTAAAAATAACAAGAAGCATATTCAGCGAGCTGTTTAAGAGGATGCAGAGCTGAAGCACGGTTTATTCTCTAAAGCTTTGAAGTATTTACAGAAGGGGTTGAGGGAATCTTCGTGGAAGCTGGGAGGGTAAAGGAGGAACTTTAAAAGAGGGTGAATTGGAATGGGCGGAAAAAAGAACAATTACAACAGCTCATAGTGGAAACGGGAGACTGAGGGGTTTCAAACTAGAAATGAAACAATGGCAGTGAGATCTCAATAAGAATAAGCAAAAAATGTTAAAGACTGGGCTCTTGCAAACTCAGGGGTTTCCCTTAGCCAACACAATTTTTGTGTCTGAAATTGTTGTGAAACGAACATTAATTAGGAAAAATTAGAAAATCTAGGAAGATAAGAGGAAAATGGGAAGGCCCCAAACCATGGATTGCAGTGTGGAAAACCTCTGAGGTTTCACTGTGGTCCTAATGCATCAAGGGGACGCCTTTCCCTATCTTCATTTTCTTCACCTTTTAGCTGCAGCTTAAAATGAAAACATTACATATAGACCTGCCTTTTGGAGACTGAGCCAACAAGAGCTTTTGATCTTTTGACACTTTTTTCACAGATGAAAATATATTAACTTTCCCTTCCTTTTCAACCATGCCAAAGCTGTTTTCTCACAGTTCAGGGGCTGTGCTGGGAAGCAGTTCCAGTGGGATGAGGATGCTGCTTCAGGATGGTTTGGAAAAACTCCACCAGCATCATCTTGTCCCCTCTGTACCTGAGTTGGCTGCTGACAGCCCTCTTAGGTGCAGCAGCTTAGATTTCAGTGTGACAAAGTGTTTTCACACCCTTTGGTAAGGAGGAACATCATAACCCAGTTAAAGGGCAGGATGCTCCAAGCTTTCAATGCATATTCATTCCATCTATTTTAAGTACCTACTTTCAGATCTTTCTATATGGTCAGTGCAAAAAAAAAAAAAATCCACATCTCTGGAAGGTGACTCATGACACCTAAAATAGACTCCTCTCCTCAGACATCCTCTCTCTGCACTAATTATAGCAGGAGGCTGGAGATGTTTAGCACAGTTTCAGCACGTGAAGGTTGGTGCTGCAGGAGAGAGCAGCAGTACCCACTTTGCATTCCCTGATGCTGGCAGTGGGGTGCCTGGAGTGGGCTGTGTACAGGTTATCTGCAGCCCAGCTCCCTGGTCTATGGCCTCCCTGCCTGTTTCCCTGGGCTCCAGAGAAAGGTGTGCAAGCCCACACAGGTATTCCCAGCCCTGCCCAGGCTGGTGATCTGCTCTGTTTTTGGTAATACTGGGCATGGTAGAAGGAGTGTGGTCACAATTCCCATCAGGTCACACTGGGACTGCTGCAGGATGCTGTAGGAGGTGGGAGGAGATGGCTGCATCTCCCTCTGGAGAGGAAACCCACTGTGGTGTCCCCCTGTGCCACGGCAGCTGTGACAGAGCAAAGCTGGCTTTGAGAAGGGCACACAACCACAGGAATGTGTGGGAGCAGTCCTGAGGCTTGGGGCTGCCACACACTGGCTTTCCTGCTGATGGAAAAAGAGCAAAACAGTGTGACTGGGTGAGCATGGGGTGGATTTGTCCCACCCCGTTCATCCTTCAGAGCAGGGTTGCCAGGGCTCAGAGTGGCACAGCCTGGGGTTTCTCCCTCCCTCACCCCCACTTTATATCACCATCTTTGGAGCCACAGTTGAAAATTAAGCCCAGAGTTGGCCATTTGTAAACCAAGCTGACAGGAAATTGCTGGCTTTGTGCTGAAGAAGTCATTACCTTAAGCTTTACTGCCGTGTGCAGAGTTTACTTGTGACAAAGTAAATGTGCAGACATGTCTGTAAATAGGGCTGGGATATTGCTGCGTTAACAGCTCCTGGTAAGCCATCAATCAGCAGAGCAGTGTGCAGGAGCCATTAAAAGCCACTGCTGCAGTCTCTCCCACACACACATGCCTTGGAGCTCTGCACCCCACTGCCAGGCTCTTCCCTGGCTGGGCACAGCTCCCTTCTCCTTTGGGTTTCAGAGGATGCTCTGCAGCCTTGACGTGTCCTCGGAGAGGCGGTGCCACCTGGGAGCAGAGGGTGCTGGGCTGCAGCCCCACCTGAAAGAGCTCCACTGCATCAGGTGTGATCTCAGGGCCCTCTCCCACTTTGGCTGGAACAGCAGTGCTGGTGAGAGAGCCTGGTTTGGGGTTTTGGTTCTGTCCATTAACGTTATGGCTGTGAGAGGGAGACAGCTTCGTTTCAGTAATGCCAACATAAATCTCATTTAAAATAAATGAGGCAGCGAGACAGACCACTCATGCTGCTTGAACTGCAGGAGAAGCTGTGCTGGGGGGGAAACAGATGTATTGAAAATGAGTTGGTGTCTGTGTGATTGGTGTGTGTCTAGATGGTCTTGGTGGTGCCTTGAAGGATCACCTCTCCTCACCCTGCCACTGGTGAGGAGTTGCTGGCAAGCAGGCAGCTCTGGCTGTGGAGCAGCTGAGCTCTCCTCCAGCTCACAGAGCTCTGGCAAGTGGGAAATGGGGGGTTCTGGCATATCTGTGTTTTCTCAGGGTGGCTGACAGCCTGCCTTACTTGTCTGAGCACTTCAGGGTGTCTGGAACTTTTAATGTGCTTCTTCCCTCGGAGTCAGTCCCCTACTTCTGATGCATCTTGATTTTTGCCAAAATCATGGCAGCCCGGTGCAAGCACAGATTTCTGGTCTTTTCTGGCTTCTGCCACTTGTGGGAGTGATAAAGTCAGACTGGGAATAAAATCTCATCACTTGGGGGTCACCAGAGGGGCAGCCAGGAGGAATTTTCCAGGTACTGGCTGTGCAGGGCTGGATTGCTGCAGTACTGCAAGGGGCAGCCACTGAGGAAGACAGAGCCCTGTGTTTGCTGTTTCCAGCCACTGCTTCCTCTGGGGCAGCAGAGCTGTCCTGGGGCTTCTGCAGGTGCTACAGCTCAGGGTGGGAAGGGAAAGGGAGGGTTGGAAGGTTACTCATAACATCTCTCTCCTTTACGTGGATGTTTATTTTTGCGGACCTTTGAGGAACTGAATTGTCTCTGAGGCTATTATCTCTCTGTCAAATTTGGCTGAAATTGCTCAATGAGTTCAAAGTTGTTGAGGGAGGCACAGCCAGTGTGAGTGTATAAGCCATAGGAAATCAGACTGACAGGCTGAAATGAGAAACACTTTAAAACTGTCAAAACAAAAAGTCTTCCCAGTGGTCTGGCTTGACTTGTCCAGATTATTGGTTCCTAAAGC
The DNA here is from genome assembly GCA_032173965.1 of Sitta carolinensis. Lineage (NCBI taxonomy): Eukaryota > Metazoa > Chordata > Aves > Passeriformes > Sittidae > Sitta > Sitta carolinensis. The sequence continues at coordinate 6,102,667 of CM063296.1, read as the reverse complement.
ATCATAAGATCCTGCCAGCCTCCTCCAACCCTGAGGAGCTTCTGAGACCCCCACTTTGGAAAGCACAGCAGTAACTCTGCTGACAGCAGAAAGGACCCTTGGGATTAGCAAGAAATTTGCCACCAGCTTTCCTTGTGGCCTCTCAAGTCTGGGAGGGTGGAAGCCCATGGTGAGATGCACATCTGTACCATTACCAACCACCCAAGAGGGGACAGCACACCAGATCATTTGATTCGTGTTTTCTTTTCCCAAATGACTTTGATTGAAAAGGGACCTGACAACAGTTAATTAGATGTAGGGGCAGGTTAGAAAAATAGTTGCAGTAATGAATCTGCTTTTACTGGTCCCTGCTGCTGCTCCAGGAGTGCTATCACAGCCGTTCACAGGATGGTTAATCTTTCAGCAAGTGCTTTGAGCGTTTTGTGCAGGGAGCTACGCACCATCAAAAAGAATGAATGACCCTGTTTCTCTTCCCTATCGTGCCTATCAACCAGGGCTGTCTTTGGCAGAGCTTGTAGGTTGATTTCTGGTTGAACATTAGAGGCAGAATTCATCTGTCCAAACGTAGACATCTAATTGTGAATGTCTACATCTGAGTTACTTGTCTAGACTCTTGTTTATAGGAAAGAAATGGGCACCCCAAGGACATGAGTCATTGTATGCTAGAGTAAATGTCTAAAATAGGTCAGATGAATCATTCTGTAAATGGGCCTTTTTCTCTGCTGTGACTATAAAGGGAGCCCAGAGTCTTCATGAGGGGGACAGAGAAGCCTCTGAAGTACAGTGAGATACATCCCAGCTCAGATACATTACTGGGTATGCATAGCCAGCTGCTCTTATGTTTGCACATCGTCCTGACATCCTCTGTCCTCTTCTTCTTGCTCTTCCCTTTTTAAATTTGCCTGAGGCTGAGATGCCATTTTGTTCTTGTAGCTTCTACTGCAGGATGACTCCCAAATACCTGTTTTTCCTTTCTCAGGGTCATCAGACTGGAGTCACGTCTGTTCCAAACCTAGGCCTGGAGCTCTGCTTCATCCTCTAAGGAATCCCTCCTTTTCCACTGCTCTGAAACACAGCTGGGGATCTGCTTTCCCTGCAGGCAGTGTGTTCCCTCTTTAGACCATCCACAAGAGCCACCTGCACACATCTCAGGTGCCCTTGTGTTCTCCAGGCCAGCTCAACCTGCTCTGATTTACTCAAAATTTCCTTAAACTTCTGATAAGCTGACAGAGCCCCTTCCTGAGATTTGATTATTGCCTGTTTCCATCTGTGCTGTTTCTGTTCTGGGTGGGCACAGCCACCTGAGAGGGACTAACAGCAGCTCAGTGCCACCCCTGCTGAGATGAATTGCCAGTACTGGTTGCACAATCTCTGCTGGGGGGTCAGGATATCAGCCTCAAGCTTCTTCACGGATTTATTCCCATTTTATTTCTGTTTGCTGAACAAAAGAAATGTATAATACTTACAAATCCTTCCAAATAGGCTTGGAGCCTAGTTCTAGATGTAGCATTATTTTAACAAAGCCAGTGCTGTGCTGATAAATGGGATAGTGGGAGGAGGGAAAGAAACTATTTATAACACATAGTGCAGGAGATGAGGGAGGGAAGAAAACTGAAGAGTGCAGATAAGATTTTTGCTGCAGGTGTTTTCTCAAGTTTTGGCTTGGAGACAAAGGGAAACCCACAGACCATCCAGATAAGCCCATTAGGTTAGCTATTTCATTACTCAGTAGTGTTATCTAGGCCCTCTGGCCTCAGCAAAATCCCAGCTTTATTCTTTCCTCAAATACAATTTTATTAAAAAATCCTCTCTGTGTGAGAGGACTTTTAAAAAAGCGTATTTTAAAAAATACATTAGAACATGGGAACTTTCAAATGCTGGTGAGCTGCACCCTTGTGTGAATGTGAATAGGACTCGATGTGCCTGCTGTCTCTTGCCTCAGTGCTGCTGAGACTTTCCTTTTCTTTTCTCTGCTGGGATCGAGCCCTGGATCCACAGGTTTGGCTTTCACCAGGTGACATTTGGCATCTGGAGCTGATGGGGGCTGAGGGATGTGGGACCAGAGCAGGGGTGCTGTGAATGTTTGTGAGGAGAGGAGAAGCTGTGCCCTCCCCTGGGACCTGAGCAATGAGGAGGCTGAGAGGCAGCAACCACTGCTCTGGGAAGAGGCAGGGACTGGGAGCTGTGGGCTGAGGGGCACCAGCCCTCCTGAGAGGCTTGGCTCAGTGTTTCAGAGGGGAACCCCGATGATCTGCCTGGCAGAGCAGTTAAATTATGTCCCAAAACACCAAGTACTCCTGAGAACTCAGCATGCAGGAGCACTTGGTGGAGATGAAAGCTGATGGAACGTGCAAACTGAAACCACAGTGGGCCTCACCCCGCTCTGAACCGTTCCCCACCAGGAAATTCCTGGCCACAGCAGCCTTTCCATTTGCTCTGCAGAGCGTGGGCCATCTGAGGGTGGCTCTGTGGCAGGAGGTGCTTGGGAGGCTGCTCCCTTCTCAGCACTCCCTGCTGCCTGTAAACACAGGGGGATGACTCAAGGGGCTTTCCCTTCCACCACAGAGGTTCAAGATGAACGTCAGTGAAGATGAATGTCCTGGGTGCTCCTCTGCTGGTGCTCAGTGCCTGAGCAGTGGCCAGGTCCTGTCTGGTTCCCAGCAGGCTGGCAGCTGTGACACTCAGGGTGTAGAAAGGGCTCTCCTGACACTCTGACCAGACAGGCTGGCATTTGCCTGCAGCAGTGCCCAGTGTGAGGTCACTCCTTCCACTGGTAACGATGCCTGTGAGGACAGAACCTCTCTGCTCTTACACCATTCCACACCTCTGTCTGACCCAGCTCTTCTGATACCTGACAGGCCCTCTGGGTTTTCTTCTCATATCCAGAGTTAACTTCACAACTGAAGCTCAGCAAATCTCTCTAAATCCACTTGTTCCTGGAGGCTTTCTCCCTGCAGTGATACCTGTGTGTGCCATTGTCCTGCAAATACTGAGTTAGAGATTTTCCCTGACGCTGAGATGTCATTACTAAAACTAAAGCAGATGGCAGAATGGGACTGAGGTAATATTATGGAGATTTTCCCAAGGTATCGTGTATTTTCTGCAATTATGAAGCACTCAAATGGCTCACATGAGAAGGTTACAAACCCTCCATCTTGGGAAGGTTTCTAAAAACAGTGAACATTTGTCAGGGATGACTTTGTTACCAGGCTTTCCCTGGGGAACGAGAAGAACTATGTGGTTTCCTAAGGTCTGGTCCCAGGAAACCCAACCAAGAAACTTGCCAGATGCTGAAAGTGCTTGTTAGGTTTAGCAATAGAGAGGAAATGTTTAAAGAAAAAAAACATGTCTCAGATTCAGAGCTGCTTTCTCAGCAGTACTGCTGAGTTTGATTAGAACAAATTCTGCCACATTTGGCATTTGAAATGCTTGAGTAACAAATGATACCTAGTTCTCAGGGCAGGAGGAAATCAAAGTGCAGAAGGAATCAGCCTTCTTGGGGCAGAACATGCTTTGTATTGTCACACTGGGGCCAAGTACAAACAACACTTGAAATTTACTCCCAGCATTTAGATATTTCTTAAAAAACAAAAATTATATTAGATGTGGAGCAGTGGCTAGGCTCAATTTGATCCCAGGGTAATTTGTATTAAATGGTTCCCAATTCTTTCTTTAATATTGTTCTCCTGCCTAGCCTGTGTGTGCTGCTCATTTCCTCTGCTGGAGGAGTGAGCAGCACATGGCAGCGGAAGCTGAGCCAGCCAATAAAAGTGATGTGGCAGAGGGAAAGAGAGGAATGTTACAAACAATCCCTGTTTTGGCTGATAAAGGCATCCTCAGGAAGCTTGCAAGTTGTAGGAGTCTGTTGTTTTGCTGGGCTGGGGAGAGGAATGGGAAAAAAATATACACACAAAAAAGGCATTTCCCCTTTGATTCAATTTCCACAATATTCTAGTACTTGTCCTACTTATGCATCATGTGAGGCAGAGATCCAGGCCTCCTCACCCAGGTCTGCTGTTGCTTTGAGAGGGATGCAGGACTTGCAGTCTCTCTTACTGTGGCCTCCAGCTGCGGGAAGCTGGCCTGGAGTGAAGAGGGGGCTGCTGCAGTTGGTGTAGCTTTCTTTTCCAGATGGTTGTATTTGTCCCAGACAGGTGCCATGTTATCAGAAGTATGTCCTGTGGGAACTTCTGACGTGATTTATCAGGCACAGAGAGGTCAGTGAGGTCCTGGAGTGCCACACTGTGCACCACAGGCAAGGAGCAGCCAGTGGAGCCCTGCACGCAGCCCGGGGTGCCAGGCAGAGGGCTCGGGGTGCCAAGCCCTCGGAGGGCAGGCTGCTCTGTCAGGAGGAGTGGTTTGCACCCACCTCAAACACTGTGAGCAGCAATGCCCCACCAGGCCAGAGCAGAGCACTGACCCAGGGTGAGCCCAGCGTGATTCCATCTCCAGCCATGCTGGCTCCTCTCACAGCCACAGGAAACCTTGGGCTCTGCTCGTCAGTGCCGAGGACAGAGGGCTCATCTCAGATCTGTCCTTGCAGGGCTGCTCTGGTTGAGACCTCACTGGTGTCCCCTGAGCTCCCAGGGCCACCTGGGGACGATGCCCAGCTGGGGCTCCAGTGGCCACATGGCTCACCTGGGCCTCCCCTGTCACCTGAGCCAGACAAAGGTGATTGGAAGGCAGAGAAGAAAATAACAAACTGTTGACCACATTGTAAATCCAAAGACGCAATAGCAACAGGGCTAAGCTCGTTCATGCAGGAAATATTGTAAATGAAACTGCAGTGTTCAGATACAGTGTCTGCTGAGAAGGAAATCTCTTTTGGTAGCTTGCACCTGCTAGATACGAAGAAAAGAAAGGGACTGGATTTCTTAATTTTGCAGGAATCTATTTTTTTCTTCAAAAGACAGCATATTTATAACTCTGGTAAAACTGCAAAATTGGTGTATAAAAAAAGTCCTACAAGAAGAAGAGCTTGATTTGTAGATCTGATCAGAGCAAAGCTCTTAATCTCTGCTCCTCTTTTATAGAATTGCTGCCTGGATACCTCCTCTATGGACCCAAGACCTAATGCATTTTCATACTGAATGAAAAACTTTTTCATGTTTCCATACTGAATGGAAAACTGTCAGTTAAGGAAAAGAATCTTAAATTATTCTCTCTTTCCATGATTTAAAAAAATAGAAAAAGATAAAGATATTCAGATCAATTGTTATCCTCTTTTCAGTGCTTCTCAGGTGACAGGAGAGAGTGAAGACTGTTGTAATCCCTTAACCAGGAATTTCACAACAGCAGTCCTCACACAGGACTCAGGTGGGTCTAGAGGTGCAGAGATATGAGCCGCTGATCTTTTTACAAATCAGTCCCCTTGCTTTATGATGTGAACATGTAGCACAGGGAGTCTTACTTCATCTATAACTCAAAGGCCTTGGGGCTTTAAGTAGCAGCAGAAACAAGTTCCAAGAAAGGCCCTGGAAGTGCCTACAGAATCCCCTGTGCTGGAACCCTGACCCAAACAAAGCTTTGGTCCCCAAAGAAGGCAGAGAAGCTTTAAGTTTAAAGAGAAAACCCAAACAAGCAATTGGATCAGGTTTTATTAGAATAAAACCAGGGACGTTAAACTTTGCAAATGGAGCAAATGCCCAGCAGCTGTCTCACCTTCCCTGCCCAGGGTGGGTCCTTGCTCCCAGGACTGGCTGCTCCTCACTGACCAGCTGAGCTGCAGCAGAGAGCTCCTGCAGGGAAAGGGGTACCATGAAGGCACACTTAGGACTAGGGTGCCAGGAAACCTCCTCTTCAGACAGGTGTGTGATCAGGAGACAGGCAGGCAGCAGCACGAGAAGGGAAATGAGCATCCAGGTCTGCCTGCTGTGGCTGTGGGTGAGTCAGCCAGGTACAATGGCTGTGTCTCTGCCTCAGCCTCTGTCCCCTTGCCTCCCTCCTGGCACCAAGGCCTCACAGATGCCTCCAGCAGTGCCTCTGTGTTTCAGATACCTATTTGTTAATAAGCCTAGAAGCTTTGAAAGCTTCTGTTTGACTTAATCCCTATTGATCACAGAGCCTTGATGTGAAGGAATTTTAAATTTCCAGCTGCTGACTGTTTAACAACTTCTGACTTCAAAAGCTCTAGGAGCCTTCTCCTTTTAAATGCACTTTCCACTTAAGGAAAATATAGTCAGCCCCTCATTAATGTGTACTTCTCCCATAATTATACAAGTGTTTGTAGTGCAAACGCTCTGCTCTGTGCCATGTGCACATTCCTTATCCAGGAAATCAATAGGCAATAAGCAACATCCATTTCTGATCTTTATAGAACTCATTTGCTGCAAGGGCAACTTTTACTCAGTTTGACAATGTAGATGTAAAATAGATGATCTTTCAAAACACCCAGGTCTCCTCAGCTGACAGCCCCTTGTCCCCCAAGGAAGCAGGGCATATTTCCCAGTAACAGCTCTGCAGCTGGGAGGGCACCAGTGCTCCAGGCCACTGGCACCTCCTCCCTCCCAACTGGAACTGCCTGGGGCTGGTCCCCAGGCAAGCTGAGAGCTGCCAGTGGGGCCTCTCTAGCACAGACGGTGACAGTCTGAGTTATAGCCCTGAGTCAGGGAGCATGAAGGAACCTGGAAATGATTATGAAGCATACGGGGGAGCCTGAGCAGTGGAGAGACTGCAGAAATCGTGCTGATCCCTGGGGAGCTCAAACCATATAATTTACACAGGTCTATGCCTGAACTTACCTTTACAGTCATGCTCTTGAGAAAGAGTTTACTTAAAAGGGCGGGGATACATAAATCTCTGGGGCTGAAAGTGCAGCTGAGCAGAGCCAGGTTTATAGGCAGAGATTTGCATGCCTTCAAATTCACACAGCCTCCCTGTGTGTTGCATGGCTGGGATGGAGGCAATGAGGGGCTGGAAAATCTGTCAGCTCTGTCCTGCACTGATCTTGACTGCAGGGACCTCAGGGTGAGGCGATGCTCAGTGGAAATTGATGTGAGCAGGTGTTGGTGCCTCCAGGAGACAGAGTTATTCTAGATGCAAATGTTTAGGGATCTTTGTGAAGGTTCTTACATAAAACCGAGACTTGATACTTCTGAGGGTTTTGGGGTTTTTCTGGTTTTGTCAAAAAAGAAAAGGAAAAATTCTCCCTTCCCCATGGCTCCCCTTCCCAGACCACTAGGGCAGCTGAAGAAAGTGAACTAAACATACATGCAAAGCATAATGCGCACCTTCCAGCTTCTGAAACTGGTGGAGTGGGGTCCCAGACACAACAGCTTTCTTCACTGGCCAGTTCTGAGTCACCCTCCTTCTGCAGAAGCCATGAGACATAGTGAAACCCTGCGGTCTCAAACTGTTTACAAAATGTACAGGAAGGCACTAGTCCAACTAACTTAATGCTGGTTTTTGGTACTGAGACACACTCAGCCATGCAGCCCAAGACAAAACCAAACTCGTGGGTGGAGTGAACTGGGAAGCTGCACCAAGCTCCCCAGAGCTGCATGCAGGCCTGGGACCAGCACTGGGCATGACAGGGACCTCCAGCAACCCCAAACTGCAATTTCCTTGGAAGCTGGCAGAGAGGACTGTCACTGAGCTGATACTCAGGTTTCTCCCTCTGATTATGTCATTTTCAGATCTATGTGACCAAAAGGCAGTGGCACACAATCCAGAGGATCTCTATCTCTGAAGCTGGATGCTGTGCTTCAGCAGGAAACAGTTGCTGCACTTGATTTCAGAGCTGCAGGAGGGGAGGCCTCTCTGCAATGTATTGGAGAGGGAGAAACCCTCTGGAGTGACACCTGGATTGTACCCTCAGTGTACAGGGACAGGGAGCTCTAACACACCCCCCAGTGCTGGCAGCTCAGTGACAGTGTCTGCAGGGCCCAGGCTGTTTGTGTGTGTGCACCCCCCTGCACCAGCCATGCACAGCTTCTGCACTGCTGCCGAGAGGCTCTGCCCTCAAGGTCAAGTGTTCTTCTATCATGCAGCACTTTAATTGCCTTTGGATATCTCTCAAAACCTGAGCTTGTGTCTTGATGAAATTTTTGACAGGCAGTGAATAACAAGAGCATTATTAATTTATGTCAGATGGGACTGAAGCATTTCTTGTTTATCCATCCAAAATGGTAAATGAAAAAATGGACTTGTCCTTTGACCTTGGTTTTGGTTTGTGCTGTAGATCCCCAAAGAAGGAAACATCTCTGTATTGTCTTATTAACAGAAAGCATTTGCAGCAGGAAGAGCAATGTGTTCTGGCCCAAACTTGTAGCTGTGGCCACCAGCTGTGACAGCCCTCTTGCTCCAGCTTTGTGTTCACTGCATCATTTCAGAGATAGCTTTAAAGAACTGAGAGGGGAGGCCAGGAGAGGCTGGCTTAGAAACAGCCTGCTGCAATCCATAGAAAAAACTTCTGGGTCTGTGAAGGGCTCCAGCAGCCCAGGGGATAACCTGACGCTTGGCTCCAGGGCCCTTGCAGGCGAGCCAGGGAATGCAGGGAAAATCTGGGTATCTGGTGAGTGGAGATGTATTTAGTAGCAGGAATGAAATGTGTGCCTTCCAATCACATAAATAATATAAAAGACTTTGGCCAGACTCTAGACATCCCACTGTAGATCATTATTGCTCTCTCCCTGTAACTTTGGGTCTTTCATAGTTCAGTTTGATTTCAGACATTGGGAAGTGTTCAGAGATCTTTGGCATGAGTCTTGTTTGGCCATTTCCCAAATAGCTGTCTGCTCCTTGGGTTTTCTGTGACTCCTGGGGGCCCATGCCAGTACTTGCAGTGCTGTCCTCTGGAGCAAGGGCTGCAAAGACCATTTGCACTGACTGCATATGGGAATACCTTCCTGTCTGCTGCTGATTGTCTGACCTGCTCCTCTGCTTTGACCACCGCTGCTGACTCTCCCCTTGGGAGCTAATTCAGAGCGGGTATCAGGAAGCTCTGCCCTCCTGGGGTCTCTATGCTGGTGGCCTGGCAGCTTGGGCTGAGAGGAAACAGTTGTCTGCAGCCTTTGGACTGCAGCTGCTCTTTTCAGAGTTTGGGTGCTGTTTTGTTTGTGAGCTGGTCCTTGAACGTTTTTAGAATGAACTATAATATAAATAAGTGAAAACACATTTGCCTCACCTCCACTCATATAAAACCTGTTGTGTGTAGCTTTCCCTTGCATAACCCACCTGAACTCCAAGAACAAATGTCCCTAATTTATTCTAGATGATAGGCTTTGTAGAGATTTAAAGGGCAATTTCTCTCTCCTCCTCTTAGCTCTCACAAAGTATTACAATAAGGAACTGCAGTGACAGACAATACTTAAAGGCATGGTTTAGAAGTGATTCATCTGTGAAACACGGTGTAGCATATTTTATTGTATTTTAGCTAGTAAAAGCTGTGCCTTCTAGCTCAGCTCTGTCATGCTGCATGGTAAATTACACTGATAGGAATCCCAGCCACACAGCTGAAAATAAGTACCCTCTATACAAGAGTTAATGTGGTAGATTTGTACTTAGACATGTATTTGTAAAATATTTAAGCTGCACGAGAAGGGTGTCTGTAGGAAGATATGATTACAGGATCACAGAAGTGCAGCATGGGGCTGTCATATTTTAAGGTTAAAGAACAATCATTAGCCTTTGGTGGCTGACACTGCATGAGTTGAGGAAGGGAGCCCTTTGTAAAGCAGAGTGGGGAATAGTCTGGGTCCTGCATCTGCTGCCACAGTGCAAGTCAGCCCCAGCTCGAAGGATGGTGTTTTTACTGGTTCTGGGACCCTCTGATATCGTTGTCTTTTGGCAGGAGAAGACTGCTCCAGGAATTGCCTTCTTGTGGCAGCACATGCTTTATGCCTGCTGCTATCCAGGTGGAAAAGCACAGCTGATCAGGAGAGGATCTTCTCAACTTTACAGCAATACATCATTATCCCAGGGCTGTGAGTGCCTTCCAAACACACACACAGCATTTTACAAGCTCTTCAGCATATCTGGGCAGTGCCTTGTAGCCTCTTGGCACAAAGCAGTTCAGCCTGTAGTGCAACAGCCTTCAGGAAAGCAGAAAACCAGTGTATGGGTCCTTCTTGCACTGGGGTGATTTAGTCCTGCAGAGAGAAACACGTGCCTCTGTACCATGACTGCCAGCCTTGAACCTTCTGTACTCTTGAGTCTTACCTATGCTCACAGTGCTAGCAGTTTTCCAGCCAAATGGAAAGGAGAGCATATTCGGTACTACAGTGCAAGGTAAAGTATTGGAAATTTTTGATTGCTGATTCTTAAATCACACCCAGTCTAATTGCACCCAGTCTAAATAAGCTTCAATTCACTGAAGTGTTTTAGCAGCTTTCCCTTGACTTCACTGAGCTCTAAGCAGATGTTTAAACTTAAGTGCATGCTTGAGTTTTGCTGAATCATACAGCAATAAAATATGCAGAGCTGGTCTTTAATATAACCCCCTGATTCATGTGAAAACTACACATTTCCCGCAAAGCCTACTTCGAGTTAATTAATGAGCATTAAGGACTCACATTTTTCTAGTGAAGAAGGGCCCCAAGGGATCACAGCAATTTGTGTTCATACCCTGAACGATACCAGTACAATCTTCCCATGGAGACAAAGCCTGGAGCACTCCCTCTGTGATAACCAAGCACTTACATTTGATGGATGGGTTTTGGCTGCCTCTGACCCCCCCCCGGGTCAGGCGGGAGGACCCGGCCCCTGACCTGTCCCTTTCATCCCCTCTGGCTGGAAGTGTGCCCACTGCATGGCTGATTTTGGGGGGGACAAGGGCAGTCTGCACCCTGGGAAAGCAAGGAGGGGAGTGGAGGGGCTGCCTTCTTCAATGTAAGTTCCCAGCACTGCCTAAATCATGCCAATTCCCCTTGCTGTTGTTACAGCCTCTCCACAAGCCTGACCAGAGTGGCCTGTGAGCTGTGGCCACAGGAAGCTCTGGCTGTAAATTTATTTTAGAGCAGATTGAAATGAGTCGGAGCAGCTGGGTGTGACACAGGGAGGCAGACTGAACACCTCTGGAGTCAGGCACTGCCAGCCCTATGGCAAAGCATCCCAGGACCTCGTTAAGGTGGGAATTGAGCACCCCTTTATGTCCTTCAGGACATAAAGACACGGATTCCCAAAGTTCCAGGAACAGAGCTGGAGCTGAGTGCTTCAGTGCAATATTCTTGATGAGTGCTTTGTTTTTTTGGTAGCCAAGGTTTTACAGAAATGACCCTTGGTGGCTGTGAGCTGCACAGCTCAGTGCTTTCGAGGAAGTCACAGTGAGTTCCAGGCTGGGGAGACCTCCTCCATCAGCAGATCATCCTATGAGGCCCATCCCTATAGACTGAACAAGCTCCATCTTAAAACCACATAGGATGGCTGAGGGGTTTTTGTCCTTGATATTTACTCCCCACTGCTGCTCTCCCAGGCCTGTTCCAGAAGCTTACTCTGCTGGTGAGAAGCTGTTTAATTTCCACTCAGACTTATGTCAACATTGCCTGGTAGCTATTTCCCTTCTCTCTATTTATCCTCCTAGAAATCATTGCTCAGCCCCATTCCCAGCCCTGTGTGGTCCTCCTTCAGCTGGAAGAGCAGGGGAAAAGGAGGAGGCTGTTACGGGAAGCACTGGAGCAGTAAATTCGGTGGTTGTGGTAAGGTGTGTAGGAGGAGTGAGCCCAGCAAGGACACACACCTGGAATGCTGCTGGCAGGTGGGGCTGGGGGAGAGGGATGTCTGAGGGAAAGGAGCTGTCTGTCCTCGATGGGTGAGGGCACTTTATGCTTGGCCTCCAACCAACTGTTCTGGCAAAGGAGTTAAGGATGCTCCAAATGTCTGCAGTTATGAGAAGCAATCGGACGAGGTTGATCAGAAGGAGAATATTTCATGAAGCATTTGAGCTGGACTTCAAACAGAGAAGTGTGTTCATCAGTTGTCAGCTATTTGACCTGAGGAATGACACATTTCACCCTTTTTGTCTCCAGAGATGAAAAAAACAGGATAATAATAGCCAGTCACCTCTCCCCAGGGTATTAGGAGGGTCAACGTCTGTAAAGGGTGTGGGCCATTTAGAGTAATAAAGAAATGCAAAGTATCATTATTATTAACCTTCCTGTGCCTCAGTTCCCCATTTATAAACTCTCTCCCAGCGCATTTTGATTGCTGTTTCCTCAGGGAGCTCTGCCCAAGGAGATCTCAGTTTAGCTGAGCTCTCCAGCTGCTGCTACTTGTAAACATGGCCCACTTGCCAAAGATGCGGGGATGTGCTGAGATGGACCAGATCAAAATGGAAGCTGATGATCAGAGTCTTCACAGGGATTTATTTTTTGTTCTGTTACTGCTGAATTCTATTTACTTTTGCAGTGCCCTTCTATTACTTGTCTTCTCTTTATTTTCCAGTTCATTTCTTATATGTGGTTCAAAATAAACTTCTTGGAATGTTAAGGGAGTGCTTTGTAGAGGGTGTAATTTCACCCATCTCTGCAGTGACATTTCCCATCCTTCAGGACAGCAGAGGTGAACCTCCTCTTCCAGCAGCACAATTTCAGGTGCGTAACCACCTCTGAGCCACTGAGCTGGAAGTAAAAGAAATGCAAGGCAGAGGGAGCAGACTTCAGGAGAGGCAGACCTGGGGACAGAAAGCTGAGTAATGCCCCAGGCTTGTAGCTGCATGTTGATTTGCATGTCTTCATCGTGCTGCTGTAAGGAGGTGCAACTTTTCTTTGGCACATTTCCTGAAATACTGTGCAGATCTTTGCAGTTGATTCAAACTGGGGGAAAGGTTTTGTGAGTTTCAGGTCTGTTCGTTTATCTGCCTCATCTGAAGCCTGACTGCTCTCTTGCAGTGAAACGAGCCCTGTATCTGGTGAGCCGTGTGTCACTTCAGTTCTTCCCAAAACCTCCTTGCTGTCTTAATCTAGCAAAGTTGTTTTTCTTGAGCTTGGTTTGTTTGTCAAGTGAAGCATCATGCATTGCCTGGAGCCAGGATGCGACTCTTGAAACCCAATAGTTTACAAGCTGCTTCTTCAGAAAGCTCAATTTACTTGGGATGAGTTATTCTGAAGTAATATTTTCTTTTCTGTTTATTTTTTCTGACAGATCTTCTACTTTCCTCATGCCCCATCACATTAAACCATTTATGAACAGAGTAAGCACTTTGGGTTTGCCCTGTGACTTTACTGGAACCAGTTGCTTATTCTTACCACGATTCTGCCAGCCAGTGCTTCAGCAAAAGAAATTGCAAACTACCCACTGCAGCCACTGCATTTCAGTGCAGTTGCAAGTGAAATCACATCCTAGTTTTAGGTTAATGTTTGGATGTATGAATGCTGAAAGCTCTCTGAGTTTCATCTTGTGAAATGCTGCAGTGTCCAGAGCAAGGTGCAAGTCTGAAGGAAGCCCCCGCTGTTCAGAGGGAGCTGCCAGCTCTGCAGTGGTTTTTCCAGAGGCTGATATGAGTGGTGTCACCACTGACAAAAACAGGGAAGAAAAGCAAATCTTGAAACCAAATCCAGCTCATGGCTGAGTCTACCCCGCCTTTCTTTCTTCCATGGGCTCATAGAAACATTTATTTCTTTTTTTGCAAGGGTGTTTGAAGCATTCTCTGAACAATAGTTTCTGTTCACTTTCGCAACACTAGAAATAACTGGAACACAATGCTTGGTTTGTTTTATTTCCTCTAGATTGCCATATCCAAATGTCTCTTTAATCAATTATATCTTAATACTTAAGCAAAGAATTAGTCATGGGACTATCTCTTTTGGTTTTTTCTTCCTTTTTTTTTTTTTTTTTTTTTTTCTTGAAGGCAGTCCCTGTTATTTCACAGCATGGAAACCAAGTGGGAAAATAATCTAAGCAAATTACATGTGCTTTTTTGGTTGAATCACGTTCCCTTCACTCACGGTAATGAGTCACTTGGCATAAAGTGGACTGTTACTATGAATGGAGAAAGCACATCAGGGCTCTGCTTCTCAAGAATTATTTCCACTTGCTGCATCTCATTTTGGCCTGGAACCACAAGGGGTGAGACTGTGCTGTCAGCTTCTCTCTACGTGAGGGGCTGTAGTTCTCAGATTTTCACTGGTCCCAGATCTTGCTAACTGCTGGTGCTGAGGGTGGTGCCTCATGGGGACTCATCAAAGCTCTCACACAGTTCTAAACACTGGCCACGGGGTCTTTTCCCATAGTAATACTGAGACTAAGCCAGCAACTGGCCTTGGTGAAGAGGAAGGCAGAAGTGAGTCCTATCCCATATGCAGTGTCTGAGAAGTGACTGCTCAAAATGCAGCCTGCCTGGCTGAGGGACCGGCTCCAGCCAAGTCAGCTGCCATCTCAAAACTGGTCCTGTTTGTGTCAGACCTCAAGCAGGGCAACCTAAATCAAATTATCACTCTGGAAGATGTTTTTTTCTTGTAATTTTTCCTATATAGTAATTAACCCAATGACCAGATGGTGAGGTCTGGTGCTTAGACTGAAAATGTGGGTGCCAGAGAGCTTGGATTTCCTTCACTCGGCTTCATACAAGCACTACAGCAAAAGCAACTCCCGTGGGCATGACATGCTACTCCTCCCCTGACCTTACACAAGCCTACATAGCTTTTTCTTGACTAGAATACATAATTCTTATTTATTTATTATAATGGAAACAGACAACTGACACTGAAGTATTACGACACTGCTGATTGATAGTTGAATGACAAGCTGCAATGTCACTTTCTTAGGAGAATAACTATCCTGAATGACAAGGGTAGTGAATTGAAACACATCCTTTAGAAGGATGCCTAATCCCATTTTCAAAGCTCTGAGTGATGGTGAGTTTCCTATCTTTTCATGTAAGGTCTTTAATTGCCCTCACTGTGAGGACAGAGCATCTTATATCAAGTTTGGGTTTAATCTAATGGCATTGACTTGCCTTGTGACCTTGGAAGAGAAGGGATGGATCAATTTTTTAAGGCTAAATTGATCCTGGAATTTATGTATTAATACACTTGCTCTGGAGAGCCTCCAGAATTGTTTTGAACAAGTGAACCCTGAGTGGAGTTTCAAGTTCAGTTCTTAATTTTTGTGTGTGCTTTCTGAGTATCACTTTCTACTATCATTAGCCTGGGGTTTAAACTTTGTTAAGCACCTGGCCTGGGCTCCGTCTGTGCAGGGGCAGGTAAGACACTTGATCAAGCCTGTGACTCCTTTCTGCTTCCTGAGCTTTAGGAGGAGCAGTGGGGATGAGCCCCTGCATACTTGTGGAGCTGTGGTGTCGTGGTGAACACCTGCAAACCCCAAAGAGAATAAATGCCACAGTTATGGTTTCACTGCAGCACTACACTGGTTGGAATACCCGGTGAGAAGAAACAAGTACAGTGTGAGTGACAGCCCAGGTGAACTGCTGCACATCTGTCATCAGAGTAGCATTTAATTAATTAGGAGATAAATGACGGTGCTATTAGGAGTGCATTGAGACCAGTGAGAAATGTTCCAATGTTGACAGAAATCACATAAAATAGCAGTCACTGAAATAGCTTCTCAGGTCTACACTGTTTTTGACGTGTTGCTTAACACTGGGGAGCCCCTAAGCTTTAAAGAAGCATCTCTCTACCCTGATCTAGACAAATTACTTTTGTACCAAGATCTAAACAAACTCTGATCTCTTTGCTGCCATTGAACTCACCTTGTCTGAAACCTAATCTGACTACTTTATTCTACCTCTGTACTGGGAATTCACTCTATCATTAGCATTTCAATCTATTTAATTCACTGAGGGTCGCTGAGCAATGTAACCGAATCCATGCTAAGCTACCACTGGCAATTTAGCTGTCAGATAGTCTCACCTTCTATTTTTAGTTGCACTCAAATTCCTTGCTTAAGGGGGTGCACACTGAATTTCTGGATTAGCTTCCCCCTGACCCCTCTATTGTATCACTGCCAGTCATGTTTAGGTTAGAGCCCTGTTTACATTGTTCTGTTACACTAATTGCAGCTTGTCCAAGGTATGGACAGTTTTCTGGGAGTCTCTGTTGACAAGCCAGTAACTCTGGGATTAAGCCCTCGCATTTAGAGCTGAGAAAAGTCTGTATTAGTGCAGTGAAGAAAGTCTTTGCTAGGGAGACTTGTTAAACTGCAACGCCAAGACCTCCAGAACCTTATAACCTAATTCTTTAGGCTGGATGGGCAGTCTCATCTTTGGCTCTCCAAAAGGCGTTCTGTAGTGCCAGATGCTTACACTTGAGTAGGGCAGGAATAGCATTGCCAAGGTTCATACCTTCAGAGATAGGAGGTTAGGATAAGGCATGCAGCTGCACCATTTTTTCTAAAAGAGTTATTTCAAGCAGCTGTGCTCCCTGGCCTTCTGTATGTTTTCAGTCTTTTTCTCGTGCACAGATTCCACTACATCTTATTTTTATATTTATTTTCTCCTGGCACAGCTGTCTCCCCGAGCTCTGTGTTCTAATGACCTTCTTAGCAAGTACATATGCTGTGGTGTATATTTAGTTTTGAACCAGCTTATGGCTCTTCTTAGGTGCAATTCAGGGCAGGAAGCAATTTGTTCCTGTTAACAGAGCTGTGTATACATGCGTGCTCTGTCTGTGTTAGTTATACTTTGGTTGCTTGTTGAACTTGCTTTAGCTCTGTATTCCAGTCACCTTGAAGTCTAATTTAAAAATTAAGCAATTAATGTGTATATTGAGCTTTAAAGAAGTATCTCTTTACCCTGATCTAGACAAATTACTTTTGAACTTCAATCTAAACAAACTCTGATCTCTTTGCTGCCCTTCCAACGTACAGTAAATGTGTATATAAGCAGAAATCAGGTTTTATTGGGAGGAAAACAGTTAGGCTGGGCATTTAAGGTGTAAAATTCTTGATCTGTCCTGTAACTTTGTGGTCACTTCACTTCCCTTACTTTGTTCAGGCTTCAGCTGCCATGCAGCCTCTGAGTCCTGATGTTTCCTGTGATAGATGCCCGGTGCATGCACCAGTGAGTCCTGCTCTGAGCTGGGCTGCCTGTGTGAGGCTCCTTTGGGGCTGATGCTCAGAGGTGAGTGATACCAGACTGCCCTGTTTCCTCTGATTCCAGCTCTTCCTGGCACCAAATAAATATTTTCCTGTGCAAAGGCGAGTAAAGAGCTGTGGCTGCTCCCTAGGAGGGTCATGGCTGGGGATAAAACTGGAATGTTCATTGGGAGCCTCAGTAATATCCAATTCAGATTGCTGATGAATACATCCTGACTTTGGGCACATACCTCCTGTTAATACTAATGGGAATGTCACACATGAATGCTGGAGAATATTGCCCATTATTTTTGGTCTCAGAGCTCTGAGCTGAGAGATTCCCAGAGAAAAATGGCCATTTGCTGTATGTTGCAGGCTGCAATTCATTATATACAGTGCTTGGTGACTGTTATTTACCTTACAGAACTGTAATGTGATAAGAAGTCTATGTAAGCCACTTAATGGTCTGTCTACCTTAAAGAAAATGTGTACCTGATCAGCCTCTGATTTATGCCACTTTCACCCCAGTGCAGCTCTATTGGCTCCACTGGTGTTATCCCTGATTTATGCCAGTCTTAGTTGGACTTCATGAGTTTATGCACTTTATATGACTCATGTACACGAGGAGAAATGTAGTCTAATAAAATATCTGGCTATGCATCCCAGCTGCAGGTTCTTTGCAGAAC